>CAKXYN010000120.1:3951846-5431192 GCA_935064755.1 Tragelaphus eurycerus | reverse complement strand
TGCTGGATCATCGAACAAGCAAGCGAGTTCCAGAAAACCATCAATTTCTGCTATATTGACTATGCCAAAAGCCTTTGATTGTGTGTGATCACACTAAACTGTGGAAAATTCTGAAAGAGATGGAATACTAGACTACCTGACCTACCTCTTGAGAAATTTGTATGCAGGTCAGGAAGCAACTTTTAGAACTGGACATGGAACAATACACTGGTTCCAAATAGGAAAAGTGTACATCAAGGCTGCATATTGTCACCTTGCTTATTTAACTTCTATGCAGAGTTCATCATGAGAAACGCTAGGCTGGAAGAAGCACAAGCTGGAATCAAGATTACGGGGAGACATGCCACCACACATAGAGGAGAGGCCCCTTTTGGGGGAGAATGTGAAGAGAAAATAAAAAGTCTTTTGATGAATGTGAGGGGAGATTGAAAAAGTGGGTTTAAACTCCATTATTCGGGAAAACGAAGATCGTGGCATCTGGTCCCATCAGATCAGATCAGATCAGTCCCTCAGTCTTCCCGACTCTTTGCGACCCCCATGAATCGCAGCACATCAGGCCTCCTTGTCCATCACAAACTCCCAGAGGTCACTCAGACTCACATCCATCAAGTCAGTGATGCCATCCAGCCATCTCATCCTCTGTCGTCCCCTTCTCCTCCTGCCCCCAATCCCTCCCAGCATCAGAGTCTTCTCCAATGAGTCAACTCTTCGCATGAGGTAGCCAAAATATTGAGTTTTTAGCTTTGGCATCATTCCTTCCAAAGAAATCCCAGGCTGATCTCCTCCAGAATGGACTGGTTGGATCTCCTTGCAGTCCAAGGGACTTTTTCCAAACTTCATCCAAATACTTCTCCTCACATCCCATCCCACTCTCTCCCATGACTGGAGATTTTGTATTTTTGTGTATATTGGGTGACTTTCCATCGGAAGGTTTTTTTTTTATTGCTGCAGTACCTCTGAGTGATTTTGGGAGCCCAGAAAAATAAAGTCTGACACTGTTTCCACTGCTTCCCCATCTATTTCCCATGCAGTGATGGGACCAGATGCCATGATCTTCGTTTTCTGAATGTTGCGCTTTAAGCCAACCTTTTCCTCCCCACTTTCACTTTCATCAAGAGGCTTTTGAGTTCCCTCTTCACTTTCTGCCATAAGGGTGGTGTCATCTGCATATCTGATGTTCTTGATATTTCTCCTGGCAATCTTGATTCCAACTTGTGTTTCTTCCAGTCCAGCGTTTCTCATGATGTACTCTGCATATAAGTTAAATAAAAAGGGGACAATATACAGCCTTGATGTACTCCTTTTTCTATTTGGAACCAGTCTGTTGTTCCGTGTCCAGTTCTAACTGTTGCTTCCTGACCTGCATACAAATTTCTCAAGAGGCAGATCAGGTGGTCTGGTATTCCCATCTCTTGAAGATGTTTCCACAGTTTATTGTGATCCACACAGTCAAAGGCTTTGGCATACTCAATCAAGCAGAAATAGATGTTTTCTGGAACTCTCTTGCTTTTGTAAATGGTCCAGCGCATGTTGGCAATTTGATCTCTGGTTCCTCTGCCTTGTCTAAAACCAGCTTGAACATCAGGAAGTTCCCGGTTCACGTATTGCTGAAGCCTGGCTTGGAGAATTTTGAGCATTACTTTACCAGCATGTGAGATGAGTGCAATTGTGCGGTAGTTTGAGCATTCTTTGGCATTGCCTTTCTTTGGGCTTGGGATGAAAACTGACCTTTTCCAGTCCTGTGGCCACGGCTGAGTTTTCCAAATTTGCTGGCATATTGAGTGCAGCACTTTCACAGCATCGTCTTTCAGGATTTGGAATAGCTCAACTGGAATTCCATCACCTCCACTAGCTTTGTTCGTAGTGATGCTTGCTAAGGCCCACTTGACTTCACATTCCAGGATGTCTGGCTCTAGGTCAGTGATCACACCATCATGATTATCTGGGTCATGAAGCTCTTTTTTGTACAGTTCTTCTGTGTATTCTTGCCACCTCTTCTTAATATCTTCTGCTTCTGTTAGGTCCATACCATTTCTGTCCCTTTATCGAGCCCATCTTTGCATGAAATGTTCCTTTGGTATCTCTGATTTCCTTGAAGAGATCCCTAGTCTTTCCCATTCTGTTGTTTTCGTCTATTTCTTTGCACTGATCTCTGAAGAAGGCTTTCTTATCTCTTCTTGCTATTCTTTTGGAACTCTGCATTCAGATGTTGGTATCTTTCCTTTCCTCCTTTGCTTTTAGCTTCTCTCCTTTTTACAGCTATTTGTAAGGCCTCCCCAGACAGCCATTTTGCTTTTTTGCATTTCTTTTCCATGGGGATTGTCTTGATCCCTGTCTCCTGTACAATGTCACAAACCTCATTCCATAGTTCATCAGGCACTCTATCTATCAGATCTAGGCCCTTAAATCTATTTCTCACTTCCACTGTATAATCATAAGGGATTTGATTTGGGTCATACCTGAATGGTCTAGTGGTTTTCCCTACTTTCTTCAATTTAAGTCTCAATTTGGCAATAAGGAGTTCATGGTCTGAGCCACAGTCAGCTCCTGGTCTTGTTTTTGCTGATTGTGTGAGCTTCTCCATCTTTGGCTGCAAGGAATACCACTTCATGGCAAACAGATGGGGAAACAGTGGAACCAGTGTCAGACTTTATTATTTGGGGCTCCAGAATCACTGCATGGTGACTGCAGCCATGAAATTAAAAGACGCTTTACTCCTTGGAAGGAAAGTTATGACCAACCTAGATAGCATATTCAAAAGCAGAGACATTACTTTGCCAACAAAGGTCCGTCTAGTCAAGGCTATGGTTTTTGCTTTAGTCATGTATGGATGTGAGAGTTGGACTGTGAAGAAGGCTGAGTGCCAAAGAATTGATGGTTTTGAACTGTGGTGTTGGAGAAGACTCTTGAGAGTCCCTTGGACTGCAAGGAGATCCAACCAGTCCATTGTGAAGGAGATCAGCCCTGGGGTTTCTTCGGAAGGAATGATGCTAAAGCTGAAACTCCAGTGCTTTGGCCACCTCTTGCGAAGAGTTGACTCATTGGAGAAGACTCTGATGTTGGGAGGGATTGGGGGCAGGAGGAGAAGGGGAGAGACAGAGGATGAGATGGCTGGATGGAATCACCGACTCGATGGACGTGAGTTTCAGTGAACTCCGGGCATTGGTGGTGGGCAGCGAGGCCTGGTGTGCTGTGACTCACGGGGTCCCAAAGAGTCGGACACGGCTGAGCGACTAAACTGAATGGATGGGCAGGGCCATGGTCTATTTTTATAGAACTAGCGGTTTCCACTGTAGCAAAACAAGCTAATAGGTGAGTTATAATGTGTTGTGTAGCTTCACCGCAAACAGGGGTGGTCCAGAAAAAGAAGAATTTGCGTCGATACAGACGTGTAGGAGAGAAGAAAGAAGGAAAAAATTTAGGCAGTGAGGTACATCCATCTGTCATAGTTCATTAGGTTGTAATCTCCGAGGATTAATATCTTGTGCAATGGGTCAAAGACGTAGGGGTCTACAAGTAGAGCAATTATTAATACTTTTTTTAGCCTGGCGGTATGGGATTTTTCATAGCTGGTGTAGAAAGCCAGCATTGTTGTGCACCAGACCATGTTGTTTTCGGAGTAGCAAACAGAAGAAGTTTATCAGTCTGGTCATTACCATGAGTCACAGGACTGGGAAGACAGGAATGTGTTCGAATATGTGTAATATAAATGGGAGAAGTGTGGTTTTTAATAACGGATTGTAGTTCGAAAAAAACGTTGTTGAAAAATAGGTTGATTGGAGTTTATGGTGGAGGTTTTTATAATTTTTATTTATTTTTTTTAATGGTAATTCCGTTTTACTTTTATTTTTACTTTACAATATTGTATTGGTTTTGCCATACATCAACATGAATCTACAACGAGTGTACACATGTTCCCCATCCTGAACCCCCCACACCATCCCTCTGGGTCATCCCAGTGCACCAGCCCCGAAAATCCTGTATCAGGCATCGAACCTGGACTGGCGATCCATTTCATATATGATGTTATACATGTTTCAGTGCCATTCTCCCAAATCATCCCACCGAGTCCAAAAGACTGATCTGTATATCTGTGTCTCTTTTGCTGCCTCGCATGCAGGGTTATCGTTATCGTCTTTCTAACAAATTCCATATATATGCATTAGTATACTGTATTGGTGTTTTTCTCTCTGGCTTACTTCACTCTATATAATAGGCTCCAGGTTCACCCACCTCATTAGAACTGATTCAAATGTATTCTTTTGAAAAGTTGAATAAAGCTAGTGGGGGTGATGGAATTCCAGTTGAGCTATTTCAGATCCTAAAAGATGATGCTGTGAAAGTGCTGCACTCAATATGCCAGAAAATTAGGAAAACTCAGCAGTGGCCACAGGACTGGAAAAGCTCAGTTTTCATTCCAAGCCCAAAGAAAGGCAATGCCAAAGAATGCTCAAACTACCTGCACAATTGCACTCATCTCACACGCTAGTAAAGTAATGCTCAAAATTCTCCAAGCCAGGCTTCAGCAATACGTGAACCGTGAACTTCCAGATATTCAGGCTGGCTTTAGACAAGGCAGAGGAACCAGAGATCAAATTGCCAACATCTGCTGGATCATCGAACAAGCAAGCGAGTTCCAGAAAACCATCAATTTCTGCTATATTGACTATGCCAAAGCCTTTGATTGTGTGGATCACAATAAACTGTGGAAAATTCTGAAAGAGATGGGAATACTAGACCACCTGACCTGCCTCTTGAGAAATTTGTATGCAGGTCAGGAAGCAACATTTCAGAACTGGACATGGAACAATACACTGGTTCCAAATAGGAAAAGGAGTACATCAAGGCTGCATATTGTCACCTTGCTTATTTAACTTCTATGCAGAGTTCATCATGAGAAACGCTGGGCTGGAAGAAGCACAAGCTGGAATCAAGATTACTGGGAGAAATGTCAATAACCTCAGATATGCAGGTGACACCGCCCTTATGGCAGAAAGTGAAGAGGAACTAAAAGCCTCTTGATGAAAGTGAAAGGAGAGTGAAAAGTTGGCTTAAAACTCAATATTCAGAAAACGAAGATCGTGGCATCTGGTCCCATCAGATCAGATCAGATCAGTCCCTCAGTCTTGTCCGACTCTTTGCGACCCCATGAATCGCAGCACACCAGGCCTCCTTGTCCATCACAAACTCCCAGAGGTCACTCAGACTCACATCCATCAAGTCAGTGATGCCATCCAGCCATCTCATCCTCTGTCGTCCCCTTCTCCTCCTGCCCCCCAATCCTCCCAGCATCAGAGTCTTCTCCAATGAGTCAACTCTTCGCATGAGGTGGCCAAAATATTGGAGTTTTAGCTTTAGCATCATTCCTTCCAAAGAAATCCCAGGGCTGATCTCCCTCAGAATGGACTGGTTGGATCTCCTTGCAGTCCAAGGGACTCTCAAGAGTCTTCTCCAACCCCACAGTTCAAAACCATCAATTCTTCGGCGCTCAACCTTCTTCACAGTCCAGCTCTCACATCCATACATGACCACAGGAAGGACCATAGCCTTGACTAGGTGAACCTTTGTTGGCAAAGTAATGTCTCTGCTTTTGAATATGCTATCTAGGTTGGTCATGACTTTCCATCCAAGGAGTAAGCGTCTTTTAATTTCATGGCTGCAGTCACCATCTGCAGTGATTTTGGGGCCCAGAAAAATAAAGTCTGACACTGTTTCCACTGCTTCCCCATCTATTTCCCATGCAGTGATGGGACCAGATGCCATGATCTTCGTTTTCTGAATGTTGCGCTTTAAGCCAACTTTTTTCACTCTCCACTTTCACTTTCATCAAGAGGCTTTTGAGTTCCTCTTCACTTTCTGCCATAAGGGTGGTGTCATCTGCATATCTGATGTTCTTGATATTTCTCCTGGCAATCTTGATTCCAACTTGTGTTTCTTCCAGTCCAGCGTTTCTCATGATGTACTCTGCATATAAGTTAAATAAAAGGGGACAATATACAGCCTTGATGTACTCCTTTTGCTATTTGGAACCAGTCTGTTGTTCCGTGTCCAGTTCTAACTGTTGCTTCCTGACCTGCATACAAATTTCTCAAGAGGCAGATCAGGTGGTCTGGTATTCCCATCTCTTGAAGATATTTCCACAGTTTATTGTGATCCACACAGTCAAAGGCTTTGGCATACTCAATCAAGCAGAAATAGATGTTTTTCTGGAACTCTCTTGCTTTTGTGAATGGTCCAGCGCATGTTGGCAATTTGATCTCTGGTTCCTCTGCCTTGTCTAAAACCAGCTTGAACATCAGGAAGTTCCCGGTTCACGTATTGCTGAAGCCTGGCTAGGAGAATTTTGAGCATTACTTTACTCGCATGTGAGATGAGTGCAAGTGTGCGGTAGTTTGAGCATTCTTTGGCATTGCCTTTCTTTGGGCTTGGGATGAAAACTGACCTTTTCCAGTCCTGTGGCCACGGCTGAGTTTTCCAAATTTGCTGGCATATTGAGTGCAGCACTTTCACAGCATCGTCTTTCAGGATTTGGAATAGCTCAACTGGAATTCCATCACCTCCACTAGCTTTGTTCGTAGTGATGCTTGCTAAGGCCCACTTGACTTCACATTCCAGGATGTCTGGCTCTAGGTCAGTGATCACACCATCATGATTATCTGGGTCATGAAGCTCTTTTTTGTACAGTTCTTCTGTGTATTCTTGCCACCTCTTCTTAATATCTTCTGCTTCTGTTAGGTCCATACCATTTCTGTCCTTTATCGAGCCCATCTTTGCATGAAATGTTCCTTTGGTATCTCTGATTTCCTTGAAGAGATCCCTAGTCTTTCCCATTCTGTTGTTTTCGTCTATTTCTTTGCACTGATCTCTGAAGAAGGCTTTCTTATCTCTTCTTGCTATTCTTTTGGAACTCTGCATTCAGATGTTGGTATCTTTCCTTTCCTCCTTTGCTTTTCGCTTCTCTCCTTTTGACAGCTATTTGTAAGGCCTCCCCCAGACAGCCATTTTGCTTTTTTGCATTTCTTTTCCATGGGGATTGTCTTGATCCCTGTCTCCTGTACAATGTCACAAAACCTCATTCCATAGTTCATCAGGCACTCTATCTATCAGATCTAGGCCCTTAAATCTATTTCTCACTTCCACTGTATAATCATAAGGGATTTGATTTGGGTCATACCTGAATGGTCTAGTGGTTTTCCCTACTTTCTTCAATTTAAGTCTCAATTTGGCAATAAGGAGTTCATGGTCTGAGCCACAGTCAGCTCCTGGTCTTGTTTTTGCTGATTGTGTAGAGCTTCTCCATCTTTGGCTGCAAGGAATACCACTTCATGGCAAACAGATGGGGAAACAGTGGAACCAGTGTCAGACTTTATTATTTGGGGCTCCAGAATCACTGCATGGTGACTGCAGCCATGAAATTAAAAGACGCTTACTCCTTGGAAGGAAAGTTATGACCAACCTAGATAGCATATTCAAAAGCAGAGACATTACTTTGCCAACAAAGGTCCGTCTAGTCAAGGCTATGGTTTTTGCTTTAGTCATGTATGGATGTGAGAGTTGGACTGTGAAGAAGGCTGAGTGCCAAAGAATTGATGGTTTTGAACTGTGGTGTTGGAGAAGACTCTTGAGAGTCCCTTGGACTGCAAGGAGATCCAACCAGTCCATTGTGAAGGAGATCAGCCCTGGGATTTCTTCGGAAGGAATGATGCTAAAGCTGAAACTCCAGTGCTTTGGCCACCTCTTGCGAAGAGTTGACTCATTGGAGAAGACTCTGATGTTGGGAGGGATTGGGGGCAGGAGGAGAAGGGGGAAGACAGAGGATGAGATGGCTGGATGGAATCACCGACTCGATGGACGTGAGTTTCAGTGAACTCCGGGCATTGGTGGTGGGCAGCGAGGCCTGGTGTGCTGTGACTCACGGGGTCCCAAAGAGTCGGACACGGCTGAGCGACTAAACTGAATGGATGGGCAGGGCCATGGTCTATTTTTATAGAACTAGCGGTTTCCACTGTAGCAAAACAAGCTAATAGGTGAGTTATAATGTGTTGTGTAGCTTCACCGCAAACAGGGGTGGTCCAGAAAAAGAAGAATTTGCGTCGATACAGACGTGTAGGAGAGAAGAAGGAAAAAGTTTAGGCAGTGAGGTACATCCATCTGTCATAGTTCATTAGGTTGTAATCTCCGAGGATTAATATCTTGTGCAATGGGTCAAAGACGTAGGGGTCTACAAGTAGAGCAATTATTAATACTTTTTTTAGCCTGGCGGTATGGGATTTTTCATAGCTGGTGTAGAAAGCCAGCATTGTTGTGCACCAGACCATGTTGTTTTTCGGAGTAGCAAACAGAAGAAGTTTATCAGTCTGGTCATTACCATGAGTCACAGGACTGGGAAGACAGGAATGTGTTCGAATATGTGTAATATAAATGGGAGAAGTGTGGTTTTTAATAACGGATTGTAGTTCGAAAAAAACGTTGTTGAAAAATAGGTTGATTGGAGTTTATGGTGGAGGTTTTTATAATTTTTATTTATTTTTTTTAATGGTAATTCCGTTTTACTTTTATTTTTACTTTACAATATTGTATTGGTTTTGCCATACATCAACATGAATCTACAACGAGTGTACACATGTTCCCCATCCCTGAACCCCCACACCATCCCTCTGGGTCATCCCAGTGCACCAGCCCCGAAAATCCTGTATCAGGCATCGAACCTGGACTGGCGATTCATTTCATATATGATGTTATACATGTTTCAGTGCCATTCTCCCAAATCATCCCACCGAGTCCAAAAGACTGATCTGTATATCTGTGTCTCTTTTGCTGCCTCGCATACAGGGTTATCGTTATCGTCTTTCTAACAAATTCCATATATATGCATTAGTATACTGTATTGGTGTTTTTCTCTCTGGCTTACTTCACTCTATATAATAGGCTCCAGGTTCACCCACCTCATTAGAACTGATTCAAATGTATTCTTTTGAAAAGTTGAATAAAGCTAGTGGGGGTGATGGAATTCAGTTGAGCTATTTCAGATCCTAAAAGATGATGCTGTGAAAGTGCTGCACTCAATATGCCAGAAAATTAGGAAAACTCAGCAGTGGCCACAGGACTGGAAAAGCTCAGTTTTCATTCCAAGCCCAAAGAAAGGCAATGCCAAAGAATGCTCAAACTACCGCACAATTGCACTCATCTCACACGCTAGTAAAGTAATGCTCAAAATTCTCCAAGCCAGGCTTCAGCAATACGTGAACCGTGAACTTCCAGATATTCAAGCTGGCTTTAGACAAGGCAGAGGAACCAGAGATCAAATTGCCAACATCTGCTGGATCATCGAACAAGCAAGCGAGTTCCAGAAAACCATCAATTTCTGCTATATTGACTATGCCAAAGCCTTTGATTGTGTGGATCACAATAAACTGTGGAAAATTCTGAAAGAGATGGGAATACTAGACCACCTGACCTGCCTCTTGAGAAATTTGTATGCAGGTCAGGAAGCAACATTTAGAACTGGACATGGAACAATACACTGGTTCCAAATAGGAAAAGGAGTACATCAAGGCTGCATATTGTCACCTTGCTTATTTAACTTCTATGCAGAGTTCATCATGAGAAACGCTGGGCTGGAAGAAGCACAAGCTGGAATCAAGATTACTGGGAGAAATGTCAATAACCTCAGATATGCAGGTGACACCGCCCTTATGGCAGAAAGTGAAGAGGAACTAAAAAGCCTCTTGATGAAAGTGAAAGGGGGAGAGTGAAAAAGTTGGCTTAAAACTCAATATTCAGAAAACGAAGATCGTGGCATCTGGTCCCATCAGATCAGATCAGATCAGTCCCTCAGTCTTGTCCGACTCTTTGCGACCCCATGAATCGCAGCACACCAGGCCTCCTTGTCCATCACAAACTCCCAGAGGTCACTCAGACTCACATCCATCAAGTCAGTGATGCCATCCAGCCATCTCATCCTCTGTCGTCCCCTTCTCCTCCTGCCCCCAATCCCTCCCAGCATCAGAGTCTTCTCCAATGAGTCAACTCTTCGCATGAGGTGGCCAAAATATTGGAGTTTTAGCTTTAGCATCATTCCTTCCAAAGAAATCCCAGGGCTGATCTCCCTCAGAATGGACTGGTTGGATCTCCTTGCAGTCCAAGGGACTCTCAAGAGTCTTCTCCAACCCCACAGTTCAAAACCATCAATTCTTCGGCGCTCAACCTTCTTCACAGTCCAGCTCTCACATCCATACATGACCACAGGAAGGACCATAGCCTTGACTAGGTGAACCTTTGTTGGCAAAGTAATGTCTCTGCTTTTGAATATGCTATCTAGGTTGGTCATGACTTTCCATCCAAGGAGTAAGCGTCTTTTAATTTCATGGCTGCAGTCACCATCTGCAGTGATTTTGGGGCCCAGAAAAATAAAGTCTGACACTGTTTCCACTGCTTCCCCATCTATTTCCCATGCAGTGATGGGACCAGATGCCATGATCTTCGTTTTCTGAATGTTGCGCTTTAAGCCAACTTTTTCACTCTCCACTTTCACTTTCATCAAGAGGCTTTTGAGTTCCTCTTCACTTTCTGCCATAAGGGTGGTGTCATCTGCATATCTGATGTTCTTGATATTTCTCCTGGCAATCTTGATTCCAACTTGTGTTTCTTCCAGTCCAGCGTTTCTCATGATGTACTCTGCATATAAGTTAAATAAAAGGGGACAATATACAGCCTTGATGTACTCCTTTTGCTATTTGGAACCAGTCTGTTGTTCCGTGTCCAGTTCTAACTGTTGCTTCCTGACCTGCATACAAATTTCTCAAGAGGCAGATCAGGTGGTCTGGTATTCCCATCTCTTGAAGATATTTCCACAGTTTATTGTGATCCACACAGTCAAAGGCTTTGGCATACTCAATCAAGCAGAAATAGATGTTTTTCTGGAACTCTCTTGCTTTTGTGAATGGTCCAGCGCATGTTGGCAATTTGATCTCTGGTTCCTCTGCCTTGTCTAAAACCAGCTTGAACATCAGGAAGTTCCCGGTTCACGTATTGCTGAAGCCTGGCTTGGAGAATTTTGAGCATTACTTTACTCGCGTGTGAGATGAGTGCAATTGTGCGGTAGTTTGAGCATTCTTTGGCATTGCCTTTCTTTGGGCTTGGGATGAAAACTGACCTTTTCCAGTCCTGTGGCCACGGCTGAGTTTTCCAAATTTGCTGGCATATTGAGTGCAGCACTTTCACAGCATCGTCTTTCAGGATTTGGAATAGCTCAACTGGAATTCCATCACCTCCACTAGCTTTGTTCGTAGTGATGCTTGCTAAGGCCCACTTGACTTCACATTCCAGGATGTCTGGCTCTAGGTCAGTGATCACACCATCATGATTATCTGGGTCATGAAGCTCTTTTTTGTACAGTTCTTCTGTGTATTCTTGCCACCTCTTCTTAATATCTTCTGCTTCTGTTAGGTCCATACCATTTCTGTCCTTTATCGAGCCCATCTTTGCATGAAATGTTCCTTTGGTATCTCTGATTTCCTTGAAGAGATCCCTAGTCTTTCCCATTCTGTTGTTTTCGTCTATTTCTTTGCACTGATCTCTGAAGAAGGCTTTCTTATCTCTTCTTGCTATTCTTTTGGAACTCTGCATTCAGATGTTGGTATCTTTCCTTTCCTCCTTTGCTTTTCGCTTCTCTCCTTTTGACAGCTATTTGTAAGGCCTCCCCAGACAGCCATTTTGCTTTTTTGCATTTCTTTTCCATGGGGATTGTCTTGATCCCTGTCTCCTGTACAATGTCACAAACCTCATTCCATAGTTCATCAGGCACTCTATCTATCAGATCTAGGCCCTTAAATCTATTTCTCACTTCCACTGTATAATCATAAGGGATTTGATTTGGGTCATACCTGAATGGTCTAGTGGTTTTCCCTACTTTCTTCAATTTAAGTCTCAATTTGGCAATAAGGAGTTCATGGTCTGAGCCACAGTCAGCTCCTGGTCTTGTTTTTGCTGATTGTGTAGAGCTTCTCCATCTTTGGCTGCAAGGAATACCACTTCATGGCAAACAGATGGGGAAACAGTGGAACCAGTGTCAGACTTTATTATTTGGGGCTCCAGAATCACTGCATGGTGACTGCAGCCATGAAATTAAAAGACGCTTACTCCTTGGAAGGAAAGTTATGACCAACCTAGATAGCATATTCAAAAGCAGAGACATTACTTTGCCAACAAAGGTCCGTCTAGTCAAGGCTATGGTTTTTGCTTTAGTCATGTATGGATGTGAGAGTTGGACTGTGAAGAAGGCTGAGTGCCAAAGAATTGATGGTTTTGAACTGTGGTGTTGGAGAAGACTCTTGAGAGTCCCTTGGACTGCAAGGAGATCCAACCAGTCCATTGTGAAGGAGATCAGCCCTGGGATTTCTTCGGAAGGAATGATGCTAAAGCTGAAACTCCAGTGCTTTGGCCACCTCTTGCGAAGAGTTGACTCATTGGAGAAGACTCTGATGTTGGGAGGGATTGGGGGCAGGAGGAGAAGGGGAAGACAGAGGATGAGATGGCTGGATGGAATCACCGACTCGATGGACGTGAGTTTCAGTGAACTCCGGGCATTGGTGGTGGGCAGCGAGGCCTGGTGTGCTGTGACTCACGGGGTCCCAAAGAGTCGGACACGGCTGAGCGACTAAACTGAATGGATGGGCAGGGCCATGGTCTATTTTTATAGAACTAGCGGTTTCCACTGTAGCAAAACAAGCTAATAGGTGAGTTATAATGTGTTGTGTAGCTTCACCGCAAACAGGGGTGGTCCAGAAAAAGAAGAATTTGCGTCGATACAGACGTGTAGGAGAGAAGAAGGAAAAAGTTTAGGCAGTGAGGTACATCCATCTGTCATAGTTCATTAGGTTGTAATCTCCGAGGATTAATATCTTGTGCAATGGGTCAAAGACGTAGGGGTCTACAAGTAGAGCAATTATTAATACTTTTTTTAGCCTGGCGGTATGGGATTTTTCATAGCTGGTGTAGAAAGCCAGCATTGTTGTGCACCAGACCATGTTGTTTTTCGGAGTAGCAAACAGAAGAAGTTTATCAGTCTGGTCATTACCATGAGTCACAGGACTGGGAAGACAGGAATGTGTTCGAATATGTGTAATATAAATGGGAGAAGTGTGGTTTTTAATAACGGATTGTAGTTCGAAAAAAACGTTGTTGAAAAATAGGTTGATTGGAGTTTATGGTGGAGGTTTTTATAATTTTTATTTATTTTTTTTAATGGTAATTCCGTTTTACTTTTATTTTTACTTTACAATATTGTATTGGTTTTGCCATACATCAACATGAATCTACAACGAGTGTACACATGTTCCCCATCCTGAACCCCCCACACCATCCCTCTGGGTCATCCCAGTGCACCAGCCCCGAAAATCCTGTATCAGGCATCGAACCTGGACTGGCGATTCATTTCATATATGATGTTATACATGTTTCAGTGCCATTCTCCCAAATCATCCCACCGAGTCCAAAAGACTGATCTGTATATCTGTGTCTCTTTTGCTGCCTCGCATACAGGGTTATCGTTATCGTCTTTCTAACAAATTCCATATATATGCATTAGTATACTGTATTGGTGTTTTTCTCTCTGGCTTACTTCACTCTATATAATAGGCTCCAGGTTCACCCACCTCATTAGAACTGATTCAAATGTATTCTTTTGAAAAGTTGAATAAAGCTAGTGGGGGTGATGGAATTCCAGTTGAGCTATTTCAGATCCTAAAAGATGATGCTGTGAAAGTGCTGCACTCAATATGCCAGAAAATTAGGAAAACTCAGCAGTGGCCACAGGACTGGAAAAGCTCAGTTTTCATTCCAAGCCCAAAGAAAGGCAATGCCAAAGAATGCTCAAACTACCGCACAATTGCACTCATCTCACACGCTAGTAAAGTAATGCTCAAAATTCTCCAAGCCAGGCTTCAGCAATACGTGAACCGTGAACTTCCAGATATTCAAGCTGGCTTTAGACAAGGCAGAGGAACCAGAGATCAAATTGCCAACATCTGCTGGATCATCGAACAAGCAAGCGAGTTCCAGAAAACCATCAATTTCTGCTATATTGACTATGCCAAAGCCTTTGATTGTGTGGATCACAATAAACTGTGGAAAATTCTGAAAGAGATGGGAATACTAGACCACCTGACCTGCCTCTTGAGAAATTTGTATGCAGGTCAGGAAGCAACATTTAGAACTGGACATGGAACAATACACTGGTTCCAAATAGGAAAAGGAGTACATCAAGGCTGCATATTGTCACCTTGCTTATTTAACTTCTATGCAGAGTTCATCATGAGAAACGCTGGGCTGGAAGAAGCACAAGCTGGAATCAAGATTACTGGGAGAAATGTCAATAACCTCAGATATGCAGGTGACACCGCCCTTATGGCAGAAAGTGAAGAGGAACTAAAAAGCCTCTTGATGAAAGTGAAAGGGGAGAGTGAAAAAGTTGGCTTAAAACTCAATATTCAGAAAACGAAGATCGTGGCATCTGGTCCCATCAGATCAGATCAGATCAGTCCCTCAGTCTTGTCCGACTCTTTGCGACCCCATGAATCGCAGCACACCAGGCCTCCTTGTCCATCACAAACTCCCAGAGGTCACTCAGACTCACATCCATCAAGTCAGTGATGCCATCCAGCCATCTCATCCTCTGTCGTCCCCTTCTCCTCCTGCCCCCAATCCCTCCCAGCATCAGAGTCTTCTCCAATGAGTCAACTCTTCGCATGAGGTGGCCAAAATATTGGAGTTTTAGCTTTAGCATCATTCCTTCCAAAGAAATCCCAGGGCTGATCTCCCTCAGAATGGACTGGTTGGATCTCCTTGCAGTCCAAGGGACTCTCAAGAGTCTTCTCCAACCCCACAGTTCAAAACCATCAATTCTTCGGCGCTCAACCTTCTTCACAGTCCAGCTCTCACATCCATACATGACCACAGGAAGGACCATAGCCTTGACTAGGTGAACCTTTGTTGGCAAAGTAATGTCTCTGCTTTTGAATATGCTATCTAGGTTGGTCATGACTTTCCATCCAAGGAGTAAGCGTCTTTTAATTTCATGGCTGCAGTCACCATCTGCAGTGATTTTGGGGCCCAGAAAAATAAAGTCTGACACTGTTTCCACTGCTTCCCCATCTATTTCCCATGCAGTGATGGGACCAGATGCCATGATCTTCGTTTTCTGAATGTTGCGCTTTAAGCCAACTTTTCCTCTCCACTTTCACTTTCATCAAGAGGCTTTTGAGTTCCTCTTCACTTTCTGCCATAAGGGTGGTGTCATCTGCATATCTGATGTTCTTGATATTTCTCCTGGCAATCTTGATTCCAACTTGTGTTTCTTCCAGTCCAGCGTTTCTCATGATGTACTCTGCATATAAGTTAAATAAAAGGGGACAATATACAGCCTTGATGTACTCCTTTTGCTATTTGGAACCAGTCTGTTGTTCCGTGTCCAGTTCTAACTGTTGCTTCCTGACCTGCATACAAATTTCTCAAGAGGCAGATCAGGTGGTCTGGTATTCCCATCTCTTGAAGATATTTCCACAGTTTATTGTGATCCACACAGTCAAAGGCTTTGGCATACTCAATCAAGCAGAAATAGATGTTTTTCTGGAACTCTCTTGCTTTTGTGAATGGTCCAGCGCATGTTGGCAATTTGATCTCTGGTTCCTCTGCCTTGTCTAAAACCAGCTTGAACATCAGGAAGTTCCCGGTTCACGTATTGCTGAAGCCTGGCTTGGAGAATTTTGAGCATTACTTTACTCGCGTGTGAGATGAGTGCAATTGTGCGGTAGTTTGAGCATTCTTTGGCATTGCCTTTCTTTGGGCTTGGGATGAAAACTGACCTTTTCCAGTCCTGTGGCCACGGCTGAGTTTTCCAAATTTGCTGGCATATTGAGTGCAGCACTTTCACAGCATCGTCTTTCAGGATTTGGAATAGCTCAACTGGAATTCCATCACCTCCACTAGCTTTGTTCGTAGTGATGCTTGCTAAGGCCCACTTGACTTCACATTCCAGGATGTCTGGCTCTAGGTCAGTGATCACACCATCATGATTATCTGGGTCATGAAGCTCTTTTTTGTACAGTTCTTCTGTGTATTCTTGCCACCTCTTCTTAATATCTTCTGCTTCTGTTAGGTCCATACCATTTCTGTCCTTTATCGAGCCCATCTTTGCATGAAATGTTCCTTTGGTATCTCTGATTTCCTTGAAGAGATCCTAGTCTTTCCCATTCTGTTGTTTTCGTCTATTTCTTTGCACTGATCTCTGAAGAAGGCTTTCTTATCTCTTCTTGCTATTCTTTTGGAACTCTGCATTCAGATGTTGGTATCTTTCCTTTCCTCCTTTGCTTTTCGCTTCTCTCCTTTTGACAGCTATTTGTAAGGCCTCCCCAGACAGCCATTTTGCTTTTTTGCATTTCTTTTCCATGGGGATTGTCTTGATCCCTGTCTCCTGTACAATGTCACAAACCTCATTCCATAGTTCATCAGGCACTCTATCTATCAGATCTAGGCCCTTAAATCTATTTCTCACTTCCACTGTATAATCATAAGGGATTTGATTTGGGTCATACCTGAATGGTCTAGTGGTTTTCCCTACTTTCTTCAATTTAAGTCTCAATTTGGCAATAAGGAGTTCATGGTCTGAGCCACAGTCAGCTCCTGGTCTTGTTTTTGCTGATTGTGTAGAGCTTCTCCATCTTTGGCTGCAAGGAATACCACTTCATGGCAAACAGATGGGGAAACAGTGGAACCAGTGTCAGACTTTATTATTTGGGGCTCCAGAATCACTGCATGGTGACTGCAGCCATGAAATTAAAAGACGCTTACTCCTTGGAAGGAAAGTTATGACCAACCTAGATAGCATATTCAAAAGCAGAGACATTACTTTGCCAACAAAGGTCCGTCTAGTCAAGGCTATGGTTTTTGCTTTAGTCATGTATGGATGTGAGAGTTGGACTGTGAAGAAGGCTGAGTGCCAAAGAATTGATGGTTTTGAACTGTGGTGTTGGAGAAGACTCTTGAGAGTCCCTTGGACTGCAAGGAGATCCAACCAGTCCATTGTGAAGGAGATCAGCCCTGGGATTTCTTCGGAAGGAATGATGCTAAAGCTGAAACTCCAGTGCTTTGGCCACCTCTTGCGAAGAGTTGACTCATTGGAGAAGACTCTGATGTTGGGAGGGATTGGGGGCAGGAGGAGAAGGGGAAGACAGAGGATGAGATGGCTGGATGGAATCACCGACTCGATGGACGTGAGTTTCAGTGAACTCCGGGCATTGGTGGTGGGCAGCGAGGCCTGGTGTGCTGTGACTCACGGGGTCCCAAAGAGTCGGACACGGCTGAGCGACTAAACTGAATGGATGGGCAGGGCCATGGTCTATTTTTATAGAACTAGCGGTTTCCACTGTAGCAAAACAAGCTAATAGGTGAGTTATAATGTGTTGTGTAGCTTCACCGCAAACAGGGGTGGTCCAGAAAAAGAAGAATTTGCGTCGATACAGACGTGTAGGAGAGAAGAAGGAAAAAGTTTAGGCAGTGAGGTACATCCATCTGTCATAGTTCATTAGGTTGTAATCTCCGAGGATTAATATCTTGTGCAATGGGTCAAAGACGTAGGGGTCTACAAGTAGAGCAATTATTAATACTTTTTTTAGCCTGGCGGTATGGGATTTTTCATAGCTGGTGTAGAAAGCCAGCATTGTTGTGCACCAGACCATGTTGTTTTTCGGAGTAGCAAACAGAAGAAGTTTATCAGTCTGGTCATTACCATGAGTCACAGGACTGGGAAGACAGGAATGTGTTCGAATATGTGTAATATAAATGGGAGAAGTGTGGTTTTTAATAACGGATTGTAGTTCGAAAAAAACGTTGTTGAAAAATAGGTTGATTGGAGTTTATGGTGGAGGTTTTTATAATTTTTATTTATTTTTTTTAATGGTAATTCCGTTTTACTTTTATTTTTACTTTACAATATTGTATTGGTTTTGCCATACATCAACATGAATCTACAACGAGTGTACACATGTTCCCCATCCTGAACCCCCCACACCATCCCTCTGGGTCATCCCAGTGCACCAGCCCCGAAAATCCTGTATCAGGCATCGAACCTGGACTGGCGATTCATTTCATATATGATGTTATACATGTTTCAGTGCCATTCTCCCAAATCATCCCACCGAGTCCAAAAGACTGATCTGTATATCTGTGTCTCTTTTGCTGCCTCGCATACAGGGTTATCGTTATCGTCTTTCTAACAAATTCCATATATATGCATTAGTATACTGTATTGGTGTTTTTCTCTCTGGCTTACTTCACTCTATATAATAGGCTCCAGGTTCACCCACCTCATTAGAACTGATTCAAATGTATTCTTTTGAAAAGTTGAATAAAGCTAGTGGGGGTGATGGAATTCCAGTTGAGCTATTTCAGATCCTAAAAGATGATGCTGTGAAAGTGCTGCACTCAATATGCCAGAAAATTAGGAAAACTCAGCAGTGGCCACAGGACTGGAAAAGCTCAGTTTTCATTCCAAGCCCAAAGAAAGGCAATGCCAAAGAATGCTCAAACTACCGCACAATTGCACTCATCTCACACGCTAGTAAAGTAATGCTCAAAATTCTCCAAGCCAGGCTTCAGCAATACGTGAACCGTGAACTTCCAGATATTCAAGCTGGCTTTAGACAAGGCAGAGGAACCAGAGATCAAATTGCCAACATCTGCTGGATCATCGAACAAGCAAGCGAGTTCCAGAAAACCATCAATTTCTGCTATATTGACTATGCCAAAGCCTTTGATTGTGTGGATCACAATAAACTGTGGAAAATTCTGAAAGAGATGGGAATACTAGACCACCTGACCTGCCTCTTGAGAAATTTGTATGCAGGTCAGGAAGCAACATTTAGAACTGGACATGGAACAATACACTGGTTCCAAATAGGAAAAGGAGTACATCAAGGCTGCATATTGTCACCTTGCTTATTTAACTTCTATGCAGAGTTCATCATGAGAAACGCTGGGCTGGAAGAAGCACAAGCTGGAATCAAGATTACTGGGAGAAATGTCAATAACCTCAGATATGCAGGTGACACCGCCCTTATGGCAGAAAGTGAAGAGGAACTAAAAAGCCTCTTGATGAAAGTGAAAGGGGAGAGTGAAAAAGTTGGCTTAAAACTCAATATTCAGAAAACGAAGATCGTGGCATCTGGTCCCATCAGATCAGATCAGATCAGTCCCTCAGTCTTGTCCGACTCTTTGCGACCCCATGAATCGCAGCACACCAGGCCTCCTTGTCCATCACAAACTCCCAGAGGTCACTCAGACTCACATCCATCAAGTCAGTGATGCCATCCAGCCATCTCATCCTCTGTCGTCCCCTTCTCCTCCTGCCCCCAATCCCTCCCAGCATCAGAGTCTTCTCCAATGAGTCAACTCTTCGCATGAGGTGGCCAAAATATTGGAGTTTTAGCTTTAGCATCATTCCTTCCAAAGAAATCCCAGGGCTGATCTCCCTCAGAATGGACTGGTTGGATCTCCTTGCAGTCCAAGGGACTCTCAAGAGTCTTCTCCAACCCCACAGTTCAAAACCATCAATTCTTCGGCGCTCAACCTTCTTCACAGTCCAGCTCTCACATCCATACATGACCACAGGAAGGACCATAGCCTTGACTAGGTGAACCTTTGTTGGCAAAGTAATGTCTCTGCTTTTGAATATGCTATCTAGGTTGGTCATGACTTTCCATCCAAGGAGTAAGCGTCTTTTAATTTCATGGCTGCAGTCACCATCTGCAGTGATTTTGGGGCCCAGAAAAACAAAGTCTGACACTGTTTCCACTGCTTCCCCATCTATTTCCCATGCAGTGATGGGACCAGATGCCATGATCTTCGTTTTCTGAATGTTGCGCTTTAAGCCAACTTTTTCACTCTCCACTTTCACTTTCATCAAGAGGCTTTTGAGTTCCTCTTCACTTTCTGCCATAAGGGTGGTGTCATCTGCATATCTGATGTTCTTGATATTTCTCCTGGCAATCTTGATTCCAACTTGTGTTTCTTCCAGTCCAGCGTTTCTCATGATGTACTCTGCATATAAGTTAAATAAAAGGGGACAATATACAGCCTTGATGTACTCCTTTTGCTATTTGGAACCAGTCTGTTGTTCCGTGTCCAGTTCTAACTGTTGCTTCCTGACCTGCATACAAATTTCTCAAGAGGCAGATCAGGTGGTCTGGTATTCCCATCTCTTGAAGATATTTCCACAGTTTATTGTGATCCACACAGTCAAAGGCTTTGGCATACTCAATCAAGCAGAAATAGATGTTTTTCTGGAACTCTCTTGCTTTTGTGAATGGTCCAGCGCATGTTGGCAATTTGATCTCTGGTTCCTCTGCCTTGTCTAAAACCAGCTTGAACATCAGGAAGTTCCCGGTTCACGTATTGCTGAAGCCTGGCTTGGAGAATTTTGAGCATTACTTTACTCGCGTGTGAGATGAGTGCAATTGTGCGGTAGTTTGAGCATTCTTTGGCATTGCCTTTCTTTGGGCTTGGGATGAAAACTGACCTTTTCCAGTCCTGTGGCCACGGCTGAGTTTTCCAAATTTGCTGGCATATTGAGTGCAGCACTTTCACAGCATCGTCTTTCAGGATTTGGAATAGCTCAACTGGAATTCCATCACCTCCACTAGCTTTGTTCGTAGTGATGCTTGCTAAGGCCCACTTGACTTCACATTCCAGGATGTCTGGCTCTAGGTCAGTGATCACACCATCATGATTATCTGGGTCATGAAGCTCTTTTTTGTACAGTTCTTCTGTGTATTCTTGCCACCTCTTCTTAATATCTTCTGCTTCTGTTAGGTCCATACCATTTCTGTCCTTTATCGAGCCCATCTTTGCATGAAATGTTCCTTTGGTATCTCTGATTTCCTTGAAGAGATCCCTAGTCTTTCCCATTCTGTTGTTTTCGTCTATTTCTTTGCACTGATCTCTGAAGAAGGCTTTCTTATCTCTTCTTGCTATTCTTTTGGAACTCTGCATTCAGATGTTGGTATCTTTCCTTTCCTCCTTTGCTTTTCGCTTCTCTCCTTTTGACAGCTATTTGTAAGGCCTCCCCAGACAGCCATTTTGCTTTTTTGCATTTCTTTTCCATGGGGATTGTCTTGATCCCTGTCTCCTGTACAATGTCACAAACCTCATTCCATAGTTCATCAGGCACTCTATCTATCAGATCTAGGCCCTTAAATCTATTTCTCACTTCCACTGTATAATCATAAGGGATTTGATTTGGGTCATACCTGAATGGTCTAGTGGTTTTCCCTACTTTCTTCAATTTAAGTCTCAATTTGGCAATAAGGAGTTCATGGTCTGAGCCACAGTCAGCTCCTGGTCTTGTTTTTGCTGATTGTGTAGAGCTTCTCCATCTTTGGCTGCAAGGAATACCACTTCATGGCAAACAGATGGGGAAACAGTGGAACCAGTGTCAGACTTTATTATTTGGGGCTCCAGAATCACTGCATGGTGACTGCAGCCATGAAATTAAAAGACGCTTACTCCTTGGAAGGAAAGTTATGACCAACCTAGATAGCATATTCAAAAGCAGAGACATTACTTTGCCAACAAAGGTCCGTCTAGTCAAGGCTATGGTTTTTGCTTTAGTCATGTATGGATGTGAGAGTTGGACTGTG
Source organism: Tragelaphus eurycerus (assembly GCA_935064755.1). NCBI lineage: Eukaryota > Metazoa > Chordata > Mammalia > Artiodactyla > Bovidae > Tragelaphus > Tragelaphus eurycerus. Next base: position 5,409,500 of record CAKXYN010000120.1, on the reverse strand, counting down.
AAGAAGGCTGAGTGCCAAAGAATTGATGGTTTTGAACTGTGGTGTTGGAGAAGACTCTTGAGAGTCCCTTGGACTGCAAGGAGATCCAACCAGTCCATTGTGAAGGAGATCAGCCCTGGGATTTCTTCGGAAGGAATGATGCTAAAGCTGAAACTCCAGTGCTTTGGCCACCTCTTGCGAAGAGTTGACTCATTGGAGAAGACTCTGATGTTGGGAGGGATTGGGGGCAGGAGGAGAAGGGGAAGACAGAGGATGAGATGGCTGGATGGAATCACCGACTCGATGGACGTGAGTTTCAGTGAACTCCGGGCATTGGTGGTGGGCAGCGAGGCCTGGTGTGCTGTGACTCACGGGGTCCCAAAGAGTCGGACACGGCTGAGCGACTAAACTGAATGGATGGGCAGGGCCATGGTCTATTTTTATAGAACTAGCGGTTTCCACTGTAGCAAAACAAGCTAATAGGTGAGTTATAATGTGTTGTGTAGCTTCACCGCAAACAGGGGTGGTCCAGAAAAAGAAGAATTTGCGTCGATACAGACGTGTAGGAGAGAAGAAGGAAAAAGTTTAGGCAGTGAGGTACATCCATCTGTCATAGTTCATTAGGTTGTAATCTCCGAGGATTAATATCTTGTGCAATGGGTCAAAGACGTAGGGGTCTACAAGTAGAGCAATTATTAATACTTTTTTTAGCCTGGCGGTATGGGATTTTTCATAGCTGGTGTAGAAAGCCAGCATTGTTGTGCACCAGACCATGTTGTTTTTCGGAGTAGCAAACAGAAGAAGTTTATCAGTCTGGTCATTACCATGAGTCACAGGACTGGGAAGACAGGAATGTGTTCGAATATGTGTAATATAAATGGGAGAAGTGTGGTTTTTAATAACGGATTGTAGTTCGAAAAAAACGTTGTTGAAAAATAGGTTGATTGGAGTTTATGGTGGAGGTTTTTATAATTTTTATTTATTTTTTTTAATGGTAATTCCGTTTTACTTTTATTTTTACTTTACAATATTGTATTGGTTTTGCCATACATCAACATGAATCTACAACGAGTGTACACATGTTCCCCATCCTGAACCCCCCACACCATCCCTCTGGGTCATCCCAGTGCACCAGCCCCGAAAATCCTGTATCAGGCATCGAACCTGGACTGGCGATTCATTTCATATATGATGTTATACATGTTTCAGTGCCATTCTCCCAAATCATCCCACCGAGTCCAAAAGACTGATCTGTATATCTGTGTCTCTTTTGCTGCCTCGCATACAGGGTTATCGTTATCGTCTTTCTAACAAATTCCATATATATGCATTAGTATACTGTATTGGTGTTTTTCTCTCTGGCTTACTTCACTCTATATAATAGGCTCCAGGTTCACCCACCTCATTAGAACTGATTCAAATGTATTCTTTTGAAAAGTTGAATAAAGCTAGTGGGGGTGATGGAATTCCAGTTGAGCTATTTCAGATCCTAAAAGATGATGCTGTGAAAGTGCTGCACTCAATATGCCAGAAAATTAGGAAAACTCAGCAGTGGCCACAGGACTGGAAAAGCTCAGTTTTCATTCCAAGCCCAAAGAAAGGCAATGCCAAAGAATGCTCAAACTACCGCACAATTGCACTCATCTCACACGCTAGTAAAGTAATGCTCAAAATTCTCCAAGCCAGGCTTCAGCAATACGTGAACCGTGAACTTCCAGATATTCAAGCTGGCTTTAGACAAGGCAGAGGAACCAGAGATCAAATTGCCAACATCTGCTGGATCATCGAACAAGCAAGCGAGTTCCAGAAAACCATCAATTTCTGCTATATTGACTATGCCAAAGCCTTTGATTGTGTGGATCACAATAAACTGTGGAAAATTCTGAAAGAGATGGGAATACTAGACCACCTGACCTGCCTCTTGAGAAATTTGTATGCAGGTCAGGAAGCAACATTTAGAACTGGACATGGAACAATACACTGGTTCCAAATAGGAAAAGGAGTACATCAAGGCTGCATATTGTCACCTTGCTTATTTAACTTCTATGCAGAGTTCATCATGAGAAACGCTGGGCTGGAAGAAGCACAAGCTGGAATCAAGATTACTGGGAGAAATGTCAATAACCTCAGATATGCAGGTGACACCGCCCTTATGGCAGAAAGTGAAGAGGAACTAAAAAGCCTCTTGATGAAAGTGAAAGGGGAGAGTGAAAAAGTTGGCTTAAAACTCAATATTCAGAAAACGAAGATCGTGGCATCTGGTCCCATCAGATCAGATCAGATCAGTCCCTCAGTCTTGTCCGACTCTTTGCGACCCCATGAATCGCAGCACACCAGGCCTCCTTGTCCATCACAAACTCCCAGAGGTCACTCAGACTCACATCCATCAAGTCAGTGATGCCATCCAGCCATCTCATCCTCTGTCGTCCCCTTCTCCTCCTGCCCCCAATCCCTCCCAGCATCAGAGTCTTCTCCAATGAGTCAACTCTTCGCATGAGGTGGCCAAAATATTGGAGTTTTAGCTTTAGCATCATTCCTTCCAAAGAAATCCCAGGGCTGATCTCCCTCAGAATGGACTGGTTGGATCTCCTTGCAGTCCAAGGGACTCTCAAGAGTCTTCTCCAACCCCACAGTTCAAAACCATCAATTCTTCGGCGCTCAACCTTCTTCACAGTCCAGCTCTCACATCCATACATGACCACAGGAAGGACCATAGCCTTGACTAGGTGAACCTTTGTTGGCAAAGTAATGTCTCTGCTTTTGAATATGCTATCTAGGTTGGTCATGACTTTCCATCCAAGGAGTAAGCGTCTTTTAATTTCATGGCTGCAGTCACCATCTGCAGTGATTTTGGGGCCCAGAAAAACAAAGTCTGACACTGTTTCCACTGCTTCCCCATCTATTTCCCCTGAAGTGATGGGACCAGATGCCATGATCTTCGTTTTCTGAATGTTGCGCTTTAAGCCAACTTTTTCACTCTCCACTTTCACTTTCATCAAGAGGCTTTTGAGTTCCTCTTCACTTTCTGCCATAAGGGTGGTGTCATCTGCATATCTGATGTTCTTGATATTTCTCCTGGCAATCTTGATTCCAACTTGTGTTTCTTCCAGTCCAGCGTTTCTCATGATGTACTCTGCATATAAGTTAAATAAAAGGGGACAATATACAGCCTTGATGTACTCCTTTTGCTATTTGGAACCAGTCTGTTGTTCCGTGTCCAGTTCTAACTGTTGCTTCCTGACCTGCATACAAATTTCTCAAGAGGCAGATCAGGTGGTCTGGTATTCCCATCTCTTGAAGATATTTCCACAGTTTATTGTGATCCACACAGTCAAAGGCTTTGGCATACTCAATCAAGCAGAAATAGATGTTTTTCTGGAACTCTCTTGCTTTTGTGAATGGTCCAGCGCATGTTGGCAATTTGATCTCTGGTTCCTCTGCCTTGTCTAAAACCAGCTTGAACATCAGGAAGTTCCCGGTTCACGTATTGCTGAAGCCTGGCTTGGAGAATTTTGAGCATTACTTTACTCGCGTGTGAGATGAGTGCAATTGTGCGGTAGTTTGAGCATTCTTTGGCATTGCCTTTCTTTGGGCTTGGGATGAAAACTGACCTTTTCCAGTCCTGTGGCCACGGCTGAGTTTTCCAAATTTGCTGGCATATTGAGTGCAGCACTTTCACAGCATCGTCTTTCAGGATTTGGAATAGCTCAACTGGAATTCCATCACCTCCACTAGCTTTGTTCGTAGTGATGCTTGCTAAGGCCCACTTGACTTCACATTCCAGGATGTCTGGCTCTAGGTCAGTGATCACACCATCATGATTATCTGGGTCATGAAGCTCTTTTTTGTACAGTTCTTCTGTGTATTCTTGCCACCTCTTCTTAATATCTTCTGCTTCTGTTAGGTCCATACCATTTCTGTCCTTTATCGAGCCCATCTTTGCATGAAATGTTCCTTTGGTATCTCTGATTTCCTTGAAGAGATCCCTAGTCTTTCCCATTCTGTTGTTTTCGTCTATTTCTTTGCACTGATCTCTGAAGAAGGCTTTCTTATCTCTTCTTGCTATTCTTTTGGAACTCTGCATTCAGATGTTGGTATCTTTCCTTTCCTCCTTTGCTTTTCGCTTCTCTCCTTTTGACAGCTATTTGTAAGGCCTCCCCAGACAGCCATTTTGCTTTTTTGCATTTCTTTTCCATGGGGATTGTCTTGATCCCTGTCTCCTGTACAATGTCACAAACCTCATTCCATAGTTCATCAGGCACTCTATCTATCAGATCTAGGCCCTTAAATCTATTTCTCACTTCCACTGTATAATCATAAGGGATTTGATTTGGGTCATACCTGAATGGTCTAGTGGTTTTCCCTACTTTCTTCAATTTAAGTCTCAATTTGGCAATAAGGAGTTCATGGTCTGAGCCACAGTCAGCTCCTGGTCTTGTTTTTGCTGATTGTGTAGAGCTTCTCCATCTTTGGCTGCAAGGAATACCACTTCATGGCAAACAGATGGGGAAACAGTGGAACCAGTGTCAGACTTTATTATTTGGGGCTCCAGAATCACTGCATGGTGACTGCAGCCATGAAATTAAAAGACGCTTACTCCTTGGAAGGAAAGTTATGACCAACCTAGATAGCATATTCAAAAGCAGAGACATTACTTTGCCAACAAAGGTCCGTCTAGTCAAGGCTATGGTTTTTGCTTTAGTCATGTATGGATGTGAGAGTTGGACTGTGAAGAAGGCTGAGTGCCAAAGAATTGATGGTTTTGAACTGTGGTGTTGGAGAAGACTCTTGAGAGTCCCTTGGACTGCAAGGAGATCCAACCAGTCCATTGTGAAGGAGATCAGCCCTGGGATTTCTTCGGAAGGAATGATGCTAAAGCTGAAACTCCAGTGCTTTGGCCACCTCTTGCGAAGAGTTGACTCATTGGAGAAGACTCTGATGTTGGGAGGGATTGGGGGCAGGAGGAGAAGGGGAAGACAGAGGATGAGATGGCTGGATGGAATCACCGACTCGATGGACGTGAGTTTCAGTGAACTCCGGGCATTGGTGGTGGGCAGCGAGGCCTGGTGTGCTGTGACTCACGGGGTCCCAAAGAGTCGGACACGGCTGAGCGACTAAACTGAATGGATGGGCAGGGCCATGGTCTATTTTTATAGAACTAGCGGTTTCCACTGTAGCAAAACAAGCTAATAGGTGAGTTATAATGTGTTGTGTAGCTTCACCGCAAACAGGGGTGGTCCAGAAAAAGAAGAATTTGCGTCGATACAGACGTGTAGGAGAGAAGAAGGAAAAAGTTTAGGCAGTGAGGTACATCCATCTGTCATAGTTCATTAGGTTGTAATCTCCGAGGATTAATATCTTGTGCAATGGGTCAAAGACGTAGGGGTCTACAAGTAGAGCAATTATTAATACTTTTTTTAGCCTGGCGGTATGGGATTTTTCATAGCTGGTGTAGAAAGCCAGCATTGTTGTGCACCAGACCATGTTGTTTTTCGGAGTAGCAAACAGAAGAAGTTTATCAGTCTGGTCATTACCATGAGTCACAGGACTGGGAAGACAGGAATGTGTTCGAATATGTGTAATATAAATGGGAGAAGTGTGGTTTTTAATAACGGATTGTAGTTCGAAAAAAACGTTGTTGAAAAATAGGTTGATTGGAGTTTATGGTGGAGGTTTTTATAATTTTTATTTATTTTTTTTAATGGTAATTCCGTTTTACTTTTATTTTTACTTTACAATATTGTATTGGTTTTGCCATACATCAACATGAATCTACAACGAGTGTACACATGTTCCCCATCCTGAACCCCCCACACCATCCCTCTGGGTCATCCCAGTGCACCAGCCCCGAAAATCCTGTATCAGGCATCGAACCTGGACTGGCGATTCATTTCATATATGATGTTATACATGTTTCAGTGCCATTCTCCCAAATCATCCCACCGAGTCCAAAAGACTGATCTGTATATCTGTGTCTCTTTTGCTGCCTCGCATACAGGGTTATCGTTATCGTCTTTCTAACAAATTCCATATATATGCATTAGTATACTGTATTGGTGTTTTTCTCTCTGGCTTACTTCACTCTATATAATAGGCTCCAGGTTCACCCACCTCATTAGAACTGATTCAAATGTATTCTTTTGAAAAGTTGAATAAAGCTAGTGGGGGTGATGGAATTCCAGTTGAGCTATTTCAGATCCTAAAAGATGATGCTGTGAAAGTGCTGCACTCAATATGCCAGAAAATTAGGAAAACTCAGCAGTGGCCACAGGACTGGAAAAGCTCAGTTTTCATTCCAAGCCCAAAGAAAGGCAATGCCAAAGAATGCTCAAACTACCGCACAATTGCACTCATCTCACACGCTAGTAAAGTAATGCTCAAAATTCTCCAAGCCAGGCTTCAGCAATACGTGAACCGTGAACTTCCAGATATTCAAGCTGGCTTTAGACAAGGCAGAGGAACCAGAGATCAAATTGCCAACATCTGCTGGATCATCGAACAAGCAAGCGAGTTCCAGAAAACCATCAATTTCTGCTATATTGACTATGCCAAAGCCTTTGATTGTGTGGATCACAATAAACTGTGGAAAATTCTGAAAGAGATGGGAATACTAGACCACCTGACCTGCCTCTTGAGAAATTTGTATGCAGGTCAGGAAGCAACATTTAGAACTGGACATGGAACAATACACTGGTTCCAAATAGGAAAAGGAGTACATCAAGGCTGCATATTGTCACCTTGCTTATTTAACTTCTATGCAGAGTTCATCATGAGAAACGCTGGGCTGGAAGAAGCACAAGCTGGAATCAAGATTACTGGGAGAAATGTCAATAACCTCAGATATGCAGGTGACACCGCCCTTATGGCAGAAAGTGAAGAGGAACTAAAAAGCCTCTTGATGAAAGTGAAAGGGGAGAGTGAAAAAGTTGGCTTAAAACTCAATATTCAGAAAACGAAGATCGTGGCATCTGGTCCCATCAGATCAGATCAGATCAGTCCCTCAGTCTTGTCCGACTCTTTGCGACCCCATGAATCGCAGCACACCAGGCCTCCTTGTCCATCACAAACTCCCAGAGGTCACTCAGACTCACATCCATCAAGTCAGTGATGCCATCCAGCCATCTCATCCTCTGTCGTCCCCTTCTCCTCCTGCCCCCAATCCCTCCCAGCATCAGAGTCTTCTCCAATGAGTCAACTCTTCGCATGAGGTGGCCAAAATATTGGAGTTTTAGCTTTAGCATCATTCCTTCCAAAGAAATCCCAGGGCTGATCTCCCTCAGAATGGACTGGTTGGATCTCCTTGCAGTCCAAGGGACTCTCAAGAGTCTTCTCCAACCCCACAGTTCAAAACCATCAATTCTTCGGCGCTCAACCTTCTTCACAGTCCAGCTCTCACATCCATACATGACCACAGGAAGGACCATAGCCTTGACTAGGTGAACCTTTGTTGGCAAAGTAATGTCTCTGCTTTTGAATATGCTATCTAGGTTGGTCATGACTTTCCATCCAAGGAGTAAGCGTCTTTTAATTTCATGGCTGCAGTCACCATCTGCAGTGATTTTGGGGCCCAGAAAAACAAAGTCTGACACTGTTTCCACTGCTTCCCCATCTATTTCCCCTGAAGTGATGGGACCAGATGCCATGATCTTCGTTTTCTGAATGTTGCGCTTTAAGCCAACTTTTCACTCTCCACTTTCACTTTCATCAAGAGGCTTTTGAGTTCCTCTTCACTTTCTGCCATAAGGGTGGTGTCATCTGCATATCTGATGTTCTTGATATTTCTCCTGGCAATCTTGATTCCAACTTGTGTTTCTTCCAGTCCAGCGTTTCTCATGATGTACTCTGCATATAAGTTAAATAAAAGGGGACAATATACAGCCTTGATGTACTCCTTTTGCTATTTGGAACCAGTCTGTTGTTCCGTGTCCAGTTCTAACTGTTGCTTCCTGACCTGCATACAAATTTCTCAAGAGGCAGATCAGGTGGTCTGGTATTCCCATCTCTTGAAGATATTTCCACAGTTTATTGTGATCCACACAGTCAAAGGCTTTGGCATACTCAATCAAGCAGAAATAGATGTTTTTCTGGAACTCTCTTGCTTTTGTGAATGGTCCAGCGCATGTTGGCAATTTGATCTCTGGTTCCTCTGCCTTGTCTAAAACCAGCTTGAACATCAGGAAGTTCCCGGTTCACGTATTGCTGAAGCCTGGCTTGGAGAATTTTGAGCATTACTTTACTCGCGTGTGAGATGAGTGCAATTGTGCGGTAGTTTGAGCATTCTTTGGCATTGCCTTTCTTTGGGCTTGGGATGAAAACTGACCTTTTCCAGTCCTGTGGCCACGGCTGAGTTTTCCAAATTTGCTGGCATATTGAGTGCAGCACTTTCACAGCATCGTCTTTCAGGATTTGGAATAGCTCAACTGGAATTCCATCACCTCCACTAGCTTTGTTCGTAGTGATGCTTGCTAAGGCCCACTTGACTTCACATTCCAGGATGTCTGGCTCTAGGTCAGTGATCACACCATCATGATTATCTGGGTCATGAAGCTCTTTTTTGTACAGTTCTTCTGTGTATTCTTGCCACCTCTTCTTAATATCTTCTGCTTCTGTTAGGTCCATACCATTTCTGTCCTTTATCGAGCCCATCTTTGCATGAAATGTTCCTTTGGTATCTCTGATTTCCTTGAAGAGATCCCTAGTCTTTCCCATTCTGTTGTTTTCGTCTATTTCTTTGCACTGATCTCTGAAGAAGGCTTTCTTATCTCTTCTTGCTATTCTTTTGGAACTCTGCATTCAGATGTTGGTATCTTTCCTTTCCTCCTTTGCTTTTCGCTTCTCTCCTTTTGACAGCTATTTGTAAGGCCTCCCCAGACAGCCATTTTGCTTTTTTGCATTTCTTTTCCATGGGGATTGTCTTGATCCCTGTCTCCTGTACAATGTCACAAACCTCATTCCATAGTTCATCAGGCACTCTATCTATCAGATCTAGGCCCTTAAATCTATTTCTCACTTCCACTGTATAATCATAAGGGATTTGATTTGGGTCATACCTGAATGGTCTAGTGGTTTTCCCTACTTTCTTCAATTTAAGTCTCAATTTGGCAATAAGGAGTTCATGGTCTGAGCCACAGTCAGCTCCTGGTCTTGTTTTTGCTGATTGTGTAGAGCTTCTCCATCTTTGGCTGCAAGGAATACCACTTCATGGCAAACAGATGGGGAAACAGTGGAACCAGTGTCAGACTTTATTATTTGGGGCTCCAGAATCACTGCATGGTGACTGCAGCCATGAAATTAAAAGACGCTTACTCCTTGGAAGGAAAGTTATGACCAACCTAGATAGCATATTCAAAAGCAGAGACATTACTTTGCCAACAAAGGTCCGTCTAGTCAAGGCTATGGTTTTTGCTTTAGTCATGTATGGATGTGAGAGTTGGACTGTGAAGAAGGCTGAGTGCCAAAGAATTGATGGTTTTGAACTGTGGTGTTGGAGAAGACTCTTGAGAGTCCCTTGGACTGCAAGGAGATCCAACCAGTCCATTGTGAAGGAGATCAGCCCTGGGATTTCTTCGGAAGGAATGATGCTAAAGCTGAAACTCCAGTGCTTTGGCCACCTCTTGCGAAGAGTTGACTCATTGGAGAAGACTCTGATGTTGGGAGGGATTGGGGGCAGGAGGAGAAGGGGAAGACAGAGGATGAGATGGCTGGATGGAATCACCGACTCGATGGACGTGAGTTTCAGTGAACTCCGGGCATTGGTGGTGGGCAGCGAGGCCTGGTGTGCTGTGACTCACGGGGTCCCAAAGAGTCGGACACGGCTGAGCGACTAAACTGAATGGATGGGCAGGGCCATGGTCTATTTTTATAGAACTAGCGGTTTCCACTGTAGCAAAACAAGCTAATAGGTGAGTTATAATGTGTTGTGTAGCTTCACCGCAAACAGGGGTGGTCCAGAAAAAGAAGAATTTGCGTCGATACAGACGTGTAGGAGAGAAGAAGGAAAAAGTTTAGGCAGTGAGGTACATCCATCTGTCATAGTTCATTAGGTTGTAATCTCCGAGGATTAATATCTTGTGCAATGGGTCAAAGACGTAGGGGTCTACAAGTAGAGCAATTATTAATACTTTTTTTAGCCTGGCGGTATGGGATTTTTCATAGCTGGTGTAGAAAGCCAGCATTGTTGTGCACCAGACCATGTTGTTTTTCGGAGTAGCAAACAGAAGAAGTTTATCAGTCTGGTCATTACCATGAGTCACAGGACTGGGAAGACAGGAATGTGTTCGAATATGTGTAATATAAATGGGAGAAGTGTGGTTTTTAATAACGGATTGTAGTTCGAAAAAAACGTTGTTGAAAAATAGGTTGATTGGAGTTTATGGTGGAGGTTTTTATAATTTTTATTTATTTTTTTTAATGGTAATTCCGTTTTACTTTTATTTTTACTTTACAATATTGTATTGGTTTTGCCATACATCAACATGAATCTACAACGAGTGTACACATGTTCCCCATCCTGAACCCCCCACACCATCCCTCTGGGTCATCCCAGTGCACCAGCCCCGAAAATCCTGTATCAGGCATCGAACCTGGACTGGCGATTCATTTCATATATGATGTTATACATGTTTCAGTGCCATTCTCCCAAATCATCCCACCGAGTCCAAAAGACTGATCTGTATATCTGTGTCTCTTTTGCTGCCTCGCATACAGGGTTATCGTTATCGTCTTTCTAACAAATTCCATATATATGCATTAGTATACTGTATTGGTGTTTTTCTCTCTGGCTTACTTCACTCTATATAATAGGCTCCAGGTTCACCCACCTCATTAGAACTGATTCAAATGTATTCTTTTGAAAAGTTGAATAAAGCTAGTGGGGGTGATGGAATTCCAGTTGAGCTATTTCAGATCCTAAAAGATGATGCTGTGAAAGTGCTGCACTCAATATGCCAGAAAATTAGGAAAACTCAGCAGTGGCCACAGGACTGGAAAAGCTCAGTTTTCATTCCAAGCCCAAAGAAAGGCAATGCCAAAGAATGCTCAAACTACCGCACAATTGCACTCATCTCACACGCTAGTAAAGTAATGCTCAAAATTCTCCAAGCCAGGCTTCAGCAATACGTGAACCGTGAACTTCCAGATATTCAAGCTGGCTTTAGACAAGGCAGAGGAACCAGAGATCAAATTGCCAACATCTGCTGGATCATCGAACAAGCAAGCGAGTTCCAGAAAACCATCAATTTCTGCTATATTGACTATGCCAAAGCCTTTGATTGTGTGGATCACAATAAACTGTGGAAAATTCTGAAAGAGATGGGAATACTAGACCACCTGACCTGCCTCTTGAGAAATTTGTATGCAGGTCAGGAAGCAACATTTAGAACTGGACATGGAACAATACACTGGTTCCAAATAGGAAAAGGAGTACATCAAGGCTGCATATTGTCACCTTGCTTATTTAACTTCTATGCAGAGTTCATCATGAGAAACGCTGGGCTGGAAGAAGCACAAGCTGGAATCAAGATTACTGGGAGAAATGTCAATAACCTCAGATATGCAGGTGACACCGCCCTTATGGCAGAAAGTGAAGAGGAACTAAAAAGCCTCTTGATGAAAGTGAAAGGGGAGAGTGAAAAAGTTGGCTTAAAACTCAATATTCAGAAAACGAAGATCGTGGCATCTGGTCCCATCAGATCAGATCAGATCAGTCCCTCAGTCTTGTCCGACTCTTTGCGACCCCATGAATCGCAGCACACCAGGCCTCCTTGTCCATCACAAACTCCCAGAGGTCACTCAGACTCACATCCATCAAGTCAGTGATGCCATCCAGCCATCTCATCCTCTGTCGTCCCCTTCTCCTCCTGCCCCCAATCCCTCCCAGCATCAGAGTCTTCTCCAATGAGTCAACTCTTCGCATGAGGTGGCCAAAATATTGGAGTTTTAGCTTTAGCATCATTCCTTCCAAAGAAATCCCAGGGCTGATCTCCCTCAGAATGGACTGGTTGGATCTCCTTGCAGTCCAAGGGACTCTCAAGAGTCTTCTCCAACCCCACAGTTCAAAACCATCAATTCTTCGGCGCTCAACCTTCTTCACAGTCCAGCTCTCACATCCATACATGACCACAGGAAGGACCATAGCCTTGACTAGGTGAACCTTTGTTGGCAAAGTAATGTCTCTGCTTTTGAATATGCTATCTAGGTTGGTCATGACTTTCCATCCAAGGAGTAAGCGTCTTTTAATTTCATGGCTGCAGTCACCATCTGCAGTGATTTTGGGGCCCAGAAAAATAAAGTCTGACACTGTTTCCACTGCTTCCCCATCTATTTCCCATGAAGTGATGGGACCAGATGCCATGATCTTCGTTTTCTGAATGTTGCGCTTTAAGCCAACTTTTTCACTCTCCACTTTCACTTTCATCAAGAGGCTTTTGAGTTCCTCTTCACTTTCTGCCATAAGGGTGGTGTCATCTGCATATCTGATGTTCTTGATATTTCTCCTGGCAATCTTGATTCCAACTTGTGTTTCTTCCAGTCCAGCGTTTCTCATGATGTACTCTGCATATAAGTTAAATAAAAGGGGACAATATACAGCCTTGATGTACTCCTTTTGCTATTTGGAACCAGTCTGTTGTTCCGTGTCCAGTTCTAACTGTTGCTTCCTGACCTGCATACAAATTTCTCAAGAGGCAGATCAGGTGGTCTGGTATTCCCATCTCTTGAAGATATTTCCACAGTTTATTGTGATCCACACAGTCAAAGGCTTTGGCATACTCAATCAAGCAGAAATAGATGTTTTTCTGGAACTCTCTTGCTTTTGTGAATGGTCCAGCGCATGTTGGCAATTTGATCTCTGGTTCCTCTGCCTTGTCTAAAACCAGCTTGAACATCAGGAAGTTCCCGGTTCACGTATTGCTGAAGCCTGGCTTGGAGAATTTTGAGCATTACTTTACTCGCGTGTGAGATGAGTGCAATTGTGCGGTAGTTTGAGCATTCTTTGGCATTGCCTTTCTTTGGGCTTGGGATGAAAACTGACCTTTTCCAGTCCTGTGGCCACGGCTGAGTTTTCCAAATTTGCTGGCATATTGAGTGCAGCACTTTCACAGCATCGTCTTTCAGGATTTGGAATAGCTCAACTGGAATTCCATCACCTCCACTAGCTTTGTTCGTAGTGATGCTTGCTAAGGCCCACTTGACTTCACATTCCAGGATGTCTGGCTCTAGGTCAGTGATCACACCATCATGATTATCTGGGTCATGAAGCTCTTTTTTGTACAGTTCTTCTGTGTATTCTTGCCACCTCTTCTTAATATCTTCTGCTTCTGTTAGGTCCATACCATTTCTGTCCTTTATCGAGCCCATCTTTGCATGAAATGTTCCTTTGGTATCTCTGATTTCCTTGAAGAGATCCCTAGTCTTTCCCATTCTGTTGTTTTCGTCTATTTCTTTGCACTGATCTCTGAAGAAGGCTTTCTTATCTCTTCTTGCTATTCTTTTGGAACTCTGCATTCAGATGTTGGTATCTTTCCTTTCCTCCTTTGCTTTTCGCTTCTCTCCTTTTGACAGCTATTTGTAAGGCCTCCCCAGACAGCCATTTTGCTTTTTTGCATTTCTTTTCCATGGGGATTGTCTTGATCCCTGTCTCCTGTACAATGTCACAAACCTCATTCCATAGTTCATCAGGCACTCTATCTATCAGATCTAGGCCCTTAAATCTATTTCTCACTTCCACTGTATAATCATAAGGGATTTGATTTGGGTCATACCTGAATGGTCTAGTGGTTTTCCCTACTTTCTTCAATTTAAGTCTCAATTTGGCAATAAGGAGTTCATGGTCTGAGCCACAGTCAGCTCCTGGTCTTGTTTTTGCTGATTGTGTAGAGCTTCTCCATCTTTGGCTGCAAGGAATACCACTTCATGGCAAACAGATGGGGAAACAGTGGAACCAGTGTCAGACTTTATTATTTGGGGCTCCAGAATCACTGCATGGTGACTGCAGCCATGAAATTAAAAGACGCTTACTCCTTGGAAGGAAAGTTATGACCAACCTAGATAGCATATTCAAAAGCAGAGACATTACTTTGCCAACAAAGGTCCGTCTAGTCAAGGCTATGGTTTTTGCTTTAGTCATGTATGGATGTGAGAGTTGGACTGTGAAGAAGGCTGAGTGCCAAAGAATTGATGGTTTTGAACTGTGGTGTTGGAGAAGACTCTTGAGAGTCCCTTGGACTGCAAGGAGATCCAACCAGTCCATTGTGAAGGAGATCAGCCCTGGGATTTCTTCGGAAGGAATGATGCTAAAGCTGAAACTCCAGTGCTTTGGCCACCTCTTGCGAAGAGTTGACTCATTGGAGAAGACTCTGATGTTGGGAGGGATTGGGGGCAGGAGGAGAAGGGGAAGACAGAGGATGAGATGGCTGGATGGAATCACCGACTCGATGGACGTGAGTTTCAGTGAACTCCGGGCATTGGTGGTGGGCAGCGAGGCCTGGTGTGCTGTGACTCACGGGGTCCCAAAGAGTCGGACACGGCTGAGCGACTAAACTGAATGGATGGGCAGGGCCATGGTCTATTTTTATAGAACTAGCGGTTTCCACTGTAGCAAAACAAGCTAATAGGTGAGTTATAATGTGTTGTGTAGCTTCACCGCAAACAGGGGTGGTCCAGAAAAAGAAGAATTTGCGTCGATACAGACGTGTAGGAGAGAAGAAGGAAAAAGTTTAGGCAGTGAGGTACATCCATCTGTCATAGTTCATTAGGTTGTAATCTCCGAGGATTAATATCTTGTGCAATGGGTCAAAGACGTAGGGGTCTACAAGTAGAGCAATTATTAATACTTTTTTTTAGCCTGGCGGTATGGGATTTTTCATAGCTGGTGTAGAAAGCCAGCATTGTTGTGCACCAGACCATGTTGTTTTTCGGAGTAGCAAACAGAAGAAGTTTATCAGTCTGGTCATTACCATGAGTCACAGGACTGGGAAGACAGGAATGTGTTCGAATATGTGTAATATAAATGGGAGAAGTGTGGTTTTTAATAACGGATTGTAGTTCGAAAAAAACGTTGTTGAAAAATAGGTTGATTGGAGTTTATGGTGGAGGTTTTTATAATTTTTATTTATTTTTTTTAATGGTAATTCCGTTTTACTTTTATTTTTACTTTACAATATTGTATTGGTTTTGCCATACATCAACATGAATCTACAACGAGTGTACACATGTTCCCCATCCTGAACCCCCCACACCATCCCTCTGGGTCATCCCAGTGCACCAGCCCCGAAAATCCTGTATCAGGCATCGAACCTGGACTGGCGATTCATTTCATATATGATGTTATACATGTTTCAGTGCCATTCTCCCAAATCATCCCACCGAGTCCAAAAGACTGATCTGTATATCTGTGTCTCTTTTGCTGCCTCGCATACAGGGTTATCGTTATCGTCTTTCTAACAAATTCCATATATATGCATTAGTATACTGTATTGGTGTTTTTCTCTCTGGCTTACTTCACTCTATATAATAGGCTCCAGGTTCACCCACCTCATTAGAACTGATTCAAATGTATTCTTTTGAAAAGTTGAATAAAGCTAGTGGGGGTGATGGAATTCCAGTTGAGCTATTTCAGATCCTAAAAGATGATGCTGTGAAAGTGCTGCACTCAATATGCCAGAAAATTAGGAAAACTCAGCAGTGGCCACAGGACTGGAAAAGCTCAGTTTTCATTCCAAGCCCAAAGAAAGGCAATGCCAAAGAATGCTCAAACTACCGCACAATTGCACTCATCTCACACGCTAGTAAAGTAATGCTCAAAATTCTCCAAGCCAGGCTTCAGCAATACGTGAACCGTGAACTTCCAGATATTCAAGCTGGCTTTAGACAAGGCAGAGGAACCAGAGATCAAATTGCCAACATCTGCTGGATCATCGAACAAGCAAGCGAGTTCCAGAAAACCATCAATTTCTGCTATATTGACTATGCCAAAGCCTTTGATTGTGTGGATCACAATAAACTGTGGAAAATTCTGAAAGAGATGGGAATACTAGACCACCTGACCTGCCTCTTGAGAAATTTGTATGCAGGTCAGGAAGCAACATTTAGAACTGGACATGGAACAATACACTGGTTCCAAATAGGAAAAGGAGTACATCAAGGCTGCATATTGTCACCTTGCTTATTTAACTTCTATGCAGAGTTCATCATGAGAAACGCTGGGCTGGAAGAAGCACAAGCTGGAATCAAGATTACTGGGAGAAATGTCAATAACCTCAGATATGCAGGTGACACCGCCCTTATGGCAGAAAGTGAAGAGGAACTAAAAAGCCTCTTGATGAAAGTGAAAGGGGAGAGTGAAAAAGTTGGCTTAAAACTCAATATTCAGAAAACGAAGATCGTGGCATCTGGTCCCATCAGATCAGATCAGATCAGTCCCTCAGTCTTGTCCGACTCTTTGCGACCCCATGAATCGCAGCACACCAGGCCTCCTTGTCCATCACAAACTCCCAGAGGTCACTCAGACTCACATCCATCAAGTCAGTGATGCCATCCAGCCATCTCATCCTCTGTCGTCCCCTTCTCCTCCTGCCCCCAATCCCTCCCAGCATCAGAGTCTTCTCCAATGAGTCAACTCTTCGCATGAGGTGGCCAAAATATTGGAGTTTTAGCTTTAGCATCATTCCTTCCAAAGAAATCCCAGGGCTGATCTCCCTCAGAATGGACTGGTTGGATCTCCTTGCAGTCCAAGGGACTCTCAAGAGTCTTCTCCAACCCCACAGTTCAAAACCATCAATTCTTCGGCGCTCAACCTTCTTCACAGTCCAGCTCTCACATCCATACATGACCACAGGAAGGACCATAGCCTTGACTAGGTGAACCTTTGTTGGCAAAGTAATGTCTCTGCTTTTGAATATGCTATCTAGGTTGGTCATGACTTTCCATCCAAGGAGTAAGCGTCTTTTAATTTCATGGCTGCAGTCACCATCTGCAGTGATTTTGGGGCCCAGAAAAATAAAGTCTGACACTGTTTCCACTGCTTCCCCATCTATTTCCCATGAAGTGATGGGACCAGATGCCATGATCTTCGTTTTCTGAATGTTGCGCTTTAAGCCAACTTTTTCACTCTCCACTTTCACTTTCATCAAGAGGCTTTTGAGTTCCTCTTCACTTTCTGCCATAAGGGTGGTGTCATCTGCATATCTGATGTTCTTGATATTTCTCCTGGCAATCTTGATTCCAACTTGTGTTTCTTCCAGTCCAGCGTTTCTCATGATGTACTCTGCATATAAGTTAAATAAAAGGGGACAATATACAGCCTTGATGTACTCCTTTTGCTATTTGGAACCAGTCTGTTGTTCCGTGTCCAGTTCTAACTGTTGCTTCCTGACCTGCATACAAATTTCTCAAGAGGCAGATCAGGTGGTCTGGTATTCCCATCTCTTGAAGATATTTCCACAGTTTATTGTGATCCACACAGTCAAAGGCTTTGGCATACTCAATCAAGCAGAAATAGATGTTTTTCTGGAACTCTCTTGCTTTTGTGAATGGTCCAGCGCATGTTGGCAATTTGATCTCTGGTTCCTCTGCCTTGTCTAAAACCAGCTTGAACATCAGGAAGTTCCCGGTTCACGTATTGCTGAAGCCTGGCTTGGAGAATTTTGAGCATTACTTTACTCGCGTGTGAGATGAGTGCAATTGTGCGGTAGTTTGAGCATTCTTTGGCATTGCCTTTCTTTGGGCTTGGGATGAAAACTGACCTTTTCCAGTCCTGTGGCCACGGCTGAGTTTTCCAAATTTGCTGGCATATTGAGTGCAGCACTTTCACAGCATCGTCTTTCAGGATTTGGAATAGCTCAACTGGAATTCCATCACCTCCACTAGCTTTGTTCGTAGTGATGCTTGCTAAGGCCCACTTGACTTCACATTCCAGGATGTCTGGCTCTAGGTCAGTGATCACACCATCATGATTATCTGGGTCATGAAGCTCTTTTTTGTACAGTTCTTCTGTGTATTCTTGCCACCTCTTCTTAATATCTTCTGCTTCTGTTAGGTCCATACCATTTCTGTCCTTTATCGAGCCCATCTTTGCATGAAATGTTCCTTTGGTATCTCTGATTTCCTTGAAGAGATCCCTAGTCTTTCCCATTCTGTTGTTTTCGTCTATTTCTTTGCACTGATCTCTGAAGAAGGCTTTCTTATCTCTTCTTGCTATTCTTTTGGAACTCTGCATTCAGATGTTGGTATCTTTCCTTTCCTCCTTTGCTTTTCGCTTCTCTCCTTTTGACAGCTATTTGTAAGGCCTCCCCAGACAGCCATTTTGCTTTTTTGCATTTCTTTTCCATGGGGATTGTCTTGATCCCTGTCTCCTGTACAATGTCACAAACCTCATTCCATAGTTCATCAGGCACTCTATCTATCAGATCTAGGCCCTTAAATCTATTTCTCACTTCCACTGTATAATCATAAGGGATTTGATTTGGGTCATACCTGAATGGTCTAGTGGTTTTCCCTACTTTCTTCAATTTAAGTCTCAATTTGGCAATAAGGAGTTCATGGTCTGAGCCACAGTCAGCTCCTGGTCTTGTTTTTGCTGATTGTGTAGAGCTTCTCCATCTTTGGCTGCAAGGAATACCACTTCATGGCAAACAGATGGGGAAACAGTGGAACCAGTGTCAGACTTTATTATTTGGGGCTCCAGAATCACTGCATGGTGACTGCAGCCATGAAATTAAAAGACGCTTACTCCTTGGAAGGAAAGTTATGACCAACCTAGATAGCATATTCAAAAGCAGAGACATTACTTTGCCAACAAAGGTCCGTCTAGTCAAGGCTATGGTTTTTGCTTTAGTCATGTATGGATGTGAGAGTTGGACTGTGAAGAAGGCTGAGTGCCAAAGAATTGATGGTTTTGAACTGTGGTGTTGGAGAAGACTCTTGAGAGTCCCTTGGACTGCAAGGAGATCCAACCAGTCCATTGTGAAGGAGATCAGCCCTGGGATTTCTTCGGAAGGAATGATGCTAAAGCTGAAACTCCAGTGCTTTGGCCACCTCTTGCGAAGAGTTGACTCATTGGAGAAGACTCTGATGTTGGGAGGGATTGGGGGCAGGAGGAGAAGGGGAAGACAGAGGATGAGATGGCTGGATGGAATCACCGACTCGATGGACGTGAGTTTCAGTGAACTCCGGGCATTGGTGGTGGGCAGCGAGGCCTGGTGTGCTGTGACTCACGGGGTCCCAAAGAGTCGGACACGGCTGAGCGACTAAACTGAATGGATGGGCAGGGCCATGGTCTATTTTTATAGAACTAGCGGTTTCCACTGTAGCAAAACAAGCTAATAGGTGAGTTATAATGTGTTGTGTAGCTTCACCGCAAACAGGGGTGGTCCAGAAAAAGAAGAATTTGCGTCGATACAGACGTGTAGGAGAGAAGAAGGAAAAAGTTTAGGCAGTGAGGTACATCCATCTGTCATAGTTCATTAGGTTGTAATCTCCGAGGATTAATATCTTGTGCAATGGGTCAAAGACGTAGGGGTCTACAAGTAGAGCAATTATTAATACTTTTTTTAGCCTGGCGGTATGGGATTTTTCATAGCTGGTGTAGAAAGCCAGCATTGTTGTGCACCAGACCATGTTGTTTTTCGGAGTAGCAAACAGAAGAAGTTTATCAGTCTGGTCATTACCATGAGTCACAGGACTGGGAAGACAGGAATGTGTTCGAATATGTGTAATATAAATGGGAGAAGTGTGGTTTTTAATAACGGATTGTCGTTCGAAAAAGACGTTGTTGAAAAATAGGTTGATTGGAGTTTATGGTGGAGGTTTTTATAATTTTTATTTATTTTTTAATGGTAATTTCGTTTTGCTTTTATTTTTACTTTACAATATTGTATTGGTTTTGCCATACATCAACATGAACCTACCACAAGTGTACACATGTTCCCCATCCTGAACCCCCCATACCATCCCTCTCGGTCATCCCAGTGCACCAGCCCCGAGAATCCTGTATCAGGCATCGAACCTGGACTGGCGATTCATTTCATATATGATATTATACATGTTTCAGTGCCATTCTCCCAAATCATCCCACCGAGTCCAAAGACTGATCTATATATCTGTGTCTCTTTTGCTGTCTCGCGTACAGGGTATCGTTATCATCTTTCTAAATTCCATATATATGCATTAGTATACTGTATTGGTGTTTTTCTTTCTGGCTTACTTCGCTCTATATAATAGGCTCCAGTTTCATCTACCTCATTAGAACTGATTCAAATGTATTCTTTTGAAAAGTTGAATAAAGCTAGTGGGGGTGATGGAATTCCAGTTGAGCTATTTCAGATCCTAAAAGATGATGCTGTGAAAGTGCTGC
The DNA here is from genome assembly GCA_935064755.1 of Tragelaphus eurycerus. NCBI lineage: Eukaryota > Metazoa > Chordata > Mammalia > Artiodactyla > Bovidae > Tragelaphus > Tragelaphus eurycerus. The sequence goes on along the minus strand of CAKXYN010000120.1, from coordinate 5,389,171 downwards.
ATTCAATATGCCAGAAAATTTGGAAAACTCAGCAGTGGCCACAGGACTGGAAAAGCTCAGTTTTCATTCCAAGCCCAAAGAAAAGCAATGCCAAAGAATGCTCAAACTACCGCACAATTGCACTCATCTCACACACTAGTAAAGTAATGCTCAAAATTCTCCAAGCCAGGCTTCAGCAAAATGTGAACCGTGAACTTCCTGATGTTCAAGCTGGCTTTAGAAAAGGCAGAGGAACCAGGGATCAAATTGCCAACATCTGCTGGATCATCAAACAAGCAAGAGAGTTCCAGAAAAACATCAATATCTACTTTATTGACTATGCCAAAGCCTTTGCATGTGTGGATCACAATAAACTGTGGAAAATTCTGAAAGAGATGGGAATACCACACCACCTGACCTGCCTCTTGAGAAATCTGTATGCAGGTCAGGAAGCAATAGTTAGAACTGGACATGGAACAATACACTGGTTCCAAATAGGAAAAGGAGTACGTCAAGGCTGTATATTGTCATCATGTTTATGTAACTTCTATGCAGAGTTCATCATGAGAAATGCTGGACTGGAAGAAACACAAGTTGGGTCAATATTGCTGGGAGAAATATGAATAATCTCAGATATACAGATAACACGACTCATGGCAGAAAGTGAAGAGGGGCTAAAAAGCCTCTTGATGAAAGTGAAAGTGGAGAGTGAAAAGGTTGGCTTAAAGCTCAACATTCAGAAAAGGAAGATCATGGCATCTGGTCCCATCACTTCATGGGAAATAGATGGGGAAACAGTGGAAACAGTGTCAGACTTTATGTTTTTGGGCTCCGAAATCACTGCAGATGGTCACTGCAGCCATGAAATTAAAAGACGCTTACTCCTTGGATGGAAAGTCATGACCAACCTAGATAGCATATTCAAAAGCAGAGACATTACTTTGCCAACAAAGGTTCACCTAGTCAAGGCTATGGTCTTTCCTGTGGTCATGTATCGACGTGAGAGCTGGACTGTGAAGAAGGCTGAGTGCTGAAGAATTGATGCTTTTGAACTGTGGTGTTGGAGAAGACTCTTGAGATTCCCTTGGACTGCAAGGAGATCCAACCAGTCTGTTCTGAAGGAGATCAGCCCTGGGATTTCTTTGGAAGGAATGATGCTAAAGCTGAAACTCCAATATTTTGGCCACCTCATGCGAAGAGTTGATTCATTGGAGAAGACTCTCATGCTGGGAGGGATTGGGGGCAGGAGGAGAAGGGGACGACAGAGGATGAGATGGCTGGATGGCATCACTGACTCGATGGATGTGAGTCTGAGTCACCTCCGTGAGTTGGTGAAGGACAGAGAGGCCTGGCATGCTGCAGTTCATGGGGTCGCAAAGAGTCGGACACGACTGAGCGACTTATCTGATCTAGTGTTAATTATTGTCATTTCTCATCGTACCTCACTCCCACTTTTGTTTCTGTTAAGTCCATTCTCCATAAGTCTGACAGGACATTTCTTTGCTTAAAGCTCTGCATTTGTTTCCCATTGCCCTTGGCATAAATCCAAGCTCCTGATGGCATGGGAGGCTCTCTTGGTTCTGGCTCCTGCCTAACTTTTGGATCTATTTATCATCACTTCCTCCCTTTACATTTATGGTCCTTCCAAGCTGAACTCCTTGTTTTCCCTGGGTGGGCTGTGCTAATGCACATTTCCTTAGCCTTCTATGTTACTCTCCGTTTACTGAAATGATCTTTCTCCAACTTTCACCTGATTAATCCCTGTTCACCCTTTGTACATCAGCTTAGATGTCACATCTAGGAAACCCTGTGCTCCCCTGTCTGTGTCTGCTTCTCCCACTTCCTTGTTTTATGTGCTTTCTTGGTGCTCTGTGCTTTTGTATCATGCTCATCTGTAATTCTTTGTTTTTCCTTCTAGAATGTAAGCACCTTGAAAGCAGTGCTATCCCAGTACCTAGCACAGTGCTAGGACACTTAGTAGGCAGCTCCTCTACAAATGTTTACTGAACCAATCAAAGAACTATGGAATGAAATTTTTATTTATATTTTAAAATGTATTTAAATTTTATTTTTGGTTGTGCTGGGTCCTCTTTGCTGTGTGTGGGCTTTCTCTGGTTGTGGCAAGTGGGGGCTACTCTCTAGTGGCTGTGCGTGGGCTTCTCACTGCGGGGGCTTCTCTTGTTGCGGAGCATGAGGCTCTATAGTGTGGGCTCAGCAGTTGTGGTACATTGGCTTAGTTGTCCCACAGCATGTGGAATATTCCCAGACCTGGAATCGTTTGAGCCTTTATCTCCTGAATTGGCAGGCTGACTCTTAACCATTGGACCACTAGGAAAGTCTCTGTACTTTAAAAAGAATACCATTTCTCTGTGCTATTAGTAAGCAATTTTATATGCTATCAATTGCGATAAGGTAGAGGAGTTCTGAAATCAATTTCTTAGTATGGTTTTTGCTGATGACAATCCTCAAATGGGTATCACCATAAAAAGTATCTCTGTTGTAATCAGCCTGGATTGCTCCTCTTCCAAACTCTATGTAACTTTTTCTGGATGGCAAAATGTTGTCCTGGGATGGTAATGCCTACTGCCAGTCTCAGGCTGCCAAGCACATTTGTGTACTTTTTTTTTTTTTTTAATACAGATTTTTCATTTCTCTTGAATAGGAGTGAGAGCACCAGGTGTACAGTTAAATATGTTTCCAATTAAGTTTTCAAAAATTATCATTAGTGACACATGGATCTTAATATATTTGATGAATTTCTATTGTTATTAATGATATCCAAACTGTCCTACTTTTGACCAATAGGAGCCTCTTCAAGTTGGCATCTGAGTTATTTTAACAAAAATGTAGTAGTCTTTGATAGCTTCTTTGCCATCTTGTACAACAGTATGTTTCAGGCATATAGTGTGTATTTCTTGTCCCAATTAGTGTTCAGTTTTAACACACTGAGTCAGTCTGTATATATGGTGGTTGTAGCATGGACAAGGAGTTTGGAAGGACTGTATAGCATGACTCCTTGGCTTTCCTAACTCTATAAGATGCTGATCTTTAATCTAAATTTTTTGTGCAATTAGTGAACATCCCCAATTCTGCTGAGAAAACATACCATTTGTGTAAAACTGTGTGAAACAACGATTCTCCATTCCAATTCTGAATGTATCTGCCATTCTCTGTAGATCAAAGGAGAAATTCAATAATTCTTAAAAGCTTTAAGAAACTTAAACGTCTGGGTGATTGATCTTTCCATGAGGTCAAAGTTCCAAAACAATACAGCAGAATTCTCTAAGCATGAGCAATTCATTTAGTAGAATTAAGGCAGTTGTTGATCTTTTCCAAAGTTTAGTGGCTGACCAACTCAGACTTCAGATCTGACTAGAGACTCCCAGTTTGAGCTCCAGGGAAAGTCTATATAGAGGATCTCTGGACAATCCTTTCATTCATTCAATACACACTTATTTTAGCACCTACTATTTGGCAGGCACTGTGCAAGGTAAGGAGAAGGCAATGGCACCCCACTCCAGTACTCTTGCCTGGAAAATCCCATGGACGGAGAAGCCTAGTGGGCTGCAGTCCATGGGGTCGCTAAGAGTCAGGCACGACTGAGCGACTTCACTTTCACTTTTCACTTACTTGCATTGGAGAAGGAAATGGCAACCCACTCCAGTGTTCTTGCCTGGAGAATCCCAGGGACAGAGGTGCCTAGTGGGCTGCCATCTATGGGGTCGCACAGAGTCGGACACGACTGAAGTGACTTAGCAGCAGCAGCAGCAGCACCAGCAGCAGCAGTGCAAGGGGATCGGAGAAGGCAAGGGCAACCCACTCCAGTACTCTTGCCTGGAAAATCCCATGGACAGAGGAGCCTGGTAGGCTGAAGTCCATGGGGTCGCTGAAGAGTTGGACACGACTGAGCGACTTCACTTTCACTCTCATGCACTGGAGAAGGAAATGGCAACCCACTCCAGTGTTCTTGCCTGGAGAATCCCAGGGATGGCGGAGCCTGGTGGGCGGCCATCTATGGGGTCGCACAGAGTCGGACACGACTGAAGCGACTTAGCAGCAGCAGTGCAAGGTGATGGGGATGCAAGAGTAGGCATAACGACCTCTGGGGTTACAGCAGTGTTTGCTACAGAGAACAAGATGAAAGGTTGATCCTCCTGTGCATTTAAAAAATAATTTGGAGTGAATTATACTGAAGCGACATAGCACACGTGCATAGAACCATAACCAAAGGGAGGCACAAGAGAAGTAACAACATTTTGTGTGTGTGTGTATGTGGAATATCAATCATGGTCAGCAAATCTCATTAATTTCACAGTAACTGTTAGCTATTATTTCCAGAGAGGTACAGCTCCTTTGTAAAATGATAATAATAATTAAAAAGAAAAGGTAGAGCAAAGATTCAACTCTGAGTCTGATACACCAGGGGTTCCCAAACCTTCAGATCAGATCAGATCAGATCAGTCGCTCAGTCGTCTCCGACTCTTTGCGACCCCATGAACCGCAGCATGCCAGGCCTCCCTGTCCATCACCAGCTCCTGGAGGTCACCCAGACTCACACCCATCAAGTCAGTGATGCCATCCAGCCATCTCATTCTCTGTCGTCCCCTTCTCCTCCTGCCCTCAATCCCTCCCAGCATCAGAGTCTTCTCCAATGAGTCAACTCTTCGCATGAGGTGGCCAAAATACTGGAGTTTCAGCTTTAGCATCATTCCTTCTAAAGAAATTCCAGGATTGATCTCCTTCAGAATGGACTGGTTGCATCTCCTTGCAGTCCAAGGGACTCTCAAGAGTCTTCTCCAACACCACAGTTCAAAAGCATCAATTCTTCGGCGCTCAGCCTTCTTCACAGTCCAGCTCTCACATCCATACATGACCACAGGAAAGACCATAGCCTTGACTAGGCGAACCTTTGTTGGTAAAGTAATGTCTCTGCTTTTGAATATGCTATCTAGGTTGGTCATAACTTTCCTTCCAAGGAGTAAGCGTCTTTTAATTTCATGGCTGCAGTCACCATCTGCAGTGATTTTGGAGCCCAGAAAAACAAAGTCTGACACTGTTTCCACTGTTTCCCCATCTATTTCCCATGTAGTGATGGGACCAGATGCCATGATCTTCGTTTTCTGAATGTTGAGCTTTAAGCCAACCTTTTCACTCTCCACTTTCACTTTCATCAAGAGGCTTTTTAGCCCCTCTTCACTTTTTGCCATGAGTCGTGTCATCTGCATATCTGATGTTCTTGATATTTCTCCCAGCAATCTTGATTCCAACTTGTGTTTCTTCCAGTCCAGCATTTCTCATGATGTACTCTGCATATAAGTTAAATAAACATGGTGACAATATGCAGCCTTGACGTACTCCTTTTCCTATTTGGAACCAGTCTGTTGTTCCATGTCCAGTTCTAACTGTTGCTTCCTGACCTGCATACAGATTTCTTAAGAGGCAGATCAGGTGGTCCCTAACCTTGGTTTGCTAATAATTGACTGGAAGAAACCTTTAAAATAACAGATGCCATGGACTCTCTGGACCTACTAAAATAGAATCTTTAGTGTCGGAGGAAGGAAAGGGACCGTTCTTGAAAACAGAAAAAAATTTAAAGTTCTTCGACTTATTTTGCAGAGCCAAATTTGGAACCCTTGCCCTCCTCTATCGGATAAAGCAATGGCACCCCACTCCAGAACTCTTGCCTGGAAAATCCCATGGATGGAGGAGCCTGGTGGGCTGCAGTCCATGGGGTCGCAAAGAGTCGGACACGACTGAGCGACTTCACTTTCACTTTTCACTTTCATGCATTGGAGAAGGAAATGGCAACCCACTCCAGTGTTCTTGCCAGGAGAATCCCAGGGACGGGGGAGCCTGGTGGGCTGCCGTCTATGGGGTCGCACAGAGTCCGACACGACTGAAGCGACTTAGCAGCAGCAGCAGCAGCAGCCCTCCTCTACGCTGCCTGCTCAAGCAATGGTCCCTAAACTAGGTTTCAGGCTTCAAGACGACCTTGCCAATTATAAACTTCCTCATTACATTCAGTCTTGATCCTAAACGGCTGCTTTTTTCAAAATCAAGGCGACCGAGACTCTAAACTGCCACAGGAAGGAGAGTGGCACTTTCCCATGTACTGAGTACTAGGGGTGGGAGTGGGGAAAGGTATTCAAGCAGATTGGCTGACACTAAGCCCAAAACGAGCTGAAGCTGATAAACTTTAAAGATCAACCACGAAGACCACGAAGGGAATTTTTTCCCCTTTAATCCGTCACTGGAGCCTATTAATTGCATCCCACAGCTGCAACTGATCGAGGATAGGGGCCATGAGAACAGAGGCAGCCTCCTAACCAAAGTCTTCCGCTCTGGTTCGGCAATTAGCATAAGAGGAACTGGAAGGAAAGTCGGAGCTTTCCATCAATACTACAAGAGGGAGGAGAGCTCCCCAGCAACCGAGCCTGGGACGCAGGCAGGACTCCAACTCGAACCCAGACTCCACCCGATATAGGTAGCCGGGGTACGGGGAACCAGGCCTAGCAGGCGCGGTTCTGGAAGGCCACACAGCTGGTCCCAATAGATACTGTTTCCAAATTCTCAAATTTCCCGGGCGCCCCGCCCCCGGGTTCGGAAGCGTCGCGCCGGAAGTGACCTCACGACGGTGGCGTGGAGACGCAGGGCGCTTCCGGCGGCGGCCGCGGCTGTGGGGGTGGGTGTGTAGAAGACCCTTAGTCTCAGGGTCTTGCGGTGCTTCGGGGCCGGCTTGCTGTGGTGAACTGAGGAGGCGTAGGCTCGGTGGCGTAGAGGTAGGCGCGACGTGGGGGCGGGTGGCTGGTGGGCGCTCGTGGGAAGGGGTCTTCCGGGGTTCCCGGGAGAGTTTGCTTTTAGGCTTCGTGGTTCCAGGCCTTGCAAACTTCTAGAGCGGTGGGTTCGAGATGCGGGCCGCTTCAGGTGCGCGGGGGCCCATTACTAGGACTTGCCTCCGGGGTATGGTTTGAGGTCGAGTGAACGGGACTCTCAGCGGTCGAGGAATTGTGGGAGGTGTGAGGCATTAGCGGCCTAGGCTCTTAGTTTAGCTTTGTTAATGGTTCCTGCAGCCCACCCCCTCATTGCTCCCTGCCTGTTTGCTTTTGCACAGTGGAGAACAGTGGCAGGGAAGAACGCGAGTACCACATCCATGACAGATAGCGGGGGGCAGAGATGAACTGGAGTCTGAGAGGAGAGGGTGGCTGAGAAATTAGTGATACTTGGCAGTGGGCAGCTTCTGCTATTCCTGCAGACTTAACTTCCCCTTGATTCTTTACTGTTGTTAGTGTAAGTCTTAGTTTCTTATTATCAGTACTCTTTGTGTGATATTGGTTGAATTGATCAGTAATTGACTTGTTGAATGGTTCAAGTGTTTTGGTGTGGGGGAGGCATAGTCCTCACCTGCTTGGCCAGTTGGTTGTCAACAAACCTCCCAATTTCAGAGGTAGGAGTCCAAACAGCCCTCTCCTCCCGTTGCAGATGAGGACCTCGAGACCCAGATTGGTTTTTGTTCTCTTTGCTAGCCACAGACTACTAAACTGATTTCAGTTTGCGCTCTGTCAAATAAAGGTCTTAATCCCATCAAAACTTAAGTGACTGCCTCTGAGCAGGTCACTATTTCAACTGGAAACCTCAGATGGATTCTAGTCTTTTATTTATGAATGGAAGATTAAGTGTACTGAGCACAGAATTCCTATTTTTTGGTTTCTCTGTATGAAATGGAAATGGTTGTTCAAAAAAACAACTCTTTCAGTGCTAAGAATCTTTTGTTGAAGGCTTCTTGAGAACTGTGGGACTAATAGAATGTCTCTAACTTTTTTGACCTTTGACCCACAGTTAATGTATTTTGCATGCTGACTCTGTGACCCCTGCATGTGTAGAGTGTGTACACAGGAAACAAAAGTTTGCCTTCTATGTGTGTGGTACCCTCTGACATTTTCTATTTCATTGAAAGAAAAAAAAAGTTGATTGTAACTCACTAAACTGATTCTGACCTGTAATGGGTCTGACTGCTAAAGACCTGTAGTTTGAAAATGTTTAATTAAGATTCTTGAGAGTCCAAGATTTGTAAGTAATGCAAGGTGGAAAATATGGCATTTTTCTGTTATCAACTACAGGAGCAGAGTTATTAGAATTCTTCAATCAGAACAACAGGACATGACATCCATATTAGTATCCCAAAGGAGTACAGTATCTGTAATGATAATGTGTCTGAATTTTGGCAAGGCATTTGAGTCTTTTCTGGTGACCTGGTGGGTGAGATGGGGTGGGAGATTTGCCCTATTGTGGTTAAATTAGGTGACATCATGACTTTGGGCATCTGTGTCTGTAGGAGTTTGTTTTATGGATACAATTACAGCTGGGAATTTGGTGATCGGTGTTGAGAGTCTGTCACTTTTTTATATGCAGTGTGTATTTGAAGCCTTATCTGAAGAGTGTTCTTATCAAATTTGTTGCCTAGTAAAGTGAAGAGTAAAGTAAAGTATTATCTGGTTAATCTCAAGATTTGCCCAGTGTAGTTTAATGAAATGGAAGAGTCATCACAAATTTAAGTAATTTAAACATTTAATTGAAAATGGTTTAGTATGTAATTTCTGTTAGGTTGTAAATATTGACTTTTGAAAAATAAATACAAAGTTTTCTAAATCTAATAGTAATTTGATGCTTTAAAAGTATATAGATAACCTTTTTTTTGTGTGTGTGTGTAATAAAGTTTTATTAAAGTATAAAGGAGATAGAGAAAGCTTCTGACATAGGCATCAGAAGGGGGTAGAAAGAGTACCCTATAGATAACCTTTTTTATATATAAAGCCCTCAGAGATATGGCTGTGTATAAATGGTGTATTACATTGCCTGATTTTCAGATGTTAAGCCAGTCTTGTGTTCCTAGAATGGATTCTGTTGAATCTTTGGTGTATCCTAGTTTCTATATATTGCTGAATTCAATTTGCTGATATTAAAAATTTTTGTGAGAAATATTGGTCTGAGGTTTCCTTTCTTGTGATGTCTTTGGACTGGACTCAGTATCAAGAGTAAAATTACCCTCATAATATGAGTTGGAAAACGTTATTCTGCTGTTTTCTGAAAGAATTTATGTAGAATTGGTAATTATTTCTTTATGTTTGATAGAGTTTACCAGCAAAGTCCTCTGGGCCTAGGCCTGGGCTTTTCTTTGTGGGAAGATTTTTAAATTACTCATTCAATTTCTTTACTTGGTGTAGGTTTGTCTGGATTTTTTTTTTTTTTTTTTTTTTTTACTTTACGAGTCAGTTTTGGTAATTTTATCCTTGTGGGAATTTGTCCATTTCTTATTTTTCTTTTTTCTTTTTGAACTAGTATCCACCCCACAGAATTGTATCCTAAAACAGAAATCAGCAAACTTTTTCTGTAAAGGGCTTGCTGGTAGGCTTTGTGGGCCGTTTGGTCTCCGTTAGTACCACTTATGGAGAAGGAAATGGCAACCCACTCCAGTGTTCTTGCCTGGAGAATCCCAGGGACGGGGGAGCCTGGTGAGCTTCTGTCTATGGGGTCACACAGAGTCGGACACGACTGAAGTGACTTAGCAGCAGCAGTACCACTTAGTTCTCTCATCGACGTGCAGAAACAGCCCCAGACAGTAAGCAAAGAGCTGTATGAGGTTCTGTTCCAATACTGCTTTGTTAGTAGTGTGCCAGATTTGGTACATGGGTGTAGTTTTCTGACTCCTGTTTTAAAGTAATAAATTTTATGGTTGAAAGTCTTTATTCGATATTTAGGCAGATCAGGTTTATGACAGAGTAGGGTGGAAGTTGATTCCCTTGCTTGCATGTCTTTGTGTACTCCTAAGGATGTGTGTATTCCACTTTGAAGATTGAGACTTCATTTCCAAGATGTTGTAGAGGTAATTTAGGCATTTTTGTAGTTTTGTTTAGGTGAGACGGAAGGTGACCCTCGTAGTATAATTTTCTAGGGCCATAACTTGAATCCCCTATTTGGCCAGTATTCCTTCTGTGAAAAGGAGGTGTTTGTAGGACTTCCCTGGTGGCCCAGTGGTTAAGACTCTGCTCTTCCACTGCAGGGGGCATGGGTTCGATCCCTGGTCAGGGAACAAAAATCCTGCAAACTGCACCAAAAAAAAAAAGAGACATTTGAAATAAAATTTGGTATATGGTAAAAATTATATAGATTATTTCATTTAATCTTCACAATGGTTCTGTGAGATCGTTTAATTGGTATACAGTTGTCTTGAACAGTTGGGGGCCAGGGCCTCCAACTGTCTGCAAAGTTGAAAATCTGAGAATAACCTATAGTCGGCCCTCCATATACATGGTTCTTCTGTATCTGCGGTTCTGCATCTTACATTCAGGCAACTGCCCATCATGTAGTACTGTTGTATTTGGTGAAGGAAATAGGTGTTTTAAGTGGACCTGTACCATTCAAGCCCATGTTGTTCGAGGGTCAACTCTACTTCCCATTTTATAATTGAGACAGTTGAGACTCAGATTAGGATAATTTGCTCATAATTCTGGCCTTTAAGGTTGGACTTCAGAAGTCCATGCCCTTTTCACTATGCTGCCTTTTGTGGAAGATAGGGACTTAGTACTAGGATTGTACTACTAGATGTTTCCTTCCAAGATCTCTGTCATTTCCAAGCTTTTGATTCTATAGACGTGTTTCTACATAGATATCTAGTTTTTCAGAAATCCATAACTAACCACTTATCCATAATTGTTGATTTAATTGTCCTTAGCAGATCAAAGGATTGGATCTGAATGCTGAAGAGTCTGTCAGATGTGGATGAGATGGACGTTTATAGCTCTGTAATCAGCTAATTGCTTTTGAATCATTTCTGACAAGTACTTTAATTGCATGATGAGTGGAAGACCATTTCGGTCTACCTGACTTTGTTATCTAAAGGCTTCTTACAAGAGAAGTGATTCTGTAGGGTCTCATAGTGCGGCAGCTGGTAGTCTGGAAATCCTAATAGCATTTGAGCAGAATCAGCCTGTGTCTAGTGTGCTCAGTTGCTCAGTCGTGCCCAACTCATTGCGACCCATGGACTGTTGCCTGCCAGGCTCCTCTCTCCATGGAGTTTTCCAGGCAAGAATACTGGACTGGGTTGTTGCTTCCTCCTCCAGGGGATCTTCCTAACCCAGGGATTGAACCTGTGTCTACTGCTTTGTAATATGCCCAGCATAAATGGATACATTTGTGCACTACAAAGGCATATACAAAACTGTTTAATTCTCTATTCATAATGGCCCCCGTCTATCAGGAGTAGGATGGATAAATACACTGAGGCATAGTTATGTAATGAAATACTATATAGCCATGAGAAAGAATGAACTGCTGCTACATGCAACAAGGGTGAATCTCCCAGATGTAACATTGAGCAAAAGAAGCCAACACTTTGAGAGAACTTTTATGATTCCATTTATATGAAGTTCAAAAACAGGTAAATGACACTTTTGTGATAGATATCAGAATAATGGCTACCTTTGTGGGAGCACAGTGAAACCTTCTGGGGTGTCCACAATACTGTGTCTTGATTTGGGTATGTTCTCCCTTAGTGTATTCATCTGATTAGAAATCCATATGTTAGCACTCCACTTGTTTTAGATTTACTGTTTTCAGTTAATAAAGAAATTTTCTTTAAAACTATTAAAAATCCTACTTATTAGTTATTATTGACATAATATAAACTTGTATGTGTAGTATCAGTGTCTTAAAGATATATGTTGAATGGAGAAGTAAAAGTCTTTTCCCATCTGATTGATTTCTGGCATTTCTAAAGTTCCAATTACAGCTTTTCGTTTTGCATCAATCTAAAGTAAGCATCAGAGTAGGATTATGGTGGAGTATAAATGATAGGAAAGGAACTTCATAATTTTGTGGCATTAAGTAGCAAGGGTCAATCAGGAACGGGAAAATAAGCATAAAATCATGGCTGTTTTGTGCCTTTTTCTGTCATCAGTGTCGTGGAAATTGTGTTGCATTGGAAATTCAGTTGATTTCTTAAATTCTTAGAGATAAATTGATAACTGTTGCAACTCAGTGATGGGCATGTGGGCTTCATTATGCTGTTCTGTCACCTTTGTATATGTTTGAAATACTCTGTAGTAAAAAAAAAAAAATCATGGATGAGCCTGCTAATGCACTATTTCTTTTATTGTCTGTTCTGTCAGCATAGTTTTGTGATACTTGCTCCGTTAAATAATAGAGAACTACCGGAGTTTGTCTTTAGGTTTTTGTGTTTCTAATGAGATACTCCTCTTTTTTTTTAACTGAAGGAGTGCTTTTTGTGCTCCTTTAAATATATTTTTACTGTTTTTCTTTTTTTAGACTTATGTTTTATGTAGAAATATTTCTGAAATTAATATTTGAAAACTGTTTAAAATGCTATTCTATTTTTTTTTCTATTTTTTGTGGAACAGCTAAGCCAGTGTTTCATTTTATGCTTAATATTGTATGTTATTGTTGTTTAGTCGCTAAGTTATGTCTGACTATTTGCGACCCCATGGACTGTATCCTGTCAGGGTCCTCTGTCCATGGGATTTCCCAGGCAAGAATAATAGTGAGTTGCCATTTCCTTCTCCAGGGGATCTTACTGACATAGGGGTCAACCTCGGGTCTGGTGCATTGGCAGGCGGATTCTTTACCGCTAAGCACCAGGGAAGCCCCTGTGTCACCTGCTGCTTGCTGACTTCCTTTTGTGTGTAGAACAGTGTTAGGTTTCATATCTTACATAGAATGTCACATAGTATACGCTTAGGGATATTGTGTTTTTGGAACCATTTCCAAGGAGAGCTAAGGCATTTAGATATAAATATTTAGATAACTCTAGATTTTGAGTGATTAACGTCTGTCAGGTTTATTATGTCTCCTTTGATTGAATTAGTATTTACTGAGTTCCTCTTCCATTCTAGAGGCAATCATATTGTCTGAACAAAACAGACAAGGTCCCTTGCCCTCATGGAGCTTACATTCTATTGGGGTGACACATACAATATAAATAAGATAATTCATATGGTGAGTCATTTTGAAATTAGAAAGTGTTGGAGAGTGATAGGGAGTTTAGCCACATTAAATTGGGCAGCCAGGGAAGGCCTCTTTGGAGTGGTGACATTTTTGAAGGTAACTGAAAGACAAGATAGAACTAGCCATTCAGGTAACTGGGGAAAGAGTGTTCTGAAAATACCTGGTGCAGAATTTTGGAGGGAACAAGCTTGTTGTATTTGAGGAACAGTGATAAGGTCAGTTTGGAAAACAGGGAAAAGGAGTGGTGAGAGATGAAGTTGTCTGTAGAGGTTAGTAGAAATGAGATTGTATAGGGCTTGCAGTCTATGGAAAGGAAGTTAAGCAGAATCATGACAACTGATTTACCTTTTAAAATTTGCTCTGGCTGCAGTGTAGAGAAAGAATTAGGGGGCAGAAATCGAAGCAGAGATAAAACAGGGGACTGCTGCAATTATGAGATGATAGTGACTTAGAGTAGGTAAGTGGCAGTGGAGATGGAGAGAGATGGACTTATCTTTGAAGTAGTGACAATAGGTCTTATTGATGAATTGAGTGTATGGGATGAAGGACAAAGAAAGGAATCAAGAAGACTCCTGACTTTTTTTCCCCTTTGTCTAAGCAGTATAGTGTATGTTGATGCCATTTATTGAGATGGGAAAAGCTTGAGGCTCAGTCACTAAGTTGTGTCCAACTTTTTGTGACCCCCCAGGACTGTTAGCTGGCCAGGCTCCTCTGCCCATGGGATTTTTCCAGGCAAGAATACTGGAGTGGGTAACTATTTCCTCCTCCAAGGGCTCTTCCCAACCCAGGGATCAAACCCACATGTTCTGCCTTAGCAGGTGGATTCTTTACTTCTGAGCCACCTGAAAAGTCGTGAGAAAAGCTTGGGAAGGAACAGATTGGGGGATGTTGAGTGTTAGGCTAAAGAAATTAAGAGTTCTGTTTTGGACATTTATGAGATGCCTGATAGAAATCTTTGCAGGCATTGTCCAGTGTGTGAGTTTTCATCTTTATGTTTTATGGAAAACCTTTCTGGGAAATGAATCTCTTTTTATTGAAGGAATGACTAAGTATTCTGTGTCATACTATACTGGTTATGTTGGCTGCATGTAGTTTTCCTCCTTTTTTTAAAAAAATTAAGATATAGCTTGCATACAATAATAATGCACAGATGTTAAATGCCCAATTCAGTAATTTTTGCTAGCTGTGTATATCCTTGTAAGTACTGCATCAGTAAAAACAAAGAACATTTTATTACTCCACACGTCCCTCTGCCTCTTTCTAGTCAATTTTCTGCGCTATAGGTGGAAGACTTCTGATTTTTCTCACTATAGTTACTCTTGTAGAAATTCTTATAAATAGACTCATATAAATGTATCTGTGTGACTTTCAGTTTTTGAGTATCATCTATCTTGTATTAGTAGCATAAGTAGTTTGTTCTTTTTTATTGTTAAGTGGTGTTCTGTGGTATAGTTAATACCATGATTTGTTTCCTCTCTTCTTGTTTCCAATTTTTGACTGTCATAAAGGTACTTTGTACACTTGTATACAAGTCTTTTTGTTAATATATGTTTTTATTTCTCCTGGGTAAATCCTAGAAAGGAAATTTTGGGTCACAGATATATATTTAATATTATAAGAAACTGCCAGCCTCTCTTCCAGAGTGCTTGTATCATTTTACACTATCAGCAGTTAAGAGCTGTTCCAGTGCTTTGCATTATCACAGACATTTGGTGCTTTCATTTTTGATCTGTAGTAATCAGAGAGTGCTCTTGCCTGGAAAATCCCATGGACGGAGGAGCCTGGAAGGCTGCAGTCCAGGGGGTCGCTGAGGGTCGGACACCTCTGAGCGACTTCACTTTCTCTTTTCACTTTCATGCATTGGAGAAGGAAATGGCAACCCACTCCAGTGTTCTTGCCTGGAGAATCCCAGGGACGGGGGAGCCTAGTGGGCTGCCATCTATGGGGTCTCACAGAGTCAGACACGACTGAAGTGACTTAGCAGCAGCAGCAGCAGTGGATATAATATCTATGGTGGTCTTTTCCCAATCTAACACTTTTTAAAATTGTGGTAAAATATACATTTTATCATTTTGTATGATGAAGTATACATTTTATCATTTTGTATGATATCATACAAAATGATAAAATGTATCATTTTAACAGTTTTTAAGTGTACAGTTCAGTGGCATTGAGTGCACTCACATTGTCATGCAGCCATCACCATCTTGAACTTTTTTATCATATCGGACTGAAACTTTGTACCTTTTAAATAGTAGCACTTCATCTCCTGCTCTCCCAGCCCCTGGAAGCCACCATTCTACTTTCTGCCCCTGTGAGGTTGACTGTTCTAGATGCCTGGTGTGAGTGGAATCATACAAGATATGTCCTTCTGTGTCTTACTTCATTTTCACTTAATGTCTTCAAGGTTCATCTGTGTTGTTATATATATCAAAGCCTTCCTTTTTTAAGACTGAATGACACTCTATTTTAATGGAGTGCTTATGCATTCATCCATCTTGGACATTTGGGTGTCTCATTGTGTTTCAATTCACATTTCCCTGATAACTAATGGAACAGCTTTTCATATGTTTATTGACTATTCATTTAACTTCGTTTGCCTGCTTTAAAAAACTGATGTTTTCTTTTTATTTATTTATAAGTATTCCTTATATATTCTGGATCCTATCTATTGGGAATATTTTCTCCTTAACTGTGGCTTTCCTTTTCTTGTTTTGGCGTGGTTATAATAGAGGGCAGAAACATCTTTTTACCATCATAAGTCTGGGAGTTTTCTTGAAATACTTGATCCTTGGGGATAGCCTTCATTGGGATGATGTTGAAATGGGGCTAGATTATGTGGAATACCTCCCTAAATTTTTTTTTTACCTTTGTTTTAAATGTATGATTATCTTACGGGGAAGGCAATGGCACCCCACCCCAGTACTCTTGCCTGGAGAGTCCCGTGGATGGAGGAGCCTGGTGGGCTGCAATCCATGGGGTCGCTGGGAGTCGGACAGGACTGAGCAACTTCACTTTCACTTTTCACTTTCATGCGTTGGAGGAGGAAATGGCAACCCACTCCAGTGTTCTTGCCTGGAGAATCCCAGGAACGGGGGAGCCTGGTGGGCTGCCGTCTATGGGATCGCGCAGAGTCGGACACGACTGAAGCGACTTAGCAGCAGCATGATTATCTTAACCCATCCAGAGCATGATTTCGTTTGAAAAAAAAATTGAAAATGATTTGTTTTGGAAAAAAGATAGTTTTCTACTATGGTGTATTGTAATCAAAGCTAGGTGGTTTTACCTTCTGACTGACTGAGGCTTTATCCTGAGAAAATTATTCAAGGTAAGCACTGAATGAAATTGATCATTGCTGCATTAACTATAATTGTGAAAAATTGAATTATCTAAATGTCCATTGAGAAAAAAACTGATATGTGAATGCAGTGGAATAGCACATACACATGGAGAATATGCTAAGAAGCTGCCTGTATGCTCTGATTACAAGTGTGTAAATATCCATTATAATCTCTCTGTTGTAAATTCCCCATCTGTAAAATGGGTTAGTAAAGTAGCTGTCTCAGGGTTGAAGGGCCCTAAAGAAGGTCCCCAAAGTTTTAACTCAGTCCTGAGACATAGTAAATGAGCAATAAATACTAGCTGCTGCTATTGTTACACAATATGATGGTATGTGTGTAAAGGCTCTGGGATTACATGTGTTCCATTCACCTTTTATTTTCTTAAGGGTGATTCCCCCCACCCTTCTATTACCTATTACTATATTAAATCATTACCAAGTTCAGACCATCACCTATATCAGTCTTGGTCTTGAATCTCAACTTTTTGCCTTCTCCATTGCTTCTACCTATTCCAGCTCACCACTGTCTCTTAAATAGACTGCTCTAGTTGCCTCCCCGGCGAAGGCAATGGCAAACCACTCCAGTACTCTTGCCTAGAAAATCCCATGGATGGAGGAGCCTGGTGGGCTGCAGTCCATGGGGTCGCTGGGAGTCGGACGCGACTGAGCGACTTCACTTTCACTTTTCACTTTCACACAATGGAGAAGGCAATGGCAACCCACTCCGGTGTTCTTGCCTGGAGAATCCCGGGGACGGCGGAGCCTGGTGGGCTGCCGTCCGTGGGGTCGCACAGAGTCGAACACGACTGAACCAACTTAGCAGCAGCAGCAGCAGCAGTTGCCTCCCAGCGTCTTTTTTTTAAACACCTCTTGTAATTTGTATTCTTTAATGATGATTTTTGATGAGCAGGACTTTTAAATTTTGATGAAATCTAATTTATCAGATTTTTTTCTTTTATGATTAGTACTGCTTATTTCTGTTTTGTCTAAGAAATCTTTCTCTACTCTAAGGTCACTTAGATGTTCTGTTTTTTCCCCCCAGTAGCTTTAGTTTTAACTTTTATATTATAGTGAAAGTGAAGTCACTCAGTCGTGTCCGACTCTTTGCGACCCCATGGACTGTAGCCCAGCAGGGTCCTCTATCCATGGGATTCTCTGGGCAAAAGTACTGGAGTGGATTGCCATTTCCTTCTCCAGCTTTTATATTTAGATAGCTTATTTTGAATTAACTTTTTGTATCTGGTGCCTGGAAAATCCCATGGACGGAGGAGCCTGGTAGGCTCCAGTCCATGGGGTCGCTAAGAGTCGGACACGACTGAGCGACTTTGCTTTTACTTTTCACTTGCATGCATTGGAGAAGGAAATGGCAGCCCACTCCACTGTTCTTGCCTGGAGAATCCCAGGAATGGAGGAGTCTGGTGGGCTGCCGTCTATGGGGTCGCACAAAGTCGGACACGACTGAAGTGACTTAGCAGCAGCAGCATGGGATAGGAATAGACAGATGTTTTTTTCTCGTATATATCGAGTTGGTCTAGCACCATTTATTGAAAAGTACTTTTTGATTTTTCCATTGATTTATCTTGATACCTTGTGATCAGAAGTCAGTTAACTGTATGTGTAGATCTGTTTCTAAACTCTGTTCGGTTCGTCTGGTCATCTCCTCACACCAATACCACATTGATTTCTATAGCTTTATAGTAAAAGTTGAAATAAGATAGTGTAAAACAATTGCCTTTGTTTTTCTTTTATATGATTATTTTGGCTATTCTCAGTATTTTTCATTTCCATATAGATTTTAGGACCAGTTTTCCAGGGTCTCCAAAAAGGCCAACTGGGATTTTTATTTATATTTGATCTGCAGATCAACTTGAGGAGACTCGACAGCATTAAGCTCTTCAGTCTGTGAATATGTACATCTCTCCATTTATTTAGATCTTCTTTTAATGTTTCTCAGCAGTCTTTTGTAGTTTTTATCATAGAGGTCCAGCACATTTTTCACTAGATATGTTCCTAAGTTTTTGTGTTTTTTAGTACTATTTTAAATAGTGTTTTAAAGTTTCATTTTCGGTTGTTTGTTGCTATTATATAAATTACAGTTGGTTTTTTTTTTTTCCTGTTTAAATCTTCTTTTTTTTAAATTAAATTTTATTTTATTTAACTTTACAATATTGTATTGGTTTTGCCATACATCAAAATGAATCCGCCACAGGTATACATGTGTTCCCCATCCGGAACCCTCCTCCCTCCCCATACCATCCCTCTGGGTCGTCCCAGTGTACCAGCCCCAGGCATCCGATATCAGGCATCGAACCTGGACTGGCGACTCGTTGCAAATATGATATTATACATTAAATTGAGCAGTATCCTGTGATCTTGCTAACGTCACGCTCAGTTGTTTCAATTGTGTCCAATCTCTGTGACCCCATGGACTGTAGCCCTCCAGGCTCCTCTGTCCATGGGATTCTCCAGGCAAGAATACTGGAGTGGGTTGCCATGCCCTCCTCCAGGGGATCTTCCCGACCCAGGGATCGAACCTGTGTCTCTTATGTTTCCTGCATTGGCAGGCAGTTCTTTACCACTAGTGCCGTCTGGGAAGCCCTGCTAAAGTTTCATACTAGTAGGATTTTTTTTTTTTTTTTGGTTGGGGGGGTACATTACCTAGGGTTTTCTACATGCATAATCAATAATAAAGTTTACAAATAAAAATAACTTTACATCTTCATTTCCAATATTTATGCTTTTTATTTCTTTTTCTTATTGCAGTAGCTAACACCTATAATATAATGTTGAATAAGAAGTAGAACTGGTGAGAGTAGATATTCTTGCCTTGTCCCAGTCTTCGGGGGAAAGAATTCATTGTTTCACCATTAGTATGATGTTATCTATAATTGTTTTATAGATGCCACCGCTCCTTTTTTATATCATGGATGATGTTGAATTTTGTCAGATTATCTTTTTGCATTTGTTGACGTGAACATACATGATTCCTCATTTGCTTTGTTAATGTGGTAGAAGACATTGATTTTTTTATTTTTTTTTTTTGGACCTTTTTGTTTGAGATAGCTGTAGATCCATATGTACTTATAAGAAAGAATACAGAGAGATTCCATATATCCTGCCTGGTTTTCCCTACTGGTAACATCTTGCAAAACAGTAGTCCAGTGTCACTACCAGGATATTGACATCATATGGTCAAGATGCAGAATGTTTCCCTAACCACAGGGATCCCTCATGTTGCTCATTTATAGCCATCCCTGTTTTCCTTGTGTCTCTGCCCCTTCTCTCACTCCTGGGAATCACTCTTCTCTTCTCCGTTTCTATAGCTGTCATTTCAAGAATATTACACAAATGGAATCATAAAGAATGTAATCTTTTGGGGTTGGCCTTTTTCACTTTTTCTCCATACCATGGTTTGTGTTTAACCTTTGACACATGGAAAGTCATCTAGCCTGTTCCAGTTTGAGGCTATTAGAAGTAAACCTGATATAAACATTCAAGTACAGGTTTTTTTGTGAGTTAAGTCTCTATTCTCTGAGATAAAGGACCAGTTGTGCAACTGCTGGGTCATGTGAGTTGTGTGTTTAGGTTTTTTAATAGCCTCTGTTTTGGCTATTTATTTATTTTTGGCTGCACTGGGTCTTTGTTGCTGTGTGCAGGCTTTCTGTGGTTGCAGTGTGCTGGCTTAGGAGTTGTGGAGGTGAGCTTAGTTGCCCCACAGCATGTGGAATTTTCCTGGACCAGGCATCAAACTCGTGTCCCCTGCACTGGCAGGCAGATTCTTAACCGCTGGACCACCAGAGATGTCTGCATGTTTAGGCTTTTTTTTTTTTTTTTTAATAAAAAATGGCTGCACCATTTAGTAGTTCCATCAGCGGTGTATGAATATATGAGTGTGTATGAATGTATGAGTTATTCAGTTTTTCCACATCCTTGCTTGTACTTGGTGTTGTCAGTGTTTATTTTATAGTGGGCAGTATTCTTGCCTGGAGAATCCCATGGATGGAGGAGCCTGGTGGGCTGCAGTCCATGCGGTCGCGAAGGGTCGGGCACGATTGAGCGACTTCACTTTCACTTTTCACTTTCATGCATTAGAGAAGGAAATGGCAACCCACTCCAGTGTTCTTGCCTGGAGAATCCCAAGGATGGCGGAGCCTGGTGGGCTGCCGTCTATGAGGTCGCACAGAGTCAGACACGACTGAAGCGACTTAGCAGCAGCAGCAGCAGCAGCAGTGGGCATGTAGTGTATCATTGTGGTTTTAGCTTACATTTCCCTAGTGGTTAATGTAATGATATTGAACATCTTTTCATGTACTTATCTGCCATCTGTATAGTTCTTTGTTGACATGTGCTCTGTGTCCTTTGCCACTGTGGATCGGGTTTTTTTACTCCATCACTGAGTTCTGAGAGTTCTTTATGTATTCTAGGTACTGGTCATTAGTCTTTGTCATATACATGATTTGTAGATATTTTTTTCCAGTCTGTAACTTTTTTAAAAAAGCTGCCTAATTATTAAGGATCCTCTTGCAGAATGAAAGTTTTTTGCAGAATGAAAAGTTTAATTTTCAAGAAGTCTTACCAGTTTCTCCTTAATAGATCGTGCTTTTGGTGTCCAGTCAAAGAGTTCATTGCCTCACTGTAGATCCTGAAGGCTTCTCTTATGTTTTTCCTAAAAGTTTTATAGTTTGACATTTTATGTTTAAGTCTATGACCCATTTTGAGTAAATGTATATAAAAATTATGAAACTTAAATCAGGGTTGATTTTCTACTGATGAATATCCATTACCATTTGTCTTAACTGAAGCAAGGTATCCAGTATTTGTATCCTTCACTGGAGCTACAAAGCCTGATAAGATGGTTCAACTCAGTATCTGTGTTATTTTATTTTAAAAAAGATTTGTTTTGCTGCTTGATTCATGACAGAAGATTGTATTAATTCTCTTCTATTGACTTTAAAAATTTATTCTTGAATATTTTATATACTTGTTTTATATTCTATGTTATGTTTTAACATAATCAAATTACCTAAATGGAAAATTATAGTAATATATATTATTACTGAGTTGTACCCTCAGTAATAATATATTATTGTTTAGGCATGAATTAACTCTTTTAATGTTTTTGCCTTAATCTGATGTTTTTACTGCAACATTTCATTTCTTTTTTTTATATAATATGTTCAACTTAAAAAAAATTTATTTAGAGTTGATTTATAGTGTTGTGTTGATTTTTGCTGTACAGCAAAGTGATTCAGTCATGTGTACATTCTTTTTCACTTTCTCTTCTGTCACGGGTATCACAGGGCACTGAATATGGTTCCTTTGCTGTACAGTAGGAGCTTGTTGTTTACCTACGCTATATATAATAGTTTGCATCTGCTCATCCTGCATCCCCAGCTCCTCCCTGCCCCACCTCCTCTCCTCCTTGGCAACCCCAAGGCTGTTCTCCGTGTCTGTGGGTTTATCTCTGTTTCATAGATACACTCATTTGTAGCATATTTTAGATTCCACATTCAAGTGATATCACATGGTATTTGTCTCTCTCTCTGACTTATTTTGCGTAGTATGATCATCTCTAGGTCCATCCATGTAGCTGCAAATGTCATTATTCCATTCTTTTTGTGGCTGAGTAACATTCAACTGTATATGAGTAATGTGTATGTGTGGGTATATATATACACACACATATATTTAAACATCTTTTTTTCTTTTGAAATTGTAATGTAAAAAAGTAGAAACACAGATGGGGCACAAATGTGTGTTTTATACCCAAAGATAATATGGATAATTTGGTTATTACTCATAACATTTAACAAAATAATCAGAAATTTAGTCATTCACATTAGTAATAACATTAAGAGTCCTTAAAGGAATTTCTCATACATCATCTCACATTGGGAGATGATGTGTGCAGTGGGGAGATAGGAGCAAAAAGCAATCAATAAAGAAAATGTGATAAGTAATTTGATAGAATTTTCAGAATTTCCTGAAATTCTGAATTTCCTGGAAAATTCTGAAAGAATGGGAATACCAGACCACCTGACCTGCCTCTTGAGAAACCTATATGCAGGTCAGGAAGCAACAGTTAGAACTGGACATGGAATGACAGACTGGTTCCAAATAGAAAAAGGAGTATGTCAAGGCTTTATGTTGTCACCCTGCTTATTTGACTTCTATGCAGAGTACATCATGAGAAACTCTGGACTGGAAGAAGCACAAGCTGGAATCAAGATTTCCGGAAGAAATGTCAATAATTTCAGATATGCAGATGACACCACCCTTATGGCAGAAAGTGAAGAGGAACTCAAAAGCCTCTTGATGAAAGTGAAAGAGGAGAGTGAAAAAGTTGGCTTAAAGCTCAACATTCAGAAAACGAAGATCATGGCATCTGGTCCCATCACTTCATGGGAAATAGATGGGGAAACAGTGGAACCAGTGTCAGACTTTATTTTTGGGGGCTCCAAAATCACTGCAGATGATGACTGCAGTCATGAAATTAAAAGATGCTTACTCCTTGGAAGGAAAGTTATGACCAACCTAGATAGCATATTCAAAAGCAGAGACATTACTTTGCCAACAAAGGTCTGTCTAGTCAAGGCTATAGTTTTTCCTTTAGTCATGTATGGATGTGAGAGTTGGACTGTGAAGAAGGCTGAGTGACGAGGAATTGATGGTTTTGAACTGTGGTGTTGGAGAAGACTCTTGAGAGTCCCTTGGACTGCAAGGAGATCCAACCAGTCCATTCTGAAGGAGATGAGCCCTGGGATTTCTTTGGAAGGAATGATGCTAAAGCTGAAACTCCAGTACCTTGGCCACCTCATGCAAAGAGTTGACTCATTGGAAAAGACTGTGATGCTGGGAGGGATTGGGGGCAGGAGGAGAAGGGGACAACAGAGGATGAGATGGCTGGATGGCATCACCGACTCAATGGACCTGAGTCTGAGAGAACTCTGGGAGTTGGTGATGGACAGGGAGGCCTAGCATGCTGCGATTCATAGGATTGCAAAGAGTCACACACGACTGAGTGACTGAACTGAACGGAACTGAATCTGATAGAGATAATACTGTTTCTAGGAGATAATGTTGGAAGCGCTTTTTAAAAAATTTGTTTTTAATTGGAGGATAACTGCATTACAATGTTGTGTTGGTGTCTGCCATACACAGTGTAAATCATCTGTTATACATATATCCCCTCCTTCTTGAACCTCCTGCCCACCCCCACCCCACACTTTGTGACAGACTACCAGGTTAAACTCCCCGAATGTCTCCTCCCTCTTGAACATCCCACCACCCCCAACCCCACCTGTTGTGACAGAGTACCAGGTTAAGCCTTGAAAAGGAACAGAGATCATTCTGTCTGTCTGAGATTGCATCCAAGTACTGCATTTTGGACTCTTTTGTTTCTATGATGGCTATTCCATTTCTTCTAAGGCATTCTTGCCCACAGTAGTAGATATAATGGTCATCTGAGTTAAATTCACCCATTCCAGTCCTGTTCTCTGATTCCTAAAATGTTGATGTTTGCTCTTGCCGTCTCCGGTTTGACCACTTCCAGTTTGCCTTGATTCATGGACCTAACATTCATGATATTGTACAAGAGGCAGTGATCAAAACCATCGCCAAGAAAAAGAAATGCAAAAGGCAAAATGGTTGTCTGAGGAGGCCTTATAAATAGCTGAGAAAAGAAGAGAAGCCAAAGGCAAAGGAGAAAAGAAAAGATAAACCCATTTGAATGCAGAGTTCCAAAGAACAGCAGGAGAGGTAAGAAAGCCTTCCTCAGTTTCATCTATTTGAACTTTTAGACTCTCAAGAGTCTAAAAGATCTAAAAGTCTTCCTCTATTTCATCAAAGCAAAGAAATAGAGACAAACAATAGAATGGGAAAGACTAGAGATCTCTTCAAGAAAATTAGAGATACCAAGGAAACATTTCATGCAAAGATGGGCACAATAAGGACAGATATTGTATGGACCTAACAGAAGCAGACGATATTCAGAAGAATACACAGGAGAACTGTACAAAAAAGATCTTCATGACCCACATAACCACAGTGGTGTGATCACTCACCTAGAGCCAGACATCCTGGAATGTGAAGTCAAGTGGGCCTTAGGAAGCATCACTACAAACAAAGCTAGTGGAGGTGATAGAATTCCAGTTGAGCTATTTCACATCCTAAAAGATGATGCTGTGAAAGTACTGCACTCAATGTGCCAGCAAGTTTCGAAAACTCAGCAGTGGCCAGAGGATTGGGAAAGGTCAGTTTGCATTCCAATCTCAAAGAAAGGCAGTGCCAAAGAATGCTCAAACTACCACACAATTGCACTCCCTCACACGCTAGCAAAGTAATGCTCAAAATTCTCCAAGCCAGGCTTCAACAGTACGTGAACTATGAACTTCCTGATGTTCAAGGAGGAACCAGAGGTCAAATCACCAATGTCTGTTGGAGCATCGAAAAAACAAGAGAATTCCAGAAAAACATCTGCTTCTGCTTTATTGACTGTGGCAAAAGCCTTTGACTGTGTGGATCACAACAGATTGTGGAAATTTCTTAAAAAGATGGGAATACCAGACCACCTGAGCTGCCTCCTAAGAAATCTGAGGAAATATGCAGGTCAGGAAGCAACAGTTAGAACTGGACATGGAACAAGAGACTGGTTCCAAATTGGGAGAGTAATATGTCAAGGCTGCAGTTGCCTGCTTGTTTAACTTATATGCAGAGTACATCATGCGAAATGCCAGAATGGATGAAGCAAAAGCTGGAATCAAGATTGCTGGGAGAAATATCAATAACCTCAGATATGCAGATGACACCACCCTTATGGCAGAAAGTGAAGAAGAACTAAAGAGCCTCTTGATAAAGGTGAAAGAGGAGAGTGAAAAAGTTAGCTTAAAGTTGGCTTAAAGCTCAACATTCAGAAAACGAAGATCATGGCATCTGGTCCCATCACTTCATGGGAAATAGATGGAGAAACAGTGGAAATAGTGTCAGACTTTATTTTTCTGGGCTCCAAAATCACTACAGATGGTGACTGCAGCCATGAAATTAAAAGACGCTTACTCCTTGGAAGGAAAGTTATGACCAACCTAGATAGCATATTCAAAAGCAGAGACATTACTTTGCCAACAAAGTTTTGTCTAGTCAAGGCTATGGTTTTTCCTGTGGTCATGTATGGATGTGAGTGCTGGACTGTGAAGAAGGCTGAGTGCCGAAGAATTGATGGTTTTGAACTGTGGTGTCGGAGAAGACTCTTGAGAGTCCCTTAGACTGCAAGGACACCCAACCAGTCCATTCTGAAGGAGATCAGCCCTGGGATTTCTTTGGAAGGAATAATGCTAAAGCTGAAACTCCAGTATTTTGGCCACCTCATGCGAAGAGTTGACTCATTGGAGAAGACTCTGATGCTGGGAGGGATTGAGGGCAAGAGGAGAAGGGGACGACAGAGGATGAGATGGCTGGATGGTATCACTGACTTGATGGATGTGAGTCTCAGTGACCTCCAGGAGTTGGTGATGGACAGGGAGGCCTGGCGTGCTGTGATTCATGGGGTCGCAAAGAGTCAGACACAACCGAGCGACTGATCTGCTCCTTGGAAGAAAAGTTATGACCAACCTAGACAGCATATTAAAAAGCAGAGACGTTACTTTGCCAACGAAGGTCCGTCTAGTCAAAGCAGTGGTTTTTCTGGTAGTCATGTATGAATGTGAGAGTTGGACTCTAAAGAAAGCTGAGCGCTGAAGAATTGATAGTTTTGAACTGTGGTTGTGGAGAAGACTCTTGAGAGTCCCTTGGACTGCAAGGAGATCCAACTGGTCCATCCTAAAGGAAATCAGTTCTGAATATTCATTGGAAGGACTGATGCTGAAGCTGAAGCTCCAATACTGTGGCCACCTGATGTGAAGAACTGACTCATTGGAAAAGACTCTGATTCTGGCAAAAACTGAAGGCGGGAGGAGAAGGGGACAACAGGATGAGGTGGTTGGATGGCATCATTGACTCAATGGACATGAGTTTAGGTAAACTCTGGGAGTTGGTGATGGACACGGAGGCCTGGCGTGTTGCAGTCCATGGGGTTGCAAAGAGACACGACTGAGAGACTGAACTGAACTCATGGTTCCATATAAATTTTAGAATTATTTGTTCTTTTTGAAAAATGTCATGAGTAACTTGATAGGTATCATGTTAAATCTGTAGATTGTTTTGGATAATTATGGCCATTTTAACAATATGAATTCTCTCAGTCTAAGAGCATGGGATATCTTTCCATTTCTTTGAATCATCTTCAGTTACCTTTATTAGTGTTCTGTAGTTCTCAGCGTCTTTCACTTCCTTGGTGAGGTTTATTCCTGTTTTTATTTTTAGTCTTTTTTGATGTGATTTTTAAAAAGGATTGTCTGTTTACATCCCTTTCTGATATTTCACTGTTAGTGTAAAGAAACGTAGCCAGTTTCTGTATGTTAATTGTATCTTGTCACCTTGCTGAATTTGTTTTATCAGTTTGGTAGTTTTTGTCCATTACCATTTGTTGTTAAAAGCTACATTACCTCCTTTGAATTGCTTTCCCACTTTGTCAAAAATCAGTTAGGCATATTTGTGTGGGTCTATTTCTTGCTTTTTTGTGTTAGTGATTGTGTCTATTTTACACTTGTGTCTCTTTTGGTAACTTGTTTTTCAGGGAATTTGTTTCATCTGAGTTGTCAAATTTACTGGCATAAAACTATCTTTTTAATGCCTGTGATGTCCTGTTGTTCATTCCTGATATTGACACAATATATGTGCTCTCTCTTTTTCTTGGTTAGTCTAGTAGGGATTTATCAGCCTCATTGATATTTTCAAGAGAACAGATTTTTGGTTTTGTGTATTTTTCATGTTCCTTATTTCATTGATTTCTACTCTTTGGTTTCTTTCTAGTACCTTTGGTTAATTTGCTCCTTTTTGCCTAGCTTCTTAAGATGGAAGCTTCAATCATTGGTTTTAAACCTTTCTTCCTTTCTGATGTAAGCATTTGTATTAGAAAATATAAATATATAAATTTTTCTGCATATTTTTTTTTTAATTTAAATTTATTTATTTTAATTGGGGGCTAATTACTTTACAATATTGTATTGGTTTTGCCATACATCAACATGAATCTGCCACGGGTGTACACGTGTTCCCAATCCTGAACCCCTCTCCCACTTCGCTCCCCATACCATCCCTCTGGGTCATCACAGTGCACCAGCCCCGAGCATCCTGTATCCTGCATCGAACCTGGACTGGCAATTTGTTTCTTTGATATTATACATGCTACAATGCCATTCTCCCAAATCATCCCACCCTCTCCCTCTCCCAATAAACTTCTTTTCAAACACTTTTTTAAGCACATCCCACAAATGTTGATATGTTCTATTTTCATTTTCCTTGACTTTGGACTATTTTCTAACTGTTGTTTTGATTTCTTCTTTGACTCGTTGGTTATGCAGAAGTGTTTTGCTTAATTTACAGTTATTTGGAGAGATTTGAAAAATCTTATTATCGAATTCAAATTTAATTCTGGTTTTGGGCAAAAAGTATACTCTGTCAGATTTTAGTCCTTTGAAATGAATTGATACTAGTTTAAGGCCCAGCATATGTTGGTGAACTGGAAAAGAATGTATGTCCCATAGTTGTTAGGTTTAGTGTTCTGTAATGCCTTCAGTCAACTTTTCAAAAAAAATTTTGTCCAGAATTTTTCATTATCATTTAAGTGATGTCTAGGTAACTAGCTAGTGCATATGGTTCAAAGTATTTAAAAGAACTATATACATAACGATATTGCTTATTCATCAGTATGCTTACTCCTAGTGGGGAAAAAAAAAAGCTTTGTTTTTAATGCTTTATTACCTCAGTTAAGATTGTGATAGAATATGTATTATTAAGCAGCACCTATTATATAACCTGATATAATGTTTGCTAAATTTTACTGGAGATTTGTCTGTTTCTCAAGGTACCCTGCATGATTCCTTCTCTCCGCGGTAATCTCACATCTGAAACATGGCTACAGATTGGCTGGGCAGTATTGTGTCCATCAACTGTGGAGACAGCTTGGGTGTCTATCAGGGAAGAGTGTCAGCAGTGGATCAGGTCAGCCAGACCATTTCTCTCACCCGGCCTTTCCACAATGGAGTGAAGTGCCTTGTGCCAGAAGTCACTTTCAGGTGAGTGTCCTAACTGACTTCAAATCCAGTCTGGTGATCTGTGGGGCTTGACCTAGGTCTCACTGCCAGTATTCTCTTGCATAGGAGTACTTTTGTCAGGGGAGAGATTTTACAACCTTAGATCTTCTAGTTCTACTGCTGTTTCAGCAGAGACTTTGTGTAGTAATTAGCTTTCAGCTGATGATTCAGGGTTTCTGAAACATTTTTCTTATCTCTGTCAGACATACAATATTATATTTAAATGTGTCAAATTTAGAATCATCTTTCTGTTTTCTTCTACGGTTTCAGATTTCCTTTCTCAGTTTTGTATTATTTGTTCTTTCTTATATGTAAGGCCCTTATTGATTCCCCCGACACACTCTAGCTAGTAGCTGAAATCCTTAGCTGTAGGCATGTATTTTTCTTCAGTGTTTGCCAACAGATCTCAAGCTTATATGTTGTTTTCACATCCCTCTTTTCACAAGTTTCACAGAAACCTTCCTTTCTTAACGTTTTTTTAAAAAAAGACTTTCTGGCAAGAGCTTCCTTGACTTCCTAAACACCACCCAGACCTAACCTTTTCTGTAGGTGTGTATCCGTCTTTATTGCTTACCTCCTCTGAAGTCTTCACAGAAGATAAACCCTTTGTGTTCAGGGCTAACCTTATCACATATGCTTTATGTGTTATCGTTTCTATATCCTTTGAGACCCTGCCCCTTTCTTTTGTGTCTTCACTTTGAGCCTTTACACTGTCTCTCTTCTCATCACTTTCTAACTTTCCGAGGCCTCCCCCATAGTAAAAACACTCCTCCCCTTACTGCACATGCCTTGCATTTGCCACTCGGTATTGCCCTAATGGTCCCATCACTTCATGGGAAATAGATGAGGAAACAGTGGAAATAGTGTCAGACTTTATTTTTTTGGGCTCCAGAATCACTGCAGATGGTGACTGCAGCCATGAAATTAAAAGATGCTTACTCCTTGGAAGGAAAGTTATGACCAACCTAGATAGCATATTCAAAAGCAGAGACATTACTTTGCCAACAAAGGTCTGTCTAGTCAAGGCTGTAGTTTTTCCTTTGGTCATGTATGGATGTGAGAGCTGGACTGTGAAGAAGGATGAGTGCCAAAGAATTGATGCTTTTGAACTGTGGTGTTGGAGAAGACTCTTGAGAGTCCCTTGGACTGCAAGGAGATCCCACCAGTCCATTCTGAGGGAGATCAGCCCTGGGATTTCTTTGGAAGGAATGATGCTAAAACTGAAACTCCAGTACTTTGGCCACCTTATGCGAAGAGTTGACTCATTGGAGAAGACTCTGATGCTGGGAGGGATTGAGGGCAAGAGGAGAAGGGGATGACAGAGGATGAGATGGCTGCATGGCATCACTGACTTGATGGATGTGAGTCTCAGTGACCTCCAGGAGTTGGTGATGGACAGGGAGGCCTGGCGTGCTGTGATTCATGGGGTCGCAAAGAGTCAGACACGACTGAGTGACTGATCTGATCTGATCTGATCTGATTGCCCTAATGACACCTTTCACCCAGGTTAGAAACTTAGGAATCATAATGAATTCTTCATTCTCTTGATCTTCATGTTAGTTAGTCACCAAATTCTTTGGATTCCAAATGTTTTTTTGATTCCATCCTCCTTTCTCTCTTTGCATTGTCACTTGCTGTATACATCCCCTTTTATTTCTGCCTCATCTCCTAACTGGTGCCCCTGCCTCTAGTTTCTTCACTATTCTTATAGCCACCAGAAAAATCCAGTGTGACTGTGATCTGATCCCTAACTTTCTCTACAGCCTTATCTCCTGATGGCCCTCTACAAGCATTTGTCTCTTTAGTAACACTATAACATTTTCAGTAACAACAGTAACATTGGCAGTTCCTCACATGGCCTCAGTCTCTGAGCCTTGGTTTAAGGTGCCCCTCTCCCTCCCATACTCTGCTTAGCCAACTCTTATTTTCCCTCCCCAACCAGACTCAGCTTAAGTGCTTTATCCATCTCTACCAGACTAACATGTATTTTGCTTTGGGGGGCTCTAGTCCCCAGTACACACCTCTGTCATAGTATTCAACACTTTTGATTACCTACTTGAATTTTCTGCTGACTAGACTTATAGTTCTGTGTGAGCATATATTGCTTTTCATCTTTATATACTTGACTCCTGCTACAGGGGTTACCACATAGTAAATACTCTGTGTATGCCTTTTGAATGAGTAGGTAGGTAAATGAATGAAAAAAGCCATTAAGCATTCTAGAAATCTAAGATATTAATGATAGTTTTATGATTAACAGTAGGTTTCTTTATTCTTTATTGAAGTATAGTTGATTTGCAATGTTGTGTTAATTTCTGCTGTACAGCAAAGTGACTCAGTTACACATACACATTCTTTTCTGTGTTCTTTTCTATTATGGTTTATCCCAGGATATTGACTATAGTTCCCTGTGCTATACAGTAGGACCTTGTCTATCCATCCATATGTAATAGTTTGTATCTACTAACCTGAAATGCCCAGTCCATCCGTCTCCCACTCCCTTAACAATAGGTCTCTTTTTTGTTTTCCTTTTCTAAGTTTTTAATTTATTTTTTGTTTCTTTTTTTAAAAAAATTATTTATTTTTAATTGAAGGATAATTGCTTTACAGTATTGTATTGATTTCTACCAAATGTCAACATAAATCAGCCATAGGTTTACCTATGTCGCCTCCCACTTGAACATCCCACCGACTTCCCTCCCCATCCCACCCCTCTAGGTTTTACAGAGTCCCGGTTTGAGTTCCCTGAGTCATATAGCACATTCCCATCGGCTGTCTGTTTTACATATGGTAGTGTATGTTTCCATGTTACTCTCTCCATACATCCCACCCTCTCCCTTCCCACCTCAGCCATGTCCATATGCCTGTTCTCAATGTCTGTGTCTCCGTTGCTGCTCTGCACATAGGGTCATCAATACCATCTTTCTAGGTTCCATATACATGCATTACTATATGATATAACAATAGGACTCTTTTAAAGGTCAGTGCTGTGTCCAGTGAATGTTGGTGGCTAAGTCTTATCTTTAAGTACACCACCGCCTTTTTTAGGTTTTGCCTCTGACTACTCATTGAAATGAAGCCCTCCAAATGTGTGGCTTTTGCTGTGGATCTCAGTTTCATCACTGTTATAGTTTTGAGACTTGGACTCTTTTATGTATTTCAGGGCAGGTGACATTACAGAATTAAAAATTCTGGAGATACCAGGCCCTGGAGAAACCCAGCATTTTGGAGACCTTCATCAGACAGAATTAGGCTCCTCTGGTGTTGGTTGCCAAGTTGGTATCAATCAAAATGGCACAGGCAAGTTGGTCAAGAAGCCAGCCTCTTCGAGCAGTGTCCCTCAGAACATCCCTAAGAGGACAGATGTGAAGAGCCAAGATGTTGCCATCTCTCCCCAGCAGCAACAGTGCTCAAAGAGCTACGTGGACAGGCACACGGAATCCTTGAGTCAGTCCAAAAGCTTCCGTCGTCGGCACAACTCTTGTAAGTTGGATTAAGTTAATGTGTTTTCTTAACTTGGTGTTTCATGTCCACTTATCCACTGCTGTTCTTTAAATAAGTCCTTTATTACCCTAATGAAAAAAGATCTTGGCAGGGTTTTGCAAAAATATAGCATGGTTCTTTTATTCCCGTGCTACTTCCTCAAAATGTTAAAGGGAAAGGAAATAAGCTGTTTGAGACCACACCTGCTCCCTGCCCTCTCCCAACACTTCCTTTCCTTCAAAAAACGTCAGTGATTTGGCTCGAGTTCGCATAGACAAAAGTGGTGTTGTTTTTGATCTGGTAAATGGTGGTAGTAGTGATGTCTAAGTTGAACCTGCATTCAGGCTGTTCTAGGGGATTCTTGAATATGTTTTGTTCTTGTGGTTTAACTCCCATCCTCAGTTAGAGGAGAGGAAGGGATGGGCCTAGACATCTCTGTGATCTTACAGTTTCTGACAGACTGACAGTTTTACATTTACTGTGTTCACTGGCCCTGCCAGCCCACCAAGGAGAGCATACACTGATGTGTGCTGATGCCCAATTCTGTGTGGTACTAACAAATGGTTGAGTGCCGTTTGCTTATTACAGAACCGTAGTTAATTCACTAGAGTCAAGTATGCTCTTTAACATATTTACTGGAATAATGTTATAGTAGTGAATTACAACAGATTCACTAGAAATTTATGTGGCCCTTCAGAAGCCAACATTTTTAAAGTTTTGAAGATGCCTGATTTCGTGAGTATAAACTATTGAAATTTTGGGGAAAAAAATTAAAAATTGGCACTTTTCCTTCAGTGCTTCTTAAATAACTATTTGAATTGACCTGAGACTGAAATTGAATTATTAATTCTTCTCTATCCTTTGAAAAACTGTCGAATGCTTGGATAGAAAATGACATTTTCCATTTAGACTTTAACTTTCTCTCTGTTTATTCTTTCTTTAAAACAAAACAAAAAAACCACCTTTTTTCCTTACAAAAAAAATTGACTTGTTTGTTAAAAGTTTGAATGTTCAAGCAGTTTATAATCTCTCATGCAGGAAGATAATCTTCATTAGCAATTTGCAAATTATTTTTTCCTACATATTTTCCCCATTAGTAATATCTTACATTACTATGGTACATTTGTTACATTTAATGAACCAGTTCTGATACGTTAACCAAAGTCTATATTTCATTCAGATTCCCTTAGTTTTTACCTACTGTCCTTGTTACAGGCTTTTATTCAGCATGCCACGTTACATTTAGTAGTCATGTCTTCTCTTGGCTCTTACAGTTTCTCAGACTTTCACTGTTTTTGATGATCTAGACAGTTTTGATGAGTACTGGTTGGATATTTTGTAGCATATTCCTCAGTTGGTATTTTATGTTTTTTTCTCCTGATTAGACTGGGGTTATGTGTTTTGGGGAGGAAGACACACAAAGATGGGGTCACTTTCATTGCATCACATCAGTAGCATGTCCTGTCAGCACGACATGCCTTTGTCTTGGCTGCCCGCGGTCTTGTTGCTGCATGTAGGCTTTCTCTGGCTGCAGAGCCTGGGGGCCACTCTGCTGTTGCTTTGCGCAGGCTTCTCATTGTGGCGGCTTGTCTTGGGAAGCACAGGCTCTTGGGCGTGCAGGCTTCAGTAGTTGCAGCACATGGGCTCATAGTTGCTGCTCACGGGCTTAGTTTCCCCGTGGCTTGTGGGATCTTCCTGGACCAGGGGTAGAACTGATGTGCCCTGCATTGCCAGGTGGATTCTTAACCACTGGACCACCAGGGAAGTCCCACATTGTATTTCTTTTGACACTGACGTTGATTGCCTGATTGAGGTGCTGTGTGTCAGATTTCTGAAGTCAGTTTGTGCAGCTCACACCTAAGGAGTGGAGAGTTATGTAGAGTAGCTACATAAATTGCTTGGAATTCTTCTCTACTAGAGATAGATCTCTTCTTTCTCATTTATTTGTTCCGTTATTTATTTTTATCAGTATGGACTTACAGGGCTTCTCTAGTGGCTAAGTGGTAAAGAATCCACCTGCAATGCAGGAGACGTAGGTTCGATCCCTGGGTGGAGAAGGTCCCCTAGAGAAAGAAACTGTAATCCACTCTAGTGTTCTTGCCTGGGAAATCCCAAGGTCGGAAGGAGCCTGGTCGGCTGCGGTTCTTTGGGTGGCTAAGAGTCGGACATGACTTAGCAACTAAACTACAACAACGTGGACTTACAAGTGTTTATTTTATACTTAGGTTTATAATTCAGTACCGCTTTATTTTGGTAATCAAATAGTTTCAACTTTGGCCACTGTGAGCTCTTTCAGTTGGCTCCTGCGTCCCTTGGACATGCTCCCACCATTGTGGATGGGTTCCCCCTCCCCCAGGCCTTCCTTACTATCTAGCACTGCAGGATGCTCCAGGTTTATCTTCTGTATTTCCTGCCCCAGCCCTAGACTCAGCCATGTCTCCAAGGAGTCCTGTCTCCTTTTATTGGAGAATGGTATTACACACTGCTGTCTCGGTACTGGATGTGCTCCTTGCTACTGGGTGTCACCCTTTCAAAAGCTGACAGAGCAGGAAAATATATACGTGTATACCTAACCAGCATAGATACATATATCTATAAATAACTTCTATATATAACCATCACTACTCAGCTAAGCTAGCTAAAGTCGCTCAGTCGTGTCCGACTCTTTGCGACCCCATGGACTGTAGCCTATCAGGCTTCTCCAACCATGGGATTTTCCAGGCAAGAGTGCTGGAGTGGATTGCCATTTCCTTCTCCAGGGGATCTTCCCAACCCAGGAATCGAACCCGGGTCTCCTGCATTGCAGGCAGACGCTTTACCGTCTGAGCCACCAGGGAAACCATCACTATTAGATTAAGCTACATGAGTTCATGATGTGACCAAGTCTAACCCATTACCACATGGATCATTCTAGGCTCCTCCTCATCTGTAACCTCTCCCTCCAGCTGTGAGAAACCCATACTATCTGCCATCTGACTTAAATTATTCAACTCCAGTATACGTAGCAGAATTACAGTACTAATCCTAAGGTATACCCCCATTCCCTTCATTGATTTGTTTCATGTATTTATAACAGATTGTTTCCTTGCATTCTTCATCCTATCTGGGGATCCTCCAAACTCCTCACTCTTTTGCATACATTAAGGCTCACTCTGTACTCTATAAATAAAGTTCTGTGGGTTTTAACAAATACATACCTTATATCTAATATCTTTACAGTACTAAGCAGAATTCCCTGTTTCACCTATTTAGTCCTTCCCTTTTTCCCTCCCTGACTGCCTGCCGCAACCCCCCTCCAAACAGCTACTCATCTTTTTACCATCTACCTCTGTAGTTTTGCCTTTTCTAATCACATATTTAAAATCACACAGTATATAGCCTTTTCAGAATGGCTTCTTTCACTTCACATTATTTATTTAAGATTCATCCATGTCTTTTTGTGGCACGATAGCTCATTTCCTTTTACTGATGAATAATATTCCATTGTATGGGTATAACACAGTTTGTTGATCCATTTACATTTTGAAGGACATCTTGGTTGCTTCTAGCTTTTGGTGATTATGAACAAAGCTGCTGTAAATATTTGTGTGCAGGTTTTATGTGGACAGGACTTTTTAGATGAGTTGGGTAAATACCTATGAGTATGATTGCTGAATATATGGTGAAACTATCAGTTTGTTTCTTTTTTTCCCTGATACTAACATTTATAGCAACTCTTTTGAAAGAGTACAGTTAACTTCAAAACAAGTAATTTATTTGATCTTTAACAAGTCACTCTGATCTAGTAAAAAGTAGGGTCACTCTCAGAAGTATACTCTGGTTGATGCTTCTTTTGCTTTTGCTGTTTGATCCATTCTCATTTCCTAGATTATTACTGCATGTAAATAAGGTTAAGAGATCATGGACAGTAAAATGTTGAGTTCTCTTTCCAAAAATTTCTTTTGAATCCAGATTTGTGTGGAAGATGGCCATGGCCTGGGAGTTTGGTGATTGGATGTGACTCAGAATTGGTTTGTGATGGAAAGCAGAGTAAATTTATTTATTTGATCAGTGAACCCTGTAAAATAAGAAGAAAGGTCTGCTGCCAATTGACTGATTTAGCATTTGTGTAGCATTTTAAGGATCCCAAGGAAGTATATTGGTTTCTTCCCATCACAGTTGTAATGTAGATTATTAATGGTTTTTTCCATTGATGGATGAGAAATGGAGATTAAGTATTTTTTTCATTAGAGAGCTCTAAATCATATTTTCTCTGGTGTGTGTAGATTGATGTTGAGACTAGTAGATTGATAAAGCTATAAGAATATCATTTCTCATAAATTCTGGCTTTTAATTGTCTTTCAAAGTTAGTAATGAGTTGTTGAAGGATTTGTTGGTTCTGGTTACCTAATCCAACATTGATGAGAGATTTAGCACAGGCAGATTTTAATCTCTTCTTTTAGGTTGGGAGTTTAGAGGGTGGTTATAAAAAATAGTTTCTATAACCGTGGTCACTGAACTAACACTCAAGAGTATTTCTCAAGTAGGTGAATGGAACGTCAGTTCCAGGGAGCAGAGGGAAACCTCTTGAGTCCGCCTATATGGTCTGTTTAATGTAACAGTGATCCCACCATCTAAGGTCCTAAGATTATTTTTTGCTAAGTTTTCATGGTCCTTCTAAGGTCCTAATGTGACTTCATTACCTCCTTGGATGTGCTTCGTATATCAAGCAAACTTGAAAACCCTGGTACTGCTGCTGGAATCCAAGAGGTTGATTGATTACTACGGTCTAGAATTTGGGAGTTGAAAAGAAGGTACTAGATACTCTCAGGAACCTCCTCATAAACCCCATTGAGACTGGCACTAAAATGTTTGTAATTTGACCTTTAAGTGCCCGTTAGCGTGCTAAGTGCAGGACAGAGTTCCCCTTTACAATATGTGTGTGACAAACTCCAATAAATAAGTAGCACTGAGTGTTACACAACAATGGGTTTGTTACATGTTATCCTGGCCAAAGAGCCTCTGTGCCAAAGGCTGGCAGCAAAATGGCACAGGAAGGCGGCCAGCCTCTAGTCTTAACACACACTTGGCCCTGGTAATTGAAAGGTAAAGAAATCTGGGAAGCACTGTTTATCTTTTCCAAGGGAAGTGCTTTTCTCTCCCAGGGGCCAAAGGCCAGTTTAATACAGAGCCAGGCCCTTTGGGATGAGTAAGCCAAGTTTTGAGATAGCTTATTCACCTAGGACTTCCCAGTATTTTTTTTAAGTATGAGGAAAGGGGAAAATAAGAGACAACTAAGCATGTTAGCCTGCCTTTAATTTACCTTACATTCTCTTATCTTTTTCTTGCTGATAAGTGATGTCAGTATTTCCTCTTAGAAGGAAATTATTTTTTGCTCTCTGCTTTTTTAAAAGCATTTGGAGCATAGCTGATCCTTGGTGTATCTTTGTCAAATAAATGAATGGAAGTTCTGTATTCAGTGGGAATAGGAGAAAATACCTGATACTTTCTAAAGAAAGATTGAGTTTGTGAGTTATGTTTGTAGTTTGTGGTCAAGCCACAAATGATCTCCCGTTTTGTTTCTTTTCCTCTGTCTTCTTTCCCATTGATTAATTGCTTG
This sequence comes from Tragelaphus eurycerus, assembly GCA_935064755.1. Lineage (NCBI taxonomy): Eukaryota > Metazoa > Chordata > Mammalia > Artiodactyla > Bovidae > Tragelaphus > Tragelaphus eurycerus. The sequence goes on along the minus strand of CAKXYN010000120.1, from coordinate 5,351,565 downwards.
TCTTCATCTGTCATTGCGATAGGTTCAGGACAGTTTAATGTCAGTTCATGCTGCACTTGACTGAACTCCTTTCCTCTGAAGTCCTTGCCTCATGCTCCCTCTTGTATTGTTGTTGACAACTTCATCTTCCTGTCCTTTTTAGTCACGCAACACGCTTGGCATAGTTTTTGATGATTCCCTTTCTTTCTCATAAGTTAGTCTTAAGTTGCCCTTTCTTTTATAACCTCTTTAATTTTTTTTTTGTTTGTTTGGGGGTTTTTGTTTTTTGATATGGTGGTTTTGAATTTTTAATTCATCAGAGGTGTTTTTTTTTTTTTTTTTTTTTTGCATGCTTATGGTGTAGGCATGGTGCTGGCTGGCAGATCTGAATGACGAGTGACAGACTTAACATCTTGAGTAAAACAGATTCAGAGAATTCTGGTTAAGTTCAGTTAATTTCAAGAAAAAATTATTTTTTCTTTTTAATTTTAATGGCAGTCTTAGCTGGAGAAAATACCTCTGAGAGGCATGATGTAGAACAGAGTGAGCAAACTTCTTCTGTAAAGGGTGAGATATTAAATATTTTAGGGTTTATAGGCCATAAGGTCTCTGTCTCAAACGTTTAACTTTGTCTTTGTAGCCTTAGACAGTATGTAAACAAAGGAATGTGACCATATACCCATAAAAGGTTATTTACAGAAGCAGGTGATGTTTGGGCTGGATTTGGCCCCAGGGCTATGATAAAGAGTATACACTTAGGGTGAAGTGGTAATCCATATCGATTCATGTTTGGAATAACTTTGTTTATTTTTTAATTTTGGAGGCTATCTTCTTAGGTCTGGTTAATTTTTAAAAACACTCTGGTTAAAGAAGGCCTGTAAGAGGAATAGAGGAAGTGTTATCTCTGCCATTCTTTTGTTCACTTATGATTGCATTATTGGCATTATCTTTATTGCATAGTTTTTTCTTTAAGGTATCTTTTAAAGCCACTTACTCATTTTTGTATGCTTCAGCAGTGAAAAATGTATATAGTTGTACAACATGAATGTACTTAATACTGTTGAATTGTACACTCAAAATGGTTTAAATGGTAAATTGTATGTTTTTTATATTTTACAACAGTTTAAACATTTCTATGCAAACCCACTTGTTGTTATGGAACATCACTCAGTCTTTAGGTAGCTCAAATACTGCCAGTGACTGGGTAGTATGAAACTTCTTAAGGGTGCTGATTTCCATCCGTGCCTTGAGTTCATAAGGCTTAAATTCTTCCTCTTTTTGGTTAGAAAAAGTAAATAAAATACTCAGTATCTTTTCCCCCATCATCCTTTGTGGGGCATCCTTTGCCTTCCTAGGTGTGCACACACCACTGGAGAGAGACCACTGGGCCAAAGACCTGTTTCCTAATGTTGATTTAATAATGTTGACTTAACATTGAGGCAGTACAATGATAATCTTGCCAACTGGACTTTTTCTCTGTTTCTTCCCTTGCCTGCATATGTTGCTAATGTGTTATCCTGACCGTGTATTTTCATGCTTGTTCTCCCATTCCTAATCCAGCTCTGTTTTCTCATCCGTATTTCTATAGCACTTTATATAAACTTCTCATTATATTGTATTTTAATTATTATATCTCTCCTTCCTTTTGGGTAACTTGTCTTGATTATGTACTGTATTCCAGGTACTTAGCTGTGGCACACAGAATGCTCTCATTAAATGTTTTTGTCAAGTTATGGAAACTAGAACTTCACCCACACTTTTGACAAGCTTCTCAGTGGTTCGTAATCTCAGCTTTTTATAGTGACTCAGCCAACTCTTCCTTCCTTTTATAATTTTGGTCAGCCTTAGATTTTTCTCTGAGGCCTAAATCTCATCTTTACTGCCAGCATAGCCCTTTTCCATATCAATATTTGGCATGAGGAAGATTTAGACATGAGTTACATATGTATAGTATACATCTTTCAGAATAATTATTGTAATTAATCTTGCTGATGTTGAGTTATTTGTTAAATATTTATTGACAGACTGCTGTGTACTAGAAACCCTTTAGGGGTACCACAGTGAGCATTTTACATACAAGGAAATTGAGAAGTTGGATGATAGATATAAGATTATACAACATGTTAATAACAGAACTGAAACTAGGTCCTAGGTCTCCTGACCCATGGTCCACTGGGTAGAAGGGAGTTGCTGTGAGAAGTTAGAGCAGTATAGTTGGGATGATCTGTATGAGGGGCTTTGCTCATGATCATCCCAACCTCTACTTGAGTGTTTTAAAAATTGAGAAGCTCAGTCTTACAAAAGGAAGTACATTATGTTTATTCAGACTATATTGAAGGTTCCGTTTGGCATACCAGTCACCTGGTTTATCCTTTGGGGTGGTCAGTTGGGGATCAAACTATAAATTCAGTTCAGGGTACTCTGGGAAGGCATGGTTTGGAGAGTTCTGTGGGGTCTTTGCTGCTGGAGGAGTAGTTGACTGACATGTGGTGGCCAGACAGAGTCTCAGAGACAGAGAGGGACCTCAGTGCTGTGGTGTTGGTACGCACCTTGGTGTGGCCTCTACAGGATTATGTCAGTGTGGTCTTTGTCATCATTTGATGGTTCAGGAATTGCTAACCCAGAGTGATAAAATTTTAAGAAAAGGGGTCACATTAGATCTAAAAGGGGTCACAGAAGATCTAAAAACAGGCCTGTAAGTCAAAATATATCAACTTATAGTGGCAGATGTATATCCGTTTCAAGATCTGGAATCTGTCTAAACCCAGGGATTCCCTTCCTACTGAGGTCTAGCCTGAGACTGAGGTAAAAAATCCAAAAAGGCTTGGTTGGTAAGCATGGAATTCAGAGCCACTTGGACAGAATCTTTCTTTTAACTTCAAGTTATGAGGACCTTCTTTTACTTTGGTTATTTCTCTCTTAATCAATGGCTGGACATTCAGAATCAGACCACCTGGACTTGTGTGGAGAGACTGCTATGTTCTTGCCCTCCACTTTTTTGATATAGTCAGTTGTCAAAAAAGCCTTGATCATTACCAATTCCCTTATGAAGGGCAGAGTTTCAGATTTTCAGGAGTACTGCTTATTTTATATTCACTGTTACTTGGGCACTTTATGAAATCTGTTCCATGAGATTTGTGGTAATTTGTGCTCCCCACTGAGCACTTTCTGTGAGCATACTGACTTTAGTCCCTGTTTTTTTCTGCAGGGTCATCTAGTAGCAGGCACCCAAATCAGGCAACTCCAAAGAAAAGTGGCTTAAAGAATGGCCAGATGAAGAATAAAGATGATGAGTGTTTTGGGGATGATATTGAGGAGATCCCAGACACAGATTTTGATTTTGAAGGGAACCTGGCCCTGTTTGACAAGGCAGCTGTGTTTGAGGAAATTGATACCTATGAGAGGAGAAGTGGTACCCGTTCCCGGGGCATCCCAAACGAGAGGCCTACTCGGTACCGCCACGATGAGAACATCCTGGAGTCAGAGCCCATTGTCTACCGTCGGATCACAGTGCCCCACAATGTGAGCAAGGAGTTCTGCACAGGTAAGTTAATCCCACATCCCGCTGGCTATCCCCCCGCCTCCTCCGCCGCCCCACTTTTTTTTGGTACTTGAAACAAAATGACCCAGATTCTGAGTCAGAGTGTTGGAGTAGGAAGTAGCTTAAGTGGCATGGTCATTGGCCCATTATATTGTCTTTTAGAGATTGTGGCCAGTTTATCATCCTGCTTACCACTCGATTGGGATGGGGGCTATTTTTCTACATATCCATTTATATCCTGCACCTGACACGATCTGGTCTGCTGTTTATTAAGTAGGTTATGGTTAACAACTAAAGGCAGAGAGGCTAACTCTAGCTTGACATAGTTAGATCTGTTTTCACTTTGGCTTTCCTATTACTGCCTGTAGATTTTACCAGAAGTTCAGCTCTGCTGCACTGGTTGTTTGGTTGTAAGAAATAGTCAGAGCTGAGTGGTTGAAACCATTGGCTAAAATTAGGGTTTCCATAACTTACATTTGTTTGCTATACTGTCTTCATCTCCTGCTAGCCTGGTCATTGAGGAGCTAGTCATAAAGTTCAATGACAATGGTACCTTGGTAGTTATGTATAGGTCACTGTGTCTGTTAGCTCAGTAATTTTAAAGTCTTTCTCTCTTTTTTAGCATAAGAATCTTTTCTTCAAATGTGGCCTTTGAGGCAGCTGTGGGACAGGTGGCCTGTGGGATAGATCCCTGTCTCTGTCCCTTCCCCCCAAACTTATTATCTGGGCTTCTTAGAATACAAATAGAAACTATTGTTATTGAGTGATTTGGGAGCTAAAGGGGGAATCATATTCATTTTAATAAGGATAATAATCATTTTGGCTTGAAGTCTTGAAAATACAGTAGCAGTAGCTTGAAAGCTAGTAGCAGTTATGGGAGATTTATGGAGACAGCATAATTTCATTTGGGGGAAAATCAGATACGGCATGGCATTTTTGTAGACATCAGCAGGGCTCTCTTGTATTTGGTTTTGCTGTGTGTAAAAGGTTCCATGTGAAAAGAAAATAAGCAGATTGTCAGTAAAAGACAGAAATTAGTAGTCTTTCTTAACCTTTCAGACTCTGATAGGTGTGCTTCTTTGCTAACGTAGATTACTTAAGTGATACCAGCAGTGTGACCTGATGGATTCCTTTAATTTTTTTTTAACCACCCGTGTTAAGGCAAATAACTTCATTCAGCAGGCTGGTAGTATACTCAGATCCTGCTACCCATCCACTTTTGACTGCTCTCCTTTTTACTGCCCTCAGTGACAAAATAAGCTGCTTCTACTGGTAACTCTCTGGAAGCTGAGGTGGTTGGCTCATGCTGTATGTGACTTCCTGGAGGTTCCTAAGCTTGGGGAGATTATGGCCTGCCTCAGAGCAAAGTGGCTAAAAGGGAGACAGTAACAGCAAGAATCAGGAAAGAGTCTCAGAACCAAAAGAACCTAAAAAAACATTTGCCAAAGTAGACAACAGGAGAGGTGGGAACTTTTTCTTACTATGTACTCCATTTCCCCAGCTTAGTCTTCACACTTTGTTTAATTTAATGAAAAAAATGAAAGTTCCCATTGTGATTAACAGACATACTGCAGAGCACATGTGCCCGACGTTGGCCAAGAACTCAGGTGTGGCGGCTTGTGGTGTGTCGCAGGCAGTTGGATTTCACTGGAGCGTTGGCAGTGAGGGGAGAAGAGGTCCTATGGCATCATCTGTCTTGTTTTTCTCTTTGTTTTCAGCAGTGATAAGGAGTGGAATCGAAGTCCTTTTGTCAGGCAGGGTCTGTGCTGGAAACAGAGCGAGCATGCAGGGATCTTGCTGAACAACTTCTCCCACAAGTGATTTTGTCTCAGTGTTATTCACATAGTGCCTGGATGGGGGCACTTTTCCAGTTGGATCTCCTCTCCAAATGTTAGTATAAGAATAAGGCAAACTATCTGGAAAATGTGGGGAAACAAGCTAGGACCAAAAAAGTTAGGTTACTTGATCACCTAATGTAATTTTCTCATTTTTGCAGATTGAGGACATTGAGGTCCAGAGAGGCAAAGGCACTTACAAACCTTATCTGTCACTTTTCTTTTCCTTTTCTGAATGTAGATAAGTTAAAAGAGAAAGAAGGATATGAGAAGGATAGTTTAATGGCACTTAGATTATAATATAATCTTCTCTCCTTACTTCCCTTATAAGTAGACCAGCTTAGATCAGCAGTTACGGAGAGTGGCTTGGCTTGCTCCCCAGTCTAGCCTTGTGGCATTCATGTCCTAGAACTCCAAACCTATTTTCTGCTAATACCCAGAGTTGCAAAAGAACAACATGTTTACTACCCATTTGGTAATGGTTTGGGTGTCAGGAATCTGGCAGCTTGCTGCTGGTATTCTACACATTGGCTGCATGCTAAGTGGTGTCAACAGTTTCTAAGCTGTTATTCTCTCATTGCTCATATTCTTCTTGGCAATACTCTTTGCCAAATGTGTGTGTGGTGGGGGCAGTGTTATAAAAGGTCTGTTGATTGGGAAAACACATTCAGGAAGCAACTAAATTTAGCTCTTTGTTTAACCCAAGTCTTTTCTCTCTGGAAAGCCCCTCTGGGTCCTGGAACTATGCTGCTGTCTCCAGCAGATTGTCAGACATTCCTCCAGCTTGGACCTCCCCTGCTGAATAATAGTATCCAGCGGTTGCAGACATGTTAGTTAAGTTTGGCTATAAAATGCAAGATGTGTGTGAGCACTCTTAGGTTCAGAGGTGAGAGGTCCCCAAAGAACACCAGTTAGGAGAGTGGTAAGTCTTCAGAGAAAAGTCTTTGCTCAACATTAATAATATCGTAAAAGTAATATTTAAGATAGCTCGGGCCAGTCAAAATGCTGTGCTTATTATGTGTAAGTCACTCTAAGACAGTCCTTGCACCCATGTTATTAAGATGTACTGGGAAATGGAAAGATACCATATATACCTGAAGTCCACTGAGAATGTGGACATTAAATCCATGGGGTGTTGAGAGGCAGGAGAGGTCCTGAAGGTGGGGTGATCAGGGAAAGCTTCACAGAGGGAGCAGGGCAGAAGCCTTGAAACATGGGCAAGATTTCGTCAGAGAGGAAGAGGAAGATATTTATGGGTAGGCTGGGCAGATGCTGGTGCAGAGTGTGAGTAAAGGGCTGTGTGGGAGATTGGCTGTTGGCTGGTTTGACCAGGGTAGAGATTTTTGTTGGGGGCGGAGGGAGGAGTGGGAGTTGAAAACAGCTTTAGACCAGAGCACAGAGAGCCTCGTGTGCTAAGGCTGTCCCCTGTTTTATGGCCATGAAGAGCAACTGAAGGATTCTGAAAAAGACATGATCCAAAATCTGTTTTAGAAAGATTTATTACTCTTTAGGAAGACAGGTCTTATATGGAATTCAGGTTAGAATTTAAGGAGAGAGACCAGAGCAGGAAGAAAAGTGAGGCTGATGACACAACTCATGTGTCAGGGATTTGGACTTCTGAGTAGAAAAGAAGATAAACATGTGAGAGAAGTGACGAAGGGGAATTTGATAGGATTTCATGATTGAAGACAGATTGAAGAGGGTTGAATGAGCAAGAGGATTCAAAGGCATAGTATGTGCAGGGCATGAATGGCGATGAGAGTCTACTTGTAGTTAGATTGCATGAATTTAGAATAGGCCAAGTCTACATGTTTTGGTGATTTTCTTCCTGCACTGCTTTTTGGCTGAGCCCTAAGAAAGCAAATAGTAGTGTTGCCACACTAAGGGACTTACTAATCATTAAAGGCTTCCATGAAGAGACTTCTGTAGGGTCAGAGAATTGAGTTATGTAGCCGCGTGGGGACTCCTGAACCTATTTCCTTATCTACAAAGGGATAATACTTGTCATTTAAATAAGGTCATGTGATTGCAGCCAATCACGCTGACTATGCTGTATTCCCCACTACCCCACGGGGGCCTGGTGTGCAGTGGCTGTAAATAGCACCCTCCTCGGTAGTCTATGCAGTGTGTTGCCTGCACAGGTTGCCCTAAGGGACCTTGGAGATAGCCCTTTCCAGTGGACGTTCGTGACTGCCTTGCTGTCATCAGTCTAGGCTCCAGATGTGTACGTTAGGTGCCTTTGGGAAGCCCCAGGGCACAGTGACCAGGGTCCACACTGGCCAAGTCATAATGTCCATTCATACCAGGCTTCAGAACAAGGAGCATGTGATTGAGGCCCTCTGCAGGACCAAGTTCAAGTTCCTTGGCTGCCAGAAGATCCATATCTCCAAGAATTGGGGACTTGCTAAGTTTAATGTGGATGAATTTGAAAACATGGTGGCAGAAAAGCAACTCTTCTTGAATGGTTGTGGGGTCAGATACATCGCTAATCGTGGCTCTCTGGACAAGTGGTGGGCCCCGCACTCACGAGAGCCTTGGCACTGCCCCTCCTTACTCATGCTCATCAGTAAATCCTGCTTTCCTGTAAAGGAAATGTAGAAAGCAGCTAGTGCCGTGCCCAGCTTATAATTATTGTTCAGTCAGTAGTGTGAATTGCAGAGACATTCGCAGTAAAGTTACTTCAAAGCGTCAACATTTATAAAATTTTTACTAGGCACTAATTTTTCTGGATCCTCTGGGTAAGTCATTGTCTGTCAGGGGCCTTAGGATATAGGGTAACCAGATGTGTAAACAAGTAAATTATGGAGGTGTATGCAAGATTTAGAGGTGGCAGAAAGGGGAGGGGAAGGAGAAACATGATGATCGATGTCATAGTATTGGATGTTCAGGGGTATCAGCTGTATCCTGGGCACCATTCTAAGCTCTTCATATGCTTATCACAGTTTTCGCAGCATCTCTGGGGTTACACTGTTATACCCTTTTTATGTGTATATTTTAAAATTTATTTGTTTTTGGTTGCGCCGGGTCTTCATTGCTGTGTGCAGGCCTTCTGTAGCTGTGCCAAGCAGGGGCTACTCTGTTGCAATGTGCAAGCTTCTCATTGGGTGGTTTCTCGTGGAGCATGGGCTCTAGGCATGCAGACATCAATAGTTGTGGGCTTAGTTGCCCTGCAGCATGTGGGATCTTCCCAGACCAGGGATTGAACGCATGTCCCCAGCATTGGCAGGCAGATTCCTATCCCGTGTGCCGCCAGGGAAGTCCCAGAGTTTTAAGAGTTTAAGTTCAAACTAAGGGCTGGGGGATCTGGAGCCATCACATTACAGCCTGACACCTGAGTTTTGATCAAGGTACCAGTTTGTCATTTTAAAAACTGAATTGGTCTCTGCAAATGTGACTTTTTTGCTATTATATGCTCTTTGCCACTTCACAGCCACAAGTGTCTAGCCAGAGCAAGGAGCAAGTTTGATTTCAGTGTATCCACCATCTTGCTTGAATTCAGTGTATCAAAGCCAAGTTAGTTATTCATTCCCACCCATATCTTTTACTCCTTAGTATTCCCATTTCTTTCAGTGGAATCACTATTCTTTAAAGTGTCCAGCGTGAAACTTTGTGGCCATCTTTGCCTCTTCCTTCTCATAAAAATTCATGACTAGAAAGAACCCTGGAGGCCATTTTTTTCTAATTTAATAGCACACTGATTCCTTCTGCAGCAGTTTTGACAAGGAGTTTACCTGTATCCTCAGTATTCATTGACTCCAGATCCTCTTCTTCATGTGTGGCCCTTGAAATTGTCCTGATCTTCTAGTTTATGGTGCTACCCTGCAGGCTCCCTTTGTCTCCTGAAATGAGTTCTGTATAACATCATCCTGTATGAAACAACCTGATGTCTGGCCCGCCCACCATTCTGCGCTCTTCCTCCTGTAGGCCTTGGGCTCCCTGCGGGGAGTTTTCATCTGCTCCTGCCACACTCATTCCAGCCCCTGGGACTTTGTTCATAGCCCCTCCCCCACCCTGAGTGTGCTCTCTTTTTATCATTGTGACTAGGATTCTACCTGTCTTTCAAGTGGGGTTCAGATTGAGGATTTGACACTGCCTGCAACTCCTGGCTTGAAATCCACATTTTACACTTGTGGTCAGGATAACACAGTTTTGTGTTCTCTGATATTTGTACATATATTTTTTTTTCTTCCAGCTAGATTGTAAGACTAAGAATGTGGTTTGTTCTCATATTCTTTTTATTTATTCTGTTTCCTGCCATTCCCCACCCTACCACTGGCTTGATGTATTATTACATTTGTAAACATTTGTTGATCATATTTGGATCTTTCTTTTTTCTCACCAACTTAAAAAAATTTTTTAAATTTATTTGCGGTTGTGCTGGATCTTGGTTTTGGCCATGTGGGATCTAGTTCCCTGATCATGCTCCTCATTGGGAGCATGGAGCATGGAGTCCCAGCCACACTGGACCACTAGGGAAGTCCTTCCCCAACTTTTTATATTGAAAATAAATCAAAATTTCAGAAAAATTATTAGAATAATATAATGAACAAATGTGTGTCCTTCATTTAGATTCACCAGTTAACATTTTGCTACATTTACTTTATAGAAATACATAAACACACACCCCTAAACAACTTGAGATTTAGTTCATTATATTTTGTTTTTTACATTTCACCCCTACTTAACGTATGTATTCAACAGGATGTTGCTCTCTTCAGTCACACAAGATTGCTCTCAGAAAAGTTAAAATTAATACATGTATTATCTAGTATACATTTCATATGCAAAGCTTTCCTGTGCGTGTTAGATTTGTCAGATCTCTTTCATGTCCTTTAATCAGGATAGTTCCTACAACTTTTGTTGTCTTTGTGATACTGACATTTGTGAAGAGTCTAGACCAGTTGATTTGTAGAATACCCCTTAGTTTTGATATACTGTTTCATTCCGATGTGTTTCGTGTTAAACATTTTTCCCAGAGTTTGGTGGTGCTCTGTCTCTTGTGGGGTGTCACATCATAAGAGGACACAGCATCAGTTTGTCCTTCCCTGAGGCAAGTTTGATCACTTGGTAAGGTGTTGTCCAACAGATTTCTTCTTTGTAAAGATACTTTCCCCTTTGTAATCAGTGAGTCATCTTTGTCAGGAAGTCCTTTATCTCGTGAATCCAAAGCTTGTTCCACTAGAGCTTTAACCTGAAGGACTGAGGTCCAGTGAGGCTAGGAGGTTGGTCTTGTTGTTAATGGGGGAAGGAACAAGTGGGGAGTCAGAAACATCTTACCCACACTTGCCTTTGGTTACAGCTGGACTCTTATCCAGCTGCAGAATGGAATGCCCCGAGGCTGTTGCACAGGTTTCCTTCCCGTTCGTTCGTGAATTCCACACACACTTCTGTAGCCCCTCCACTAGGCACTGAGCTGGCACTGAAGGCACAGTGGGAAAGGGCACATGGCAGTGAACAAGGCAGACGGAGTCACTGCCCTCGTGGAGCTTACAGTCTAGCAGAGTAGATAGTCCAAAAGGAAGGAAAAGTTATTTACAAATTGTATTAAGCACAATGAAGGAAGTAAGCAACATGCTGAGACTGGGGGATATTTAAACTGAGACCTGAAGAAGGAAGAGTCAGCCATGTGTGGTGTGGAGGAGCGTTGAAAGAGAGGAAGAATGCCAGAAGAGGGAAAGCATGTGAGGGAACGAGCTTCCTAGGCCCACAAGGAGCCTGGAATACTCAGGACCCAGAAGGCAGCCAGATGCCTGGAGCCTCTGGGGTTGAGTTCCAAGGTAAAGGAGCTGTAGTATGTGGGGCCAGATCATGGGAGGCCGTGTGGACTCTTAGAAAGAATATTAAGAGTACTTAGCTTTCTTGTAACAAATTCTTCTTTCAAAGATACACCTGACACCAAATTGCGTTTTATGGCAGCCTTAATATACATCTTCAGGGGCTGTTTTGTACATTGTGGGTCTGAAGGTGTGAATTTACCAGTGGTTTTATACTCCAAAAAAGAACTCATGATATTGCCACCAAGTGACCACCACAGGGTGGAATAAGAATTCATGCTCCTAGAGAAATCCCTGTGCCTGTAACTGAGCTCTGCTCCTCATTGATAAGACATGGGATACACACAGCCTTTCCAAGTATAAGGCCCTGCCAGTGTGAGGATTGAGTTTGGATTGCAGAGGACACTTTGCTATGGGTAACACTTTTCTATTACACAACAGAAAGGCTGGGAGGTTTGAAGGAGTGGGAGGGATGTACCTGCAGAGGCTGTGGAGGAAGACTTGACATGGCACTGGAAGGCTTCTGAGGGTGGGGAAGTACAGTGGAGGGTGTGAGGACATGTCCACGTGTCCATAAGGGAGGGAAAGGCCCCAGATGGTGTGTGCTGAAAGGAGTAGTGTGAAAGTGACAGAGACATGAAGAAGGGGCAGCGTACATGATGCTGGGCCTCGGGGCTTCATGGCCCTGCCTCCGTCTGTGGGGCAAGTTGTGCAGGGAGGAAGTGTCTTCTCTCTTGGCCTGTACTGGGTGTGCTTAAGACGTTTTCCTTGATACCCTAAGGTTAATCACATCCTAAGACAGGCTCTGCTTGTCACGAACTGGCTATAATTATATCTCTCTTATTTCACCAACAGCTGTAAAGAATATATTAATATTAAGAGAAGCCCTACCCACTACTGTTATTGCCTTAGTTCCCAAACAATTAACATCCACCTTCCAACTCAAACATTATTGGGCTTGGCCCGTGTTCAGGCTTCGGCAGTGTTATTTTTCGCACTTCACACACTAGGTTCTTGGTGTCCTTCCTTCAGAGTTTATTTTATTCCCTCTGCCTGTTTCTGATAAGCCAGTCTGCCTGTTGGACTTTGTGCGTAAATGTTGAAAAGGAACATTTTGTGGTGCTGGCATGTTCCTTTTAGAGAAACAGAGTAGAAAGTACAGTGAAGTCCTGGACGCCGTGACTGGTAGACTGAACAGAGAGGATTCTTGGCCAGATCTTTCCCTGGGCTACAAAATGTGCCAGTTCATCAGGGCCCCTTCCCCTTGGCACACATCAGTGAGATGTAATAGACACGGTGTCCGGCTGCAGTAGCCAGCCATCTAGAGTAGGGTAAGCTCTCCTCCTGCTATGCCATCATTCTTGTACCTCTAAGAACTGTGAGGAGAAAGCAGAAAATGCTCAGCCTGCCCCCAAAAAGCCCTCAGAACTGGAGAGGAGGCACCTGTACGTTTAGCACAAGACCTAGTTCCAGAAAGAAAGTTTGATTAGTGGAGTGGCAGGCACAGGATGCACTGCCCTGGCCTGTTTCAGATTCACCAGAAAGGGAATAAGTAGGCAAAGAGCTGCATGGACTGGAGGGAAAGCTCGCCTTGCGTGACTCTGCAGGTGAAGAGGGTGTTTGAAGTAGGCAGGTGTGTGACTTGTCTGACAGGTTTAGGGTTGTTAGTGTCTTAGGATTCCTGAGAATTCATTCACCCTTTTTCACACTGCTATCAGTGGTTCCCAGTTACTTCTGATAATATGGGCATGTCTGAAACCGACCATAATAAATGGCTGTTTAATCAGCTGTTGACATGCAATCAGGCTACAGCCCCCAGCATCAGCATCTGGGGTGTCAATGGCTCACTTTTCAGAAGGGGCAAGGGGCTCGGCTTGGCTCGACTCACTGCCTGTCGTGTCTGCCCCCAGCAGGATTAGGACTCAGGCAGGTGGAGGAGCTCAGTTAACCAACAGGGTAGTGTTCGTTTTGACATGGAGATGGTTTTTATTATTACCTTATTATTTTGCCTTTCCTTGGGAGAATACAGACGTGGGTACTGTCAGTTCAGTCTTTATGCTTGGGTTTGTTTTGTTAAAATGTATAGCCACAGCCTGATTCTCTGTGGTTTTAGGGATCTATGTAGGCAGGACTGGATAACTGATAAAACCTCAGGAAATTTCTCCTGAAATCAACAGTGAGGAAGAGAAATTTTTCTATAGAGGGCTCTGGAACCAACAGGATGGTGATGAGCTTTCTGATGAAAACTTCCACCTTAGAGTTCAGTCACACAGGAAATGGTAGATTTGCATCATTTATACATTTGAGTACCTGATGAGATCTTGCCTCTGTTGGTAAATAAATGCAGCTGAGATGACCAAACTGAGGTGGGGGTCGAGGAAGGAAGAGGCTTATTTCCCTACTTTGAGGGCTTTACAGTCCAGTACAGATGAGGACACAGGATCTAAAAAGACACCTGAGGGACTTCCATGAGGGTCCAGTGGTTAAGACTCCACGCATCCAATCCAGGGGCCCCACAGTACATCCCTGGTCAAGGAACTAGATCCCACATGCCAGCAGCCAAATAAATTTTTAAAGTGGTGTGGGGGGATGTGATCCAGCCAGAGAAACTAGATGCATGCAGAATCCCTTGATAACTTGCTGATTGGAACCTGTGTCTCTGCCTGTGAGCCCAGGGCTTACTGGCAGAGAGCTTGCTCCCTTGGGGGCAGTCCAGTGGCTTTAACCTCTGTAAAGTGGCATTGGATGTCAAGGCAGAAGATCGCAGTTTTTGACTTTGCTGTTTCTTTCCTATCCTGGTTTTCTGGGCTCTGAAACCTTGCTACTGGACATGTAATGCTATAGACTTCTTCAAGTGTATCGAGCTGCTGAAGACTTTGACCTTGTAAAACCAAGTATTTTTGATGGTGTACTTTCAGTGACTGTGATTTTCCCTAACCTTTATAGAGTTGCAATTCGTTTATAGTGAGTAAAAGATTTCTTCTGAGTAGCTTAAAGCAAACCATAGGTTACTTTCCATGTACTCTTTCTCTTTGGCAAGAGTTTGAGGTTACAGTCACCCAAAGTGGGAGAAAACAACAAATTATTTGAGAAAGCAAGTTTCTAGTTGAGTTTCTTTGGCCAAACAGAAGGGCCAAGTAGAGGAGAGTAGGAGGAAGAGGATGTGGGGAGCAGGTGGAGTGAACAGGTCATCCTCCCTGAAAATTGAATAGCAGGGACCAGAGGGTCAGGAGGGTTAGCAAGTGTCTTTTCCACTCTAGGCAAGAATAAGGGGTCTGCTTATGAGGAAAACCTCACAGCCAGGAGTGGCATTTCCCCTACTTTGAGAAAAGCGTGTTTTAATGTGGTTGGCAGCCTTTTCTTGATAGTACCAGGTACATGTTGATGGATTTGGCCTCTTCATGGTCTAAAGGTAAACTTATAAGTGAGGTTAAGTTCACCCCAGCTCTGTGGTTGCCTGAACAGGTTGTTACGTAGTTCCATATCCACTGCTTGAGCTCTGGAGAGCTGCATAGCATGCCTTTGTCTTGGACTATGCAAATGGGCTGAAGAGGGTCAGTCTTAAAGTCTTGGCTTTCGCAGATCAACTTCACTATTTGAAGAACTGGTTTCCTGTAATCACTTTGCCTTTTTCCTCACCTCCTTTCAAACTGCAGACTCTGGCCTGGTTGTCCCAAGTATTTCCTATGAGCTGCATAAAAAGCTGTTGGCTGTGGCTGAGAAGCATGGCTTGACTCTGGAGCGGAGACTGGAGATGACAGGCGTGTGTGCCAGTCAGATGGCATTGACCCTGCTCGGAGGACCCAACAGGTAAATGCCCGCAGGAGGGTGGGGGTGAGTGTGGGATGACGCTGCTCTGCCTCGGCACCACCATGGTGCCTCGCACATGCAGGGGTTCCGCTGCTGCTCCTCTAACGCGAGTCTCTGAAGTCACATGCCAGGACACTACACAGCGTTTGTTTGCCACTCTCACCCTATCCTGGGAGTCCTCGTTATACGCATGCTCAGTCGTGTCTGACTCTGTCATCCCATGGACTATAGTCCCCCTCCAGCTCCTCTGTCCGTGGGGATTCTCCAGGCAAAAATACTGGAGTGGGTTGCCATGCCCCCCTCCAGGGGGGATCTTCCTGACCCAGGGATTGAACCCGTGTCTCTTAATGTCTCCTGCATTGTTGGCAGTGGATTTTTTTTTACCACTAGCACCACCTGGGAAGCCTCTTCTCCAACAAACCACTCTTTGATTCTTCCTTCCTGGAAGCAGTTGACTCTAAGACTCCTGCCAACTAGCAGAGGCTTGCCTTCTAAGAACCTCCAGAGACCCAGTTTTGGTACAGCTGAGTGATAGGGAACTGCTGAGGGTACTTCAATAATGCTATAACATGATTAGTTTTGTGTTTTAAAAACTTTAGCTGAGTAGATTAGCAGAGACAAGATTGGAGGCCATGAGACCAGTTAGAAAATTGTAACAGAAAACTGAGCCAGGGGCCAGGTGATGATAGTCCCAAGTAGGGAAGAGGGAATCAGAGAAGTGGGTAAATGAGGGAGCTTTTCAAGGTAAAATCAAGAGGCAGGGTATTTCATGGATATGAAAGGTGACTGAAAATAAAGTTTCAGTGATCACTTAAAGCGTCCTAGCCTGGACGCTGGGCTAGACAGTGACAGCAGTCACTATGATAAGGAATGTGGGAAGAGGAGCAGGCATGGAGGAGGTGGTAGGTTTTGTTTTGGATATGTTGAGTTTAGGACTCTGAGACATGCAGATGGACTATTAGCAATCTGGATCTGAAGTTTAGAAAAAGGTCTGAGCAGAAGATGGAGATCGGAAGTCATCAGCTGGTACGTGGTATAAGAATAGGCAGGCTCTGTTAAGAAGGTGTGAAGAGAGGAAAGGGCCTGGGGTGGAATTCTGGGAAACATCAGCATTAAAGCCTAGTTAAGAGACGAGCCTTCCAAAATAGCTAAGAAAGTTTAAAGCCAGAGAGGTAAGAGAACCAAGAGGGCAAGGCTTAAGAACCAAAGAAATAGTGTTTGAGGAATAAAGGAATGGTTAGCAGTGGTGATGCTGAGCGAGCAAGCACATTTAAGGTTGACAGGTGTCTGCTGGATTTGTCAGCGAAGAGGAGGACATTGCTAGTCTTGTGGGAGAGTTGTGGCTAAGGTGATCCACACTGACAGTGAGGGTCCCCTCCTTGCTTCCCTACTCCTCTCCCTGTAGAGTTGTGTTCATCCACCTTGCCCCTTGACTTAGGCCTGCTTTCCCACCCGGATCTCTGGCCTGGCCTGGGGAAGAGCCAATGGAGACCGCAGAGGAGGAAATAGTCCAAGTTGCCCTCTGTAGTGTATCATGCTCTTGGGTCTGCTGACCGTTGAACCTCCTCCTAGAGCAGCCACTGGGGCAGCCCTTGGAATAAGCTCTTCCTGGAAGTATTTGAGGCCATTAAGTGGCTTCCCAGAAATAGCAGTTTGGGAGCAGGACCTGAATGTCCTTCTCAAGTCCATTCCTCTTTGGTCAGCTTCTTGTGGTTGGTTGACCTTGTGCCTGTCTGTCCTCTCAGTGTCTGAGCTCTCAGAAGGGCCAACAGTACTGTTCTTTGCAACAGTTGCTGGCTTTCCTTTGAGGAAGATGCCTGCGTAATCACTTTCATGTATGTTAATTGTTGTTCAGTCATGTCCGTCTCTTTGAGACCCATGGACTGCAGCACACCAGGCTTCCTTGTCCTTTACCAACTCCTGGAGCTTGCTCAAACTCATGTTCATTGAGTTGGTGGTGCCATCCAACCATCTCATCCTCTGTTGTCCCCTTCTCCTGCCTTCAATCTTTCCCAGCATCTGTCTTTTCTAATGAGTTGGCTCTTCGCATCAGGTGGCCAAAATATTGGAGCTTCAGCATCAGTCCTTCCAATGAATATTCAGGATTGATTTCCTTTAAGATTGACTGGTTTGATCTCCTTGCAGTCCAAGGGACTCTCAAAAGTCTTCTCCAATACCACAGTTCAAAAACATGAGTTCTTTGGCACCTTCTTTATGATCCAGCGCTCACATCCATACATGACTATTGGAGAAACCATAGCTGACTAGACAGACCTTTGTTGGCAAAGTAATGTCTCTGCTTTGTAGTACACTGTCTAGGTTTGTCATAGCTTTGGTTCCAAGGAGCAAGCATCTTTTAATTTCATGGCTTCAGTCACTATCTGCAGTGATTTTGGAGCCCAAAAGAATAACGTCTCCCACTGTTTCCATTATTTACCATGAAGTGATGGGACCGGATGCCATGATCTTAGTTTTTTGAATGTTGAGTTTTAAGTCAGCTTTTTCACTCTCCTCTTTCACGTTCATCAAGAGGCTCTTTAGTTCCTCTTTGCTTTCTTTGCTGTAAGGGTGGTATCATCTGCATATCTGAGGTTATTGATATTTCTCCCAGCAGTCTTGATTTCAGCTTGTACTCACCAACCCAGCATTTCGTATGATGCACTCTGCATATAAGTTAAATAAGCAGGGTGACAGTATACAGCCTTGACGTACTCCTTTCCCAACTTGGAGCCAGTCCGTCGTTCCATGTCCAGTTCTAACTGTTGCTTCCTGACCTGCGTACAGACTTCTCAGGAGGCAGGTCAGGTGATCTGGTGTTCCCATCTCTAAGAATTTCCCACAGTTTGTTGTGATCCACACAGTGTAGTCAATGAAGCAGAAGTAGATGTTTTTCTGGAACTCTCTTGCTTTTTCTATGATCCAGTGGATGTTGGTGATTTGATCTCTGGTTCCTCTGCCTTTTCTAAATCCAGCTTGAACATCTGGAAGGTCTCAGTTCACATACTGTTGAAGCCTTGCTTGGAGAATTTTGAGCATTACTTTGCTAGCCTGTGAGATGAGTGCAATTGTGTGGTAGTTTGAGCATTCTTTGGCACTGCCTTTCTTTGGGATTGGAACGAAAACTGACCTTTTCCAGTCCCGTGGCCCCAGCTGAGTTTTCCAAATTTGCTGGCATATTGAGCGCAACACTTTAACAGCATCATCTACTAAGTGATGTTAAGTACCATGGTACGTTAAGTATCATGCATTTTTTCACTGTGCCTTCACAATAGCATTTAATTTGCTCCTCATTGCTTCACCTTGAAGGTAAATAGTCGACCGGGTTTTAAAATGAGTAAGCTGGGGATCAAGAGAGCAGAAGGACTCGGCCCACGTGACACTGGTGGTTCACGGTGAGGCTCGGTCCCCAGTGCCTGGACTCTGAGCCCCGCTGTTGGGTCTGTGGGTGTCGTGGTCTGTTTTGAGTTCTCAAATGGGGCATGCCTCTGTGAGAGAAAGAGTTCATTTAGGGAATAAACCCGGGCGAGTCAGATGAACTCTGCAGTTACCTGTGAGCAAGGAGAAGTACTCACCATATTGCCTTACGATGCAAACATGGTGGGGAGAAATGAATGACTTGGTGTATATGAAAGTACGTCACCAAATTCCCTTGAATTTATTTGGAGAGTGAGGGTTTCCTCTTTGGCTTGACAACATCTGTCTTCCTCTCTTTGGGAAAAACCCATAAGTGACTATCCCTGCTCCACCCCAAGCAGGGACCTAAGCCTCTTTCTGGCTGTTCATCTCCCCTGCCTTCCTGCCCGGAGGCAGACAGCACTGTCTGGGAGTTGGGCATGGCTCTAGGGCTAATTTTAACCCCCTTATTTATGGCTTCTCTGAGACCAGAGGGGTCTCGGCCTTTCTTTTGGGTTGGGGGGGTGTCTCCACTTTGCATGGCATAAAGCTGAAAGTGACTTCATCAGAAGTGAGTGTCCAAGGCAGCTCCCAGCCGGGAAGCCCTTAGCCTTCTGCCTTCTCTGTGACCAGAACTATGATGATACAGCATCAGTTGAGCCCTTTCTGTGGCAGTCCCTGTTCAGAGTCTTTACATCCATTCATCTACCCAGCAGTCTGAGATAAAGTAGCTCCACTGTTGCCCTTATTAGCTTACTGGCAGCTCAGAGACGAGAACTTGGACTGGCAACTAATTGAGTATGATTTACAACTACCCTCTTTGGTACTTGCTGTGAGTCTCTTAGGAGTTGAGCCAGAGTAATCCTAGAAGGAGTGGGTCAGAGATTCGTAAGTGAAGGGCTCTCTGGGCAGGTGAATTAGTTTGAGCAGAAGCAAGAAAGAAGCTTCAGGTGCCAGAGAGAGTGATGAGACCAGTCTTGCTGCAGCAGAGCAGGCACATTGGGGAAGAAGAGTCAAGAAGGCTGCAGAGGTGGGAAACCTCTTTGCCGAGAAGTGTTTGATGTAATAGGTCCTACAGTGAGAACAGAAAGTGTTCTTGGTTAGAAAGCAGTGTTCTGGCGCTGGTGGTTTACGGAACAAGGTCACGTGAACTGCCTAGTGTGTGCTAAGCCGCCTCAGTCGTGTCTGACTCTTTGCGACTGTGTGGACTGTAGCCTGCTAGGCTCTTCTGTCCATGGGATTCTCCAGGCAAGAATACTGGAGTGGGCTGCCATGCCCTCCTCCAGGGAATCTTCCTGACATGGGGATCAAACCCAGGTCTCATAACCCAGGTCTCATGTCTCCTGAATTGGCAGGTGGGTTCTTTACCACTAGCACCACCTGCTGCTGCTAAGTCTCTTCAGTCGTGTCCGACTCTGTGCGACCCCATAGACAGCAGCCCACCAGGCTCTGCCATCCCTAGGATTCTCCAGGCAAGACCACTGGAGTGGGTTGCCATTTCCTTCTCCATTGCGTGAAAGTGAAAAGTGAAAGTGAAGTCGCTCAGTCGCAGCCCACTTGTAGTGACCCCATGGACTGCAGCCTACCAGGCTCCTCCATCCATGGGATTTTCTAGGCAAGAGTACTTGGAGTGGCTTGCCATTGCCTTCTCTGAGCGCCACCTAAGAGGACACAAAGATGAAGTGTGGGGCAGTGGGAAGGCCACCCTGTGAGCTTGGCCTGTAGTGGATTTTGTCCATCCCCTCTAGAACTTTGGCCCTGAGAGCAGCAGGTGCCAGGGGGTGTCTGGTGTAGGGGACAAAGGTTTGGCAAGTCTCCGCTGATGATGTTTCTTTACCTTCTGTTCTAGGCTGAATCCCAAAAACGTTCACCAGAGGCCTACAGTGGCCCTGCTCTGTGGGCCTCACGTGAAGGGGGCTCAGGGTATCAGCTGTGGAAGGCACCTAGCCAACCACGATGTCCAGGTCATCCTCTTTCTGCCCAACTTCGTGAAGATGCTGGAATCCATTACCAATGAGCTGTCTCTCTTCAGCAAGACCCAGGGCCAACAAGTGTCTAGCCTCAAAGGTGAGCCCTCAATGCTTTCTTGGTCTGGTGGCGCCGCCCAGTGATGACAGGCGGAAAAGCACCACAGGTGTAAAGAGCACTTTGCTCATGAGTAGTATTAGTGTCTTAAGGAAATAAATACCTTCAGTGTCGACTTGCCTACTTCCCATCCCTTCACCTTCTTCCTCCTCCCACCACTCAGATGGAGAGGTGGGAATCCATTTATTCGTTTCACAGATAAGTACAGAATGGGTGCTGTTGCTGACACTGGGGATATGGCGATAGATTTTTATTTTTCTTAATCCATGCTTTTGTGGAGCTTACATTCTGGTTAGGACAGATGACAAGTGACATTTCTCTCAGGTCAGATGGTAGTAAGTGTTATGGAGACAAATAAAACAGGGAAGGAAGCTTGAGAATGTTGGAGGGTTGCAGTAGACTTAGACATTTCAGGGTCTGTCATACAGGGCCTGTGGGTCTTTATATAAGGTTTGAACTTTGAGATGGAGAGTCACTTTAGGAATAAGTAGCAGAAAGATATAATGCAGCTCGGGTTCCAGACGATCATTACGTCTGTTGTTTGAGCGCAGACTGTAGACGTACACAGAATTATTAAGGCTGTTGAAATAATTGGAACGAGAAGTGATGGTGGCTCAGACAGCATGAAAGTGATGAAAAGTGGTTAGTTTCCGAAGCAGTATTGAAGATAAGAGTTTATAGATTGGATGTAAAGGATAGAGAAAGAGAAGGGTAAGGAATGACTCCAAGGTTCTTGATCTGAGTAACTGGAAGGATGGAGGTGCCATCACTGAGATGGGAAGAGCTAGGGGAGGTTTGGGGAAGAAGGGCAGAAGCTCAGTTGGAGATGCCCATTGGATAGGCAGGTAGAAATGTTGATTGATGGAGATGAGTCTGGAGTTAAGTGAAGGGATCCAGTCTGGAGTTAGAAGTGTGGGGAGGTGGTATTTAAAGTCATAATGAGCCTGGATAAGGTATCTTCTAGGAAGAGAGAATAGATAGGTTGTTAGAGTGAGTTCTTTGGATAGAAGTTTAAGGGACCAGCTAAGAGACAGGGAAAGAGTGGTCACTGAAGGAGAAGGAAAGCCTGGAGAGTCTGGTACCTGAAAGACAAGTAAAGAAAAGAGTGTGTGAGCAGCTGTGTCAGCAAGCCTTTCTAGGTTGAGTTCAGATGGATTGAGACTTCATCTGAAGTCTTCAGCCACCATCACGTCTCGTTCCAATTATTACAACAGCCTTAATAATTCTGTGTACGTCTACAGTCTGCACTCAAACAACAGACGTAATGATCATCTGAAACCCGAGCTGCATTATTTCTTTCTGCTACTTATTCCTAAACTGACTCTCCATCTCACTCAGACTCTGGATCCAGACTTGACTTGACTACTGGATCCAGCAGTGTGGAAGCCCCTAGTGATCTTGACAGGAGCAGTTTCAAGTGGTATGGTGAAGCGTGGTCTGATTGGAGTGGGTTGAAATGAGAACAGGGGAGAAGTGGAGCAAGCACATGTGGTGCAGAGAAAGGCCTTGCCAGGGATCAGATGGCAAGATGGGGCCAGAACCTCAGTCTTAACTCGAAGGGAAGATGCCATTCCCACTCTCGAAAGCCTCAGGGCTCACAGGGACACCCCCATCTCCACTGTGGTGGCCTGTTCTGAGACTCTAATTCAGGTCTGTCAGTACTTAAGGCTGAGACCTGGGGAGGGATTCTCATATGTGGGTTCCCCCTCTTAAGATCTGTAATATGATGCCCTTTTCCAGGCAGTTATTCTTCCTCAGCTGCCCACAAGGCTTCCTATCCCAGTTGCTCCAGGATATTTATCCTTGAGTTTGGTCTGATTTCCGCTAGTCTCAGTTTAACCTCTTAGGCTAGTCAGGACTTAGGTGCTTATTGAGCCATCTGTTCTCACACTGTGCCAGAGGCTTGGTGAGAGCAGAGAAGCCTTTTTACATACCTGGGAGAAGTAAGAGATTCCTTCCCCATTCTTAAGTTTGGGCTGCAAGAAGGACTCATTTCTATAATAGGGGACCAGCAAGGCCAGGCTGTGGGAGCAGGCCAGCCTGGTGTATAGTGAGCACGCTCTTGCCTATTCACACTTCTTGGGCCAGACAGCAAATGGCAGTCAGCCCAATTCTCCTGGGCCCTGGTTACATCCTCCCCCTCAAGGCTGACTTGGTAATAGAGCCCACCTTCCCAGAGCTTATAATTTACCAGGAAGTTAGATGTGCAGAGGAGGCAGGGGCCTCATGTCCTGAGAAGCTCTGCTCACCCAGCAGCACGACAGTGCTTCAGCTTGGGAGTTCCACAAGGACAGTGGTCCATCGGGCTGACATACCCTTGGTCTCCAGCACCCAGCTCAACCAGGTCTTGGAACTCCTGGAGCCTGAGTCCCGGCCCAATCTTGAAGAGCCTGGCCTCTGCAGAGGCATTTGAGTGGTGTCTGAACAAGACACTCTTGGTTGGGGTCACTGAGGTTCTTGTCCCAGCCTGGACTGCTCTCTACTTTATAGGGGTTACAGATGGCACTCTTTCCACCTGCAGATCTGCCCACTAGCCCTGTGGACCTGGTGATCAACTGTCTGGATTGCCCCGAGAATGCCTTCCTGCGGGATCAGCCCTGGTACAAGGCAGCTGTGGCCTGGGCCAACCAGAACCGGGCACCAGTACTCAGCATAGACCCGCCTGTGCATGAAGGTGAACAGGGCATCGATGCCAAGTGGTCACTGGCTCTGGGCCTGCCTCTGCCTCTGGGGGAGCATGCGGGCCGTGTCTATTTGTGCGACATCGGCATTCCCCAGCAGGTCTTCCAGGAGGTGGGCATCAACTACCACTCGCCCTTCGGCTGCAAGTTTGTCATCCCACTGCACTCTGCCTAGAAGGGCTCTGGGTGGGCTGGACCTCATAGTCCCCTGCTGCTCCTGACACTGAACTTGACAGCGAACGCCTTAAGGATGTGAAGCTTCATGGACCTTGTTAAATTTTTTCTCTTTTCATTTTGTTTCTTTGAAAGAACAGATCATATTTAAGACTGACCTGTCATGTGCCCTGAGCCGGGGAAGGCTTTCCCCTGGGGGCACGGGCCGAGTGGCAGGCTTTAGTGCACAGTGGCTCCAGGCATCTCTACACTCGGCCCCTGCGTGGTCAGGTGGGGCTTTGTTTACAGACATAGGCAGCTCACAGACCGTATGTCAGGTTACAGCCACTGGGCCTGGGCCGACGCCTCGCGGGGTGGGGCAGTCCTGTTTCGGGGTCTGCTTGCTCTGGTTCAGAGCTTGTGGCTTTGTCTCCCCTGCTTCCTCCAGCCAAGCAGCCCTTCCTCTGATCATGTAGAACTGGCTGCGCTGCCGCTGTCCGCTAGAGGGCAGACTTGCATTCTCGGTTCAGTTTGAGGGCTTTGAGGCCTTCCCTGAGCCCCACCACTGACCCTTTCTCCTGAGCTGATCAAGTTTTATGCTAGCTTTTTTTTTTTTTTTCCCCAAGGGTCCTTCCTCCTTTCCACTCCATCACTCTGAGAGGCAGGGAAGGGGGCAGGGTGGCACCTGAATGGTGTTACTGTATTGGGATTTTTTTATCTGTTTTTCTGTTGTCTTCAGCACAGGTAGTATAAGCTTATGTTACTGTAGAACCACAGTGCCCATCTTGCCAGCAGTGCCCCCGAATCCCATACTCTCTAGCTGGGGACTGAGCCTTTGCCTAGTCTGGGGCCAGACCCCTCAGGGTGCAGCTTTAATGTTCAGTATTGGGGAGGCCCCTGGGGGAGCCTGGTGCTGAACCAGAAGAGGCTCCCTGGTGCTTCTGTCCTAAGCCACCATTCCCACCTCCTCTTTGCCTGCACACATACCCCTACTCTCCTGCCCCCTCTGCTCTTCCCCTGAAATGGTCCCTTGCAGCTGTGGGTGCATGTCCCTCCCACCCTCCCAGCTTTTAGTGTCTGGGCCTTGAACCCTTTGATTGTCCTCTCTAGATGTGTAGGCTCAGGGCCAGCACCCTGTCTCAAAGATGCCAAAATGAGGCTAGTTCTGGATGAGCTAGCTGGTGGGCCTCAGCCTTAGGAACACAGTGCTGCTCAGATCCTAAGGCACTGAGCCCCCAGATGTTCACAGGCCCTGGAAGTTCCCGAGAGGGGCCCTTGCAGAGGCTTTTGCTTTAAAGCCCTTTTTCAGGGCTTCAGGCTTCCTTCTGCTCTGTGCCCACCCAGTATGGTTAAGGGGGTGAGTGGAAGGGCTTGATGGATGCAGGGTAGGCCCTGGTACCCTGGGTTTCAGGATACTTATCACTTTCCTTATAGGAGCATAGCTGGGGCAGATTAGGCAGGGCAGAGAGGGCTGGTCCCTCATCTCCTCACAGCCTCCCTCAGATGTTAAATTGTCTCCAGTGGTGGAGGGCACCCAGCGACTGTGAATCCCATGCTGTGT
This sequence comes from Tragelaphus eurycerus, assembly GCA_935064755.1. NCBI lineage: Eukaryota > Metazoa > Chordata > Mammalia > Artiodactyla > Bovidae > Tragelaphus > Tragelaphus eurycerus. Next base: position 5,326,753 of record CAKXYN010000120.1, on the reverse strand, counting down.
ATCCTTTCTGAACCTCTGCTCACTCTCAGGGCCGAGAAGCTCCTGAATGAGGCCCCTCCCTCTAAAGGTGGGGCCATAGTTTGAGGAGCAGTGCTGGGTTACAGGCATTTTAGTAAGCAACCACTCAATAGGCTCTGGCTGCCTGTTAATGCGGTGAGGTCTCCTCATTGGGTCCAGTGAAAAACAAGCTAGAACCCTGGCCCAGAAGACTCTACTTGCTCCAGTAAGTCATGCTGACCCTGTGGGTGATGGCCTTGTGTTGAGGGGCCATTGGGAGTTGGTGCCCAAGCCTCTATTTTCTCCCCAGGCGGCACTGGAGCCTCTTCCTGCCCTCAGCCTGGGCCTTCCCCTGTGGTGGTAAAGATAGCATGATTCCTCCATCTTCACCTCTTTTCAGAGGCATCCTTCCCACAGTGCCCAGTTCCCATGGGGCCCCAGTCAGGCGGCCAAAACTCTTTCATGCAGCTCTTGGGAAACCAAAAACCAGCACTAAAATAAAGCTGATGACGGGAATCCTGTGTGCTGTGGTACACTGCTCTGTGGGCTGCAGTGTGGCGAGGCACTGCATCCCCAGCCCTGGGAACCTGCCTTGATCCTCCCACTTGATCTCAACAAGCCAGTTACTGGGCATACACAGCCTGATGTCTCGGCCAGAGACAGGGCTGGAAGGAAAGGTAAACCCGGTGGGCCAGTCCTGGCATGTTCTCTGGGGCTGAGAGGCACAGGGGCCAGCAGGGAAGTGGGCGCAGGACAGGCCCAGGTGCTTTTCCGGACTGTTGAGCAGACCTACCACTGCTCTTCTGGGCTTAGGGGGACACCCGAGCTTCTGGCTAGCTTTTCCGGGCCTGGCCCAGTTCACACGTAGCTCTCCACAAGCGGCACTGCTAAGAAAGACTTTATTAATAAAGTAGGGAGGGGAGAAGGCAAGGAGCCTGGAGATGGACACACTGGTACCAGGGGTTACAAACAGTAAGAAACACTTTATTATAACTTTACAACATATAAATAGCTTGGGTCAAATCTGTGCTTTCTGGCAGCTGGGCATCAGGTCTCCTCTCCTGCAGGCTCCTGCCTTCCTTCACATTGCACTGTTCACTGCGTGGCTCTGGCCCTGGGGCCGGTGGTAGAGGTTGGAGGAAAGGGGCTGGGCAGTCCAATCCCGCTCTCCATCTCCGGTGCAGTGGCCGCACGCCTGTCATCTGCTTGGGTTGCGGCTGGTGTGGAAGGATCGCTCCTCAGGGGTCAGACCAGCGAAGAAGGGGTGCAGCAGGGCCTCTGCCAGTGTGATGCGCTGAGCAGGGTCAAATTCTAACATCCTCCTCATCAGGTCAAACAGCTGCACGTGCTCCAGAGTATCCTGGAGCATGTAACTCTGCTCAGGGACACAAGGTGCCTCGGTGTGATGGCGGGCCACTGGAAGCCACAGCTGGTCCCCCTGCCTCTGGGAAGCCTTGCTGCATGACTGAGGCAGGATACCCCCCTGGAGGACTACTTCTGCCCTCCTGGACAAGAGCTTTTCACGCCTGTAATCATGTCTGCTCTGAACTTTGTCAGGGTACCAGGTGTCCTGCTGGCTTGATGCCTCTGCCCCCATGTGCAAACTTCTGACAGGTGAGTACACAGCACCTCTGTGAAATTCACTTGTCCAAGCACCAAATGCAGTTGACAGAGGCTTCCTGGCCATGTCTAGGTCTTCCCCCACCCTCCCCTCAGACCTGCCTAGTGACAAAAGAGGGAGCGGGAAGTAGCAGGGTCTCAGATATTTGGCTCTTCGGATGCCCCTGATTACATCAGAGCCACCCTGTGGGGAAGGGGAAGAGCTAAGGGCCCCTCTAGGGCAGTTTGCAAGAAGCCTCACTGCCAGCACCCGGCAGCCTTGGGCACAGGCTCCCATAGAGCCGGAACGAGGCCATTGTTAGCTGCCTGGCCTCTGCTGTGTATCTGCCCAGTGCCTGGGGTCTCCTTGGCATGAGTTGAGCTGGGGGAAGCCAGAAACTGACCTTCAGAGGTTTGCAGTTCTCCTTCACATACCGGCCGTCAGAACTGTTCTCATCCCAAACCAGGCCCCCTTTGTAGAAATATTTCTGCTTCCTGAAAACAAAAGACAGGAAGGGTGGAGTCAAAATGGAAAAGACAGCAGCAGCGCAGAGAAGAGCAGCGAAGCAAGGCAGCGGACCCTGGCCTGACCCAGCAGGAAGGTCTGGGCAACAGCTCTGCCAGGTCACTCTCAGACAGGAAAGCCCTGAGGGTGCAATCCTTACCTTGTCCGGTGGATCATGTGTGATGGGATGGGCCCTAGGATCTTCTCCATCATCACCAAATGCTCTCGGTTCTCATGGGTCTGTGGAAGGGTGAGGGACACAGCAAGTGGGAATCATGACAGCCTCCGCCCCCTCAAGGTCCCTCGGAGAATAAGGGATAAGAAAGATGGTCAAGGTCTCTCCTTGCCCCAGGAGATGCAAACCCAGCAATGGGATAGCAGCCCCAGCCTTTCTGATGTGGTGGCAGCCTGGGACCAAGGAGAAAGCCAGCCTATTCCCTCGGTGACTTCTCGAGCCTTCAAGTGTACTGCATGACACCTCATTCTGGCTAGTTCCTCTCTCCCCCCAGAAAGTGCCCTGCCCTGGCCCATCTCTGTATCCTCACTCAACGCTGTGCCCCTTGCCTGGAACACTCCTCCCACCCCAATCCTCCATCCCTGATGACTGACTGCAAGAGTCCCTGAGTGTTCCAGTACCCTGACTGACCTCTTCCCTCCCAAGCACCTACAACCCTCAGGAATCTAATCTCACAACATGCTGATGGGTGGGTGGGGGTCCTTCCCACACTAGGCCTCTGCAGCTTAGGGTAGGGGGGTAATGAGGGAGAGGCCTTACCTGGAAGAGTGTGAAGCCCCGGTAGTACTCAAAGAGAATGCAGCCGATGCTCCAGACATCGCAGGGCTGTGCCCAGCCCAGCTCTGAAAGCCAAGATAGGGTGGGTGGGCTTTGAGACTCAGCTCTGTGCTCCCAGCCTAGAGGTCACAGGGCAGCTACCACTCTGTCTACTGGGTTTGGACCCAGTAGAAGTCCCTTTCTTAAGACCAAGTCAACAACCACAGAGACTCAAGACACTGACTCCAGGTGTGGACAGGCACCACACTCCGTGTTTTCATAGCCTGCCAACAACTGCCTGCTTTATTGGGCTCAGAGCTGCAGTCACTCACCAAGGATCACCTCAGGTGGACGATAGTGACGGGTGGCCACGATGGTCGTGTGATGTTCGTGGTCAAAGGTAGCACTGCCGAAGTCAGCCACTCGGATGCTGGTGTTCTTCACTGACTTCTCCTCACAGCTCTGAAGGGCAGGGAAGGGGAGCCAGGTCAGAAGTCTCTACTGGTGGGTAACCAATGCCTGGAACAGGGCCTCGATCTTTACCCCACCAATAAATACCTTGTGCTCATTGTAGAGGGTTTCAAACTCAGAATTCACAAACAGGATGTTCTCTGGCTTCAAGTCTGTGTGGGTCAGTTGGTTCTCATGTAGAACTGGGGGAGTGGGAGAGGAGGGAAGCAGACACTGAAAACCTGGGCTTCCTCTCTGACCCGCCTGCCAGTGCTAGGCCAGCTCCCTCCTCCAGAGCCAGCCTGCTAGAACCCTCAGGCCCTAAACTCAGCACTGGCACAGGGAGAAGACTACCCTGCCTCTGCTATGGCTTCCCTCTCAAGGGTTCTCTGTATTTATGAACTCAGAGGGTTCTAATTCTTGAGGGGGCAGGGGAGATGCCTTACATTTAGAAAACCTTCCACCTGTCTGCAGGGAACCAGGTCTCTCACCAAAGCTGCAGTATCAGTCTTGGGGTGGTTCCCTCTCCCAAGCACCTGCTACATAATTTGCAAGGCCCAAGGCAAAATGAAAATGTAGGTGTCCTTATTCAAAAGTTACTTAAAATCTAAAGACAGTAGTAGGAGAGCGTTAAACCAAGCACAGGGCTCGCTATGAAACAATGAAGCCAGTGCTGCCTTTCTCCCCTCACCCCCAGCCCCAAGCAGAGGGACGTCTGCCTTTTCCTCCAGCCCTGTCCCACGGATGGTTGTACCCTGCCACTCATCACTTTTCACATCTGGCACTCAAGACCTCCCAACGGTGTAGCCCACCTCTCTTGACGTGGGCCCCCTCTTCACCACAGTGCCGGCTCGGCCAGTGCTAGGTGGCTCACCTGGCTTGGAACGCTCTCCCCAGTCCCGTCATCTGTGCAGACCCTGCCAGTCTAGCTCTAGCCGCCTCCTCTCCAGTGAGCCTTTCCAACCTGTTTCAACCACTACAAATCCTGCAGCACTGAGCACAGGCACCACCTTAGAGACTGGCAGACAGATGGGAAATGATGGTGAGACGTGTCTGTGCTGACAGGATCTGTGGGTAGGATCTACCAGGTCAGTCTGCGACCTCTTCATCCTACGCAGGAAGGTAGGCATGAGGATGGTACGGGGCTAATCCTAGAGCAGCTCTCTCCCTTCTCTTCCTGAGAGCCTGGGGTCAGAGCCCAGCTCCGTAGGCCCCTGGAGGGGACTGCAGCCTCTCCGTCATCACAGGTTCCTACTTGAAGGCCTTTCAGCCAAAGGGGCCCTAGTGTCTTGGGCCCAGCAGAACAGTCAGCAACGTGCTGGAGCACCTGATGGGAGGGCAGGGCCGCCAGGTGCCTCTGCTGCAGACAGGAGGCTCCCCCTGCTCCGCTTGAGGGTGGGAACTTACATCTAAGGGCGTGGCAGAGCTGGTAGGCCATGTGCCGGACATGTGGTAGAGGGTAAGGCTGGAAGTTATTCTCCTTTAGGAACTCAAAGGTGTTCTTGCCCAGGAGCTCAAAGGCGATGCACATGTGACCGTGGAAGTTGAACCAGTCAGACATGAAGACGCACAGGCTGGAGAAGGACGGATGGGGCTCAGGGTCTGTGCTGGGGGCTTGCTGCCCACCGGCTCCCTCAGGTGAAGACCGTCCCCACTCCCTCCCAGGCTGCTGGGTCACACACAGGATGCAGATTCACAAAGAGAAAACTATGGGCACAGTCCCTGCTCTCAGAGAAAGGTGGCGTAAGCAGGCCACTCCACAGGATGAGCGCCCTCTGCCGAGCTTCCTGAGTCTGCAGGGCTCAGCACAGTGCTTGGCGGAGAGGAATGCTCCGTGTGCTCCTTTGGATATCTCTGACTACCTGAGCACCTAAACAGTTTTGGGTTTGTATCTTGTCTAATGCCCACCAAAACCCAGTAAAGCCTGCAATTTACAAATGCAGGGCGAGGAGGCCACCTCAGAACACAGAGCTGGTTGCAGTGGAGCCTAGACTAAAACCCAGATGTTCCTTCCAGCAAGACTCACTCGCCAGACTCCCCCGGCTCTGGCTGTCAGGAGAAGGCACGGTGCCAACCCGGCAAAAGGGCACTGCTCAGTCCCAGTGGGTCTGGGCCACTGGACTGGACAGACACTGACCCCTAGGAAGCTTCCCGCCCACTCCCTGCCAACACTCACAACTTGTTCTCTTTGTCCTTCTCCTTGATCTTCTTGAGAACGTTGATTTCTAGCCGGGCGGCCTCCCGGTACTTGCCTACATTGCGGATGATCTTCAGGGCAACCTGAGACTTCCCTCTGGACCGGGGAAAGCAGCAGCAGTCCTCATGAAAAGCTATGCAGCCCTTCCCCCGCCCTCCACCCCAACCCAGCAACTCCTGGCAAATGCTACGTAGGACTCCAGGAACAGGGCTGCCCTGAAGACAGCAGATTCCTGACGCCCAGCCTGCCCCACACAACTCCAGGCCTCTACCTGTGCAGTATGGAGCTGCTGTTGACAACCGTGCCAGTCTTAGGTTTTTATGATCTCAGCTGCTGCCAGCTCCTGGGTGGAGTGGGCAGAGGAGCAGAGCCCCATCCCACTGACCAGCACCTGCCCTAGAGCTTGCTCAGTTACCTGACCCGGAGGCCCATCAGTCCCGACCCTGGCCAGGCCGTCCCACTCAGAACCCTCTGCAGCACCTGCTGACTTTCCTGAGCACATCACCAACTCTACACAAACTGTCCCTCCTGGGCTTCCAGGAGGGAGTGAGAGCCTGGCAGGAGGGAAAGGTGCCAGCAGAGGCTCTTCCCCTCACTGAACCCCAGGACCGATCCCTCAGCGCACCTCTCGGCCCCACCTGCCTCAGTACCAGCCATGGCATTTGTCAGAGGCTCCCGAGTGCCAGGAACCCTTATTCAGCATCCAATGAGGATTTTAATGATTCCTGCTCCACACCTCCTACCTTACCCCCAGCACCATGTATGCCACAAGCAGGTGCCCAGCAAAGAATAACTGGGGAGGTTAGCCTGCCAGGCGCAACACTCTCAGGAAGGGAGAGCCAGTGCTCAGATGCCCAGTGGGAAACTAGAGTGATAAGCCCTGGCCCACAACGGTGTGGCCTAAGGCCTCTGGGAAGCTGGCCTTGGTACCAGAAAGGTTCACAGGTCGAAGGGCAGAGGCATCTTCTAGAACACCGTGCATTTTTCTCATCCCATTTTTCCAGATTTTCAGGGTAGGAAAGGACCTCAGAGGAGCTCTTCACATCCACACAGCTACTGCCAGAGTTGGACAGCCCTTCCTTTTGTGGAACTGAATTCTGCCTTCTCACAACAAGCCCATTGGCCAACTCCCTCTGGACTCCCCAAAGGTTCCCTAAAAGCCCTGGGCCTGCCCTTTAGTGACTTCAAAGGCTCGCTTCCCATCTAGTTGCTCAGAGTGACAGCCCAGAGAGCCCCAGGTCGCACAGCTCTCAGATCTGCCACCTCTCACCACTGTATAGTCTACATGTCCCTATGCCCACTGGTCCCAGCCCTAACTTCTTGGGCCACAAGGGGTCTGAAGGGTGTTTAAATGGGAACTGGGTGCCCAGGGAGGCTTCGTTGGTAATAATCACTACCTTAAATTGGGGTCACAGGGCGGGCTGAATTGCTAGGTTTAACTGTCCTTTCTAGGCACCCCTCAACATGGGAGCGCCAAGTATAGCAGTACCCAGCTCCTCCATTCGAGAGCTGGGGGATACAGGCAGACCCTGAGCATATTTCTTCATCCCTAAAATCATACAAGAGTCACATACAGGCAACACGTGGCTCAAATGAGACATCAAGGACACAAGCACTTTGGCCAAAGTGCCACACCAAAGAGGGGCCATTTAAGGCTCGAAGGCAGTGCATTCACAGGTGGCAGCCTCCCAGCCTAAGGGAGAGGAGGCGAGGGTTTTGGTCTCAAGGAATGGCAAGGGACAAAAAAGTTTCTCACTGTTTAGCCTATAAGGGAGCAAGGGACCCCCAGCAGGATCCCAACACACACAGGTGTAGCCCTGCTCTACCTGAGCACATTCGAAGGGGCCCAACCCCTAGCCACGCTGCAGATGGCAGCAGCTCACTTGATAAGAAAGCCCAGGGTCTTGCTCCTCTCCATGCGGGCCTGCATGGCCTCCCAGGCAGACCTCGAGGGTGGAGGCTCATGCTTGAGTTGGGCTCAGCAGTATGCTCAAACCCCTGCCAGGCCCCTAAAAGAGCTCACAGGAAACAGATCCAGACCATGGAGGGGCCAGGATCTTGCCCTGTTCTGATCTCCACCACAGCCCTGAGGAAGTGGAGGAAACTGGAATAGCACCATTCAGTGACCATCAGTTCTTAGGCAGAGATGCCACATGCCCATGGATCCCAGGAATTTCTCCCTATTTTAGGGGATCAGCAAAAACCCAACATGCACTGGAGTTTGGTGCTACTCTTAGAAGAGAAAAAGGTTAAGCTCTGCCACCACCTTCAAGAACCTCGGGCCAGCTCTTCCCAGGAAGAGCACTCACCTGGCATGGTCCAAGCACTCCACCACCTTGCCAAAGGTGCCTTCACCCAGGTTCCCCACGATCTCATCTAGGAGAGAAAAGAAACAGGGCATGAGAGCCTGGAGGACAGAGGGCTGGCAGCTCCTCCAAGTTCACAGCATTCAAATTCTCAAAAACATAAAAGGTTTCTTTCTCACTGCTACACTCTTAAAAACAGAAGTTGCTAGAGTCTGTGTCATTCAGGCAATTACTGGTGGCCCCTCTAAGGCACCACGCGCAATAGAGGCCCCTCGGGCAGGAGAGGTCTCGTCTAACAAGGGGGATAGAAAGTAGAGAGGTAAAGTTTTACGAAAGGTGGCTGTACATCGCTCTTGGAGCCAATCGCCGATCCGGCACACCAGGTGGCCCTCCTTGTCATCTTCCACACTCCGGCTGCTGCGCTTACTGCTCTGTTGGCTTCTCTGCATGCACCGCCCCCCGAAACGCCATCCGACCAATCGCATGGTAGGCGGTTCCGATTGACAGATTGAGGTGTCAGTCAAAGGCAGAGGTGGAGACGGTGAGGAGCCGGTGGGTTGGTTGATTGGATTTTCCAGATCCCAGCATTTCATAAGGCACACAGCATATATAACGATAGGGATATTGCAAGGGACACGTCAAGACACAAACTGACTTCAAAAACAGAAAAGTAAAAACAGCTACAGGTATGTAAAGAAAACTCGGACATTATCTAAAAGAAAGGCGCCGCAAATGCTCAGAAAGACGCCCAGCCTCTGCTGCTAAGGGGCTGGGCCACGTGGAGAGTCGCAGGCCTGACTCCCTCCTCCACTGAGTCTCCCCCTCCCGGCCCTCCCTTGCCAGCTTCAGCCAGGGTGAAGACGCAGTGAGAAGGGTGCAAGAAGACGGCGGGCCAAGCCTCGGTCAGATCATCCAGAATGGTCAGAGGCCACTCTGGTTCAGCTGCAGAATGCCCAGTCTGTCTGCCCACGCGGTCCTGCACATGCCCGACAGCTGCCACCTGCCCCTAGACAGCATCTGTGGCCAGACTCAGCATCACCAGCAGAACCAGCCTTCCGTCGGCAGCCCTTGCACCACCAGCCTCGAGCAGAGAAGGCTCCGCTGGATCCTCTGGGCCGGTCGACTCTCCAAGGCCTACCACCACAACGGCCCACACAGGCCCCAAGCCAGCTCCTGTCCTGGCCTTGGCACCGAGGCGACTCACAGGCCAGACCCAACCTGAGCCTCATGACAACAAAGGGCACCAAAAAGAGAAGAAGCAGAGCCACAAACCTGTGGCAGTGTGCAGAGAGGGCACCAGGCCACACCGTGTGCCTGGTCAACCCTCAACCCACGGCCACTCAGAGAAGTCACAGGAAGGCTCGGCAGAGAGACACCTGGCCCCCCTCCACTGCAGCACCACTGCTCCCTGGGGCCTCGCAGCGGGAGCCACGGAGGGGAGGGCAGAGGGCAGGGAAGGGAAGGGAAGACAAGACAGCATATACCCTCCAAGACACACAACTGGCCTTCCTTCCCAGAGAGCTGAGCGCAGAGCAGGTTCCTGGTCTCAGCAGAGATCTGTACAACACTGCGCAAGAAGAATGCTTCCAGGCCCTGCTCTGGGCATGTGACCTGCAACTGGACACAGCCTGGAGCTGGGGGCCTTTCTGCCATTTCTTCACATGCCCCACCCCACAGGCAGCTCATCCCCCTCGCCTTGACTGCCCCTCACATGAAGAGGCTAGACTGAAGAGGGCGTGCCTGAAGGTCAGAGGGCAGGTCCCAGTCCAAGCTCATGGACGGATGGACCCCGCCCCACACTCATAGGCACTCCAGCCTCCAGGCCTCTGGTGAGAGGTGTGGAGAGGAGACTGCAGAGGTGGATGCAGTCCACACCAGTCCGAGCACTCAGTTGTGTGGTGGGGCAATCTCTGGGTGGGAAGAACCAGGTCAAACAGCTCCAGACCACATACCAGCAACCCTATTAAGGATCCTGAAGAAGTGTCCCTGGCCACTCACACACATGGCCTGTGTCTGGAGCAGTGTGGAGACAGGGAGGCCAGAGGCCAGCCAGCGCCGGAACCAGAACCCCTAAGTTGCCATTGCCAGTGGGCCAGAAGACAGAGGAGCTGGGCCCCTGCTCAGCCCTGCAACTGGACCAGACAACACATACATACACACACACACACACACACACATTCCAAATGCGCGTGCGTATGGCTGGCAGTACTCACCCAGACCAGCCACCTGAGAGAAGGCTAGAAAGAGACGAGGCCCTCAAGCCCCAGCCAGCACACTCGGCCACCACTCACCGAGGAGGCGCTGCTACAAGACCTGGTGCGGCGTTTGTGGCAGTGGTGGGCATGCTTGCGGGTCCGGTATGGCTCCCTCTCCCGTGATCGCCGGCGATGATGGCAACGTGAAGATCCATAGTAGTCCTCTCCAAAGGATGGGCTCCGGTCTTCACATCGGTATGTGTCGCTGTCACGGTGCTCCCGGTATCTCCTCTGGTAGGGCAAGCGGTCATGGCTGCCAAGAGTCAATGGTCAGAATTTCCTCCCCCCAAGCAGGCTCCTGCTGCCAGGTAAGACTTGTGTGGTGGGGTCCTTGCAAAGGGCTCATAAGGGTTGTCTGTTGGAGCAGAGGCATCCGGACTACGGGAGGTGGGGAGGGGAGCACGTGTATGTGAACTCCAGTCTCCAGACCGGGGGTCCTGACGGCATCCTTCCGGGGCCGCAGGAGGCAGAGCATGAAAGGTGGGCGTGGCAGAGGGCCTCTGAGCGCTCCCCTATCACAGAGCTCTCGGTGGCCTGCTAAGGCTGTTAAGTTAGGCCTAGGGGCTGAGATAATACCAGAGACCAAACTCTGGAAAGGGCTGAGATTATGTTCCTAACCCACACTGAGGAAGGCTCAGAGGTTAGCAGGGGAGATGCTGGCCTACAAAGTGGGGGAGCATGTTAGGAGAAGAAGACTCAAGGACAGAGAAAGAAGGGGTGGCAGGAGGCAGTGAATGGAGGCCAGGGATGCAGCTGAGATCAGAGGAGGAGGCGGGAGAGGACAGGGTGGTGACCCAGGGGCAGCCGGGCAGAGGCGCTGCCGTCTGAAGAGGTCCAGGTGCCACAAGCCTCCAGACCATCTCCCCAGCCCAAGGCGGAAAGGGTCCTCCCTTCCCACCTAACTCCCTCTCACCTTCTAGACCGAGATCTCCGTGGCGGCGGCTCCCTTCGAGACGGGTATCGCAATCTCCCTTCGTGCTCCCGACTGTAAGACCGCCTCCTCTTCCATCGGTAGCTCAGGTACGGGTCTGGCTCAGGGGAGCGGTATCGCTTACAGTGATGCATCTAGGCCAAAGAGACAGAAAGCCCTGCTGAACACGCAGCCGCCACTGGGCTGCCAGGCGCTCCTGAAGAAGAGGCCCACTGTTCTGTTTGGGGGCAGCCCCTCCCAGGGGTTTATGAAGTGAAGAACTCTGAGGTCACACTGGTCAAACAGCAGACAATGGGTAACACCCTTCTCTGCTGGTGAACAAACAAACAGCTGCCTCCCCAGCACAGCTTTGGCCTGGTGGCCTGAGCACTCAGGGAACCAGGTGAGCCAGGACCGATGTTGAGGCCAAATGCAGGAAGGGGCTGGTGAGCACCACCACGGAAGACCCCCAGGAAGAAAGGGAGCCTCTTGTGCTCAGCTCCCTCCTGCTCGTCTGTAGGGTCCTAGGAAGGGCCTGTTCTGTTGAGCCAGAGGTCAGAGTCAAAAGGCTGCTGGCAGGGAGCCAACACGCAGGAGCAAGGGGTGAAAGACCTTGAGTTTGAGAAGTCAAGTTGCCTGGTTGAGGCCCTGAACTGTACCCCACTCAAGGGAGTAAGGACCACAAATCAGTGTGAGGAGCCACAGGCAGAAATGAGCAGACTAGCCCTCGGACAAAGAGGGGCCCCCAAACATTCCTGAGCCCACTTGAGGGTCTGGTCAAACAGACATGGGGGTCTGTCCAGCCCTTGTTGGTCTAAATTCAGTCTCAGAATCAGTAAAGATGCCAGGCATCTTCAGAGCAACCAAGTTAGTTGCCTGAGGCCTATTTCGCACCCTTAAGACCACCTGCCACTGGTGCCATGCCCAGGTAGTGCCTCACCCCCAACAGGACCATTACTGTTCCCTCTTCTACATCCCCTGCTCCAGTACCCTCTTCTATGCCCACCTCAGGAGGAGCCAGAAGGCTGTCTGTCTGGCAGGTTCTGTGTTCACAGAGGCAAGCCAAAAGGGCCCCACCTCACTACTCCTAGTTCAGTGGGCATTTATTTACGTTCACCACAGGGAACTGCCAGGTTGGTTCAGCCATGCACTATGTGAGGCCAGCTCCCTGTTCCACCCATACCCCAAAACCTGACACTGCCTCCTTGGGAGGGCTCAGTCAGAGACTATAGCCAGCCTCCCTCCCAATCCTTCACATGGCCATAGCCAACCAATGGTGGTCAGTCCTGGGCTTGCCTGATGAAGCACATTTTTGACAAATCCATTGCGGCTGCCCCATCTCATGAGAAGGGTCTGTCTGGAGAAGAAAAGGATGGAACAGCTCTCCTCGAACAAGCAGGTCACCAAAGCGTATCTGACAAAACACCTGGGAGCGCTCCTGGGACCCCAAGAAAGTCGCCGCCCTCAGCCACCTGGCTAGCGGCTGTCTTCTGCCCTCCACCTGAAAGCCTAGGCCCTAGCAACCCTTGGGGATAAATATTTTGTAACAGCTCAAGAGCTCAGACTGCAGTTCTGTTTTGGTGATCAGCAGATTAATGTTTCACTGTTTCCCTGCCATTATGGCTGGGTCAGGTCCCCAAGTAATGGAACGAAGGCAGCATCTCACATCTCACTAAGTGATGCGGAAGATGCTCCAGTGACCAGAACAAAGGCACTGCCCATCCGCACTGGGCCAAGCATCAGACCTGGAAGACCTGGTCTAGCTCACAACAGGCCAAAGACTCCCTCCTGGGACCTACGAGATTCATGTACAGACATGGTCATGTTAATGGAAACAGCACAGCTTCAAAGTCAGAGAGAAGTCAATCTGAATCCTGGCACTGCTACTTCCAGCTTGTGCCTTTAGGCAAGTTATTAAACAACAACCTTCAGCTTCCTCTTGCAACACGGGGATAGCTCTGTGAGGATTAAATTATGCCATCTTGTAAGTAACATGCCTAGTACATGCCTTAAGGTCAAATGCCTAGCACAGGTCTGGGTTCACAAGACGTACTGAAGGCAGCTTTTCACTAACAACATTAAAAAGGTTCCAGGTAACACCTCTGGGTCTGTGTTAGATGCCTTAAGAGCACTGCATGTGTGCATGCTAAGTCAATTCAGTCGTGTCTGACTCTGTGACCCTATGGGCTGTAGCTTGCCAGGCTGCTCTGTCCATGGGATTCTCCAGGCAAGAATACTGGAGTGGTTGCCATGCCCTCCTCCAGGGGATCTTCTCGACCCAGGGATGGAACCTGCATCTCTTACATCTCCTGCACTGGCAGGCGGGTTCTTTACCATTAGCGCCACCTAAGGACATTTTAAAAGTCCCTTCCAAGGAACCAGAGGAGAGAGAGCTCTGGGTAGAAAACCCTGAACAAAATCCCAGTGCTGGTGCTTACTGGTCTCTTAATCTTTTACAAGTCACTCTGGGCCTTGGTTACCGTATCTGGAAAATGGAGATAACACGACCTCCCGGCCAACTTGGCAAAGGAGAGGACAAGTATAAGAGCTATATAAAACACCACACACAAGGCAATCATAGAGAATAAAACTTCCTTTAACACATTCTAGGCAGCTGAAATATTGGAAATACCAGATGCTCATTATTTCCAGCTAGGGCTCTAGGGCCCATTTCTCATCAATTATCTCTAATTCTTAGACCTCTGCAAACAGATTGTTAAAAGAAGGTAAGGGCCACAATTATGCTCTGGAAGGCTCTGCTCTGCACAATGAAGACAAAGGTAATGCGAAGAAAACCAGGCAGAGGACGCCAGCTTTTTTCTGAGCACAGGCTTACATCTCATTTGCTGCTCCTGGCCAGAGAACTGGGCTGACAAGAAGAGCAGCCAGCCAGGTCAGCGGCTGCCCTCCCGGATCCCTGCCACCCCAGCGCCCCACGGTTATTTTTGGCTGACGCTGCCCCACCACTGCAACCTCAAACCTGCCACCTTGCAAGCCGCCACCACCGGGTGAAACGCTCCTCCTTTTCAAGGGCATGGAGGAGGGAAGCTGGAAGGCTGCCAACTCCGCTTCGACGGAGCCCTGGCTCAGGCGATTCCCACCCCAGCCCCCACGCCAGGACACCCGCACCCGGAACTAAAGCACAGAGACTCCCGGAGAGAGGAGCAGCCCAGGCATTTGTACTATCAGCTTGGCCTGGCCCCTCCTCAGGGCTGGAGCGGATCCACCACCACAACAAAACAGGCAGGGGGCCTGCGGCCCTCGCTCGCGTCCCTTCCTGTCGCTCGGGTCCCAGAGATCTCAGAGCCCCGTCCCCCGTAACCGCCGCCAGTGGAGGCGAGGGGAGACCTGGGGTGGGCTGGTGGGGGGGCGGGGGAGGCAGGCCAGCTTGGGCCGGAATCAAACTCCAAGCCGCGCGGAGAAGGTGTCTGCGAACTAAGCCTCGAGCCAGGGGGAGGGGAGGGTCTGAAAGGCCCTCCAGGGTATCCCAGGTAGGGCCCCGACCCCATTTCGCGGGCAGGCTACAGGGCCAAAACTGGATGGATCTCTGCAGGGGCCTTAGAGGCCTCACACGCTCGGACGCCGACACGCGGGAGCGATCGGTGGGGGTCTGTGGTAATCGCCCTCTGGGGAAGACGCGGCGGGTCAGGGGTGAGAGGTCGGGGCCGCGGCCTGAGGTGGGCCGAGAAGAAAACGAAAGGGAGTAGCCCGAGACCGAACCAAGAGCCCCGGGACCGACACCTAGCGCGCCCTCCCCGCTGACTCACCGCCCGCCACTGCTCCCGTCGCGGACCCGGGCCCCACACTCACGGTCTCCCAGGCTCAGGCTGCTGCTAGGCCCCACTCCCCGCTCCGAGCGCCTCTTCCGCTTCCGGCTCCGGCCTCCGCCCGTGGCAGCCCCGCCCCTCGCGTGACGAAGCCGTCCTCAGCCCGGGCTAGACCTGGCTCAGCCCGCCAGGCCGCTCTAACCCCCGACTCGAAGGCTCTGGAGGACCTGTCTTCTCTGTCCGGCTCCGTGGGGCAGCGGCAGAACCTGGTTCCTGTAGGGTCGAGGGGAAGTCCTTGACCGCGGTCCGCCCTCCCACCGTGTCGCGTCGCATGTAGGCCCTAAAGACGCGACGGGAGCCCGGCCCGCGGCGGACGGCGCTGAGAGCCCAAAGGTGGAGCCTCAACCCCGCCCGTGCCCGTCTGTCCCTTCCTGCGCGCCGGGAGGAGGGCATTGTTTCGCTGTCGCCTCCGTGAAAACCAGGCGGGGCTTGAGCGCAACGCCTGGCTCCGGGGCCCAGGAGGGCGCTAAAGATCATGGAGACTCGAGCAGACGGTCCCAACTACCGCTTATGTGGAAGAAGCAAATGAGACCTTATTCTTTGTGCAGGTTTTTTATTTTTTTTTAAGCCATGGCGGCACACCCAAGCCCCAGTGTAGGTGCACAGCAGTTTGAGCTGATACCGGACAGTCTTGTACGCGGGGTCTCTGATAGGACGGGGTCTGGAAGAAAGGGGGTGGTGGTGTGTGTGTCCTTTTCCTAGAGCATCCTTGGAGGATGGCAGTAAGTGGACCAGCATTGTTTGTCAGTTCATAAGCCCCCACCAAAGAAAAGCCCTGCTCCCCGCCGCGGCCAGACTGGGCTGCAATTTCGCCCGGAGAGTCTCGGTGAACCTCTCTATCGCGGCTCACCAAAGCCCCGCCCACCTACAGTTCTGTTCTCGGCCAGGGCGGGTTAACGAGGCCCTGTTTTCCAGATGACAAAAGTGAGGTCAGGTCTTTTGGGTTTGCGAGCGTGCACTCCCAACCCCGTGCTCTAGCTGGCGTCGCTAAGCGAAGCGGCCTCTAATTGTCCCCGCGCCACGCCAGGGACACAGCATCCCTGCAGACCCCGCCCCTCCCCGGCAGACCACACCCCCCGGCAGACCACACCCCCCCCCCCCCCCCCCCCCCTCCCCGGCAGACCACACCCCTCCCCGGCAGACCACACCCCGGAAGCCGGGTACCTGCCAGCCCTCTCCCTGGCCCAGTCCCGGTCCCGCCCCAATGAGAGCTGGGCATGCCCCTGACGCGAGGCTTAGCCTCGCCGCCAACCGAGCTCGGTAGGAGCGGAGCCGCCCCCTCGGGGTAAGGAGCTCGCCAGTTGTCTAACCTCTGGCTCTTTAAACTGGCGTCTGACGGCGTGGCTTGAGCGAGTGCTTAGTACCCCCAAACTCTCCACTAGTTCCACCATCCCTACTGGAAGTAAACAACCGAAGTTAAGTAAAAACGGGGTGTTTACTACACTACTGCAGCCTGAAACCGGCTCCCGGTCCCTCTCCAACCAAATGCACCCAACTCCCCAGTATAGAAATTCAGGAACCGCTTCTAGTGTGCAGTTGGTGCCTGAGAGCCCGGAAGCCTGCGCCCCTAGATCCTGCGCTTTTAGGAGTACGAATTGCCATTCTTGCCTGGGCCTCGAAGCTTGGCCCGTGGCCTGTGGCCACAACAGCCAGGTTTCATCTAAGGGTTTCATCCACTCAGTCGCGGTGGGAGGACTCTGATATCTCCTCCCACCTCTTCGTGTTGCCCGCAGATCCTGTGGCTCCTGGAAGCTGGGATCACATTGGCAACTGAGGGAGGAGCAGCTCAGAGAGGTTCCTGTCCCTAGCTCAGGGTCTGAGAGGGTAAGTCGGGCCCTCTTCCCACTGGCCCTCCTACCATGGAGAACCCAGGAAAAAAGCAGAGCTTTCTTTTTCGAAAGTAAAATAAAGGACTTAGCTGGTGGCACAGTGGATAAGAATCCGTCTGCCAATGCAGGGGACATAGATTCAATCCCTGGTCCAAGAAGATTCCACATGTCTTGGAGCTAGAGCCAGATCTCTAGAACCCCAGAACTGCAACTATGGAAACCTGTGCACCTAGAGCGTTTGCTCTGCAAAAGAAGCCAAGCAATGAGAAAACCGTGCACCCCAAGGAAGAGTAGCCCCCACTCACCACAACTAGAGAAAGCCCGAATGCAGCAACGAAGACCCAGTGCAACCAAAGAATTAAAAAATAATAAAATTATTTTCAATTTCTGGTTATACTTTTGGAGAGGATTGGCATTATAATTTATTTTTTTAACTTTTTATTTTGTATTGGGGTATAGCCAATTAACAGTGTTGTGATAGTTTCAGGTGAACAACAAGGGATTCAGCCATACATATACATGTATATATTCTCTCCCAGCCAAACAGAATGTGGCTTTTCTGGTAGTATTGACAGCAATTAACTTAAAGGATGGCTTCCCAGGTGACTGAGTGGTAAAGAATCTGCCTGCCAACACAGGAGATGCAGGAAACATGGGTTCAATCCCTGGGTCGGGAAGATCCCCTGGAGAAGGAAATGGCAACCGACTCCAGTATTCTTGCCTGAAAAATCTCATGGACAGAGGAGCCTGGTGGGCTAGTCCATGGGGTCACTGCCTCTCTAAAATCTTAAGTCCAGCAGCTGTCCTGCCTGGAATTCTACCTTAGAGCCTCATTCTTTTGTTTCTTTGTTCCTAAAAGAATTCACATCTAGAAGAAAGAGAGGCAGAGTATCAGGCACTTGGAAAAAGTAAAGTATGGACAACTCCTTCACCCACCCACACCCCTCATTCCTCCAGTGCTGGATGGTTGAGACCTTGGCAATGGATGGCTGAGAAGCTCAGGGCCTGGGCCACCTGCAGAGAAGGTTTACTCCACATCCTCCACCCCTTAGGTCCAAGCTCTTTCTCAGAGCCTCAACCCATGGGCCCACCAAGTCTTTTCAGTACCACATCAAGGAGATGCCTCTGCCCCACACTCTGCCACTAGCCACCTGAGCCCCACAGCAACTCCAGCCCCTTTCATCTCCCTTGTGCCCCTCTGGGCTCTTGGCTCAGCTTACCTCTCTCCGGACCCCAGCTTTTCTGATCCCCTCCTTGTCCTGCTGTTCTTGCTCTGTCTGCCACATCCATCTTTGCCCTTTCCAGGACAGTTAACTCACCTTCAGGCCTTAGCCCAAGGGTCACTTAGGAAAAGCTTTCCTGGGAGTTCCCAGGGAGGGTCAAGCGCCCTTCTGTCTGCTCCCACAGCCCTTGGTGGCCATGCTTCCTCTGTGCTGGCCACACAAGCTCAACAGCCTGGCCCGTGCCACTCCCCACTGTGATAAATCTTCAGTCCTCATCTTCAAACCAAGCCAGGCAAGCTCAAGGTCTCAGTAAAGGCTGGGAGCTGCCCATAGAGAGTCCCTGCCTCTAAGTGGGAAAGACAGAGCACCCAGCCAGGGTGGAGTTATGGGTGCTGTGCCAGGGGGAGGTGGGGGCAGGAGCTGGTCCTCATGGTCCATTTTGAAGATGATTTGTGTGATGGTGAACCCGAGGGGGACAGCTGAGGAGGGAGCTATAGGAACCTGAGCCTGGAGTTGGGAGAGGAGAGTCAAGGTGTCTAAAAGGGAGAGGGCCTGGTGGGTGGAGGTACATCCCGAGCGAGGGCAGGTTGGGAATGTATGGGAGGAGTAGGCAGGTCAGTTGTGGGTAAGGCCCAATCTTACAGGTGAAGCCATGAAAGCCGGAGAGGTGCTGAAGCAGGGACTTGAACTGAGGGCTTCTGACCCCCTATATCAGAGCTAAAATACAGCATCTCCCCAAATGTTCCCTTGCCCCCTGCCACTGCTATACTCCCATACTAGGAAGGAGAGCAGCAGAGTAGGGGAACGTGGGCCCAGGTCGCAGTGGACTGACTACCTGTGTGACCTGGGGCAAATGAATCCCAAACTCTGAACTTCTGCACCCCAACCCGAAACCTGGGAGGATCAAATGAACCCGCAGTTGTTCAGCATTGGCCAGGCCATAGTCAGCACTCACAGATCATGGAATCTGTTGGAACTGAGAACCGTTCAGGAGGTTGAGGCTGATGTTTATTTGAAATCTGAATCACCAGGGAGCATACTGGGCGAAAGGTTGGGGTTGAAGGGTTTAAGTGCCTGCTCAGCCCCAGGGCCTCAGTTTCCACATCTGAGGAAGGGCCTCCCCTCTGTCCTGCTGTCAGGACCCACGGAACCCCGTGAACTGATGCATGGCCTTGCCTGCTGTCCCCATCACACCCATCGCCCCTGGCCACTGGAGTGTGCTTGCCACTGAATCCCACTGAAGGATGCAGGTGAATGTAGGGGAAGCGGGCTTGGCAGTCTCTGGTGCCCCTGCCAAAGCCTGGCTGCTCTTTTCCTGGCAGGTGCTCAGACAGGGCCCCTGAGCAAGCCTGGAGGCAGAGAAGGGTGTGGTTGGCAGAGAGCAGGTGGCAGTGGGCCACGCTAGCTGGCTGCCCGCGGGCAGCACTGGAGGCCCGTCTGAGCAAGCACAGGTGCTGCAGAGCTGGGAATGCGAGCCAGGACTCAGCAGGGCCCAGTGAGCTGCTGGCTCTGAAGCAGAAAGTAAAACTCTGGTCCTCTCCCCCTGATCCTCCTTGCTGGTCCAGAGCCCGAGCTCGCCTGAGCAAACAAACTCCCCTTACTGGACTGAAAACCAGAATGCTCAGGGCTGGGGCCCAAGTCTGATGTCATATTCTCAGGAAGAAATCTTGTCAGAGTCTAGGGCGTCCAAAGGAGACAGAGGAAAATGGAGTCCTCAGCAGGGCTACCATGTTGAAAGCGTCATCTGTGAACAGACCCCTTGGAGGTCTCTGATGCATTGCCTGCTGAGGCTGGGAGCAGCAGACAGATGCAAAGGATGGACTGGGGAACCTCTGCCCCTCCCCTCCTGAGGAGAAGAGGGAGGGAGGTAATTGGTTTTAGCTCAGTGGACAGGAGAGTTTCCCCAGAAGCCCAGGCAACCCTGGTGAAGCTTCAATCCCCAGGGAGGGAGAGAGGGTTATGCAAACAGGCTTCTAGGGGAGATATCAGCACCCCCGCCCCATGGGAGCCACCTACAATGGCCTAGGTACCTAAGCCTTTAGTAGCCTGGGGGTCTCAGCCCACAACTGATCCTTCTAGAGCCATGGCTCCCTACCAGACCAGGAGGGACCCTGGGGACCCAGTTGACCTGCCTGTCAACTCTCCAGCATCCCACAACAGCATCCCCTGTACTTTTGCTGGAGCTCTAAAACCATGAGGAGCTGGGTGGAGAAGGGGATGTGTCTTGAGTCCAGCTGGAGGTGGAGGGTTTCACATCTGGAGCTGGCAGTGACAATGGCTGGGCAGCTCCTCAGAGCTTCAGGGCACAGGTCCCTCCTGGGCCCCCAGCTAGGCTTATCACAGCTGGTGGGGTAGGCAGGACCTGCTTTATCAGGGGCTACAGACACTGCCCTGCCGGGGGTGGGGGATGTGTGTGGTGAGGCTGTACCCGCCCTCCCCAGGGGTTGGTGCTGCCTTCAGCCCTTCCCCTCCACCACCCCCACCCCCCACCAACCCAGCAGGTGGAATACTCTGCGGCCTGGAGCAGGAGAGGCACCAGCTGTAGGAACCACAGGGACAGAAGAATGGAGGAGGCCAGACAAAGACACAGAAGACAAGTGATGGTGCCGAGAGATGGGAGAGGGTGGAGTGGCAGAGGATGGGCAGAGTCCCTTCTGTTCCCATGTTCCTGCTACTGCAGACAGAAGTGGAAAAGGCCCAGCTGTGTCTGGACCGGATGAGCCAGACTGTCGGATTAGCGGACAGTCCCCTGGCCCTGGGGGCCCCTGAGGTAGGGATGACCAGAGGCCCCCTTCAAGTGGGAGCCTGGTATGGCCCTGAACACTAGCCCTCCTACACCTCAGCCCTCCCTATACTTCATTCCCAGGTCTTCATTCTTGGAGCAGTAGCTAGGGAAGGAGGGTGGTACAGGAGATGCTGGACACCCTCTCTCTACATTTGGGAAGACCTGACTCCTCTCCAGGTTCGGATGGGAAAACAGTCGAGAGGGCAGGGAAGAGCTTGCTCAGGGTCCTAACAGTGGGTCTGAAGACTGGGAGGGGCCCCTAGACGGAGTGTACCTGCAGGAGATGCTGGTAATAGGCCAGGAGCCATGGCGAGATGGCCTCAGGGCCCAGACAGAGTCTGGATGGGGGCAGCTGAGATGCCTGCATGGGCTCAACTTTCTTGCAGAAGCCGCTGTTGATGCTCACCCTGGGGGCACAACAGGGAACTTGTCAGCCCTGCAGGGAATCCAGGTACTAACTCATCCAGGCTGTGCCCAACTGTGCTGGGGCAGAGAAGCAGGGGGGCCTGGGCCCTGTCCTTGGGGATCCTGAGGTTGAGGGGCCCTAAGGACACCATGGAAAAGAATGATCAGGAGGGACAGCTTGGAGCATGGCCCCCACACAGCTCTACTCTGGTGAGCACCATTCACATTGTTCAGTTCAGTTCAGTCGCTCAGTAGTGTTGGACTCTTTTCGACCCCATGAATTGCAGCACGCCAGGCCTCCCTGTCCATCACCAACTCCAAGAGTTCACTCACACTCACGTCCATCGAGTCGGTGATGCCATCCAGCCATCTCATCCTCTGTCGTCCCCTTCTCTTCCTGCCCTCAATCCCTCCCAGCATCAGAGTCTTCTTCAATGAATCAACTCCTCGCATGAGGTGGCCAAAGTACTGGAGTTTCAGCTTTAGCATCATTCCTTCCAAAGAAATCCCAGGGCTGATCTCCTTCACAATGGACTGGTTGGATCTCCTTGCAGTCCAAGGGACTCTCAAGAGTCTTCTACAACACCGCAGTTCAAAAGCATAATTCTTTGGCGCTCAGCCTTCTTCACAGTCCAACTCTCACATACATACATGACCACTGGAAAAACCACAGCCTTGACTAGACGGACCTTTGTTGGCAAAGTAATGTCTCTGCTTTTCAATATGCTATCTAGGTTGGTCATAACTTTCCTTCCAAGGAGTAAGCGTCTTTTAATTTCATGGCTGCAGTCATCATCTGCAGTGATTTTGGAGCCCCCAAAATAAATGGGGACACTGTTTCCCCATCTATTTCCCATGAAGTGATGGGACCGGATGCCATGATCTTCATTTTCTGAATGTTGAGCTTTAAGCCAACTTTTTCACCCTCCACTTCCACTTTCATCAAGAGGCTTTTGAGTTCCTCTTCACTTTCTGCCATAAGGGTGGTGTCATCTGCATATCTGAGGTTATTGATATTTCTCCTGGCAATCTTGATTCCAGCTTCTGTTTCTTCCAGTCCAGCGTTTCTCATGACGTACTCTGCATATAAGTTAAATAAGCAGGGTGACAACATAAAGCCTTGACGTACTCCTTTTCCTATTTGGAACCAGTCTGTTGTTCCATGTCCAGTTCTAACTGTTGCTTCCTGACCTGCATACAGATTTCTCAAGAGGCAGGTCAAATGGTCCGGTATTCCCATCTCTTGAAGATATTTCCACAGTTTATTGTGATCCACACAGTCAAAGGCTTTGGCATACTCAATCAAGCAGAAATAGATGTTTTTCTGGAACTCTCTTGCTTTTTCCATGATCCAGCGGACGTTGGCAATTTGATCTCTGGTTCCTCTGCCTTTTCTAAAACCAGCTTGAACATCAGGAAGTTCACAGTTCATGTATTGCTGAAGCCTAGCTTGGAGAATTTTGAGCATTACTTTACTAGCGTGTGAGATGAGTGCAATTGTGCGGTAGTTTGAGCATTCTTTGGCATTGCCTTTCTTTGGGCTTGGAATGAAAACTGACCTTTTCCAGTCCTGTGGCCACTGCTGAGTTTTCCAAATTTGCTGGCATATCTAGTGCAGCACTTTCACAGCATCATCTTTCAGGATTTGAAATAGCTCAACTGGAATTCCATCATCTCCACTAGCTTTGTTCATAGTGATGCTTTCTAAGGCCCACTTGACTTCACATCCCAGGATGTCTGGCTCTAGGTCAGTGATCACACCATCGTGATTATCTGGGTCATGAAGATCTTTTTTGTACAGTTTTTCTGTGTATTCTTGCCACCTCTTCTTAATATCTTCTGCTTCTGTTAGGTCCATACCATTTCTGTCCTTTATCGAGCCCATCTTTGCATGAAATGTTCCCTTGGTATCTCTGATTTTCTTGAAGAGATCCCTA
Organism: Tragelaphus eurycerus; assembly: GCA_935064755.1. NCBI lineage: Eukaryota > Metazoa > Chordata > Mammalia > Artiodactyla > Bovidae > Tragelaphus > Tragelaphus eurycerus. The sequence continues at coordinate 5,303,756 of CAKXYN010000120.1, read as the reverse complement.
GTCTTTCCCATTCTGTTGTTTTCCTCTATTTCTTTGCACTGATTGCTGAAGAAGGCTTTCTTATCTCTTCTTGCTATTCTTTGGAACTCTGCATTCAGATGTTTATATCTTTCCTTTTCTCCTTTGCTTTTTGCTTCTCTTCTTTTCACAGCTATTTGTAAGTCCTCCCCAGACAGCCATTTTGCTTTTTTGCATTTCTTTTCCATGGGGATGGTCTTGATCCCTGTCTCCTGTACAATGTCACTAACCTCATTCCATAGTTCATCAGGCACTCTATCTATCAGATCTAGGCCCTTAAATCTATTTCTCACTTCCACTGTATAATCATAAGGGATTTGATTTAGGTCATACCTGGTCTAGTGGTTTTCCCTACTTTCTTCAATTTAAGTTTGAATTTGGTAATAAGGAGTTCATGATGTAAGCCACAGTCAGCTCCTGGTTTTGTTCACATTGTAGGTTCACTGAAACAGCACCCTCTGCTGGTGGGCATTGAGGACCTGTCCAGCCTCAAATCATTTGGTCCAGAGTTCTGAGAAGCCTCTGTGGGCTGTGAGGTCAGAGGAGGGCCCTGGAAGGGTTGAGTCTCAAAGGATGTGGAGGTCAGGAACCCAGGAGGAGGGAGCTGAAGGCGTAAAGGCCCAAGGGCTAGCCTGAGCAGACAGATCCCAGGCAGGGGAGCCCCTCACCGGCCCTGAGGCTGAATCATGACTCGGGGCAGAGTGGGGGTCTACACAGGCGAACAAGAGACTCTCAGAGGAACTAGGCCAGGGCCACCAACATCTAGGAGCCTGCTTAGAGCAGCTGCGAGGTGAAAAGACAGCCTTGTGTGGCCCTGGAAGCAGAGTGTGTTTGGCTGCTTGGAGAGAAGTTGCTGTTGCTAGCAGCGCTGAGGGCAGCCCTGGCCCAGGAGGCTGGCCCACCCCTCAGTGTCCAAGCTGGGCTGGGGTAGGGGTGCTGTTTTCACACTGGTGGGATGGCCTGTGGGCAGGAGGTGGGCCAGCCTCTCTCACCACGGGTAAAGGAGAGGAGACTAGAGTCTCAAACCCCAAATCATGTGGCCAAGGCCAGATGCCTTTTCCCAGGAATTAATATTCCTGGATACCACATTCTGGATCATTCTTGGGAGCACGTGGGAAACCTGTCAGTGCCAACAAGTCCTGGATCCCCTCCTCATGGCTGAGCTCCGCCTGCCAGCCTAGGGCTAGGCCGGAGGGAGGTGAGGTAACCCCTAGCTGCTGAGCTCAAGTCAGGATGCTTGGGAGTGGAAGCGCTCAGGACAGAGGGCTTCATGTGTGCAGGGAGGCGTGATGGAGCTGTCTGCTCCACTCCTCATCCCCGCCATCAGAACATAGTTGAGGAAATTCATGCAACTGGGACAGGAATCACTGAACATGGGTGAAAACGAGGTGATCTGAGGTCCATGCGGCGCCCAGACCGCTCCATCCCTACTACTAGCACACTCCAGGTCTAGCAGGTACCTGTGCCCTCAGGAAAGAATTGCAGGAGAAAGAATCACATCCCAGGCTTCATGAGAAGGTGGCTGAGTACTGGAGGGCATGCTGACAGCAGGGAGCAGTGGCCCTGAAATTTACAGAGGAAGAACCGAGAGGCTTCAGAGGCAGAATAAGGTCTGGCCTCCCCGGATCCGTGCAATCTGTCCACCCCTTTCCTCTCCCGCCCCATTCTCATCTCCACCGTCCTGTCTCTCCCTGGCATACCGATGAATCTCTTCCCCCTTCTCAGGACGCCCCTGGCTTTGCCCTCCGCTTCTCTCCCTCTGTCTCTTCCTTGTCACGCTCGCGCTCTGCCATTCTCTGCTCTCTCATGCAGCGTGCATGCACTAACCACCCACTACCTACCTGCCCTCTTTCATACACAGAAGAACCGAAGTCAGAGCAGACCACTCTCTGCCCCCCAAAACTTCTGGTATGGGAGGGGGCACACATCAGGCAGGCAGTTAGAATTTAATGTGCCTGATGAGGGGAGAGGCACTCAGAGAGCTGCGGGTGGAGTGGCAGAGAGCAAAGTCTTCCCCAGAGAGGAGGCTTCTGGGCTTCAAAATCCTCACTGAGGGATGACTAGGCATCTTCAAGGAGCAAAAGAAAAAGGGCATTTCAGGACTTCAAAAGGTAGTCCAGAGGTTAAGACTCAGTGCAATCCAGGGGGCATGGGGTTGACCCCTGGTCAGGGAACTAAGAGCCCACTGCTATGAAGCATGGCCAGAAATCTTTTTTTTTTTTTAAGGGCATTTCAACAAGAGGGAAGAGCTATTGAAAAGGCCCAGAGAGGAGAGACATGGAGCTGGACATGTTGTGAATAGTCCCTGATCCAGATGAAATGTGGAGTAGGTGAGGAGTTGCTGTGAAGGTGGGACGGGGCCAGAGCACGGGCTCAGGGGTCCCAGGCCCTGTCCACCTGACTTCAACTCCAGCTCCTCCTGGAGGGGGCCTCTTCCTGACCAGCATCCTCCCTTAGTCTCCTGGCCAAATGCACACGTGCACAGGTGGACAGACAGTGGGACACGCACACATACCAAGACACACCTCAGACACTTACTCAGAGACACACGCACATCCTCCCAGATGTGCGCACACACAGACACAGAGCAATAGATACAGACGTTGAGGAGATGGCTGAGAGCCACGGGGTGGAGCGCTGTAAGGACCCGGATGGGATGTGTGCTGTGCAGCAGGACCCTGACCAGAGTCGCTCGACTGCTGTGACTGAAGCAGAGGGACAGGGGGTCTCAGCCGCAGCGCTGAGCTGACCTCAGGCCCCAGAGAAGGTGGCTGTGCTGTGTGCTGTGCTTAGTCACTCAGTCGTGTCTGACTCTTTGCAACCCCATGGACTGTAGCCCGCCAAGCTCCTCTGTCCATGGAGATTCTCCAGAAAAGAATACTGGAGTGGGTTGTCATGCCCTCTTCCAGGGGATCTTCCCAACTCAGGGATCGAACCCAGGTATCCCACACTGCAGGCAGATTTTTTACCATCTGAGCCACCAGGAAGCCCCAGAGAAGGTGGAGTTGGTCTAAATCAGTGGATCTCAAACTGGGGTCCAGTGCTGGGCTCTGGGAGGGCTGCGGGTTCCTGAAGGAAGCAAATGTGCAGTACCAGTTCTGCCTTCGCATGTGTGTACAAAAAAAAAAAATCTCTGCTTTTGTCTGTTTCTCAGCCCTGACTACTGAAGGCCAGAGAGGTCTTCGTGGGGGCCTGGAGGGACTCTCCTCTTTATGGGGCGTGCAGTGGCCCATGTCCAAGAGAACACAGTGACCGAGGACTGGGCCCTGTGGGCAGATTCAGGCTCTGGGAAGGAAGGAGGTGGACCCTGAGGAGCCCTGTGCAAACACTATGCAGATGGCCTGTAACCAGTGTAGATGTGGGCCCCAGCACGAGGGTCTCCCAGCCTCGTGCCTGTGCCCTGTGATATCTCCCTCTCTCCAGTCCCTGGGAGCCCCTCCGAGGACTCACCTGTGAGTGAATGTGAGCCCCAGGCCCTGTGCTTGTGCGGAGGGGGTGACCTAGAAGTTGGTTCTGCATCACGGGGGCCCTGTGTGGAGCAGCCAATGGGCCAAACACAGCAGGGAGAGGGGGCAGCAGCTGGACAGGGGCTGATGCTGGTGCAGCGGCAGGCTGCAGGGGGTGCGAGGGGCGCCTGGGGCCTCCAGCACTCTCCAGCTCTAGTCCCATCCCCCACCTCAGGTTCCTTCCACCCTCCTCTTCTCAGAGTCTCTACCTCAGTCTGTCTTCCTTTTCAATCCCAGGATTCTGTGGGCTTCACCATCCCCCAAATAGAGCTTAAGAATCTACCTTCCAATGCACGGGACACGGGTTCAATCCCTGGTCAGGGAACCATGATGCCACATGCCACAGGGCAACTAAATCTGTGTACCACAACAATAAAAGCCCACGTAGGCAAAAAAAAAAAAGACTGTGGGCTATGGAACCTGACCACTAGCTCATTAAATCCTGACCCCACGTCACACTATTGTGTGCCCACATTTTGTACGCCACCACTCTGGGAAGTGAAGTGAAGTGAAAGTCGCTCAGTTGTGTCCAACTCTTTATGATCCCACGGACTATAGAGTCCATGGAATTCTCCAGGCCAGAATACTGGAGTGGGTAGCCCTTCCCTTCTCCAGGGGATCTTCCCAACCCAGGGATCGAACCCAGGTCTCCCGCATTGCGGGCGGGATTCTTTACCAACTGAGCTACCAGGGAAGCCTCTTTGGGCCTCATCTGTAAAAATCAAGAAGAGTAAGTTTCCTCCCTCAGCAGATGGCTGTGAGGGTTAAACTGGACAAGCCTGTAAAAGACTCGGTGCTGAGCTGGACACGTGGCACATAGTCCTAAAATGTTAGCTGCTATTGTTACACTTCACTACTACTAGCGTTACTTCACGCTACTGCAGGCCTGGCCGCTTTGAGGCAAAAGTCCCCCTTCTGCATCAGGGTCCGTTTAGGGCCAAAGAGCTGCCATGGGGCTTTGATCTCACGTACCCTCTGGGTTAGCCTGTTAGGGCTGCCACCCTCCCTCCTAAGTCGCTTCAGTTGTGCCTGACTCTTTGTGACTCTACGAACTATAGCCCACCAGGCTCCTCTGTCTATGGGATTCTCCAGGCAAGAATACTGGAGTGGGTTGCCATGTCCTCCTCCAGGGGATCTTTCCGACCCAGGGATCAAACCAGCACCTCCTGCAGTTACTGCATGGCAGGCAAATTCTTTACTGCTGAACCCCGGGGGAATCCCCAAGAGCTGCCATAACCCAGTACAAGGTGGGACTTAACCTACAGAAACTTGCTGTCTTAGCGCTGGAGGCTGGAGTCTGAGATCAAGGTGTCGGCAGGGTTGGTTCCTTCCGAGGCTGTGAGGGAGCCTCTGGTCCCACTTCTCTCCCAGCTCCTGGCAGATGCTGACAATCTTTGACACTCTAGCTCATAGAGGCATTACCCCAGACTCTGCCTTCATATGAACAAGGCACTCTCTGCACCCGTGTTTTCAGATTTCCCCTATTTAGAGGGTTGGATCCCTAGGTCAGGAAGATCCCCTGGAGAGGAAATGGCAACCCACTCCAGCATTCTTGCCTGGAAATCCTATAGACAGAGGAGCCTCTTTGGCTTACAGTCCACGGGGATGCAAATAGTCAGACACGACTGAGTATCTGAGCACAGCACAGGGCCCACTCTAATGATCTCATTTTAAATTTACTTCCGTACAGACCCCAACTCCAACTGAAGTCCCACTCTGGGGCACTGGGGGTTAGAATGCAAACACCTTTTTCTTTCGGGGGGCACAGTTCAACCCATGACACCTTCCAATGTGCTTCCTGCTACCTTCTTTTTAAAATCTTTTTAATTCTTCTTCTTCCTTTTATTAAAAAAAAAAAAAGAAATTGCTTATATGGCTGTGCTGGGTCTTAGTTGCAGCATGTGAGATCCAGCTCCCTGACCAGGGATGGAATCTGGGCCCCGTGCATTGGGAGTTTGGAGTCTTCGCCTTGGACCACCAGGGAAGTCCCCCTGCTGCCTTCTTGTTGGGTGGGTTGGATTTGACTTGGGATCTTGGGGACCCAGATGTTCTTTGTCTTGTTTTTCCACTCCTTTAATTCCAGGACCCTGACACAGATGCAGAGGCTGGCACGTCCACAGGAGGGACGTGCCACTTAGTGAACCCCCAGACACCTCATCCACATAGGGGTGGGGGAGGCAGATTGGGGTCCAGGTTGGAAATTGGGCTTCTGTCTGCATCCCAGGCCCTGCCCAGATGGAGGAGCCTGTGTGGGGGTGTCTGTTGGCATTAGAGGATGGGGGTGAGGTTCCTCTCAGATGGGGCCGCAATCTGTCCTTCCCTGCCTGGCCCTGGCTAGTGACAGGAGCAAGATGCAGGCTTTGGAGAAGAAAAACAACCAGAGGGCTGCCAGGATCCAGGTGGAAAATGGAAGGAACTGGGAGCTGTCCGGGGTCAGGGGAAGAGGGGTCCATCTGGAGTCAGGACTCCCAAGAAGCCCTACCTGAAGACCCTAGAGTCTTCCCCAAGCCAGAAACCAGGGACCTGGTGCAAAAAAGCAGGCAGCCCCAGCTCCGTCATAAGGACTAGCCCCTTCCCCTCACAGGGCCTCAGATTTTCTGTCTGTATAATAGGTCTCAAACTCCCTGTCTGGGCCTCTGCAGAGCTGGGAGCTCGGGTCCAGGGTGTGGAGCCTCCTGGGCTGAGGCAGCCCTTCTGCTCACGAATGGACAAGGACTTCGCACTCCAGGCTGAACAGGATGACTGGGGGCAGGAGCGGGACTCCGGGTCCAGCTGGCCCTGAAAGCTGCAGTGAGAGCTAAAGGGGTGAGGGTCCGTGCCCTCAGGTGAGCGTGACCTAGGTCTGCCCACACCTGAGGACGGGAATGTGAGAACCGGGACAGTGCAGCCGGCCAAGAAGGGAGGCCAACAGCCCAGGTGTTCCTGAGTCTTCCGCACCCGCCCCCTTCCCACAGGCGCAGGGCCCAGCAGAGAACCCAGGCAACCTCCTGGACTCTGTGCAAGCAAGGTGGGCTCCAGGCCTGTTGGCGGTCTGGGCCCAGCTTGGCTTCTCTTTGGGGACCAGACTGGCATTTACTGAGTGGGCACCAGCCAAGCCCACTCCCCTCAGCCTCCAGTCCACTGTCCAGGGGGCAGGCCTCTGTGGAATCCTCCCTGGGTCTCTTGGCAGCAGGCTTTCAAGAACACAGAGATGGGTTGTGGCCTGCTGGCTTTGGACAAACCCTCTGCTGACTCTGGGCTCAGGTCCCCATCTGTGCACGGGGAGTGGGCTGGCGGGACTCAGGGGTTCTGGCCCTTGGTGATACCGTGACCCTATGTGGTTACCCATTGGGTTGCTGTCTCTTGGTCATGCTCTCTCCAACTCTTTATGGCCTGCTTCCCAGTGGAGTGGCCCACTGGCCTTGGTTGGGTTAATGAGGTTCAGAATGGGATGAGGGCAAGGGGCCAGGCTCCCGCTGTCCCCACCAGGCCCCAGGTGCTGCCAGAGCCGAGGCCCACAATGGAACTCAAGGAGTGTCCAGGGTGGGCCCTCCCAGAGACAGAGAGGAGATCTTGGGAGCAGGCCCCTACCCACCCTCACAGAAGGTGACAGCTGGCCTCGCTGGCCCTGGCTGCCCTCCCTTAGGGCTGGGGATGGGGCTGGAAGTAGGGCCTCCCAGACAGAGGATGCAATGGTGTGGGCCAGGCCCTCTAAGACTATACTGGGTCCATGTGCCCAGGAAACAGAGGGTCTGGGACAGAGCTCGAGGCCACCTGGGAGGTGAAGGTAGGGTGATCGCTGGAGGTGGGGAGAAGAAGGCTGGTGAATCAGGATCAGGATGTCTCTACTGAGGGCCAAGGTCTGAGCCCTGGGGCCCTTGCTCCATCTTGGGGTGGCCCTGGGTGGGGACCAGGCACTCAGTCCTCATAGGCACGAAGCAAATGCCTCAGGCTCAAGGCTCTGTGGGCCCGACCTGGGGCATAGGGACTGCGTGCGGGGAGACAGGGAAGGATGTGGAGACTGAAGGGGATTAGGGACTTGGGCTTGCCCTCAGGAAGCTCTCTGGTGGGGTGGAATCAGTCATACAGGAAGCATTGAGGGAGTATCACCCATCAATAGTTTTGGATTCAGGAAAATTTTTAGTCACTGAAAAATTTGGAGGGGAAAAAAACTGACCACCACCAACTGACTAGGTTAGCATGAACAAGTCTGCCTTCTCTAAACCTCTGTTTCTTCATCTGCAAAATGGGGATACTGATAGTACCCACTTCAAAGGAAGATGTGAGGATCACACAAGACCTGGGGCACCGTGCCTATTTCTGGTGCCTATTTCTGATACCCCCTGGACCTGGGGTCCAGTTTGGGTATCAGTATTAAGGTCATAAAGCCAGAGACAGACCCAAGATCAACTGTGTAGGGGGGCTTTAGCCACATAATCTATCCATTGTTCCACCAACAAGGCATTGTTCCCACTTCTTATTAAGTTCAGGAAACAATCGGATATAATGAGCAGCCACCAATGACAGACAATGTAGCATGTTCACGGCCTGGAGCTTACCTACTGTTCGTGCTTGGATACCGCACTACCAGTGATCAGGCTTCGTCCTTATGACTGCATGGAGGAGCTGGGCGGGGGCTCCCACCCTTTGCCTCAGCTGCTCTCTGGGGATCCTGAGCAAATTAGGGCAGGTCCATCAGTGGACCCTCAGGCTGGGAGCTGTGTCCTCAGGAAACAGGAGCTGATGCAGCTCCAAGCATCAAGGGCTCCAGTGCTGGGAGGACAGGCACCTCCAGCCAGCTCTCAGCTGAAGGCATCATTTGAGGATTCTCCAGAGAGGCACTCCCTACCTCTCTGTGGGATCCAGGCCCAGTTTCTCTCTCTGCCCTTGTCTCTCCATCTGCAAACTGGAGGGAGAATCGGGGCCTGAAGGGTCCTTCCAGTGTGGGCCTTGGCTAGTTCACCTGGCTTCCTCAGCTGCCTGGCCTTCCTTGAGGCTACTCCATACCTGGTACCTGCCCTGCTCCTGTGCCCTCTGTCGGGGGAAGCCTCTGCCTTATCCACTCCCAGACCTCAGCCACAGCCCTGGAACCACAGAGGAGAGGAGTATCTCAGAAAAGCTGGCGGCCAGGGCCAGTGCCCAGGCTGGGGAAGAAAAGTGGTGTGGAGACTGAGGCCCAGAGCCACCAGGGAACAGGTTCACAGCCTCGCCCTACAGCACACGATTGAGGTCAGCCCCCGGCCCAGGCCCAGTAAGCCGGGCAGTCCTAGCACAGAGGATCTGGACTGACAGGCCTCAGGAAACCAAGGAGCGGGGACAAGGACTCCTGGGGAGAGGGGAGGACCCTGTGGCTATGCCTTTAGCCCCCAAGGACAAGCTCTCTGTCAGTCTATTGTAGGTAGCTACAGTCAGAGGCTGTCTTTGTCCCCCACCTGCCATGGGGCCTGCAGTACTCATGTGGTATAAGGTTCCTGACTCTTCATGAGACTGCCTGGCCCTTTCCCAAAGGGACCCTGTGGCTCCGAGTAGAGCTGGGCAGGGAGTGGCCAGTGGGGATGCTGGGATCCTTGTGGGGCTTGGGTGGCTCACTGATTGCCCCTGTGCCAGCTGAGTGATGGCTAGGACCCTCTGTCTCACTGCCTTGGCACTGGGCTTTTGACTTTTCACAGTGAGTTTTCACTTACTTGTGCTCTACAGTGTCCATTTCACAGACAAGAAACTGCCCAGAGAAGGGCAGTAACTTGCCTGAGGTCATTCAGCAAAACAGCAGGTCAGCCCCCTGGTTCCCTAACCTGTCCCAGAAGGGTGGTTTCTTATTTCACACTGTCTATTCTGAGCTTCACAGCAGGTCCACCTTCAATGCTCAAGGGCCAGACCGCTCAGGGCTACAACCCCCTCGAGGTCATCTGGCTGTTTTTCTTTTTCTGAACTTCCCTCCCTACCTTCCTATATGCTTCCTTCCCTCAAAGCTCTGTCAGCTGGGCCACATGCCCCCAGAATCTTCCTCGATGCTGTCCCTGAACACTCCCTCCATCAAGTGCCTTAAGTGAAGCAGGGTTTTGCCGAGGGGGACTCTGGCAGGGTGACAGGACAGAACATCTCTGGGATTGTTTCCCCAGCATCATCCTCTACAAAATGTTCTCTGCCCTCCCTGACATAAACAGGCCACTGTGGGGGATGCCAAATTCTCCATTGAGAGATCCAGCACTGGGTAGTGAACCCAACTGAATCAACGGTCTCCTTCCTAGGGCCACTTGACTTGGGACAAAAGAGTAATCCATCCAAGGCTGAAGACTGGACACATTAAACTGGGGACCCTGTTTTTTCTCTGTGGAAAAAGCTGGATTTCAGTAAGAGCAAATGGAGCTGACAAGTCCCAGAAAGTTAAATTGGGACAGAGAGATTTTGCTTCCACCCAAGGGGTCTTGGGCTTCCTTAGTGGTTCAGATGGTAAAGAGTCTGCCTGCAATGTGGGAGACCTGGGTTCCATCCCTGGGCTGGGAAGATCCCCTGCAGGAGGGCATGGCAACCTACTCCAGTATTCTTGCCTGGAGAATCCCCATGAACAAAGGAGCCTGGCAGGCTACAGTCCATGGGGTCGCAGAGTTGACAGACTTAGCCACTAAGCACACACACCAGGGGGTCTCATGCATGCAGAAGACATAAACTTGACCTTTGGTTTGGTCCTCTCGTTTTGTTCTGTAGCTCAGGCAAGCAGGTTGGGCTGGTCTTTGGGAGGGCAAAAATACCTTCCATGGGCAGTGCTTCTGGATTCCAGACCCTTCCTGGGGCCAGCCTGAGGTCCCACTGCCCTACGGCTCCTCCATACGTTCTGGAATCGGACAGTAAATACCCATCCTTTCTGCTCAAATGGACCTTTTTGGATCCCTTACCAGGGAAAACACTGTCAATGCCTCCAAACCAGAGGACTGCCCCCTGTCCCAAAGGTCGTCCCTGGAGGCCCTCCACTGGCTTATCTTAGACCTGGCTCCGGCTTGTTCCCGCGGCACAGACCACCCTACCACCCTTGGCCTTCTTGTGAGTCCCTGTGTCCCGGCTGCTGCGGAGCTTTGTACTCACCGTCTCCAAGCGCAGCCGGGTGGCCCCACGCTTCCCAGTCCTGCTGGTCTGGTCGGTTCCTTCTCCCCTTCCTTCCGGTGGCGGTTACAAACCTTCTCTTCCAGAGGCCCCAGGCCACCAACTCCTCCTTCTCTGCGGGCAGTAACTTGCACTCCATTTCTCAGGGACGCGGGTGGAGACGCGGTCTGCGCTGGGGACTTCCCTCCATTCGCCGAGAGACTTTCCCAGTCGCCCCGCCCCCTCGCCCCATTGGCTGCGCGGAAGGCACATACCCAGCCCTGGCCAATGAGGTGAGGGAGGCTGCGGAAAGAGGCCGGGAAAGCTGGTCCCCGGGATGCTGGAGTCCCTCAGGTGATTCCCTGCTGTGCGCGGCGTGGGGACGATTGGACCAGAGCGATAATCAGACCCATTCTCTACGGACTGCTTCCTTCTCGTCATCGCCCTGGGTTACCCCGGCCCTAAGTGAAAAAAGTTACATGCGGGAGAGGTGAGACAACTGAGTTAAGAGTCTGTTTCCAGCCTGCCGTCCACTACATGTGACCTCGTGCATATTTCTGCCCTTTAGTTTCTTCATCCGCAAAATGAACAAAGTCACTGCCTCACTCGTCTGTGGGTTTAGTGTTACATGAGACACTTAAGTACAGAGCGCTTTGCCTTGCTCGTGGTTAGGGCACAGACCCTGGGCTCCGTTACCACTGACTGCTCCCCTCTCCGCCTGGGAACTCATTGCTAGTTACTCAGCCTCTCTGTAAGTCCCGTCTCATAAACGTGTAGAGGAGCAAACGAGTTAATTCCTGCAAAGAACTTAAAAGCACACCTGGCCCGCACCAATGTTCAGTAATCGGGACTTTTACAGCCTCCTTATCACTGCCAGCTACACACGTCCCACGTTCTGGGGCGCACGTGCAGATTTCCTCTGGGGTACAAAGCTGGTAGCAGAATTGCTGGGCCCCACGGCATGTTCATGTTCCACTTTACTAGGAAAAGGCAAAGTATCTTTCAGAGTTAGGCTGATTTACACTCCCCCCAGCAATCTGAGAGCTCCCATAGCTCTCCATCTTGGCCTGGTGTATTTTCTTTTTTTGGCCATACTAGGTCTTCATTGCTGCTGGTGGGCTTTCTCTAGTTGCAGCAATCAGAGGCTACTCTTGGGGTGACTTTTCTTGTTGCAGTGCTCACATTGTATAGTGTAAGGGCTTCATAGTTGTGCAAAGGTCTAATTGTCCCTTAGTGTGTGTACTCTTCATCGATCAGGGATCTAACGTCCCTTGTTTTGGACCACTGGACCATCAGGGAATCCATGGCCTGGTATTTTAAGACTACGGCTTGTGACAACCTGACAACAGCGAATGTTTTTTCTGTATGTTCCCCTGATCACTGATGTCCTGTCATTTTATTTCCCCTTCTGCAGAACATCTGTTTATGACTTTGCCTCATTTGCTCAATCTTTCTTTTTTGCTTTTGTCTTCAGTTCAGTTCAGTTGCTCAGTTGTATCTGACTCTTTACGACCCCATGGACTGCAGCACACCAGGCTTCACGGTCTATCACCAACACCCAAAGCTTGCTTAAACTCATCTCCATCAAGTTGGTGATGCCATCCAACGACCTCATCCTCCATTATCCCCTTCTCCTCCTGCCTTCAATATCTCCCATTATCAAGGTCTTTTCCAGTGAGTCAGTTCTTTGCATCAGGTGGCCAAAGTATTGGGAGTTTCAGCTTCAGCATCAGTCCTTCCAATGAGTATTCAGGCCTTTTTTTAATTGGAGGCTAATTACTTTACAATGTTGTGGTGATTTTTGCCATACATTCATATGAATCAGCCATGAGTGCACATGTGTTCCCCATCCTGACCCTCCCTTCCCATCCCAACCCTCAGGGTCATCCCAGTGCACCTGCCCTGAGCACCCTGTTTGATGCATCAAACCCAAACTGGCAATCTATTTCATATATGATAATATACATGTTTCAATGCTATTCTCTCAAATCATCCCACTCTCGCCTTCTCCCACAGAGTCCAAAAGTCTATTCTTTACATGTGTCTCTTTTGCTGTCTCGCATATAGGGTCATCATTCCCATCTTTGTAAATTCCATATATATGCATTAATATACTGTATTAAGTGTTTTTCTTTCTGACTTACTTCGCTCTGTATAATAAGGCCCTGATTTCCTTTAGGATTGACTGGTTTGATCTTAAGACTGCTTTTGGCTTAATAAACATTTTTTAAAAATTCTGACCACTACTCCTTTGTCAGTTCTGTATTGCAAGTATCTCCTGCCAGTTTTTTATTTTTTGGTATCTTTCAATGAACTTTTTTTTTTTGGAGGCTCTAGTTTGAAGAACTCTTCTTTTCTCAAGGTCTTAGATATTCTCTCTCTCTCTCTCTATATATATATATATATATTTTTTTTTTTTTTTTTTCCTGTTAATTGAGAGTGGAATGGAACTGCGGGCCTGGTGCCTTGTTCTTCCCAGATTCTCCATTTCTCACTGGACCCTTATTCAGCTGCCACTTCTCCCTCAGTGTCACCTCACATTCACTCCATGTCGTTTCTATTTCAGTGTCTTTGGACCATGCTTCTTCTCATCTGGTGCCCTCCTCCTGTAACAGGCCCACTGAATCTCCACGTGGCAGCCTTGTGTTGTGTCACAGGAAGTTGTGACGTGTTATCCCAATTATGGGTAAATAAGTAAAGTACTAAAGTCTTGGTTATTTCTTTGAAAAAAATTTTTTTAAAATATCAGTGAGAGGTTCAAGACTGTCCCAGTGTCACTCTCACTTTCCAGCACTTAAAAATGGCAGAGAAAGGTCTCAAACAGGCTAGGTGTCTGTTATGGAGGACAATCACAAACCTGCCCAGTGCTTTACCTCTCTGCCCATTTCTCTTCGTGTTAGTCCCAGATTGTGCCCATAGGATGTGCACTGCGGCAGACAAAAATGCTGAGCAGCCTGGGTCTAGGCCTAAGTTGCAGTGGCAGTGTCCCAGGGTGTCCACATCTAGAATGTCTCCCAGTTCCAGGTCACCCTTCAGAAAAGCCTCTAAGCCTATGCCCTCCTCAAAATACGTCAGTAGTGTCCTGATGCTGAGGATAGTGCCCAAATCCCTCAGCCTGGGCTCCATCCTTGCCCCAGCCACACTTTTGTCTACCAGTACTATCCAGTTCCCCAGTGCCAGATCCTTTGATACCACATGGATCATTCATCTGCTTTTCCTCATGTCTTGTTTGCAACTTCATTCTTCCTGCTGAAATGTCCACCCCTAGGAAGCCTTCCAGGGATTCCCTAGTGAGCTGCTCCAGCATTTACCTGCCCATGGGTTCCAATCATGTTTTGTCGAGAGTCATGTGTGCCTTCCAGACAAGAGTGTGAGCTCTGTAAGTGTGGGGACTGTACTTACTCAGGAGTTGAAAGAGGGCTTGCTCATGGCTCTGTGCCTGCTGGGACGCTGACATGATGCCAGGGGTCAGTGCAGGAAGTCATGCAGTACCAGAGGCACCCAGCTAATACAGAAGACAGGCTGAGAATAAGTGCTTTGGGGAAACAGTGAGTAAACAGTGAAGAGAAAGTTTAGGAAAAATCAAGGGATCAGAGGAATAGTTTATTCCTCTGATATTTAGCCCCTTTTATTTGGAAGTCCCTTGCCCTCTTCCTGTTACTGTCAAACGAAAGAGCCAAAGCACCTGTGTCCTGCTTGTGTGAAGAGGTAGAGGTTTATTGAAATATAAACATTCGAGAACATGTAAGATAGAAAATAACCACAACATATACAGACACTTGCTGCAAGAAGACTTCTGAGGTATTCATCCACTGCCTAGGCTACCCATGTGCTATCACATTTTTTTCCTGGTTAAATACAAGACGGGGAAGGGGAGGGGACAGAGTGCCCCGGTCAATGTCTGCCATGTGACCGCAGGGCTGCACTGTCCGGAGAGCTCTTCTTGGCCCAGGGCCCCATTCTGGGAGCACTGGCGGGCATGCCTACCCTCTGGCTTTCATGTTGAGACCCTGCTGCTGCCCCTCAGGGCAGCAAGGCCTTGATGAGAGGGTGAGGCTGGGCGAGCTGCCCGGGGGAAGGGAGAGGATCCAACAACCAGGAAGACACAGCACACAGTCCCTGTGTCCTCCGGGTGGCAAGGGTCCATTCTTCGTGACCAAAGTCCTGAGAAAGACACACTGGCCAAATGTCTGTGATGCCTTCAAGTGGGCCCAGCGCCAGCCAACCGGGCTCCTCCCTGACAGACACCAGATGCCCCTCTCTGCCCAGCCTTGTGCCGGCCTGGTGAGGCCAGGGAGAGGGTCAGCCCCCAGCGGATGGGGCTGTGTGTGTGTGTGAGTGTGAGACGGTGTTGGGGGCTAGGGGAGAGAGACGAGATGCAGTCGGTGGCGCTGCAGCTCACCAGGCTGAGGTATGTGTTCTGTGCTCATGTCTGATTTCCCTTTCCTAGCCAGACTGAGCGTGGGGCTTGTGTGGGCTTGGGTCCATCTCAGCCTCCCACCGCTACCGCTGGATAACGTCACAGTGGGCGGGGTTCTAGTGAACATGACAGAGAGGTGAGCCGTGTGAGAGAATCACCTCTTCTTTATGACCCAGGAGCAGCCTTTCACCCCAGCGCCCCAGAGGAGAGACAGAGCTCTCTCAGCATCTCCTCACCCTCTGGGGCAGCTTCACCCCTGCAGGCTTCATGGCCTCCATGGCCTGCACCTGCCCTGAGGTGGGAACGCTGAGTGAAGGGGACATGCCCTGCCCCTAGCCCGGTGAGGGACTGCCCCCCGCTGGTGGGAAACGGGTCAAGGGCCATCCTGACAAGCAGTGGTTTCAGCACCCAACCTGCATGAGAGGGGTCCCTCCGTCCCACCTCCCCCCACCGCTGTGATCCCTGAGTCGTCTCTCCTGCCGCCTCCCCCTCCTCCTCACTGGGGGACGTTAGGGAAGGGCCAGAGGGGCTGGGGTACCAAACCATTTGCTCGGCTTTGGGGGACATTTGCTTTCATTTCTTTGGTGCTACAGTAACAACAATAAAAATTTTAAAGTAAAAAAACCCCACAAAAGTCAGCAAACACATATAAAAAAAGATTTCAGAGATGCAAATACTTCGTGAAGAGTCAAACATCAACAATTACAAATCTGAGGTATTTCAATGAACCTGACACTGGCAGGTTTGGGGATGAAGGGGCTGAGATGGCCCCCGCCGAGAAGAGGAGGGGCCTGAGGGATAAGCAGGCTGTTTCTTGGGAGAGCTGGCCGACAGGGACCAATGGAGGGGGGGGGACCTAAGGTCTGGGTGGGTCAGAAAAGGGCCAGTGGAGTGGGTGCCGGGGCCTGCTTGGGTCACCCCCGGGGCTCTGCCTCCCCCTTGGCAGATCCCCAGCAGGCCCTGGGTCCTGAGGACTGCCCTTATCAGCCCTTGCTCGGAATCATTAAAAAGGGATATGGGGCCCTGAGGACTGCTTCAAGACATGAATTTGAGGGACCCACACTCCGGGAACCAAACATGGTAGGCAAGGTGGACTGGGAGGACCCCATCCCATGCTCAGCAGAGAAGGGCCACAGAGGTGTGCTCTTGGCTCCAAGCAGCCCCACATGGGAGTTAAAGATGGGGGAGTTGAGCAGGGAAAGACACCAGTGACCCTGGAGTCACAGCAGAAGGCAGGAGAAGAGAAATAAATTAAAGGGGTAAGGGTGTAGAGAGCCTCCAGCCCTGTGTCAGCTTACAGATTGTCGATACACTGTGCCCGGGATGGGAGGGGGCCTGGGAGCCCTGGAAGAAGCTGGACGCCCACAGACCCCGCCCAGTTCTCCAGGACAATCCCTGATTGGACAACGCTGCCCGGTCAGGCCCCTCCAGCCTCTCCCTGCCTCTAGAGTACAGCAGGACCTGATGGAGCCTGGGCAGACGGACATGTCCAAACTCTCAACATCTGGCCAAATGGTGTCTGATGTGGGCTCCGTGAGATGAGGTAAATTCTGTGCATCAACTTCCACCGCTCTCAAAGGAAGAGTGGGGAGTGCTGAGCTGGGTCCTGCCCCTCAGAGGGACCAGCTGGTGGAGGGCTCTGCACTGGGGGTGCCCCGGGATGAGGTAGGACTTGGTGAGCAGTGAGAACTGCTGCTGCTGCTGGAGCTGCTGCCGATGCTCTGGGGGGCGGATCCTGTGATGAGGTGGACTGCAGGTTTCTGGGCAAACAGCACACCTGAGTGAGCGGGGGAGGGGAGAAGGCAGTGTGAGCAGATGGCGAGAGCAGAGACGGGTGCAGGGGTTCAGTCCCTCACCATCTCACTGCTGCCTAACTCTGGGTGAGGCTCCAGGTGGGGTGGTGCACTTGGTGCCGAAGCTGCTGAAGCGGGCAGTCAATTTGCTGAAAGGCCCCAAAGGCTCTAAGGGAAGTGTTCGCAGACCATGTTTAGGAAGATTAGAGATGAATCCGTCAAAGAAAGGAGACCTGTGCTTAGGAAGACTGTAATGGTGGACACATTTAACTTAGGCATGTGTGTGTGCTAAGTCACTTCAGTGGTGTCTGACTCTTGGTGACTCTATGGACTGTGTAGCCCACCAGGCTCCTCTGTCCATGGGATTCTCCAGGCAAGATTACTAGAGCGGATAGCCATGCTCTCCTCCGGGGGATCTTCCCGACCCAGGGATCAAACTTATGTTTCTTATGTCTCCTGCATTGGCAGGAGGGTTCTTTACCACTAGTGCCATTGGGAAGCCCCGATTTAGTTTACAATATTAAAGGCATGGATGGAGTTGATTATGATTCCTTACATTCAATGACTTTCTTTTAATGAGCGAGCCAACCATTGGTCAAAAAAGGGTTAGACAAGGGGTCTCTATGACTCCGTCACAGGTGGAGGGGTACCTGCCATCCTGTTAGCAGTCCTCAGTCCTCCTCATCCAGAACTATTTTACCTTAAGAACTTTGGGACAACATGAAAGGAAGGCCCCCTGGGAAGGTGATCAGACAGGAGCGGGGCGAGAGGGCCTTGCAGGGAGCTGCACTGAGACTGGCTGCCAGCCTGCACCTCCCTTACCTGTGTAAGTGGTACCATCAATGTCCACAGACATGCTGATGCTCCCAATGCTGCTTGTGGTTATGTTCAGTGCTGCCGCCGAGGCCTCTGCTCTGTCCTCTGCTGGGGACAAGGGAGACGGCAGGCCTGGTCAAGCCCGTGGGCATTTCTGTCACCCCCTGAGGCTTGGCCACCCTCCCCGCCTGGCCGCAGCAGGCTGAGGCCTCCCAGAGTTAGAAAGCACCCGTGTAACCTTCTCCCAGTGTAAGGTCTAGCAGGAGACCCAGGCTGGTCAATATCCTATCGCTTGCTTTCTCCATTGACCCTCTTCACTTCCCCAGCTCGCTCTGCTCTCAGAGAAGAGGGGTCACATTGGGAAGGAGGCTGACCTCGGCTCACAGCTGTGCACTGATGCATTTAGTGCGATTCAACAAACCCTGAGCACCCATTACCCACCAGACGGTGGGGCCAGGATGGGGGGAGGGGTCGGAGATCACTAAGACCAGCCCCATCCACTGAGAACTCGCCTGGCTTCCTCCTCCCCTTAATTAGACTAGGGGGTCCTCAAGGATCCATCCACGGTCTATGGAAGGCAGCAGGCACTGGCACACAAGGCCTCTGCCCAGCCCACCCAAGACTCTGTCCGTTCCTGATGTTGAAAGTCAAGAATTCTTCCAGATGAGCTGCTTCATCTATTAGCCTCTGGCTTGTGCACGACCAGGGGCAGCTGGCCTGAGCAGGGAACAGGGCAGAGCCCTGCCTGGTCCACCGTCTCTAGTTTCCTTGGGCTCCTTGCCAGGGGAGAGTGGGACAGGAAGGGGCTGCCTGGGAATACGCACAGCTCCCTTCACACCTGGTTTTCCCCCAACACAAGCCTGCTCATGTTTGTTCTGAGAGAGTCAAGAACGGCAAAGAAATGTGTGAGGGGGAAAGGAGATAAACAGGAATGAGGGGTGTGGGGTGTGTGGCTGTAGGGATGAGAAGGTGGGGCATCTGAAAAATGTGGAGGGCAAGGGACAGATGTCAATTATGCTGCCAAACTTGTATTTCCTCCTCCTTTCCCTCCTGAGGGCCAGTGGCTGCCGGCCTGAGGCAGCTCTGGCCCCTTGCTGGACCTCGGAGTGGGGCGCAGTCTTTCTTTCCAGGTGGTGGGGCAGTTGGGGGGAAGGGTGAGCCCTTTAACTGAGACAGATCAAAAGGCAGGAGTGGACAGGGAAGACCCCGTAACTGGCCCTGAAGGTCTCCGGCTCCTCCTCCTTGAACTACTGCTTTTTCTTTTTGCTACAGAACAGGGCACGCCTGAGGAACTGCAGGCACCCTGGAAAATGACCTCAGCTTGGTGAACTGAGGTCTCCGAGGCCACTGAACCCCCAGGTGACTCCTTGGTCTCTAGATCCTTCTGTGGACCGGGTGAGAGGGCTGGGGACAGCACCTGGAGGGCCCCCATCCTAGTCCCCTGACATGAACCCGCCCTGAGTGGAGCCGGGGCCTGGTGCACAGGCTGCTGCTCACCCCTGCCATTGATCCTGATTTTCATGGGCAGCTGTCGTGCCATGTTGAACAAGTTGCGCTGGAAAGCCTGCTGCACCAGGCGCTGCTCCTCCTCTGACAGCCTGGACACCTTCTTCTCAGGAGGCTCCCCTGACTCCAGCCGCTCCCGCAGCTGCTCCAGTGTGGCCGTCCGGGTACCAGCCTGCTGGCCAGCCAAAGTCACAGGAACAGCCAGGCGATTTGGCACGGGCACAGTGGTCACCGGGACTCCATCACCTGACAAAGGCACCAGAGCTGGACGCAGCCCACAACCCGCCCTCCCGCCTGCATTTTGGACCCGGGGAGCTTGGTGCCCCTTCTCCCCCAGGAGCCCTGCAGACCTTTCCTGAGAGGAGCTGCCGGGGATATTCGAGAGCCGCTGGCACTGGTGCCACCACTGGAGCCCAGCCCAAGGATGGGGAAGCGGATCTTGGGTGGGGAGAGGAGGGCAGGAGCCCCGGCAGTGGCGGTAGGTGAGTAGCCAAAGAGGGAGGAACTGTAGCTGGGCCGCCGGCCCTCCCTCCTGTTGCCGTCAATGGCCGCCTGCAGCTCGGCAGGGGAGCTCAAGGCTTTCTTCTCGCACTCGTAGGCATAGAGATATTTCATATACCTGGATGGAGGGAAGGAAGGAAGGAAGAATCACCCAAAATGCAGTGCCAGGACTGTCCAGTGTAAGCTGATGATCCTCTGCAAGGGGCCTCTGTGGGGCAGGCTCTGTCCTCCAGGACGAAGGAGCACAACCTGGAGAACTTGGTGGACGAGGAACCCTCAGGATGGCGGGATGCCCCAGCCCAGGCTCCCTAACCACACCCAGGGCTAAGTGCGGCTGGAACTGGAGTCATGGCTCATCAGGGAAATGGCTATCATCACTAATGTTCCGTGTCCACGTGGCGCCTTTCCAGTGCCCTGGGAGAAAGGGGAAATGCCATGTTTTGCAATGTCTTTCTGGCTCCTTGATCTCCTAACTGTTCTGAGTCAGCTGTTCAGACAGGCGCAACTCTTTCCGTTGTGTGTAGGCCTAGAAGTGCCGTCCCGCTTCGTGTGAGATGTCCCAAGAAAACAGTTCTCTACCGAAGAACCTTGGGAGAAAGATGGCTCTGCTGGCTGTTGCTCTGTTCCCAACTTCTGCAGGAACCATTTCATTGGATAAGACCCTTCTACTTTTCAGCAAGGCCTTAACATGCCACCCAAGCCACACACAGCTGATCCATCTGTCTTCTTCACAGAGCAACATCCCGAGTTAGACAAAGAACAGATTCGCTTCTGGACCCCCTTCTTCAATGTTCCCCCTGCTCCTGCCACTCTTGGGTACAAAACAGGTACAAATGGGTACAAAAACAGGTCACCAATCCCAGTGGAGGCCTGCCTGCTTTCCTCTGGGTAAGCTGAATGTCAAGTAGAAAGGGCCAGGCTTAGAGTGGGGGTACTGTGTAGGAGAAGATGTCTTGGAAAGATTGTGGACTTCAGAGACAGAAGTCCAGGTATGAATCTCAGCCTGCTTACTAGCTGATACGGCCCTGACCAAACAATCTAGGCTCTGAGACTTAGAAAACAGGGACAAAACCTACTTGGTGGGGTTGCCGGTGAAATGGAATGAATGAAATGAAACAAAACGGAAAGGTGAAGCAACAGACGTAGGACACGCCTGAGAAAAGGCACTCTCAGGTTTACTGAGGTGACCGAGGGATTCATCTCAGAAAGCTCCTGGCTCTTTCAGGCATGCCGCCCGTCTTGCTCACTACACAGTGGAATTTCCTTCCTTCCTTGCCTCAAGGTTAATTCCCTCTTGCAAGCCTCAGCCGCCTTTCCACGGGGTGCGGGCCACTCACTGGGTCCTCAGAGTGAAGGCGGCGCTGGTGATGGACGTGGGCAGATTCAAGCCTTTGGTGATCTCTCTCCAGATCTTCTTGTTGATGATCTCCACCAGGCCCCCCTTCTCTGTCACCAGCTTATACAGCATGTACAGGTCCAGGATCTGCTTGGCCATGATGGGGATTCGGTTGATGGGGGTCCCTGCGATGGTGCAAGGAGAGAAACACAGGGCTAGGTCATTTTCAGGCAGAGAAATAAGACATCTGTGCATGCCCACCTTCTGCTGAGTTGGAAATATGTTCACAAATATGCTCAGAAGTGTAATTTGAGTCAAACTCCCAAAGCCTGGAAGCTATCAGACTAGCTGCCAGGTCTCCTCAGGAGGAACAGAGAGACAGGTCTGACTCACAGGCTGCGTGGCCTTGGGTAAAGCATATGGCCTCTCTGGGTCTGCTCCCCGCTGTAAATAAGAGAACCAGACTGCATGACTTCAAAGAGTTTATTTTTTGTTGGCAATATGACTCCTAATGATTTGGAGATCAGTCCTGGGTGTTCCTTGGAAGGATTGATGTTGAAGCTGAAAGTCCAATACTTTGGCCACCTGATGCAAAGAGCTGACTCACTGGAAAAGATCCAGATGCTGTGAAAAATTGAGGGCAGGAGAAGAGGACGACAGAGGATGAGATGGCTGGATGGCATCACTGACTCGATGGATGTGAGTCTGAGTGACCTCCGGGGGTTGGTGATGGACAGGGAGGCCTGGCGTGCTGCGGTTCATGGGGTCGCAAAGAGTCGGACACGACTGAGTGACTGGACTGAACTGAACTGAATGATTTGGCAACTCAGTCCTCTAGAGCCTTCAGAAGTTATTCGGCTGCCTCCCCAGTGAACTAACTCTTTCCTGACCCCTGCACAGGGGAGGGCCTGTCCCACTGTCCACCTGGACGGCTCCTGGGCTTCTCTTCTGCAGCTCTCAGCGCCGTTTATAACCATGCTTTATTTTCATCCTGCCTTGTTTTCTCCTCATCTCTTCTCCTGCTGCCAGATAGAGAAATGGGTTTTTTTTTCTGTCTCCTGTGTCCCCACCATGTCAAAGGAGCTGCTGGGCACACAGGTCTCCAAGGGGATGAAAAGCCACTCAACAGTTCTCTCCCCACTAATCACTCCACCCCCTCCCTGGCCTCTGAAAGAGGGAGGGTCAGAGCTGCTTCCGCCCCCTGGCCCTGAAGGGAAGTGACAGGAGTCAGGGACTTGATTAGGAAACCTGGCCCAGAGCAGGAAGGCCCACTAATGAGCACCCGGGGACGGCAGGGAGGGCGCGGCCAGGCTCCTTTCTTGGGCAGCCGGGATGCTCGTCAGGAGGCGTGATGGATGACTGTCATTTGGCAGCCCCGGGATTAATGATCTGGAGGTCAGAGGGGAGAATTCCAGCGGGAAGGGTCACCGTCCGGGGCACAGTATGAGACTTGTTGCCTTTTGATGGCAAGTCCTTTTACTGTACACCAGCTGCTCCTCCTCTGCCTTGCCCCACCTCCCCCGCCCGCCGCCAGACCCCCTCCCACCCCGACTCCTTGTCTCAGTGAGACTTGCTGCAGTCTCACTGACTGCCTGGTGGACGTCAGGCCAGCTTGATTAGAGAAGGGCTGTTTGTTTCAGCTCCTCCTGCTTCTTTCCCCTCAAGGAATGGCATTTTCATCTCAGTCCTCGCACACTGCCCTCGCTTTTTTTATAGGGTAATTCAAGCCAGAGTGGAGTGAAGGGTCCCACGATTATGAGGAAGAAGCCGTGTGAGCGCAAACACGTGGCATTGCTGAGGTGGTCCCAGGCCGCCTTCCTCAGTGCAGGAGGAAGCTAGAGGGCTTGAAGACCTTCGTCTTGACAAAGGCCACGGAGTTAAACCCAAAGGATCACTGGTAAAATGTCAGAGGACTGCCAGCATGCTCCTAAGACACAACAGCGCACACGGTGGTTAACTTCTCCCTGTGCTGCTCTGCACAGCAGACTTCATTCCTGTCATAAGAGCAGAGGTCTCCCGGCAGAACAGGGCTAAGGCCTCCTTCCTCTGCAGCTGGTCTGCCCGAGCCTTCACGGCCTTGCCTTGAGAGTCTGGAGGACCACTTCCAAGGTTCCCTCCCACAGGACCCTGAAGCTCTCAATTCCAGAAGCTTCTGGAACATCTTTACACGTGACCCATTCACTTTCAGGTCTGATGTTCACACTCAGCTCCCCTTCATCCCCTAGGTGAGCTCCCTTTTCCCATCCTTGCCTCTTCATTCAGCAACACCATCGCTCTGAGAGGTCTTGGGCAGGAAGCTCAGAGGGAGACTGCTCCTCTTCTCTCTCCCCCACCTTTAGGTTGTCTGGAGGCTCACCGATTCCTCCTCTGAGGTACCTTTCAAAGCTCGCTTGCTCTCTACAGCCATCACCCTGGGCCAGGCCCTCACTGGCTCCCCATTAGAGACCCCAGCAGCCCTGAATCCCGCGCTCAACCTGCATGCTACTGCCAGACAATCTGATGAAAACACCACTTTCACCCCATTACTCACTTCCTAGTTTAAAAACCCACAACAACTCTTACTGCCAACCCAGCCCACCTCACATGTTCAGTATCATGACTCAGGTTCCCGAATACTCCTTAGAAGATTGTGTGCAGGTTATCTGCTCACTTGTGTCTGACTCTTTATGATCCCACTGACTGTAGCTCACCAGGCTCCTCTGTCCATGGAATTCTCCAGGCAGGAATACTAAAGTGGGTTGCATTCCCTCCCCCAGGGGATCTTCCCAACCCAGGGATTGAACCCTGGTCTCCTGCACTGCAGGCAGCTTCTTTACCATCTAAGCCATCAGGGAAGGCCCCACTTAGAAGATTATGTATGGTATGTTTCCAGCACATTCCAATAACTTACTCTCAATCAGCTGGGTCTTTTCACCCTCACCCCACAACCCAAATTCTTTCTCCTCTTCTTTTTGGGTTTTATTCTTCCTCTTCATCAACTCTAAAATGATGTGCTCAAATCCCCCTTACATGGGCCTTCAATGTTCACTCTCTTCAGGAACAATTTTCTAACTACCTTGGTTCGAATATATTTCTTTCCTCTCCGAATTTCTATTATAACCACTACAAGTTCCACAAATAATTACACATATTGCACTTATGCTCGTCTGGTATCCCAGGAGGATCGTAAGCTCCATGAAAGCAGGGACTGTTTTTTCCTTCATCATGTCTTGAATATTATAAAGTTTAATAAGTGGAACTACTATGCAGATTAAACAAACAACGTGCTTCTCAGAGTCAAAGCAACCAGCTCTGTGCCAACCCAATGGGGAATATTAAATGCACTTTCCTTCCGTCGGTGGTGTGCCCGCCTGGGTCTGTCACAGGCTCCAAGTGTCTAATGCTGACAGCCCTGAACAGAAATCACCGGCTCTTCTCGATACTGGCAGGTTCATGAGTGTCACGACCTTTATACAACAGACCAGGGAAGTGAGGACTCTAGTGGTTCAGCCCTTGGCGTCTGAGCCCTGCAATAAGAGGACCGGCAGCACAGGAATGGATGGAGAGCTGGGGGTTTTGAGAAGGTAAAGAATCCATGAAGTCATTCAGTGGGGCCATAGAGAAGGGGAGACAAGTTTTAAGAGGGGAAGGTGGCTGGGTCTGAGATATACACAGAACAAGCATGGCTGAGTGAGTGACCACCAAGCTGAGCTTGCTCAGATGAGGGTGTGCCGTCCTTCAGCAGTGTGTCCTTGAAGAGCTAGCTAACACATGGCTTTGGAACTCCACTTGGGAATAGCTTTCAGAGTTTATACTATTTTCATTAGATTCTCTCCAAGGTGGTAGATCTTCAAATATAGGGTGTGTTTTACTTTTAGAAACAGTCATTCAAGGAAACAAGCCAGGAAAATAGGACGAAGTGAGCAGGCGGTTTGTACTGATTTTGTGTGAATTTGAGGTGTGGCCATACAGCATGAAAGATTTCCTGATGTGGTTCGAACTGCCTCTGAAGGCAGCTCCCCAGGGAGGAATTATAGATTCCCTCAGAGCAGTCACTGGACTAAATGTCTAGTCATTTGAGGTGACTTCTTTCAAAGACAACAACATCATAGATGTGAAGTTATTAAAAATTCGCCTCTTTATAGTCACACAGCAACTGACTGCGTTAGGCTGGGAGTTGCTCAGGGGCATGGGAAACGGGCAGATACAGGACCTGAGAAGATGAGTTAGGAGCAAGGTGGCTTTCTGAGTCCCCAGGGTGACCTCTCCCCTATACCAGGGCTGCTCTTCCACCCAGCCCCACTCTGGGAGCATGGGGGTCATGATTTCTCTCAGTGGGGCTCCTATTGCCTGGCCAGGCACCCCAGTTCAAGGAATCGGCAGGTAGCAGGAACAGGCGTTTTCCTCCTCATGGATGGCCCTCCACAAAACCCCTAAAAGTAGCGTCTAGAGCAGGTGGGCCCCTCAGTCCCACCAGAAACAAAGCTGACCGTATCCTGCAAGCCAACTTTAGACGACATCCAGGCTTTCTTGCATTAAGCAGCCAATCTGGACATAAACCTGCCCTGGTTTTGATTCTTTCAACAACTAAGAGAGAAGCAGGGTCCTCAAGCTAGTCTGGCTCTGTGGTCTGCCCTGTGCTTAGTGGGCCTAGGAGCCATCTCCTGTGTCCCTAGGAGACTCACCTATGAAAGAAGGGGAGAAGACCTTTTAGCTGAGTTTCCCTCCCTGAACAAGGCAAAAAAACACCAAGAACATCATACTGGGACGTGGGGATGGGGGATTGACATATTCAGGCCTCAGTTTCCTTGTCTGGCTGAAGCAGGGAATTTGGACTAGACCACTTCCAGCTCTAAAGTTCTATGAGTCTAGGAATAAAAACTCGAAGTTCAAGTCCATAAACAATGCCTCTTCCCCTAGCCTTGGGGGGAAGTGGGGGAGATTCTGGCCCACCCTGTGAGCTGGATTACATCTTACTCTAAAGAGCCTCTTCACCTGAGAGACAGCAGGCCTCAGTCCACAATAAAAGCCAAAGCAACCTGCAGAGAGCCAGGAAGGAGGCCAGCAGCCACTGCAGAGCACTCTCCGTGGGTCACCAGCACTGGCCCTGCAGGGGGCCGAAACCCCGCCCCTGTTACACCTCCCAGAGTGGGCGGGAGCACGTTAAGGGGAAACCCTGTGGGCTGTCAGTCACTGCTATCAAAGCAGGAGCTTGGATTGAGGGTAATTAATCACGGTCCCTCTGACAGCAATCCAGGGCCTTATCTGTACCCCAAGAAATGCCGCTGGTCTCCAGTTCCCTCCTCAATAAAGGAGACTGACAGTTCCAACAAAGAGGCCCCTTATCAGATTTCAGCCAGGGAGCCTGAAGCAGCCCGAGGGAGATGCGGAAAAGGCTTTTATGGGGCTGGGACCAGGGACAACGCTGGGGGCTCCGGGGGCTTTACCCCGGGGGTGGGAATGCCGCTGGGCGCTGGCCCTAGTGCTGCTGTCCGGGGCCCTCAGCGCAGATGGAGCCAGACAGAGCCTGCTTCTGGTCCTAGGCCTCCTCCCTGGCACCGGGACTGGAGACACAGCAGAGCAGGGACAAGCGCAGAGCGGGGAGATGGGCTCCTCGAGCATGGTAGGCATGTTAGGGGAGGACCACTTCCTCCCCACCACAGAGAGTGGGTGCGTTCCAGGGATGACCAGAAGCAATCGGGGGCAGGGATCCAGGACAGAAGGCACATGGCTGCCTTCCTGCCTACTGGTCAGGGGTGAGTGCCCAGGACCCAGGGCGTGGCCCTGCCCAGGACCCTTGCTGCCTTTCCTGACTTTGAACAAGATCATTAATCATTTCCACAGCATGTCAAGAGAGCTGGGAGCCTGGAAGAGTTAAGTCCCCATTTAAGCAGGAACGCAGAGAGGCAGGCAAGCCTCCTACTTACTCCTCTGCATATTAATTCCTGCCCAGCTCTAGTCTTGCTCCCCAGGAACAAGTAGGAGAATGACTGGTGGTATTTTCCCCGTGATTCGCTAATGTAGAAAATACTTCCCACAGGGACACTAGGCAGCAGGGAGTGGTGGCATGCCATGTGTGTGGAGCTGACTGTTCTAGAAGTCAGGGTGGAGCGAGGATGCAGAGATATCCCAATACAGGACTGGGCCTACGTGCACCCTTCAGCCCTCTCCCACGAGCTCTCAGTGAGGAGGCCTGACTGACACAGGGCCCAGTGCCTAGAGCCCAGATGAGTAGCTTGAGGATACAGCCCACCAGATCTTTTCTGCTGTGTACACCCCACTATCTATTGCTCATAGCAAAATACAGAACATTTCCAGCACTCCAGAAAACTCTTCCATTATCCTTCCCAATCAATACCCACTGCCCACTCCACTCAGAGGTAACCATTATCCTGTATCACTATAGGTGATTTTCTTGAACTTTACACAAACCGAAGAATGCAGTATATACAGTTTTCCGTGAATGGCTTCTTGGGTTACACATTAGGCTTGTGAGAGCCATCCCAGCTGGGCACACAGCAATTCACTCTTTGTTGCTGCTGTGTGGCATTCACTGCACTAGAGGACTATGCCACCATTTAGCTGTCCATTTTACTACTGACGGATGTTTCAGTTCTTTCCCGTTTTTGCCTATAATGAATGGTGTTGCTATGAATACTCTTGCATGTGTCTTTTAGTGAACCAGAGCTTTGATTTCCATCGGGGATACACCTGGAGGTTTAACTGCTGGGTAACAGGGTTGGCATTCATTTAGCTTTAGTAAACACCACTGAACAGATTTCCAGTAGTGATGCCCATTTATAGGCCCACCAGCAACGAATGGAGTTCTGGAGGCACCACAACCTGAGAGGCTAACTTCAGACCCATTACCCTTCTTGATACTCTAGCTCAGACCAACTGCTTTAGGTGAAGTTTACTAGCACATGCAGTCTTGTACTCTACTATGGCCGGTAATAAAATTAGGGCTATGGTGGTGCTGTTTCCTCCCATAAAAACTACACTCAGAGAAGAAAACTAAGGAGTTAGAAGGAGGTGGACTGTCACGTCTTTGCTTCACCTGCTGCTGATCAACAGACCAGCCTGAGTTGTCCACGAGAAGGGTGGAGGGGTGACTGGGGAGAGGCCCCGACAACTCAAGGCCATTCTCCCTGAGCAATGCATGGCTGTCTGAGCTTCCATTGCCCAACTGTGCCTCTAGCCTCTCAAGACCTAGTAGATGTTCCCACAGTGTAAGCGGGTCAAACTCTCGCTTCAGACTTTCCCTATACCAATCCTTGGACGGTCTACTGAATACCGGCTCACTTTGGAACAAAGGAGGCCAAACTATCAGTCCATGGAATTTTCCAGGCTAGTGGGTAGCCCTTCCCTTCTGCAGGGGATCTTCCCAACTCAGGGATTGAACCCAGGTTTCCCACATTGCAGGCAGATTCTTTACCAGTTGAGCCACAAGGGAAGCCCAAGAATACTGAAGTGGGTAGCCTATCCCTTCTCCGGCAGATCTTTCTGACCCAGGAATCGAACCATGGTCTCTTGCATTGCAGTCAGATTCTTTATCAACTGAGTTATCAGGGAAGCCCTCAACCCAATTTTACCAAGTGCTAAAAGTACCAATAAATGATTTTGAAGGGGAAGAGGCTGAATTTATAGATAATAATCAGCTATTCAAATTAATCATGCCTTTCAAAAACCAGGGATCTCTTCCTATTATCATGGATAACTGGTTAGTAATAAGGTATTTAAAAGTGGGGACATGGGGCTTCCCTGGCGGTCCAATGGTCCAATGGTCAAGAACCCAGTTTGCGACGCAGGGGACACAGGTTCAGTCCCTGGTCCAGGAAGATCCCACATGCCCTGGGGCAGCTACGCCGCATGCCACGACTGATGCTGGTGCTCTAGAACCTGAGAGCCTCAACTACGGAAGCCTGTATGCCCTAACGCGTGTGCTCCGCAACAAGAGAAGCCATCCTAATAAGCAGCCAGTGCACTGCAATTACAGAGCAGCCCCTGCTTGCCACAACTAGAGAAAGCCCACACGTAGCAATGAAGCTTCGGTAGAGCAAAAAAAAAAAAAAAAGTAGGAGGGGAACCCTGGTACTAGAACATCAGTTACCACCTGGGGAGAGAAAAAGATCTGGCCTAAAACAAAGGATTAATCCTGAGACAAAGATTTGTATTTTGGACTTTCATTTGGGGATAAAGCTGGAAATGAAGCCTGGATGAAGCCCCAAAGCCTATTTTATCTGACAAACACAGACATATTTTAGTCTATCAGGAAGAGTGTCCATGGCACAGACCATTTAATGCAAGGTACAAAGAATATATGAGGAACTCCCTCCACCAAGAGGCAAAGCAATATATGTCACGAACATTTCCTTGCCTGAGATGGATAGATAAGCACACAACAGAAGGAAAAACACTCAAATTGCACTTTGAGGCAGACCAAGCCCTTTTCCCACAGTAAATTCTTTGTATATATACATCAAAAACAGATCCAACAATCCATTTGGGAAAACCAAGGTCAGTGTGCAGCCTTGAACAGAACTGGTGGGGAGGGAGGCCAGTTCTCCGGTGAAGTCCTAACACAACTTGTCTTCCGTGTGACCAAGCAGGTCCTCTGTGTGGTGTGCCAAGCTGGGACAGGGGCCGGAGGGGAGATCCTCCCTTGTGGGCGCTTGGTTAGGGGGCCCATGATGCTACTGTTAGGGCTTTTCCTGTGCCCCCTTAATCCTGACTTGACAGACGGCAGCCTCTGTGCCACTGTGACCATCACATCTGCCCTTCCCTGAGAGACAGGCTGTCTTACCCTGAGATGAACACTCTTCTTGCATGAAGACCTGTGCCCCATGTTTATCAGCTAGATGCTGTCAAACCCTCCTGGGCCCTGACCTGTGCAGGTGGGCCACAGTCCCTGTGGGGCTTAGAAGGCTGAAGGAGAGCGGAGGCTTGTCCACTGCCCCAGTGGAAAGTGATGGAGCTGCTGGTGCTAGGGGCCAAGTTTCTCCAGGGCAGTGAGGGTAAGAGAAAGAATCCTGGCCTGGGGATGAGGAAACCATGTGCTAAAGCGGCTCTGTGGCCACAGGGGGGTCATTTAACCCGGGGGCTGGTTCTCCACAGCTACTGTGATAACCTTTGCTCTCTCTATCCCACAGAGGTGGAGCTATGGGGAACAGCAGATCAGATAATGGGTTGAAAGGGTTCTGTAAAGTACACAGGGTAACAATAATAAAATTAACAGCAAAATCATCTTCCTCCTCTTTGATGAAATCATACTTCTGCTTCACTGCCTGGGGAACAAGAGAACAAGCTCTTCTTCCTCAGTGTGAGGGAAGAATGTTCATAAGCCTTTGCTTATGAGACTTCCAAATCAGCACCTGCCCCCCTTGCCCACAGTACCCCCTGGAAAATGTACCAGGGTATAAATAACACCTCAGAAATCACCCACAGTGAGTTAAATTAGTCAAAGAATTTTGTTTACAAATGTTTGGCTTTTTTTTTTTTACACCAAAAAAGGTGTATGTACGTGTTTTACACACACACCGGCATGTATACACGGCAAAAGGTGAGGAAAAGGGGGCATCAGAGTTCTGAAATCTAACCCATCTTTCTACAGAAACGTCTGTATGGGAAGCACAAGCAAAAGAAACTTGTTTAGTTCAATTTGGCTTCACTCAGCAAAAGAAGAAACACATGATTCTGCAAGGAAGGGAATGAAGCATTTGGTCTGGCGGCGGGTGGGGTTCCCTGGTGTAGCTTTTAACACAACTATTTTAACACAAAACTGCTCAAGGGGCTTTTCTTCTATTTTGGTTATTGAGGGTGGCTCATTGCTTGCTCACACCTCAAGAGACACAACCACGGACACATAATACAGAACAGAGAACTTCGAAGAAACTTCCAGATTGACTGTAACTGAAACCTTCTCTTTTTAGAGATAAGGAAACTGTGGCCCCCAGAAGAGGAAGGATTTGCTCAGGATGGATGCTGGCCCCAGCTCCACCTGACTCAGTCCGCAGGCCTCCCACAGGCTGCAGCAGCCGTTCCAAGGCATGCAGGACCCAGGCACCCACTGGGCACTGCCTCGGCCTCTTCTCAAGTGCCTTTTGGGGCAGGTTTCGCTGCTAGGGGTGGGAGGGAGGGGTCACGAGGGTGCAAGTCACCCGGTCTGGCCTAGAAACCAAGGTGCCTCGAGCTGAAAGGCCCATCTGCTGCAGTCAATTCACCCAAACATGTTAACAAGCCGGAGAGACCCAGCACAAAGCAGCAGTTATGGCCAGGCCCCTCTCCCACTGCACAGCCGTTTTATCACCCGCAGCTGCAGTCATTCGGGGCTACAGGCTGGGTGCCACCTCCCTTGGAGCCCCGTCTACTTCCTCTGTGGTGTAGCTTCTGTGTCAAAGCTGCCAGCCCACTCACGGCCCAAGTGGGCATCACTGGGCCTTTCAGACTCTGGCTGCTTTCCGGGGCTCCTCTGAAATCAACTGCTTATCCTTGATCTTAGCTCTGGAGGATGAGCTGCTGACCCACTGCCAAGGTCTATGAGTCTCTCCCTTGCACCCAGCCAGCTAACACGAGTGGGCTCCTGATTGCCCCAGATTCCAATGTGGGAATGACAAATAAGTCACAAATGTCTAGGAGCCCTTGGTCTCAACATTCTGCAAAGAGGAAAGATAGCAAGCTTCATGTGGTTAGAAGCGCAAACTGCTCCTAGTCCCCTTGAACCACTCATTCTAAATTTAGGCCGTCAGACAGGAGTCTTCCAGCGGGGAGATCACTGTGATTTTAAAGGGAACAACCTAACCTCCACAGTCTCCTTGCCTCAGTCTTCCTTCTTCAGCCCAACTACACACTGCTTGCCACAGCGAGCTTCCTGAAAGCAGGAAGCTCTGGTGACACTCCCCGGGTGTTCCCTTCAGTAACTCGGCTATGTCACAGACTGGAGTGCTACCTGCTTGGCCAAACACAGCTCTTCACAATCTTATGCCACCTGATTTATCTAGGCCAGACGAGGGTTCTTCCAGCCCTGTCTAGACCACATATGCTATGCTATGCTAAGTCACATCAGTCGTGTCCGACTCTGTGATCCCATAGACGGCAGCCCACTAGGCTCCGCTGTCCCTGGGATTCTCCAGGCAAGAACACTGGAGTGGGTTGCCATGCCCTTCTCCAATGCGTGAAAGTGAAAAGTGAAAGTGAAGTCGCTCAGTCTTGTCCGACTCTCAGCGACCCCTTGGACTGCAGCCTTCCAGGCTCCTCTGTCCATGGGATTTTCCAGGCAAGAGTACTGGAGTGGGGTGCCATTGCCTTCTCCGAGACCACATATACACCACTGCATTTCTGTCTCTATTCTTCCCACGCTGGAGCTACAGCAACTCTCGGGTCCCTACACTCCAGCCTTGGATGGGGACCAGCACCCACTTGTTTGGCCCTCAGCTACAGGCGGGAAGTTCCTCCCATTGCCAGACACAGGCCCTGCCACCCTCATATATTGCTCTCTGAGTGGAGCTAAGATGATTTCCCTGAAGAGTTCCTCTGCAGAGGAAATTTTTGATCTTCAACTTCTTTCCTACCCTTCTATGGCAGTGGTTCTAAACAGGGGGACATTTATATCTGCAGACATTTTTGGTTATCAAGACTGGGGAGGAGCCCCCCACAAAGGACTATCCAGTCCCTAGAATCGATATGCTGAGGCTGAGGAACCTTATACTAGAGTAATTAACAAGCACCAAAACAGACTCGACTGTTTCCCTTCTATTGTTGACACCAGCAAATAGTGAAATACCGAACCTAAGTGCTGAAGAAAGAAAAAAGATTTACTCAGGGCCTGAATAACTGTAAATAGACAGGATCAAAGAGAGTCACTTCTGCTTTGGGTTCACTCTGGAATAGACTAGGCACAGTCTGGCAGCCCCAGTGCTGTGCAATAGCAGGACACTCGGCATACATCCCACCGTACTGCTGACCTCCAATCACAGGCAGCTAATTGAGGGTAGGGTGGGGGAGGGGAGGCTCCCCGGCACCCCCCCCCCCCCCCCCCACACACACACCAGGGCAGCTGAGTTAGGAAAACCAACAGGACTGTTCCGACAGGAAATGTGTCCTGAGCAGGGCTCCTCCCAGTAGCTGCCCCCAGGGCTGGCCCTGTGCTGGCACTGGGGACGTGGAGAAATGACAAAGTGGCTGTCCTCAGGGAGAGCCTCATCTACTGGGGACACAGAGCAGTAAACACACGATTATGGATCTTCACTCTTGGCTAGGCTGATATAACCTCCATTTTCCTTTAAAAATCCTTCTGGGAAGGGAGAAAAACAATAAAGCTGAATCTAAAGCAGTGGAGCCCCACTGCTGATTAAAATCTATATTGCTATAGCAGCCCCTCTGAGACGAGATCAGCGCCTGGGTTTGCACCAGCTGGGCTTGTGGAGCTTGTAAATAATTAAAAGGTAATTGGAAGGGGAGACCAAAGTATTAAGTGGATTTCTCTCTCTCAGGGCAACCAGGGAGTTTCATTGCTGCCAGTCACATTATCTTTCGGGATTATATTCTTGTTTTTACTGACACATGCAGCTCCAGATAACAGTTGGAGGAGTAAACTAATTAGAGCTGCTTAGACTGCTTTGATAGGCTTGGTGATGAGGGGAAACCCAGATTCAAAACTTTCGATTGCCTTTGTAAGCAAACCAGCAGTAATAGGCACACTACTAAGAAGGCAATGAGGCTTTGGAAGGAGGGGGAGAGAAAGAGGGATGAGGTTGGTGGGGAGAGGGAGAGGGAGAGAGGGAAAAAGAGGAGTTAACTCAGGATCTTTCATTGCTGGAGGCCGTCATTACAGCCCCACCTACGATAAAGAGGAGGACTTCATTCCCAGGCCTCAATAAAGGAACTGACACAGAAACCAAGGGCTCCATGATCAGGCAGGGTTCCAGGGAACATGCTGGCAGGAGCAGCTCCCCTAAGGCTTTGTCCTGAGGATGAAGAAGATGCCGCTACCCAGGTTGCCGAGAATTATCTCCTAGAGACGCTGGGGTTCTGACCATGCTTCCTGAGGGCTGCCAGCTGGTGAACCCATTGGTGACAGAATACAAAGCCAGGAAGTTGAGTCACTGTGGGCTCAAGACTGAGACACGCCATGGTCCCAAGTGGAGATGGTTGGGGGCGGGTGGGTGCAGAAGAATGAGAAAGCAAGACCAGACGCGGTAAGGCACCGTAAAGCGGATGTCCATGTGCCCTACACTTGAACTGTAGCACCCAACCAAACCAGTGGATGCAAAAATCAAAGAGCCAATGGATAAGGAAAAAAAGTTAGCTTTTCCTTCTTGTGGATCATTTCAGAATCCTCCCAACACATCCTGGAGGGCCTCCA
Source organism: Tragelaphus eurycerus (assembly GCA_935064755.1). Lineage (NCBI taxonomy): Eukaryota > Metazoa > Chordata > Mammalia > Artiodactyla > Bovidae > Tragelaphus > Tragelaphus eurycerus. The sequence continues at coordinate 5,269,465 of CAKXYN010000120.1, read as the reverse complement.
CTTTTTCACTGGCCATTCTAAGTCTCTTATTAAGCCAGATGCACCAGCAGGAAGCCCCATACACGAGTTTTAAGTGATATCCAGGACTACTTACTATAAGGCTAAGAAAAAAAGTGTATTTGAATTTGAAATGACTCCAGAGACCAGTTAATCAGAACAGTGACAAGAATAAAGCAGGACCGAATGTGGATGATCATTCCATTCATTTTCTACCCAGGCCCTCTCTGCCCTCTTCAACCTGACTGTCAATTATCCAGCTAAGTATGGGACCAACTGGCAATAAATGGCTCTTGTCCTCCTGGGCTAAGATGCTGGCCCTCCACGGGGAGGATGGCTAAGAGTGACCTGCACACAGTGGGCACTCAATAAATATTCAGTGAGCTGAAATGACGAGTAGGGTGCACACTCACCCCTCTTCTGCATAAAGACGAAGAGGTCATCCAGGAACTCTTTCCTCTCCGGGTCACTGTCCAGTTCATACAGCTGCAATCCCGAACCCACCAGAGAAAAGAAAAAAACAAAAACACAGCACAGTGAAAATAAATTCCATCTTATGTACGAAGTCTTACAACAGCGATACACAACCATCTGAATGACTACACATCTGACTCACAGGCCACTTTTATCCTCATTCCTTGGGGAGCAGATACAATAACCCACTGCAGAATGGCCCCTTCTGTTATCACAAAGGAAACATTACAGACCTTGGCAAAATCACGAGAGATCTCTCTTCCCCGGCTTCCATCTGCATCGTCACTCCAGGCCAAACCACCATTCTAAAGGGGAACGAAGCAAGAGGTCAGAAGGCAGTAGGCAGGGAGTGAGGGGGCAAGGCAGTCTTTTAGGGCGCAGAGGGGGACCCTGAGCAACTGCGCTCTCCTGGCTCACACTGAAAGACTGACTGCTTGAGTAATTGCCTCTGCCCCCCTAAAAGGGACATCTTGGTTTTGTGCTTTCAATTATGGTTCCAAAACCAGAGGGAGTCAGGTGGAAGAATCGTCTTCATTTGCTGGAGGGAAGTAGGTGTTACTTACACTGGATAACCCTGGAAGAGGGTGCACAAAGGCCTAGCTTTGAGAACTGGCTCATCCCTAGTTGATGTTCTAGAAGCCATCGTTCTGATATGAACCATTTTTCTACAGGTTCAGTATGGCATGTTTGTATGTTTCATGGTGTGCCTGCAAATTATACGGTATGTTGTGAAGATACCTAGCCTGGCCTCGCGCACAACACTTCAGTGGAAGATAAAGGGTCAAAGGGAGCAAGATGAAGATCTTGAAGATCTTGTGGTCTCTCAGCCAAGCCTCACCACCAGAAGCCCTAACTCTGGCGATCAGAACTGCCTAGTGATATGAGGGCCCCCGGGGCCTGAGATTACTCCCAAGATACAGAGAGACTATTCCATTAGGGTGAAGTTCATTTTCATTAGACAAGTAATGAAAACCTAATCCTAATTTAATTGATTAGGTCAAACCAACACCATTCAACTGATTGGGAGGAAATGGCAAATATGCTTTTGTTTATGTTCTTGAAATCTGCTTCCTGCTTTCATTCAGTTGAGTAACTCTTCTTTCTCAAATCAGGCATCATCTTCTACCGGAGCCTTCCCCTCACACCCAGATGCACAAGTTCTCTGGAAGCACTCTCTGTTCATCTTGAGCTTAGAATCTGACATATTATTTTGGAATTATTTGTCATCCCCACATACTGTAAGCTCCTTGAAAGCCAAGTGTCTTCATCTTTGTACCTGTAGCACACAACACACTGCCTGACAATTTTAAGGCTCCAGTGAATATCTTATCAACTATAATCATTGTTAAAAGGCATTAACTGATTATTTGAACCAATTAAGCACCTCTTCAAAAAAATATACAGACACGTATACCACACAGGAGAGTCCAAAAGGCTCTCTGCTAGTGGAGAGGATGAAATGTCAGAGCAGAAGCTGCCTGTTCACCTCATCCCACCTGTCAATGAAGCACGCAGGGATGGCACTGGACACACTGAGACCATCACTCTCTCTTCCCTCCCCCAGGGCCAAAAGTGCACAAGCACTTGTGCACACATGCACAAGCACACGTGTGCCAGCCAGCTGGCTGGGGTGTGTAAGTGGCTGGGGAGGGGACGTCTCGGGCTGGGGAGTGGGCTGAGCTGTAGGCCCACTTTGTGAGAGCATCGATTTACCACACACCAGGTTAAGGATAACCAACAAGAAGTGACACCCTGGCAGTTGACATGAAACAGTCTCCATCAAATTGTTTCCCTGCTTATCTACTGAAAGACGTGTGTAAGGAAGTGCTCAGGAAATGCTATCTGGCTGTGCTCACATCATCTCCCCAGGCAGAGGCCGTAGAAACCTTCCTACAGCACCTTCAGCTCAAGGAGGCCAACAACCAAGTGGAACACTGTTTCAAAAAAAAAAAAAAAGCTAAAACCCACACTGTAATTACAGTCAACAGAAACCTGGTGTCATCTGGTGGCAACTAGCACAATGAATAATCAAGATGAATTATGCCTGTCAGGTCAGCAAAACCAGACAGAGTTACGGTCCCCTTTCAAAGGCTGCAGCAGGTCGCCCTAATGCCCAGTGATTTCGTTTGAGCCAGTAATTCCTGCTGGAAAGTCAATTATCCCGGGAGCCCCTATCAGCTGAAAGACATTTAACGGGGGATCACTGCCGCTTCTGTTGTGTCAGCTGTTCACCGTGGCGGCTCAATTCCCGACTCTGTAGCTAGAGATCTGAAGCTGATTTTGCTCACAGGAGGATTCTTTCTCTATCAGTCACCAAGAGAGAGGGAAAAACAGTTTGTTTTTTGCTAATCACACTAACCTCGAGGCGCTCCGAATGCTCAGTCAGAAGCTATTTAACACTCAGCCGGGTAGGGAGGAAGGAGTCCACAGCCTAGAATCTCAGACAGGGCTTTCAGCAGTGGGAAGGGAGTGTGAAAACAAGTGTGCCAGCCCTGGAGCCACCAGTGCTGTGACTATGTGTGAAAATAAACACCTGAGTGTGAGGGCTTGGCTCTGGGAACAGAGGACAAAGCCTTGCGGGACGGAGGTGTCCTGACTGCTGGTTTTCCCCAGCTCTGCCCAAGTCACAGGACAGTCCAAGCACCGGGACGGTCAGACTGTGGACTAGTCATGGCCCACCAAGAACCGCTCAGCTTTGAGCTGTGATTTTACCCTGAAATGCACTAGGATGGTGACCAGAGGTGACAAGGAGGCCTATCAGAACCGGGCGGAAACAGGATACTACATGCTTATGAGCAATCCCCCTGTTTGACCCATTCCTCAGATAGGAATGTCCATGAGCGTTTAAAGGAAACACAGGAAAAGAGCTGCCTGGGCGTGGAGGTGTTTTCTTTTGTCCAAGGCAAAATTGGACCGTTATATAATTGAAAATATTCAGTCGGGGCTGACAGGGACACATCCACTCTCTCTGCATTGCTCTGTCTTGGGACAGTTAAACTTCACCTTGATTCACAGGCTTTTCTGGCCAAGGTGAGGGTAATTCCTACCCCTGCCTTTCGTTCACGGTCTGGCTGTTTGCTCTGGGAAGCTCTGCCCACAGTGTCGTTCTCTGGGCGGTGTCGCCTTGTGTTCTGGTTATTGTGCCCCTGCCTGTGCCCAGTCTGTAAGCATCCTGTTAGGGTATTCCTGGCCCCCAGCACGTAAAAAGCCCTGACTCATCTGCTGAGAGACACAGAGGAGCTCCTCCATGGAACCTCCAACCCCACAGCGCCTGTCTTCCCTTCCTCCCTTCATTAGGAGGATTACAGGCTTCAGAAGTTATTTTCTTGGTTCTTAACTCTGTTCAACGGCTGCAAAACACAGCTCGCTCGTGCATTTCAAGTTTAGGTACAGGAGGTGTGCGTGTGGCTGCTGGGAAATTTTCAGCTCGGAAATGACTGAATTTCTTGAATATAGAATGTGGCTGACAGCAGCTAGTGGAGGAGGAACACAGGGAATGGTAGGAGCGAATGTGGAGAAAATACACCCCCGAAGAGTCAGCTCAATAAAGATCAAGAGGGGTCCCCAAGTAAACCATTTTAGTTGAAGGTCGCCACATGCAGTCGAGCAGCCGGGGAAGAGGCTTTGTTCCCTGTGGGCAGCAGGCAGCCAGGATTCAACAGCCCAGAGACGTGCGGAAGCAACAGTAGCCAGAGTGGCCGCTCGCTGCCATTTACGACCTTCTCAGCCTCCCCTACTCGAGGGCTCACTTTACCGGCTTTGATCTCACCAGGGGCTCACAGGAAACTGACGGTTTGTTCCCAAATACCCACCTAAGGCTAGCTTTCCCTACCACACCCACATTCAGCTCATTTCCCCAGGGAGGCCACAGAGTGTTTTGCCTATAAATCTCTCAAAACTGGTTGTGAAAGAAAGCTGGAGAAAGAAGAAAGCAGAGCAGGAAGCTAGTGTCCACACATCTTCTGTGTAACCAGGGCCGGACCCGGAGCTAACCAAGCAATTTCTCCCTAATTCCACAATGGAGAGGGGGCTGTTTGGAGATGCGAAAACAATGGCTCACAGAGCAATGGTCACCTTGCCCGCAGTCTCAGAGCTTCTCAGTGGCAGCATCAGCATCGAAGCCCAGGTCTACCTGTCTCTCTGGTACACACCACACTGCCTCGTGGGTGCAAAGAACAGTCGAAAGTGTTCTGGGTGGGACCTCAGGGAGGGATGGAGGGAGGAAGTGAAGAATAATGTTCACTGTATGCAGAATGCCTACAAATGCCAGGTCTTGCTTGGCCTTGGGCGGCTCTGTCAACAGGAGGTTCTTTTACTCCTTGATTCTTCTCATTGGGTTCATCTGGCAGGTGCAGCCAAACAGAAAACCAGGCCTCACACACCACTTGCCCAAGGGACTTATCTGGGACTACTGAGGGTACCAGAACAAGAACAGCTCACCTTTTACCACTACCTTCCAAACAGAACATCCTGGCTAAGAGGATGTTGACCTCTTAGAGGAGCTGCCCACCTTCCCCTCAGGAGAGAGAAGGGGAGAGAGACAAGCCGGTGATTGCTCTGAGGGAACTGAAAGAATATGGCACCCAGCACTCCCAACCTGCTCATCAAAGGCCTTGAAAAAAATAACCAATCAGATTCTAACCTAACTGCCACTCAAAATTTAAATACTGCCTCCTCAACACCTCAACCCTGGAAGGGGAAATGTATTCATCATCCTTGAAAATCGAAAAGGCTGCCTTGTGGAAAAGGGAGAGGGCTTGTCTTTTTTTTTCCTTTTCCCTCTAAAGCCCCAGAGGGCAGAACTAGAGCCACCGAGCAGAAGTTAACCGAGAGAAAATTTCAGGTTGACTACAAAAAAGACTTTTCCAACAATCAGAACGGTCCAAGAATGGAGTGGGCCTTCTCAGGAGGTGGGCTGCTTCCCGTCCCCAGAGGACTGTCTGTCTGGTATGTCATGGTGTGGAATCCAAAGTGAGATGGGGCCCAGGAGAAGCAAAGAGCCCAACATTCACTCAGCGCTGCTTTCCTGAGCACCTGCCTCATTTAAGAGAGCTGTGCAGGCGGCTGAGGAGAATTACCACTTCCCCCAAAATGGTTCCCACACCGGAGTTCTACCACAAAGCTGGAAAAACAAGCTTAACACACACAGCATTTAATAGACAGAGCGAGCCAAAGTACCAAAACACAAAGTGCCAGGGAGCTGGAAGAAAGGAGGTGCTCAGAGGTGGAGGTGAAGTTGGCCTGGAAGAAAGGCCGAGAGGTTTACAGTCTCAGTGAGCGTGGAGTGGGGGATAAACAGGCATGTTTTGGCAGGGAGGATGCAAGTCTGAATAGTTAAGGTGGAAAGAGGCTGTGAGATGCCTTGAATACCAGGAGGAAATTTAAGCTCTGAAATGTGAAGAGCAGGGAGGCCGTGGATATTTTCTGAACAGAAAAACAGATGATTAAATCAGTGCTTTAGCTGATTTTAATGACCCATTTTTGTTGGAAAATGCATGATATACACATACAAATGTCTGTAGGCACCTAATCAGACTGGAATTATGGGAGATTTTCACTTTTTTCCAATTTTTTCAGTATATTCATTTACATACAAACATTGGATCACCAGGATATACGAGATACTATGAAAGGTTCTAAGGGGAAGAGAACAAGATAGATAAGAAACTCTGACTTCTTGGATGTTAGAACCCAATGGTGAGAGAGATGATTTTAAAAACTGTTTATTTTCTCTAGATTAACATCTGAATCATCTGTCTTGACCTAACACTTGCTTCTTCTCCCCACCCATCCCCACAACAAAGAAAATTCAGACTGCACTAAACTTATAGACTAACGAACTGATACAGTCACAATATTTAGTGTTTCAGGTAAGACAGCAATATGACTCTTCACTTAATAAAATGTATTTTTAATGTTTCTCGGTAATGATCCACAAGGTCAGTACATTACTTTTGTAAACAGCAGTGAAGATTTGAGAGGAAAAGTCAGCACTGGGGCTGGCCACACTGAGAATCTGGGTTGAGGGTGGGGAGAGCAGTAGAACTGGGGAGAAATGACTGTCCTAAGAGCAGCCAAGTCAGAGAATCAGCTAGATCTGGATGGAGGGGATGAAACAGGACAAGAAGGATGAGAAAAGTCAGTTCCAATGAAAATGGAGCGACGCTGGGCAGGGGATCAAGCAGGACGCCTTGGAGCACTAATGAAAACAGTCCACTGTCTCTGCGGGTGTGTTACAGGTGACAAGAACAATCCCACAGCCCTGGAGGAAGCCAGGCTATACCAGCTGGCAGCAGCAGGAGCCAAACGCTTATTGCCAAACTTCCAGTGAGAAGAGACATTTAACCAGCGTCTCCTGACCCAAGAAAGGTACCTTGGGCTTTTTCACTGGGGATTTGGAAGAAGAAGAAGAAAAAAAAAAAGCCCAACCAGACCACGCCTCTAAGACCTTAGGAGCCAGAACTGCATTCCTTAGAGCTGTGCCTCCCCAGAGACAGAAGCGCCTGACTTTAAAAGCAATTAAGTATCTAGGCTATTTTAGGATTACTCCTTGACCACCTGGAATATCTTATTAAAGCACAGCTCAGATGTCCAAAGCAATTTTAGTCCCCATTCCTCACTCTTCCCCAAGGCAAGAGTTAACCCTTTCCTTCAGGTTTAAAGCACAGAGGCTAAGTTACTAGCTCTTCACTTGAGCTCCCCATATTCTGAGACCTCTAAGTTGTCCTGTCCTTAGAACGCCATCACACACACTACAGCTTTACAGAGATTCTTGAGTGTTCTCTGAAAGCAACACAACAGTAATGTGTTTCCTTTCTGTCTACTCTATAATCTGATAGATTATGAATCCCACCCACCGTTAAGATCTGGGCAAATTCCTGGGACTTGAACCTCACAGTCAGCTCCATGGGTAGACGTCAAAGGGCTGATCCCAAGCTCAAGGATATGGGCTGGTAACTTTGAAATATAAAGTGTAACAAAAGTATTCCAGCTGAATATTGCTGTTGTTAGTACTGTTCTTTTTTTTAAAATAAGCAACACATGAAGTACCTTTTCTTTGCTACGCCTGTGTCTCTGTAGGTATTACCCCTAACACTTGTGACTGTCTACTACTGGACAAGTGGATAATGCTGTAATGTTAAATGTCCAATTCCCAGTTCTCAAGAAGAAGAAAAGAAAAAACACCTCTGCTCTCCCACCAGTTTTAACTGATCCCAAGAGGTAATGAGACATGCACAAAGGGGTAATGGGCAGGATTATAGGAGAATCCTGAAAGGAGAGGGGAGCCCCAGGAAGTAAAACAGATACTGTTAGAAGCAACACTGTTGGACTACAAAACCCTACTGATAAGATCAGGATTACTGCTCTTAGCTCAATGGCTCAGGCCTTGGAAGCACTAGAGTTATAATTATCAGATGCACACCTTCCGCTGTCAGGTAACTTTAGGAGGAACCAGAAAGTGCTTCCCCACGTTCTTACTGGCAACAAAGGTCAATTCAAACTCGGTGGCTTGGAAAAAGAGCCAAGGGACCCTTTTCTGATTAAGCAGCAGAAAGGGGGAAGGGTGGAGGAAGGGAGAGAGGGTGGCAGTCCTGCCTTTCCATCTAGGCATATAATTACACTTTCATGCCATAATCAAGAAGACTGCCCAGAAATGGGGTGTTCCTACAAAACGGAGGAAGAAAAACTCCAATGCACTGTTGGGGATGAGGACACCTCTATGCCGAAGAGTGAAGTGGCCCAGACAAGGCTAAGTCTGAGCGCCCCACAGGAAAGTTCCAGCTCCTTTTCTCTGCAGTATTTGAGTCAGCAGCACAGCTTATTCACCCCGTTAGCTACCAACCACCTGACTGTCCATAATGGTTGCTGACATCCCTTCACACAGCGGAGCTCAGAAAGCCACAGCAGGAGAGAGCTGAGTGGGCGAACACCTCCCCTGAGACCTGAAGAGGTCAAGAACCTGCCCAAAGTCAGTGCTTCAGAAAGGTTTCACATTTTTTTTTTTCAAACTACATATTTTAAATGTATAGGAAGAACAAATTTTTTTTTATAACTGCTATGATGAATTATTTCATAAAGTAAAAAAAAAAAAAAAAAAAACTTTTTTCCTTCAAGTTTGGGATTCTACAGAGCCAAGTTTCCTCAGGCAGAAGAGTTGCATTATGTTTACAAATCAATCCCACTGACAATTTGAGAGCTTCTCCTAGGGCTCTGCCCACCTCACTCCCACCCCCGCTCCACAGGTGGATGGCACTGTGGTACAAACATTGCAACTCTGATGCCAGCCACCCCTGTGCTCCCTGCCACCTCTCCCAGGCTGAGTCTCTCTCATACAGAGACGGTAACTTACTCCTCTGAGGCGCCTGTGCCCCTGGCACAGGGCCTGGCAGACAAAAGGGGCTCAAATGAACGTAAGTACCTGAAAAAGAAGCCAAAGGAATGACGTTTGGAGAGTTGCTATGGGCTAAGTGATGAATTTGGGGGGTGGGGAATCACATACTGAAAAGCAGGTGAACTTCCAGTTTTAAAGGACCACTCCATAAAAGGGAACTAAAAGGCAATATAAGCCATTTCTTAGTGAAAACAATTTAAAGTTCAGGAAGATAACAGAAGAGACTGTAGTCACCCCACCCCCCACCCCATCCCAGGCCAGCCAAAAAGAAGTTTGTTCATACATTCAATTAGAAAAGCTTTAAAAAATGATAACATTCAGTGATAAGAAGGGATTGGGCCAATGGGATCTCCTAGATTCCCACAGGAAAATATTAAAACACCAGCACCTTTTCTGAAAGTCACTTGCCTTAAAATGCCTATGTCAATAAAAACAACAGCAGAAATAACAATGAGTAATAACTGCTAGCCCAGCCCTATTCCAGTGTTTTATGTGCATTAAACATTTAAACCTCAGCACAATGCTCTGAGGCAGGTACTAGTACGACCCTTATTTTTCACATGAGAAAACCAAGGCACAAGGAAGACACGAGGAAGTGACTTGAAGAAGGCTGCCAGGTGATCCAAGAGTGTGGAGCTGAGAAACGAATTCGGGCCGTGCACCTTCAAGTACCTGCTGGTAACTGCCTTGCTTGCTTAGTCTCCTCCTGACTGTGTAGTTCTGTTCTATGAATCTACCTGAAAGCAGCAACTAGAAATACAATACATCTTTATTTATAATAAGAAAAAATTACAGAAGCCTAACAGTGTGACAGTAAGGGAACAGGGAACATGTGAAAATTCTCTCCATGTGACAGAACACTGTGCAGCCATTTAACACCGCTTTTTAAAAGAGTTCAATCCCTACTTCACATCCTTCCCATTAATTCTAGATGGAGTTAAGATACATATATAAAAATACAACCATAAAATAACAACATATATATATTTTTTAATCTTGGGAGATGGGAGGGCCTTTTTAAGTACAACAGAAATCATAAAGGGAAAAGTCAATTAGGTTTAACAACATCAAAAATTTAAATTACTAGGTGAAAGAACTATAATTAAGCTGAAAAGCCAACAACTGAGAAAAACACTTGAAAAACAAAGACAAGGATCTATATGCAAAAGAGCTATTACAGATCAATAAGAAAAGATAATAGAATAGAAAAAAACAAGTAAAGGCAACATAATACAATACACCAAAACTCATGGAATGCAGCAAAAGCAGTACTAGGAGAGAAGTTTACAGCTGTAACAAACATCTACATTAAAAAGTAAGAAAGATGTCAAATAAACAACCTAAGTATACTTCAAGGAGCCAGAAAAGGAAGAACAAACTAAGCCCAAAGTTAGCAGAAGGAAGGAAATAATAAAGATTAGGGCAGAAATAAACAAAACAGAGAACAGAAAACATCAACGAGACTAACAGGCTTTTTTTAAAGATAAACAAAATTGGCAAACATTTTCGGTTAAATTAAGAAAAAAAGAGAAGACATATTCAGAAATGAAACAGCAGACATCACAACAATGCCACAGAAATAAAAAGGATCCTAAGAACCTACTGTGAATGATTCTATGTAAGCAAACTGGATAATCTAGAAGAAATGGATACCTTCCCAGAAACAACCTACCAAGACTAAATCATGAAGAAACAGAAAATCTGAAGAGACCTATAATTAGTAAGGAGACTGAATCGTAATCAAAAACCTCACAACAAAGAAAAGCCCTGGAAGGGACAGCCTCACAAGTAAATTCTACCAAACATTTAGAGGATTAAAACATCAATCCTTCCCAAACTCTTCCCAAAAATTGAAGAGGAGGGAATACTTCTAAACTCATTTTACGAGGCCAGTACTACTCTGATACCAAAGCCAGAAAAAGCCACAACAAAACAATCCAATGAATACAGATACTGTAAAATCCTTAATAAACTAGCAAACCACATTTGAGAGCACATTCAAAGGATCATACAGCACGACCAAGTAGGATTGATCCCTGGAATGCAAGGATGGTTCAACATTCAAAAATCAATCAATGTGCCATACCACATTAACTGAACGAAGGATAAAAATCACAAGATTATCTTAAGAGATGCAGAAAAAGAAACCGACAAAATTTAACACTGTTCCATGATAAAAATACTCAACAAATTAGGAAAAGAATGAATGGTTTCAACATTTTAAAGGCCATATATGAAAAGTCTCTAGCTAACATTCTACTCAATGATGAAAAACTAAAAGCTCTTCCTCTAAGATCAGAAACAAGGGCAATGATGCATACTCTTACCACTTCTATTCAACACAGTACTGGAAGCCCTAACTAGAACAATTAGGCAAGGAAAAGAAGTAAACAGGCATCCAAACTGGAAAGGAAAAAAATAACATTACCTCTGCTGGCAGATGACACGCACTTACATGAATCAACAGAAACCTTTAAAGATTCCACACATACAACACACTCATAAACTGTCAGATCTAATAAATGAATTTTATAGGATACCCAATCCACATACAAAAATCAGTTTTGTTTCTGTACATTAACAATAAACAACCTGAGAAAGACAATAAGAAAAGCAATCTCATTACTTTGCAAATGATCAAACAGAACAAAAGACCTAAAATCAATCTTACGAAAGAGATTAAAGATTTGTACACTGAAAACTACAAAACATTACTGAATGAAAACAAAGGAGATACAGATAAATGGAAATATATCCTGTGTTCATAAATTGGAAGAACTTAATATTGTAGAATCTCCATGCTACGCAAAAGTGATCTACAGATTTAATGCAACCCTGATCAAAACCCCAAGGGCATATATTAACAGAAAAAGAAAAAACAATTCTAAAATTCTTTGGAACCACAAAGGACCCCAATAGCTAAAACAATCCCAAGAAAGGCAAACAAAGCTGAGGCCTCAGACATCCTGATTACAGAACATATTACAAAGCCACAATAATAAAATAGTATGGTACTAGCATAAAGACTGGAGATGGCGATGGCACCCCACTCCAGTACTCTTGCCTGGAAAATCCCATGGATGGAGGAGCCTGGTAGGCTGCAGTCCATGGGGTCACTAAGAGTCAGACATGACTGAGCAACTTCACTTTCTCTTTTCACTTTCATGCATTGGAGAAAGAAATGGCAACCCACTCCAGTGTTCTTGCCTGGAGAATCCCAGGGACAGGGGAGCCTGGTGGGCTGCCGTCTGTGGGGTCGCACAGAGTCAGACACGACTGAAGTGACTTAGCAGCAGCAGCATAAAGACAGACATACAGACCAAGAGAACAGAATATAGAGCCTAGAAATAAACCCATGCACATATGATCAACTGATTTTTGACAGGATGCCAAGAATACACAATGGGGAAAGGACAGTCCCTTCAACAAATGTTGTTGGGAAAACTGGATATCCACATTCAAGAAATGGATTCTTATTTTACACCATGCACAAAAAAATCATTTCAATGAAAATGTAAATAAGCATAAATAAAGTGAAATAAACCACTCATAGAAGGACAAATACTGTGTGACTCCATTTGTATGAAGTATCTAAAGTAAACTCAGTGAAGAAGAAAGTAGAATGGCGGGGACCTCCTTGGTGGTCCAGTGCTCCCGACGCAGGGAGCCCAGGTGTGGTCCCTGGTCAGGGAACTAGACACCACAACTAAACTCACACGCAGCAACTAAAGACCCCTCGTGCTGCAACTATGACGCGACGCAGCCAAATAAATAAATATATTTCAAAAAAAGAAAGTAAAAAAGTAGAATGGTGGGTACCAGGGCCTGGGGTGGGGGTGGGAGGTTAAGAAATGGGAAGCTTAATGGGTATAACTTTGTCATGCAAAATAGAAAAGTTCTAAAGATCCGCTGTACAACACTGTGCTTAGAGCTAATAATATGAACTATATACTTAAAAATGTGTTAGAGTAAATCCTGTGCTCTTCAGTTAAAAAAAGGAAAAATGAGCAAAGGCAGGTTAAGTCACAGGAGAGGTACAAATGCTGACGCGATTAAAAACCAACGAAAAACCAAAGTAGCAAACAAAATCGTGAGTGAGAATCGTCTGATGTAGAGCAACTCTACCACCTTCTTGTCTCCAAAGAAAACCCCACTAGAAATGTTAGATAAAATTTAACACTCCACACCCCTTACACACACAGCTAAGCCTGAAACCAAGAAGGAAAGCGGAGTCTACTGTGTCATAAACAAAAAGGGAGGAATCAGGGAGACCAGTGAGCAGGCGCCAAAGCTGAAGGACTCAAGGGAGAAAGCACCCAGATACAGTTCTTAAAAGCAGAGGGCTGAGGACTGGGGATTTAATCACCCCTAAGGAAGAAGAGTCCAGGCTACAGGCCCCCTGCATGCCAGGAACCAGAGCTGAGATAAATTCATAAAGCTAGAAGCCAGGAAGGCCTATACTTCCACACCACTGTCCCACCCCTGCCATGAACTGGAGCCTAAAAAACTGCCCACCAACCTGGAGAAGAAGCAAGGAACCTTGCCATCTGCGAGGGGCTGCACAGAAAAAGAGGGCTCCTAAGAAAATGGAAATTCAGGCTCTCACCAGGTACAGAGTGAGTGTAAGCCGCTCAGTCGTGTCTGACTCTTTGTGACCCCACGGACTATATAGATGTAGACTCCAAATGCACACACCCCAAACCAATGGCAACCAGCTAAATTTGTAGGGCCCCAGCAGAGGAGAAAACAAAACTCCCCCTCAGAATGGTTCCATAATCCAAAACACATGGGAATCCCATGGAAACTAATCCCAACTCAAAACAGGGTTACGTTGAAAAACAAAAACAAACTGCTGCAAGAGGAAATAAACCATCAGAGGGGAGCGTAACGTAAGGAGAAGCTGCACTCCAAGAACTAGAGATAATAATAATCTAAAAGCATCTTTAAAACAAGCATGCTGAAAGACGACAGAATGCTGGTAATGGTGAAAGCTGGGCAAAGGACACACGCGGTTCATTATCATTTCCTTCTTTTGCATATATGAAATTCTCATAATAAAAAGGTTTTAACAAGCCCATAATGAAAAGTTTTTTAAAAGTTAAAGAAGTTCAAAGAGCTAAAGGAAGAAATAGAAACCATATGGTAAGAAGAGGCAGTTTTTTAAACCAAAAAAGAGAATAGAACTTAAAACACAATATTAAGATAACTACTTTTTTGGTTTAGTATAGACAGAGCTGAAGAGAGAATCAGACCCTGGAAAACAGAATGTGAAAATGTTCCAGAATGCAGGACAAAGACATAAAGAGATTAGGTTATAAAGAAAAGCTACTAGGAAGGCTAAAGAGAAGGTTCAAATACTTCTAGCAGAATAGTGGTCAAGGAAAAATAGGAGCCAAGGTGGGAAGGAAACATCAAGGTGAAGGAGCAGATTAAGGCCCAGGTGGGATAAATAAAAATATGTTCAAACCCAGAAGACTAGTATAATACAAGTGCAAAACAGCAGAGTCAGAAACAATTTTAAAGCTAAAAAAGAGGGAAAAAAAGATTCACAAAGGTGACAATTAAACTGACGATAGACTTCTCAATAGCAAAAACAGTTATTAGGAGATAAATGGGACCATATCCTCAAAGTGTTAAGGCAAATAACAGTCACTCTAGAATCTACAGCTATGAACAATGGTACAAGAATAGAGGCAAGATAAAGAAAGATATATATCTAAAAGAAATTTTTTGAGTACCAACAGTACCAAGACTGAGTTTACTGTATATAGAGTTACTAAACAAGGAAAGGATGAAAGTGAAAGTCGCTCAGTCGTGTCCTACTCTTTGCCACCCCAGGGACTATACAGCCCATGGAATTCTCCAGGACAGAATACTGGAGTGGGTAGCCTTTCCCTTCTCCAGGGGATCTTCTCAATCCAGGGATCGAACCCATGTCTCCTGCATTGCAGGCAGATTCTTTACCATAAGGGAAGAAGACAGCCAAAGGGAAAGAATGTCACGCAAGAAGTAATGGTGAGGTTAAAAAAAAAAAAGCATAATTTCTAAGCCAGTAAAAGAGAAAAAGATTGATTAAAGAAAATTCAATCAAATGAACAAAAGATAGAAAAGGAAAAAACAGGAAGCAAAGTAAAAGTATAGTTAAATTGGAAATTCAAAGTTAGAAGGCAGAAATCGGTAAACAGGTATCACCAGTCCTAATAACTATCTACACGGCTTCCCTGATAGCTTAGTTGGTAAAGAATCCGCCTGCAATGCAGGAGACCTGGGTTTGATCCCCGGGTTGGGAAGATCCCCTAGAGAAGGGAAAGGCTACCCACTCCAATAGTCTGGCCTGGGTCACAAAAAGTGGGACATAAGCAACTTTCACTTTCACTAACTAATGGATTAAATTAACCTAATACAAAAGACAGAGATTTTTAAGTCTTTTGCATGTGGTCTCAAGATACTAACCAAAAGAAAGCCAGTCTTACACTGGATTATTTTAATTCACCTCTTTCTGAAAGTGATCACACAAACACAACTTAGTAAGGATAAGAAAGACATGAATAACACAATTAAAAAGCTTGATCCAACAGACAGATATACAACCCCATGTCTATCAAATAGACAGTATACGTTCTTTCCAAGCACACATGAATAATTTATAAAAACTGATCATATATAAGGTCAACACAAAGGACATCATAATGAATTGACAGTACACCAGTTCTCTAACACCAATGGTTAGAGCTTAATTATAAGTTATAAAATTATATTTTTTAAAAGATAAAACTCACATATTCATAAACTAAAAAATACTTTTGAAAAAACCCACAAGTTAAAGAAGCAATCACAACCGAGATTTTGTACTAACCAATGGAAGCACATCAAAATTTGACCGCACATCAAAACTCGTGGGATACAGCAAAACCGCGACCCTGAGAGAAATCAGCAGCTTCAAACGCATTTTTGTTAAGTAACAAGAATTTCAGAAGATGTGTTAAACACATAATGAAATAGGGTTAAAAAGCAGGACAGACACACAGAATACAAGTAAAATTTAGGTAATCTAAATAAGATCAGTGGATCCCATCAATGTCAAGATTCAGGCTGTCATCATATATTACAGTTTTATGTTACCATTGGGGAAACTGGACAAAGTGTATAGGATCTCTCTAAATTATTTCTTAGAACTGTACGTGAATATACAATCATCTCAATGAAAATGTCAATTATAAAAAAAATCCCCAACACTGATACTGACACACGCTGATAAGGATGTGGAGCAACAGGAATTCTCATTCATTACTGGTAGGAACGCAAAAGGGTACAGCCACTCTTGGAAGACAATTTGGCAGCTTCTTACAAAATTAAACACATTCTTTCAACACAAAAGAATCCAACAATCGTGCTCCTTGTTGTTAATATAAATGGGTTCAAAACTTCTATCTACCAAAAACCTATACACAGATGTTTATGGTAACTTTATTCATACATGACAAAACTTAGAAGCAACCAAGATGTCCTTCAGCAGATGAATGGATCAGCTGCAGCCATCCAGAAAACGGAATATTATTTGGTGCTAAAAAGAAAGGTGCTATCAAGCCATGAAAAGACATGGAGGAAACTTAAACGCACACTATTAATACTAAGTGAAGAAGTCAATCTGAAAAGGTGGGTATGAATGGGTGGAGCAGAGGATTTGGGGGGCAGCAAAACTATTCTGTATGTTGCTATAATGGTGGATTCATGTCACATGTTTGTCAAAACCCATAGAATGTGTAACAAGAGTGAACCCTAGTGTAAAACGATGGACTCTGGGTGATAATGATGTGTCACTGTTGGTTCATCGACTGTAACAAAAGCAGCACTCTGGTGCACGCTGGGCATGTGTGGGGGCAGGAGTGTATGAAAAAGCACTGTACTTTCTGCTCAATTTTGCTGTGAGCCTTAAACTGCTTTAAAAAATAGTGTTTTTTTAAAAAGAAATGAAACGGTGCTATTCACATAAAAAAAATAAAACAGAGCAAATTAAAAGGAAGTAGAAGAAACAAATATTTATGCAGCGCATAATAATCTCTGCTATTATTCTGCTGGTGCTGGGACACAAGAGATAAGCAGAACACATCCCCATCCTCTTGGAGCTTACCATTGAGTATAGGAATCAGATATCAAACAAATAAACCACACAAATATAAAAGCACAATGTTCAATTATAGCCAATACTGGCAAACTTCATTTTATTGTGCTCTGTTTCACTGCACTTTGCTGATACTGCCTTTTTTTTTAATTGAAGGTCACATGTTTGTCACATGTGACAACCCTGCATTGAATACATCTATTGGTGCCATTTCCCAACAGCCTTTGCTCACTTCATGTCTTCTGGGTCACATTTTGGTAGTTCTCAAAATATTAAAAATTTTTTCATCACTATTATATTTGTTATGGTGATCTGTGATCAGTGATCTTTAATGTTACTATTGCAAAAAGGTTACAGTTTGCTGAAGGCTCAGATAATGGTATTTTTTTTAATTAACAAAGCATTTTAAAATTAAGGTATGTACACTGTTTTTCTAGACACAATGCTACCGCACACTTAGCAGACTACAGTAAAATGTAAACACAACTTTTACAGGCACCAGGAAACCAAAACATTCATGTGACTTTATTGCATAGTGATATTCACAACCAAATCTGCCATATCTCCAAGGTAGAACATGACCCACACTAATAGTGCCTCCAAGAAAGTGATGTTTAAGGTGAAAACAGAAGGCTGGGTAGGAGTATTTTAGGCAGAAAAACCAGCATATGCAAAGGCCAGCGTGGCTGGAGTACAGTGATAGGTCAGGATATTGGCAAAAATAAGGCTGGAGAGGCAGGCAGGATCAGAGTATGCAGGTTCTGGCTTTTACAATTATAGCAACTGCCAAAAAACTTGCAGGGCATTAAAGGAGTGACATAATCTGATCTGGGTTTTAGAAGATCACTCTGGCTGCTGTGTGGAGAATTAGACTGGGGGAGGGAAGACACAGAAACTTGTTGATAGCTACGGCAGTTAAGTAGCTGGGATTAAGGTGATGGTGGAGGAAAAGAAGTGGCAGGATTGTGGATATTTAGATGAGAGAATTGATGAGACCTAGTGATAGACATCAACAGACGGACTGACAGAGTAGGAGGTATACAAAGACAGCCAGCACTAAGGTTTCTGAATGACCAAGTGGGTAGAAATACCCTCTACGGTGAAGCAAAATAAAGAAGGAAATAATCGTGGGGGAGTAGGTTAGAAAGTAAGAGTTATATGCTTTAAACTTGAGGGGCCAGGAAAACATCTAATAAAACATCCACTGAACTCAGAATGGAAACACGGCTCAAACAATGTACACTGGACTCAATGGCTTGTGGGTAGTATTTAAAGCCATGAAAGTGAAAGAAATGGCCCAGGGGAAGCATATAGAGAAGAGGGTTTAAAACCATCCCTGGGGAACGTGGAGCTCTAGAGGTTTAGACAGAAGAGAAAGTTAGATCACAGAAAATAAACCAATGGATGGGGCTACAGAAAGCAAAAAAGAAAATGTTTCAAGGAGAGGAGCCCACTGAATTCTATTGAATACTGCAGAGAAATCACAGGAGGTGAGGGCAGGCAGGGCTTAGTAACATGGTGATCCCTGGGAGGACTTACCAAGAGGAGCTTCAGGGATATACACACAAGAGACACAGTGCAGACTGCAGTGTGTTGAAGAGTGAGTAGAAGGTGACAAACAAGGTAAGGCGTGCAAACCATTCCTCTGGAAGCTTCGTTATGGCAAGTGGGAGGACAGCCTGGACTACACAACGTGCTGGAAGGAGATGTGCAATCAAGAGAAAGCTTTTAAAAAGTGACTTCTCTGGAATTCCCCGGCAGTCCAGTGGTCAGGATTCTGTGCTTTCACTCCTGAGGCCTGTGTGTGCCCCCCGGTTGGGGAACTAAGGTTCTACAAGCCACCCCGCGCAGCCAAAAGAGAAGTAAACAAAAATTAAAAAAATAAACAGTGACTTCTCATTCCCTGGTAGCAACTGAATTGGGCAGATTTACTGATTAAAGGAGACTTAAAGAGTCAGGGAAATGGGCTCACTGATGGAACAAGTCCTGAAAATTGGGAAGGGACGGGAGTAGAGAGACATGAAGGGATGAGTCATTAAGTCCCTAACCAAGTATTTATAAGAATTCAACATAAAGCTTACTTCTACCTAAAGGAGAAATATCCCTATTCTAATATGGAAAGAAGCAGCTTCAAAAATGCAATGGCTTTAGCTCACATAATCCTGTGCTTCCGAGAACCCCAGAACACTAGAGTTTGGTCACAGTTTTAGAGCACTAAGGTTTATGCGACATCTTACCCCTACACAGGTCGTAAAAACTGAAAAGTTACAGCTTCAAAAAGCATTTAGGCGCTAGTGACAATTCAACCTAACCATCATGGCATACATTTTAGGAAGATTTTCACACTCATATTCTCTTCTTCCACCTTTGTAGTATCTTTAAAATTGTTCCCTGAGGACAGCAAGAGAGGATTATCATCCTCTGGGAAAGACGGAAGCATGGGTTCAGAACGGTAGGAGAGGACATCCATCCCAAGCACTATAGCAAGCGATGCAGACAGGATGTAAACCCACATCTTTAGGTTTCAAAACCAATGCTGATTTAATAATCACATCTCTTAATACCTAACAAGGTTGCCGAGTATTTATGCCTTGACCTTTTGGGGTTCACATCTAGAAGGGCAACCAAGTTCTCTCACAAGTCAACACTGACACCTTAGATACCATGAAACATTGGGCTGGAAGAACGCACTGACAGAACATAAAGTTGTAGGTCCCAATCCTTTTCCAAGTAATGGACAGTCTGTTCACCCACATGGTGATGGGAGAAGATACAAACTCAACATGGATATTGAAAACAGAAGTGAAGAAAACTCCAGGTTGCCAAACACTTCAGTTACCAAGGCCAAGACACAAAGGAAGCATCTGGGGCAGCGTCTGATGAAAGCAGAGCGTCTCTGTTCGCTTGCTAATTACACAATCTAGAGCAGGGTTTCTCAACCTTGGCGCTACTGACATTTGGGGCCAGGTGATTCTTTGTTGTGGGAAATTGTCCTGGGCACTGCAAGATGTGTGGCAGTATCCCTGGCCGCTACACACTCTGTCCCAGCAGTACAACTCCACCTGCCCCGGTCATGACAACTAAACGAATCTCCCAGCATTGCCAAACATCCCCTGGGAGCAGGAGCGGGCGAGGAGATAGTCTCCATTTGAGTAACACTGATCTAAATGGATTCCACCATGAATACAGAATGAATTATTTTCTAAGTTTCTTCAAGGAGAAGAAAACATCAAATAATTTTGACTTTACAGGCTATAAAATGATTTCAGAAACAAAAGATAATCTGTGGAGCCCTTAAACTTTTCAAATTTTGCTTTGTAGTTGGCAGATGCCTGCTGTAGTCCCTCACAGCACCCTTAAATCTTCTAAAATACTTCTGAGTGTTCCTGTTGATTCACCAAGCTATGTTAGCTATGCTGCAGACAAAATCAACTTTGTCTTGGTGTCTGAATACCTAAAACAGAACTGTTTTAAAATATCTGCAGCAGAGCTCAGATTGGGCAGTTGGGCTTTAACTGACTCAGGACAGAGCAAAATTGTTACAACCCAAGATTCAATCCCCCTTGAGGCTTCCACACTGCCTCTGCTAAACCTAGCTGGAGGGCTCTTCAAGGGAGAAGCAGAGGCCTTAGCCCCCAGAGTATGGGCCTGACCCAAGAAGCTTCTGTAAAAGTCTGTTGTGTGAATGAATAGAATGGACACTGTCACACATTAATAAGATCTTTTTCTGCTCTCTAAAAGTTAAATGTGTAAGAAACAAGACTTGGAATAATAATAATAAACTTTTAAAAAGCTAGTCTTAGTTTGTAATAGTTTTTATAGGTTCTCTCTAGGAATATCATCTTTTTAGTCCCCTTTCCAAAGTACAACTAAAAAGTTTTTAAAATCCCTAAGCACATTAACCACCACTTTCAGAAGCAAGATTAGACAAAGGGAAGGCATAGACCAAATCAATGTTGAAATCTTAAACTCAAAAGGAGAAAAGAACGTGCACATCTGAAGTTTAAAGTCATTCTTACCCCGTGACCCCCCTAACCCAGCTCTTGATCTCCAAATTCAGGGGGTGGGTAAATTTAGGGTGAAAGATTAGGCCTCAGCTACATGGCTCAGATGGTAAAGAATCTGCCTGCAAGGCGGGAGACCTGGGTTCGATCCTTGGGTTGGGAAGATCCCCTGCAGGAGGGCATGGCAACCCACTCCAGTATTCTTGCCTGGAGAATCCCCATGGACAGAAGAGCCTGGTGGGCTACAGTCCATGGGGTCGCAAAGAGTAGGACATGATGGAGCAACTAAGCGCACACACAGTGGCATTTAAAAACATTCTGGCAAGTGCTCTGTCAGGCAGTCTATAATTAGTAAGTATGCCTCGGAAATTTAAAATGAACTCAGAGGGTTTCAGAAGCCAACAGCCAGCCTCCTGAGACCTGAGCTGCACAGGCTCGGGGCTGATGCTGTTGAGAACTGGCGCTGGGTGCCGGCCACGGCACACACGTGTGTGTACCCACATGCCACTTCTGCAGTTTCTTTTTCAAGGCTCTCATGGCTTGACCTCAACACCTGCTGCACTTCCTGAAGACAGACAGGCCTTGGAGCTCCACTTGTTCCTCGCACGAGGCTGCACTTTCTAGGAACGACCGCACACACGCAGAGGCTGGCCAGCTGCCAAGGCAGGGGCAGCCCAGCCGCCTCGGGCCTGAACTTTCCCAGTGCTGTCAGGGCGGGCTCCCGCTAGGAGCTGACTCAGCGGCCGGCGTGGAACTCTGCCAACCACACAGCAGTTCGGGGGCTGCCGGCAAGTCACAGATGTTTTGCTAAACCAAAGCAATCAGCCGGGAGGCGGGTCTGGGCTGGCAGCCAGGCTGCTGCTGTCGGGGAAGCTAGGACTCTCTGATCCTAGTCCGAGCTCTGCCACCACCTTCCTGGTGATCAGAGGGGAAACCTCTGCGCCTCTCGGTGTCTCCCCTGCTTCTGAGCATGTCTGCGGAGCTGCAGTGGAGGATGGCACTGTGTGCATGAAAAAGCACCTGGGGCACTGCTACCACCGTGAGCCAGTTCTGTTAATCCTCACATCCTTGGAGGTACGCTTCGGTATTTTTATTTCACAGAGGGCTCAAAGGAATTAAGAGCCCTACTGAAAGATCACAAGGGTAAGAGATGGAAGAGATGGTATTTGAACCCACTTTGCTGGCTCTGGAATCGACTGCAAACACTGCTACTGTAAAGCTCAGATCAACTGCATAGGTAGGGCTCCTGGATACAAAGATGCTGATTTTTCAGCCTACAAAGGACCTTTCTCATATGGCTTCTTGGTGCTCTGTGTAAATCCATAGCTCTTCACAACTGATTTCTAAGTAGCATCATTGGACCACAAGAAGTATGTATGCTGCGCACTTCCCTGGAGGTCTGGGGCCAAGATTCTGAGCTCCCAATGCAGAGGGCCCAGGTTCTATCCCTGGTCAGGGAATTAGATCCTGCATACGGCAACTAAGAGTTCACATGCTGCAACTAAAGACACCACATGCCTCAACTAAGAGCCGGCAAAGCCAAATAACTAAATAAGTAATTATTTTTCAGGGAAAAAAAAGAAGTATATGTGTTTACAGGGAGTACCCAAATATTACCAGCTTTATTATGAACTCCCTGCCTTCACACCAAGTCACTTGGCCTGGAAGACCTGATCATCACTCCCATTCTTTGGGTGAAGAAAAGGAGCATGGCAAGTCAGAAAGACAAGAAGCAGCAGAAGGCGAAGAAAGCACAGATTCCTTAGGCTCCACCTCCTGAATTAATTCATTAGGACCCTGGAGTCTACATTTTTAAAAACAATTCTGGAGCTCTCCCTAGATGACTCTCAAGCTCTGGCTTGTGTAGGAATCACTGAAGCTTGCCTTGGCTAAAAAGAGAATTGTGAGAGCCTCCCTGGTGGTCCAGTGCTTAGGACTCAGTGCTTTCAGTGCCCGGCCTGGGTTCAATCCCTGGTTGGGGAACTAAGATCCTGCAAGCTGAGCAGCCCAGCAAAATAGATAAATAAAAAGAAAATTGTGAGGTCTACCCTTCCATGTTTCAAAGGAGGTATAATAAGGGTGAGATGAAGTCATGTCTACAAGGCTCTTTGCTGGAAAATATATACAATGCAACAGCTTCCCATCAGCCACATTTAGCAGCAAAACAACGAAATTGCCCTTAAAAAGCTCGATCCTGGGTTAGCCTGGGGCTAAGACACAATCTTAGGCAAGACAGTTCTCTTATCATACTACTACTAGAAAAACTGAAATTGGAGTCATACATCTCATTTTTAGATATCCCTTATAACACTGTTGCAACCTCATTCTTCCTCAATACCATGCCCCACCCCACCCCCCAAAAAAAACACTGTATTGACAATCTTTCCCATGAAACTTAGAACTATCTACTTTAGGAGTAACTTACACATTTCACTGCTCTAATCAAGAAAACAACTATGAGGGAAAAACTCAAGGTCTATCCCTGTCTAGGCTGCTGGTCACTGAAGGAGGCTGAGAAGACACAGACTGGCACAGACGCTGGCAGTCCAGTACCCCTCCCTGGCTAGCCTTTCGGGGGAGCAAATAAGCCCCCAAGAGGAAAGACTGACCTGCTTGAGCTGCTCATCCAGGTTCCAGCCCGGCTGCCCTGCCGAAGAGACTGAAGCGGAGGTCTTCGAAGCATCTTTGGTATGGTCTTCTTTAGCTTGCTGTCCATGGGGTGCGAGCCCTGGTGCTGGGAGCAGACCAGGTAAGGGAGCTGCTCTGGGGTCTTGGCGAGCCACCTTCTGCACATGAAAATATTTTGAAGCGGCCTGGGTCTGTTTCTCAGCCACCTCTGCTTCATCATCCCCATCCTCACCTTCCAAACCTCCTTCCTCTTCCTCAGGCTCTGAGTTCACCTTGCTCCGTTCAAAAACTCGGGCCACTGCAGTGGCCGGTGGAACTCTGGCTGAGGGACCCAGGGCAGGGCTGCCAGAGGGCCTCCCAGGTGTGGCAGAAAGGTGAGTCTGCTGTGTGACCAGCTTCTGGGCGTACAAGAATGGGGTTTCCCTCATCTGCTGCCCCTGCTTCTCTCTGGCATCCATCTGCAGAGGAGCCAGGTGGGGTGGCTGTGGCGGCGGCGGCTGCTTCTGCTGAGGGTGCAGTGGCTCCATCACTGCCTCGAGTTTCACCCACAGACTGGCATGGCTTCGAACCTGGGCACAGCCCGACAGGCACACGGGGTCTAAACCTTTATGTGATTAATAGAAACCACATAGGAGAAAGAAAAGGGGAAAAAAAAAAAAGGTGTAAAACAGGTATAAAAAGGTTTTCTGGGCTTCCCTGGTGGCTCAGTGGTAAAGAATCTGCCTGCTAAAGCAGGAGACCTAGGTTCAATCCCTGGACTGGGAAGATCCCACATGCCTCAGAGAAACTAAGCCTGTGCACCACAACTACTGAGCCTGTGGCTCTAGAACCCGGGAGCCACAACTACTGAGCCCACGGGCCACAACTGCCGACGCTCGTGCGCCCTAGAGCCAGTGCTCTGCAACAAGAGAAGGCACCACGAGAGGCACGCACACCGCAACTAGAGAAAGTGTAGCAACCCAGCACAGCCAAAAATAAATAAATAAATAATTTAGGGAAAAAAAGACGTTTTCTTTGCTCCAGTAAAGGGCATGAATTCTGAACATTAAACATGTGCCAGTAAACCTGAGTGGTGGGAGTTGTTTGGGGCGGGTGGTGGGGGTCGTGGTAGGTGGGTAAGAAAAAGTGTGAGGAAGAGGAACAGGATTTAAGAGGAGAAATAATGGGATGAATCCCAGTAGTGCCCGACAACTGGTGGGTTTAAAAAAAAAGTAAACCTAGATGACATGAAGTCTGCAAACATCTGTGTTCTGATCTCTCTTCCTCAACATTATCAAACACTAATCTGTTTATTACTGAAAAAGCAACTGGGTTTGCACTGTACAGAGGTTGTGAGTAGAAAAACCACAATAAAAAAGGGAAAGAAGGGCCTGCCTACAAGAAAGAGACTATTGCTTATGTTCCCAGGCCCATCAGAGAAAGATATTACCATCAAAGCAAGACAGAGTTATCAGGCAGACACAAAGATTTTTCTCATAGAAAAGCAGAACCTAGCAAACTCCCCTTGGGTTTAAACTTTTAAAATTTCCCAGAATAAATGGCCAGCCTGCTTTTTGAGTGGGCTGAGCCAATGCTAACTGGACATTATAGCCTCAAAAAGAATCCAATTTCAACACGAAAGAATGAAACACGAAAGGAGGCAAGAGTTCTCAAATTGCAATCGTCAACTCAAAAACAAACGGGGGAGGGGGATTCCTCTGGAGATTTTTAAGCTTTAATTAATTGGAAACAGGTATCAATATCGTCTAAACAAGTCAAAGCTCAATTTTTAAATTTTTTTTAAAGCTTCTTTTTTAAAAACAGTCTAGAAAATCTCGTCACATCCCCTTTCTTTCTGATTCACTTCTATGACATTCTATGACAAATATAAAAAGGAAAGGCTTTCAGGCCAAAAGTATTCTGGAGGCAGGTTTATCAGCATTCTTACCAATCAGTCTCCAAACACACACCCCTTTCACACCCTCTCCTCCTTTAACCAGCCCCCCTCTTTACCTTCCTCCTTTTCAGGCCCCCACCCCCAGCAAACCTCACTTGAGTTATGTTTCCTCAGCAAGTCTCTGCAACTGAATGGATTACTATGCATGGGCAAATTTTAGGTGAACAAGACTTGCAACATGGCGTACAGTGCTATCATCACATAAAAGCAGCAGCAGCAGTGCACAGGTTGGGACTTGATAAATTCGATAAATGCACTGTTTAAGGATTGGGCAGAAATACTTAGAAAAAAAGAAAGAAACCTAAATGTCTTCGCATCTTCAAAAACTCACGCGGAAGTAATCACACCCCTAGCAAAATCAACTGCTTGGATTTATGTATTTTTAACAGATTGAAAAGGTACAACTTTTAAAGCTAGGCAAAAAAATAAATGTTTAAATTTTCATTTTCTGTTTAATCTTAGAAGTACTTCGTTTGTCTTTTGCATTCTGTGAAAAATTCAAATTCCAATTTGCCTCTTACTGCCTCTACTTCCTCTCTTCGCACTTTAGAAAGTGTGAGCTATGCCTGCAGCAATACTTTCATTCTGCTATAGCCTTTTTTATAGCGTAACAAAGCATGAAAAGGTTTACACCCACGTTAAATCCAGTTGCCAAAAGTGTTCATTTAAAATAAAAACAATCTGCATCACAGAAAAGTAAACAAAAGAATAAGGAAAAGCAAAGAATTCGGTGGTCATTTTCATTCTCCTTATAGCATTATAACATCAATCGATCACAAGCGGGATAATTTTTCAAACAAGTCCTGCCAGTCATCGAACAACTGTTTCTCCTCTTGTGGCACCATCTTCTCTGTATGCTGTCCCCAGCGGGGAGGGGTGCGGGGTGGAATCTCACAGCCTCTTTAGGAAGACTGAGATGACTCAGTTCTACAACTCGATGCGCACACCCTCCCCCAAAGAGCCCATCTTCCCCCGACCCTAAACAGCTAGTAGATCCAAAAAAACAATATCACCTGCCTGCTTTTAGAAAACTTAGGTTAAAAATCTAAACCACTCCATCCCTTCACACGGCCCCCTCCCCCATTTTCCCTAAAGTTCCCGGACCTGCAAGACGGGCGCAACGGACTCCTTGCAGCTTTGAAGCCCGCCTCGCCCACCATTCCTTCTACCTTCGCTGCCAGATCTCTCTGCCAGCCCCCTTTTACCCCATACATCCATCACCCCGCCATTCTTTACATCCCCCCAACCCAACTCTATCCCTTTTACCAATACCAAGCCCCCCTCCACCCCCAAGCCAATCCGCTGGCTCTTCTTAGATCGTCCCAACGCCACCTTATCTTTGCTCTCTCCGTTCCCAGGGGCCCCTCACTCTTCCCATCCCTTTATCTCAAATCACCCTAATGGGCGAGGGCGCTTCTGGGCTCCTCCCAGCGCTCTCACTTTTCCTCCGCGGTCCCCAGTGCTCCGCCGGCCCGCGCCTTCACGTCTGCCGCTACACACCTGCCTTCCCTTCTACTCCATCCCCTCCACCTGCCACAGCACCCGCTCCTGCCGAGGCTGAGAGAGACGGACCCCGCGCGGCTTACCTGTGCGGGGCGCTCCGGGTCAGCCGGCAGCACAGGAGGCGGTCACTCAGGCCCCGGCGCGGCAGCTGCGTTTCGGAGTTCTCCGCAGCCGGGGGCCACAGCCGGGGCGGGGCCCGCACCGGAAGCGGCGCCGCAGGGCCGGGTTGCCGGCCCGGGGCGGGAAGGGGCGGGGCCACAAGGAACGGGCGGGGCCTGATGCCGGAAGTGGCCAAAAAGGGAGCGAGGGGGCGGGGTTTAGCGGAAGTGACTTCCAGGGAAAGCTCCGCCCAACCGAGTCGTGGGCGGAAGCTACTGGAAGCTGGCAGAAGCTTCCGCCAATGGGAAAGCGCAAACACGGAGGAGTTCCGGTGAGAGTACTTCCGCGGGGAGTTGAAAAAAGCCGGTCGGCTTGCTCCTTTTTCTGCGAGTTTTCTAGCTGTGAAGGCTGGTGTAACGCGGGCCAGCGGTAGGTTGCTATGCTATGCTAAGTCGCTTCAGTTGTGTCCGACTCTGTGCGACCCCATAGACGGAAGCTCACCAGGCTCCCCCGTCCCTGGGATTCTCCAGGCAAGAATACTGGAGTGGGTTGCCATTTCCTTCTCCAATGCATGAAAGTGAAAAGTGAAAGTGAAGTCGCTCAGTCGTGTCAGACTCTTAGCGACCCCATGGACTGGAGCCTACCAGGATCCTCTGTCCATGGGATTTTCCAGGCAAAAGTACTGGGGTGGGGTGCCATTGGTTGGGAGGAAGGTAAATAAAGGACCAGAAGTGTCAGGGCTTTCTGCTGCTGCGGTCCCCTCCCCAGCGTCCTGCCTACAAACCGTTTTCCTCTGAAATTCCCGCTTCCAGATTAGCTTTTCTGTGTCCTCTGAGGATTCAGCATCCCCTGGAACTCTCTCACATGGGTTAGTATTCTCACTTACCAGGTTCCAGAAGTGGGGGCAATGTGCCAAATACTGTCACCTCTTGTAAAAACCCTTGCTTCTGTGACGCTTACTCCTAAGACTTTGGCACCCATTTAACCACCTCTGTGAAGATCATCTGTTAATATGTGGATCCAGCTCCTTTTCTTACTTTCTCTAACCATCTACCATCTTGATAAATTCAGAATCACTGACAATTCATTTAACTTGCAGGCTTCATCCCTTTTCTCAGCCTCCAATCCCAGTCAAAAAACCTGGATCTTGTCACCAGAAACTCTGTCCTGTTCAGTTCAGTCGCTCAGTCGTGTCCGACTCTTTGCGACCCCGTGA
The DNA here is from genome assembly GCA_935064755.1 of Tragelaphus eurycerus. Taxonomy (NCBI): domain Eukaryota; kingdom Metazoa; phylum Chordata; class Mammalia; order Artiodactyla; family Bovidae; genus Tragelaphus; species Tragelaphus eurycerus. Next base: position 5,241,094 of record CAKXYN010000120.1, on the reverse strand, counting down.
ATCGCAGCACGCCAGGCCTCCCTGTCCATCAACAACTCCCGGAGTTCACCCAGACTCACGTCCATCGCGTCAGTGATGCCATCTCATCCTCTGTCGTCCCCTTCTCCTCCTGCCCCCAATCCCTCCCAGCATCAATCTTTTCCAGTGAGTCAACTCTTCGCATGAGGTGGCCAAAGTACTGGAGTTTCAGCCTTAGCATCATTCCTTCCAAAGAAATCCCAGGGCTGATCTCCTTCAGAATGGACTGGTTGGATCTCCTTGCAGTCCAAGGGACTCTCAAGAGTCTTCTCCAACACCACAGTTCAAAACCATCAATTCTTTGGCGCTCAGCCTTCTTCACAGTCCAACTCTCATATCCATACATGACCACAGGAAAAACCATAGCCTTGACTAGACGAACCTTTGTCGGCAAAGTAATGTCTCTGCTTTTGAATATGTTATCTAGGTTGGTCATAACTTTGCTTCCAAGGAGTAAGCGTCTTAGGAATCAGTAATTCGAACATCCCTCTATCCAACCACAGCATGATAACCTTGAGCTTGACTGATCAAGAATGTCACCATAACTGTCTTTTTCGCTTTATCAGAACCTCCAATCTGATGAAAGCTTCTACTTAATTCCCACTTTTCAGTTCCCTCCTTATCCATCTTAAAATTCAATGTTACATCGTTACAGTCCCCCTCTTACTCTTAAGTCTGCCCCAACACTCCTCTTTTCCCCAAACAAGTCCTCCACCATTGATGGATTAACATGCTTCTGTATGCCTTTATCTTGTCACAGTAAGTTGTCCTGCTGAGCAGATTGGCATCCCTAAATACAATCATTTCAACCTTAAATGAGCTCTGAACAGTGTCTGGAAATTTCATCATATTTTTCTAGTTAACTTGCTCTCCACTGTCTGCAAATCTCTAATCCTATGCTTCCTGTACTGCTTCCCTGACTATCCTACTAAGTAATAGAAAATATAGAATGCCCTCAAATCTAGAAATCTACATGTGTTTCCATCCTGTCCTTGCCTCCTATAAGTTACTCAATCAAAAATATTCATTGAACAACTATATGCCAGATGAGACATCATCTAAGTGCTTGTTGAGCAATGAACAAAAATGTTCAAGGATGTTTCTAGTGTGAGGAGACAGAAAAACAAATATATATGTGTGTATGTATATATTCTGAGAAGAACAAAGCAAGGTAAGGGTTAAACAGTGGTCTCAGGTGGCTACTATTTTAGATGTTAGTCAGAGAAAGATTCATTGATAAGGGGCACTTAAGCAGAAAATAAAATTGGTCTGATGGGGCTGTGCCATGTGGATATCTTGGGAAAGCAAGTTCTAGACAGGAGAAGCAAATTTAAATGCTCTGAGGCAGGAGAGTGCTTGACATGCTATAGAAATAGCAAGGAGATTGCTCTAGCTGATACAGAGTCAGTGTGGGGAGAGTGGTAGGAGATGAGATCAGAGAGGTAGCCTGGGGTCCAATCATGTGGGACTTTGTAGGCCATGGTGACAACTTTGGATTGTTACCACTAAAACCACTGAAGAGTTGTTTGATCACACTTAAGCCTCTTAAAGTTTCATTCTAGCTATTATGTGGAGAATAGACAATGAGGGTAGAGAAGTAAGAGTGGAAGTACTAGTTCTGGCAGAAGATGATGGCAGCAGTGGAGGTGGTAAGAACGGGTCAAATTTCAGGTGCATTTTGAAAATAAAGCCACAGGACTTACTAATGGATTATGTATAGGTTAGGGAAGAGAGGAAAGGATGATGTCAAGGTCTTTGTCCCAAGTAACTGGTAGAATAGTGATATCATTACTAACCAAGAAATTTTGTCCAAAGCTGACCCCGATGGAATGCTACTCAGCAATAAAAAGGAATGAATTTTTTTTTAAAAGGAATTAAGTATTGACATATCTAACAACTTGGTGTTACAACAACATAACAATAAAAGCATTATGCTGAGTGAAAGAAGCTAGTCTCAGAATGAAAATCTTGAAAATATTAAAAATATGGTGACAGAGAATAAGTCGATGGCTCCCAGATTTAGGAATGGAAGAGTGACTATGAAGAGATAGCAAAAGGGATTTGGGTGTGATGGAACTCTTCTGATTGTGGTGGTAATTACATGAGTCTATACATGTGTTAAAATCCATAGAACTGTATAACAAAAATACAGTCAGTTTTATTGTATGATCATACATTTTTTTTTTTTACTATGCTCAGAATATGCGTGCTATGCACGCTCAGACATGTCCAACTCTTTGCAGCCCTGTAGCCCACCAGGCTCCTCTGTCCATGGAGTTTTCCTGGCAAGAATGCTGGAGTGGGTGGCCATTTCCTATGCCAGGGGATGATCCTGACCCAGGGATTGAACCTGCATCTCCTGTGTCTCCTGCATGGGCAGGCGGATTCTTTACCACTGCGCCACCTGGGAAGCCCCATATTGTATGATAAGTTTTTAAACCAAACTTGCCTTGTGAGCTCAAGTTTCCCTTCCTAATTCTCAGGGTTCTCCCTTTAACCTTTTGCAGTGTTGGATCCTTCCATCTGCATTCAAACAAGCTCTAGTTTCAACCATCTTTTGCTTTGAAAAAACAAAAACAAAAAAAAAACACCCTTTCCCTTGACCCTATATTCTGTGCCTAAGGCCTTATCTCAAGATTCCCCTTCCTGGCAAAGCTTCTAGAATTACTGTCCTCATTGCAGCCCAAGCGATCTTATCTCTCTGTCTTTAAAATGCTCTACGGCTTCCCATGACTCTTGGGATTGAGACCTAAATTCCTTCATGTGGCCCGCAGAACCCTAGCCTCTGCCTACCTCTTTGGTTTTAACTCTGCTTCAGGTAGAGTAGAGGACCCAAGAGGGGGCAGCCTTCCTAGATAAACTCAGTAATAGTTGAAACAACACACATGCTCTCTGACCCACACCCCACCCCTCACCCCCCATAGTCATGTGTTTAAACTCGAGATAGTCACCCATTCTGGTTACCAGAAATATCATTTAATCTCCTTTGGCATCCAAGATGTAGTAGATGGAACAGAATAACCATAGTATTTTTCAGCTTCTCCTATTGAGAGGTGGAGTCTGTTTCTCCATTTTCTGAATCTCAGGTTGGTCATTTGATTTGCTTTGTTTCTATGGGATATTGGCAAGTCTGATACTAGAAGTATTTAAAAAAATTTTTTTTAAACTTTATTGACTTTTGGTTGCACTGGGTCTTTGTTGCTATGTGTGGACTTTCTCCAGTTGCAGCAAGCGGGGGCTAGTCTTCATAGTGGCGCGTGGGCTTCTCAGTGCAGTGGCTTCCCTTGTTTCGGAGCACAGTCTCTAGAACGTGGGCTCAGTAGTTGTGGCACATCGGCTTAGTCATTCCTCGGCATGTGAGATCCTTCCAGACCAGGGATCGAACCCCACCCACCGACCCACCTGTGTCTCCTGCATTGGCAAGCAGATTCTTAGTCACTGGACCACCAGGGAAGGCCATAAAAATCTTAAAAAGTGCTTACAATTATGGCTTGCTCTCTGTTGCTGCTGAGAACTCTTTCACCACCTTGTGAAAAACTTTGCTGCTGCTGCTGCTAAGTCGCTTCAGTCATGTCCGACTCTGCGCGACCCCATAGACGGCAGCCCACCAGACTTCCCCGTCCCTGGGATTCTCCAGGCAAGAACACTGGAGTGGATTGCCATTTCCTTCTCCAAAGCATGAAAGTGAAAAGTGAAAGGGAAGTCGCTCAGTTGTGTTCGACTCTAGCGACCCCATGGACTGCAGCCCACCAGGCTCCTCCATCCATGGGATTTTCCAGGCAAGAGTACTGGAGTGGAGTGCCATTGCCTTCTCCGGTGAAAAACTCTAGCTAACCTGCTAAATGATGAAAGACATGTAGTTGTCACCCCAACTGACATCTAAGCAACTGCCAAACATGTGAGTGTGGTCCCTTAGACAAACTAGCCTGCCAACCATCAGATGTGTGAACCAGGCCATTGTAGACCGTCTAGGCCAAGCTATGCTAGCCAAGACCAGAAGTCCATTGACAAACCCATAAACCAGTGAAAAATTAGGTTTATTGTTTTAAAGTTAAACCAGTAAGTTTGGGGGCAGTTTGTTTTGCAATAAAAGGTAATTGAAACCTGGGGCATTTCTTTGCATCTGTCCGGCTAGATTTGGTTGGTGGAATTCTTAGAGCTGAAGAAGAAAGTCTCCGTATATCATCTTCACATAGCTGGCCTATGTTACCTACAGTTCTCCCATCATATTTTGCTTAAATACAGCAGGGATGTAATCTTACATCATGTCTTTTATTTCAGCTGTTCAATATAGGTGATATCATTTGCATGGTTTTCACTGACTTTATTATTTTAAAAAAATAAAGGTTGAATTACATAAATATTAGGTACTATTCATATGTATGTTTTGTTATTAATTCTTAAGTAGTACAGGGCATAAAAGCTAAGAAACAAGCTGAGAAATATGGTAAATGGCCACATTATAGAAAAATAATGTAATTAGTTACAATTAATGAAGGGAAAATGCTTTTATGAGTTTATGATAACCAATATGAATTACTGATGTAATTTGTGTGTATCTTAAAGAGATTTGGTGTTTTCACATGAATAGGTGTCAATCTGGGGACTTGGGAACATAAAAAATGTTTTCTCATTGAAATTAACAGTGATTACATTTTCCACCTGCAATGGCCCCACAAAAGGCTTTTCAGGTAAGGCAGGAGGGGACCGTCCTTTTACTGTAATAGAAAATTAAAATGTGACAGATTAAGGCTCTTCTTGCTCTGAGATCAAGGTATAGCCTCAGGAGCCTGGAATTTCTTTGGAGGGAATGATGCTGAAGCTGAAACTCCAGTACTTTGGCCACCTCATGTGAAGAGCTGATTCATTGGAAAAGACTCTGATGCTGGGAGGCATTGGGGGCATGAGGAGAAGGGGATGACAGAGGATGAGATGGCTGGATGGCATCACTGACTCGATGGACGTGAGTCTCAGTGAACTCCGGGAGTTGGTGATGGACAGGGAGGCCTGGCGTGCTGCGATTCATGGGGTCACAAAGAGTCTGACACGACTGAGCGACTGAACTGAACTGAACTGATAACGTGTATAAAGAAAGAATGTGACAAGCCTGAAAGGAGGTGTATCCTGTTGACGCATTCCTGAGGAGACCTTGCTTTTGAGGTGGTGGATGTACCAGTAATGTTATCTGTATCCTGATTTGACTTCCAGTGTGTTTTCCTACAGGAGAACATATGCCCATCAGGCTGACTCCTGGGTCCTTTCTTTCACAAAACTGTTTGTATTTTTGTTATTGTTCATTTTTTGTTTATTTTCTTAAAAAAATTTTTTTTAATTCATTTTTTGACCTTACAGCATGTATAGTCTCAGTTCCCTGATCAGGGATTGAAGCCGTGCCCCCTGCAAGTGGAAGCATGAAGTCTTTAACTATTGGATTGCCAGGGAAGTCCCTGTTGTTCATCTTTCAAATCAGATAGTATTTGGTGCCTGATGTCTGAGTTATGTTTGGTAGCCTCCACAAGCCAATCAACCCTGGGAAACTGCCAACACCTAGTTATTGAGGCCCGAAATAATAAGCCCAGCTGGTGGTGAGCAGCCAGCCTTCCCCTGCAGGAAGCCCATTCCCTTTTAACCTGCTCTTTTTTTTTAACCTCTTACTATTTTTAAGAACTCAACATTCAATGTTGGTGCTTGGGAATAAAGATTTTTGATGGGTTAAAGCCCCTGACCATATGTAGGTGTCATATGTAGGTGTCTGTGGACACATAGGAACTGGTTGGTGCCACTATTCTCCTTTCCAATCCTTGACTCTGGGATTTTCCAGCATTTTGATGAACTAGACTATATTGTTCTTTCCCTGACCTGGAAGAGGTCAGACCCCTAAGGCAAGTGATTCATCTTTGCAAACAGTGGTTCATTTCACCCTTTTTGACACAGAATTGAAAGCTATTTTTGCAAAGCTCCACCTAAATTTCCAGTAATCGGTAGTCCCATAGGCTTCCAAAGCAAACGGGAATAGGAGGCAATTCAAGCCATCTATCCTAGAACAAAACCTCTGGTCTCAGGTCTGTGTCTCTGGTCGGGGCTCTTTGGGGGCTACCTGACCTCCCATCCAACAGAGCTGTTATAAACCAGATACTATCAAGTGCTGAAGACTAAGAAGAGAGGGTGCCCAAGCTGAAGTCAGCCTGGCAGTGAGCTTGGTTGGCTGGGAGAATAGTGGCGCCAACCAGTTCCTATAAATGTGTCCACAGACACCTACATATGGTCAGGGGCTTTAACCCATCAAAAATCTTTATTCCCAAGCACCAACATTGAATGTTGAGTTCTTAAAAATAGTAATATAAATTTTCTGTTGTCAAGATTGGGCTTCCCTGATAGCTCAGTTGGTAAAGAATCTCCTGCAATGCAGGAGACCTCACTTTGATTCCTGGGTCAGGAAGATTCCCTTGTGGCTCAACTGGTAAAGAATCTGCCTGCAATGTGGGAGACCTGGGTTTGATCCCTGGGTTGGGAAAATCCCCTGGAGAAGGGAAAGGCTACCCACTCCAGTACTCTGGCCTGGAGAATTCCATGGGCTGTATAGAAGAGCATGGTGTTGCAAAGAGTTGGACATGACTGGCAACTTTCATTTTCACTTTTCATTATCAAGATTGGCCAGGACTCTTGCCCTTTCTGTGTTTAAAAAAAAAAAAAAATCGAGACAACTATAGTGATGTTATGGAAGAGACCAGGCAAGGACTTTTAGAAACATGAGCTCAGAAGATGCAAAGTATATTGGAGAAACTTCAGTGGGGAAGAATTTTCCCAAATATAGGGTGGGGAGCACTTCTGTAATGTTTAGGCATTGGGCTCATCATGTCTTTATTGTTCCCACGCAGCACAGCTATGTTCCTTCCTGTTGTGAGCTTAAGGCTAGTTAATCCAGAATCTGAGCTAAAGGAAACCAAGTATAGTTTAATAGGCGTTAGGAGTTCCTGATGTTTTATTAATGTGGAATATATTAAGAGCTAAAGAAGTTGAAAAGATTGTCTGTTCTCCAAGCCTTCATTTGCTACTTTATGGCAAGAGCACGTGTTGAATGCTTTGATGGATTCAAGTCAATCTTAACACAGGTTCTTAACTCGGATGCAATTTCAGGGAATGAGATAACCCCATTTGGGAATCTGTTTCAGAAACTTCATGTTGAAAAACTGAGCTTGGTTTTCAGTCTCTCCAATTAAAGTGAAAGTTTGATTTCATAATGATTATAACTGTACTAAGATTATGTTAGAAGAGAAAAGAGTGGTTGTAAAGCTAACTGATTTACTAGTAGTGTTCTCCCGACCAATCCCCTTTCATGCTCCCCGCCACCCTCACAAAAAAATAGGGCAAAATACTTGGCTTAACACTGTGGTCATCAAGCAACGAGTTGTTTCCTAATATGGACAGTTGAACCCTCCAGTTTCACTTCTGGAATTCAAGTACTTGGAGAATGGCATTTACATTTGTGTACATTTTCTGCAACTCCCTCCCTCTCACTCCGCAACCCAATGAACCCTCTGTGTTGTTTGCTTTAACATTAATTTTGGCATCTACAATGACTAAATTTCCTGAACCTATAATATAGGATCAGCCTGAAAAAACAAACAAACAAACAAAAAATACATAGGATCAGCCTCAACCCAGTACAATTTAACCCTAATAGTTCGATACAAAATTCAAATGAATAGTCACAAGATTTGAGGGCTCTCTCCTTAATAAAGCTGAATCATTACCCCACAAAATTGTAGTCTTTAAAAAAAATGAAGTCAGTACATTTCTACTGACATAGGAAGTCATCAGTGGTAGAATTTAGAAACTAGGAAGTCACAGAAAAGTGGGTAAAATAAAATCTTGGAAAAGAAAAAGTGATTTAATCTTTTGAAAAATAATTTCCCATCTTAATAATAAAGATAGTTATCATACATGTGCTAACCTTAGACTCAAGTTTAATTTTTGTTTTCTTTGGTAATAAGACAAAATTATATATTATGGAAAACTCTACACTGCTTATTAACTGATGGTTATCATGTGCTAAGCACTTTACTTACATTATCATTTAATCCTCACAGTAACCTTCATTTTGTGCCCAGTCGCTCAGTTGTGTCTGACTTTTCTCAACCTCATGGGCTGTAGACTGCCCAGGCTCTCTGTCCATGGGATTTTCCAGGCAAGAATACTGGAGTGGATTGCCATTTCCTTCTCCAGAGGATCTTCCGCACCCAGAGATCCAACCTGTGACTCCTGCGTCTCCTGCATTGGCAGGCAGATTCTTTACCTCTAAGCCACCAGGGAGGCCCCAACCTGCATTTTACTGTTTGAGAAAACTAATGCATATAGGAGTTAAACAACTTGCCGGAGGTCAAATACATGTTACATGTAGCAGAACTGGGCTTTGAGCGCAGGGTCTCTGACTATAATTCATGCTACTAACCTCCATGCTATATTCCTCCCATCAATGTTAATGTTTGAATTTGTAACCATTTGAGTTTTACAATAGTAGGCCACAGAGAATCAATATGGTCAAATATTAGCTTTGTAATTTGGCTAAAAGAAGCTAAGTAAAGTCCTAATTCAGAGAGTAAAGCCAGATACTGGTGGACCTGAAGCTGACCTCTCCCTTACATTTGCAGAGTACAAACCGAAAGAACTGCAACATAGGATAGTAGCTAAAGGTTAGAAACAGCCTAAATGGTTCATGTGTAGGGAACTGGTTAACTAACATGGAACTTAAGCTATCAAAAAGCAAAATGGAAAGAAGATAAAAATGAAGTTTGTTATGTACTAATGTGGATCACTTTCCAAGACATTAAATGAAAAAAGCAAAGCTCATTACAGGATGCTTGTATGTTACCATTAGTAATTATATTTAAACAGGATGTGCATATATAATCATTATGTTGAACAAGCATGACTCATGGGGTGTATATCAGTTAATGCAGGCTAAACAACTGCAACAAATAGATCCAAAATACGACTCAGCAAAGTAATGTATTTCTTGCTTACCTAATAGTTCTGGACAGATATTTAGGTCAGGGAGGAAGTGCTCCTACATTACTGTCATTCATAGGCCTTGGCTCTGCTCGTCTGGTTTGCCACTACCTGGGTCAGAAAGTGGTACACACTGCTTCCACTCACACTGGAGAAAATGTTGTCATGTGGCCATACTCAAATTGAATGGGAATGTGGGAAACTAGTCTCATAGTTCCAAAGATTAATAGATTTTGCTAGACAGACAAGGCCTCTGTCTCAGTCGACCTCTCTGGTCACCAAATATATTCACCTTCTCCCCAAGGGTGAAGACAAAATTCTCATTCAATTATTGAATTTCATATCAAAGTCATGATTGCAGTCTTTTCTAATTAGCTTGGATGAATTTCCTCATGGTCTAGCAATCTATGAGCTAAAAGTCAAGTTGTTGCTATCAATACTTCATTACTGCTCCACCCAGTACCCAATGATAAGACAGAAAAACAGCAATAAACGTCCCTATTTGGAAAAGGGAGAATGGGAAACAAAGCAGTCATGTCCAAAGCTATCATGGAATTCTGACATATACATTATGAAGCTATTCTTGGGCAGAGGATCTGAATAGACATTTTTCTGAAAGAGACATACAGATGGCCAAGGGCACATGAAAAGATGCTCAACATTGCTGATCACCAGGGAAATGCAAATCAGAACCACAATGAGTTTAAAAGTTAAAAAAAAAAACCCACAATGAGTATCACCTCATACCTGTCAGAATAGGTATTATCAAAAAGACAACAAATAACAAATGTTAACAAAGATGTGGAGAAAAGAGAACCCTTCTGCACTGTCAGTGAGAATGTAAATTGGTGCAACCACTATGGAAAACAGTATGGAGGATCCTCAAAAAACTAAAAAGAGACCTACCATATGATCTAGCAGTTCTACCTCTGAATATTTTTCTGAAGAAAAAAAACAACACATTACTTCAAAAAGATAAGGTCTGGGGTTGCACTGCCAGGGACTCTCTTCTCTCTGGAGGGGATATCCCCAGTGACCTTCCATTTCCGGAGACTGCGCTGCACTACAAGAAACTCCCAGCTCACTTCTCGAGGGATCCTGACCATCTCCTGGCCAGAGACATGGTTCCAGAGCAGTACCTGCTGCATCTTTTCACAAGTAGTACAGGGTCTATTTTTCACATCATTTGGTTGAGTTTTATCTGTAATTTACTCTTTCTGTTTGAAAGCCTGAGGCAGTGGAATCAACAATAATCCTTCCTACATCATTTAAGAGTAGAAATTACAGGAATTTGCTGCTTGCAATGTCTTCTCACAAGACTTTGAGGATCAAGTGATTCCTAGCCAAGGAACAAAAGCAGCATTGTCCCATTTCCCAAAGCATTCAAATGAAAACTGGCAATAAAATTGGTACAACTCCAAGAGAAGACATTGGAGAAGAAACAGACTGAGTCTGTAAGAAGCCTTGCATATGAAGTGCTACTTAACCTGCTGAAAGTCTATGTAGGATACATTTTAAGTTAAAATTTTTATAAAACTATATATATTATGAATCCATTTTTATAAGATTTTAAAAATATGTGTGAATACACAGATATGCATACACACACACATATGTGTGTATGTACAGTAAAGAAACTGGAAGACTGGGACTTCACTGGTGGTCCAGTGGTTAGGAATCTGCCTTCCAGCGCTGGGGACCTGGGTTCGGTCGCTGGTCCAGGAAGATCACACATGTGGTGGAGCAGCAAAGTCCCTGTGCCACAACTACTGAGCCCGCATGCTGCAACTGCTGAAGTGTGCCCTAAAGCCTGTGCTCTGCAATGAGAAGCTGCCACCATGAGAAGTCCATGCACCGCAACTAGAGAGTAGCCCCCTCTCACTGAAAGAAGAGAAAGCCTGGGCACAGCAATGAAGACCCAGCACAGCCAGAAATAAATAAATGAATAAATAAGTAAAATTAAAAAATAAACTGGAAGACTATATACTAAAATCTTAACAATAGTTATCTCTGTATGGTCCTAATATAGGTGATCTTTCTCTCCTTCGGGGTCTTTTCTACATCTTCTAATGACCTACTGTCTGAACACCTCATGAGTATTTTAAGGGAGAAATGGAATGTTTGACTCTTGGTGTTTCCTCACTAGTGGTCCATCTGGCTCGGTAATAGATAAGTGAAACGTTTTGTTGGAAAAGGTCCACTCTTTAGTGGACCAGAAGGACACATCAAAAGGTAAACTGTGATTTTGAGTGATTGTTTTCTGCTTCTTGTGTTTTTTGGTTTCCTGTTATGCACATGTTACCTTTAAAAAATGTTATTTTAAGAACCTTAAAAAATATATATGCATTCCTATGTTTTTGCCACCTTATTTACAATAGTCAATTTACAAAAGCAACCTATGCTATGCTATGCTAAGTCACTTCAGTCGTGTCCAACTCTGTGTGACCCCATAGACGGCAGCCCACCAGGCTTCCCCGTCCCTGGGATTCTCCAGGCAAGAACACTGGAGTGGGTTGCCATTTCCTTCTCCAATGCATGAAAGTGAAAAGAGAAAGTGAAGTCGCTCAGTCATGTCCGACTCTTAGTGACCCCATGGACTGCAGCCTACCAGGCTCCTCCGTCCATGGGATTTTCCAGGCAAGAGTACTGGAGTGGGGTGCCATTGCCTTCTCCGACAAAAGCAACCTAAGTGTCCATTAATAGATGAGTGGATGAAGAAGCTCTATATAAAGCATATATATAACATACATATAACACATATATATATCCTGACATATGCAATGTAGTATCAGCCTAAAAATAATGAAATCTTGCCATTTGTAATAGCATAAATGGGCTTAGAGGGTATAGTGCTAAATGAAAAGTCAGAGAAAAACAAATATGGTTATTATCTCACATGTGGAATCTAAAAAACATGACCAATGAACAAACAACAAAACAGAAACAGGCTCAGAGAGCAAACAGGTGGTTGCAGGGGTGGAGGGAGGTGGCAAGGGGGGAATGGATGGGAGATTAAGAGGTATGGTGGTTTGTTTTTAAGAGGTGCAGTCTTTCAGTTACAGAATAAATGAGCCACAGGGATAAAATGAACCACATAAGGATTATAGTCAATAATTATGTAATATCTTTGTATGGTGACAGATGGTGACTAGACCTGTGGTCATCATCTCGTAACAGAAATTTCAAATCACCATGCTGTGCACCTGAAACTATTAACAGAATGTTGGTCAATTAAAACAAAAAGGTGAAGGGCGTTATAAAAAGATGCTCTATCCTGGCAGCGAAGAAAGTTCTCAGATTAGGCCCAGTTTTGCCCTTGTCATTGTTATTCTCTTATTGTTCTCCTTATGCCCTGCTTCTGCCCTCTGGCAAGTCCTTGCTCAGCCACTTTTCTCCCTGGCTCTGTGTGAAGTGGGAGCATGCCTTCCTTGAAGACTGTACGGCTTTGACAACCTGCTTCCAGATGGTTGGAGATCCAAGCGCTGTTTTATGGTTTTACTTATTTATTCAGGCCAGGCTTGTGGGGGTTTAAGGCAATATAGTCCTCCTAGAAATTTCAGCTCTAGTTGCTTCTAAGCACCTTGTATTCCCAAAGATCTCTCAGACAGGTTTTCAACATTAGCAAAAAAGTAAGAGAAACTTCAAAAATTTTCAAAAAGTAACAACCTGGTCAATACTCCTTGTGTTATTCCCATAATTTAGGTCAAGAAGAGGATCTTTCCTGAGGGTTTAATCTGTGAAAATCTGGATCGTGACTTTGGTGAACTTTCTAGTCCCTCTTTATTCTGCTAGTTGTATATTTATTGATGTTGCAGTTGTATACTCTCTAGTTGGTGTTGGAATTAAACTCTACTATGTAGTGGCTCGGAGAAGGCAATGGCACCCCACTCCAGTACTCTTGCCTGGGAAACCCCATGGATGGAGGAGCCTGGTAGGCTGCAGTCCATGGGGTCGCTAAGAGTCAGACACGACTGAACGACTTCACTCTCACTTTTCACTTTCATGCATTGGAGAAGGAAATGGCAACCCACTCCAGTGTTCTTGCCTGGAGAATCCCAGGGACGGGGGAGCCTGGTGGGCTGCCGTCTACGGGGTCGCACAGGGTCAGACACGACTGAAACGACTTAGCAGCAGCAGCATGTAGTGGCTGCCTCATGAGTTGGTGCAGCAGATGAGCCTGAGTCAAAAACACATGATGACCACCACAACCACCATTTCACCTGGCAGGGAAAACCATAACCATGTCTAAGAATGCATCTAAGAATCCATCTGATCTAGATGAATTAGATCTAGAATTCTAGACCAGGGCTCAGCAAACTGTAGCCTGTGGAGCAAACATGGCCAACCATCTATTTCTTTAAATAAAGTTTTATTGAACACTTAGTTGTTTATATATTCATCATGCTTCTGTACCACAACAGCAGAGCTGAGTATCTGCAACAGAGATAGTATGGGTCACAAAGCCTACAATATTTACCTTCTGGCCCTTCGCAAGAAAATAAAAAATTACCCATTCTTTTTTTTTCTAATTTTTGATAAGATACATCCTGATATATCTGTGCATATATTTTTTAGCATTCTTTTTCATATTTTTTAAAAAAATTGAAGTATAATTGATATACAATGTTGGGTTAGTTCCGGGTGTACAGCACAGCAACTCAGTTATATATATACATATTTTGTTTTTCAGATTCTTTTCTCTTATAGATTATTTCAAAATATTAAGTTTCCTGTGCTATGTAGGTCAGTAGGTCCTTGTTGGTTTTATTTTATGTATTTTATATTTATTTATATGTTTTCATATTTATTTTATTTTAAATTGTATTTATTCATTTTTGGCTGTGTTGGGGCTTTGTTGCTGTGAACAGTCCCTAGTTGTGGTGATCAGGGCCTACTCTCTCTCTGCAGTGAGTCGGCTTCTCACTGCAGAGGGCTTCTCACTGCAGGGGCCTCTCTTGTACGTGGGCTCTAGGGCGCACAGGCTTCCACAGTTGCAGTGCATAGACTCAGGAGTTGTGGCACGCAGGCTTAGTTGCCCCGAGGCACATGGGATCTTCCCAGACCAGGGATCAAACCCGTGTCACCTACACTGGTGAATGGATTCTTAACCACTGGACCATCAGGCAGGTCCCAGTTATCTATTTTATACATACTGGTGTGTACATGTTAATCCCAACCTCCCAATTTATCCCTCCCCCCAATTTATCCCTTTCCCTTTTAGTAACTATACTTTTGTTTTCTATGCGTGTGAGTCTCTTTCTTTTTGTAAATAAGTTCGTTTGTATCTTTTTTTAAAAAATTGCCTATTCTTGTTTTAGACAATAGTAGCCTCTTCGATGATCTGTCAGTGAGGACCAAAAGGGAGAGGAGAATGGAAAATTCCACTCTTTATACTACAAAGCTACAGAAAAATTCCACTCTTTATACTACAAATCTCCCTACCAAAAGGGAGATGAGAATGGAAAATTCCACTCTTTATACTACAAAACCAGTATGGTACCAGCACAGAAACAGAAATGTAGATCAATGAAACAGGATAGGAAGTCCAGACATAAACTCACACACCTGTGGCCACCTAACCTATGACAAAGGAGGTAAGAATGTTCGATGGAGAAAAGAGTCTTTTCAATAAGCAGTGTTGGGAAAATTGGACAGCTACATGTAAACGAATTAAATTAGAATACTCTCTAACACCATACACAGAAATAAACTCAAAATGGATTAAAGACCTAAATATAAAGCTGGATACTATAAAACTCTTAGAGGGAAACATAGGCAGATCACTTTATGACATAAATCACAGCAAGAACTTTTTCAACCCACCTACTAGTGTGATGAAAATAAAAACAAAAGTAAATAAATGGGGTCACAGGTGAAAAATAACTAAATTTAAAAGCTTCTGCACAGCAAAGGAAACCATAAAACAAAAGACAACCTTCACAACTGGAGAAAATACTTGCAAATGAAGCAACCAACAAGGGACTACTCTTCAAAATATACAAACAGTTCATGCAGCTCAATATCAAAACCCCCAAACAACCCAATCAAAAAATGGGTGCAAGATCTAAACAAATATTTCTCCAAAGAAGACAGACAAGGCTAAAAAACACATGAAAAGATGCTCAACATCACTAATTATTAGAGAAATGCAAATCAAAACTACAGTGATTTCACCCTCACACAGATCAGAATGTCCATCATCAAACAATCTATAAACAATAAATGCAGGATAGAGTGTGAAGAATAGGGAATCCTCTTACACTTGGTGGGAATGTAAATTGGTACATCCACTATGGAGAACAGTATGAGGGTTTATTTAAAAACTAAAAACAGAGCTACCATATGATCCAGTAAGCCCACTCCCATATCTGAAGAAAATCATAATTCAAAAAGATACATGCACCCCAATATTCATAGCGGCACTATTGTCTATAGCCAGGGATATGGAAGCAACCTAAATGTCCACCGACAGAGGAATGGATAAAGAAGTGTGGTACATACATACAATGGAATATAACTCAGCCATAAAAAAGAATGAAGAAATGCAATTTGCAGCAACATGGGTGGACCTCAAGATCATCATACTGGCAAATTAAGTCAGACAGAGAAAGATGAGTATGTTGATATCACTTACATGTGGAATCTAAAAAATGGGTACAAATGAGCTTGTCTACAAAACAGAAATAGAGTTATAGATGTAGGAAACAAACTATGGTTACCAGGGGGAAAGGCTGGGAGGAGGGATGAACTGGGAGGTTGGGACTGACATATACACACTCTTATGCTATAAGGAGCTCTGTATAGCACAAGGAACAGTACTCAATACTCTGCAATGGCTTATTTGGGAAAAGACTCTTAAAAAGAGCGACTATATGTGTAGGTATAACTGATTCACTTTCGTACACCTGAAACCAACACAACATTGTAAATCGACTGTACTCCAATAAAATGTTTTTTAAAAAGAAAAAAAAATTCCACTCTTGCCTGAAGAAACTTACTCATGCCCTCAGGAACTGAAACAGGAAAAGGTAAGACTTTTCATTATCAATCTTGGGCTGAATCACCCATGGACACCAAACTTGTTACAATAGGTCTGCTCTTGAAATCCCCCTGATCAATGACTAACCCCACTTCAGTTTGAGCCAGTCATTGCCAATCATTTATATTTAATCTAAACCCCTCATTTCCCCCCAAATCTATATAACCTCCATCTTTTACTTTGTTCACAGACATTATCTGTCTCCTTGCAGTTCTCTCTTGCCTGGCAAGAAATAATTTCCACTTGTTTTTTTTTTTTCCTTTCTAGTTTTAAAGAATTGTGATTCGTTTAATACTGCAAATCTAAACTATAGTGACTTAACGAAATAGAAGTTTATTTCCTGCTCACCTAGTAGTCTTGAACAGCTGTTCAGCTTTGTGGGGCAGCTCTTATCTTCCTTGCCATTCATGGATCCAGCTGCATCCAGCTGTCAGAAGAGGAAAGAGTTCCCCTGTGTGTGGGTATTGTGGGAGGTATTTACTAGACCAGTCCTGGAAGTGGCACCTCACTTGTTGTTGTATTCAGTCGCTAAGTGTCTGACTCTTTGTGACTCCATGGACTGCAGCACCAGGCTCCTCTGACTCAGATTCACGTCCTTTGAGTCTGTGATGCTGTCTAACCATCTCACCCTCTGCCGCCCGCTCCTCCTTTTGCCTTTAATCTTTCCCAGCATCAGGGTCTTTCCCAATGAGTCAGCTCCTTGCATCAGATAGCCTAAGTATTGGAACTTCAGCATCAGTTCTTCCAATGAATATTCAGGACTGATTTCATTTAGGATAGACTGGTTGGATCTCCTTGCAATCCAAAGGACTCTCAAGAGTCTTCTCCAGCACCACACTTTTTAAGCATTAATTCTTTGGCCCTCAGCCTTCTTTATGGCCCTTCTTTATGCTCTCACCTCCATACATGACTACTGGGAGAACCATAGTTTTGACTATATGGACCTTTGTTGGCAAAGTGATGTCTCTACTTTTTAATATGCTGTCTAGATTTCCATGGAGTTGCAAAGAGCTGGACACGGCTGAGCGATGAAGCACAGCACAGCACAGCACAGCTAGGTTTGCATAGCTTTCGTTCCAAGGAGGAAATATCTAATTTCTTGGCTCCAGTCACCGTCTGTGGTGATTTTGGAGCCCAGGAAAATAAAATCTGTCACTGCTTCCACTTTTTCCCCTTCTATTTGCCATGAAGTGATGGGACCAGATGCCTTGATCTTAGTTTTTTGAACGTTGAGTTTTAAGTCAGCTTTTTCAGTCTCCTCTTTCACCCTCATCAAGAGGCTCTTTAGCTCCTCTTCACTTTCTACCATTATAGTGGTTTCATCTGCATATCTGAGGTTGTTGGTATTTCTCCTGGCAGTCTTGATGCCAGGCTGTGATTCATCCAGCCCAGCATTTTGCATGATGTACCCTGCATGGAAGTTAAATAAGTAGGGTGACAATACACAGCTTTGTCATACAACTTTCCCAATTGTTCCACGTCCGGTTTTAACTGTTGCCTCTTGACCTGCATACAGGTTTCTCAGGAGGCAGGTAAGGTGATATGATATTCCCATCTCTTTAAGCACTTTCCACAGTTTGCTATGATTCACACAAAGGCTTTCACATAGTCAATGAAGCAGAAATGGATTCTTTTTTTTTTTTGTCATTTCCTTGCTTTTTCTAGTATCTAACAAATGCTGTCAATTTGATCTCTGATTCCTCTACCTTTTCTAAATCCAGCTTGTACATATGGAATTTCTCATTTCGCATACTGCTGAGGCCTAGCTTGAAGGATTTTGAGCATAACCTTGCTAGCATGTGAAATGAGTGCAATTGTACAGTAGTGTGAACATCCTTTGGCATTGCCCTTCTTTGGGATTGGAATGAAAACTGACCTTTTCCAGTCCTGTGGCCACTGCTGAGTTTTCCAAATTTGTTGGCATATTGAGTGCAGCACTTTCACAGCATCATCTTTTAGGATTTGAAATAGCTCAGCTGGAATTCCATCACCTCCACTAGCTTTGTTCATAGTAATGCTTCCTAGTAGTAGTGAAGTCCCTCAGTTGTGTCCGACTCTTTGCGCCCCGATGGACTGTACCAGTCTCCTCAGTCCATGGTATTTTCCAGACAAGAGTACTGGAGTGGGTTGCCATTTCCTTCTCAAGGAGATTTTCCCAACAATGCTTCCTAAGGCCCACCTATTTGAATACACCAACCCATCTTACATTTCATCCGACAAAATTTATTCTAGATGTTGTATCAAAGTACAAAGGACAGAATATATGTTAGTAGGGAGTCAGAAGTCTCTACTACAGAGTATAAATCAGAAAACATCTTTTTTTAAACAAACTTTTTATTTTGTATTGGGGTATAGCCGATTAACAATGCTATGATAGTTTCAGGTGTTCAGCGAAGGGACTCAGCCATACATATATCCATTCTCCCCCAAACTGCCCTCCCATCCTGGCTGCCACATAACTTTGAGCAGAGTTCCCTGTGCTATACAGTAGGTCCTTGTAGAAAGCATCTTAATTTTTGTCTTCCACTGGCCCTTTAGTTTATTCTGTATGGTGGTTTTTCCTTGTCCCTTTTACCTGGGTCAAGTCCATCAACTTTTCGAATCACTCTTAGGTGTTAAAAGTCCTCCTGAAATGCTAGTCTCCCAAACAACATCAGTTAATTAACAGAAATGCCCAGCTCCCTCTAACAGTCATCACTCTAAAATTGATTTAAAATTGAGGCTCCTTCCTCTCTCCCAGCATAGGCCTCTAGGATGTGGGTCACCTCCTATGAAAAAATTTTGTGTGATCAGTTCCATTTCTTCTTCATTCAGTGCTTCCACTTTCCTCATCTTGTTGCTGTCTCATCCTTCCACGCTGAGTGGCTGTTCACTCATCTGGTGTGTTTGTAGAGATTAGAAAAAGGTCCCCCTTCTGAGTGAATGCAACCCCATGTGAGACCACTGTGCCTCTGTTTGAAGTAGAAAAAGGCAACTCTTCCTCCAAGTAGGCACAGCCCCATACCAGGGCATATGGTTTGGAGACTGAAAGCATGCTGGATTTCAGCCCTCTTTGGCACCTACAGCCAGGCGCCCTTTTCAGTGAATGACTTTATACACCCACGAAGCTGGTTAAGGTTGGAACATAGGGAGGAAGTCACAGGGGAGATAGTAATGTTTGTACTTGACTTGTGCAGTCGTAGGTGTCATCTGCCTTCTCTAGGGTTCACAGATGTTTTAGGTTTACTTTTTATTTATTTTTTGCAGGCTGTATTTATGAGTTCTTTTTTAAAATTTTTTTATTTTTTATTGAAGGTAATTGCTTTACAGAATTTTGTTGTTTACTGCCAAAACTCAACCTGAATCAGCCATAGGTATACATATATATCTCTGAGTTCTTTAAAGCTCCATCATTCCATCTTTGAGGACCTGTTTGTTTTTTTTTTTAAACCTGCATGTATTTACCTACATGTTAGTTGTGGTATGTGGGATCTATGGTATGTGGGTCAGTTCCCTGACCAGACATCAAACCTGGGCCCCTTGCATTGGAAGTGCCGAGTCTTGGCCACTTTGCCCGCATGCAGTTCCCCTCTCTGCACTTGCTTTCACACAGATGAGTACGTTGCCTTTGTGGTTGTTTGTTTATAATTCTTTCTTGAGACTTGGCATCTGGTGATATGCCTCCACCTTCCTTCTGCTGAAGTCCACTCACTTCTTTAGGCAGCTTTCTTGAACAGGATCCAAGACAGTACTTCTCCAGAGTTCTTGCTTGTATGTGCCACACTTGGACTAGAGAAAACATGCTTATTTGACCCGCTGTTGGGAAATCTGTTATATCCCAAACTGTAGCCTCGTCTCTTCCCCACAGGATGGCTAAGCCAGACCTTTATTTTTTACATATCCCAGATGTAACTGAGATCTGAGCCACTGTGTCTCAGAGTGGAAGGAACATACATATGGCCGCACATAACCCTAACCCTAACCCTAACCCAGCCATATTCCTTATATAGTGCAGCCAAATTCCTTATATCAAGGAGCACACACACCTCTGGATGAGGTTGTGGATGGTGGCAATGACCCAGTACAAAGTAGAATAACTTTCTCTAAAACCCTTGAATCGCCTATCTTTTTTTCTACCTCTCCAACAGCTTTGGTAAGCTGGAGGTGGGTGGTGAACTAAGTAAAAAACTGGTTTTCCTACATTCTCCTTCTGGAAATCCTGTGTTGGTGAATTTGCATCTAACTTTGACTATGACCTTACTGTTTTGGGATCTCAGCCAAATCTAAGACTAAGTGAGGTTCATTTAAATGTTTCATCTATATATATATCTCTGGAGGTATATACATGGAACAGAAAATATTGGTTATCTTTGAGGGAAATTTGTTGGCACAGGGAAGTTGTGGGAGGGAGAATTTTTCACACATACTCTTTTGAACTGTTTTAATTTTAAACTATATATATGCAGTACCTATTTAAGAAATTTACCTTCTAAATATATACTAAAGTACATTCCTGCAATAGAGCACTTTCCAACTCTTAAGAAAAATGATCTAAAAATTCTGATGTAGAAAAAAATCTCAAAGACGTTTTTAAGAAAAGGAAGATCCAGAATGTTTCATAATGCACCTATTTATATACAATAAAATTATGTGTAATTTACATGTTTTTAACAATAAAAATAATTATTTTTCCAGAACAATTTTATTGGGATAGACTAAATTATGTTGTAACAGCATATTAAACTTGAAATCTCACTTGCTTACCACAGAAAAGGCTTATATTTCTGGTGCATACACATGTCCATTGAGAGATAAGCAACTCTTTTAGGGCAGCTGTTCTGTTCTCCATATGGTGACTCGGGGATCTAGGGTGTTTACATCTTGTGGCTCCTCCACCTAAAGGCATGGCCCCACAGTTGCTGCAGCATAGGAGAGAGCTGGCACTATACACTTTGGCTAAGGAGCACTTCTGTTTGTAATCCTTGAAGCAAAACTAATCTCATGGGCCCTGCCTCGCTACAAGGCAGGGTAGGCAATATTGTCATTCTTCAAGTTGAGGAAGAAGAAAATAAAACGGGTTTCAGTGTCTTGTGACATGTCTCTGCCACAAGGATATATGTACAAAAACGTAAGATAAGGGGGCTTCCCTGGTGGTTCAGGGGCTAAGACTCCTTGCTCCCAATGCAGGGGGCCTGGGTTCTATCCCTGGTTAGGGAAATAGATCCCACATGCTGCAACTAAATAAATTATTGTAAAAAAAGGTAACAAGAGGAGGGAATCTGAGGATCTGAAATCAGAAGACTATTCACTACGTTCACTTTGTTGTTTAGATTTTTTTAAACCGTTGGGTCATGTATGCCTTTTCAACTGAAGGAACAATTAATGTTTAATATCAATGGATACTAAAACTAGTTTTAAGAGGAATAGATACAGTGTAAAAATATCTCCCCACATGATACTTATTCATTACAAATGGACAAAGTTTAATTTTACAGTGGGAAACGTGACAGACATGGCCTTAATATAGGGGTCAAGTTAATTAACATCACCAGTAATGGGACAAACAGACATCGTGTGCCTCCTGATTTAGTGAACTGAGGAGAACACAGCATCATTTTTGTGATATTCCTGCCAAAATTGCATAGCCTGAACTTCATCATGGGCGGAAAAACAAAATCTTGAAGGACTTTATACAAACTATCTTGCCTGTATTCTTCAAGTGACAAAGTAATGAAAGGCAAAGAAAGACTGAAGAACTAATCTCAGTTGAAGGAACTAAAGAGACAAGTCAACTAAATGCAATTTGAAATCCTGGATTGGATCCTGAACCACAAAAATACTATTTTTCTTTTGGCTGTAAAGGTTATTGAGACTTCCCTGGTCATGCTCCCAGTGCAGGGGGCCTGGGTTTCATCCCTGGTCCGGGAACCAGAACCCCGGTGCTGCAACAAAGGCCTGGTACAGCCACATAAATGAAAATAAATATAAGAAAAAATAAAGGACATTATTAAGACAATTTGTGCCACTTTCCCTTTTCACTCTCATGCATTGGAGAAGGAAATGGCAACCCACTCCAGTGTTCTTGCCTGGAGAATCCCAGGGACGGGGGAGCCTGGTGGGCTGCCATATATGGGTTCGCACAGTCGGACACGAATGAAGTGACTTAGCAGCAGCAGCATGATATCTGAATAAAATCTGTAGGTTAGGTGGTATTTTTTTTTAAATATTTATTTATGTATTTAGTTTTAGGTTTTGGCTGTGGTGGGTCTTTGTTGCTATACATAGGCTTCCTCTCACTGCAAGGGCTACTCTTCATTGTGGTGCTCATTTCTCATTGAGGTGGCTTATCTTGTTGCAGAGCACGGGCCCTAGAATGTGATGGCTTTAGTAGTTGCAGCCTGTGGGCTCTGTTGTTGAGGCTTCTGGGTTCTAGAGCACAGGCTCAATAGTTATAGGCATAGACACTTGCTCTGCGGCATGTGGGATCTTCCCCGACCAGGGATTGAACCCATGCCCCTTGGATTGCAAGGTGGATTCTTAACCACTGCACCACCAGGGAAGCTCCAGATGGTATTATTGTAACAATAACATTTTTTTAAATTTTATAATTGTGCTGCTGCTGCTACTGCTGCTAAGTCTCTCCAGTCGTGTCCTACTCTGTGCGACCCCATAGATGGCAGCCCACCAGGCTCCCCCATCGCTGGGATTCTCCAGGCAAGAACACTGGAGTGGGTTGCCATTTCCTTCTCCAATGCATGAAAGTGAAAAGTGAAAGTGAAGTCGCTCAGTTGTGTCCAACTCCTAGCGACCCCATGGACTGTAGGCTCACCAAGCTCCTCCATCCATGGGATTTTCCAGGCAAGAGTACTGGAGTGGGGTGCCATTGCCTTCTCCTATAATTGTGCTATTGTTTAGTAAAAGAATGTCTTTGTTTTAGAAAACACAAACTCTCAAATATTTAGGGGTAAAGGGGCATCATATTTGCAATTTACTATCAAAGAATCACAGGGCTCAGAAAGTAATTATATATTATATACATACATACATATATATATATAGAGAGAGAGGGAGGTGGGAGGGAGGGTAAGAAAATAAAGCAAATGTGGTAAAATGTTAACATTTTGAGAATCTGAATAAAAGGTATATGGGAGATCTTTGTATTTTTCACATAGCCATTCTATAACTCTGAAGTTCTTTCGAAATAAAGTTTTTAGAAGTGACTAGTTGAAAATTCCCTGATGGTCCAATGATTAGGACTCTCAGTGTCTTCACTGCTGGGGCCTGGGCTTGATCCCTGATAGGGAAACTAAGATTCCACAAGCCGTGACATGCCCCCAAAAGAGTGACTAGTAACTGTGCGTATTGAGTGACTAGTAACTGTGAGTATTAAGTTTGTGACTTCTAAATACAATGCTGCTGCTGCTGCTAAGTCACTTCAGTCGTGTCCGACTCTGTGTGACCCCATAGACGGCAGCCCAACAGGCTCCCCCGTCCCAGGGATTCTCCAGGCAAGAACACTGGAGTGGGTTGCCATTTCCTTCTCCATCTAAATATAATACTGATTAGCAAATTCTATTTGTAATAGGGTAAAGGTACAGAGTAATTATTTTCAAATTATATCTCACAGACTTATAGTGAGAATCAAATGTTGTAATATGTCTAAATGCAGATTGTTGTCATTATTGCATTGTTTATGTGTGAATACATTGTTTTCATTTTTATTATTTTCAATTTGGCTGAAGTGGGTGGTTCCCACTGGAGAGTAATAGAAGTTGAGGTTAAAAGAGTGACCGGAGAAAAAGACAAAATCTTTTAATTTTGAAAAAGATACTGAATGCCAGGCAAGGGGGCTTAGGCTTTCCCTTGTGAAGGTCAACTTGGGATACTGAAATGTTGAGTACCAAACTGGAATGAGGGAAGCTGAGTTCTTAGCAGTGCTGGTAGTCTCCTTAGGGATCAGCTGAAGAACGTGTCAACCTCCTCATTTTAGTTAAGCTGGTGGCTTTTGCAGATGAGGCATTGTCTTATGAGGATTCAAAGGTTGAGAGGGCAGATAAAGAAAACAAGGAGATAAGAAATGTCACATCACCAAGACCGGCTACATAAATCAGGGGGCCCATTGTGAAATGAAAGTGCAGGGCCTCCTGTTCAGAAGTTAAGAAGAATTTCATAACAGTAACAGCCGAAGATTAAATCAAGTCGGAGTTCCTCCTGAGCATGGGGCTTCATGTGACGGCACAAGCCACAGACCCGTGAAGCTGGCCTGGCACAAACAGTGCACCAAGGGTGTCTACATTCTGTCGTTCACCCAAAGTTACTAGGTAGGTGCTTTCAGTTGAAAGAGACTGGAACCTGATTCAAAATGGCTTCAGCTATAAGGAAATGCCGACGGCAGAAGATTGTTCTTCGGGCGTAGTATGAGCAATGGCATTTGAAGTCACAAAAGCCCAGGTTCTTTGGGGCAAATCTCTGTGCTCAGCATATGGGATTTGCCCTCAGGCCCCATAACATCCGGTGTAGGAAGTGGGCCACCTCCTCCTGTTCTCTTTGAATGGAGTAAAGATGCCGTTCCCAGATGGTTTAGTTGCTAAGTCATGTCTGACTCTTGCAATTCCATGGACTGTGGCCTGCCAGGCTCCTCTGTCAATGGGACTTTCCAGGCAAGAATACTGGAATGGTCCGCCATTTCCTTCTCCAGGGTATCTTCCTGACCTAGGGATTGAACCCAGGTCTCCTGAACTGCAGGCAGATTCTTTACCGACTGAGCTACCAGGGAAGCCTTTCACATTTCCTTAGTAAGGTCCTATATCCATGGCAGGAGGTATGTGGAGCCATGATTGAATTAAGCAATCAGGATGCTCCTCCTGTAGCTGAGTGGGGTCTTCTTCCACTGAACCTCAGGGAGGAGGGTGGACAGCTAAACAAAATCTGGGCTCTGGTGGGAAAGAGGAGAATGATTTTTTGCAATGGTCTCTGACACACTGATGATTCCAGAACTGCTGATACAAAGGCAGGGTGGTGAGTTAGCAACACCATGCTGTGTGAGAGGCAATGATATTACACAGTTTAACCTTAGGTGGGTCACAAAAGTATATTTTATTTCAATAAAGACATGTTTATTCTTATGTATATATTTAAAAAATAAATTGTAAGGGGAAAACCAAAAGCACCAACCATAAACAAAAAATTGATAATTCAAGCTTATTAAAATGAAGAATTATTGTTTGTTAAAGACATATTAAGGGAGCAAAAAAGCAAGCCAGAGATGGGGAGAATGTATTTGCAATACATGTATCAGACAACAGACACTTACCACGAGTATAAATACACACACACACACACACACATCAAATATACATATACAGGAATGGGGAGGGGAGAGATGGGGCAACTGGGAGAAGAGGCTAGGTATAACTTGTGGCAACTCAAAGAAGAGTCCCTGGGGTTCTGGAGCAAACCCATGCCATCTACAGTGGAAAATTCAACACCCTTTGAAAAATATATACACATATTACAATACAAAAAATCAATAAGAAAAAACCTGATAACTCAATTAACTAAAGGGCAAAGAACATGAACAAATACTTGACAAAAGAGGATATACAATTGACCGATGAACATGAAAAGTTCTCAGCCTCATTAGTCATCAGGGAAATACAAACAAAAACCACAATGAGATACCACTTTATGCCAGTGAGAATGGCTAAAATTAAAATGACTGATATCAAGTGCTGCTGAGGATGTGCAACAACTAGAACACTCATTCAGTGCTCCTAAGAGGACAAACTGGTACAGCCAGTTGGAAAACTATTAGGCAGAGTCGGATACGACTGAAGCGACTTAGCAGCAGCAGCGGCAGTAAAACTAAAAATGTCGATGACTCTTTTAACTCTTAGGTATGTATCCTCAGACAGGCATACATGTGTATACGAGCAAGAACATTCATAGCAGTGCTATTCATAATAGCTAACACCCGGAAGCAACTTAATTGTCCATCAGTGGTAGCAAGGATGAGCTAAGTGAGGTGTCATCACACACAAAAAATACTATATATCAATGAGAAAAAAGAAATTATTGCCACGTACAGCAAAACAAAAATATGAACTTCACAGACATAATGTCGAAAGAATGAAACCAGCCATGAAAGAATACACATGGTATAACTTATTCCATTTATATTAAGCTCAAACATGGGTGACTGAGTACACTCATACTCACAGCAGTGTTACAATAGCCAAAAGTTGGAAGACGCTCATGTCTGTCAACAGATGAATAAATAAAATGTGGTATAGGTTTACAATGGAATCACTCAGGCTTAAAAAGGAAGGAAATTCTAACATATGCTACAACCTGGATGGACTTTGAGGATATTGCACTAAGTGAGATAAGCCAATCATAAGAAGACAAGTACTGTACGATTTCCCTTACATGAAGTATTTATTTATTTATTTAGACTATTTATTTATTTATTTGGTTGTGCCAGGTCTCAGCTGCAGTTTGTGAGATCTAGTTTCCCGACCAGGGATCAAACTTGGGCCTCCTGAATTGGGAGTGCAGAGTCTTAACCACTGGACCACCAGGGAAGTCTCTGTTGTTGTTCAGTCACTAAGTCCTGTCCGACCTTTTGAGACCCCATGGACTGCAGCATGCCAGGCTTCCCTGTCCTTCACTGTCTCCCGGAGTTTGCTCAGATTCATGTCCATTGAGTCAATGATGTCATTCAACCATCTCATCCTCTGTCGCCTCCTTTTCTTCCTGCCCTCAGTCTTTCCCAGCATCAGAGTCTTTTCTAATGAGTTGTCTCTTCTCATCAGGTGGCCAAATTATTGTAGCTTCAGTGTTAGCATTCTTCCTTCCAATAAATATTCAGTGTTGATTTCCTGTAGTATTGACTGGTTTGATCTCCCTACATGAGGAGTTTAGAGTAGTCAAAGGCACAGGGATGAAAGGAAAATGGAGGTTGCCAGGAGCTGGGAGGAGAGGGGCAAGGAGTTTTTTAATGGGGGATTTCAGTTTGGGAAGAGGAAGAGTCCTCCTCAGCTATACACTTAGAAATGGCTAAGATGGTAAATTTTATGTTATGTGTGTTTGACCTCAGTTCAAAAAAATTTTTTTTTAAGGCAGGTAAATGAATCTGTGGTGACAGAGGGATAGTGGTTACTTTGGAGGAGAGACATGGACTGAAAGGGGGAATGAATGGGGCTTCTGTGGGTGCTGGTAATTTCTGTTTCTTGAGCTTGGTGATGATCACTGGGTGAATTCACTTGGAATTTATGCACTTTTATGTATGTATATTACCGTGGGATACATGGTGATGAGTTGCCCAGATTGCCCTTCAAGGAAGGACCTGCTGCCCAGCTGCAGGGAGAGTGGTCATTGGACAGTCTCCAGCTGTCAGTTCCCTCAGAACCTATAGAGGGCTGCCTTGCCTGAGGTCACCCCTTCCTGGGGCAGCCTGCATCTGGTGACTGAGCAAGGTAGGAGTATAAAGATGCAGCCATTTAGACTTGACGTTGGACAAGTCTGATGGTACGTCTCGCTCCAGAGTGAGCTGCTGATTGGCTGAGACTCGTGAGCCTGCAGCACAGGTTAACTTCCCCTCTGCCCAATCCTGCTCTCACTCCCTTCCTTTCACAGGTGTGGATCTCTAACAAGCATTTCACTTATTTATTTTTTAACTGTGCCATGCAGCATGCAGGATCTCAGTTCCTTGACCAGGGATTGAACCTCCACCTCCTTTAGTGAAAACATGCAGTCTTAACCACTGGATCACCAGAGAAGTCCTCATTTAATAAACATTTTACACCCCGGACTCTGTCTCAGCATCTTCTTCTTGAGAACCTGACCTTTGACAGTTGGTAGCAGAAGTAGCGGGGAAGGCAATGGCACCCCACCCCAGTACTTTTGCCTGGAAAATCCCATGGACGGAGGAGCCTGGTAGGCTCCAGTCCATGGGGTCGCTAAGAGTCGGACACGACTGAGCGACTTCACTTTCACTTTTCACTTTCATGCGTTGGAGAAGGAAATGGCAACCCACTCCAGTATTCTTGCCTGGAGAATCCCAGGGATGGGGAAGCCTGGTGAACTTCCGTCTATGGGGTCGCACAGAGTCGGACACGACTGAAGCGACTTAGCAGCAGCAGTAGCAGCAGCAGAAGTAGATGAGAAAGCTGATAAGATGGTATTTTAGAAACTGACCACCACCCATCTGACAAGAAAGACCCCCTTACTGGAGGTAGGTGGAACACACCAGTGGTGAGTTGGGAGGGTGGGCCAATAGAACAGAATGCTCTGGAGAGCATAATGCACCAGATGACTGAGATGTGTGGAGGGACTAGTGCTACATGGATGATGGATTCAATGGCTATTGCTAATCTAACTGGATGTGCACATTTCATGCTAAAGTCAAGGTCCTGTTGGAAA
Organism: Tragelaphus eurycerus; assembly: GCA_935064755.1. Lineage (NCBI taxonomy): Eukaryota > Metazoa > Chordata > Mammalia > Artiodactyla > Bovidae > Tragelaphus > Tragelaphus eurycerus. The sequence continues at coordinate 5,212,626 of CAKXYN010000120.1, read as the reverse complement.
AAACCTGAAATTCTGACACATGGAATGAAGATATCAAGGTAGACATTTCTAAACATTTTAACTCCATGAATTCCTTTGAATCTTCTGAGCCTGCAGAAATGGCCCACCCTCCCTCGTAAGAGCCAGCATTGCCTCTCTGCTGGGGGACAGCGCAGATGCCCCTCCCTCACAAACCAGCAAGTTCCCATCATAATGTACCCGCACTCCCTTCCCAGTCACTTGGCCTACACTAGGTTAACTGCAGCATAACCCAGCTATGGAAGTGCTGATCATGATAAGGAAGGGATTGTGACCCAAAGGAGGAGCAAGGTCGAGCCAGCATACATCCACAGGAGCCAGAGGGGATACATATGGAACTGGGTTCTGAGGGTACTTGATGAAGGGGAAAGAAACATAAAGTTAGAAATGGAAGAGTTTATTGACTTGGGATCCCTCTCTTGAATTACAAGATTCAGTGCTCTGGCAAAGACCAGGAGATGGTACAAACTCACCACTAGAATGGACCCTAGAAGCATGGAAAAAGCTATGATCCATGCTATGTGTGTGCATGCTAAGTCACTTCAGTTGTGCCCAACTCTTTGCAACCCCATGGACTGTAGCCTGCCAGGCTCCTCTATTCTTCTCTAGGCAACGATACTGGAATGAGTTGCCATTCCCTTCTCCAAGGGATCTTCCTGACCCAGGGATCGAACCCAGGTCTGCAGCATTGTAGGCAGATTCTTTACCATCTGAGCTACCAGGGAAGCCCTATCCATGCCACGGGAAGATTAAATGTGGAAGATGATGAAGGGGGATTAAAAGACTCAGTTAAGTGAGAATGTTGAATAGATTATGGATAACTAGACCTGCTAATAAAGGACAGAAATGGTATGCACCTAACAGAAGCAGAAGATATTAAGAGGTGGCAAGAATATACAGAACTATACAAAAAAGATCTTCGACCCAGATGATCACGATAGTGTGATCACTCATCTAGAGCCAGACACCATGGAATGAGAAGTCAAGTGGGCCTTAGGAAACATCACTACAAACAAAGCTAGTGGAGGTGATGGAATTCCAGTTGAGCTATTTCACATCTTAAAAGATGATGCTGTTAAAGTGCTGCACTCAATATAGCAGCAAATTTGGAAAACTCATCAGTGGCCACAGGACTGGAAAATGTCAGTTTTCATTCCAATCCCAAAGAAAGGCAATGCCAAAGAATGCTCAAACTACTGCACAATTGCACTCATCTCATTACTTTTAGCAAAGTAATGTTCAAAATTCTCCAAGCCAGGCTTCAACAGTACGTGAACCATGAAATTCCAGATGTTCAAGCTGGATTTATAAAAGTGAGAGGAACCAGAGACAAAATTGCCAACATCTGTTGGATCATCGAAGAAGCAGGAGAATTCCAGAAAAATATCTACTTCTGCTTTATTGGCCAAAGCCTTTGATTGTGTGGATCACAACAAACTGTGGAAAATTTTGAAAGAGATGCAAATACCTGACCACTTGACCTGCCTCCTGAAAAATCTGTATGCAGGTCAGGAAGCAACAGTTAGAAGTGGACATGGAACAACAGACTGGTTCCAAATTGGGAAAGGAGTATATCAAGGCTTCATATTGTCACCCTGTTTATTTAACTTACATGCAGAGTACATCATGCGGAGAAGGTAATGGCACCCCACTCCAGCACTCTTGCCTGGAAAATCCCATGGATGGAGGAGCCTGGTAGGCTGCAGTCCATGGGGTCACTAAGAGTCAGACATGACTGAGGGACTTCACTTTCACTTTTCACTTTCATGCATTGGAAAAGGAAATGGCAACCCACTCCAGTGTTCTTGCCTGGAGAATCCCAGGGACGGGGGAGCCTGGTGGGCTGCCATCTATGGGGTCACACAGAGTCGGACACGACTGAAGTGACTTAGCAGCAGCAGTAACAGTAGAGTACATTATGAGAAACACTGGGCTGGATGAAGCACATGCTGGAATCAAGATTGTCAGGAGAAATATCAATAACCTCAGATATGCAGATGACACCACCCTGATGGCAGAAAGTGAAGAACTAAAGAGGCTCTTGATGAAAGTGAAAAAGGAGAGTGAAAAAGTTGGCTTAAATGTCAACATTCAGAAAGCTAAGATCATGGCATCTGGTCCCATCACTTCATGGCAAGTAGATGGGAAACAGTGGAAACAGTGTCAGACTTTATTTTTGGGGCTCCAGAATCACTGCAGATGGTGACTGCAGCCATGAAATTAAAAGACGCTTGCTCCTTGGAAGGAAAGTTATGACCAACCTAGACAGCGTAATAAAAAGCAGAGACATTACTTTGTCAACAAAGGTCCATCTAGTCAAAGCTATGTTTTTTCCAGTAGTCGCGTATGGATGTGAGAGTTGGACTATCAAGAAAGCTGAGCACCAAAGAACTGATTCTTTTGAACTGTGGTGTGGGAGAAGATTTTTGAGAGTTCCTTGGACTGCAAGGAGATCCAACCAGTCTATCCTAAAGGAAATCAGTCCTGAATAGTCATTGGAAGGACTGATGCTGAGGCTGAAACTCCAATACTTTGGCCACTTGATGTGAAGAACTGACTCATTTGAAAGCACCCTGATGGTGGGAAAGATTGAAGGCAGGAGAAGGGGATGACAAAGGATGAGATGGTTGGATGGCATCACTGACTTGATGGACATGAGTTTGAGTAAGCTCTGGGAGCTGATGATGGACAGGGAAGCAGTCCATGGGGTCACAAAGGGTCAGACACGACTGAGCGACTGGACTGAACTGAACTGGAGACCTGCCAGATAAATTATGGTCCGTGAAAAGAACCAAAAATATTGTTTACCAAGGCCATAAAAATTTTGTTGTGGGTTGGTGAGAGGCCCACCAAAATCTCTAAAATAGCTAAGTGGTAGCTCTCCTCCATGGAGAAGGCAATGGCACCCCACTCCAGTACTCTTGCCTGGAAAATCCCATGGACGGAAGAGCCTGGTAGGCTGCAGTCCATGGGGTCGCTAAGAGTCGGATATGACTGAGCGACTTCACTTTCACTTTTCACTTTCATGCGTTGGAGAAGGAAATGGCAACCCACTCCAGTGTTCTTGCCTGGAGAATCCCAGGGACGGGGAAGCCTGGTGGGCTGCTGTCTATGGGGTCACACAGAGTCGGACACGACTGAAGTGACTTAGCATAGCATAGCTCTCCTCCATAGACTAGGGCTGATAATAGAAGATACTGTTCTAGAACTTGGCTCGTTATAGCAATGAGGATAACTGGACCCTGAGACGATAAAGGCCAAGTAGCAGTACTTAACTTCCAGAAACTAAGGAATAATAATTATCATAGTGGCTGTTAAGTTTGGAGTGGCAGTCAGGAGAACCTGGCCCAGAGAATTATGGTTAACAAAGCAAAACATCCCTGGAGGAAGAACAGATGGGCAACTGTCAAGGGTATTAGCAGCCGCACCAGCTTGTACCAGCTAAAGAAATTAAGGATAGATGATTGGAAGACTGAAAGTAACAGCCTCAAGAAAAAGTCACAATCCCTTGCCCAGTGTCCAGACTTAAGCCAGTTTTAAGACCATGACTGAAGAAGTAGAGAGTCCCTAGGAGGAAGGACCTTCAACACTATAGCAAGGGTATGTGATTCCATTCTGCTCATAATTGCCCCAAAAGGGTGGACGCGACCACATACATCTCCATGGGGCAAAGCCCTTCAGTGTGGACTGAGTTGTATTCCTATTTGTTTTCAGACATGCAGTTTGCAAGCTGGAATGGTGGTCTCTTGGGGTTCTCGGGAATCCAGAGGACTGGTGATAAGAGTGATGGCCACAGACTACAAATTCTGCCATGGAGAAGTTGACACCAACATGCCTGGGAAACTGGGAGAAGGGCCCAGGTAGCTGCAAAGGTTTGGGAGGGCTTGTGGTCCTCTAGGCTTCCACAGGGCTACTGTAGCCTCGTGTCTTGGTTAGGGGAGGTTTAGAGAGGCATGGTTGCCATGACATCATAACATTATGACATCACTAAAGCAACAAGCAGCAACGCCTTTGTCATTTCCCTTGGTCTCGTGGGAATTTAGAAAGAGATTTAAGGAAAGGATAAAAGGAGAGGAATGTATCTTTGTTATGAGGTCAGGCTGCTTTCCTGATAACGCTTAATTTCTTCTTTCACTTCCTGTAAATTATACCCATTCTAATATTCCTCAGATCCAGATCAGATCAGTCGCTCAGTCGTGTCCGACTCTTTGCGACCCCATGAACCGCAGCACGCCAGGCCTCCCTGTCCATCACCAGCTCCCGGAGGTCACTCAGACTCGCATCCATCGAGTCAGTGATGCCATCCAGCCATCTCATCCTCTGTCGTCCCCTTCTCCTCCTGCCCTCAATCCCTCCCAGCATCAGAGTCTTCTCCAATGAGTCAACTCTAATATTCCTAGGTCAACTTTATCCATGAAACAGGAATAAGTTCTATCCCAGTTGCATTTCTAAAGAAACAGTAAAAACTCTCAGGGAGAATTAGGAATCTGTGAGGATTAGCAGTTTATGGGTAAGAGAGCTCTTTACCAGTTACCCCTCCCTGAGAACCTAGGTAGGAAAAGAAGGCCTCATTAGTAATTTGTTATCAGTCTTTCCCCGATAGAGACCTATGGCCATTATTGTAACTGCACTAGGAAAGGAGGAACACAGACGTATCAAGGTCTGTTGGATACAGCGTCTATGTTCACAATGATACTGGAGACCTCAAGTATCATCTTCCCTTTCCCCGTTAGAGCTGAAGGCCAGGTAATAAGTGGAATCCTGTCTTAGGTTTGACTTACAGTGGGTCCACTGGATTCTTGGACCCACTCAAGGGTCACTTCCCTGTGTGTAGAGTTGAGGTTAGCTTACTCCTGAGGATCAACACAGGAAAGTGCTGAGAGTGGGGATAACAGATTGGTTCCATTCTTAAGCAAACAAAGGATGTAGGATGCTGGCTTCAGGCATATCTGCTTAATTCACCATTCACCCCTGTAGAGCCCAGATGAATCCTGGAGGGTGACCACAGACCTCTGTGAGCACAGCCAGGTCCTAGAGCCCTGACCGCAGCTGTTGTGCCAGGTGTGGTATATATACTTGAGCGCATTACATTGGCCTCAGGTGTGTGCTATGCAACCGCTGACTTGGCCAATCAGGAAAAAAAAAAAAAAGGCAGAACACAATTGAATTTACGTGGAATGGACAACTGTAGTATACCCTTAGAGATTTCCCCCAGGGTTATGTCTCTTACCCTAGATCATAATATAGCCGGAAGAGACTCGAGTATCAGGACATACTGCAGAGCGTCATGCAGATGAATCACACTGATGACATTAGGTCACTGAACACTGGACTTGGTGGAATAGTACACTGGAGGCCTTGGTAAGACACAGGCACTCCAGAGGGAGCTGTGAAGATTCAGGGCCTTCTACATGTATAAAATTCTTATGAGTCCAGTCATCAAGGGCATGATGACTCTCCTCCAAAGTAAGAGCCAAATAATTGCCATCTTAACGTCTATCACAGAAGGAAGTGCACCGCCTGGTGGGCCTCTTCAGGTTTTAGAGTCAGCACATTATATACCTGGGGATACTGCTCCAGTTTATGATATGAAAGGCAAACCACTTGGTTTTTTTTTTCAATTATTTTTGGCTGCAACGAGTCAGTTGCAGCACACGCTTTCATTGAGGCACATGGGCTTAGTAGTCGCAGTGTGCGGGGTTAGTTGCCCTGCAGCACGTGGGATCTTAGTTCTCCCTGCAGGGATCAAACCCACATCCTCTGCCTTGGAAGGTGGACTCTTAACCACTGGACCACCAGAGAAGTCCCCAAAGGCAGACAGATGTGAATGAGGCCTAAAGCAGGCCCAGAGCATATTGGATCCCTTCCATCCTGGTAGGGCCCATGGCTCATTCTCACAGGAGCGGACATATATTCCAGGTATGGTTTTCCCTTGTTTCCCACAGAGCCTCAGCCAGCACCACTAAACAAGGCTTATTGAGGATTTGATCTGCTGTCACAGGATCCCACATAACTATCAGATCAGGGCCCACCTTACAGTGAGGGTAAGACCATGTAGGCAGGAAGCCCATGACGATGGGATTAATGGTCATATCCTCTATTGTATCTGATGTAAGAAGATGCTTAGGGCAGCCTATTGAAGGCACAGCTGTTGAGGCAATGCTCTGCAAAGATGGGGTGCCCTTCTCCAGGATACAAGACACATGCATTGCATCAATATAACAGTGGTATGCCACAAACGTAGGAATTATGTTAGAATGGATAATATACATTAGGGGTATGGGGATCATAGGTTGACTCTCCGTGGCCAACACTCCTTTCTTTCTAGAAATACATCATTCTTTCTAGAAGTTTACAATTATTTTGTATTGAAGTGTGTACACAGATACACAAAAATGTAAATCTTGATTATACCTGTATGCTTTTGTTTTATGTTTCTTTTTACCCCCACCCCTGCCATTGCATCAGTGGTTAAAACAAAGTTTTTTTTCCTTTCTCTTAATTTTGAACTAATTTCAAACTTACAGAAAAATTACAAGACTAGCACATTGAACTTTTTTGTCCTGAACTATTTGAGTATGTTGCCAGCAATATGCTTTGCCACCTGTGCAAACACTTCACTGTGTATGTTTCCTACAAACCACGATATTCTCTTACAAGAAGTACGATACAACCATCAGAACCGGGACACTGACAATGAAACTTCACTACGAACGATCTAACCTACAGAACCCATTCTGGTTTTGAGGGTTGTCCCAACAATGCCCTTGCAAAAGAACCCAACCCAGGATCATACCTTGCTTTTGATTTTTCATCCCTCTTAGTTTCCTTTAGTCTGAAACATTTCCTTAGTCTTTCCTTGACCTCCCTGTCCACTTTTGATAACAGGCCAGGGATTTTGTAGAATGTCCCTTGGTCTGGGTTTGTCTACACTTTGGCAGCAATATCACAGAAGTGATGCTGTGTTCTGCCTACTGCATCCTATCAGGGGAGGCATAATTTAATTTGGTGTGTTACTTGTGATGCTAACTTTGATTACTTGATTCACTTGATTAAGATGGTCTCTGCCAACTTAAACTGAAGTAGTTACAATTTACTTTCATATTTCAAGATCAAATCTCAGCTTTAGGGACTTCCCTAAGTCCAGTGGTTAAGAGCACCTTCCAATGCAGTGGGTGTGGGTTCAATCCCTGGTTGGGGAGCTAAGATACCATATGCCTCATGGCCAAAAAACCAGGAAATAATCAACAGAAGCAGTATTGTAACAATTCAATAAAAGCTTTAAAAAATGGTCCACAGCAAAAATGAAAAAGAAAAACTTAAAGAAAACTAAAAAAAGATCTCAGCTTTAGCTAGAACTTACAAAGTATAAATATCAGATTTTTTACTGTGATCTTACATAAGCTTTACAACTTTCACTTAAAGAGGAAAGAAAAAACACCATAATATCTTCCCCTGAATAGAAAAAGCCTGAGTCCATCTCTCAGTATAGTTCATATGTAAAGTGTAGGAATAATATATGTCCAGATTGGGAAGGAACCTCAGGAGTCAGGTCGTTTAGCCCTCCTACCCTCTTCAGGCCTGTCCTGGTGGCTCAGACGGTAAAGAGTCTGCCTGCAATGCAGGAGACCCAGGTTTGATCCCTGGGTCAGGAAAATACACTGGATAAGAAAATGGCAATCCTCTCCAGTATTGTTGCCTGGAAAATCCCAAGGATGGAGGAGCCTGGTGGGCTCTAGTCTATGGGGTGCAAAGAGTCAGGCACGGCTGAGTCCCTCTTCAGTCAAGGTTACCGTCTCGGACAGCCTCGGTGACAGGCAAGGTGAGCCAGCATCTGCTTGCACGTCTCCAGTGAACAGAAACCAACCATCCCCAGGGACAGAATGTCCATGGTCAGATGACGCTGATGATAAGTCCTTTACTTTGCTACCTAAACTTCACATACCTGAATTTTCACCATTTATACCACAAAGCAAACAATGTCACATAAATCATTTACTCTAAAATTAAAAAAAAAAAAAGATGGTCTCTGCCAGATTTCTTAGGAGTCAGAATCTAAGATCTGACGGCTAAGTGGGCTCCTTGCTTTGGGATGTTGCTCCTCCCCAGTCCCTCTCAGTGAATAGACCTGGGGAAAATCTGTTCTGTATATACATACATATACTTACACATACACTGTTACCTACTTAAATATTTTTGTTATATTTTTAAGAGTTTTTATTGAATTATAATTGACATAAAATATTATATTAGTTTCAGGTGGCATAGTGATTCAATATTTTATATATTGTGAAATGATCATAATAATGTAGTTACCATATGTCACATACAAAGTTATCACCATATTACTGACTGTATTCCCTATGTTATACATTACATCCTGTGACTTATTATTTTATTTTATACCTCCTTATATTAAGTGAAAATCGTTCCACTTCCAATCCAAAACCAGAGTTTTTCTAATTTCTCCATGAAAATATTTATCCTTTCATTTAAAAAAAATTTTTGAAGTATATTTGATTTACAATGCTGTGTTAATTTCTGCTGTAGAGCAAAGTGACCCAGTTATACACATATGTTGTTTTTCATATTCATTTCTTTGATGGTTTATCCCAGGATATTGACGATAGTTCCCTGTGCTGTACAGTAGGAGCTTGTTTGTGCTTTCATTTCTGATAGTGGCTCCCATTATCCTCAAGATACCTTTTTATATATATATTTACTTATTTGATCAGTACCTTCGTATCTTTTGTGTCACTGCTGTCCCTTTCACGAACGCTCTCCTTAGCCGGCTTGGACTCTGACATTCCCAGTTGGGCTGCTCCGTATTCCTGTTGTCCTGTGCAAACCTTCCTCATGCTTGGACTAATATCTCACCCTTGACCACTGCTGATCTTCCTTTCCCCACCATAGACGGCCCCCTCACTCTGTTGGGTTCTGACATTCTACCTGACACTTATGTTTGTGAATGGTATAAAATGGGGCTCGAGATTTTTTTTTTTTTGCTGGTAAATAATACCAGTACTGTTTATTATATAGTCATCCTTTTGTCATTGAATTACAAATTCATCTTTTATGTGTTATATTTTTATAATCAGATATCTATTCCTGGATTTTCCAGTCTGTTACACTGGTTCATTTGTCTCAGCCTATGCCAATATTATGTGGATTTTATTATGGTTGCTTTATAGTGTCCTCTGACATCTGGTAAGCCAAGTATACCTTTAGCACACTTCTTCTTACATTTAATGGCTAGTCATAGCTACCTTATTCTTTCCAAATGAATTTCAGGATAATTTAATCCAATTAAAAAGAAGTACATGGGGATTATAATAGGAATTTTATTAATTTTACATAAACTTGTAAAGTTGGCCTTTTTGTGACATACCCAAGAAGGAAACAATGAAGGCCTTCAATGCTTTTTCCATTGTTCAAATCTTGTCTCATACATTTATCCAATGAATATTTTTGTTGACCATCTACCATGTGCTAAGCACTGTTCTAGATGCTCGGGATACAAGAGTGAACAAAACAGACAAGGTTCTTGCCTTTTTGAAGTTTGCATTCTATTAATAGTAGGAGGAGACAGGTAGTAAACTTATAATACATAACACAGGTAAATATGTAATATGGTAGACAATGTAAAATACTGTTGCAAAAAAAAAAAAAAAAGACTCCAGTTGAGAGGGATATAAAATGCTGGGAAGAGGGTTGTTTGCTATTTAGGAAGATAAGGTTATGTAGTGACATTTGAGCATTGCTGTGAAGAGTGATTCATGCCTTCCAAGCAGAGGAGATGGCAAATGTGAGGGCAGGAACCTGCTTTGTGTGTTAAATGGTCAGAGGAAGAGCAAGAAGCCCAGCATGGCTCGAGTGGACTGAGTAAGGGGTAAATGTGTTGGTGGATAGTGAGGACTTTTGTTTTAACTGTGAGTGAAAAGAAAAGTAATTCCTGAGTTTTGAGCAAAGGAGTAACATGATCTGATGAGGGTATTAAAAGATCATTCTGGTGGACAGGAGTGGAAGAAAGGAGATCAGTTAGGAATTTCTTCGGATAATTCTCACCTGAGATGATGGTGGCTCGGACCAGAGTGGCAGAGATGGTTAACAAGTGGGGGATTCTGATCCACTGACTCAAGTGCCGCCATTCTCCACCAGAGGGCGCTACGTATGTGTCCTGGTGAGGCTGGGCTGTGACAGCCGGTCCTTTCCTCACCCTCCCAAAACGACAGGTTGTGGCATCTACCTACATAACCGCTACCCTCCCCTTTTGATTTTATTCAAGACTGGTGTGTCCAGTCTGAAGGGATGAATCATGATAGTATAAGCACCATTCCATCTCCACGATGATATTATCTAATGTGCATAGCCTTCTTTTCCTTCCAAGACCCTTCACTTTCTCTCTTAACTTCTCCTATACAGCGTACATGCATAAGTAGTTTCTGAAGGTACCTGGGAAAACAGGTCTACTGACTGTGAAAGAACTCCTTTCTTTGCTATTTCTTTTCGGTACATTGCCTCTTTAAACCTATAGTGTTGAAAAGAAAACGAAATATGTTTTTAAAAATGTAGTTCATGTGCACTTAAAGAAACACACACAGAAGAGTTTCCAGCAGTACCGTCCAATAGAACTATAATGGGAGCCACATACATCATTAAATTTTACAAATTTTTAGAAGTAAAAAGGAACCATTTGAAATTAAGTTTAATAATGCATTTTACTTTAATCCAATATATCAAAAATATTATCATCTCAAAATTTAAACAATGTAAAGTATACTTAATGAAGTATTTTGCATTCCTTGTATTTTCATATGAGGTCTTCAGAATCTAGTGGGCATTTTACACTTACAATGTTAGTCGCTCAGTCGTACCCGATTCTTTGCAACCCCATGGACTGCAGCCCGCCAGGCTCCTCTGTCCTTGAGATTTTCCAGGCAAAGATACTGGAGTGGGTTGCCATTTTCTTTTCCAGGGGATCTTCCCAACTCAGGGATCGAACCCAGGTCTTCTGCACTGCAGGCAGATTCTTTACCAACTGAGCTACAAGGGAAGCCCCTATTTTACACTTATAGCATATCTCAATTTAGACCGGGCACTTTCCAAGTGCTCAGTACCCACATACGGCCACTGTGCAGGGCAGTACTGGACAGCACAGGTTTTCAGTGTGTAGGACATTTTATCATCCTTCCAGTACCCTATCTTTTCTTTCCTTCACTCTAAACTCTCTCCTGCACCCCAGAGGGGTAATAATCGTGATTGTCCAACCTGAGACACCATTTCCCTGTCTCCTGTCCAACTAGAGACACTATTTCCCAGTCTACCTAAAAGTTGTATGTGTATCCATTTTTCTACTGCAGTATAACAAGCTTCCACAAACAAGAATGTAAAAAGAAAAACCACCCACTCATTATCTCAGAGCTCTGTAGGTCAGAAGTCTGGACTTGCCTGGGTTTTCTGCTCAGGGTCCCACAAGGCTGAAATCAAGGTGTCCACTGGGCTGGGATCTTGCCTGGAGGATCTCAGGAAGAACCTGCCTCTTTTGTTGGCAGAATCCAGTTCCTTGTGGCTATGGCTCTGAGGTCCTGTTTCCTGGGCGGCTGGGCACTGGGAGCTGCTCTCTGTTTCTATAGGCTGCCTAGACTCCTTCTCGTGTGGCCCGAATTCCTCATGCTTTGAATCTCTGACTCTCCCTTCCACCTACTAGTTGGAAAAACCTGTGCCTTTAAGGGGCTTGACAGCCGGTCCCCTGAGATTATTAGTAGATTATGTCCACTTGGGTAGTCTTCCTTTTGCCATGTAATATAATCACAGAAGTAAGATCATATCCACACTCACAGGGCAAGGATTATGCTAGGGCAAGGGGCATTGGGGAATTCTAAGAATTTGGCCATGTGACTAAATTCTAGTCAATAAGAGGTTAGTGGCAATTCAATCCTAGTTGCTCAGGCCAACATTTTGGGTGTCATCCTTGTTCTCTTTCTTTTCCTTACACCTCACTAATCAGAGGTCACATTCTGTCAGCTCAACTTCCAAAACACACTCAGAATTCAACCACTTCTTATCACCACCCTCTACCTCTCTTGCGCTGGCCAACATTATCTCTCACGTGATTAACGTAGTCATCTCCTAACTGGCTAGATCTCAGCAGTCTCTTCTCAATACAGCAACCAGAGTGATCTGGGTACAACTATAGTGGACCATGTCATTCCTCTGTTCAGCACCCTTAGATGGGTGCAGAATAAAAGTCAAAATCCTTAATACGGACTGTGGGCCACTTTGTAGTCCTTGTAAGGGTCTACTTTGGTGTCCTTACTAGCTCTGCGTGTGACCTTGAAATTCTACCTTGAAGTGAAATTTTTTCACTTCACTGTAGCCTCAGGTGACTTATTGCTGTTCCCTAAACATATCAAGGGTTTCCCTGGTGGCTCAGAGGTTAAAGCATCTGCCTGCAATGCAGGAGACCTGGGTTCGATCCCTGGGTTGGGAAGATCCCCTGGAGAAGGAAATGACAACCCACTCCAGTATTCTTGCCTGGACAGTCCCATGGATGGAGGAGCCTGGTGGGCTACAGTCCACGGGGTAGCAAAGAGTTGGACACGACTGAGCGACTTCACTCAAACATATCAAGACATCCTTAGGGTTTTTGTGCTTGCTATTCACTTTGTCTAGAATGTTCTTTCCTAAAGATATCTGCATGAAGTAGCTACACCCACACACACAAGAGTCAGGGGAGACTTCATATTCCCCTACCGCTCTTTGTTTTCTGCTTTGTAGTACTTTTCACTGTGCCACATACTCTATTTTAAGTTTTATTCTTGTCTCCCCTGTGCGCAGTCGCGGTCCAACTCTTTGTGGCCCCATGGACTGTAGCCCACCAGGCTCCTCTGCCCATGGAATTTTCCAGGCAAGAACACTGGACTGGGGTGCCATTTCCTCTTCAGGGAATCTTCCCGGCCCAGGGATTGAACCCACATCTCTTGCATCTTCTGCACTGGCAGGTGGATTCTTTACCAGTAGTGCCACCTGGGAAGCCCGTTTGTCTTCCCTGCTCCCTGCTGCTGCTGCTTAGCACTTCAGTTGTGTCTGACTCTGGGCGACCCTATGGACTATAGCTTGCCAGGCTCTTCTGTCCATGGGATTCCCAGGCAGGAATACTGGAGTGAGTTACCATGCCCTCCTCCAGGGGATCTTCCCAACCTAGGGATTGAACCCGGGTCTCCTGCATTGCAGGCAGATTCTTTACCACTGAGCTACCAGGGAAGCCCTTCTCTCCCCTATTAAAACATAAATCCATTAGAACAGGGGCCCCCAGCCCCCCCAACTGCCATACCCATACATTTGTTAATTACTGTACGACCTGGCGCACGGTAGGTACTCAAAATTCTTTGGTGTATGAATAATAACATAAGTGGGTGATGATGGGAGTTAAAGCATTCTCAAGTCCTTATATTGTTTGGAAGGAAGATAGCGATATTAATTAATTTTAGACTTTGCTAAGCTAAATGTGCATGCTACATTTCTCAGGATTGCTTTTTAAAAGAACAGAAATAGAACTGCAACTTCAATGTTGTTGAGAAGGGAAGGGCAAAAGAGGAAAATTTAAGCCAGTGGAAGGCAGGAAGGAAGGAAAAGTGGCAGAGATATGATAAAAAGAAATCACAGAGCTTTCTGATTCCTGTGGATTATGGCAGACGCCTAAATCCCTTCACAATCCTGCAAAACCCGCACAGATCAACAACAAAAGCAAATTACATCACCCCAGCCCTCACCTACAGCACCCTAGGAGAGGGAAAGTAGCTCCAACTTCAATTTACCTGTAAATGGAAAGATTAATATCTGAAACCAGAGGAGCCTGCTCCAGAGCTAACATCTGAACAGAGGGGTAGCAGGTAGGGATGTGGTTTGGAAGGGAGAAGAGTGTAGCCTGGTCCTAGGGGAGGCCAGGTACTAACAACAGCAGCTAGAATTATCCCAGAAGGAGAGACGATCCTATTGTGAGAGGAGGAACACTGAGGACAGGTCTGAGACCTGGTGGATCAGAGCACTGGCAACTGGGTGATTGAAGCACTTATGAAAATTGATGATATAAGTCACAAAAGAAAAATCTCAATTTTCTTTAAAGAGAGCAATGATATAAATAACAAATTTATTGAGATTTTAAGAAAATCTCAATGAAAAAGAATAGTGATATAAAAAGAATTCTCCAATCACAATGCAATAAGTGTGTTAATCACAAAAAGAATCTTTCACCTAGAAAATTTAAAACTCTGTACCAAGCAACTCTTGGGTTAATAAAATAATACAAGCCAAAATTGCTGAATTTTATGAAATAGCAGTAATGGAAACACAGTTTATCTGAATCTATGTGATACTGCAAAAGTAAGTTAGGAGAGAATGTATTACACTAGATATCTAAGTAAAGTTAAAATCAAATTAAAAGCTAAAAAAATGCAAAGCAAACCAAAAGAAAGCAGAATGAAGGAACTATTAAAGATATAAGCAGAAATCAATAAGTTAGAAAACAGAAAAAGAAACTAAAAGGAATAAATAAATCCAAATGCTGGTTCTCAGGAAAAAAAGTCAACTCAACAAATTACTAGCTAATCTAACCAGGAAAAAAAAAGAGAGAGAGAAAAGGCATAAATATGTAAGATAAGAAATGACAAGGAGAAAATAGCCATTGAAACAGAAGAATTAAAAATTTTAAAAACACATTTAGTTTTATTTTAACAAAGCAACTTGTACACTTTTAACATTTAAAACTGAGCATCATTTTTACTTTTCAGTGAAGCAAAAAGAAAATTTAAAAATATACAGGAACAAAATTACAATAGGGAATGTCAATTGCACATAATTTCCTACATGTCCTGCCGATTCTCCCATCTAGTGGCAGGGCTCAAGTCATTAGGAGAGAATTTTGTTTTAAAGTGGGAGCTTCCCTGGCAGCTCAGCTGGTAAAGAATCTACCTGCAATGCAGGAGAGCTGGTTTGGTCCTTGAGTTGGGAAGATCCCCTGGAGAAGGGAAAGGTTACCCACTCCAGTATTCTGGCCTGGAGAATTCCTTGGACTGTGTAGTCCATGGGGTCGCAAAGAGTCGGACACAACTGAGTGACTTTCACTTTGACTTTTTTGTTTTAAAAGTGTCATCTTAAACTGAAAGTATATCTGTAAAACATCACAATTTAACATGCCAGAGGAGTAGCCATGTTGTCAAAATACTCACTTAACCCACCCAAGCATCTCAAACCCACCTTTTGCTGACCTTCTGTAACCCCATTTTAAAAAAGTTTTTTTTTTTTTAAAAAAAGAGAAAGTAGTCAGATATATATTGGTAAATGCTAAGTGTCTGTATTCACATAAAGACACAATATAATCTCTGAGCACAATATGCAGAGAAAGGAGGGGGAAAGGCTAGAATTCCATGCACTATCACAGAGAGGCCTAGGACCCTCCAGCTTCCAGCAGAGCTAAGGGAGCAGAAGGTTTTTCTTTTTTCCCACAGAGCATGGTGGTGTTGACTCTATAGCCTTTGTTGTGACAGGAAGGGATAAAAATGAATTTGGAATAGAGAGGGGTAGAAATTCCTTTCCCATTGAACTCTGCTCAAGGTATTCCCAAATAAGTTGTGAACCTTGGTATAAAAGAGAAAGGAGACCTTAAAAACAGGGTGACTGAGCACAGGAGGAGAAAAAAAAAAAAAAAAGACTGCAACTTGCTCCTGGGGACTGGAGAAAATTTAAAAAGGAAGGTTGGAATCCATCCACATCCTTTAGTCCTGGTCTCCTTCATCTTCCTCCGCCTCATCTTTTTCACTTTCATGCTAATCTCCTTCATCAATATCTTCCAATCCTTCTTCCTCTTCATTGTCACCATCATCTTCTCCGTTCCCTTCCTCATCATCCGTGTCAGGAAACAAGTAGCACTGTAATGGACTTGGCCAAATACCATCTTTGATGACCTCTCCTAGCTCATCTGCACCTGTATCAGAATGATCAATAAACCAGGTGAAGAAGCTCTCCAGTTCCTCATGCTGTCTCTTCCTGCTGGCTGTATTCTGCATTTGACTTGATCATTTAGTGACATCCTTTCTGGATTTCCATTTGATTTCAGTGGACTTCGAAGATAGATCACCACTCTCATGTAGATGAAAGTTTTTGGAGACAATTTTATTTTCAAAGTAAGTGAAACTAATTTTCTATTTTCATCAAGATAAAAATCTATTCTGTAACCTGATTTAATATCTTCAAATTCTGTCACTTCAGTGCTTGTCAAATAAGGCAGCGCCTCTTCATCTTCCTTCCCAAGCAGTGCAGACGCTTGCGGATGGTTAACAAATGTTGTTACCCCCAAATTTGGGATTTTGGCAATCAATTCCAACTTCTGAAAAAATTATTGGCGGAATTTGTTATATTTCTGTTCTACTTTCAAAATCTCCTCACTGGCTTGTTCGTTAAGTCTGTCTATTTCATTTTGTACCCCATCAATATGTTCAGTTGCTTCTTGCCATTCTTTTTCTTCCTTCAGCAAGTTCGGAGGAGACGTTTTGTCTGGCCTGGAGGCAGGGGTCAGTTTTGGTTTCTTTGTGTGGGATGGAAGTGGAGACGTGTTTGGGGGCCGTGCTGGGAAAAAAAAAAAACAAGAATCAATCCAGGGGAAGAGGCCCATAACATGAGCTCTGAGAACTAAGGCTGCCCCTGCAAACAGAGGTTTAAATACCTAAAAATCTTAGGAAGCTACTTTTCACAAGTCTAGAACAAACACATTTGAAAATGTAGCATAAATAGATAACTTCCTAGGAAAATATTATTTGCCAAAATTTACCCTAATAAATATTACAAATTTAAATAAAATAATTACTCTTCAAGAATTCACAGGGCCCAGAAGAATTCATAGGAGAACACATCAAATCTTCAAAGCTACTTAAGTTTCAGTGCATAGAAAGAGAAATTCCCACATTATTTTTATTTCTTTAAATTTCCCCCCACATTATTTTTAAATAGCCACATGCAATTTAAAGAAATCAAGAAGGAGAAGTAATCTTTGCTATTTATTCAAATATTCACCATTTCTGATACTCTTCACTATTTCCTGAAGATTCAACTTCCCATTTAGTTCCAGGCAAGAAAAGGAGAAATAAGTAAAAAGGGGAAAAGTGGTGATACTTTTAGCCAGAAAGTAAAGCTTTTCCAGATATCTTTGGCAGAGTTTGCTTAAGTCTCAATGGCTGGAAAACTCTGCTGTCATTTTTAGCTGGCATATGGCTTTTCTAAACAAATTCAGAGTTCTGATGGTAAAGAAGACATGGAAAATGCTTGTTGGGTAGAAAGAAAGCAGTAACTCCCACAGCCCACCCTTTTGGCTATCTATCCTCCCATATACAGAACATTCTCCCTCCCTAATGAAGACAGTTCTGAGGTCTCACTTAGACACTGCATCCATCTCAAAAGCCAGAATCTGTAGTTAGTTGGCAGTTTCTCCACTTAGCCCTGGTGTGAATCCTCATACCAAATCCAGTAACCTATGAACTAAAAGCCAAGTTATCTTCCCCCAACATGTCCATATATAATAATGGAGAAGGAAAAGGAAGAATGGGAAACTTATCAAAGCTATTGAGACTATTAGATCTATGGCAAATACCAAATTCTGCTAGATAGGAAAAGCCTTGTTTGATAGTAATTTCCTTATTCAGACAACCTATTCCCTGGGAAGAACTTTATTGATCGTGCTTCATAGTCCAAGTTTCATCTTTTTAAAAAATAGACATCTTTATTTTAAAAAGTATTTATTTATTTGGCTGCAGTGGATCTTAGTGGCAGCACTCAAGACCTTTGGTCTTTGCTATAGCACACAGGACCCCTAGTTGCAGCATACAAACTCTTAGCAGTGGTGTGTGGAATCTAGTTCCCTGATCACAGACTGAACCCAGGCCCCCTGTACTGGGAGTCTTAGCCACTGGAGCACCAGGGAAGTCCCTCCATCTTCTTTAGAATGACTTCTTATGCATTACCCTCTTGAACCATATTTGAAGTAAATTTTGCGGAGGATGCCCTTTCTGTTGTGTGTGTTTGGAGACCTTGGGTTGAAAAATGATAAAGTTTTGCTGGTCAGATCCTTAAATTTTCATTTTTGGTGATATGATTCCCAAAAATGTTGTAGGCTTCCAGTCTATTTACCTCTTCTTCAATCCTTTGTGTGAGTAACCACAGCTGAAGCTCCTGTAAGGTCACAGTCCATGGACCTAAACATCTTCCTCTATTATCTGTTGGCCTCTGTGTTCTGCTTATTCTTCTGGCCTTCACGTTAATGCTCACTGACAATTGGAAAGAAAGGGCCCTAGCTGAAGAGAATACTTTGCAGACACCCCACCCCCACCCCCCGCTTTTTCTGTTGAGTGGTGATTCTTTTTTTTTTTTTTTTTAGTTAATTTTAATTGGAGTATAGTTGCTTTTTAATGTCACGTTAGTTTCTGCTGTACAGCAAAGTGAATCAATTACATGTATGCATAGACCCTCTTTTTTAGATTTCCTTCCCGTTTAGGTCACCACAGATCATCGAGGAGAGTTCCCTGTGCTATAGAGAAGGTTCTCATTCGTCATCTATTTTATACATACTAGTGGAGAAGGCAATGGCACCCCACTCCAGCACTCTTGCCTGGAAAATCCCATGGATGGAGGAGCCTGGTGGGCTACAATCCATGGGGTCGTTCAGAGTCGGACACGACCGAGTGACTTCACTTTCACTTTTCACTTTCATGCATTGAAGGAGGAAGTGGCAACCCACTCCAGTGTTCTTGCCTGGAGAATTCGGGGGACAGGGGAGCCTGGTGGGCTGCCGTCCATGGGGTCGCACAGAGTCGGACACGACTGAAGTGACTTAGCAGCAGCAGCAGCAGCAGAGCGATGAGTAGAGCTCCCTCTGCTATTCAGTAGGTTCTCATTAGTTATCTATTTTAAGCACATGTATGTTAGTCGCTCAGTTGTGTCTGACTCTTTGCAAGCCCACGGACTGTAGCCTGCCAGGCTCCTCTGCCCATGAAATTCTCCAGGCAAGAATAGTGGAGTGGATTTCCATTTCTTTCTCCAGAGGATCTTACAGACCCAAGGATCGAACCTGGGTCTATTGCATTGCAGGCAGATTCTTCACCATCTGAGCCACCAGGGAAGCCCATTTTATGCTTAGTACTATATATATGTCAATCCCAATCTCCTATGGAGCAGTGATTTTTAAAGGAAGGTGCTTAGGAAAGGCCCAGGACACCAGTCTCATCTTCTAAGCTATTGCTTAGGCCACATTCCTATTTGGAGAACAGATGCAATGATCTTTTTCAGCCTTGCAAATCTCCGAGTTATAGAATCATCAAATTATCCCAATAGGTCAGATTATCCCAAATTATGGGATTTCAAAGGAGATAGCAGGCCTAAGCAGAGTCTTCCTTAGTGAAGTGGTACTTCCTTCTTTTTTTCTTCAAACTGGATAAAACTAGCTCATTGGTCTCCTTCAGGACTTTGTTGAAAATGGAATGAAGTCACCAGCATATGCCAACATTCTGAATCATTCCAGCTATTTTCCCTAACACAACAGAATAGGTTGGCATGTGGGGTATCTCCCATAGAAGAGCAAATTGACCATGTGTTTCACCACTGTACAGCAAAGTCATTGGAATTCCAGTTTACAATGCATGTACCCTCCCAGCCCAAAAGCTCATCTCTACCACTCAACAAAGTTCATGTTTCGGATTATGTTACTTGCAGTATCCCACTTCAGGGTACTGAATTCTCTGAGTGATAGAACTGTACTTGGCTGCATTTAGAAACCCAACCAAGAGGCCAAATCCATATGAGGTTTACTTTCTCCTATTACAAGGAGTCTGAGACAGGCAGTCTGGGAACTGATGCAGCTGCTCAAGGAATCAGGCTCCTCTCCTTTTCTGCCATCCTTAAAAGTGAACACATTAGTCACTCAGTTGCATCAGACTCAGACCTCAAGGATTGTAGCCTGCCAGGCCCCTCTGTCCATGGAATTCTCCAGGCAAGAATACCAGAGTGGGTAGACTTTCCCTCCTCCAGGGGATCTTTCCGATCCAGGGCTTGAACCTAGGTCTCCTGCATTGCAGGTAAATTCTTTACCATCTGAGCCACCAGGGAGTCCTGCCATCCTTGGTGTGAGTCTTTCAGTTGCATGATCACAAGTTGGCTGTCTCTCTTCTGGATATTGTGTCTGCATGGAAGATAGAAAAAAGGGTGTTGGGAAAGGCAGAATGCATGTGCCAGTTGAATCTGCCCTCTTTAAAAAAAATTCAGAAAATAAATCACTTTTCCAGAAGCACTACCCAGGGACTTTCAGTAGTATCTTCTTGGCTACAGCCACCCTTAGCTCCAGGGGAGTAAGGGAGATAAATATTTTAAAACTATGATGAAAAAGAGGGTTCTATTAGTAAAGAAGAAGAGGATACTAGATACTGGACAGTAATTAGGTCTGCCAGACCAATATGAACTGTTTAACACAAGAAAAGGGATATCTTGGCTCAAGGATCTGAAAAGTCCAGAGGCTGCACTTGGTTGAGTCAGTGGCTTAAGAAATCACAAGGAATCCAATTGCTCTCTGCTCTCCACCCCGCCTTCATCCATATCAAAATAACCTGAGGCTGACTCCCCTTGTGGTCCTCAGACAACTTGCAAGGTTACAAGCTTTTTCATTCATGCCCAGTGGATAATACAGGGTATCAGGATCCCAGCATTTGCAGCTGACATGCTCAGTCCATCGCTAGATGGAATGCACTGATTGGTTTGGCCCAAGTGGTGAGCTTAAAGCTAGGTCTAGGATGGAACCATTCCAGGAGCTCCAAGGATCAGGTTCTCCATGGAAAGTATGGTCTATTGAAAGGGGGTCAGGGACCTCTGGAGAAGGAGCTGGGGAAATGGACGATACGAAGACGACCAACAAATGTCCTTGGAGTATCCAGAGAAGAAGGAATCAATCAGAAAGGGAATTAATCAGCACAGGAAAGACTGAAAAAGGAGAGTCTCTAAAGGGACATGGTCAGTGTTCATTTGAGCATTGGCTGGGGACAGGGAGGTCTAGTCCAAAGTCATATCCTGTCCAGTTCCAATATCACATGCATTTTTATTATGAGGGTCTTGGAAGCACATTCCTGCTTTTCTTGGCACCCCCCCCACTCCCATTTTGGTTCTCTGCTTCCAGCTTATACAGCCTTCTGATTATACTTGACTTCCCAAGTTGTTTTCTTATAGGGAGTGACTGTCTTAATCAGAGACTGGAATGCTTGGCAATTCTGGTTCATGGTGTGAATTAGTACATCAGCATTCTGATTTTCACATTAATTTCTGACTCACTATGTCAGCCAAAGCTCTTTTCTGAGCCTGTGTGGCTGAGAACCAGACCCTGAAGTCCTGGTGTTTCTAGGATACCAGATGACTCATTGTTAGCCTACAAGTTACCAGCCAGTGGCTTTTCCTTGAAGATCCCACATTGTCATGTGTCCATCCCGTGTCTACTTCCTGGGTACTGATCTGAGGTTTTCTAGAGTTAAATATCTTATGCTAGAATCCCACTGCATCATTCCTGATGTTGATAAGGTTGGGTTTGAGCTGATGCAAAGTTCTTTTTCATCTTTAGGACCTCTTTCTGTGAAGACTCTTTACCTGTATAGCTACCCTTTTAATTCTACAGTAGAAATGTCTGACGTACAAACTTGAATCTTACATGAACAGATATTTCACACGAAATTCAAATTGAAGATATACTCCTGCTCATAAGTCATAAGGGATGTGTAAATTAAAATCAAAATGCAATAGTACTACATACCATCAGAAAGGCTAAAATGAAAAAGATTTGACCACACCCAGTGCTGGCAAGGATGTGAAGAAAGTAGGACACATACATTTCTGCTGGAAGTGTGAAGTCAAGTGGGCCTTGGGGAGCATTACTATGAGCAAAGCTAGTGGAGATGATGGAATTCCAGCTGAGCAACTTAAAATCCTAAAAGATGGTGCTGTTAAAGTGCTGCATTCAGTTGTTGTCATTGCTGAGTCAGTTGTGTCCACTTCTGAGGCCCCATAGACTGTAGCCCACCAGGCTCCTCTGTCCATGGGATTTCCCAGTCAAGAGTACTAAACGGGGTTGCTGTTTCCTTCTTCAGGAGATATTCTTGACCCAGGAATTGAACCTTCATCTCCTGAAAGTTTCCTGTATTGCAGGTGGATTCTTTAATGCTGAGGCACCAGGGATTCCCATTGCACTCAATATATCAGCAAATTTGGTAAACACAGCAGTGGCCACAGGACTGGAAGAGGTCAGTTTTCATTCCAATCCCAAAAAAGTGCAAGGTCAAAGAATTTTCAAACCACCATACTTCTGTGCTCATTTCTCATGCTAGCAAGGTAATGCTCAAAATCCTTCCAGCTAGGCTTCAGCAGTATGTGAACCAAGAACTTCCAGATGTACAAGCTGGATTTGGAAAAGGCAGAGGAACCAGAGACAAATTGCCAGCATTCACTGGGTCATAGAAAAAGCAACAGAATTCCAGAAAAACATCTACTTCTGCTTCATTGATTATGCTAAAACCTTTGTGTGTATCACAACAAACTGTGAAAAATTCTTAAAAAGATAGGAATACCAGAGCACTTTACCTGTCTCCTGAGAACCTGTATTCGGGTCAAGAAGCAACAGTTAGAATTGGACATGGAACAATGGACTGGTTGAAAATTGGGAAAGGAGTGTGTCAAGGCTGTATGTTGTCACTCTGCTTATTTAACTTCATGGCAAATAGAAGGGAAAAAAGTGGAAACTATGACAGATTTTATTTTCTTGGGCTCTAAAATCACTGTGGATGGTGGCTGCAGCCACAAAATTAAAAGACATTTGCTCTTTGGAAGAAAAGCTATGACAAATTCAGGCAATGTATTCAAAAGTAGAGACAGCACCTTGCTGACAAAGGTCCACATAGTAAAAGCTATGGTTTTTCTAGTAGTCATGTACAGATGTTAGGGTTGGACCCTAAAAAAGGGTAAGTGAAAGTTGCTCAGTCATGTCCAACTCTTTGTGACCGCATGGATTATACAGTCCATGGACTTCTCCAGGCCAGAATACTGGAGTGGGTAGCCATTTCCTTCTCCAGGGCATCTTCCCAACTCAGGGATCAAACCCAGGTACATTGCAGGTAGACTCTTTGCCAACTGAGCTATCAGTTCAGTTCCCCTCCGTCCCCTCGGTCGTCCCCTCCTCTTGCCCCCCCCAACATCAGCCCCCCCCCCCCCCCCCTCCCCCACCACCACCCCCGGAGTTCCCACAACACCCCTCTTTTGAGGAGTGAGGCCCACCCCCCCACCCAACCCTCCTCCTCCCCTTCTCCTCCCCCCCCCCACCCCTCCCCCCATCAGAGTCTTTTTCAAAGAGACAACTCTTCACATGAGGTGGCCAAAGTACTGGAGTTTCAGCCTTAGCATCATTCCCTCCAAAGAAATCCCAGGGCTGATCTCCTTCAGAATGGACTGGTTGGATCTCCTTGCAGTCCAAGGGACTCTCAGAAGTCTTCTCCAACACCACAGTTCAAAAGCATCAATTCTTAGGTGCTCAGCCTTCCTCTTACACCCCCACCCCCACAAAAAAAAACAACAAAAAAAAAAAACAAAGCCTTGAAGAGGCAAACTTTTCAACAAAAAAAAAACATCCCTTTTAAAAAGAGCAACAAGGAAACCCAAAAAAGGGTAAGTGCCAAAGAACTGATGCTTTCAAATTGTGGTGATGGAGAAGACTCTTGAGAGTCCCTTGAACAGCAAAAAGGTCAAACCAGTCAATCCTAAAGGAAATCAACCCTGAACATTCGAACATTCATTGGAAGGACTGATCCTGAAGCTGAAGCTCCAATACTTTGGCTACCTGAGGCAAGAAGCTGACTCACTGGAAAAGACCATGATGCTGGGAAAGACTGAGGGAGGGAAGAGAAAGGGCCAACAGAGGATGAGGTGGTTGGATGACATCACCAACTCAATGGACATAAGTTTGAGAAAATTTCGGGAGATGGTGAAGGACAGAGAAGCCTGGTGTGCTGCAGCCCATGAAGTTGCAAAGAGTCAGACACGACATAGTGACTGAACAACACCAACTTGGGAAGTCTGTTTGGCAACATGTATTAAGTGGAACATATATTTATCCTTTACCTTAACAATTCTACTTCTAACTGTGTGTGGAACAGAAATGCATACATATGCTCACCAAAGAACATAGGTAAAAATACTCATTGCAGCACTATTCCTAATAGGTCTACCTGGGAAATAATCCAAGTGTACATCAACGTAGCAACTTAACAATATCACTGATAGTAGAATTTATAAAGACATTGTGTTATATCCAAACCATTGTTGACTTAAAAAATATTCATAACCTAAAAGTTGAGAGCAATGTTTATCTGTAGAAATTTTTAGGACTTCAACCTGGAAGACAGAATCTCAAGTGACCCTGAGTCAACTGCTCCGAGTAGGTAGGGGGAGGAGCCATGTTATAGAGAAGTTTTGCAACAAAGGGCAGGTAGTCTAAACATCAAAAGATTATTGTTAATTAAAGAAAACCAGACAACCCCAGTTAAAGGATTTAGTGCTTTTGGGACATACCTGGTGCCTGGAGAATCCCATGGATGGAGGAGCCTTGTGGGCTGCAGTCCATGGGGTTGCGAAGAGTCGGACATGACTGAGCAACTTCACTTTCACTTTTCACTTTCATGCATTGGAGAAGGAAATGGCAACCCACTCCAGTGTTCTTGCCTGGAGAATCCCAGGGACGGGGGAGCCTGGTGGGCTGCCGTCTATGGGGTCGCACAGAGTCGGACACAACTGATGCGACTTAGCAGCACCAGCAGCGGCGCCTCAATGGTAAAGAATCTGCTTGCAATGCAGGAGATGAGGATTTGATCCCTGGGTTGGGAAGATCCCTTAGAGTGGAAATGGCAACTCACTCCACTATTCTTGCCTGGAAAATCCCATGGACAGAGGAGCCTGGTGGGCTACAGTCTAGAGGGTCACAAACAGTCAGAATCAACTGAGCGATTGAGCGCACACACACACACACAAACACACACATAGGAAGATGTAAGAGTCTGGGCTTACTGAGATTACCCCTTTCACATGCACCCTAATTGAGACTGGATGGTGGATGGCAGTAGGCCGAGGCTTTTCTGGGACCAGCTTCCTGTTTTCACATCCTGAGCTTCCTTTCTTCAGGGCTTATTGTAGGGAGTGGCCACAGTCTGATGACTGCTAGATGGCAGGTATTCTCCTTCCTGAGTTCCCTCAGGGCTCTCTGGCTCACATTGGAGGGCAGCAATCACTGATGACTGTGACATCCCTGTTTACTGATATGGCAGGAAATATTCCATATCTCATCACGTCATACTATAAAGCAATGAAAATCAAGGAAGTCCTATTGCTATTCACAACAACCAGGAAGACTCTCGTTTCTATAATGTTAAATGAAAGAAGCCAGACACAAAAGATTACAAGTGGTATGATTCCATTTAGAAGAAGATCAAGAGCAGGCAAAAGTTAATTTATGGTTAGATGTCCAAGTAATGGTTACCTTTGGAGGAGGAGGTGGGTAAAGACTGGGAAGGGGTTTGTGAGCTGCTTCTAAGTGCTGCTAACATGCTCCTTTTTGCTCTGGGTAGTGATTACACAGATGTCTACACTCTGCAAACAATTCATCTGGTTGTACAATGATGCTTTGTACACTTTTGTTGGCTGGACTCAGTGACATATCTATAAGTCGTCTGATGGACAGCCGGCCTCTGCTAAGGCAGTTGAGGAGAGTCAGCTCTGCTACGTGGCCTTGAGCAGGCTAGCCCAGGCCTGTTCTCCTGGAATGGCTGTGGGGCCAAAGGGCAGTGGTCAAGTCCACTTCAAGCCTCGCTTTCATCATATCTGCTAACATTCCATTGTCCGAAGCAAGTTACATGGTGGAAACTGGAATCAAGGGGTGGGCCGGTCATTCCGCTCACGGTGGGCGGGTCCTGCAAAGTCATATGGTAAAGGGCCTGTTTCCAGGGAGGATGATGAATTGGGCCATCAACACAAGTCTACCAATCAGTAGGAGAAAGAAAACGAAGTTAATGACAATACAGTGAAACACACCCAAAAACAGAGAAATTCAGGGTCCTTTAAGGGCACAGAGTGGGGCACATTTTATATTTTATCTGACATTAAAATTATTCACCAAAAAAGTTTATGCATGGACATTTCCCCTTCCAGACTATGAACTTTTCTATATGCTTCATTTTCACATCTTCCAGCTCCTGGCATAGTGCCTTGCATAAAACGGCACTTCAGCATTTGCGAAATACGTGCTCAGTCATAAACGTAGTAATTTCCTCTTTGTCCATTTTTATTTCAGGCTCTAGGAGAAGAATGAGACCTGCATATGTAGCAAGACACATTTTTACATTTTAGAGCCGTTTTAGTGAACTCATAAACTCCATTCATAGAACAGGCTCCTGTCAAGCGAAGGGTTGGAGGAGTTCCATCACAGAGATGGGTGGAATCATTCAAATTTTGATGTGTTCCCTTTTGTTTTGCTGGTGGTGGGGTGTCTTTATATATTTTTAGAACTTGCAGTAAAATATATGTAACATGACATTTACCATTTTACCCATTTAAGTGTACAGTTCAGTGGCATTAGGTACACTCCAACTACCGTGCAACTGTGACCACCATCTGTCTCTGGAACTTTTTTTTTTCCAAATTGAAATTCTATATCTATTAAACAACAACTCCCCAGTCTCCTTGCTCCCCAGCTCCTGGAAATCAGCACTTTATCTTCTGCCTCTATGGCACCCCACTCCAGTACTCTTGCCTGGAAAATCCCAGGGATGGAGGAGCTCAGAAGGCTGCAGTCCATGGGGTCGCTGAGGGTCGGACATGACTGAGCGACTTCCCTTTCACTTTTCACTTTCATGCATTGGAGAAGGAAATGGCAACCCACTCCAGTGTTCTTGCCTGGAGAATCCCCGGGACGGGGAAGCCTGGTGGGCCGCCGTCTACGGGGTTGCACAGAGTCGGACACGACTGAAGTGACTTAGCATAGCATAGCATAGCAGCCTCTTGATGAAAGTGAAAGTGGAGAGTGAAAAGGTTGGCTTAAAGCTCAACATTCAGAAAACGAAGATCATGGCATCTGGTCCCATCACTTCATGGGAAATAGATGGAGAAACAGTGGAAACAGTGTCAGACTTTATTTTTCTGGGCTCCAAAATCACTGCAGATGGTGACTGCAGCCATGAAATTAAAAGACGCTTACTCCTTGGAAGGAAAGTTATGACCAACCTAGATAGCATATTCAAAAGCAGAGACATCACTTTGCCAACAAAGGTTCGCTTAGTCAAGGCTATGGTCTTTCCTGTGGTCATGTATGGATGTGAGAGCTGGACTGTGAAGAAGGCTGAGCGCCGAAGAATTGATGCTTTTGAACTGTGGTGTTGGAGAAGACTCTTGAGAGTCCCTTGGACTGCAAGGAGATCCAATCGGTCCATTCTGAAGGAAATCAGCCCTGGGATTTCTTTGGAAGGAATGATGCTAAAGCTGAAACTCCAATATTTTGGCCACCTCATGCAAAGAGTTGACTCATTGGAGAAGACTCTGATGCTGGGAGGGATTGAGGGCAGGAGGAGAAGGGGACGACAGAGAATGAGATGGCTGGATGGCATCACTGACTCGATGAATCTGAGTCTGAGTGACCTCCAGGAGTTGGTGATGGATAGGGAGGCCTGGCGTGCTGCAGTTCATGGGGTTGCAAAGACTTGGACACGACTGAGCGACTGATCTGATCTGATCTGATCTGAGCATAGCATAGTTGCTCCCTATAAGTGGGCTCATATAGTCCTTTCATGGCTGGCTTATTTCACTTAGTATAATGTCCTCAAGGTTCACCCACGTTGTGGCATGTGTCAGAATTTCCTCCCTTTTTAAGGCTGAATGATATACCATTGTATGCATATACCAAATTTTGTCTATTCATTCATCTGCTGATGGACACATGGGTTGCTTCTATCTTTTGGCTATTGTGAAGTAATGTACAAAGCAAATTCTACCCAACTATGGAATTCTGGACAGAGGAGCCTGGCGGGCTACAGTCCATAGGGCTGCAAAGAGTCAGACACGACTGAAGTGACTTAGCACATGGAATTCTGGAGTGGAAAGAGCCTCTTCACTCAATTTGAAAGTGAGTGGAATCAAAGCCACATTAGGGCAGTATGGCTAAAACTCATGGCCTAATTGACTTTCACCAGAGGTCACTTTAAAAACAGAGATTCTGATAATGATAACAAAAATAGGGATTCTGATAAGAAAATAAGAATTACTTTTCTGAAGGTGATAAAATTGGCTGAGAGTTTAAGAATAGGATGAGACATTAAACCAAGCTTCATTATTAACCCCAGGAATGATATCCAGAGCATGGCAGGCACCAAGACTTCAAAACTAATCCTGTGGGTGGAAGGTCACAGGTAGACTGACACAGGCCATTTCTAAGGCTGGCTGCTTCAGCCTAGATATCACACTCCCTCAACCAAACACCCACTTCCCTGCCTGGCTAACCTCTAATTAATTCTTTGACAGCCAGTCCAACACCTCTTCCTCGGAAAAGTTTTGCTTGACCTAGGCCCTCACCCTGAAGCCTGGGTCGGGCTTTTCACCCTGTTGCTCCCTCAGTTCAGTGACTGCCTGGCGCCCCTCCATGGAGGAATAAGGACTAGGTGGCCCCTACCCCAGCTGCTCAAGACTCAGTCAACGCTCACAGGATGGATGTGTTGACTTAAAAAATATATATATACACACAAACTAAAAGTTGACAGCTATGTTTAATTTGGTGGGAATTTTTAGGACTTCAAGCCCTGGAGACAGCATCTCAAGGGACCCTGAGACAACTGCTCCGAGGAAGGAGAGGAGCCAGAGTATAGAGAAGTTTGGTGACAAATGGCAGGCAGTCTGAACATCAAAAGGTTATTGTTAATTAAAGAAAACCAGATAATCCAAGTTAAGGAATTTAGCGCCTTTCTATGTATGGGAAGATGCAAGAGTTTGGGCTCACTGAAATCTTTCATGTGTATCTGAGCGATCCTGGACCAGCACTCTCTGTTTTTCACATCCTGAATTCTCATGGGACTCACCGTAGGGCGTGGCTGCCATCTGACAGCTGCCTGATCACAGGTATTCTTCTTCCATAGTGCCCTTAGGGCTCAGGAGCTCACGTGGGAGGGATGAAGTTACTGATGACCTGGACAATGTTGCGGACTGATATGGCAGGAAATACTCCATTTCTTAGATGAGTGACGCCTCGACTGAAACTGCCACAAGTACCCAAGCCAGGCGGTCAGTGGAGCCAGGCCATAGGCACTGGGTGCAGGAGTGGAAGCTGCAGGGACAACCGCCCTTGCTGGGAGCACCCTCTCCTGTCACGCTGCCACGCCCCAGCTCTTCCTGCAGCAAAGCAGGAAGGGCTGCTTTGGGAAGGGCCTCTGGAGGGCAGAGAAAAGCTCAGCGTCCAAAATACCAAAGAAGCAGTGTGAACATCAGAAGGGGGAAGACTAACCTGAAGGCTGGGCTGCCCCGAGGCCTGCAGGGCATGCTGCAGGGCTTGGCTGAAGAGATCGTTGGTGATGGGCGTCCCTGACTGGACGCTGGAGGACATTGGGGAGGTCCCTGAGGAGTGGCCCTAGAGACAGACCATGGTCAGTGCCACCCTCAGAGCCACCCCAGTCTCCCAGCACACACCCACTGCCGGTCACATCACCCCACGGTGCCCTGGGTGCCTCACCACTGCCTCCCAGCAGGGGCCAGCAGGAGACAGCCACACAGAGCCACCTTCAAGCTCTCTATGTGCGCAGGAAGGGTTCTGTACTCTCTTGCTCCAGGGAGATGGAATGGGACCCCTGACCGAGCCTAGGACCCACACTGGGAGAGCAAAGACGGCTTTGCTGGCTGGAGTGGCTATCACCAGGAATGCTTAAGCCTGTGATATATGCCTGGCCACTTTCAGGAATAAGTAAGGACCTATTCATTATTGACGGGAGGTTCTTCCAACTGTTGGGAAGAGTCAGTCAGCCCTGGGATGAGCCCTAGACTTCTGAGCCTAAGAGCAGGTGAAGGGAGGTCGCCTGAGCTGCAGTGGGAAACCCACTGGGGCTCCAGGTAGAGCTCAGATCAAAGCAGATGGAGCACAAAGATCAGCAAAGGTAAACCCACTCTACCACTGGGCCCTTCTCCCTGAGGGCCCGGCCTGGACATTCCCACCTCCTCTCTCCATACCTGGGGGCTTGGCCTGGACATTCCCGCTCCCCCTCCTCTCCATACCTGGGGGCTCGGCCTGGACTTCCCACCCCCTCTCTCCATACCTGGGGCTCACCCTGGACTTCCCACCCCCTCTCCATACCTGGGGGCTCGGCCTGGACTTCCCACCCCCTCTCTCCATACCTGGGGGCTTGGCCTGGACTTCCCACCCCCTCTCCATACCTGGGGGCTTGGCCTGGACTTCCCACCCCTCTCTCCATACCTGGGGGCTTGGCCTGGACTTCCCACCCCCTCTCTCCATACCTGGGGGCTTGGCCTGGACTTCCCACCCCCTCTCTCCATACCTGGGGGCTCGGCCTGGACTTCCCACCCCCTATCTCCATACCTGGGGGCTCCGCCTGGACTTCCCACCCCCTCTCTCCATACCTAGAGGCTCGGCCTGGACCTTCCCACCCCATGTCTCCATACCTGGGGGCTTGGCCTGGACTTCCCACCCCATCTCTCCATACCTGGGGGCTTGGCCTGGACTTCCCACCCCCTCTCCATACCTGGGGGCTCGGCCTGGACTTCCCACCCCCTCTCCATACCTGGGGGCTTGGCCTGGACTTCCCACCCCCTCTCCATACCTGGGGGCTCGCCCTGGACTTCCCACCCCATCTCTCCATACCTGGGGGCTCGGCCTGGACTTCCCACCCCCTCTCTCCATACCTGGAGGCTCAGCCTGGACCTTCCCACCCCATGTCTCCATACCTGGGGGCTTGGCCTGGACTTCCCACCCCCTCTCCATACCTGGGTACCAGGAGTCGGCGTGTGAGAGCTGCTCTCCGGAGTGCTGGCCAAGGCCAGGGCAGTGGCCAGCTCGCTCTGGGTGATGGGCCGGGGCCCGGCAACTCCACTGTACCCCAGGGAAGCTGGGCAGGAGCTGGGGGTGCTGCTTGAGGGTGTGGACCTGGCACTCTGGACAAGGGAGGTGCCCAGATCAGGGCGGTATCCCTGAGTGGTTCTCAGAACCCCTCCCCTGCTCCAGGAACAGTTCTTGGGGAGACTCCCCAGGCTGCCAGGGTCACAGCAATAGTGTGGCACACCTGGGCCCTCACAGGGCCTCTGACCACCCCCTGCTGGGCGTGCCAGGTCCCAGGGAGGGTGCCTCCCCAGCACCATCTCTCCCAAATGGCAGGCAGCCCGTCACTTACTGGGTGAAAGTCGTCCTCATCATCAGAGAGCCCTTCAAACAGGAAGCCACCTGGAGGAGGGAGGACAGATTTCAGGAGGAGGAACAGGAAAGCACAGGCGCTGCTCCAGCGTCTCGGCGCTAGTTACTCCAAATTCATGTTCTCATCTCTCCCCTGGAAAATTACAGGACAGATGCTCTCCCTGACTCAAACCCAGAGTTCCCAAGGAGCACCCTCTGCCAGCACTATACATAGCTGCGAGTAAAGCAAAGCCCTGGGCCACTGCCCATTCCCCAGGGGACCGCATCCCACAGTCCAGGGGCTCACCTGGCATGTCCCGATAGGCGCTGGAGGGCTTGTCCTGGGAAGAGGAATTTCAGCCCCTACCCCACTCCCCCGCCATGCTCTGACTAGGGCTGCTGGCACTCTTGGAGCTTTACAGATCTTTCTGGCTGGGCAGAGCGCACACTCACTCACCCAACCCACACGCTCCCTGTAGGGACAGCCGAGGACCCACAGAGCCATGTGCATGCACTTCCTGTGGTGCCGCACTCCTCAGGCATCCAGGCAGCATTTTATCCTGCTCCCCGCTTCCTGTGCCGGCTCCCTACGGTTCCAGACAGTAGAGCTGTGAAGTCTGCTCCTTGGGAGGCCTTCAGAGGTGCTGGCCGTCCAGAGCAGCAGCAGCATGCCAGGATGCAGGGGAGCAAGGCCTCGAGTGATGGGCATCAGAGTGGAGGTCGTGCTACCCATGGCCAGGGCAGGACGTTGGCCTGCAGACAGACTGAGCAGGACCTCAGGCAGATCCCAGCACGAGGAGGCAGAATCAAATGCCTGACCCCACCCGGCCCCTCACAGCCTTCTTCTGGCTGGCGTCCAGCCTACAGAGTAAGTGGTGCCAGCAGCCAAGGGAGACTTGCCACTTGCTACCTGAAATTCCACAGGAAAATGCCGGTAGGCTGGGACAAGACAAACGATACTCTTCTGCTACTGGCCTCAGGCCCCTTCACTTTTCTAGGGCTCAGGTCCGGTCCCTCCAATCCATGACGTGATCAATGTAGATAGAAGTCAGTGAGGATCTCTGGAAGGGCACAGACAAGTCTAACAGCAGACCACCTCACTAATGGCCAGCTAAGTATTTGGGCCTGAGGGCTGTGTTTCTCAGAGGATGGGCTGGCCTGAGTGGACATGGTTCCTTGTGAGCCTATAGGCAGGAGCAAGATGATCTCCTCTCAGAGAGGAGTGGTGGGGAGGGTGAAGGTAGGCAGAAGGTGGATGATCTGTGGGAAGCACTCAAAGCCCCACCATTGCTTTGCTTTAACAACACTAGGAATTTTCAACTTGGGCTGTTTCTCCTCCTTTTTCATTTTTCCTCCCTTCCCCAGGCAGCAGTCTTCTGGGTTGCCCTGCCACACACAAACACCATCCTCCCCAGATGGCCTATGTGCAGAGAATTTAAACTCATTTCTATGTGAGTGGGAGGGGATATAATTAAGAAGACTCTTTTTATTATCATGTTGAAGTAGTTTCTTTTTATTGCTTTTTGCTGAACGTTTTTATCTTGAAAGGGTGTCGAATTTTGTCAATGTTTTTTCTACATTGAGATGCGCCTGTGGTTTTTTCCCCTTTATTTTGTTGATGTGGTATTACATTGATCACTTTTTGTGTGTTGAACCATCTTTGCAATCCAGGAATAAATCTCACTTGGTCATGGCGTGTCATGGTGCATCTTTTGATATGCTATTGAATTCTGTCTGTTAGTATTTTGTGATTTTTGCATCAAGGTTTATAAGGGATATTCAGTTCAGTTCAGTCGCTCAGTTGTGTCTGACTCTTTGTGACCCCATGAACCTCAGCACGCCAGGCCTCCCTGTTCATCACCAACTTCCGGAGTTTACCCAAACTCATGTCCACTGAGTCAGTGATGCCATCCAGCCATCTCACCCTCTATTGTCCCCTTCTCCTCCTGCCCTCAATCTTTCCCACCATCAGGGTCTTTTCCAATGAGTCAGCTCTTCGCATCAGGTGGCCAAGATATTGGAGTTTCAGTTTCAATATCAGTCCTTCCAATGAACACCCAGGACTGATCTCCCTTAGGATGGACTGGTTGGATCTCCTTGCAGTCCAAGGGACTCTCAAGAGTCTTCTCCAACACCACAGTTCAAAAGCATCAATTCTTCGGTGCTCAGCTTTCTTTAGAGTCCAACTCTCACATCCATACATGACCACTGGAAAAACCATAGCCTTGACTGCATGGATCTTTGTTAGACTATAGTTTTCTTGTAGTGTCTTTGTTTGGCTTTGAGGTCAGGGTAATGTCCTTGTAAAATGAGTTAGAAAGTGCTTCCTCTTTTTTGCTGCTGCTGCTGCTGCATAACTTCAGTTGTGTCCGACTCTGTGTGACCCCAAAGATGGCCTCCTACCAGGCTCCTCTGTCCTTGGGGTTCTCCAGGCAAGAACACTGGAGTGGGCTGTCATTTCCTTCTCCAATGCATGAAAGTGAAAAGTGAAAGGGAAGTCGCTCAGTTGTGTCCGACTCTTGGCAACCTCATGGACTGCAGCCTACCAGGCTCCTCCATCCATGGGATTTTCCAGGCAAGAGTACTGGAGTGGGGTGCCATTGCCTTCTCCGGCCTCTTCTTTAGGCTTTTGGAAAAGTTTGAACAGAATTAGTATTATTTATTTAAATATTCAGTAGAATTTACCAGCGAAGTCATCAAGTCCAGGACTTTTCTTTGTTGGTAGTTTTTTGTTTTCATTGTCTTTTTTTTTCAAAAGCTTCTCAGCACCATGTGGTTAATAAATTTTTGATTGCTGATTCAATCTCCTTACTAGTTATAGATCTATTCAGATACTCTGTTCATGGTTTAGTCTTCGTAGGTTTTGTGTTTTTAGCAGTTTGTGCATTTTATTTAGCTTATCCAATTTGTTAGCATAGAACTGTCATAGCACTCTCCTATGCTAAGTCACTTCAGTCGTGTCCGACTCTGTGTGACCCCATAGACGGCAGCCCACCACACTCCCCTGTCCCTGGGATTCTCCAGGCAAGAACACTAGAGTGGGTTGCCATTTCCTTCTCCAATGCATGAAAGTGAAAGGGGAAGGGAAGTCGCTCAATCGTGTCCGACCCTCAGCGACCCCATGGACTGCAGCCTACCAGGCCCCTCCGTCCCTGGGATTTTCCAGGCAAGAGCACTGGAGTGGGGTGCCATGGCCTTCTCCAAGCACTCTCCTATAGTCCTTTTTATTTTCATAGAATCAGGTACTGTTCCCATTTTCATTTCTGATTTTAGTAATTTGAATCTTCTCTCTTTTCTTCTTAGTCTAAAGGTCTGTCAATTTTGTTGATCTTTTCAAAGAACCAACTTTTGGTTTCATTGATTTTTTTCTATTGTTTTTCTCATCTCGATTTCACTTATCTCTGCTCTAATGTTTACCATTTCCTTCCTCCTACTAGCTTTGGGTTTAGTTTTTTCATTTAGGTTTAGTTCCTTAAGTTGTACAGTAGGCTGTTGATCTGAGACCTTTTCATGCTTTATTTTCTTCAGTTCTATTGAGGTATATTTGACATACAGCACAGCAGATTTACTCTCGTAACAACTTTCATATATAACATACAGCAGTGTGGACCGTATTTATCATGCTGTACAGCACATCCCTAATATTTATTTATCGTATAACTGGAAATTTGTACCTTTTGACTCCCTTTATCTAATTCTCCCTCTCACTTCCCCTACCTCTGGTAATCATAAATATGATCTCTTTTTCCATGAACTTGTTTGTTTTTGAAGTATAAACAACCTTCAGCACTATGTTAGTTCCTGTTACACAACATAGTGATTTGATATTTCTATACATCTCAAAATGTTCATCACAGTAAGTCTAGTCACAATAGGTCACTATACAAAGATATTATATAGTTACTGACTGTATTCCCCACACTGCACATTTCAAGTTCAAGACTTATTTATTTTGGAATGGGAAGTTTGTACCTTCATCTATTTCTTTTCTCCTCCTACCTCTCTCCCCTGTGGAAACCACCTGTTTAATCCCTGTATCTGTTTTGTTTTGTTCTATCTGTATCTCATGTGTTTTGTTGTTTAGGTTCTACATATATGAGAAATCATACAGTATTATCTTTCTCTGACTTACTGTGCTAAGCATAATACCCTCTGGGTCCAGTCATATTGTCATGAATGGCAAGATTTCGTTCTTTTCTTATGGCTGAATTATATTCCATTCTGTGTGTGTGATTGTACACAACACATCTTCTTTATCCATTCATCTGTTGGTGCGTATTTATCTTGTATCCATATCTTGGCCATTGTAAATAATGCTGCAATGAACTTACGGGTTCATTGTATATATCTATTCTAATTAGAGTTTTTGTTCTCTTCAGATAAATACCCAGGAATAGAATTGCTGGATCATTTGGTAGTTCTATTTTTCATTTTTTTGAGGAATCTCCATACTGTTTTCCATAGGCTGTACCAATTTACATTCCCAACAGTGTGCAAGGGTTCCCTTTTCTCTCCATCCTCATTGACAATTGTTGTCATTTTGGATAATAATAGCCATTCTGACAGGCACAAGGTAATAGCTCATTGTAGTTTTGATTTACATTTCCCTGATTAGTGATCTTGAGCATCTTTCGTCGCCTGTTGGCCTTCTGTATGTTCTTGTTTTTTAATGTAAGTATTCATAGTTATAAATTCCCATCAGGACCACTTTCACTGTGTCCCAGAAGTTTTGGTGTGTTGCTTTCATTTTCAATCATCTCTAAATATTTTCTAATTTCCTGATCTCTTTGATCCATTGATTATTTAAAAGTGTGTTGTTTAGTATCCACAGTTTTGTATACTTTCCAGTTTTCTTTACGTTAGTGCTTTCTGATTTTATCTTGTGGTGAGAGAATATGCTTTGTATGATGTGTCTCATAATCTACTGAGACTTAACTTGTGGCCTAATATACAGATTTTGGGCTCCAAAGTCACTGCAGATGGTGACTGCAGCCATGAAATTAAACGACGTTTGATCCTTGGAAGAAAAGTTATAACCAACCTAGACAGCTTATTAAAAAGCAGAGACATTAATTTGCCAACAAAGGTCCATCTAGTCAAAGCTATGGTTTTTCCAGTAGTCATGTATGGATGTGAGAGTGGGACCATAAAGAAAGCTGAGTGCCAAAGAATTGATGCTTTCGACTGTGGTGTTGGAGAAGACTGTTGAGAGTCCCTTGGACTGCAAGGAGATCCAACCGGTCCATCCTAAAGGAAATCAGTCCTGAATATTCATTGGAAGGACTGATGCTGAAGCTGAAATTCCAATACTTTGGCTACCTGATGCAAAGAACTGACTCATTTGAAAGACCCTGATGCTGGGAAAGATTGAGGGCAGGAGGAGAAGGGGACGACAGAGGATGAGATGGTTGGATGGCATCACTGACCTGATGGACATGGGTTTGGGTGGTCTCCGGGAGTTGGTGATGGACAGGGAGGCCTGGTGTGCTGTGGTTCATGGGGTTGCAAAGAGTTGGACATGACTGAGCTACTGAATTGAACCGAACTGATCTGATATAGTTGAAACTACAGATTAAAAGAGCATAACACATGTACTTCCCTGGTGGTTCAATGGTTAAGAATCGCCTGCCAGTGCAGGAGACACAGGTTCGATCACTGGTCCAGGAATATTCCACTTGCTGTGGGGCAACTAAGCCCATGTGCCACAACTACTGAAGCCTGCATGCCTGCAACCTGTGCTCTGCAACAAGAGAAGCCACTACAGTAAGAAGCCCACATAACACAACGAAAGAGTAGCCCCCACTTGATGCAACTAGAGAAAGCCTCTGTGCAGCAATGAAGACTCAGTGCAGACAAAAATAAATAAATTGATTAATTAAAGAAAAAGGAGCATACCACATGTTTGAGACTATTGTTCTTAAAACAAGCAACACCAAGATATAGTCTGGTAAATTTACTGGTTAAAAAAAGAGAGAAAAATAGGTAACTAGGCAAAAAAAAAAAAAAAAGATGGCTGGGTATAAGCAGTCCTCCTGCATTACAGACCCCCAGCCAGGCCATCCCTGGGGCTCGGATCTTGTGGGAACCAATCAGACCTGACCCCTCTGGTGACCCCACACTCCCAGCACAATCAGATCAGATCAGATCAGTCGCTCAGTCATGTCTGACTCTTTGCCACCCCATGAATCGCAGCATGTCAGGCCTCCCTGTCCATCACCAACTCCCGGAGGTCACTCAGACTCACGTCCATCGAGTCAGTGATGCCATCCAGCCATCTCATCCTCTGTCATCCCCTTCTCTCTTGCCCCCAATCCCTCCCAGCATCAGAGTCTTTTCCAACGAGTCAGCTCTTCACATGAGGTGGCCAAAGTACTGGAGTCTCAGCTTTAGCATCATTCCTTCCAAAGAAATCCCAGGGCTGATCTCCTTCAGAATGGACTGGTTGGATCTCCTTGCAGTCCAAGGGACTCTCAAGAGTCTTCTCCAACACCACAGTTCAAAAGCATCAATTCTTCAGTGCTCAGCCTTCTTCACAGTCCAACTCTCACATCCACACATGACCACAGGAAAAACCATAGCCTTGACTAGGCAAACCTTTGTCGGCAAAGTAATGTCTCTGCTTTTGAATATACTATCTAGGTTGGTCATAACTTTCCTTCCAAGGAGTAAGTGTCTTAATTTCATGGCTGCAGTCACTACCTGCAGTGATTTTGGAGCCCAGAAAAATAAAGTCTGACACTGTTCCACCGTTTCCCCATCTATTTCCCATGAAGTGATGGGACCAGATGCCATGATCTTCGTTTTCTGAATGTTGAGCTTTAAGCCAACCTTTTCACTCTCCACTTTTACTTTCATCAAGAGGCTTTTGAGTTCCTCTTCACTTTGTGCCATAAGGGTGGTGTTATCTGCATATCTGAGGTTATTGATATTTCTCCCGGCAATCTTGATTCCAACTTGTGTTTCTTCCAGTCCAGCGTTTCTCATGATGTACTCTGCATAGAAGTTAAATAAACTGGGTGACAATATACAGCCTTGACGAACTCCTTTTCCTATTTGGAACCAGTCTGTTGTTCCATGTCCAGTTCTAACTGTTGCTTCCTGACCTGCATACAAATTTCTCAAGAGGCAGATCAAGTGGTCTGGTATTCCCATCTCTTTCAGAATTTTCCACAGTTAATTGTGATCCACACAGTCAAAGGCTTTGGCATAGTCAATAAAGCAGAAATAGATGTTTTTCTGGAACTCTCTTGCTTTTTCCATTATCCAGCGGATGTTGGCAATTTGATCTCTGGTTCCTCTGCCATTTCTAAAACCAGCTTGAACATCAAGAAGTTCACGGTTCACATATTGCTGAAGCCTGGCTTGGAGAATTTTGAGCATTACTTTACTAGCGTGTGAGATGAGTGCAATTGTGCGGTAGTTTGAGCATTCTCTGGCATTGCCTTTCTTTGGGATTGGAATGAAAACTGACCTTTTCCAATCCTGTGGCCACTGCTGAATTTTCCAAATTTGCTGGCATATTGAGTGCAGCACTTTCACAGCATCATCTTTCAGGATTTGGAATAGCTCAACTGGAATTCTATCACCTCCACTAGCTTTGTTCGTAGTGATGCTATCTAAGGCCCACTTGACTTCACATTCCAGGATGTCTGGCTCTAGGTCAGTGATCACACCATTGTGATCATCTGGGTCGTGAAGATCTTTTTGTACAGTTCTTCTGTGTATTCCTGCCACCTCTTCTTAATATCTTCTGCTTCTGTTAGGTCCATACCATTTCTGTCCTTTATCGAGCCCATCTTTGCATGAAATGTTCCTTTGGTATCTCTGATTTTCTTGAAGAGATCTCTAGTCTTTCCCATTCTGTTGTTTTCCTCTATTTCTTTGCATTGATCGCTGAAGAAGGCTTTCTTAGCTCTCCTTGCTATTCTTTGGAACTCTGCATTCAGATGCTTATATCTTTCCCTTGCTCCTTTGCTTTTCGCTTCTCTTCTTTTCACAGCTATTTGTAAGTCCTCCCCAGACAGCCATTTTGCTTTTTTGCATTTCTTTTCCATGGGGATGGTCTTGATCCCTGTCTCCTGTACAATGTCACGAACCTCTGTCCATAGTTCATCAGGCACTCTATCTATCAAATCTAGGCCCTTAAATCTATTTCTCACTTCCACTGTATAATCATAAAGGATTTGATTTAGGTCATACCTGAATGGTCTAGTGGTTTTCCCTACTTTGTTCAATTTTAGTCTGAATTTGGCAATAAGGAGTTCATGGTCTGAGTCACAGTCAGCTCCTGGTCTTGTTTTTGCTGACTGTATAGAGCTTCTGCATCTTTGGCTGCAAAGAATATAATCGATCTGATTTCGGTGTTGACCATCTGGTGATGTCCATGTGTAGAGTCTTCTCTTGTGTTGTTGGAAGAGGGTGTTTGTTATGACTAGGGCATATTCTTGGCAAAACTCTATTAGTCTTTGCCCTGCTTCATTCTGTATTCCAAGGCCAAATTTGCCTGTTACTCCAGGTGTTTCTTGACTTCCTACTTTTGCATTCCAGTCCTCTATAATGAAAAGGACATCTTTTTTTGGGTGTTAGTTCTAAAATGTCTTGTAGGTCTTCATAGAACCGTTTGACTTCAGCTTCTTCAGCGTTACTGGTTGGGGCATAGACTTGGATTACTGTGATATTGGATGGTTTGCCTTGGAAACGAAGAGATCATTCTGTCGTTTTTGAGAGCACAATACCTGCAACCAACTGTCTGAGACAAGTGTGACCTTCTGTGGAGGGGGTTTTCCTAAAGCGGGGCTGCCTGCTGGAGCATCATTCTTCCTCATCAGCGCTGGGTGCTGTCACCCTCTGGTCCTCACCATCCCCACATCCTCACTGCCTGTGAAAGAGGGCTGCTCAGAGGAGGGGGGAGTAGTCACTAGAATGGGGGGCAGTGGCATTATCTGTGAAGGGAGCAACAAGGGAAGGGCTCACAGTCTGGTCTGGACAAGGACAGCCTTCCAAGCTGACCCACTGACACGACAGGCCTTGAATGTTAACCTCAAGCAGCCCTTTGAGAGCAGGCATGGGCGGGCTCCGAGAATGGCAGGAATGCGGTATCCAGCAGGGAGTGCCTGCAGCAGGCAGCCAGGGAGGCCGGGGCATGGGGCAGGAGCCAGGCCACCCTCTGACTGGAGGCCCAACTATAGCTGTCAGGAGCCTCCTCCCATAGCCCCACCCTGGATCACCAGACCCACCTCCCACCCTCGCCAGAGGAAGAAGAGGGAAGGCCCACACAGGGCCCAGGAATTAGCCCTCAGGCTTGCCATCCTGTGGAAGCCCACAGGTCAAGGAGAAGGGAAGGGAACAGTGGCTGAGCTGAGGGGCCCGGGGGCCAGAGAGATGGTGCCACTGGCTCAGGACACAGAACAAGGGGGACAGAGCAGGGCCAGGCAGCGGCTCAGGTTTCTGGAGCTCATCGCCCTGCTCCAGCCCAGGACCACAGCCTGGACTTCTGTGAGAGCGTCCTGATCTTCCAAAGCCGTCCATCCCCTTCTCTCGGCTGCCCTGTGTCATCTCCTGCTCTCTACCCTACATTCCCTTGCTGGCCAAGGGAAAAGTCACTGACCTGGTATCTAGAGGGATCACCCACTCACCATCCTTCCAGATAGGACTCTGACCTCCAGGGGCTTTTAGCAATCAAAGCCTTAAACTCGAAGGAATGACTGTGGAACTTTGTGTGTCAGATCAGTGGACGGAAACTTTTTCAGCGGAGGAGGTGAAGGACAAAGGAGCAAACGTTTCATCGTTGCCTCTCGCAGAATGGCAGGGAGGAGGGCCCAGGAAGCCACTCCTTGTATCCAGAAGCCCAGTTTTTGGGGTGGCATGGGCCTGAGCTAAGGGTTGTGATTGTTGTTGGGGTGCTGGCGACACTCAGCAGGGCAGGTCAGGGCTCCAGACAGCTGCCTGATGGGGGAAAGCTGGTGAGCTGGGGCAGGTACCAGTACCCTGGTACCTGAGTACCCTGGGGTGGTCCTCAGCTCTCAGTGGCCTCGGAGGTGAGCCTCTCTTTATCAGCCACAGGAACAGTGAGCTGTGTGCTGGGCCACTGGGGAGGGTCCTTCGGCCCACCAAGGTCAGCTGTGGGTGGGAGGGGAGCATACCTCATGTGCGGAGGGAAGTAGCAGATATAGAATGAAAGGGCATATGCCAATATAAATGTAAACTTTTCTCAGTAATTATATCAGTGATTGTAGTATTCATATTCTTATGCTGGAGACTGTTGTGTATGCAATGTGGGATAGAGTGAGTAATTTTGGAATACTCCTTATGTTCTTGAGAACTAGGATTCTCAGTGTGGAAAAGAAAAGAAACATGTAATATAAAAAGGTTACATAAACCCTTGTAGTCTTGAATTTGAAGTAGCAGTATAAATTATCTCTATTTCTATCTTTTAAGTATAGCTCTAGATATAAATATAGACATAGATCTAGCTCTCTCCACTAAAGCAGCTTAGAAATAATGACCAATCCAGTAGAAATGAGTATGGCATCCCACTCCAGTACTCTTGCCTGGAAAATCCCATGGGCGGAGGAGCCTGGTGGGCTGCAGTCCATGGGGTCGCTGAGGTCGGACACGACTGAGCAACTTCACTTTCACTTTTCACTTT
Source organism: Tragelaphus eurycerus (assembly GCA_935064755.1). Lineage (NCBI taxonomy): Eukaryota > Metazoa > Chordata > Mammalia > Artiodactyla > Bovidae > Tragelaphus > Tragelaphus eurycerus. The sequence continues at coordinate 5,170,474 of CAKXYN010000120.1, read as the reverse complement.
CATGCATTGGAGGAGGAAATGGCAACCCACTCCAGTGTTCTTGCCTGGAGAATCCCAGGGATGGGGGAGCCTGGTGGGCTGCCGTCTATGGGGTCGCACAGAGTCGGACACAACTGAAGTGACTTAGCAGCAGTGACAGGTTGTGGTCTTGAGATTCAATTTTCCACTAAACACAATCTGAACTTTCTGAAGAAATGCCTCATTGTTGTTTGGTGCAGGAAATGTAAAGATGAGGCAAATGTAAACTCTTGCCATGCCAGATGGTAAGGCAATGATCAAAACCTTTTAGGTTAAACGTTAAAATGACTCAGGCATAAGCTGAAGAGACTCCACTGTGATGATGGTGCTGATCTTGGGTGGCCTTGGCCTGCAATTGCTTAAAGTGGAGCGTAGGTCCCCAGTTGGCAATTGAGGACAGGTGGCAGCAGTCAGAGCACCACATCCTAATCACTAGACCAGTGGTCAGTGACAAGGGCCTTGGCCTTCCAGCTTTGCAGAAAAGAACTGCCACAAAGTCAGAAAGTAGTGAAACAAGTAAAGTATTTATTAGGAGGAAAAAGAGAGTACAGTACATGTAGATAGACACACAGGCAGACTGAGAGAGAGAGAGAAAGAGAGAGGGAGGGAGGCTGATTCGTGTCAGTGTGGCAGTTTGAATTACTTTTATGAGGCATTGCTTCCTCCCATGTGTACGCATGCATCTCTCCCGGATGGAGTCTATTGCAAAGGCCTGTGGATAGAGCATCTCTTAACATCACTCCTCTTTGACCTCCAAGGAGCCTTTCTGTGCATGTGTGGTCAAGGAAGTCTTCTGATTTCAAGAATGAGAAATATTTGATCTGGGCAGGGCCCAGCCTCCTCCCTTAATGGTCTTGCTATGCTCATTTGAAAAGACCCTGATACTGGGAAAGATTGAAGGGAGGAGGAGAAGGGGATGACAGAGGATGAAATGGTTGGATGGTATCACTGACTCAATGGACATGAGTGAGTTAACGCTGGGAGTTGGCGATGGAAAGGGAGGCCTGGCGTGCTGCAGTCCATGGGGTTAAGAGAGTCGGACACGACTGAGCGACTGAAATGAATTGATGCTCATCTTAGAGTTTCAATCCAACGGGAATAAATCTCCAATAGCTTTACCCTGGCCCACAGGGAGAGGGGTGGTTCATCTACTTCCTGCCTCAGTACAACAGATTTTAATATGAGCAAATGCAGGTAAATATATTGTAGAAAATGGGAGCCATTTTGGAGAAGGTAAAATTATAGAGGGGAAGACTAGGTAAGAATATGTAGTGTGAGTTGGAATTTGAAGTATTGGTATTAGAACATAATAACTGTTGTTGTTCAGTTACTTCAGTTCAGTTCAGTTCAGTTGCTCGGTCATGTCTGACCCTTTGCGACCCCATGGACAGCAGCGCACCAGGCCTCCCTGTCCATCACCAACTCCTGGAGTTTACTCAAAACTCATGTCCATTGAGTTGGTGATGCCATCTAATCCTGTCATCCCCTTTTCCTTCTGCCTTCAATCTTTCCCAGCATCAGAGTCTTTCCCAGTGAGTCAGTTGTTTGCATCAGGTGGCCAAAGTATTGGAATTTCAGCTTCAGCATCAGTCCTTCCAATGAATATTCAGGACTGATCTCCTTTAGGATGGACTGGTTGGATCTCCTTGCTGTCCAAGGGACTCTCAAGAGTCTTCTTCAACACCACAGTTCAAAAGAATCAATTCTTCAGGGCCCAGCTTTCTTTATAGTCCGACTCTCACACCCACACATGACTACTGGAAAAAACATAGCTTTGACTAATATGGACCTTTGTTGACAGTACAAAAGTAATGTCTCTGCTTTTTATTACGCTGTCTAGGTTGGTCATAACTTTTCTTTCAAGGAGTAAACGTCTTTTAATTTCATGGCTGCAGTCACCATCTGCAGTGATTTTGGAGCCCCCCAAAATAAAGTCTGTCACTGTTTCCATTGTTTCCCTACCTGTTTGCCATGAAGTGATGGGACCAGAGGCCATGATCTTCGTTTTCTGAATGTTGAGTTTTAAGCCAACTTTTTCACTCTTTCACTTTCATCAAGAGGCTCTTTAGTTCTTCTTTGCTTTCTGCCATAAGGGTGATATCTGCATATCTGAGGTTATTGATATTTCTCCCAGCAATCTTGATTCTAGCTTGTGCTTCATCCAGCTCAGGGTTTCTCATGATGTACTCTGCATATAAGTTAAATAAGGAGGGTGACAACATACAGCCTTGACGTACTCCTTTCCTGATTTGGAACCAGTCTGTTGTTCCATGTCCAGTTCTAACTGTTGCTTCCAGACCTGCATACAGATTTCTTAGGAGGCAGGTCAGCTTCAGTCACTAAGTTGTGTCTAACTCTTCGTAACCCCATGGACTGTAGCATGCCAGGTTCCTCTGTCCTCCACTATCTCCTGGAGTTTGCTCAAACTCATGTCTATTGAGTTGGTGATGATATCTAACCATCTCATCCTCTGCAGCCCCCTTCTCCTTTTGCCTTTAATCTCTCTCAGCATCAGGGTCTTTTCCAATGTGTCGGCTCTCTGCAGCAGGCTGCCAAAGTATTAGAGCTTCAACTTCAGCATCTGTCCTTCAAATGAATATTCAGGGTTGATTTCTTTTAGGATTGATTGGTTTGATTGCCTTGCTGTCCAAGGGACTCTCAAGAGTCTTCTCCAGAAGGACAGTTTGAAAACATCAATTCTTTGGTGCTCAGCCTTCTTTATGGTCCAACTCTCACATCAGTATGTAACTACTGGAAAAACCATAGCTTTGACTAGATGGACCTTTATCGGCAAAGTGGTGTCTCTGCTTTTTAAATTTGCTATCTAGGTTTGTTATAGCCTTCCATCCAAGAAGCAAGGGTCTTCTAATTTCATGGCTACAGACACAGTATGCAGAGAGGGTAATGGGGCATCGTATCTACAATTTGGTTTCAAATGACTTAGGGGTGGAGGTGGGAGAATAATACAGAGGGTGAGAAAGAATGATAAGGTAAAAATGTCAACAATTTGGGGCTTTGGGCGGTAAGAGGGAATTATTTTGTACTATTTTTTCCAGTTTTATTGTAAACTTGAAATTACTGTAAAATCAAAGTAAAAATGTCACATTTGCAGACAATCTAAGCACATGGGGAAATATTCAAGTTATGTGAATTATGCAGTTTACTAACATGTGCAGCATAACCTAAATTTTGTTGAATAAAAATTTAATTCAATAAAACTGTATAGTTTTAGAAGTATTAAAAAAGTTGTTATCTGTTAGTGATAGAGCCACGTTAAAGCAAATTAAATTTGGAGGACTTAAGCTACTAGATGCCAGGACCTACTGTAAAGCCACACAAATGGCAGAAAAATACACAGTGGACAGAACAGAGTCAGAAATCGACCAATGCATAACGATCACCTTATTTATGACCAAGCTGGCTGGGAAATTCAGTGGGGACACGATTAAAAAAAAAAAACAGTGATCACCTGATACCCATAAGGAAAATCAGAACCTTGATTCCTATCTCACTTTATACATAAAAGGTGATATGAAATTAATCATAGATCTAAATTCAACTGATACCCATAAGGAAAATAAGAACCTTGATTCCTATCTCACTTTATACATAAAAGGTGATATGAAATTAATCATAGACCTAAATGTGAAAGATAAAACTTACAAAAGAAAACATAGGAAAATACCTTCATAATTAGGGCAGAAAGTTTTTAAATAGGACACTAAAGGCTCTATCCATCAAAATAAACTTTTATAAATTAGACTTGTAAGAAATGCTTTAAAAGTACCATTAAGAAGGACTTCCCTGGTGGTTCAGTGGTTAAGACTGCATGCTTTCACTGCAGTGGGCACAGGTTCGATCCCTGGTTGGGGAACTAAGATCCCACATGCCATGCAGCGTGGCCAAAAAAACCTCCCCCCAAAAAAACATTTTGAGAATGCTAACTTTTAATTATTTTTTTTTCACATCTTTAATGTTTTTTTACTCATACAGATCTGGTTTTTGTTGCTTTCTGTAAAAGAATTTGATTAAAATTTTAAAACTGTAGACCTCAAGTGACATGTTGTCTGCTTTCCCCCTTATTAAAAAAGCAGACTTCAGCTAGTCAACTTCACTCACACAAAAGTCACTGACTACACACTTCCTCCTGCCACTGAATCTTTAATTTCTTAATAGAATGCCCCAGTTTTAACTGTATGTTAAAATGCAGATCTCAGGACCAATCTTGGACATTTCTGGGAAAGTTTGGCCACAAAGTTACCCAAAGTACAGTGCTAGGGTTTCAAATTCTCAGAGAAAACTATTCCTTCATACATCAATCAACTCCCCTTTCACTGCCTTGCCTTCCGAGCCAAGCAGATAACTTTTCTTGTCTTCTTAGTGCTGATGCATGGTTTTGAGTTTTTTTGGGTTTTTTGTATTCTGCCCTTTTACTTAGGATGCAGCTCTTTTAACTTTTTCAACTTTATGTAGTGGTATGTGGTATCACACACAAGAGAAGACTCTATACATGGACATCACCAGATGGTCAACACCGAAATCAGATCGATTATATTCTTTGCAGCCAAAGATGGAGAAGCTCTATACAGTCAGCAAAAACAAGACCAGGAGCTGACTGTGGCTCAGACCATGAACTCCTTATTGCCAAATTCAGACTTAAATTGAAGAAAGTAGGGAAAACCACTAGACCATTCAGGTATGACCTAAATCAAATCCCTCATGATTATACAGTAGAAGTGAGAAATAGATTTAAGGGCCTAGATCTGATAGATAGAGTGCCTGATGAACTATGGAATGAGGTTCGTGACATTGTACAGGAGACAGGGATCAAGACCATCCCCATGGAAAAGAAATGCAAAAAAGCAAAATGGCTGTCTGGGGAGGACTTACAAATAGCTGTGAAAAGAAGAGAAGTGAAAAGCAAAGGAGAAAAGGAAAGATATAAACATCTGAATGCAGAGTTCCAAAGAATAGCAAGGAGAGCTAAGAAAGCCTTCTTCAGCGATCAATGCAAAGAAATAGAGGAAAACAACAGAATGGGAAAGACTAGAGATCTCTGCAAGAAAATCAGAGATACCAAAGGAACATTTCATGCAAAGATGGGCTTGATAAAGGACAGAAATGGTATGGACCTAACAGAAGCAGAAGATATTAAGAGGTGGCAGGAATACACAGAAGAACTGTACAAAAAAGATCTTCATGACCAAGATAATCACGATGGTGTGATCACTGACCTAGAGCCAGACATCCTGGAATGTGAGGTCAAGTGGGCCTTAGAAAGCATCACTACGAACAAAGCTAGTGGAGGTGATAGAATTCCAGTTGAGCTATTCCAAATCCTGAAAGACGATGCTGTGAAAGTGCTGTACTCAATATGCCAGCAAATTTGGAAAACTCAGCAGTGGCCACAGGACTGGAAAAGGTCAGTTTTCATTCCAATCCCAAAGAAAGGCAATGCCAGAGAATGCTCAAACTACCGCACAATTGCACTCATCTCACACGCTAGTAAAGTAATGCTCAAAATTCTCCAAGCCAGGCTTCAGCAATACATGAACCGTGAACTTCCAGATGTTCAAGCTGGTTTTAGAAAATGCAGAGGAACCAGAGATCATATTGCCAACATCCGCTGGATCATGGAAAAAGCAAGCGAGTTGAGGAAAACATCTATTTCTGCTTTATTGACTATGCCAAAGCCTTTGACTGTGGATCACAATAAACTGTGGAAAATTCTGAAAGAGATGGGAATACCAGACCACCTGATCTGCCTCTTGAGAAATTTGTATGCAGGTCAGGAAGCAACAGTTAGAACTGGACATGGAACAACAGACTGGTTCCAAATAGGAAAAAGAGTACGTCAAGGCTGTATATTGTCATCCTGTTTATTTAACTTATATGCAGAGTACATCATGAGAAACGCTGGACTGGAAGTGTTGGAATCAAGATTGCCGGGAGAAATATCAATAACCTCAGATATGCAGATGACACCACCCTTATGGCAGAAAGTGAAGAGGAACTCAAAAGCCTCTTGATGAAAGTGAAAGTGGAGAGTGAAAAAGTTGGCTTAAAGCTCAACATTCAGAAAACGAAGATCATGGCTTCCGGTCCCATTACTTCAGGGGAAATAGATGGGGAAACAGTGGAAACAGTGTCAGACTTTATTTTGGGGGGCTCCAAAATCACTGCAGATGGTGACTGCAGCCATGAAATTAAAAGACTCTTACTCCTTGGAAGGAAAGTTATGACCAACCTAGATAGCATATTCAAAAGCAGAGACATTACTTTGCCAACAAAGGTTCACCTAGTCAAGGCTATGGTTTTTCCTGTGGTCATGTATGGATGTGAGAGCTGGACTGTGAAGAAGGCTGAGCGCCGAAGAATTGATGGTTTTGAACTGTGGTGTTGGAGAAGACTCTTGAGAGTCCCTTGGACTGCAAGGAGATCCAAGCAGTCCATTCTGAAGGAGATCAGCCCTGGGATTTCTTTGGAAGGAATGATGCTAAAGCTGAAACTCCAGCACTTTGGCCACCTCATGCGAAGAGTTGACTCATTGGTGAAGACTCTGATGCTGAGAGGGATTGAGGGCAAGAGGAGAAAGGGGACCACAGAGGATGAGATGGCTGGATGACATCACTGGCTCGATGGATGTGAGTCTGAGTGAACTCCGGGAGTTGGTGATGAACAGGGAGAGGCCTGGCGTGCTGCGATGCACGGGGTCTCAAAGAGTCGGACACGACTGAGTGACTGATCTAATCTGATCTGATGTGGTATCAGTTTTAATTGCTCAGAGGCCTAGTCCAGTGTTTTGGCGTTAAAACAAAAATCTCCGAGCAAGTTTTCCAGGACCACTTACGTCTCTGTAAAGGTGATCATCAGCTTCCAAAGCTCACTGCCTTTTTCCAGTTAACCCTTCATTTTTGGTATCAGAAGATTCCCCACAACTATGTGTTGTTTTTTTTTTTTAATGGAGGATAATTGCTTTACAATCTTGTGTTGGTTTCTGCCATGTAACCGTGGGAATCAGCCCTAAGTATATATATACATTTCCTCCCTTTTGAATTTCCCTCCTACCCCCATCCCCAATCCCATCTCTCTAGACATCACAGAGTGCTAGGCTCCCTGTGTGTGATTTTTAATAAATGTATTATTTTATACATTTTTGCTTGTAGCTGGAGTACTTGCAGATGATTTTCATTTGCTATCTTGCCAGACCTAGAAATTGCCATATTAATTTTATAAGAGATCAGATCAGATCAGTCGCTCAGTTGTGTCCAACTCTTTGTGACCCCACGAATCGCAGCACGCCAGGCCTCCCTGTCCATCACCAACTCCCGGAGGTCACTCAGACTCACATCCATCAAGTCAGTGATGCTATCCAGCCATCTCATCCTCTGTCATCCCCGTATCCTCTTGCCCCCAATCCCTCCCAGCATCAGAGTCTTTTCCAATGAGTCAACTCTTTGCATGAGGCGGCCAAAGTGCTGGAGTTTCAGCTTTAGCATCATTCCCTTCCAAAGAAATCCCAGGGCTGATCTCCTTCAGAATGGACTGCTTCGATCTCCTTGCAGTCCAAGGGACTCTCAAGAGTCTTCTCCAACACCACAGTTCAAAACCATCAATTCTTCGGCACTCAGCCTTCTTCACAGTCTAACTCTCACATCCATACATGACCACAGGAAAAACCATAGCCTTGACTAGACGAACCTTTGTTGGCAAAGTAATGTCTCTGCTTTTGAATATGCTATCTAGGTTGGTCATAACTTTCCTTCCAAGGAGTAAGAGTCTTTTAATTTCATGGCTGCAGTCACCATCTGCAGTGATTTTGGAGCCCCCCAAAATAAAGTCTGACACTGTTTCCACTGTTTCCCCATCTATTTCCCAGGAAGTGATGGGACCAGATGCCATGATCTTCGTTTTCTGAATGTTGAGCTTTAAGCCAACTTTTTCATTCTCCACTTTTACTTTCATCAAGAGGCTTTTGAGTTCCTCTTCACTTTCTGCCATAAGGGTGGTGTCATCTGCATATCTGAGGTGATTGATATTTCTCCCAGCAATCTTGATACCAGCTTGTGTTTCTTCCAGTCCAGTGTTTCTCATGATGTACTCTGCATAAGTTAAACAAACAGGGTGACAATATACAGCCTTGACGTACTCCTTTTCCTATTTGGAACCAGTCTGTTGTCCCATGTCCAGTTCTAACTGTTGCTTCCTGACCTGCATACAGATTTCTCAAGAGGCAGATCAGGTGGTCTGGTATTCCCATCTCTTTCAGAATTTTCCACAGTTTATTGTGATCCACAGTCAAAGGCTTTGGCATGGTCAATAAAGCAGAAATAGATGTTTTCCTGGAACTCTCTTTTTCCATGATCCAGCGGATGTTAGCAATATGATCTCTGGTTCCTCTGCCTTTTCTAAAACCAGCTTGAACATCTGGAAGTTCACGGTTCACATATTGCTGAAGCTTGGCTTAGAGAATTTTGAGCATTACTGTAGTGTGAGATGAGTGCAATTGTGCGGTAGTTTGAGCATTCTTTGGCATTGCCTTTCTTTGGGATTATTTTAAAAATGCAAAAGTACACTATTACAATTTGCTTTCCAGGAGCTAATGATTGGGCAAATAGTCTCTTGAAGGATTAATGAAAAACTTTTCACTACTTTCTCAGGGAAAGCTAATGAGGGTATTGGCTCCAAATATGGACAGACTGACTGAAGGACTGGGCCTGGACACGTTCTTTTTTACCATGTATGGTCATCCTTCTTTGTCTTCTGTCCAGACCTCTAATTCTATCTGGAATCTGACCCTGCTTCTGACCAGAGCACCTACTTGGTAAACGGGTTCCCAAAGAATCTGCTTGGTCCTGGATTACATCTTCATTCATTTACTCATTTAATAATCTATCATTACACAACTCAGAGAGGCTTACTTCCTTTCCTAGGAGCAACAAGCCATAGCAAGACAACCACATTTGGCAGATGACTTATTTACTCAATATCTATTTATTGCTTCTCTACTAAGTGCCAGGTCCTGGTCAACTGCTGAAGATAAAGTGGAGGGTAAGATGGTCATTGCTCATTCTCTTATGGAGCAGATAATGAAATCATCAAAACAAAACCTCATGAGCACCTAGTATATTTAGATCCACTGTGAGGAAAACATGATGATGTCAGGGTCTTCATTTCACATAGTAGTAAGGTTACGCTCAAAATCCTTCAAGCTGGGATTCAATAGTACGTGAACCAAGAACTTCCAGATGTACAAGCTGGCAGAGGAACCAGAGATCAAATTGCCAACATTTGTTGGATCATGGAGAAAGCAATGGAGTTCCAGAAAGACACCTCTTCTGCTTCATTGGCTCCACTAACACCTTTTACTGTGTGGATCACAACAAACTGGAAAATTCTTAAAGAGATAGGCATACCAGACCATCTTACCTGTCTCCTGACTGGTTCAAAATTGGGAAAGGAGTATGTATGTGGTTGTATATTGTCACCCTGCTTATTTAACTAATATGCAGAGTACATCATGTGAAATGCCAGACTGGATGAATCCCAAGCTGGAATCAAGATTGCCAAGAAAAATATCAATAATCTCAGATATGCAGATGATACCCCAATAATGGCAGAAAGTGAAGAGGAACTAAAGAGCCTCTTGATGAGGATGAAAGAGGACAGTGAAAAAGCTGGCTTGAAACACAACACTCAAAAAACTAAGATCATGGCATCTGATCCCATCAGTTCAGTTCACGCAGTCATGTCCGACTCTTTGTGACCCCAGGCTTCCCTGATCCCATAACTTCATGGCAAATAGAAGGGGAAAAAAGTGGAAGCAGCAACAGATTTCATTTTCTTGGGTTCCAAAATTACTGCACATGATGACTGCAACCATGGAATTAAAAGAGGCTTGCTTCTTGGAAGGAAAGCTATGACAAACCTAGACAGCATATTAAAAAGCAGAGATATCACTTTGCTGACAAAAGTCCATATAGTCAAAGCTATGGTTTTTCCAGTAGTCACATACAGATGTGAGCATTGGATCATAAAGAAGGCTGAACACTAAATAATTGATGCTTTCAAATTCTGGTGTTGGAGACGACTCTTGAGTGTCCCCTGGACAGCAAGATCAAACCAGTCAATCCTAAAGGAAATCAACCCTGAATATTCACTGAAAGGACTCTTGCTGAAGCTCCAATACTTTGGCCACCTGATGAGAAGAGCTGACTCACTGGAAAAGGCCCTGATGCTGAAAAAGATTGAAGGCCAAAGTAGGGGGCGGCAGAGGATGAGATGGTTAGATAGCATCACTGACTCAATGGACATGAATTTGAGCAAACTCTGAGAGATAGTGGAGGACAGAGGAGCCTGGTGTGTTGCAGTCCACGGGGTGGCAAAGAGTCGGATACAACTTAGCAACTGAACAACAGCAACAATGAGGAACCTAGGCTTTAAGAAAATGGGGTGATATTCATGAAAATCTCCTATATTGAAAGAGTTCAGTTCAGTCATTCAGTTGTGTCCAACTCTTTGCAACCCCATGGACTGCAGCACGCCAAGCTTCCCTGTTCATCACCAACTCCCAGAACTTGCTCAAACTCAAGTCCATCGAAGTTGGTGATGTCATCCAACCACCTCATCCCCTGTCGTCCCCTTCTCCTCCTGCCCTTAATCCTTCCCAGCATCAGGGTCTTTTCCAATGAGTCAGTTCTTCACATCAGGTGGCCAAAGTATTGGAGCTTCAGCTTCAGCATCAGTCCTTCCAGTGAATATTCAAGACTAATTTCCTTTAGGATTAACTGGTTTGGTCTCTATGCAGTCCAAGGGACTCTCAAGAGTCCTCTCCAACATCACAGTTCAAAAGCATCACTTCGTCAGTGCTCAGCTTTCTTTATGGTCCAACTCTCGTATCCATACATGACTACTGGAAAAAACCATAGCTTTGACTAGATGGACCTTTGTCTCTGCTTTTTAACATGCTGTTTAAGTTTGTCATAGCTTTTCTTCCAAGAAGCAAGTGTCTTTTAATTTCATGGCTGCAGTCACCATCTGCAGTGATTCTGAAGCCCAAGAGAATAAAGTCTGCCACTGTTTCTATTATTTCCCCATGTATTTGCCATGAAGTAATAGTACCGGATGCTATGATCTTAGTTTTTTGAAGAAGGAGGTTTGGTATTCCCATCACTAAGAATTTTGAATGCTGAGTTTTAAGCCAGTTTTTTCACTCTCCTCTTTCACTTTCATCAAGAGGCTCTTTAGTTCTTCTTCACTTTCTGCCATCAGCGTGGTGTCATCTACATATCTGAGGTTATTGATATTTCTCCCAGCAATCTTGATTCCAGCTTGTGCTTCATCCAGCCTGGCATTTCACATGATGTACTCTGCATATACATTAAATGAGCAGGGTGACAACATACAGCCTTGACTTACTCTTTTCCTAACTTGGAACCAGTCCGTTTTTCCATGTCCAGTTCTAACTGTTTCTTCTTGACCTGCATACAGATTTCTCAGGAGGCAGGTAAGGTGGTCTGATATTCCCATTGCTTTAATTTTTCAGTTTACTGAAGAACAGAGTAGTAATTAGCTCCAGTGCTAGGCCCTCCCAAAACCTGCAGTTTATCTGCTCTCCATAGTCAAGCTATCCTGCTCAGTTGTTGCTTTAGTCTCAGTCCATACACTGGAACGTTGCAGTCCTGCTCTTATGTTTGCACACACCAAATCAGTCTTTAGTTGCTAGGATCAACCTCATTATTTTCTTATATATTTACCTGTTTTTTTTTTTTTTTTTTTTCTTTAGTCCTTGAATGAGTTCCTTCAGTAGAGTTTGAACAGAATAGTTTATCTAATTCTAACCTCTGGGCAAAAAAAAAATCTATTCTAAGTATGCATTTAAAATACACTCGACTGTACAACACCAGTTTTAACGCACGGAATTTAAGTATCCGCGTATTTTGGTATCCAGGAGGGGCTCCTGGAAGCAATCTCCTGAGAATACCATGGATGACTGTATGCAGTTTCTCTGAGAGTTCGGTGAAATTCCCCTTCCCGAACTAATTCTATGAATGACTGATATAAACCCCAAAAGACTCTGATGCTGGGAGGGATTGGGGGCAGGAGAAGAAGGGGACGACAGAGGATGAGATGGCTGGATGGCATCACTGACTCGTTGGACGTGAGTCTGGGTGAACTCTGGGAGGTGGTGATGGACAGGGAGGCCTGGCGTGCTGTGGTTCATGGGGTCGCAAAGAGTCGGACACGACTACAGGGAGGCCTGGCGTGCTGTGATTCATGGGGTCGCAAAGAGTCGGACACGACTGAGCGACTGAACTGAACTGAACTGCACGTTGGGGTGTACCAGGAACCCTTGGTAACTTCTCTCAACGTACCAACTTTTAGAGGAAGTCATCGCTGGGTTCCTAGTATGCCTTCACAGGCATGTTCGCCACGAAAAGCCAGAAGCGAGGAGCACAAAGGACGCTGACTTCACTCAAAGACAGGCCGTTTCCTGGTGAGAATTTCAAGGCTGGGGCGAGTCTGCAGAGGCCGCTCCGGAAAGGGTCCTTGCCGAGCGACGACGGGTCGAAGCGGGAGACCGAGGGCCGGGAGTCCGGAAACCGGCGTTCCCATCTGCCTCGCTGTACGGACCTGGCGTAACCTGCGGACTCTGCATGGGTGCCAGGACATTGCGGGAATAGCGGGGCTGTAAACATCACACCTGGAACCCACCTGTCAATGCAGGAGACAAAAGACACGCCGGTTCGATCCCTGGGTCGGGAAGATCCCCTAGAGGAGGGCGTGGCAACCCACTCCAGTATTCTTGCCTGGAAAATTTCATGGACAGAGGGGTCTGGCGGGCTGCAGTGCGTGGGGTGCAAAGAGTCGGACAGGGCCGAAGCCACTTAGCACGCGCGCACGCAAACCTCATGTCAGACTTCATTTCGGTGACCTGCGCCTCGGAAGACTGAGTGATACATAATGCTATCACGCGAAAGCACGGAGACACCCTCGCGCCCGGATTTTCAAACTGCAGAGTAGCCACACCCCCGGAAACCGGAAGCTTTACAACTAGCTCCCCCTTGCCGGCTAGCTATTTATAAAGGGGCGGGGGGTGGGTGGCGGGGAGCCGCCTCAGGAACTGCAACTCCCAGAATGCAGCGCGGAGCTTCCGGTTTCCGGCGAGAGGACCTGAGTGAGTGTTTACACCGGCGGCCCTGCGGCCGGGTTCCTTCCGCGGGACGGGTGAGGGCGCTGGGTCCCGGGCCGCGCGGGATCGACCTGTGGTGACTAGTTAGCTGGTTCTGTGGGAGTGGTGGGGTCGTCACCCAAGAGATAGTATCTCTGTCGCAATATTAACTATCAGTGACCTTGGGCCGCTGACTTCACCTTTCTAGATCTCGGTTTCTTCGGCCATAATATGTAGATGATAATGCCTGTCTCAGAACAGTTGTGAGGATTAAATGATATATAGTATGTTAAAAGATCCATTTCCTTCCCTGCCATCAACCTGGAGATGGAAGGTTTGAGGGTGCCTTAGGATCTGCTGCACAGCCTCGAAGCCTTTTCTTTCCTCTTCCGAAGAAGCCACTTTGGAAGCAATAATGATTCTAACAAGGGCTTGTCTTATTTCTCCCACCTGCCGGGTTTCTGATTCATTTTCTGGGTACCCATAAATACCGGGCAATGAGTCAATAAAGACAAAAAATTCTAGTCTTTGCTTTCAAGCCTCTAAGAATGAGATGCAGAGACGATTGAGAAGTAAATAGTATAGATATTTGTAACCCTTTGTCATGAGGGAATGTGACAACAACAGAGAGGGGAGAGAGAGACAGAGAGAGAACAGAGGAGGTTGTGTTTGAGTTGCTCTTGATCAGAGAGACAGAGAGAGAACAGAGGAGGTTGTGTTTGAGTTGCTCTTGATCGGAGTTTGCTTAGAGAGGGAAGAGGAGTTATGTGCAGAGTTAGCAGATGAGCAGAGTCGGGGAGAGCTTTGTTTTGAATCCAGGCTTGGTGGGGGTGGACTTAAGTGTTGGGAAGGGTGGGGCAGCCCCGAACTCTTGAGAGGGGAAGGGTGGTAGAGAGAACAGATGTGAATGTTTTTGAAAGCCAGGCTGTGGTGTTTAGACTTATTCACAGAAGTGATTTGATTTCTAAACGGAGGAGTGTATTGATCAGATCTGCATTTTAAAATGATGAGTGGCAGCATGGGTATTTAACAGGGAGAAGCAGGAGGGAGGGAGCTTCTGGTAAAGCTGTTGTGGTTAAAGCAAAAGTTGATGAAGAAACATGGAATGTATGTAAGGGAGAGGGTTGGATGATCTCATTTGAACCTCACAACGCTCCTGTTAGGTGGGATGGCATTTTTATGTCCACTCTAAAGCAGAAGAGGCTTAGAGAGCTGAAGTTTCCTGCTGCCATAGAATGAGTGAAAAGAGGACCTCAGATTCTAGTTCAGGCCTCCTGATGCTGCATCCTGAGCTTTTCCAACAGAGTCACAGAGAATTCTCATTCAACCTCTTGGTGGGGTGGGGGTGGTTTAGGTCTGTCCTGTAACCGCTAATGCTTTATTCCTTTATAGGGAGAAAGAGAGAGCGCGAAAGAGAGAGGATGTCTCTCTCAGATTGGCACCTGGCGGTGAAGCTGGCTGACCAGCCACTTGCCCCCAAATCTATTCTTCGGTTGCCAGAGACAGAGCTTGGAGAATACTCCCTGGGGGGATATAGTATTTCGTTTCTGAAGCAGCTTATTGCTGGCAAACTCCAGGAGTCTGTTCCAGACCCTGAGCTGATTGGTGAGTCTCTGTGGACTGGGGATGGGCTTCTGCTCTGATTTCTTTTGGGGCAGAATCACTCTGGAATCACAAGGGTAAACTAAGAGTTGGGGATTTGTTGTCTCATAATGTAAACACTGGGCTGCCCTGGTGGATCAGTGGTAACGAATCTGCCTACCTATGCAGGAGATGCGGGTTCAATCCCTGGGTGGCGAAGATCCCCTGAAGAACAAAATGGCAACCCAATCCAGTATCCTTGCCTGGGAGATGCCTTGGGAGGAGGAGACCGATGGGCTACAATCCATGGGGTTGCAAGAGTCAGACACGACTTAGAGACTAAACGAAAACAAATGTTAACACTGCTGGGAAGTGATTGTTGTTAGGTGAATAGAAACAAATCATATAATAAAATTGTTGGCTGCCATTTTAGTTGTACAATATACTGAGCTACTTCTTCACAACGTTCCTTAACTATGACATTCTTTGAAAGAGCAAGAACTTGGGTTGGAAGGAGGTGCTGGCGAGGGAAAGGCCCTTAGTATATGGCATTTGAGATAGGTCTTAAGGGATGGTTAGAAGGATTTTTGGTTGGTTAATTGGTTAAAGGGAAGGCAGTGAAAAAGGAGAGATGGCAAGGGCATTCTAGGTGGAGGAAGAAGGAATTTAAATATAATTTCTTTCTTTCTCTTTTTTATTTTTGACTATGCTGTGTGGTGTGCAGAATTTTTGTTGCCTGACCAGGGATCAAACCCTAGACTCCAGCATCACTTTCAGAAAGTGAATATAATTAAATTATATTATTAATGCAATGGCATATAAACTAGAAAAATGGTATAAACTGGTAAAAAGTTTATTTTCATTCATGCATGCTAAGTCTTTTCAGTTGTGTCCAACTCTTTGCGACCCCATGGACTATAGCCCACCAGGCTCCTCTGTCCATGGGATTCTCCAACCCAGCTGGAGTGGGTTTCTGTGTCTTCCTCCAGAGGATCTTCCTAATCCAGGGGTTGAACTCATGCCTCTTAAGTCTTCTGCCCTGGCAGGCGGGTTCTTTACCACTAGTGTTACCTGGGAAGCCATATATTATTAATGCAATGGCATATAAACAGGCAAAATGGTATAAGTTGGCAAAAAAGTGTTTTTAGTCATAAAAACATAGGGTTCATTCTTTTTTATTGTTACACTTTCCCATTCATTTAAATGGTGCAGTCTCCATGATGTTAAGCTGTAGAGTTTTCCTGTGCATCAGATCAGATCAGATCAGTCACTCAGTCATGTCCGACTCTTTTCGACCCCATGAATCACAGCACACCAGGCCTCCCTGTCCATCACCAACTCCCGGAGTTCACTCAGACTCACATCCATCGAGTCAGTGATGCCATCCAGCCATCTCATCCTCTGTCATCCCCTTCTCCTCTTGCCCCCAGTCCCTCCCAGCATCAGAGTCTTCTCCAGTGAGTCAACTCTTCGCATGAGGTGGCCAAAATACTGGAGTTTCAGCTTGAGCATCATTCCTTCCAAAGAAATCCCAGGGCTGATCTCCTTCAGAATGGACTGGTTGGATCTCCTTGCAGTCCAAGGCACTCTCAAGAGTCTTCTCCAACACCACAGTTCAAAAGCATCAATTCTTCGCGCTCAGCCTTCTTCACAGTCCAACTCTCACATCCATACATGACCATTCCTGTGCATAGATTCTGTATTTTATCAATTTGCACTTGTAACAATTGTTATTAAAATGTATTTATTTATTTTCAAACTTTATTTATTTTGTATTGGGGTATAGTCCATTAACATTGTTGTGGTAGTTTCAGGTGAACAGTGAAGGGAGTCAGCCATACATGTATATATACGTGTATCCATTTTCCCCAGGGCCCACTCCCATCCAGGCTGGCAAAATGTATTTATTAAGTAAGAGTACCGTTTAAAGCATATATCATTCTCTAGCTATCTGTCCAATCAAGATAAGGTTCTTAAGGGACAAAAGTGATTTAAATTGTTATGAAGAGTAAAATATAAATGAATGGTTCTTCCCACCGCCCCCCCCCCCCCCAGATCTGATATACTGTGGCCGGAAGCTAAAAGATGATCAGACCCTTGACTTTTATGGCATTCAACCTGGATCCACAGTCCATGTCCTGCGGAAGTCCTGGCCTGAGCCTGACCAGAAACCGGGTGAGTGTTGGCTCATAGACAGGCAGAGCTTCTGAAATATCTGCAAGGGAAGGAGGGTCTGTGTGTCCTTGAGGCAAGGGCCTGGCAGGAACATAGAGGAGATTTACTGAGATGATAATAAAGGATATCTTTATCATTTATTGGATTAGACACATTGATGAACAGTATAATTTTGATTTTCTTGCTGCCAGTGGCCACTAACAGAAGGCACTTTTAAGTTTATTACCGGTTGTTTTGGTGGGATGGAGAGTATGTATCTATTTAAATTCCTTTAGGGCAACAGTTTGTTTCTCAGCGAACCTTGTATTTTTTGGTTATTTTTGTTCTCATTAGAAAGAAGCTGAAAACTCCTTGCCCTCTAAATGTTATGGTGTGTTCTCATGTTTGCAAATCTTCCCACAAACTGCCTCAGGTGGGTGATTTGTTCAGTCACCTCACTCCTGCTAATTTATTTTCCTGGAGTTTGAGAATAGTTGAATGGTATGAAAGTATCTCTTGGAGGAAACAAGCCTCTCATGCCTTTCTGACTTATTGATAAAAGATGCTGCTTGGAATTCATAATTTAAATTTCACATGTGTGTTTTAAAAGCCTCCCTGAGGATAAAGCTAAGCTGTGTAGGAGATTAGCTTTGTTAAAAACGGGCAGTTTGGCATATTTTAATAATCTTCACAATTGCTGTGACTGGTTATCAGCTTGAAATTCTCCCTCTTTTCAATTCTAAACATAAAGGGCAAAAAGATTTTCTTTTGTATCCTGATGGGAAGTGAGAAAGAGAAAGGCAGTCTCTGGTATCCAGGGCCTGGCCTGGGCTTCAGCTAGGCCTTGAATCGTGAACAATTTCACAGGTCACCAGCATCTACAAGGCCACTCACTATGGGGCTGTAACAGATCCAGATAAAAACAAGATTTCTTCTCATTTCTGAACAGAGCCATAAACCTGCACATTGACCAACCACAGAAATGACCAAATAACCTTCTATCCTGCCTATTAGAAGTGATTGCTATTTCTTCACCAATTTCAGCTTTCCTCTCGCTCTAGTTTTCCTTCCTTCTAGATAAGAATTATTAAGATACCTAATCATAAAATCACCCCCACTTCCTGACAGCCTCCAATCCACAACAAAACCCTGCTTCCTTAAACGTCCCCCACCGAGTCCCCCTAACTAAAGCCCGAGTCCTCCGAGTCCCTTCTCACGTGCTCTTGGAGACGCCCCATGGTTCTGGTGGTGCGCGTCCCGTCTGTAGGAGCAGTGAACACCTTGCTCAGCTGCAGGCGTGCCCCTCTGGTCTTTGGCTGGAGGGGATTGGCAGACCGAAAGGAGCATTTGTTGCTTCTTCCAGCCAGACTGTTGCTGTTTGATATCTCATTTAATCAAGCGGCTCAGCAGGTCAGGTAACAGTATTAGCATTTTATACGTGAAGAAAAAGAGTTAGAAAGATATTCATTCAAGGTCATCTGCTTAGAAAAATGAATGCAAAAGCTGGGATGTGAATCCAGATTTTCCTGGCTCAAGAGTATTCTTTCCACTGGGCTGGCTGCCTCCCACTTCCAAAGGATGAGATTAGCTCAGAGACATTAAAGAAACAACCTGTAACTCTTAGCTGATTATGGGCTTAAGATTTTGAGTCCTTTTTATCCCCTGGAAATTTATTTTTGAAACAAACGGACTTTTTATTCGGAGGTGAAAATAAACTTTTAGATTTGCAAAGAAATTTTTGTGATGGCATTTTAGATATTTTATCCTTGAGTGTTCTTTCAAAAGGAAGCACATTTCTTTATCTTCCACCAGATTAGATCCTGTAGGAGGAGAAAAGTGGCAGTTGCTTCCTTCGCACCTGGATCCCTTTGGTGGTTCTCTGCAGAAGGTTGCACATCCCTTTAGGATCTCATGTAGGCCTGCTGTTTGAGCAGGGGTGTGTCCCCTGGGCTCCAGCACAGAAGCAGCTTAGTGTTCTTCAAAGCACCTCGTGCTTGTATTCTCCCAAGCCTTTGCACTTGTTCTCATTTAGGCCTACAGTACCCCTTTCCCCAGTCACCGTCTGTTCTGCCTTCAATACTCTTCTCAAACGTTCTCTCCTGGGGGCTGTGGGCCTCCCTGTCAGTAGTGCTGTCTGCCTCCATGTGCCTGATGCCCTCACTGTGGTCCGTGTCTCTGTTGTAGAAGCCCTCAGCATGGTATTTGGTAATTGTGTGTGTGTGTGTTTGAGTCTGTCTCATTTCTCTTACTGTCTTAAGAGTTCCTTGATGGGAGGGACTCTTACTTTTTACATTCCTGTGCCTTGCACAAAACAAGATTCACTCCAAAAGCGTGGAGTAAATGCTTAGCACAAATTTGTTTAATGAATAAGCCAGGTAACTTACTTCAGGTGAATATTTTTCAAAAGAGACAACCCTCATGATTAGAACAATAGGTAAGGGTGTGGTTGCCACACAGAACCCCAGGGGTGCCATTCTCCTTGCTTTGGGAATCGTGCCTTTGGAGTTGAGCAGTGCAAGGCCATATAATCACAAATAGCCTTCCTGGGTGAGGGTCACCACACTTTAAAAAATGTGATCCAGGGTGGACTTCCTGCCTACTCCCCCTTCTTTTACCGGAATTTCTATGAAATGGGCGGATGTCCTAAATAGTAAAGTGACCAAGTAAAACTAAGAAAACTGCTAGACATTCCCATTTGTGTGAGTCATAACGTCCAAAGATCAAAAAGGAACTTTGAGTCCTAGTGACATGCTTGTTTTTGGACATGTGGTGAAAGTTTGTTCAGAAGCCTAGAGGTACAGTGTTGTCTTGGTCCTTCTTGTTATTTATTTTTTTTAATCAAAATAATATTACAGAGGCCTGAAAGAAAATAGCCAGGAGAAAACAGTCACCCTCCCGATCCCATCACCTTGGCTTGTTCCTGTCCAGCCTTGGCCCTCACGCACACTGACATCTCATAAAGTTTTACTAGAGAACATCCATACAACTTTATGTTCTATTTCTTTCTCTTAACATATTGTGTCAACATGGCTCCATATTGTTCAGATGGCTTGCAGCACTTATTTTAAATCACTGCACAAAAGTCTACTGAGTTCATTATACCCTCCTCCTTTCCAAGTGTGAAAAGTCTAGAATTCCTGCAGTAGGACGTTGATCAGAACAGTCTTCTTCCTAAGGTAAGAGTCTCCTCTGCTAGAATTTGAATTTGTTTATCTACTGAAGAGGCTTAAAAAGAGAGTACAGTTTTCATGTCTGTGGTGTAGCTTTTTTTGATCGGGTGCCCATTCTTAGTGGAGTGAGGAGGGAAGAGAACCCACGCCTGGACTCTGGCTGAAGCGATGCTCTGTGTCTGTGGCAGGGCTGAGGCCCTGGTCATAGGGTAACTGAGTGTCTCATCCCCAGAACCTGTGGACAAAGTGGCTGCCCTGAGGGAGTTCCGAGTGCTACACACTGCCCTGCACAGCAGCTCCTCCTACAGGGAGGCGGTGAGTGTGTGCTGAACCCTCTGTGAGACTCTTGGAAGGCCTGCTGAAGAGGGGTGATGCAGAGAGGGAGCTGGAAGCTGGTTGCCATGGCTCCTCAGAGTTCCTTGGGGAGGTTTTGCCATGTCTGTGGGTCCCAGTAGAACCCTGTCTTCTCCCAAAGAGGCTCTCAGCTAGGCATTGTTGATTCCCTCTAATGATAATGATACAGCCTCTCCTGACATTGGCTTCATGGAATGAATATAGTTACAGTCAAAGGATCCGTATGCTGTTTCTGCTGGGCCTCATTCTTTGACTTGGACTGAACTGCTTGCCCACCGCTCCTTCCCAGGATCCCCTCACTGGGAAAATGCACTGATGACTTTCCATAGGAGAGTTGATAAGCAAGATGAAGACAGCTGCAAACTTCCCAATATATATAAATGCAAAATGATAGTTGTTTGGAGATTGAAAAGGACTTTTGAAATCTAGAGAAACCTTTGTTATTGGGCTTATAATAAGAGCTTTTGTTGTGAAAGCATTAGAACTAGAAATGGGGGAAAGGACCATAGCTTGAAGGCTTATTGTGATCTTGCTTTTATGCTGTTTCCCCTCCAGTAAGCCATGATCTCAGAGAAAAAAAGAGGTTCATCTCTTTCCTGGGGCTATTGTTCCAGTATGGTGGTGTGTGTGCAAGCACTTAGAGGAAGGAGGTACTTCAGCTGTGTGTGGGTATTTCTGAGTGCACTGAGCTAGTGGGAGTGCTCAGCCCTCCCCATTTCTCCTGCAGGTCTTTAAGATGCTCAGCAATAAGGAATCTCTGGATCAGATCATTGTGGCCACCCCAGGCCTCAGCAGTGACCCCATTGCTCTTGGTAAGTGCAGGGCTGAACTGAAGGAAATAGGAACTGTTGACGAAGGAGAAGCCAGGAGGAGGCAGTTACCTTGAAGCTTTGACACATCATGTGAAGATTCGCTGGTCTTGTGGCAGGAGGGGGAGTAATCCAGATGTGTTCCATATACCCAACCCTCCAAGAGCTGCAGCCCCACAGAGAAATCGTGGCCTAAGTAACACCAGAAGTGAGACTGTGAGGAAGACATGTGAGGGCAGCAGTTAGCCCAAACCACAGCAGTCAGGGAAGCCTTCCTGCACACCTTGCTGGACAAGGGGAGAGCCTAGAGATACAGGAAAGAGGCTGGGGTGCTGTGCACAGTATGTAGCCTCCGTGCAGGGGCATAGGGAGCAACATGGAGAGCACGTGGGTTGTGCTGCTGCACGTTGCTGCCCCCACTTTCCATGCGTATCCCTGTTAAGCTGCTTGCCTCAAGGCCTCCCCACTGGATCTGGCTAGATGTCCTGTTCTCCTTCAGGGGTTCTCCAGGACAAGGACCTCTTCTCTGTCTTTGCTGACCCCAACATGCTTGATACGTAAGTATACCCATCTTACTAAGGGCACTTTTTCTCTCCGCATGGTTGGGCCAGAAGCCTAATGGTCGCCCTGGATTCTGCTCTTGGAGCCCGTCCCCCAAATCTGTCTTCTGAATGGTTAGGAGGTGGGGAGGAGCCAGGGCTGGAGGAGGGGGTAGGGGTGGGGGGAGGTGAGGACAAAGCCCAAGGGCAGGGCCAGGCAGACGTGGGGGTGAAGCAGCATCCTGAGGGAGGTGGCTTTGCAGGCCAGGCTCAGTTTAGATCTCATTCAGTAGATATTAGGGAGCCTGTGAAGGATTTTAAGCTGGGAAAGAAATTGGTGCATATGTCCCAAAATTTTAGAGTTGGAAGGGAAAGTAGAGGTTATATCCCTTTATCTTCAAGTGAAGAAAACAGCCAAACCCTCGGGAGAGGAGGGACCACTCAAAGACTGCCCAGTGAAGTGGTGTTGGAGTCAAGACAGGAGACTACCCCTGAGCCTCTGGGCTGTGCGTGTCCCATCATGCATTGCCAGAGAGGAGAGTGAAGCATCTGCGGGGGCCCCAGGGTGAGGCAGAGCAGCAGGAAGACATGCCCCCTGGAGGGAGGTGCTGAAGACTGGGAAATTTAAGGACAAGCAGGGGTGACTTGACTGTTAGGAGGGGCGCCCAGAATTCCTGTCAAACCCAAGGATGCTCTTTCCTTCTTAGTCACCCTTGAGTTTCTTCCTGCTCCGTCTCAGGTTGGTGCCTGCTCACCCTGCCCTGGTCAATGCCATTGTCCTGGTCCTGCACTCGGTGGCAGGCAGCACCCCAATGCCGGGGGCGGACTCCTCTTCCCGGGGCATGCCCTCCAGCGCCTATCGGGACATGCCAGGTGAGCCCCTGGACTGTGGGATGCGGGCCCCTGGGGAATGGGCAGTGGCCCAGGGCTTTGCTTTACTCGCAGCTATGTATAGTGCTGGCAGAGGGTGTTCCTTGGGAACTCTGGGTTTGAGTCAGGAAGAGCATCTGTCCTGTAATTTTCCAGGGGAGAGATGAGAACATGAATTTGGAGTAACTAGCGCCGAGACGCTGGAGCAGCGCCTGTGCTTTCCTGTTCCTCCTCCTGAAATCTGTCCTCCTTCCTCCAGGTGGCTTCCTGTTTGAAGGGCTCTCTGATGATGAGGACGACTTTCACCCAGTAAGTGACGGGCTGCCTGCCATTTGGGAGAGATGGTGCTGGGGAGGCACCCTCCCTGGGACCTGGCACGCCCAGCAGGGGGTGGTCAGAGGCCCTGTGAGGGCCCAGGTGTGCCACACTATTGCTGTGACCCTGTCAGCCTGGGGAGTCTCCCCAAGAACTGTTCCTGGAGCAGGGGTGGGGTTCTGAGAACCACTCAGGGCTTCTGCCCTGATCTGGGCACCTCCCTTGTCCAGAGTGCCAGGTCCACGCCCTCAAGCAGCACCCCCAGCTCCCGCCCAGCTTCCCTGGGGTACAGTGGAGCTGCCGGGCCCCGGCCCATCACCCAGAGCGAGCTGGCCACTGCCCTGGCCTTGGCCAGCACTCCGGAGAGCAGCTCTCACACGCCGACTCCTGGTACCCAGGTATGGAGAGGGGGTGGGAAGTCCAGGGTGAGCCCCCAGGTATGGAGAGAGGGGGTGGGAAGTCCAGGCCGAGCTCCCAGGTATGGAGAGAGGGGGTGGGAAGTCCAGGCCGAGCCCCCAGGTATGGAGAGAGGAGCTGGGAATGTCCAGGCCGAGCCCCCAGGTATGGAGAGAGGAGGTGGGAATGTCCAGGCCAGGCCCCCAGGGAGAAGGGCCCAGTGGTAGAGTGAGTTTACCTTTGCTGATCCTTGTGCTCCATCTGCTTTGATCTGAGGTCTACCTGGAGCCCCAGTGGGTTTCCCACTGCAGCTCAGGTGACCTCCCTTCACCTGTCTTTAGGCTCAGAAGTCTGGGGCTCATCCCAGGCTTGACTGACTCTTCTTAGCAGTTGGAAGAACCTCATGTCGCATAATGGTTCCTTACTTATTCCTGAAAGTGGCCAGGCATACATCACAGGCTTAAGCATTCCTGGTGATAGCCACTCCAGCCAGCAAAGCCGTCTTTGCTCTCCCAGTGTGGGTCCTAGGCTCGGTCAGGGGTCCCATTCCATCTCCCTGGAGCAAGAGAGTACAGAACCCTTCCTGCGCACATAGAGAGCTTGAAGGTGGCTCTGTGTGGCTGTCTCCTGCTGGCCCCTGCTGGGAGGCAGTGGTGAGGCACCCAGGGCACCGTGGGGTGATGTGACCGCAGTGGGTGTGTGCTGGGAGACTGGGGTGGCTCTGAGGGTGGCACTGACCATGGTCTGTCTCTAGGGCCACTCCTCAGGGACCTCCCCAATGTCCTCCAGCGTCCAGTCAGGGACGCCCATCACCAACGATCTCTTCAGCCAAGCCCTGCAGCATGCCCTGCAGGCCTCGGGGCAGCCCAGCCTTCAGGTTAGTCTTCCCCCTTCTGATGTTCACACTGCTTCTTTGGTATTTTGGACGCTGAGCTTTTCTCTGCCCTCCAGAGGCCCTTCCCAAAGCAGCCCTTCCTGCTTTGGTGCAGGAAGAGCTGGGGCATGGCAGCGTGACAGGAGAGGGTGCTCCCAGCAAGGGCGGTTGTCCCTGCAGCTTCCACTCCTGCACCCAGTGCCCATGGCCTGGCTCCACTGACTGCCTGGCTTGGGTATTTCAGTGGCTGTTTCAGTTGAGGAGACACTCGTCCATCCTGTGAGCATTGACTGAGCCTTGCGCATGTCTGGTCCAGGCTTGGTCCAACTCCTGGGATAGTGATGAGCCCGTCCTCATTCCCGCCATGGAGGGGCGCCAGACAGTCACTGGACTGAGGGAACAACAGGGTGCGAAGCTGGCCCAGGCTTGAGGTCAGGTAAAACTTTTCTGAGAAAGTGGTGTGGTACCTACTGTCAAAGAATTAATTAGAGTTTAGCCAGGCAGAGAAGGGGATGTTTGGTTGAGGGGATGTGGTGCCCTGGCAGGGGCAGCTACCTGTTTGAGCGAATGTGGAGGTACACATGGCAAATTGGCAAGGGCAGAAGGCAATATCCATGATGAAAGATCCTGAGATGGGGCCAGAGTAAGGGAGAGCAGATGCCTGAGTGTGAGGGCCTTGAGTGCCTGTGTAAGGAGATGAGGCTTGTCCGGCGGTCACCAGGGAGCAACACCGTCTCTCCTGCCTCATGGAACACAGAAGCTTAGCTAGCAGCTAAGTGCATGACCCAAGGGGTTCACAGTTTACTGCACGCCTCTGTGCACAAGCTGTTTGCATTACTCTCTGTTCTTTGCTCCTAAGCCTGGGGCATGAACGCCCTTTCTGGAACTGGTCCATGGTCATGAAGCCATTAAATGACAGGGACAGGGTCCGGCCCGTGTGGTTCTCACTGCCCCACGTGGCTCGGTGGACAGTGAGGGGAGCAGGAGCAGGACCTGGAGACAGTTGGTCTTTTTGGTTCCTTCATCATCTGCAGCCTGATGCTTGTTCACTCTGCTCTTCAGCTCAGAAACCTTTATGTCTCCACCTGGCCTGTAAACGGAACTTGAGTCGGTTTTTGTGGCTTTCTAAAAATCCTCCACATCCTCACCCTTGCTTGCCTGCTTCTTTGAATTTGCATTTCATCCTCACTGCCTTCTCCTTCCCACAGTGTGAACACATCCTTTTCCCTAAGGTGTGTACTTCCTCTTTCATGAGACAGAGATATTGAAAATACTAAATTTCTTTAAATCCATAGAGAAGGCCATTCATAGCTGAAAGTCAAAAAATAAAGGAACCATTGTTTAAAGAGTAACATATATTTTGAGTTCATACATGTGAAAATTTCTGCAAAGCAAAGTAAACCAAACAAACATAGAAAAAAACAAGCAAAGTCTGAAAGCTGATCACAAACTGGAAGGAAATCTGTAACGCAGATCAGACAAAGGGCAAAACCTCCCTGAATTGAAGTTCTAGTGATTTAGAACAAACAGCTCCGTAGAAAAGCAGGCGAAGGATAGTAACAGACTGTTCGCCAAAAAGGAAGTACAGATGGCCTGTAATTCCTTGCAGTCCCATTGCTCGGAATTTATCCCGAAGATGTATGTGCAGGCAGAGAGTGACATTTGTGCAGAACCAGTCACCGCAGCGTTCCTATAACGGCAAAGGCTGGAAGCAGCCCTGTTGTGGTACATTTCAGGACATCCACAAGCGTTTTCCATGATACCTTAATATGTTAGGAAAAAAGGAGAGATAAAAGGGTAAGTATAGGAATGTATATTTATATTTCCTCAAAGAAAATAAAGTAGGTTATCAGGAATGGGGGAGACAAGTAGATGAGTGTGAGACTTTTCACAGTGTGGTGTTGGTGGTTTAGTTGGTTACTTGTGTCCAACTCTTGCAACCTTACGGGGTGCAGCCCACCAGGCTCCTCTGTCCATGGGATATCCCAGGCAAGAATACTGGAGTGAGTTGCCATTTCCTTTTCCAGGGGATCTTCCTGACCCAGGAATCAAACCCGGGTCTCCTGCATTGTAGGCAGCCTCCTGTAGTGCAGGTGGATTCTTTACCAACTGAGCCACCAGGCACTGTGTATCATACTAAGACAACAAAGTTAATTTAAAAGTGTGTGTGTGTGTGTGTGTGTGTGTGTGTGTGTGTGTATAGATACAGCAGAGAAAGAAAGTAATCTTTTGAAATTTAGACATTGTATACTTTATGCTTTTTCTTTTTGATCTTTATGGTACATTTTCCCCTTTTTTTTGGAAAAACTTTTAATTTGTTCCCTAAGCCCTCAGGCCTCTCCATAGACCTCTTCCACAGTCCGCAGACCTTGATGTGCTGTGTTGTATGGAACCTCATGTCAGCAGCTTTCCTGGAGGAACACATCGCCTTCTGCTAGAGGTGAACGAGTCTCTGTCGGTCCTTACTGACTGCTCCTCCCTGTCCTGTCTTTCTGCAGAGCCAGTGGCAGCCCCAGCTGCAGCAGCTGAGGGACATGGGCATCCAGGACGATGAGCTGAGCCTGCGGGCCCTGCAGGCCACCGGGGGGGACATCCAGGCGGCCCTGGAACTCATCTTTGCCGGAGGAGCCCCGTGAACTCCCTGCTCCTCCTGAACCCCCAGCAAACTGCTAAGGCGGCTGCCCGTGGGAAGCACTCTTGAAGGTGCCCCGTCTCTACTCGCCCCAATACACCTGATGGTCGACCTTCTGCTTTGTCCATTGTGTGGCCTTTCTGGCTGATCTGAGTGGGTAGAGGTGGTGGTGGGGCAAGCGTGGTGTGTGGGTTCTGGTGCCATGGCATAAGCTGGGCCCCGGGTGGAGAAGCTGAGATCCGTGTCCCGAGATGCTGCGTGATGCCCACACTGGTGTTTTGGCAGAAGTTTCCAGTGATAGCCTCCAGGCCCTTCTGTGCTCTGGGTGTAACCTCCTCCGAATGTGCCCCAGGACTGCTGCCCAGTCTCCAGGGTGGCTGCTGTGTTACGGTTGTGGCCAGAAGAGCCTTGTGCTCCTGGGATGACCAGTCTGAGGAGTGGCCAGGTGGAAGCTCAGCCCCCATCCCCCGCCATTGCTCCCTCTCCCAAAGGCTTGTGAAAGATTCCTTGTCCCTCTCCTGGCCCAGTCTCACCATGCACTCTGATGCCTGCTCTGTAATGATGCCAGGATCCAGGCCTCAGAGCCGTGCCAGGAGGCAGGGCCCACTTCTCTGTCCTGAAGGCATAAATACAAGAGCAGTTAAATAACAATACTAAACAACAACACCAACACCAACAGGGCCCAGCTTTCATGTTGCAGAGAGGGCACCAACTCCCAAGCTGCTGCTCCATCTGCCTGAGCTCTCGTTCCCCTTGGCACAGCATTCCCTGGTGCGTCGCAGACATGTTCAAGTTGAGCGAGTGGGTTTCATGTGCTTTGAATACTCTGTCAGGAAAAAACCCTTCCCTTCAGCTGGTGTTTCGGTGGGAAGTTGCTCAGAGGGCTGCTCCTGCCATGTGCCTTTGGCAGAGATTTCATCTGCAGCCTCCATGCTTATGTCATTCATCTTCTGCTTGTCACCTCCTGGGACAGAAGATTTACCCCTGATTAGCACTGCCTACTCTGTCCTTGCTTCCTCAGAACGTTTACCTCTTAGTTCCCTTTCTGTCTTAAGGGACCACACAGAGCAAGCCTGCTCCCTCTGCTCTGTGAGCTGGGCCTCAGTTCAGGAGAGCTGGGCTTCCCGGGTGGTGCAGTGGTGAAGAATCCGCCTGTCAGTGCAGGAGAAGGGGGTTTGATCCCTGGGTTGGGAAGATCCCCTGGAGTAGGAAATGGCAACCCATTCAAGTATTCTTGCCTGGAGAATTTCATGAGCAGAGAGGAGCCCGGTGGCCTGTAGTTCACGGGGTCACAAAGAGTTAGACACAACTGAGAGAATGAGCACACACACAGGGAATTCACTTGCCCTTGGACATGTCCTCCTGCATTTGGCCCCTCCCAAGTCCTGTTCCTCTTTCCAGATGGCCTCCAGTCTCGGTGACACTTTACAGAGAGGTCCTTGGGAGGCTCCACTGTTCCACATGTGGTCTGAACATTGTTTTTTCCTTCCAGAAAATGGGAAGTCTCCACATTTCCCGAGAGCTAATGTTGAGGGGTGTTAGCATTGGCTGAAAGGACTCAGAGCTCGCCAGGCTTCTTGGTGCCTGGCCTCTTTGTGCCTCACTGGTCTGCCTGGAACCCAACTGCCTCTTTGTGGTCGGGAGCAAAGACCAGGAAGCTGTGTCTCTGAACCTGCTGTGTCTGGCTTGTTTGTGATGGAAACAAAGGCCAGTTCCATCCTCACAGGCTTGTCTGGTCAAATGGGGCTGACACAGCCCTTTCCATCTCCATGATACAGCCCGCCTTGAGCTGGTTTCTGTCCTGTGGCAACTTGCCCCGGCCCCCAGGGACTGTGCTGGTCTCCTTGACACCCTCGGCCCATTATGCTGCGGAACACTTGGGTCGCCTTGCCCTGTCCCTGGAACTGACTCCCGAATACCAGTTATACTGCTTCCCAGAATTGAACTGTCCCCACAGTTTCCCTTTCCCTTCTTTGTCAGCTCTTCCTCCAGGGTCTGGGTATGTTGGCGTTGCTTCCTGTAGCCACGATTTAAATAATATATTTTGGGTCTGATAAGTGCCCCCACTGAGCCTGGGGCTTTCCAAGGGCCAAGGACTCCTTCCTCGCTATTGTCCCCTTTGTCCTTTCAACAAACATTCATTCAGTCTCTACTGTGCCAGTTAAACGTGACGAGGGCCTTGCTCTCACAGAGCCATGCCATTGGTAAGACAGACAAACGTGTTTACACCGAACCTGATGAGAATAGGCCGGGCCAGTCCTGTGGGCTTGGGCTCATAGGAAACGGAGCTCAGTTGGTTGGGTTAGGGTGGGGTGTGTGTGTGTGTGTGTGAGGGAAAGCTGCCTGGAGAAGGTGGCATCTGACGTGAGGCCTGCCGCAGGTGAGGAGGAATTGGGCCAGAAGGTGTACATTCAGAGTGGGCCGGGAGCGGAGAGGACACGGCTTCTGGAGCCCTGGGTGTGAGGGTGGATTTCAAGGTAGGCAGAGGCTGGAATGCTCTCAGCCTTGTAAGGAGTTAGGACTTATCCTAGGGGCAGTGGGAAGTCACAGGAGAATCTCCATCCGGGGGAGAGCTGGGTTTCTATTTTAGAAAGGCGGCTGGTTGCTGTGTTGGAAGAGATGGGGAGTGGGGCGAGCTTGGGTAGGGGAGACCAGTGAGGAAGCTGTGATCCACTTGGAACTGACGGTGTGATGGGCAGTGTGGCAGGTGCGGAGAAGCGTGGGTGGGGCGGGAGACGAGTCAGCATTGACAGCTCATCTTGGCAAAGGTGAGTTATATTATGATTAGCTCCATTTATCAGATGGGGGCACCAAGGTTGAGAGGTTACCTGTCCTCAGTGTCATGGTGGTGCGGTGGGCAGATCAGCCTTGGAAGCTCAGGTCCACTTACTCCAAGGCTTGCAACCTTCCCACTGCTGCCCATGGCTTCTGAGAGTGAAGTGGGAGGTGGGGTGGGGGGCGGTCTCATCAGGCTGAGGAGCTAAGGCTTCATCCTGGAGGCAGAGAGCAGCCCATGGATGACTCTAGGCAGGGCAGTGGAGGACCAGACTCGTGAAAGAATCTAACAGCTGCGTGGAGGCTGGATTTGTGGGAAGTGAGACTGGGAGTGGGAGGCCGGCTAGGAGGCTCGCTGCCTGCAGATGGGGCACGGTGGGGGCCTCGACTAGAGTTGGAGCAGGGGGCTGGGAGGAGGAGAGGGATGTGAGATGTGAAAGACCAGATCTGGGGGGCAGGCAGGATGTGAGTGGGTAGAGGGTGGTGTGGCAGGAGTGAGGCACTGGGCTTGGGATTCGGTATACAAGACCAGTTGGGATATTCTGAGCTGGAGGGGCCATGAGACACCAGGTGGGTGTGTCTGGGAGGCAGCCGGAGGTTTCTAGGCTGGAGATAATGATCAGGAAGTTTTAAATTGATTAGGCCTGTGTCAAGAGAGAAGGGCATTCAGCTTTTCAAGGAAAGGCAGGAAAAGGGACACCCACTAAGGAGTTAGACTTTATAACAAATAGTGACTGTTGGACGTGGGACCTGGAAGGAGATGATGGGCTGCTTCTGGGAAGGCTAGAGCAGGAGTCATCAGAGCTGGACAGAAAGAAGCTGGAAAGAACTGGACAAAAGGGGCATGGTCAGGTGGTATGAAGTACCACTGAGAAGTTTGGTGACCCAGGGGCTGACCTTGGACTTGACTGCTTGAGCCATGGTGACTTTGGCACAGAGCCCAGTTGCAGGGGTTGAGGCCTGACTAAGTGGGGGCAGCAGAGGCAGGGAGGACAGAGAACCCTGGAGTACCTGACCAGGGAGAGGGTGGTTGGAGGGAAGATAGGATAGAGAGTGAGCGTTTGCAGTTCAGCAGAGGTGAAGTTGGAATTGATCACGAGAACTTTTCTAGGAAGCGAAGGGGAAAAAAAGGAAGCGACCCCAAAATAGAATATGCAAATATGCAGAGATGGGTGAGTTTTCTGAACAGATCCCTTCTCCTGATATAACTCAGATTTGGCTGGGCTGGCATGGGCTGGGCTGGCACAGCTTGCTGGGCACATGGGCCCCAGTTCTGCTCCTTGCCTCAGCCCCATATGGCCTGGGCCCCCGACCAAGCTCTGAGTCTTACCCTGAGGTGGCCTCTCATAGCCTCTGCCACAGCCTTTGGCAGTGAACGTGTGTTGAGGATGGGGGGGTGGGGGGTGGTATTTAGGCCTCCCTCTATCTGCTTACCCAGCCTCTCCAAACCTACTCTGGCCCTGGGTTGGTGTTGGATCGGCTTGGCTGTGCCCCTGGCTCCCCTGGGGCTGGCCATATTTTGGCTCCTATAGACTCTGCAGTTGCTGGTAACAGAATTCTGCCTCCTGTATGCCTGAAATGCCTTTTGCGGAGGCCCAGGCACTGCCCTACTCCACCTTGGCAAAAGCAGCTCACAGCAATGCAGGGCAACAGTACTCATTTATCAAGCACCCTCTCTGTGCCAGTCACTGAGCTAGGCACTCACATATGCCATCTCAGTTGATCCTCACAACAACCCTGAAAAGTAGACCTTATTATCCCCATTTACAGATGAGTGCTTCCCGTTAACCGGACGTGACTGTGCTGGGAAACAGGCTGTGCTAGAACTTGGGCAGGATTGTGTCTGCACTATTCCATCAGTGCACGCACCTGGGGCCTCATGCCTGCCTGGCAGGCAGGAAGCCACTCAAAGGGCCTGAAGGGTCTGCTCACTACTTATCCTTCCTGGAAGTGGAAGCCTGAGTCCTGGAGGGAAATCAGGCTTCTAAGTCAGACTGACTGAAGTGTAGGTCTCTTTTCCATGGAGAGCCTAACCTCTTGGAGCCTCAGTTGTGTCCTGTTTGACATTTTCCCTCAACATACGTAAGTGGACATTGACAACATGTATACCCGAGATGCCAAGGCACTCAGAGCTGGACTGGTGAATGTTCTAGATGACCGATGGAGTCAAGATCCTGACAATGAGGCACCCCTGACAGGAGGGACAGAAACAGGGACACTCTGAGGTCCTGTGGGAGGAAACCAGAAAACCACTTGCTCTTCTGCATGATAGGGTCTCCTTTCTTCCCCTCGTGGGCCCAGATCCAGACTCAGTCTTTCTCAACCAGTCTCTCAGAAAGCTATTGCTGATGGATGGGAATTGGTTCAAGGACCACCCTAAGCTAAGATCAACAAGATTTAGCGACCCAGTGTCTCAGCCCAACAAGGCAGTGCCTCTGGAGGGGCTGTAATAGGAGCGGAGAAGTCCTTCCAGTCCTTGACTCCTCTCTCTTCTAGGTGCTGTATCTGATCTACACCCCAGTCTCGGAAGGAGATGGTCACAAACCAGACTGCCTAGGGCGATCTCAGTAGATGTTTGTTAAATGACTGGTTGATGATATCCTAGGGACCAACCAGAATTAAAGAGACCAAGCAAAGCCCCATGTGGGACCGAGTTGGAAATGGAGTTATTTACCCTGAAAAAAAAAAAAAAAAAGATTTCAGGGGACATGACCTCTGTGTTGAAATCTCTGAAGGGCTCTATTCCAAGAAGAGTGATTAGATGTGGTCTGTGAGGACAGAGGCCTTAGAGGACAGATTTGGGACCACTGGGTAGGAGTCTTCCACTGGTGAAGAAGGCTTTGTTTGTCAGAGCTAAGGAGATGGGCAAGGCTGCCTTGGGGGTAAGCAGATGCTACATGACACTCAAAAGGGCTGTTGTAGGGGCTTCAGGTGGGACTGAACGACCTCTGAGGGTTACTTCTGACCCCAAGAATTGGGGTATCCAGGAAAGAAAGTGAATGTGGGAAATCACATGTTTGCATGCATTTTGTTTCCTCACTCAGGTGGCCCTCGCAGGCCCAAGGATCACATCAGAACTGGAAGGGTCCTGGGATGCCTCCTATCCTCCAGAGATTTAAAAGCATGTTTATTTCAGCCTACAAACAAGAAGCAAATGCAGAAGATAGAATGAGGAAGCTTTGTCTACTCTGATCTAGATCAGATAGACCAGAAGAGCTGCTGGTTTAGCCCCTCTTTCTCATTTTGTAAACAAATAAATAGAGGCCTGGCCTGGGACAGGGTCTTGCTTAATGTGAGTCAGTGGCAAAGCTGGGACTTGATCACTGGCCTCCCAGCCATATCTGGTCAGGAGACTGTGTAAGTCTTCATGGGTTCCACATGACTCCCACAAGATCCTGCTCTGCCTAAGGCCTTGGGCACCAAGAATGAAGGCTCAGAGATGGATCTGAGGGGAGGGGAGGGGAGGGGAGAAGTAGGGTGGAGCAGAGGGAGGAGTTTGTC
The DNA here is from genome assembly GCA_935064755.1 of Tragelaphus eurycerus. Classification (NCBI taxonomy): domain Eukaryota; kingdom Metazoa; phylum Chordata; class Mammalia; order Artiodactyla; family Bovidae; genus Tragelaphus; species Tragelaphus eurycerus. The sequence goes on along the minus strand of CAKXYN010000120.1, from coordinate 5,137,315 downwards.
TCCAGGAAGGCTTGGGAACATGTAGAGTTGCCCCTTAAACAAGCGGGGTTAGTGGTGTTGACCCACTGTGCAGTCAAAAATCCATGTATGACTTAAGGTCCGCCCTCTGACTCTGCTCTTCTGCATGTGAGGATTTAACCAACTGGGGATTGGACTGTGTAGCACTGTAGGATTTTCTGTTGAAAAAATCCCCCTGTGAATGGACCCATGCAGTTCCAACCCATGTTGTTCAAGGGTCATCGTTTAGTCTCTGCTAATAGCAATATGTGAACCATGAACTTCCTGATGTTCAAGCTGGTTTTAGAAAAGGCAGAGGAACCAGAGATCAAATTGCCAACATCCGCTGGATCATGGAAAAAGCAAGAGAGTTCCAGAAAAACATCTATTTCTGCTTTATTGAGTATGCCAAAGCCTTTGACTATGTGGATCACAATAAACTGTGGAAAATTCTTCAAGAGACGGGAATACCAGACCACCTGATCTGCCTCTTGAGAAATTTGTATGCAGGTCAGGAAGCAACAGTTAGAACTGGACATGGAACAACAGACTGGTTCCAAATAGGAAAAGGAGTTCGTCAAGGCTGTATATTGTCACCCTGTTTATTTAACTTCTATGCAGAGTACATCATGAGAAATGCTGGACTGGAAGAAACAAGTTGGAATCAAGATTGCTGGGAGAAATATCAATAACCTCAGATATGCAGATGACACCACTCTTATGGCAGAAAGTGAAGAGGGGCTAAAAAGCCTCTTGATGAAAGTGAAAGTGGAGAGTGAAAAGGTTGGCTTAAAGCTCAACATTCAGAAAACGAAGATCATGGCATCCGGTCCCATCACTTCATGGGAAGTAGATGGGGAAACAGTGGAAACAGTATCAGACTTTATTTTTGGGGGCTCCAAAATCACTGCAGATGGTGACTGCAGCCATGAAATTAAAAGACACTTACTCCTTGGAAGGAAAGTTATGACCAACCTAGATAGCATATTCAAAAGCAGAGACATTACTTTGCCGACAAAGGTTCGCCTAGTTAAGGCTATGGTTTTTCCTGTGGTCATGTATGGATGTGAGAGCTGGACTGTGAAGAAGGCTGAGTGCCGAAGAATTGATGCTTTTGAACTGTGGTGTTGGAGAAGACTCTTGAGAGTCCCTTGGACTGCAAGGAGATCCAAGCAGTCCATTCTGAAGGAGATCAGCCCTGGGATTTCTTTGGAAGGAATGATGCTCAAGCTGAAACTCCAGTACTTTGGCCACCTCATGAGAAGAGTTGACTCATTGGAGAAGACTGATGCTGGGAAGGATTGAGGGCAAGAGGAGAAGGGGACGACAGAGGATGAGATGGCTGGATGGCATCCCTGACTCGATGGATGTGAGTCTGAGTGGCCTCCGGGAGTTGGTGATGGACAGGGAGGCCTGGCGTGCTGCGATTCGTGGGGTCGCAAAGAGTTGGACGTGACTGAGCGACTGATCTGATCTGATCTGAATAGCCCGCTCTGTTCTGAAATGGCCACCAGGTGGCACTCTCACCACAGGCCCAGTGCCATATGGGCAGAGTTTGGGGGCTAGGAATGCTGGGCTGCCCCTGGAAGCCATGGGGGGCTCCTAACCTGTTTTGAGGTGACCTGAGTGCCCTGACGGGGCTTCCCTGGTGGCTCAGTGGTAAAGAACCTTCCTGCAATGCAGGAGACATGGGTTTGATCCCTAGGCTGGGAAGATCCCCTGGAGAAGGAAATGTCAAGCCACTCTAGTGTTCTTGCCTGGGAAGTCCCAAGGACAGAGGAGCCTAGCAGGCTACAGTCCATACGGTCACAAAGAGTCGGACATGACCTAGCACGAGTGCTGTGATAGAAGGAGAAAAGTTGTCTGTCTTCTCTGCCACTCTTTTTTTTTATCGCTGAATGTCCCTGCTGTGGATTTTTAATTTGTTTCTCTCAACTTGGCTGGCCAGACTCTGATTTGAGCAGTTTAAGGTAGGACCAGTCATATAAAAATGCGTCAAGAATGATTAGGACAGGGAACAGAAATGCAAGAATGGAATGCTGCTGGGAAGGGTTGACACTCAGGACTAAGAAAGGTGGTGGAAATTCTGAGAACTTCTCCATTTAGGGTGATTCTGAGCTGGCCTAGAAGGAAGAGGCAGCCCTGGGTAGGAGGAGAGGGCTAGGCATTTGTGGGGAACATCCAATCAGAGGGTAGGGGTGGGCAGACCACTGAGGGAAGCATGAGGTGTGGTATCAGAGTCCGCATGAGCCGAGGAGGGCTTCCTCTGCCTTGCCTTGTCCAGCCCTGAGCCCTGACACGGGCTCCCCAGAGCTGGGCCAAGTCCAGTGATGGCTGAGCTGTTGCGACCATGCCTACAGTTGTGATAGTCATGGGCCTATACATCATGAGCACACAGTAAGTTGGAATTCCCAGCCATGGCTTACATGACTATAAATATCTGACTTGTGAATTATTTTAAAACTGGGAGTTTCAACAAAAACTCATTTTTAGTTTCTCTTGAAAACTGCTGCTGCTGCTGCTAAGTCGCTTCAGTCGTGTCCGACTCTGCGACCCCAGAGACGGCAGCCCACCAGGCTCCCCTGTCCCTGGGATTCTCCAGGCAAGAACACTGGAGTGGGTTGCCATTTCCTGCTGCCCGTTTCACTGAGTGTACTTTCCAGTGGCCTCAGGGCTCAAGCTGAGTAGTAGCTGCCCTGTAGACAGATCACCCTGGTCTCTCAGCCCCTGCAATGGGTGCTAGTGGTGATGGGGGGACGGGAAGAGTTGCTATTACTAGTAGTAGCTGTAGGTCCTGGCTGGGCACCAAGCTCTGAGCCTCTTGATGGGGCTGTTGTGGGCTTGGGCTCCTTATCCCACCATCCTCATACCTCCCACCAACCTCTTGTTAGGGGTGGGTCATTTCTTTGAAGACCAGGTGTAGTCATGGGCTCAGGGTTGGGGAAGGGTCAGAGAAAGCTTGGAGTGTGAGGAATGCTCTGAGTAAGGCCCTGAAAGGTCTTGGTCGGAAGGCTTCCAGAGCCTCTTGCGGCTTTGGAGCTCTGAACCTCACGTCTGTGTGTGTCCATTTCTCTGATTCTGCATGGGGTCTTCTTGGATTTGGCACTGCCTTCACAGGGAGAACTTCTTCAAGGTAGTTTCCTCCTAGACAGAAGCCCCTGCCTCATTTCTTTCTCCCAGCCTCCTCCCCTGACTACCCCCAGGAGGAGCTGCAGGGAGGTGGAAGGCAGGAGAAATGTGCCTCTGCCTCAGACATGTCAGCATCCACATCTGTTGCTTCCTCTGCTGGTCCATTTCCCATCATCACATCCCATGGCTGTGACATCCTTGATCCAGGCCCAAAAGCCAGCCTTGGGCCCCAGTGAGGAAGGCAGGCTCCTGTCACCTGGACCATTCTGATTTGACTTCCCTTCATTACCATGCCAGACCCTGGTGCTCTGCTTTCCCCACCCTGGGTTTCTCTTCCCCTTCATGCCCAGAGTCTAGCTGCACTCTCCCGCTAGAGTTACTGCCCCAAATCACTTGTGTGGGCTCAGTTCTCACCTCCCCTGGCTGCCTGTAGCCAACCAGTTGTGGGCTGCCGTCTGGTGCTGGCCCTTTGCCCCTAGGTTGGTTGGCCCGGGGTGTCCATTGGTGCTGAAGCAGGTGCTGAGATGAGCATGGAGGAGCCCAGCCAGAGGGCTCCCCCTTTGACAGGAGGTGGGACAGTCTTCAGCACTACCTCATCACCCCCACCCCAGCCTGGAAAGAAATTCCCTGGCATCTGCCCCAGGTTCCATCTGCTGCCCTATTGCTTGGGAGGCTGAGCCCAGACCCTGACCTGCCCTCCTCCTGAGCACCTGGTAACCTGGGCACTGTCCGAGTCCTTCTGAGGACTGTTTAGGTCCAGCCACGCACCGGAGACAGATGCAGAAGGGTGGACTGCACTGAGAGCGTTATGATAGAGAAGGTAGGGGTGTGAGTCCCAGAGAGACTGCCTGGGCTGCCATCCCAGCCCTCCTCTAATGAGCTATGTGACCTTGGGCATACCTCCTCTGCTCTCTGTACCCTGGTTTCCATGTTTGCAAAAGGAACCCAAGAATAATACCTACCTCTTAAGACTGTGAAGATGAATTCAAATGAGGCTCTGAAACATGCACGGCACATAGTAACCTCAGCATGAGCTATTGCTATTGGAGTCAGACTACTAGGTCCCTAGCTTGGTTCCATCAGCTGAGTTTGGGCAGATCCCTCTCCCTCCCTGTGCCTCAGTTTCCTTCTCTAATATAGGGTTGTGTTCTCTCTCTCACTAAGGGAGAGAGCAGAGAATGTAGGACTGGCTGGGAGAATGTAGGTGGAAGTGGGTTGTGTTGTGAGTTGCTGTGCCTGTGGGCAGTGTTATCATCAATTCTGAATTCTCAGTTCTTAAAGGCAGGGTAGAAAATTTCTTTCTCAATTTGCTTATCTTTGCAGAGAGGGCAGACACTGGGGCCGTGCAGCTCAGCTGATGGGGCCCTGGGCTGGAAACAGTGTCAGTGTTGGACGTCAGCCTGGGCCAGGACATGCTGCTGGCTTCAGGGCCACAGGCTTGAGTATAGGACCGGGGCGGGTGGGCTGTTCAGCTGTCCATGGCCTCCTTCTCTTTGGGGCGGTGTAACTCTGGGCATCATGAATCTGTTGGCCTGTCCCAGTGGGCCAGGAACCTAGTTCTGCACTATCCCTGGAGGCATCTTGATTTCATCTTTTGGCCTGTTGGGGTGTCTTAGGGGCACTTAGGGAAGAAGGAGAGGATAACTGGAAACAAAATATGGAATGGTAAGGTGGAACTTCCTGGTGATAACCTTTTCCTGGGGCTGTAGGCTGGGCAGTGGGTTGGAGCTGGGGCTGGGCCAGGGCAGCCTGTTCCCTGTCTTTGGTGGTGCCTGTAGTGTGTGAACACTACAAGACCAGGAGCTGACTGTGGCTCAGACCATGAACTCCTTATTACCAAATTCAGACTTAAATTGAAGAAAGTAGGGAAAACCACTAGACCATTCAGGTATGACCTAAATCAAATGCCTTATGATTATACAGTGGAAGTGAGAAATAGATTGAAGGGCCTAGATCTGATAGATAGAGTGCCTGATGAACTATGGACAGAGGTTTGTGACATTGTACAGGAGACAGGGATCAAGACCATCCCCATGGAAAAGAAATGCAAAAAAGCAAAATGGCTGTCTGGGGAGGACTTACAAATAGCTGTGAAAAGAAGAGAAGTGAAAAGCAAAGGAGAAAAGGAAAGATATAAACATCTGAATGCAGAGTTCCAAAGAATAGCAAGGAGAGCTAAGAAAGCCTTCTTCAGCGATCAATGCAAAGAAATAGAGGAAAACAACAGAATGGGAAAGACTAGGGATCTCTTCAAGAAAATCAGAGATACCAAAGGAACATTTCAGGCAAAGATGGGCTCGATAAAGGACAGAAATGGTATGGACCTAACAGAAGCAGAAGATATTAAGAAGAGGTGGCAGGAATACACAGAAGAACTGTACAAAAAAGATCTTCACGACCCAGATAATCATGATGGTGTGATCACTGACCTAGAGCCAGACATCCTGGAATGTGAAGTCAAGTGGGCCTTAGAAAGCATCACTATGAACAAAGCTAGTGGAGGTGATGGAATTCCAGTGGAGCTATTCCAGGTCCTGAAAGACGATGCTGTGAAAGTGCTGCACTCAATATGCCAGCAAATTTGGAAAACTCAGCAGTGGCCACAGGACTGGAAAAAGTCAGTTTTCATTCCAATCCCAAAGAAAGGCAATGCCAAAGAATGCTCAAACTACCGCACAATTGCACTCATCTCACACGCTAGTAAAGTAATGCTCAAAATTCTCCAAGTCAGGCTTCAGCAATATGTGAACTGTGAACTTCCTGATGTTCAAGCTGGTTTTAGAAAAGGCAGAGGAACCAGAGATCAAATTGCCAACATCCGCTGGATCATGGAAAAAGCAAGAGAGTTCCAGAAAAACATCTATTTCTGCTTTATTGACTATGCCAAAGCCTTTGACTATGTGGATCACAATAAACTGTGGAAAATTCTGAAAGAGATGGGAATACCAGACCACCTGATCTGCCTCTTGAGAAATTTGTATGCAGGTCAGGAAGCAACAGTTAGAACTGGACATGGAACAATGGACTGGTTCCAAATAGGAAAAGGAGTACATCAAGGCTGTATATTGTCACCATTTATTTAACTTATATGCAGAGTACATCATGAGAAATGCTGGACTGGAAGAAACACAAGCTGGAATCAAGATTGCCGGGAGAAATATCAATAACCTCAGATACACAGATGACACCACCCTTATGGCAGAAAGTGAAGAGGAACTCAAAAGCCTCTTGATGAAAGTGGAGAGTGAAAAGGTTGGCTTAAAGCTCAACATTCAGAAAACGAAGATCATGGCATCTGGTCCCATCACTTCATGGGAAATAGATGGGGAAACAGTGTCAGACTTTATTTTTCTGGGCTCCAAAATCACTGCAGATGGTGACTGCAGCCATGAAATTAAAAGACACTTACTCCTTGGAAGGAAAGTTATGACCAACCTAGATAGCATATTCAAAAGCAGAGACATTACTTTGCCAACAAAGGTCTGTCTAGTCAAGGCTATGGTTTTTCCTGTGGTCATGTATGGATGTGAGAGCTGGACTGAAGAAGGCTGAGTGCCAAAGAATTGATGGTTTTGAACTGTGGTGTTGGAGAAGACTCTTGAGAGTCCCTTGGCCTGCAAGGAGATCGAAGCAGTCCATTCTGAAGGAGATCAGCCCTGGGATTTCTTTGGAAGGAATGATGCTAAAGTTGAAACTCCAGTACTTTGGCCACCTCATGAGAAGAGTTGACTCATTTTAGAAGACGCTGATGCTGGGAAGGATTGAGGGCAAGAGGAGAAGGGGACGACAGAGGATGAAATGGCTGGATGGCATCCCTGACTCGATGGATGTGAGTCTGAGTGACCTCCGGGAGTTGGTGATGGACAGGGAGGCCTGGCGTGCTGTGATTCATGGGGTCGCAAAGAGTTGGACATGACTGAGCGACTGATCTGATCTGATCTGTAGTGTGTGAATCAAGTCCAGCTAGGTGTGTGGGTCTTGGGGGCCCCAGGGCACCTCTGCTACTTCCTCCTCAACCTGTCTTCTCTGCAGGCAGTCCACCTGAGGACAGTAAGCAGTAGGTGGGGCTTCCCAGGTGGCGCTAGTGGTAAAGAACCCATGTGCCAGTGCAGGAGACATGAGATGCAGGTTTGATCCCTGGGCTGGGAAGATCCCCTGGAAAAGGTCATGGCAACCCACTCCAGTATTCTGGCCTGGAGAGTCTCCATGGACAGAGGAGCCTGGTGGACTACAGTCCATAGGGTCGCAGAGAGTTGGACATGACCGAAGCAGCGTAGCACAGCAGAGCACAGCACAAGCACTGGGTAAGTGGATTTCCCATCCATGGTTAGATTGGGCTGAAGCAGAGGTGGAAGGACGGAGTCCTGACTGGCTTGAGGGAGAGGAGACTCCTTTACAAAGGGCAGACGTGCGGCTCGGAAAAGATGAGCTGATGGCAGAGCTGACTGGGCAGTTCAGATGACTGCAGAGGGATGTGTTCAGACCTGCACGGGGTCACCACTGGGTCATCAGATTGCCTGCTCAGCTGAGCCCTGTGCATCCTGTGGGCAGATTCCTTAAAGCTGGCCTGACTTTGTTTCCCCAGCAGTGAGTCCTGGGCATGCAAGATGCTTCCCTCTTTCTACTTGGGGAAGGGGCCTTCTTAATTATATCCCCCTCCACTCACATGGAAATGAGTTTGGATTTTCTGAGCATACACCAGCTGGCTAGGGGGGAGGCAGCCCAGAAGGCTGCTGGCTGGGGAAAGGAGGAGAGGGGAGGGGAGGGAGCCAGGCCAAGATGAAAATTCCGTGTTCTCACAGCAGGGCAAGGATGGGGCTCTGAGTGCTCCCCACAGATTATTGACCCTTTGCACAAAACCCTTGCTTAAGGAAAAGCTTCTTGCTTCTGTTTATAGGCTCAGAGGAGCTGTGTCCACACTGGCCAGCCCGTCCTCTGAGAACCACAGCTTTCAGGGTCCAAACACTTAGCTGACTATTAGCGTGGTTGTCTGAGCCCTCAGGAGAGGTCCTCCCTGACTTCTAGGCTAGGCCAATCCCTTTATGGTGTGGGGGGAGCGACTCTAAGTCCCGGAGAGGGGACAGAACCTGGAGCTCATCACAGAAGACCATAAGTCCATCTTGCTCGCTGCCCACCCGGGTTCTGCCTGCCGGTGGAGTTGCCCAGAAAGAGGTGGTGTAGGTTTCCCTGGGGCGTGGCGGGGAGGGGGGCACTTGTATCCCCCCTTGGCTAGCCTAAAGACGAGGGGCGGGGGAGGGGCGGGGTGGGGTCAGGCGTTTGACTCCGCCTCCTCGCATTGGCTTCAGCTCTCGCTCGGGCGCTGGCTCAGTCTGGCTGCTCTCCGCCGTCGCTCCGCTCCGGGGATGACACCGCCTCCGTCCAGATGCACCGCCCTCGGCGCCCCGCTAGCCTGCGTTTCCAGTTCTCTGGCTCGGTCCAGGTTCCCGCTGTGGTTGGTGCTGCAGCTGGTCTGGACGGCCGCCGGCTCCCAAGGCCACTGGAAGAGCGGACCCCGCATCTCCGCTGTCTGGAAAGGTAGGTGGCGCCGCTCGAGCGGCGGGGCGCGGGATCCAGTGCCGCGCGGGGCGGGTGCGGAGTGTGCGGCACCGGAGGGAGTGTGTGCGCGCGGCTCTGTGGGTCCCGGGCTGTCCCCGCCGGTAGCGTGTGGGTCGGGGTGAGTGTGTGAATGTGCGCGCGGCCACACCGGAGCAGGCTGTAACGCTGCGGCGAGCGAGCGGCGGGGGCCAGAGCCCAGCTAAGTCGCTCCAAGTCCGCCCGCAGCCGGGAGCCGCAGCGGCCGGGCGCAGGGGGACGAGAGGGCCCTCTTCTCGGCCCTAGGCACTTCCCGTCCTCTAGCGCCCGGGCCTCTGTGCGGGGGATCCTTTCTCCCGCCGGGGCCCCCACCCGGCTCTATCATCCAGAGCTTCGGGCTCTAGCTGCTTGCGGGGGAGCCAGTGGGGCCGGCAAGGGGGCGCGGACCCTTTGCCGCCGCCGCTGCGCTCGGGCTGCGGGAACAAAGACCCCGCTGCCTGCCCCCGCCCCCCGCCCCGGCCCCAAGCGCGGGCCGGGTAAAGGGGTGGGCACCCTGTGGAGAGCCCGGACGAGGTGCCGTGCGGAGGCTTCGGGCACCCGGGCGCTGCCTCTGCAGTGCTGGGACCAGCCGCTCCCCCCTTGTCCGCACGTGGCAGTTGTCACAGGGCTCGGCGCCAGCGTGGGGGCAGTGCCCGATGGGTGGGGCGCGGCCATTGGGACCCCCAGGTAGAGGATCTGGGGAAGGAGTGCAGCTTTTAGGCCCTCCTGGTTATGTGAACTTGGGGGACCGGAGTCTCCCCCAGTGGCGCCTCAGTTTAGACCACTGTACGTGGGTCGGAAAACCAGCTGGGTGGTTTGAGGGGTTTTCTGCCTTGAGGGGCTGAGCTCCCCTCCTCTGCAATGCACAAAAATGCTTCCCCACCCCCTACCACTGGGCTCTGTCCCCATGTTCGGCGTTGGCGCGGCCCCCCTGCGGTGGTGGTGGACCAGCAGTGGGGGTTGGGGGGCCGGTAGATTTGGCCCCTCCGGGAGCTCTTTGATGCCTGAGGCGTTTTGCAGGGATTGCCAGAACCTGAGCATTATCTGGGGCAGGTATTCTTAGCAGAGAGAGAGAAAAAAGAAAAACCCACTCCAAAAGCAAGTGGCCTGAACTGCTGCTGCAGTGGATGGAATGTGACTCGCCCAAGGTCACTGTGCATTGTGCGAGCTCACATTGCAGAAAGGGGGCTCTGATCTGGCAGGGACCAGAGCTTGTTCTGAGTTAGGAAGTGGAGAAAGATTTAGGCCGCCTCTTGGCCATGAAGAGGGTACTCTGGGGGCCAGCTCTGCTACCCAGACAGAGATATTCCTGGTGCAAGTGGAGTGGGGCATCTGGACCCCTGACTATCCACTTAAGGTGGACACCAACACGCCCCTCAGTCATACCAGCTCCATCCAGGGCTCTCTCTTCCTTCTCAGCATCCTTGTCTTTCCTCAGTCTGCTTAGCTGTCTTGGACAGCACGGCATTTGTGCACTTTGAAGGGGATGATGGCCACATGTGAGTGTTCTAAAATCTCCCCCTGCCTGAGTGTTCTGAAATCTCTTCTTGTGCCAAACCCCTTGCCTTTGGTTCGCTTTTCCCCATCCCCCAGTCTTCCCAACATACCCTTTCACACACATACTTAATGCACACCCACCTTTTAGCACTTAATGCTGCCTTCCCATCTCCATGGGCACTTAGTTCCCACCCTGAGGCTATTTAAAACTGATTTCTGTCCTCTTACCCACTTTCCAAAGTGCTCTCTCCGCTGCCCGCAGTTCACTATTGTAGCCACACTGGCCATGCCCTCTGTTGGGTGATGCACTATTGACCCCCAACTTGGGTCTGCCAGCCCCTCACCTTTCATGGCCAAGAGCAATCTGTGGTCTTCTTCACTGGTGCCAGGCACCCCACAGGCCAGACAAACCCTGCCATCCACCTGTCCCCCAGGACCACCAGCTGGTAATGGTATGCCTAGCTGACAGCTGCCTCCTATTTCCCGTGGAGTGACACATGGCAGTCGGACAGGAATGGGCTTGGGCAGGACTAACCCAGGAGTAGGGTGAGAGGAGGACCCTCCCAGCCTCGCTGGAGGCCTAGGTCCCTGTGTATCAGTGGGGTGAAGGGATGGGGACGGCAGCCTCCAGGAATGACTAGACCAAGGATAATGGTGGTTCTGGAGCTGCTTTTCCGTGAGGCCTAAACTGGGGTTTTAATTATAAGCCAGGACAAGTGTGAGGACTGGAATGGACATAGAGGGATCTTTCTTGGTCATTTATTTTCTGCCACTTGAACCCCCAAGTCCTAGGGGATGATTAGATAAGGGAGTTCTGGGAAGGTCCCAGCCTGCTCTTGTCAGGGGGGTTGATGCCTCTCCAGCCTGATAAAGGTTGGCCCAGAGCAGCTCTGGACAGAGTGAGGGCTGTGCTAGTGCTGACCTGCCAGCTGCACTTGAGCTCTGTACTTGTCTCTGACCCTCGGAGCTTGTCAGGGCTCTGGAGGTTTTCCCTCTAGAGCTGTCACTGAGACAGGGGCCAGTCAAGGGTGTGACTTTGTGGACCTGACCTCCCTGCAGCAGGAGCTGGTGGGGAGTGGTTTGCAGGTGAAGGCAGGAGGTGGGCATGCTTGTGTGCCCCTCTCCCATTCCATCCCTGGTTGAAGGAGATGGAGAAGACCCAGAAGGCTCTGATCTCCAAGGTCAGAGGTGAGCCAGCTTGTCCACAGCAAGAAACAGAGCGCAGTCTCCACTTATCCAGCTGGTTCTGCCATCTCCCTTGTCCAGTTAAAAAACAGGATGTTATTGTTGACTTGGCAGCTGCTGGGGGAGCCATTATGGGGCCACTCCCCAGGGTTGGGGGTTGTTGTCACCTCCTTTAGGGGATGAGGTCACAGCTGGGGCTCCCCAAGCATCACCATTTCCAGTGGAAATCCTTGCCCCCTTGGGGACTCAGATGCATTCATCACCTTCAAGGTGAACTCCCCTTGCAGAACAGGGCTGGGGTAGGGGGGACAAGTCCCAGGAGGAAGGGGAGTTTCTAAGCTGGGAGAGATGCTTGGTGAGGTCACCGGGAGTTTCGTGCTAGCTCTGTGGTCCCCCTTTCCTGAATAATGAAGATTCTAAGAGCAGGCTGGGATGTAAGAGATCTGGCACTGGCCCAAGATGACCATGATGAGGGAGAAAGAGATGGAAAGTTGGAAGCCTGGTTCTGGACCCATCTCTGATGATTTTCTGTGTGTCTCTGGGCAAGTGCTTGACTTTTTCTGAGCCTCAGTTTCCTCAAGTTTCCAAAGCAGGTGTTGTTTAGTCGCTAAATCCTGTCTGACTCTTTTGGGACCCTGTGGGCTGTAACCTGCCAGCCTGCTCTGTCCATGGGATTTCCCAAGCAAGAATATTGGAGTGGGTTGCTGTACCCTCCTCCCGGGGATCTTCCGTGACTCAGGGATTGAACCTGCGTCTCCTGCATTGCAGGTGGATTCTTAACCGCTGAGCCATGAGGGAAGCCCAAAGCAGATGTAGGAAGGAGCTGGTGGTTCAGTGATAAAAGAATCTACCTGCAATGCGGGAGATGAAGGTTCAGTCCCTGGGTCAGGGAAGATCTCCTGGGGGAGGGCATGGCAACCCACCCAATATTCTTGGCTGGAAAATCCCATGGCAGAGAGCCTGGCGGGCTACAGTCCGTAGGGTTGCAAAGAGTTGGATATCACTGAAGCGACTGAGCACATCCTTGTCAGAACACTAATCCCTTGCCTTTCTGGGGCAGGTGGAGGCTGTAGTGGTTTCTTCAAACCCAAGCAGTGAGGAGAAACCAAAACCTGGGAAGTCAGGGGAACTCCTTTAGTTTTCTGTTCTTTCCTATCATTTTCTCTCATAAGTTGATGGCTGATCAGCTGGAGGAAATGGCTCATTTGGTTTGTAACTCCGGGGGTGGGCATAGTAATTCAGTATTTTTGGCATTTATCATTTGCTCGGGCCAACCTTGTGCTGGTCCTGGGCCTAGGGAACCAGGGCTGAGAAACTAGATGAGTGCATAGGCTTCTCTGTGTAGATGAGGAGACAAATAGGCAAGTCAACCTGCAGTTACAATGCAGCGTGTCAGGGCCTGTCACAGAGGGCAGCTGTGGGGGTCAAGGAGGTACCTAATCCAGTCTGCACAATCAGAGAAGGCTTCCTGGAAGAGGTGGTAGCTCAGGATGGTACATGGAATAGGAGCCAGCTTGAGAGGGGAGGGACAGGAGGAAGTACCCTGGTATGACAGGATTTCAGACCCCAGAGCTTGCAACTAGGACCAAGGAGAGGCAAGGAGATGTGTGGAGGAACATTGAGTCAGCCTGGCCTAGGGGCTCCAGGAGGGTTTCTTGTAGGAGGGGGATGTCTGAGCTAGGCCACCTGGCCTTCCACAGCCAGCCCAGCAGTAGGAAGGAAGGACCATGGTGGGCAGAGAAGACCTCCCTGTGTCGTAGCTCCCTGATGGGAAGCTGGGGCAGGGTCCAGGGATCCCAGAGCTTTCCTGCTGGCTCCTGACCACAGGTGTTCTCCGGGTGAGGCGGCCCAGTCCTCAGCAGAGATGCTTCACGGGCTGAGGAGCTCGCCCAGCGTCAACCAGGCCCTGCTGGTGTGGGAAGTGCAGATGGCCTTCCTCTGCCCAGCTTCCACTTTCAGGAACCTTTCACCTCCTTACCGGAGGTGGATCACTACGCAGGCTGGGCACTTGGGAGAAGCAGGGAGAGCAGGACACCCTTCTTTGAGGAAGGCTGGGCCAGGACCCCTAATGTGCAGATGGGAAGCCGAGGCTCAGCCTACGGGGTGGGACCCAGTGGCCTGCAAGGGGCAGTGGTAGGAGTGGGGGGCCCCCAAGTTGACAGTGCGGGCCCCAGCTGACGTCCTGTCCACCCCCAGTGCCACTGCCGGGCAGTCTAGCTGTGTCACAAGGAGCTGACAGCACTTCCTCTGCTCTGGTTGACAGCTCAGGTTCCTCCTTTCTTGGTTTCCTTTTCTGGCCAGTCCTGGCTGCCCTGGAAGCCACCTCTCTCCAAGGGTGGGGGAGGAAGGGGGTCCTCCTAGAGCAGGGACTGTGGCCCCCAAATGTCAGAGGACTTGGGCTTCTCCCTTACATAGCCAGCCCAGGCTGTGAGGGACCGTTTCATCCATCCCTTTCTTGTTCCCGATGGTCAGTCAGCCTCCAAGCCCGTTATTGCTCCCCAGCCCCACCTTGGCCACAGATCTTCCCTCAGCATTCCCCACTCCCCATGCTTTCCTGCCTCAAGGCCATTGCCCTGCTGCTTGTTGCCCTGCTGGTCATCCCTCCAAGCACCCAACTTGCCCCTCCTCCTTCTCTCTGTTGGTTCCATCTCACTTCCTCCAAGGAGCCTTCTTGGATGACTAACTCACACAGCCTGATGTCAGAAAACAAACGTCAGAGGTCAACTGGGCTAACCACTCATTCCACAGATGGGGAAACTGAGGTCAGAGAAACCAGGGACTGGCCCAGCATCACCCAATGAGATGGGCAGAGCCGGGACCAGGGCAGTGTCTTCCTCCCCAAGACTGTCCTTGGCCTCAGCTCTTGGCCTCCCTCCACTTGTCTGTCTGTCTTCATGCTATGGCTCCCCAACCCCATTTCCAGTTCAGCTGGACCCGGACTCTTCCTGCCCCAGGGCTATCTGCTCCTGGGAGCCTTAGCAGCTTGACCTCCTCCCTTCAGGACCTTGGATTTGGGCCAGCTCCACGCACTCTTCTGGTCTTTTCCTCGGGGCAGCTGGGCCTCAGGTCCTGGGAGCAGGTTGATCTGTGTCACGGCATGGACTAATCGGGGTTTAACCGTCACGGCAGCCGGGGATTAGGCTGAGGCTGCCACGTGTCCGCACCCCTTCTGCCAGTCAGGGGTGGGGCTCTAACCCAGCACCCCTGGGGGCGGCCCTCATGAAAGGGGCACCTAGTTCCTGCTCTGTGTCTAGGTCTGTGTTTAGTTGCTTTTCCGATGAGGGCAGAGGAGAGATTCTGGGTTTGCCCTTGGAGGGCCTGCTGGTACCTGGAGAGGTGGGCCTGCAGCCTGTGACTAGAGAGGGCACCTGGAGAGGTCAGGAGCCTGGTGCAGCCAAGGACTGGGACAGAAAGTGAGAGCAGGAAGGGTCAGTGTGGGGTGGTGCAACCGGGGACGACTACCTGGTGGAGGAGGAAGAGCCAGGCTAGATAGAGGAGCAGGGACGTGGAGTGGGGCGGAATGTGGCATAGATTGCTGCTTGTATCCTTGTCTTCTGGGCCCGGGGTTCTTTGCCAGCCTAGTGAGGGAGGAAGGTACCCTGTTGATGGCCCAGGAGCCTGTCCTAAGGTGTCTCCGAGTCTGACCTTGGGGTTTTGCCTACCCTAGTCCTGCTCCTTTTTAACGTCCTCAGCTGCCCGCACTTGCCCGTCCTGACCTTGGATTGCCCCAGGGACTGGACTTCACCTTCAGGACCCCACAGTCCAGGTGAAATTCCACCAAACAGTGTGATCTGAGAGAAGATGGTGTGTGCCAGATGGTGTATAGAACAAGGTCAGAGGCAGGACAGAACCGTGAGGCCTGGAGCAGTCTGGGACACTTCCTGAAGCCGGTGGAGGGAGAGGGCGATTGAGGCTAGATCTTCAAGCCCAGGTAAGACTGTAAGCACAGAGAGAAGGGGAAAGGCAGTCAGGAAGGGAGAACTCAAGCGAAGGGTTAGAAGTGGGAGGTGGAGAGGAGCAGAGACTGGGGGGGGGGGGCCTTGACTGCCCAGCGGAGGAGTTGGGCCCTGCTGTGACAGGCAGTTGGGACCCGTGGTGGGTTCTTGAGTTGAGAGGTAGAAACAGTGTTTTGTTTTTTTTTTTTTTTAACCAATGCAGGCTGGGCGGGAGCCTGGCTGGTTGGATGGTAAAGAAGGTTCTCTGAGCACACCCTCCCTTTGCTATATAGCCTGCCCACACTGCACTGTGCTTCTATTCTGGGCAGAGATCATGGGATGCTTGTGTACTGGTCAGCACGCAATGCGGCACACACCCCCAGGTCCCTAGTCCCTGCCTCCCTCAGGCCTGCACACCCACGCTTGCTTACACACACTCTCTTTAGGGCATCGTGGAAAGAGGTCAGGCATTCATTGGGCAAGTAGCCTCTGACCAGGTTCCACCCTCTCTGGTCCTCAGTCTCCTCATTTGTATGAGAGAGGCTGACCTAGAAGCTTCCAAGGGCTCACCTATGGAGCCCAGTGTTATAAACACAGATTTCAGACTCAATCTGCCTGAGTGTCAGCCTCCACACCACCAGCGAGCTGGGTGATCTTGGGCAAGTTACTCAACTTCTCTGTGTCTGGCTGCCCTCATCTGTAGAATGTACAGGGCATAATAAAAGAAGCTGCCTTCCAAGAGGTCAGTGATGATTGAATGAGTTAGTATATCTGATACTCAAGTACTGCCCGGCACTTAGTAAATTTTGTGAAACAGTTAGGTGGGGGTATCATCGTTGTCTGTGTCATCTCCCCCTTTGGCATTTCTGATTGTTGATGAATGCAGCCCTGGCAGCCTGGCCCCTGCCAGCTCTCCCTAAGTGCCCATGCTGGCTGGCTGCCCTTGCTCTCTGACCCCTCCCTCCTTCCCCTCTGGCCCAGGCTAAGGCTGAGCTAAGGAACCTTCTGTTTCTCAAGGCCCCCTGTCCTGCCTGCCTCCTCCCATTTGGGGTGGTTTAGCCATCCTTTGCCCTCTCCCTGATCCCTACTCTGGCCCTGGGCCCAAGGGCAGGCCCAGTGCCTCTGCCTATCCTCTCCTTTGAAAGAGCCACCACCTGACTTCAGCCTCACTCTGGGGCTTTTAGAACCTGTGGAGCTGAAGAACCGGTGGAATCCAGGCAGAATCCGGACAGGACATGGCTTCCTGCCTTCCCTGGGCTTGGAGCCTCCTCCCCTGCCTGGCTGGGCCTCTGTGCTAGCCTTCCCTGAGCCCCCAAATCTATCTTGGTTCAGCCCCGCCCCCGGCACACACTCAGCGTATTCTCCACACTGCTCCTTACCCTCAAGCCTTTGCCCCAGCTGGTCTCTCCAGCAAGCCAAGCCTTCTGGTCCTTCGAGAACAGTGGTGCAGTGCAGAGAGCACACAGCCTTTGATGGCCTGGAAAGCCCTTAGTTTTCCTGTCTGTAAAATGGGCATGCAGGTGCTGTCCTGCCTTCTTTGCAGGGCGGTTGGGGGGATTTGGTGAGCTAGTTGGTGGAGGCAGATGAGGATGTGGTTTCATTGCTGCCTGCGCCTTCAGAAAGCCGTCTCTGACTTAGCCAGTACTCACAACCCCACGCTTTCCCCCAAATGCCCCCAAGCTTAACCCTGAGTGTTTTATTCCAAGAGTCACTGCTGCTGCTGCTGCTGCTAAGTCACGGTGGGTCATAAAGCCTAGACCTTAGCAAGTACCAGCCCCTCCAATTCACTGAGGAGGAAGCCACACTCAGGAAGGCCCAGTCCCTGGTCAAGTCATGGCTACCCAGCCACCTGGCTGCCACAGGGAGCACAGAGAGAACCCGGGCTGTGTCCGTACGTGAGGTATGCTTCCCTGCCACTCATGGCTGACCTTGGTGGGTGGGAAGACCCTCTCCCCTGGCTCAGCACACAGCTCACTGTTCCCATGGTTGATAAAGTGAGGCACCCCCTCCCACGACCCTGAGTACTGCCTCGGGGGTGCCACCTGCCCCAGCACACCAACTCTGTGGCAGCTGTCTGGAGCCCTGCCTTGCCGAGTGTCGCCAGCACCCCAACAGCACAACCCTTCCTTAGCACAGGCCCATGCCATCCCATAAACTGGGCTTCTGGATACAAGGAGTGGCTTCCCGGGCCCTCCTCCCTGCCACTCTGCGAGAGGCAACAATGATGAAACATGTGTTCCTTTGCCCCTCACCTTTCAGTGGAAAGGTTTCCGTCATTCAGAGTCCTACCTGGAAGGATGGTGGGTGGGTGATCCCTCTAGATACCAGGTCAGTGACTTTTCCCTTGGCCAGCAAGGGATTGTAGGGTAGAGAGCAGGAGATGACACAGGGCAGCCGAGAGAAGGGGATGGACGGCTTTGGAAGATCAGGACGCTCTCACAGAAGTCCAGGCTGTGGTCCTGGGCTGGAGCGGGGCGATGAGCTCCAGAAACCTGAGCCGCTGCCTGGCCCTGCTCTGTCCCCCTTGTTCTGTGTCCTGGGCCAGTGGCACCGTCTCTCTGGCCCCCGGGCCCCTCAGCTCAGCCACTGTTCCCTTCCCTTCTCCTTGACCTGTGGGCTTCCACAGGATGGCAAGCCTGAGGGCTAATTCCCGGGCCCTGTGTGGGCCTTCCCTCTTCTTCCTCTGGCAAGGGTGGGAGGTGGGTCTGGTGATCCAGGGTGGGGCCCGACTATGGGAGGAGGCTCCTGACAGCTGTGATTGGGTCTCCAGTCGGAGGGTGGCCTGGCTCCTGCCCTGTGCCCAGGCCTCCCTGGCTGCCTGCTGCAGGCACTCCCTGCTGGATACCGCATTCCTGCCATTCTCGGAGCCCGCCCCAATGCCTGCTCTCAAAGGGCTCCTTGAGGTTAGCATTCAAGGCCTATTGGGTCAGTGGGTCAGCTTGGAAGGCTGTCCTTGTCCAGACCGACTATGGGGCCCATCCCTTGTTGCTCCCTTCACAGATAATGCCACTGCCCCCCATCCTAGTGACCACTCCCTGCTCCCCTGAGCAGCCCTCTTCCACGGGCAGTGAGGATGAGGGGATGGTGAGGACCAGAGGGTGGCAGCACCCAGCGCTGATGCGGAAGGATGATGCTCCAGCAGGCAGCCCCGCTTTAGGAAAACCCCCTCCACAGAAGGTCACACTTGTCCCAGACAGTCGGTTGCTGGTATTGTGCTGGGAGGGTGGGGTCACCAGAGGGGTCAGGTCTGATTGGTTCCCATAGGATCCGAGCCCCAGGGATGGCCTGGCTGGGGGCCTGATGGGGGAGGGCTGCCCCCCTGACACCCAGCCATCTTCTTGACCCTCATTTCTATCTGGTGCTGGGCCTAGTGAGGAAAGTGGGGGCTCAGGGGGCCACAGAGTCTAGCTGGGTACAGGGCAGCCTGAGTGCGCCCTTTCTTGGTCCAGAAGGAGCCAGGATTGGCAAAGAATCACATGGGGGTAGGGGGCTTGTGCCTGGCTCGCCTCTGGGGCCACGCCTATCCCGTGTGTCCCTAGCCCTCTCCCCTGCCTGAACCCCTGGCTATTCTGGGAGCTTTTAGCTACCACTTAGTCAGCCACTAATGCGTCAGGCCGGGGAGTGAGTGGGGAGACACGGTGCCAGACGGTGCTCCTTTTAGACTTCCAGGATAGGAAGTGGGGGGGGCGTGGTGCTGGTCAGACAGGGCGACCTGGGGTGGGGGGACGCCAGAGGAGAGGAGGCTCTGTGGGTCCTGGCCCTGCTCATTGGAAAGAGAAGGCAGCTCTGGAGACTGAAGGGCAGCGGGTTGATGTAGCCTTGGTCCCCCACCTTGCCCTTCCCCATCACCACACTGGGGGCTTCAGCCCCCCTTCCCCATTCTCCTCTCTTTAGTCTCTCCACCCCCCCACACAGCCTCCCCACCTTTGCTCAGGCTGTTTCCACTGCCTAGAATTCTCTTGCTGCCTGTTTCTGACCCATCTAGCATAGGTCTGTCTGCCTTCTCCATCCTTTTGGATTCCTAAGGAAGCAAGAAGACATATTTAGGGATGCAAAGCTGAATCTCTTTAGGAGCAGGCCCTGGCCTTGCTCAACCCCTGCTGGAGTGGAGCCTTGAATGCCACCCCCTCCCCTCTTGGTGCCAAGGGGCCACAGATCCTGGCCTCCAAGACTTGGTGCTGCCTTCACTTCCAGGCAGCCCTCCTGCCCCTGAGCCCCCCAGCCCCCGCTCCTGTGACCTGAACAAAGCTTCCTTTCATGTATTCATCGAGCTGCTGCCGCTCAGACACTTCCCCTGCACAATCAGGCCCTTTGAGGGCCTCGGGCAGTGCGGGAGCCGGGCTGGGGTAGGGAACGAGCCAAGGCCTCGTCCTGGGGCCGAGCTGGTGCCATCTCCCCCATACACATCACCAGGCGCAGAGCCGGGAGGGGCAGGGGCCTCGGGGTCAAGGGAGGCAATGCTCCTGTGCTCCTGTTTCTTCCATAAGATGAGGTGAGCAGTTCCTGCCTCCCTCCCACTCCCAACCCCGACAGCCACAGCCAGGATTTGAGCGCAGCGGGGCTCACACTTGCAGATCTGTGCAGGGCTGTCCTGTTATGCTACACCCAGCAGCACCCCCATATGCACCAGCAGCCCCCCAACCTCCATGCAGTCCTCACCCTCCCTGTGTGTTCTCAGCGATCCCTTGTGAGCAGCCCGGGGTCTGTACCAGTTTTGCTTGAGCGCCATGGAGACTTGCTTTGGTGTGGCTGTTTCACCCCTCCAACTGGGTTCCAGGGTAGGGCTGGGCCTCCCTGTAGAGCTTGCTCTCCAGGGCCAGGCCCCGGCTCCCCCATCAGACTAGACCGCCCAGGGCAGGCTGCATCTCCTCCTCACTTGGATAGCCCTGTGACCCCAGACACAGGCTCCCTCAGGGCCCCTCCTGTGCCCCTTCCTCCACGACTAGGGCTGAGCATTGGCTGTGCAGACCCCTCCTCTGAGGCTGTGAGCTGAGGCAATTGTTTGGAGGTGGCCAGTGTGACCTGAGCCTGGGGCTCCTCCCCTTTGCCCTCTGGAGGGCCTCAGGTCTCAGGTTCCAGTCCCGTGTCTTCAGGCCCAGACATATAGCTTTTTCTGGCCGCCTGGCTGTCTCGGAGAGTAGGTGGGGAGCTGGGGCTACAGACTTTCTTGATTTCAGGTTAGGCTGCGGGGCCGGTGGTGGCTGCTCAGGCTACTGGTGAAAGGGGAGTCGGAGCCAGGGCGCTGAGTCAGGAAAACCTTGTGTCTCTCTCCAGCACTCCAACACTCTAATTTTATCCCAGCTGCTGGGGAAGGGGAGCCTGCCAGCCCTGGCTGAGCCCTCACCAGGTGAACCCAGGGGCCGTGAGCCCAGCGTTTCTCTGTGGCCCGCAGTGCTGGCGTCTTCATGAATGTTCCTGTCTACCAACATTCAGTCTGGATGAGCCAGAATCTCCTGCCTCCAATGCGACCTTGAGCTAGAGTGTCCCTGAAAGCCCTTGGTTCTGGCCTCTACACAGTGAGCTGGGCCACAGCTGAGGTGGAGTCTGAGAATAGCCCACTTGCCCGTGTGACCTGGCCATGCAAGAATGTATCTTAAGGAAAGGGAGTGAGAGTGGAGAGGGTGGGGGCTGCAGGGTGGGTAGGGCGCTCTGTCCCTGCTGAATGCAGAATCGGGAGGAATGGCTCAAATGGCACTAAGGGGGACTGGGGGCAAAGTCAAGGACAGGGCAGTTCTTTTCTGTCTGGGCTGAGGGTGTCCTGCTTGGGTGTCACTGCCTGCTGCCCTTGAGTTTGCTGCAGCTGAATAAACAGTGATCAGGCTGAGAGCACGGGCTGGTCGGAGGTGGGATGATGCTAGTTATGGCTGATTGCTGGGGGCGCCGCCGCAGGCTGTCCCATTCCTGTAATTTAGCCCTGCAACCGGGACGACCTCAGCGATGTCACCGGAGATGAGACATCTTCTCCCTGGAGGCAGTGGCTGCAGAAGATTTCTTTTTTGGGCAAAACTGTCCCAATCAGCCCTTCTACTTAAAGGCCCAGGCTATGCTCCTCAAAAGGCCCCCATCCCAGAGTTGCGGGGAAGTGGGGGTTGGTCATCCCCCCGGAGTTAGCTGGCATCCTTGTGAAACCAGGCCAGGGCAATCCAGGGCAGAGTCCAGCCTGGGGGCAGAAGCTCTGGCCCCTGACCTGCTACTGCCTGTGTGAGTTTGGGCTGCCCCTCTCTGGACCTTTGTTTTTCCATCTCTAAAATGGGAGGAACTGGACATTAAGATTCCTTTCTGGCTCTTGATCCTTACTGACCTGCTCACTCAGGGGTTGGGGTAGGCTGGGAAGAGTCAGAGAGGGCCTCCTGAAGGAGGGGAGAGGGTTCTGAGCAAAGTGATTCCTGGGAGCCTGAACTGTCCATGGGGTTCTTAGAGGCCTTGCTACCTGTGGGAGGTGGAGGTGACTGCTTGCTCTGTCCTAGGCAGCAGAGAGCCTCAGAGCAGAGTTGGGGGATCTCCTTTCCAAGCCCAGCCCTCCCTCTTGGGAGCAGCAGAGTGTGTGTATGTGTGAGGGGTGTGGGTGGGGGGTCGTTCTCCCCAGGGGTCCTTAAATTCTGTCCTGACTCTGAGGTCACACATATTGTAGGGTAAGGGCCTTGGCTTTGGGGTGAGGACAGCTGGTTGCCAGCCCCTACCAGAGGGCTCCTCTCATTTCCTGCTCACAGCTCTGAGTCTAGTGTCTCCATAGCCAGCTCCAAGCCCTCGTAGCTTGGTGGATGCGGTGTGCGTGGAGGGCAGGCCGGGATCTTCCAGCCTCAACATTTTCTGCCTATTGTCTTTTCCTTAGGCCATGCAGGGCAGGACCATGTGGACTTTGGCTCAACTGAGCCACACACGGTGCTTTTCCATGAGCCAGGCAGCTCCTCCGTGTGGGTGGGCGGACGCAACAGAGTCTATGTCATTGACTTCTCCAAGGGCAGGAACGCCTCCATGCACACGGTGAGCCTGGGCCCTCTCCTGCCCCCTTCTCTCTTCTTCCTTCCCCATCTTCTTTTTATTGATTGGTTGACTGATTGATTGTTTGGGCTGAGCTGGGTTTTCCTTGCTGCGTGCGGGGTTTCTCTCGTTGAGGCGAGTGGGGGCTGCTCTTTGTGGCCGAGCGCAGGCTTCTCCTTGCAGTGGCTTCCCTTGTTTTGAAGCACGGGCCCTAGGGCATGGGCTCAGGAGTTGTGACACACAGGCACACAAAATTAGTTGCTCTGTGGCATGTGGGGTCTTCCCAGACCAGAGATCGGACCTGTGTCCCCTGCATGGGCCTGTGGATTCTTAACCACTGGACCACCAGGGAAGTCCCTTTCCCCATCTTACCTCCTCTCTGGCCTTGGTGAGAGACCTCAGGGAATCCGGGGGAGCTGGCATGTCTTCCAGAACTGGTCAGCCCCCTACTATACTCCATAAGTGGTGTCTGGGGAAAGGCTCCCTGAAAGTGGTCCTGACTGGCCTGGGTGCTGGGGTGATATGGAGGCAGGCATGGCACTAACAGGCCTGGCCAGGTGGGGAGCACTGACTAGGGAGGCCTAGCAGGAAGCACCTCCCAAACCCTGTGACCCTGTCTTGTGAGATTTCTGGGCTGGCCCATGAGCTCTGGGCTTTGGCTCTGGGTATCAGGCTGAGTAGCCTGTGTGATCTCGGGTAAATCACTCCCCTTCTTGAAGCCTTAATTTGCTCATCTGTCAAACGAGCCCATCCTGAGGATGCATGGAACGCAGTTGGGGGCATCTTGCCCCTGGCAGGTGGACTCACATCCCCCCTCCCTGTTTTCCCAGGTGAACATTGGCTCCACCAAGGGGTCCTGCCGGGACAAGCAGGTGAGTGTGGAAAAGGGAATGCAGAGAGCAGGCTGGGCCCCTTGGAAAAGTCCCTAAGAGTCTGTCTTGGGAGCCGCAGTCCGGGAGGAGAGAGGCAGCCCTGTCCTAGGGTTCCTGGCCTGAGCAGGAGACACTCCTTCCCTCAACCTGTCCTCTGTTTTTAAGGGGGTGGGAGTCCACTGCACCTACTTGGGCTCTCCTTAGAGATACCTCCTGGGCTTAGATTTCTGAAGCCTTCTTTCCCAAGACTGAGGGTCCTAGTGCTAGGCCTACCAGGGCCTCCGACCAACTTCTTGCCTTCTGCCTTTCCTGGCAGGACTGTGGGAACTACATCACACTCTTGGAGAAGCAGAACGAAGGGCTGCTGGCCTGTGGCACCAATGCTCGGCGCCCTAGCTGCTGGATCCTGGTGAGGAGGCCCCTCCCTGTGTGCCTGGTCAGCTCACCCTTGTCTGGGTGGGCTTCTGCTCCCCAAGGTGGGAGGAGGAGGGGGCGTGCTCTGAGGCTGGTCTCATCTTGTACAGAGTTCCTGGGAGGATGGGGACCCTGGCTGAGCAGCTGGCACCCATGGGAGGCAATGACCATGGGACCACATGGCATTCTGACCCCCTTGGTCTCCCCCAGGTGAATGACTCTGTGGAGTTTCTTGGGGAGAGGAAAGGTTATGCACCCTTCAGCCCGGATGAGAACTCCCTGGTTCTGTTTGACGGTAGGGCCTAGGGCCATTTGACGGTAGGGCTGTGGCTGGAGCATGCGGGTACCCTGAGGGCAGCTGTGCTGGGCTGGGGGAGGGCGGTCAGCTCTGTGCCTGGTCCAGGCCCCGTGGAGGGGCTTCCAAGAGCTGCGTGCACTTATCTGTGGCCCTCCCACTGTGCCCAGGGGATGAGGTGTACTCCACCATCCGGAAGCAGGAATATAATGGGAAGATCCCTAGGTTCCGCCGCATCAAGGGTGAGATCGAGCTGTACACCAGTGACACCGTCATGCAGAGTGAGTCAGACTCCCGCTGGGCTGGGCTGGGCCAATGAGGGTGTGTGAATGCTCAGGGGTCCTCATGTTTCTGGGGAGTCTCCCTGAGGGCCACTGGGGCCACAGGCCATCAGGAAAGTGGGAGCTGGGTGCAGCCTTGAGACAAGAGAACCAAAGAGGTGGGCCTGGCCAGGAGCAGGGGATAGCAGAGGTGAAGATGTGGGGGCAGAATGGGCCTGACACCCTCTGGAGACAAATCAGAGGAAGCCCCAGACCCAGTGCAGGGTTCCCGGGAGCCACAGCGTGTCCCTCTGCTGAGCTCATGTGGGGCCACACCCACTCCCTCTTCTACCAATTAGGCAGAGGTGACATAGAGGCCCCCAGGGACTCCTCCCGGTCCCTAGGCATGAAGTCATTGCTCCTGGGCCAATGACATCTTTGTAGGAGAGGCCAAAACAGGGGAGGGGTGGGGGTGCAGTCTCGGCCCCCTTGGGGTGTTGGACTTGGCATTCTGAAGTTTATTCCTGGTGTGATTGGACATGGGTTTGTTTGTGCAGACTTGGGGGCTGGGTCCTCTGAGAGGCTCCTGGCCTCACACCTGTTCATATCTGTCCCCTGCAGACCCACAGTTCATCAAGGCCACCATCGTGCACCAAGACCAGACCTATGATGACAAGATCTACTACTTCTTCCGAGAGGACAACCCTGACAAGAATCCCGAGGCCCCGCTCAATGTGTCCCGAGTGGCCCAGCTGTGCAGGGTGAGCCAGAGCAGGGTACACAAGCGAGTGTGCCTGTGCCTGAACAGGAGTAAGTGAGTGTGTGAGTGCCTGTGTGTGTGCAAGTGTGCTAGGGAGTCTGTGGAACTGTGAGAGGAAGAGGGTGTGCACAGGAGGGTCGGTGCATCTGTGAATGGGTAGTGATGGTTGGGATCACGTACATGTGTGAGGGTGTGCACAGGTGTGTATTCATGGAGAGTGTATACGAGCATATGCGTGGGAACAAGAGTGTGTTGACATTGTGTGTTTCACCTGCGTGAAGATGCTGGGTTATGTAGGTCTGTGTCATGTGTGTGAGTGTGAATGTGTAAGAGTGGGCAGATGTGTGTCTGAGCTGGTGTGCTCGGTGGGGACCTGACCCCCGCACCCTGCAGGTCCCCACTGTGGGCCTTGTGCCCTGGGTCAACCAGGCCTGCCACCTGGAGCCTGGCCTGAGTCGTGGGGCGGCGGAGCCTTGCAGGGCCTCTTTTCCTCCTCAGAAGCCTGGGTGCTGGCCTTCCTGGCATCAGGTGCCCCGGGTGTGTGGAGCAGCCTAGGCAGGTGCTGAGGGACCTCCCCCTCCTCTCCTCCCTTCCAGGGGGACCAGGGTGGTGAGAGTTCACTGTCGGTCTCCAAGTGGAACACCTTCCTGAAAGCCATGCTGGTGTGCAGTGACGCTGCCACCAATAAGAACTTCAACCGGCTCCAGGACGTCTTCCTGCTCCCCGACCCTAATGGCCAGTGGAAGGACACTAGGGTCTACGGCGTCTTCTCCAACCCCTGGTGAGTGGCCTTGTCCTTGGGCTAGGCTGATGAGTGTCCAGTGGGGATCAGCGCACTTGGGGCCTGCCAAGGGGATGGCTGATATGGCGAGTGCAGGGATTCCAGGCTTAAGGGATGAGGCTGTTGCTGGGCCTGGGTTGGGCGGACGCAGTGCTCAGGGGGATGTGTATGCTGGTGCGTTTGTGAGTCTGTATAGATGGCTGTGTGCACATGTGCTGTATGCATGCTCATGGCTACTGGGCCTGTGTGTCCGCCAGCTGTGTACGCAGAGTGGCTGCTGGGCCCTGGGAAAAGGCTGCCGAGGCCTCTCAGGGTGCTGGGTGCTATCACACCTGCTCAGGCATTGCCTGTGCCTGATAATTCACACCTCTTAATCACTCTCATTGATTGAAAACATGACAGGCCTAAGTGCAAGGTGTGTGTTGGGAGGGGGTGCGGGCAGGGTAGGGAAACCAAGATCCTTTTCTGGGGCTCCCGTGTGCATGGACCCAGCGGGCTGGGAGGAGGATGGGGCTCTGGCCTCTGTGGCCATTAGCATCCCAAGGATGTGCATGTTGGGATTCCTCCTGCCCTGGGGTTGACCTCTGAACTCAGTGATTCCGTGACAGAATACAGGTTGTGGTTTTATATTGCAAAAGAGAGAAATTAGGCTGAACTTCCGTCCCTCCCTCTTTCTGTCCTGCCTCTCTCCTTCCTTCAGTGGTATTTGCTAACACTCAGGCACTGGCCTTGGCCTCCAGGAGAGTTCCTGCTGTCACAGAGCTCGAAGGCCAGGTGGCTTGGTCGCAAGGCTGTAGTTATACTCCATCTGGTGCGGGGCTGGCCTGAGTGAGTGGAGGTGGGCGGTCTTGGGCCTCCCACTGAGGTGGTCTCTATGTTCCCCCAGGAACTACTCGGCGGTCTGCGTGTACTCCCTTGGTGACATTGACAAGGTCTTCTGCACTTCCTCACTCAAGGGCTACCACTCGAGCCTCCCCAACCCACGGCCTGGCAAGGTGAGCAGTGATACCCGCCATGGCCCAGGCCGCGACCCCATCTCCCAGCCACCCCACTGATCTGGACCTGTTCTCCTCGCCCAGTGCCTCCCAGACCGGCAGCCGATACCCACAGAGACCTTCCAGGTGGCCGACAGCCACCCTGAGGTGGTGCAGAGGGTGGAGCCCATGGGGCCTCTGAAGGCACCACTGTTCCACTCCAAGTCCCACTACCAGAAAGTGGTGGTCCACCGCATGCAGGCCAGCAATGGGGAGACCTTCCACGTGCTTTACCTAACCACAGGTAAGGGCTACCCGGGACCCCCTCTCCAGTCTGCTTGGTTAAAATGAGTATAAAGAGTAATGTCATTAACATTTGGTTAGATAGTTATACCTGGAAGGGAGAACTGAGTGGCTAAGAGCTGTCAGGAGTTAATATGTGTAGCTGTGAAAGAGTCAATCAGTGAGGGCTTCCTGGAGGAGGTGGGGCAGAGGGAGGAGGGCATCGAAGGCTGGAAGGTACTCGGATTCAGAGGCAGAAATGTGGTGAGTGTGAGCAAAGCTGGGTGTAGCTTGGTCCAGCACTCTGACTCCTGAGGATGGTAGGAAGAGATGTGAAAAGTCAGGTGAAAGGGCCTGGTCCCAGGTGTCCTATGGGCCTCTGCTAGGCAGAGTGAGGAAGTTGGCTCCTCTTGCTGTCTTTGAGATTATGCAGGTAAGAGGAACCATCTGCTGCGGGATGCAAAGAGTTTCGTGAGATGTGAGGAGGGCCCCCTGACGGCAGCGCCTTTGCAGGGTCTTGCGGAGGACTGCCGGACCACTTCCTCTCCCCCAGGGGGACTCCCTCTGGGAGTGGGGTCTGGCTGGCCCCAGAAGCAGAATAGAGCGTTCTGAAAGATGAGCCTGCATCCCAGAAGCTCATTGGCCGTGAAGGAAGCAGCCCTGCGGTGGCCTTAGAGCAACTTCCTGGTCCCAGACTGTGGGCAGAGATGCTCTGGGAGCAATAGGCCTTCCTTGGGACTGGGTAGTGGTGCCATCAGGAAAGCAGTGTCTCCCCCAGTGCCTAACAGCTCTGGGGTCATGTAGTCTAGGCCTCAGGCAGCCCCCTCAATTGCACATACCGCCCCATGTGACTTCCGGCTGTTGCTTCACCTTGGGGTTTTCTCAGGGTCATGGTGTTCTCATTGGTGTTTTGGCTCTTAGGAGTCCTGGGGAGAGTAATTTCCCGTTCACAGGCTTGGCTTCTGAGTTGTGATTTCTACCACCCCTTGATTCCTCCATTCATCCTAGCTCCACCCACTGACCCCTGTCCTCGCTCTGCTCCAGCAGCGGGTGGCCCGGCTATTGTGACCAGCCAGCAGGATAGAGCACTGGGGTGTAGGCGGGATGACGATGTAGGACTGGGAGCAGGAGCCAGGACAAGGCAGGCTGGTCCTGGGCTGAGGGAGCTGTAGGCTCCCTTTCTGCAGACCTGGAAGCCGATGCACTTGAGTGATGAAGGCATTTGTCTCGGTTCTCCCTTAGGGCCATCAGAGAGATACCGTTTTGGAGTTTGCAGCATGAAGGATTGGGGCTGGATGGGAGATAGGACTTTCTGAGGCTTCTGCAGAGAATGGGAGGCTCTTAAAGCTGGAAGAAGCTATGGGAGGTTGTCTCCGGGCTGTGTGGAGGCGGGGAAGGGCAGTGTGGGTATGAAGGTGGTGCGTGGGCTGGAAACTGTCAGGCCAAGGGAGCCGGGGACCACATCCCAGAACCCGCAGAGGGGGGATCGTGGACACTTAGAGGTAATGTCCCCGGCAGGCAGTCATCTGATCATCTGACTGCTTTTTTTGGGGCAAGTGATGCCCTGGGAAATTGGGAGGGAGGGAAAGGGAGGTAGGCTATTCTAGAAACTGGGACAGTTGGGGAGGTAGGATTGAGAGGACTCAGGGGTCAGGATGCCGTTAGTCCCCGACAGGAATGAATGGAGAGACCTCTGGGCTCTGAGGCAGGCGGCCTAGTAAGTGACCTTGGGATCCCCTATGTGGAACCTAAGGTCCTTTTCAGGTCTAAGATTTTAGAAAAATAAAAAAATCCCCTAAGACTGCATATGCAGTATGGAATCCTGGAATGGATCCTGAAACAGACAAAGGACCTTAGCGGAAAAACCCGTGAAATCCCAATAAAGTCTGTAGTCGACTTAATCATAACAAACCAGTGTCAACCGCTCGGCTGTGACAAACCCCACAGTCATACAAGATGCTAACCTTCGGGGAGACTGGGCGAAGGGTATATGGGAACTCTGGACTGTCTTTGTGACTTTTCAGTACATCTGAAATTATTCCAAAATAAAAGGTTTATTTTAAAGAAAGCACATCCGAAAGAGTCCAGGAAACAGAAGTGGTTGGAAGGGTCTGGTTCTGCCTGCTCTGGGTTCCAGTCACCAGTTACGTGACCTTGAGCAAGCTGCTTGGTCTTTGTGAGCCTCATTTCCCTTCCTTTGAAGTGGGGATGTTGATACCCGCCTCCCAGGGGGGTGGGGGGTTAAGTGAAGTACTGTAACTGATGCATATAGCTGGAGGCTTGGCAGTGCTTGGGCACGTGGGGCTGCTGGTTCCCTTCTTCTTGCTCCGGCTTCCCCTTGCGGCCTTGGGGAGCCCAGACCCTGGCCCAGTCTTGGAAACTTCCTGTGATATCTTTGGGCCCTTAAGACCCTCCCCAGTCATGCTGTCCTCTCCCCACCCCACCCCAGTCCTCTGACTCTCGCCTGAGCCTTGACTTAAATAGCCCTGCCCACCTGTGTCTGGAACCTGGTCAGCTCAGCCCAGGGGGAGGCTGCCTGGCTCTGCGGTGGGGCTTCCGCCTGCTGACCCTCTGGTCTTCACCCACAGACAAGGGCACCATCCACAAGGTGCTGGAGCCGGGGGAGTGGGAGCACGGCCTTGTCCTCAACATCTTAGAGATCCAGCCCTTCCGCCGTGCGGCCGCTATCCAGGCCATGTCACTGGACGCTGACCGGGTGAGCCTCCCCACCCTCAACCTGCCCTGTGGGGCCAACGTGACCCTGAGGACAGAGCCCTTCTGTGTGTGACTCACATGTCCTTTTCAGGGTCTCTGGGCCCCTGGGCCTGCCAGGCAGCTGGACCTGAGCCTGGGGGCTTAGAACTCAGTTGGGGTCCCTGACCTGACTGGTCATCTTTTTCCTTCCAGCGGAAACTGTATGTGAACTCCCAGTGGGAGGTGAGCCAGGTACCCCTGGACCTGTGTGAAGTCTACACCGGGGGCTGCCACGGCTGCCTCATGGCCCGCGACCCCTACTGCGGCTGGCACCAGGACCGCTGTGTCTCCATCTACAGCTCCCAAGAGTACGTTGGCTGAGCCCCCTGCTCCTAGGAGAAAGTGGACACAGCAGTGGTGCTTGATGGGCGATGTCCCTTCTGGCCAGACCCTCCTCCGGGTGGGCACCACTGCTGCTACTGGTCAGGGGTGAGAACAGGGAAGGGGCCGAGCCTGTGGCCTCCTGTTTTCTTAGCCTCTCTCTTCCTTCCAACTCCAGGCCAGTGCTGCAGTCCATCAGTCCGGTCGACCCGCACAAGGGGTGCCCCAACCCGAAGCCAGGTACCTATCTGGCCCAGCTCAGAGGCTGCAGTCCAATGCGGGTGGTACATTCGTGCCCCGGTTGCCCTGTCCGAGGGAGGCCAAGTCTGGTCCTGGGGGCTCCAGACAGATGGGGCAGGACAGTCCTGTGGAAGGAGCCCCCTTGGTGTGGGGGTTCTACAAGGAGTCGGGTGAGGGAGGCAGGGGAGAGTAAGGAGAAGAAGGGAGGCTAGTTTCCCCGTGTTCATTTAGAAGCCTTGACCTTGTAGCCCTATCAGTGTGGGAGGACACAGCCTGCCCTGGGAGCCCTCAGCCGCTCCTCACGGCTCCCTCCCCCTCACTCTCCAGAGCAGGCCCCGCTGCAGAAGGTTTCCCTGGCCCAGAACTCCCGATACTACCTGAGCTGCCCCATGGAGTCCCGCCATGCCACCTACTCCTGGCGCCATGAGAACAGTGTGGAGCAGAGCTGTGAGCCCGGCCACCAGAGCCCCAACTGCATCCTGTTCATCGAGAACCTCACGGACCTCCATTATGGCCACTACTACTGCGAGGCCCAGGAGGACTCCTACCTCCGCGAAGCTCAGCACTGGGAGCTGCTGCGCGAGGACAGCGCCATGACCTCACAACTGCTGGGCCACGCCTGCACCCTGGCCACCAGCCTCTGGCTGGGTGTCCTGCCCACGCTCATTCTTGGCCTGCTGGTCCATTAGAGCCTCACGGGGTCTGATGTGCTGCAGGCTTCTGCAGCCCCGAGGCACTAGGAAAGTCTCACACCCAGAGCCGGCTGGGCCCAGGAGCTCCTTGTTCACCACTTCTTCCCAGGGGGACTGCTTAAACCTGACGGGGGACACCGGGCCTGCAGATGGCCAGCCGCAGGCGGCTGCTGGGCCCCCGTGGGGCGAGGGTGTTGCGGGCCACAGAACGCAGGCTCTGACTAAAGCTGGGGCCTTGATGACCCAAGACTATCTTTTGGAGATTATTTTTCAAAAACTCCTCCTCAAACTGATGAAATACAGTGATGCTCTTGGCCTAAGAGCCTATGGGCCAGAGAGTGGGGTTTAAAAAGCAGAATGGGGGACCCCATCTCTGGACCTTAGAGCTGAGGTCCGAGTCTTTCTGGACTCTCTAGACCCAGATCGCCCCCTCATTCTCCCTCCTGCCAGGACTCGGGGAGGCTAGTGTTCCTGCAGGCCCAGGGCTGCCCTCTGTGACCTCCTCACCAGACCTGGGTCTCTCTAGGCAGCTGCGTTGCATGCTTATTGAAGGATGTTTGCTTTCCGGACGGAAGGACGGAAAAAGTTCTATTTTTATGTTAGGCTTCTTTCATGTATAGCTACTTCTGACTGCATCCGTATGAAATACCAAAACTACATGCGGGGTAGGGTGGGGAGGGAGGGGTTGAGGGAGGGAGGGGTCATGGGGGGGTGGGGGGGCCTCGGTCTATGGCTCCTGGGAATGGGATGAGAGTCCAGGGATGGGCATGGATTTGAAGAGAGAAGCATGAGCTGGCTCTGCCCTGGGAGCCCAGTCTGAAGGGGACGTTCATCCATGCCCCTGGTCGGGGTGGTTGCGGGAGGGGGTGGGATGAGGGAGACAGGGGAGAATGAAGGAGAAAATTGAGCCCTAGGTTCACCGTATTCATTTCAAAGGAGGAGCCAGGTCCTCAGGGGGAGGTTTCTAGGACTCTGCCCTCGGCATTGGGGGTTGGGGGGCGGGGGCTCTCCTCCCCTCCCCTCAGCCCCCTTCCCCAAGGGCTGTGCTTCCATGCTCCTAGCCTCCCACCTTCAGCTCAGGACATGTTATAACTTAGGCTAAACTGTGAATTCCTGTAGGGACGGCCTGGGCCAAGCTCTCCAGGTGGGCGGCTCTGTCCCCAGCCCTGTCCATGGATTTCAGCAGAGAGCTGGGCCCTTCTCTGGCTGTGTCTGGCCAGCCTGGGGCAGGGCCTGGGGCTGGTGGCCTTCCAGCTTCGGCCCCTGCATCTCTTTTCAATGCACTTTAATAATGTAACATATTACTAATAAACAAGCTATTTATTTACCAGTGCCTGCTCCTTGCCTTCCACGCCATTCTGGTCAGGGGGTGAGGATGGGGGTTCCTGTTCATGACTCAGCACCTCCTGCCCCTGTGAGCCTCACCCCCTCTCCCAAGAGCCTTGGAGCTGAAGGGCTCCTGGTTCAGGCGAGGCAGGAGTGAGATCTAAACCCACAGCTTTCCAGCACTGCTCTGCCTGTCAGGCCTGGAGCCCAGACACTCCTGCACCCCACCTTTCCTCACCTCAGGAGCAGGCGTTTCCCCTTCCCAGCCTCCACCCCCTGACCACTTCCCTGGGGAAGCCTGGCCATGCTAGAAACAGCCTCTGGCCTCCCTGCCTTCAAGGGGCCCATTCTGGGAGATACAGCTGATCAAATAAGACCCTGTGGGAGAAACCTGTGGTGACGGAAATATCTGGGGAAGAGGAGAGAGGGCAGGTGAGGTGGCGGGGCCAGCAGGCAGGCAGGGGTCAGTGTGTGCGCAGAGAGGGTGGCTCCAGCCAGGAGGGACTAGTGGGTAGGCTTGTGTGCTAAGTGAGCTTGGCTTTTCAACCCCCAGGGCAGTGACAGTGCTGGGGTGGGATTTGTGCCTTAGAAACTCTTGAACTCCCCTCAAGATAAAGCCCATAGGTTTTAAAACCCCGAAGGATGTGTGAAAAGGGGTTCCCTGAGGTGGGGGTGGGAGATGGGGAGGGGAGCTAGGGGCTGTTCACGGGGATGGTGGACAGAACTCTGACAGGGCCAGAGATGGAGGGTGGAGGCCTGCGGAGGCGTGCAGAGAGGGACCCAGGCATTCTTCCCTCCCCTCTCCTTTGTTCCCCTCCCTCCTGCCCCTCATGCAGGCTTTTGATTTCTTTTTGGCTGTGCCATGCAGCATGTGGGATCTTCCCCCACCAGGGATAGAACCCGTGTTCCCTGCATTGGGAGCACAGAGTCTTAACCACTAGACTGCCAGGGAGGTCCAGTCCAGGCCTTTTGGGATTTGCTGGGAGATTTTCCTGAGCAGTAACTCCTGGAGAGGGGACTGTGGCAGACTAGGGACAGTTCCCCTCTCTGAATCTGAGCCCAGTTTCTGGCCGCCTCACAGACCCCCGCATGGCTGGACCTGCCCCCTCCCCTTCTGTCTGCCCTGTGCTCTCCTGGGCCAGCCCCACGCTGCAGGTTCCGCATGGTTCTTCCCTCTCCCACACATGCCTTCCCAGGGTGATCAAGGTGGCACCAGGTGCTGAGGCCAGGAGTTTGGGCCACCCCAGTGACCTCTGGGCTGGGGGCAGAGACCTGGGATCGCTATCACCCTTGGTGATCCTGGGCAGACCTGGCCTTTCCCGAGCCTCATTCTCCTCCTGTGGAAGGGGACGGGGCCGGGTAGCACCTCTGAGAGGCCCTTTCTTGCACACTGTAAGGGGATCTAAGACTAATTTGGCCTTTGGAAGGAGCTCAGGGTCAATGACTAGGTCAGTCAGTTCTTCCAGGTCATAGCTGGGCCGCAGCCGCAGCAGCATAGACTGACCCTTCCTCAATCCCTGGATGGTGGTGGAGAGGACAGAAGGAGTGGGCTCTGGGAGTGGCTAGTGGGGAAAGTGGGTCTCAAGCCCTGGCCACACCTGGATGGCCAGGCAACCTCTAGGAGGTCCCTGCCCTCTCTCTGGACCCCAGGAAGTGCCCTCTTTCCTGTGGTGAGTCTCTTGGCTCCCCTGTGGGCCTACATCAGGGGATCTGAGCGACAGAACACACTCTTTCGTCTCTATGGAGGCACCCCAGGAGAGGCCAGGCAGGCAGGAAGCCGAGTGCATCAAGGCGTGGAAGGAGCCCATGTAAATCCCATGTAAATGAGCCGGTGGGGAGGGGCTGGCCGGGCCCTGGGCTGCTGCTGTGTTTTCCCCTGACTGGCCAGCCACACGGTGGGCCTTGGGGGTGGTGGGTGGGAGGACTACAGGGTTGGGCCCTGGGAGCATGGAGATCCACACAGTATCACGGCAGCAACACCAGCCTCTTGGGGGCCAGGTCAGGGACAGGAGCCAGGCCTCTCCTTCTTCCTTCTGTCTTGTGCATCCCACCCCAGGGGCACAAAAGAGAGAGCAAGACCTAAAAACCAAAGCTCAGCTTTTCTGGAGAAGTCGGCAGGGGATGGGGGACTCCTTATGCCTCCCTCTGCTTCATAATTCTAAGGGCCGCTAAGGTTTTCCCTGGGTGATCAGTGTCCTGCCATCTCATGGGCCAAGGCTACTGCCTTCTCATCTCTCTGCTGCCTGAAACCCTTTAACGATTCTCAGCATTCAGAGCCCCAAGCGATCTGATCTTCTCCAGCCCCGTCTCCCCTTGGTCCTCCACCTTCCTCTGCTGGAGAAAATCTGTGCCTTTCCTTCTCTCAGGGCCTCCCCTAGAATGTCAGGAGGAGGATGGGCCCAGGCAGAGGTTGCAGAATGACTTCACAGGAGTCTTAGACCCCTCTCGGCCTCCATATCTCTACTGTTCAGTCCTGAACTGGGGGGAAGAAGGAGCTTTAGGGGGAGGGCACCTGGAATCAGGCCCCGGGGTCCTGGCGAGGGGAGGCACAGGCCCTGCCTTCAAGCCCTTGCAGATGCGGAGCTGAGTGATGACTGTACTTGTGAGGGTCCAAGGTGGGAGGAGAACCAACCCATTTTGGGGGAGGTGTCAGGGAAAGTGCGGAGAGCACCTTTGACGGTGAGTAGATGGTGGAGAGGTCACTGATGAATGGAAGAGGGAAGAGTATTTGCAAAGACCTGGGGATGTGTAAGAACTTGGGGTGTTATAGGCTTTGTTGCAGTACTGTGAGTTCCAGGAAGACAGAGCGACATTGTCAGTTGTGGTCACAGCTGCATCTCTAGCACCTAGAAGAGTTCCTATGATACATTCTTGTTAGTTGAATGAAAAAGATGAAAGAGGGGCAAGGTTCTGGAAGTGAGATTAAATTACTCCATCAGTTCCTGGGGCCAAGGCCCTAGATCTTTATCCAGTAGGTTCTAGGGAGTCTCCAAAGGGTTTTGAGCAGGGGTGGGTGGGTGATGACGGTAATGATGATAAGGATGATGGGGATCTGAGATCCAGTTTTTCACACATTGTATCCCTGCCTCCCTCACTCCAAGCTCATCACTGCCCAACACACACCCCCTGACCCCCCTCCCTCCCAACACACACCCAATCCTCAGGCATTTCCAGCTGCCTCCACAGCCCAATTTTAGCTTCTCACTATCTGGAAAAGCAAGTGGAGAGTCTGGGATGGGTTTTCCCAGCTAGCCTCTGGGTCTGGCCAGGAGGTCTGTGGGTGTGGGCTGGTGGAGTACGCCTGAAATGGCTAATTCAGGCTCAGGAAACACTCTTCTGTTGATATTATTTAACTCTGGGAGGAAGAGGCCTTGGGGAATAAAACAAAAGCAAAACCCACATTCTCAGGGTCACCAGTGGCCATGAGCCAGCCCACACAAGAGGAAAAAGCACAGGCTCACACCCAGGAGATCCTTGTTGATGTTCTGATATCTTTTTGTAGGATGGTGCCCATACCATGGGGTCACTAAGAGTCAGACACGACTTCACTTTCCCTTTTCACTTTCATGCATTGGAGAAGGAAATGGCAACCCACTCCAGTGTTCTTGCCTGGAGAGTCCCAGGGATGGGGGAGCCTGGTGGGCTGCTGTCTATGGGGTCGCACAGAGTTGGACACAACTGAAGCGACTTAGCAGCAGCAGGAGCCCATGCCAGAAGTGCTGGACCCATACCTGATTAAAATCCCAGAAGTCAGGCTGGCAGTTTTCTCAGGCTGGGTAAGATGAATGGGCTCAGAAGGGCTAGGTGGAGATGAACACATACGTGCTCGGGGTTGGCTGATAACACAAAAGGCAAACACATGGCCTGCAGCTTCATCCACCTCAGAGTCCTGCCCAGGTCCACAGCAGACACCTATCAGTCATGGCTTTCCTTTCTCCTGAGCTCAGATGAGCAATATCCTCTAGAACTGCCTTCTAGAACAAGCCCTTGAAATGTAACTCGACTGAATTGAAATGCACTGGAAGGATAAAAAGACATACTGGATTTTGAAGATGTAATATGAAAAAAATAATTTATCTTGTTAATAAATTATTATGTTGATTACACGTGGCAGTGAAAACGTTTTGGATATATTGGGTTGTATAAAATATATTATAAAAGTCTTTCTTCCCTGTTCCTTTTAACTCCTATTTAATTTGGCTATTAGAATATTTGAAATTATCTGTGTGGCTCAAATACATTTCTATTGGGCCACACTGTGGTAGCATACATGCTTTGTGAGGGCATTTCATCATTTTTGCTCACAGCTAACCCTCCATCACCTAGAATGGTGTCTGGCACATAATAGACACGCAAATGGTTATCTGTGGATTGGATGAATGAAGCCTTGTCAACATTGCTCTTCAGGGAGCCACCACTGAGTGATCAGATGGAACGTATTTGCTAACCTGCTAGAATCCCCTGTCTGTGTTTTCCGATTTTAGAGCTTCATCATCCTCTCCAGCCTTTCTTGATATTCAGGAGGGGCAGCTGGAGGTGAACTTGGGTGAATGCCCTGCTCCACCAAGGGTCCTGTGAAAGGGAACTTCCTGTTCCTTCTGATGAGGAAACAGAGCAGTGTGCAAATGATATGGAAATCCTTCCTGGGTGTTTGCATGTCTTGGGGTACTGGGCATACTTCCGGCCCACTTCCTGGCCCCAGCTTCTGGTCTCTAGGGACAAAAGAGAAAGCCTGGGAGACCTTGAGCCCCAGGTTGAGCCGGAGCCACTTTCTTCTTTTCCCAGCGAGCAAGGGCTGTAGCATCCTCAGCTCTCCAATCCATCAGGAGCCTAAAAATAGTCTGCAGTTCCAGCCTCCTCCACAGCCAATCGAGCAAAGCTGGGCCCTCTGCCCGCCAGCTCCTCCACAACCCAGACTGCCTGCGAGGTCTGCCCTAGCCGCCAGCCCCCATGTCCCTGGCCGAGGTCTATTCTGGCCCCTGGGGACCCTGAGCTCAGCGTGCCCACTGTCAGGCCTGATGAGGGTTTGCTTACTGCTCTGCCCTCCTAAGCAGACGGGACCCTGGACCCTTGGACCCTTGGACCTCCCAACTCTGTGCTCTGTTCAACTCTCCTGTTCTTGAGGGGATGTTGGCCAGACACAGAGGAGGGGAGGGTGTTCCAGGCAGTGCAATGGTACGAGAGACCATGGCACGTGGGAAGGGGTGAGCTGTATGGAAGGGCTGGTTGAACGAGATGGGGCTGGAAGGTGGTAGGGCAGGTCTGGCAGCTACCTCCCTCGCAGGCATGGGTACTTCGGGTATCTCTGTCCTGCCCCACGGGGAGGGAGCTGCACCTCTTAGATGCGGCCGCCCATTTGTGTGGGCTGTTGCTCTTTGTCCCTGCCAGGAGGAGTGTTCAGTGCCAGGCACCTGCTCTCCTGTATGGGCCTTCTATTCCAATGGTCTACGGGAAGCTCTGGTGCCTTCCAGATCTGAGCTTCTGGGGTCCCTGCCTGCTCCTCAGGGCTGCAAGTAGGCAAGTGGGGCTCCCCATTGAGGCCCAGAGGAAGGAGGGACTCAAGGTCATCTGGAGCACTCGGCAGAGTTGGGACTGGAACCTGTGAGTCCTGATGCCCAGCTGGGACCTAGCCCTCACTCTGAGGCTGGGGCACATCCTGTCTCATGTAAAGGATGGGGTTTGTGGGCCCCCACAAAGGGGAGGGCCTTTCCGGCGGCAAGAGTGAGAGTGCAGGTGATGCTGCTGGTCCATGACAGTTTCCCCACTCAGGCTAAGCTGGGTCCCAGGTGCAGGAAGTGGGGGCAGCACCTGTCACAGCCACTTTCTGTTTCTGCGGGAGTGATTTTGGGGGAAATGCTCAGGTCATGGAGCAGTTCTTTCCATGTAGTGCCCAGAGTCTTATTTCTGAAGACTTTTCTTGCCTAACATTTTCCATTAGTCCTCAGAGGCAGCTAGCCAGTGTGGGCATAGCTTTCCCCCAGCAGTGAGATGAACCGATGAGGCCAGAGGAAGGGAATCAGAGCTACCTGGCCCATCAGAACCTGGCCTAGAACCCAGGATTCTTGCCTTCCCCCCAGGCCCTCGTACCTCTCACAAGCACCCTCCTCCAAGGAAGCAGAGGTGGGTGTGATCTAGAGGCTTCTCTTGGCCAAGGCAAAGTTGTTGAAAAAAATAAGATGTTTGAGGTTTCTCACCCCCTACGGCCCTCATTTCTCAGCAGGTGGGAGCCCCGCTCAGTGTTCACAGAGGCCACCAAAAAGTGTTGAGGCTGTTTTAGGACTTGTGCTCCCGGTTCCGGGGCCTGTCAGAGGTGCTCTCCTCCCCCAGCCACCTGAGGAATCCAGAGCTGCAGCTCTCCTGTGCCCTGGATAGCATCCTGGGGACCTTAGACCCATTTCCCATGTGAAGAAACCACAAACCTGGGGGAAGACCCAGACTGGCTCTGTGAGTGAGAAAGTGTGGGATTGCTGACATCTTAGCCCTGATACATCTTTTCCTGAACTCCACCTGCTGCTTACTCACCTCCCCTGAGACACCCTCACTCCTACCCCAGATCATGGGTAGAAACACAGGCAGAGTGTCCATGTAATGAGAAAAGAGTCAGGTGCCGTGGCAACCAGGGCAAGATGGAACTGCGGGCTTCTTTATCTCTTGTGTATACACATAACAAGCACATGGGGCCACACACATTACCTGCTCACGTGTACACACTTGCAGACATGCGCATCTGTGCACATGCACACCCTCCTCCTTGGGGTCCTGTCCACCTACTCAGATAAGGGAGGGCAGTCGTGAGGCTCTCTTTCTGTGTGACTACAGCCTCAGGGTAGACCCACATCTAATTTCTCAGCTGTTCCTGCCTCTCTGGCTCTGGCAACTGGGAGGTTGAAGACCTAGGCTGGGAACCCCCCACTGATATTTGGGGAATTTAGTGGTGATCACTGGGCCAACAAGACCTATAGAGAGAGAAAGAGAGGTGAGCAGAGGAGATGGAACAGGAAGATACCATGTGGAGCTGATGCTTAGCCCAGAGGGTCTTCTGACCCTCCTCTCTTGGTGCTCCTTTCCTGTGGGCCTGCTGAGATTTTCTATGACCCATCTGGGAACTGGGAACAGAGGAGAACTGGACCACAGGAGGCCCAGGGTGAGGTGACTGCAGGCAGGAAGGCTAACTGAACGTGTATCCCACCCATGGAGAGCTGGGGCTGGATGTCCCTGGCGAGTACATGGCGGGGTCATGGGTGCAGAGGGCCTCTGTTCCCATGCTTTCAGGACAATGGGCCAGATAAGGCCAGGTACTTTGGTTTCCTGGGCGGGCCAGGGCTTTCCTGAAATACCCAGACTTCCTGGTCTCCCAGGGTTGAAGCAATGACATGGGAAGAGAGGGGATTGTGTAGGCAGGAAGCCCTGGGACACACTGAAGGCCTGCTCTGCCCTTGTGTGCGAGCTCAGGGTGGTCCCCAGAGCTGTTTTTGCCTACCCCACCTCAGCACATGACTGGCTGTGTATTCAGAGCTGCCCACTTACTGAGCACCTAAGTCCAGGCTCTTCATGCAGTAGACTTGCAAAGGGCAGGAGGAGCCAGGGCTGGGCACCTGGGAGGGGGTACCTGTCACCACTGGGGCAGGAGCTAATGGTCCTCCAGGGGACTGACCCAGCAGGGGCCCAGAGATCTCCTGAAAGGTGTCACTGATCTCCACTCTTTG
Source organism: Tragelaphus eurycerus (assembly GCA_935064755.1). Lineage (NCBI taxonomy): Eukaryota > Metazoa > Chordata > Mammalia > Artiodactyla > Bovidae > Tragelaphus > Tragelaphus eurycerus. The sequence continues at coordinate 5,097,343 of CAKXYN010000120.1, read as the reverse complement.
TCAGCAAAAAGCATTGGTCAGCCAACCACCTGGCTAGCTGGTCTTCAAAGGGCAAGATTATGAGGGCAATAGTACAGACTGGATAAGGGTGACTGTACATCATTTGCTTGGGACTGTTCTAGAAGTTTTACATGAATCATTTTAGTTTGTCTCCTAACCAGCCCTATCCATTTTATTAGTTAAAGGATCTCAAGCACAGAGAGGGTAAGTGGTTTACCAAAACTTCAAAGAAAAAAAAAAAGGCAATTAATCCTGTCCCTACAATAACCGGAGTTTCAGGCTGTTTTATCTGATCTCATTCACTCATTGTGTAGTTATGTATTAAGCTCCTCTGCTGGGCTTATGGTGACATAGGATATATAGAGCAGAGGTGAGCATATATGTAGGCGGGGGATCACTCTGGCAAAATGAAAGAGGTCAGGCCTGGGTCAGTCCCCGGGGATCAGGGCTCCTCACGCGCCATCTGCTCAGACCCGATGCTTGGACATCAGAGGAAGCTAACGTGACCACTCATTCTAAAAGGCTCAGTGTGGGGAGGGCCACCTGCCAGTGCATCCTCTGAGGGACAGAGACAGGCTGCGTGGGGGCCCAGCTTCCCTGCTCTGGCTGGAAGGCTGTCACAGGAAGGTGGGGAGGGGATTGGCCTTCTCCTTTTGCTGTTTCCCACCAGACCATTTCAGGGAACAGCTGCTCTGGAGGCTAGAGGGAGCCCACATCCTGCTTCATCACCATACCGAGAGCATTTGAGCGCAAGGACCTCCATGGGGGCCCAAAGCTGAGTAAGGTTGAATCAGGCTGATTCAGTGGAAACCTCTGTCTACTAATGTCTCCAAGCCGGATACTGCAGTCAGACCAAAGGAAGAGCCTCCCAACTGCTGGTCCATACAATGTTGGAGTGCAAGCCAAGAGAAAGACTTCCGGACGGTGCCCCAGCCTCAGGCTCTGTCGTACCTCATCCTACCCTGGGAGGCAGACTCCTCATGGGGAAACTGAAGGAGGAGACGGACCCTTGTCAGAGCCCAGACTGCAGCCAGTTCCCTAGTCCCTTTGTCATGAGGGCACCTGCCCTGAAGCTGGGACGCAAGGAGAGGGCTCCATCCTCCAACAAGGCCCTCTGGGTCTCTTCTCCTCCCTGACTATTCCTTGCAGGCTGAGTCTGGGGGCAGGGCTGGGGTGTGAGGGTGTGGTCTTCCCTGGGACAAAGAATGGCTCCTGTGGAATGGTGTTTTCAGAGAGACACAAAGAAATGAGCAAACAAGCCAGCCAGATGGGTTCGGCCTTTCAACTTGTCCCTAGGGAGGTTGTTTGCCTTTATTTATTTATTGAGATAAAATAACCCTTTTGAAGTACACAATCTAGTGTGTGCTAAATTGCTTCTGTCATGTCCAACTCTTTGTGACCCTATGTACTGTAACCCGCCAGCTTCCTCTGTCCGTGGGATTCTCCAGGCAAGAATACTGGAGTGGGTCACCATTTCCTTCTCCTGGGGATCTTCCTGACCCAGGGATAGAACCAGAGTCTCCTGCATTGGTAGGTGGATTCTTTACCACTATATCTACATCGCTGTGACCACCATCATTATCTAATTACAGAACATGCCATCACCCCCAAAAAAATTCCATATCTATGACCAGTCACTTCCCCTTCCTCCTGCCCCCACTAATTGCCTCTCTGTCTTTATGGATTTACCCATTCTGAGCATTTCACACAAATGAAACCATATGTGTGGGCTGTGTGGTTGGTCTTCTCTCACTTAGCAGAATGTTTTCAAGATTAATCCATGTTGTAGTATGTATCAGCTCTTCACATTTCTTTATTGTCGAATACAAGTCCATGGTGTGGATATGCCATCTTTTATTTATCCATTCATTAGCTCATGGACGCTTGGGTTGTCTCCACTTTTTGGCTGTTATGAATAATGCTGTGTGAACATTGGTGTGCAAGTTTTTGTATGAACATATGTTTTTGATTCTTTTGGGGATCTACCTACCTGGGAGTGGAATTGTGGAGTCATATGGTGACTCTATATTTAACTTCTGAGAAGCTGCCCAGACTGTTTCCACAGAAGTTATACCATTTTACAGCCCCACCAGCTATGTGTGGTTCCAATTTCTCCACCTCCTCACCAACACTTGTTATTTTCTTTGCCTTTATTCTCTTGGCCCATATATTGTCGAGTACCTAGCTGGTGCGAGACGTGTGCTTGGGCTGAGGGGTGCAGGGGGACTGGGCCTCTGGCTGTTTTGGCAGAGCCAAGGGGACACAGACATAGAACAGTGGCAGCTGGTGGTGAGTGAAGGAGTAACAGGGGGCCCGACCTGCAGACAAGCAGGGCAGGCTTCAGATGTGACGTTTATGCCGTGGCCCCTGTCCTTGCCCTGGACCCCTTCCCAGCCCTCCTGCCCCTGGGAGCCGTGATGGTCGGGCGCCAAATGCCTTGGTGCTGCTTATCTGAAGATTCCCCTCCTCGCCTGGGCTTCACCCGCTAGAGCCTGTCCCTTTGTGCTGGGCCCTCATCTTTAGTGGCCCCATGTCAGCAGCCGGAGCCAGATGAGGAAACTGAGGCCTGGGGGGAAATGATTTGCCTAGAAGACAGTGGCAGAGGGAAGACCAGAGCCCAGATTGCCAAACCCCCAGTCTGATGTGCTCTTAGCTCTTCTGGGATGAGGCTTGGGGTAGCATGAGGCTGGAGGGAAGAGGAGCTGGCAGAAGCCTGAAAGGGGAGCCCAGGGAGCAGGAAGCCAAGCTTCGAGGATTTTTCCCAGGCCAGGGGGAGGAGACGCTGACCAGATTTGTGTGAGTGAGGGGTGAAGAGGGGAAGTCCCCGGGGCCCACTCTGGTTTCTCCTCTCCTCAGTTTCAGCTGTTTCACTTGCCCCTTGAGACCCTGGGGTTGCGGGGAGTTGGATGATGTTGGGGTGACTCTTAGTCAAGCCCATCTTCTTCTTGGGGGTAGGGGTAGGGGACGGGCCCAACACTGTCTGTGGGCCACCTCCGTCAGCCTGCCTTCCTGTTCCCACCAGATCCCACGGCCTGAGGGAGGAGGCCTGGCCGGGCCCAGCCCCAGCGGGTGAGGGTGAGCTAGGGCGGGGCCTGGCTGACCGAGAATGTGACTATGTTGATGGCCTCTCCCGCTTTCACATTTGGAACCTTCAGGAACTAGTGACTGTTCCCAAACAATGCTGGGGGGATGTTTGCTCAATGAATTCATACTTTATAGGGTTAAGTCAGTATGTGCTCACTCCCTTACTCCAAACTCAGTGACTCACCGGTCCCCACGGTAAGTCCCTGGGCAGACCAGGTATTGCCGGTGAGTGGGGATAGGGTGGGATGCAGTCCCCGTCCTCCCAGACAGCAGGAGAGGGCCTGGTTCCCCCACCAACACACTCAGGGCACTGGAAAGCCAGTGGCGGTGGTGCTGATGGGGAGCAGACAGCTGGGGCCAGCCTGACTGGGGTGCCCAGGGCGGTGGGCTGGCAGTCTCAGGCCCTGCCTGGGCCTGGAACAACATTTTGCATCTCCCCATGGTGACCTGGAGGAGGGCATGGCAACCCACGCTAGTATTCTTGCCTGGAGAATCCTCATAGACAGAGGAGCCTGGTGGGCTACAGTCCATGGGGTGGCAGAGAGTCGGATACAACTGAGCGACTAAGCACAGCACGCATGGTGACCTGAGCTCAGAGTGGAGGGGAGGGGAACGAGAGGGCTGCTGGGGGGCTTGAGAGACACGTGGTCCCTCCCATCCTTCAGAGTCAGCAGGTCGAGGAGCATGAGGGAAATTCACGCCCCAGATTTATTAGAGATAGTCCCCATGTGGGGCCTTGGCTTGGTCAGGGAACTTTGTGGCTCTGTGGGAGAGATATCTATTCCCATGTCTTTGGTTCTCTGGGGTCTCTCCAGGGCTGGGGTACATCCTTCAGGGGCTCTGGGCACTGGTAGAGAGACCTCAGACCTGTCTTGGCTTTCCCTCATGCTCCTCGACCTGCCGGCTCTGAAGGATGGGAGGGACCACGTGTCTCTCAAGCCCCCCACCGGCCCTCTCGTTCCCCTCCCCTACCTCATTTCTCCTCTCTGAGGGCTCAGCTCACTCAGGCTGACGCTATCTCTTGACCTTTTCCCCCGGCAGCCCCCAGGCCTGTCCCAGTGGCTGCTGTGAAGAAATGTGAGTGGTGGGGGGAAGTCCAGAAGATACTGTCCTCGAAGTGTCTGCTGCCGCCCTGCCTGCCCGCCCGAGGCCTCACTTCCTTATCACGGAGCTCTCGTGGGGCTTCGGGGATGATTTTCAGCTCTTGAGCAAAGGGCTTCTGAGGGACTGGCTTTTCCTCGGGGCTGTCCTGCTGCTGTGGTAATGTGGGATGGGGATTTTGATGTAGCCAGGGACTCAGCGTGGCTGAAACTCTCCCCGGGCCAGCTTAGCTGCCCAAGCATTAGCCCTTGGGGCTGCCGCAGCCAGGCCTGTGGCCCTGTGAAGACAGAGATCAGGATAGCATCATGCCTTGGGGGTGAGCCGTCCAGCTGGGGCCAGAGCCCTGACAGCAGTGAACCCAGGTGGGGGGCATTTAAACCAATGACGTGTAGAGCTGATTCATTTTGCTGTGCAGCAGGAACGAAAGCAACATCGTAAGGCAGCTGTACTCCAATATATGGCAAAACCAATACGATATTGTAAAGTTAAAAAATAAAAAAAATAAATAAACAAACAAAAAAATAATAAAAAAGGAATGGAAACTAATGAGGTACTACCTTAGGCTGGTCAAAGTGGTTCTTGAATTCTGCCTTTGTGGACAAGTGGAGTCAGCTAAAGAAAGAAGGAGCGGAGGGAAGCCGCGTGGTCAAAGGCACAGAGGTAGTGAGCAGAATGACCTACGGGGGGGACTGCAAGCATTTCCACATGACTGTTGGGAGTGGAGCGGGGGTGTGGACACTGGAGGGCAGAGGGTGAGCAGAACAGCTCAGAAAGGACACCAAGGGTCCAGGCAAGGAACTGGAAACTGCCCTGAAGCCAGCAGTGTGGGGGAAGAGCTGGGACCCTCCTGGACTCCTTGCACAGCTGTGCATGGAGGGCCCTGCACGAAGCTGGCGTGGCAGATGGCAGTTGACTCAGCTCTGCCTCTCTGAGGGCCAGTGGGAGGCTGCCTGCCCACATGAGCCACCCGAGCTGTGGAGTGGCCCGAGGCTGGCTCCTCCGGGCTGGCTCCTCCAATCCCTTCATGAGCTCAGACTTCTGAGGGAAGGCAGGTTCCAACAGAGGGGAGGGCATGAATTTGGAATCACCCAGTCCTGGCTCCACATCCAGGCTGTGAACACCAGGTGGTGAGATAGTGAGAAAGCAGCAAAGGTAATCGAGCTAGTGACCTTTGACCCTGCCATCCCACCTCTGGAACTTTGTCCCACAGAGACACCTGTATGCACAAGATCATTCATGCACAATGGTTGTGAGAGCTAAAGATCGGAAACACCCTCTCTACCCGTCAACGTGAGACTTGCTCAGACGAGGGTATGTCCCCATGACGGAATACAACGCAGGTGTGAAAAAGAATGTGGATGCTTTCTATGTATGAATGTGCAAAAAAGCTCTGGGATTTTTGTCAAGTCAGAAAGCAAACTACAAGTCACTGGAGTGCAGAGAGAAATCATGCCCAGGCCAAGGGGCCAAAAGCAGTACGATGTGTTCATGCTCATGATGAGAGTTCAGTGTGCCTGGAATGAAGGGGCAGTTTCTGGCGAGTGAGATGGAGACCAGCGTGGGAGGTCCCCTAGGCTCAGAGAAGAAGCAGAAAACCACCAGGAGCCAAGGGACAGTTTTCAACAGGTGCTGATCGACTTTTTCTGGTAATAAGATCTGGCAACTGTAAAGCAGTAACTCCCACAGATAATGGGCTTTATTCACATCATCTCCTTTCAACCTCTCAACAACTCCAAGCCCCATGAAGGAAGTGCTGAAGTCATCCTTATTTTACAAATGAGGGGATGGAACTCAGTGTTTAGGGGACTAGCCCAAACACACAGCAGCAGAGCCGGAGAAATAACCCAGGCAGTCTGGCTCCTGAGCCCACACCCGAATTGCTCTGCTGTCCTGACTCTCAGAATGGGAGCCTGGAGCGGGCACCCTGAAGAGCCAGGAGGCTGTTGTAACAACCCAGACTAGAGGCAGAAAGGGCCTGGGGGGAAAGTAGTAGCTTTGAGGATGGGGACTCAGGTTCAGATTTGAAAGATTTCAAGGGGGTGGAAACAAGATCTGATGGTGAGTGAGGTGTGGCTACTGTGGAGGGGGAGGAGTCCAAGACTCATTCATTCATTCACTCACCTTAGCAAGATCAAGTGCCCTGTGGGTGCCAGGCACTGTTCCAAGAACTGGGCTTGCCTCGGCCACCAACACAGATAAAAATCTCTTTAAGTGCTTTCTTTTTAGCTTTAGGTGAAAACAGACAATACACAATACACATAACAGCTATGTTAATTACAGAGTCTGGTAGAGCTGTGGAAAAAATTAAATAATGCTAAGAGTGATTGGCAGTCCTGGTCAAGAAGACTTCTGAAGGTTTAAATGGGGTGGTCAGGGTGAGCCTTATCAGGAAGGTGACATTTGAATGAAGACAGAAAGAGGGTGAGGGAGTGAGCCTTGCAGAGACGTGGGGGACGGGTGTTCTGGCAGAGGAGCAGGAGTGGGAACACCTGGAAGGTTTGTTAGACTCCAGTAGGGCGTAGAGTGGGCAACCAGGCAGAGATCTGGACGGGGGATGGTGGGATGTGCATCTGGGTGTCCGGATGTCAACAGCATACCTGGCATTTGATGTCTTGAGACAGGAGGAGATCAGGAGGGAGAAAGTGAAAAGTGGTTGTTGGTTTCAGCATCTGGTGAAAGAGGAAAGGGAACCTCTGGGGAAGAAGACCAGCTGTGAGTGCCTGAGGGGCATCTGGGAGGCAGGGTCCCACCAGCACTTACATTATCTGGTCTGGAGCTCCTGACAGGAGCTGGAGGGGCAGTGTGTTAAGGATGCAGGAGGGAAAGTTGAGGGTGAAAGAGGCCTGTCTCCTCAGGGTGGGCATGGCGGGTAGAGAGAGGAAAAGGCCCAGGACAGAGCCCTGGGTGGGACCCATTTAAAGGTGGCATTGGGAGGAGCGGGGGGAGTACCAAGAAGGGGCCGGTAGGGGCAGCGATCAAAGAGGCAGAAGGAGGTCTGGGTGTGTGTCTCAGGAGTCAAGACGGCCCATGTTTCAAGAGAGAGAGGAGTGATTAGAAGCATGGAACAATGCTGAGGAGCACAGAGAGATGTGGGCAGAGATGGGGCACAAAATAACAATCGGGACGTTGCCAGTGACCTTGGTGGAGTGTTGAGTGGGAGTGAGGTCTCAGGTTAAGAGGTGGGAGGTGGTTGGTGATGATGGTTTGCTTTCAAGAGCTGCCAGGCAGAGGCTGGAGGTTGAGGTGAGAGAGCTATTGAGAGAGGGTTCCGGTAGGATGGGAAAGACTCGAGCAGTGGGTTTGATGCCAAGAGGCAGCAGCAGGAGGTGGGGGAGGCTGAGGTGCAAGCGAGACAAGGTGGAGGCTGACAAGTTCCCAGAGCCTGTCTGGGGCAGGTCTGAGGTGCCCCGCTCCTATTTCCTTCTGGTTCCCATCCTGAGGAGGGAGGAGAGGAACGTGACCTGAGCGGGTTATGGGAGGGGAATGTGGACAGAGCCTAGAGAGGAACAAAGGCAGGAGCAGAGGGAAGTGTTGACATCCTTTACAGAAAACGTGATGGCTGTTTCCACCATGGTAAGAACATAAAGTGGAGAAGGCAATGGCACCCCACTCCAGTACTCTTGCCTGGAAAATCCCATGGATGGAGAAGTCTGGTGGGCTGCAGTCCATGGGGTCACTAAGAGTCGGACACGACTGAGCGACTTCACTTTCCCTTTTCACTTTCATGCATTGGAGAAGGAAATGGCAACCCACTCCAGTGTTCTTGCCTAGAGAATCCCAGGGGCTGCCGTCTATGGGGTCGCACAGAGTCGGACACAACTGAAGCGACTTAGCAGCAGCAGCAAGAACATAAAGGAAACCTCATGAAAGCAGGCATGAGGGTGCATTTTGAAAAGATTTCCTGAACATGCAGGTTCAGGCCCTGCTCCTAGCCTGTCCTGACCTCACACCTAAAGCTGGTGAACCTCGGAGGGCTCCCCCAGCAGAAGGGCTTCCAGTGGAGCAAGCCTACAGAACCAGTGATGGAAGTGGGGTGGATGGGGTGGGAGGGCAGCCTTATTAACCAAGAGCTGGAGGCAGGGGAGCCTGTGACATCTGGGAAGCAGGGCCAGAGGCACTGCCAGGGAAAGAGGCCGAGGCCTGACTGCAGAGACCAGCCGGCCAGGAGAGAGCACCGAGACCCTGTGGTGCCCAGGAGTCTCTGCTGAGTGTGACCCAACCAGAAATGCCCACTGTCCCTGGGTCTACCTGGTGCCCCCGGCCTGGGGCAGCCTCCCGGGGCTCACTGCCCTCTCCAGTGGCGGTTTAGCCACTCAGTCATGTCTGACCCTTGCGACCCCATGGACTATAGCCCACCAGGCTCCTCTGTCCATACCAGGCTCCTCTGTCCATGGAATTTTCCAGGCAAGAATACTGCCTGGAATGGGTTGCCATTTCCTTCTCCAGCAGATCTTCCTGGCTCAGGGATTGAACTCAGGTCTCCTGTATTGCAGGCGGATTCTTTACCAACTAAGCCACTGGGGCCCTCTCTAGGGCCCAGGCCGAAAGTGCGGGGAGGCAATGGCTGTCTGGGGGTGTGGCGGGGGGCTGATGAGGGTTGAGGGGAGGGGAAGAGCTGCTTTGTCATCTCTTCTCTTTCTGGGCACACCTGGACCTCACCTACTTAATCTTCAGAGCTACCCATTGGCTCGGGGGTGGATATTTCCCCTCTGGCCCAAGGTTTCTTAGGAATCCACCTACTTCTTCTTTTCTGAAAATTGAAACTACCTTTAACTTCAGGGAACAGGAACTAACCCTGTTAGTATTAACTAACCCTGTTGGTATTAGTGAAGTGAAGTGAAGTCGCTCAGTCGTGTCCGACTCTTTGCGACCCCATGGACTGTAGCCTACAAAGCTCCTCTGTCCATGGGATTTTCCAAGCAAGAGTACTAGAGTGGGTTGCCATTTCCTTCTCCAGGGGATCTTCCCCACCCAGGGATTGAACTTGGGTCTCCCACATTGCAGGCAGACGCTTTATCACCTGAGCCACCAGGGAAGAATTTGGCATTCTGTTGGTATTAACCCACCTTTAAATGAGTCCCTACCCAGGGCTCCCCATACACACACACATACACGCTTCCCACCCTTGTGTGAATAGGTGCCAGACTCGGAGACAATTCATGAAGACCCCACAGAGAGGATGCTGTTCTCCCCACTCAACTGGTGCGGAGGCTGAGGGGGAAACACAGTGACTAAGCTAAGCAGGCCTCATAGGGAGAGGTGAGGTCACTCATGTGATGTGGAGACGCCTGGCCAGGGGCTTATCTGTCCTGTGTTATCTGCATGTGGCCGGCCACATGCTCTCTTGTGACAGCGGACGTTCTTAATCTCCCACTCCTATCTAGGGTGCTGCTTAACCAGATGCCTTGGGTTCCTGTGGCTCTCACAGACATGAGAGAGCTCCTCCTACCCTGGTGAAAGGTGCTCGGGGCCTGAGAAAGGCTCCGAGGGGGCACTCGGCGCACGGCCAGCTTCGTGGACACTCCTCAGTTCCCATGGAACCCCACGGGGGACTCAGCATTGACCCCTGATGGCCAGAGCTTGGGGTCCACACATGGAGGCTGGACCAGACTCCCAGCTGTGACTCACAGCAACCTGCTCTCTGCTTAGCCCTGCTGCTGCTGCTGCTGCCGAGTCGCTTTGGTCGTGTCCGACTCTGTGGGACCCCATAGATGGCAGCCCACCAGGCTTCCCCGTCCCTGGGACTCTCCAGGCAAGAACACTGGAGTGGGTTGCCATTTCCTTCTCCAATGCATGAAAATGAAAAGGGAAAGTGAAGTCGCTCAGTCGTGTCCGACTCTTTGTAACCCCATGGACTGCAGCCTATCAGGTTTCTCGGTCCATGGGATTGTCCAGGCAAGAGTACTGGAGTGGGGTGCCATTGCCTTCTCCCTGCTTAGCCCTAGCACCCCACAAATGCCCCAGTCACAAATGCTCCCCACTTCTCTCTGCCTGCTTGAGTAGAGAGTGCAGGCTCTGGGCTCAGGGATGAAGTTTTGAGGCCATCCATGTGACCCTGGGCCGGAACTGTGACTGCTCTGGACCTTCGTTTCCTCACCTGCTTTAGAGGGGTGCTCACGATGACACTGTCCCCAAAGGGTTGGTGAGGATTAGGGGAGATAGTTCCAGAGCCTGGCTCACAGGAGGTGCTCAGAAAATCCTGCTTCCTTTCCCCCAGGGCCCCAGTTTCCTGGGACGACCCCCCACTGTTGGCTGCTAGGTGCCAGGAAATGGGGAGTGGAGCTTTAGGACTTGGCCCTGCTCTTGGGAGCTGAGGGTTCACCCTGGGTTTTAGAGTTCATGTGTCTTTCGGGGCCTCCCTTAGGAAGGAGGCCACAAGCTTCAGAGTGAGAATGAGGATGTGCTGCCTGAAACGCCCTGACAGGCTCATCCCTGACATATGTGAAGTTCAGGGCAGAAATACAGATGGAGGTCTAGAGAACAGATGTCTAGATATTTAAGTTATAATCAAGCTTCGTTGTTCATTGTTGAGTCAGGTCTGACGCTCTGTGACCCCATGGATGTAGCCCGCCAGGCTCCTCTGTCCATGGAATTTTCCAGGCAAGAGTACTGGAGTGGGTTGCCATGACCTCCTCCAGGGAATCTTCTCAACCCAGGGATCGAACACGCATCTCCTGTGACTTCTGCATTGCAGGCAGATTCTTTACCGGTGAGCCAGCCGAGAAGCCATCATGAAGTAGACACACTGCTAAACAGAATATCCTCCAGCCTCCTACACTGGCAAACACATCTTCCTCATCACCTGGAAGGCCGGGTTGCATTCAGAATTCTTGGACTCGTGGTGTCCAGTGCTGGAATGTGGCGGCACTGGGAGAGCCAACCCCAGCCCCACCCCCTGCCCCTACATGGGCCTCACAGGTCACATCCCCAGGCCGTTGGTCCATGGTCCATCTGCACACCTGGCAACAGCTGTCCTTGAGGAAATGTCTGGGCAGACTGTGGGGCAGGGAACTTGAGGTCCTGCAGTGGGAGGAGAAGCAAGACCCTGCCATCAGAGTTAAGTCCCCTTGGCTCATGGACTTTCTCCCCTTCTCTTGGGGAGTGAGGCCAGAGGAGGGCCAGAGTGTATTCTTCTGGAGTTCAGGCCTAAGTTTGATGCTGCCCCTGGGGTACTCCCAGGACCTTGCTCTGGAGAGAATGCCTCCACCCCGCTTACATCCCAGGACGTGAAGCATCCTACAGCCCCAGTGGTTCAGTTGTTAAAGAATCTGTCTGCAATGCAGGAAACCCAGGTTCAATCCCTGAGTCAGGAAGATCCCTTGGAGAAAAGAATGGCGACCCACTCCAGTATTCTTGCCTGGAGAATTCCATGGACAGAGGAGCCTGGCAGGCTACAGTCTCTGGGGTCGCTAAGAGTTGGACACGATTGAGTGACTCACACACACACACAGAGCCCTAGTGGGGTGAGGAGATGCGGGGAGCTGGCCCTCCCTGTGCCCCAGACACCAGGGCTCCTGTCCAGCACCAGCCCCTCCCTTCCTACCCCGCACACCCCCACTTCCTCTTGCAGTGGTGGGGAAAATGCAGCGGGGAGCGGGGGAAGAGGGTCTGCCACTGGCTGCCCCCACCTCTCCAGGACCCTGACCTTCCCCTGCCTACTCTGGTTCTCTGCACTCCCGGTGCTAGGCCCTGCAGGCAGTGGGCAGCCCTCCCTAGCTTGTGCCGGAAAAGTGGGACACTGACTCTACTTTAGCCAATGTTTCTTGCTCACTCAGCTGAAAAGCCACTGCTTCCCTGAGGCTCCTAACCTTCATCGGGCCTGGCAGCTCCTTCCCTGATGCCATGTGACAGGTCCGACCTCAGGGATCCCGCACCTGTCCTGCCGCCCGTCCCGCTCCTGGGTGCCTCCCTCACGGGGGCATGGCATCTGCCACAAGGCTGCCACCCTCCCCCATCAGTGCCACCTGCCTTTGGGCTGGGCAGGACCCATTCTCAGCTCCTGTTATTGTAGTTCCCCCTCCTGCTCTAGATGGGGTGAGGTGGACAGACTCTGCCATTGGGATTGAGAGGCAACTCAGAGACCTTGTCCGTGGGAGAGGCCAGCGCTGGGCCCTGGGATTTTGTGGGAAGGCTGATGCACGCCCTGAGCTGTGGCCAGGAGGGGCCTGTGCTGATCCTGCTCCCAAGTATGTGACCAGGAACACTCTGGACCGGACATTCACGGGGAGGTGATCTTGAGCCTCCTCCTTCAGCCCCGTGGCCCGTGGTACCATCTGCCACCTTAGGGACGAGTCCTGCACATGAAACCCTCACCCCTACTTTTGTTCACTGGTGGCCTTGCTCTTGCTGTGGCAACATCACCCCTGCCCTCAGCTGACACAGCTCCCTGGGGGTGGGGACCGTGGGGACAGGGTCTGGCACCGGATGTGGGGTGCCCACCTCATCCCGCCAGGTAATGGAGGAGAGAAGGAGACACACCCATTACCCCTGGGCTGTGGGCCACCCTGGAGGCCCCTCCTCCCTCCTCACCTAGATGGCTCCTGTCCCCTTCCTGGTGAGCCGCCCCTCCTGGCTGGCTCAACAGGGGGGACCAGTTGCCTGATCTGTTGGTCAGTGAAGGGACTCCATGATGGGGGACAGTGCCTGGGATAGTCACCACGTGTGGGGGACCCACATTCTCCCCTGCAGGCAGCCTCCCTGGGTCAGGTGGGATGCAGGTCGGCAGCATTAGTCTGAGAGGATAATCACTGAATCTGTCCTCTTTTCACACCTTTGCACCTGCTGTGCCCCGCTCAGCGCCATCCCCCTTCTTGTAGCCCTTGAACTCAACAGTGCCCCCTTTCTGCGAGGCACTCTGGACTTCAGAGCTCCCCCATCCAGTCTGGGTGGAGGACCATGACTGGTTCCGGAACTGGCCTGCGTACTTCCTTGGTCTTATCCTGCCACCCTTCTCTGCGCGTGCCCAGCCCGTGGGGTCTTACAAGAGGTGACGGGCTCATGATGCTGTCAGCACTCACCTATGCCTCAGTCGCTCATCAGAGAGACAGGCACACCCTGCCCTCCACTCCATATCCCAGGCAGCATGACCCAGCTGCATCCTGGTGGGAAGCACCTCCCTTCTCTGGGAAGGGCTCAGGAAGAAATCGAGGATCTGACCTCATGTTTGCATTTATCCGGCCCTGTCTCATGCCACCAGATGTTGCAGGAACTTTCGAAGGAGAGCAGGCAGTGGGCAGGAGGTGGGGCTACTGAACCCAACCTTAGCCCCTTTGGGGGGCAAAGCTGTCTTTCTCTCTGTCTGGGGTTCCAAGTTGAGGGCTAGCCCAGGCTGCACAGTGAGACTGCCCATGAACTATCTATCCCTGACACATGTTGGAGATTTGCAGGGGACAGAACACCAGTGGATACCAGGCTTGGAGCCCACCTGGGGGCTGAGAGAAGCGAGCTGACACAGAGAGGAGGCTGCTAGGAGCAGGGGACGGGAGATGTTGGGACACCATGTCCTTCTGGGAGCATTATTGAGCTAGGCTTGCAGGATGGGCTGGGGGACCAGTCATTTCCTCTTTCTGGATTGTGACTTTCTAATGAGATCATCCCCTACTTTATTGCCCACCTGGCGTCGCAGGAGCAAATGAGGTGAGGCAAAGACTGAAAAGCATAAAGGTGGCATTATTATTAGTAGGAGTCATATTTGACTTGCTAATTAGCTTCCTAAAAATAGCCGCATTTATTATAGCACGGGAGAACCCTAAGCTGGAGCTGGCGCCCTGGATTCTGTGGCAGCCTGGCTGTGTGACCTTGGGCTGGGCCCTGACCCTCTCTGGGTATCTGGTTCTAGATGGAGGCTAGACAGTCTCTGAGGGCCATAGGCTCTGAGTGTGAACCAGCTGTCAGATGCAAATTCAGGGAGGAGGGCTCCTTTGAGGGACTGGATCAGGGTATTTGATGTCACTGAGACTCTCCCTGGTGCCTGTTGGGGAATTTACAGGGGTCTTGAGTTTGGCCTTGATCTTGGGGCCTGGGGGCAGGTTGCCCATCCAGTTCCCACCACAGAGCCCAACCATTAGAAGGCTCTGGGAGAAGGAAATGGCAACCCGCTCCAGTATTCTTGCCTGGGAAATCCCATGGACCGAGGAGCCTGGAGGGCTACAGTCTATGGGGTCACAAAGAGTTGGACAGGACTGAGGAGAGGAAATGGTCCCAGGAGTGTTGAGGCACTTGCCAAAGGCCCCTCTAGATCTTGGAGCTGCAACTACTGAAGCCCGTGTACCTGAGAGCCTGTGCTCTGCAACCAGAGAAGCCACCACGATGAGAAGCCTGCGCCCCACAACTAGAAAGTAGACCCTGTTGGCCACAACTAGAGAAAGCCTGCAGAGGAACCAAGACCCTGCACAGCCAAAAATAAATAAATAAAATCATTAAAAAAAAGAAAAAGAAAAAAAGAAGTTTCTGGGATTGCAGATGAGAAGGGTCAGAGAGAGAGGACCTGGGTCCTTGTGGGGTGGGGCTGGGTGTAGGTGGGAGGGGAGGGGCTGCAGACACACCATGGGACGTCCCAATGGCTGGGAATCCATTCATTCACTCTTGTTCATTCGTGTCTACTGTGTGCCTAGCGCTGTGCCACAGGCGGTGGAGGTGATGGAGGCCAATGAACGTAGACCCACTTCCGATCTAGCAGGGGAAGCAGGCACCACTTACACAACTGAACCTCATGGAATACATGCAGCTCTGACAGGGGCTGGAGAGAGGGATGTGTGGTGCCAGAGCACAGGTCATGGAGAATTTGACTTGCTTTGGGAGGCCAGGCGGAGAAGGCAATGGCAACCCACCCCAGTACTCTTGCCTGGAAAATCCCATGGACGGAGGAACCTGGTAGGCTGCAGTCCATGGGGTCGCTAAGAGTCGGATACAACTGAGCGACTTCACTTTCACTTTTCACTTTCGTGCATTGGAGAAGGAAATGGCAACCCACTCCAATACTCTTGCCTGGAAAATCCCATGGACGGAGGAACCTGGTGGTCTGCAGTCCATGGGGTCGCTAAGAGTCGGATACAACTGAGCGACTTCACTTTCACTTTTCACTTTCGTGCATTGGAGAAGGAAATGGCAACCCACTCCAGTGTTCTTGCCTGGAGAATCCCAGGGATGGCGGAGCCTGGTGGGCTGCCGTCTATGGGGTCGCAGAGAGTCGGACACGACTGAAGTGACTTAGCAGCCATAGCAGGGAGGCCAGGGAAGTCTTCCTGGAGGAAGTGATAGGTTGAAACTTGAAGACGGTAATAACAGGGCAAAGCAGTTATTATTAATAACCAGTAACAACTGGGCAAAGCAGGGGGTGGCAGGGGAATCCCAGGCAGAGGGAATAGAACAACCAAGATGGGTGAGAAGAGAAGAGGCTGAGGAAGAGCTGGGGTGGCTAGAGCAGAGAGGGGGCCCCCAGGAGGCCTGCCTTTACTGACAATGTCAATGTGATGAAAGCCCCTGGAAGGGGGAGGAGACTTTTGATTTGAAGCTCTTATTGTGGTCCTTGCGGAAGGTGATGGCAGTTGAACTGCAGTGCTGGTGATGGGGGTGGGGGTGGGCGGGGCACCCTATTTGTAATGTAAAACCTTTATACCAGGACCTGGACCAGACTCAGACGTCAGCGTCAGCATGAGGCAGCCGGAGGTGTCCGAGTGACTCACAGTGCAGACCTGGACATACACCTTCAGAATAAAGCCTACCTCCCGGATGGAGTGTTTCTCCCTCCCGAGCTTCCTTGTCTGGTTTCGGCTCCGGGAGGAAATGCTCCCTGTCCGGCCATGTGAGTCACTGGTCCCTCCAGGGAGTGCAAGCCTAGGACCTGCCAGGACTCTGCCCCCTTGTGTCCCCACTCTGATTCTCCTTGCCCCTCTGGGGTCCCTACTGTGGTTCCCTGCCCCCCACCCCCCACCCCCGTCCCACCTGTCAGCTCTCTCTGGGCAGAAGAGCCAGGCAGCTTGTGACTGGGACAGTGGGCACTTACAGGAGGCTTTCACCCCCCCCCTGTGGTAAGCCCAGGGAACCCAGGGAGCTGCTGGGACCCCAGAGGCTCTGATTCTTGTTTCTCCCCAAGGCCCGGCTGCATGGCCCCCTGAGAGACCCAGGGCAGCTCAGGACACTTAGAGTGGAATTCGAGCCCCAGGCTAGGAGGCAGGTCCCAGCTGGGCATCTGGCAGGCTCTGTGGCCTGAAGCAAGTTTCTGTTCTTACCTGTGCCTCAATTCCCCCATCTGTACAAGGAGGAGGGTGACTCCAGGAGGTTTCCACTCAGCCTCACTCTCACCCCCATTCCTGTTCTCCTGGCCCCTGCCCACCTCTCTCCTTGGTGCCTGGCAGGCTGCAGCTCCAGGAGCCCTCCTTGGGGGCACACCCACCCGCGCCTTCCCTCCATGGCCTTCCACTCTCTGTGGCCCCTCTCCCCACTCCATGCTCAGCCCTCCCTCTGCCTTGGGCCTGGTTGGCGAGGTTGACTTAAACACTTCCTCCTCCTCATCCGGGTGCTATGCGTTCTGAGCAAGTTCCTGATGAGTATGTAATGGGACCGTAACATTATTTTGTTTTCCCCCAGTAAAATGGAATAATAACACCCAACTCCCAGAGGTGTTATGAGGATTAAACAAGCTAATGACATTTGCGAAACAGCTTTGTAGGTGGTGCGCCTGTGTGAGAGGCCAGCTTCCCCACCCCCTGCCAGCTGGGCCGTGCCTGTTCTGGTGGCATTCGCTGGCCACAAGCCCGCCCTCTGAGGCTTGGAATTCAGGTCAGAACCCTGCAGAGTTGTCCGGTCCTCTCTCTCAAGGTGAGAGAGGCCTGAAGTCTGGTGAGAGGGGAGGACTGAGCCAGGCAGAACTCGACTACTTACATGTACTAGAGTAGTCCAGGGGGTTGGTGGGGGCTGGAGCCAGACACCCCCTGTACCCCTGGGCATGGGAAGTTTCAGTTTTTCAGGAGAGAAAATGCCGGGCATCACCTGGCACCATCTAAGACAGCAAATGGATCGGAGACTTTATCATGAAGCTTCCCCACTCATCTCAGGAACAAGCCCACAGGCTTCAGTGGAACATAGAAGGTGTCAGGGACCAGGCCTCTGTGCCCTTTCTGCCTTATCTCATCTCTCTTCCTCCTACCCGCTCTGGCCACTCTGAATTCCTTGGGAACCATGCTGTTCACAGGTGATCCTAGGTGATGGGTACTAATATTAAGTAAAGGATGCAGAGATGCCGGGCTTCCCTGGTGGCTCACTGGTAAAGAATCTGGCTGCCGGTGCAGGAGCCGTGGATTCAATCTCTGGATCAGGAAGATCCCCTGGAGCAGGAGATGGCTACCCACTCCAGTATTTTTGCCTGGAAAATCCCATGGATAGAGGAGCCAGGCGGGCTACAGTCCACTGGCTTGCAAAGAGTCAGACCTGACTTAGCAGCTCAACAATAGAGATGTTAGGTGGCTTGCCCAAGGCCTGTGAGCCCAGCTAGCAGTGGAGGAACTGGGAATGGAATCTACCTGGAGCCACGTACCTGATCTCCATGCTCTGCTGCCCCTGGAGCCTCAGGGGAGGAACCAGTGAGGGGGCTTGGCAGTGTTCTGGGTGACAGGATGAAGGGCTGAGTGGGGCAGAGCTGAAGGTTTTGGAAGAGAGAGATGGATTTGGGCATACTTGCGAGAGAGAAGGAAGTGCTGGAATTCGAGGCTTTGAAGCCTGGGAAAACAGGAGACCGGGCCAGGAGAGCTGGCGGCGGTCAGGTTATGTGTGGTGTGGGCACAGGTTGGGGGAGGGGGACGGGTCTGGGGTTTGGGAGCAGAGCCACGTGAGGATTATCTGTCCAGAGCTGCGAGACTGGATACGGGCACCTAGGAGCATGTACAGGGAGAAGCCCTGGGAGCCACAATTCAGGGCCCTCCCAGAAGCTGGCTGTGGTGGGGCGGGGGGTGGGGGTGGGGTGGGGGGTGGGGGTCGTGGTGCAGCAAGAAACCAGACAAGGCCTGGGGGCTAGACACCTGTCTGGGAGAGGACCAGTGGGCAGCAGGGTCGGTTAATGCCCCCAGGACAGAGGGAAGAGCAGCCCCAGTGGGGAGGGTGTGAGACAGGGCTTGTGGGCAGGAATTACCCGGAGGGTGGGTTCTCTTGATTTGAGGAAGAATTTTCTCATCAACGGAGCCCCTGAAGAAACAAAGAAGGTTTCTTCTTTGGGCTCTGAGCTCCCTGTCCCAGGAGGCGTGTGAGCCAGGCCTGGTGGCCCCTCTGTAGAGGGGAACTGTTTCTGCGGGGATTTTTGCAGTGGGTGGTGAGCGAGGTGAGGCCAGAGAGTCTGCATCTGGTCAGGAGGTATTGGTTCCTCCACATTGAACAGACCCCTTCCTTGGCTGCAAGCTCTGACTTGTGTGTGATGGGCCCCTGCCCCTCTGCTGGTCTCAAGCCCTCTTCTTGGAGCGCTTCCCCTGTCTCCTTTCACCCCATGCCCCCTGCAGGGCAGGCCTCTGAGCCAAGGTCTCCTGCCTGTCATCACATGAAGAGAATTACCTGGGAGATCCAGCAGCAGCCGTGGCCAGCCCCTCATCCTATTCCTTGCGCCCCCACCCCCACCATCGGCCTGAGGGCTGCAGTTGACAGGCTGGCCCTGGGGAGGGGGCTCCCGAGATGTTTCCTTAGATGTATAATTGAAATTGCACTGCTTGGTAATTAGGAGAAGTGGCACACTGCTCTATAAATGACTGTAATTATAGTTACTTTCTGCAGCCAAACCAGGAGTTTCGGGGATCACCTGAGGGAACCAGGTGAGAGGGGGAGGGCAGGAGAGGTGAAGACTTGGTTGAGGAGGGTTTGCCATGGGCCAGACCCTCACCTCCAGTTGACTATACTCACAAGGTCCCTTCCAGAGACCCCTAGGGGCTCTAGGTAACTGACTGGCCTGGAGACCATGTAGTTCAAAGCCCCAGTCAGACAGAAGGGAGAAGCCTGGAGAAGGAGGTGGTGGTTTAGTTGCTGAGTTGTGTCCAACTCTTGTGACCCTATGGACTGTCATCTGCCAGGCTCCTCTGTCCATGGGATTCTCCAGGCACGAATGCTGGAGTGGATTGCCATTTCCTTTTCCAGAGGATCTTCCCAACCCAGGAATCGAACCTGGATCTCCTGCATTGCTGGAGGACTCCTGCATTACAGGCAGATTCTTTACTGCTTGAGCTACAAAGGAGGAGACTTGCCCCAAATGAGAGAGGCATCAACCGAAGAGCCTGGACTGGACCCTAGCCTTCCCTCCAGCAGACTGAGCCTCTCACTGGGGATTTTGGTCCATGCCGAGCACTTTCTCCTCTCCTGGTGTTGCCCCTCTATCCGCTTCAGCCTCACACACTTCCACCCCTTCTCTCTGGGCTACATCAGGTCTCTGTGTGATGGCACCTCATCCAGGAAGCCTTCCCTGAACCTCTGGGCAGGGTCAGTGCCTCCTCAGGTCTCTATGGCCCCAGTGTTCCCCTCTGTTCTCCAATGACAATCCTACCCTGTGGACCTGTCTTCTTTAGAAATGATGATCTTGAGGTCATGGATCCCATTCAATTCCCAGCAAGGAAATGGAGATGGCTTGGACTGGCTTTTGAGAACTAGTGGTTAAGTTTTCAGGAATTTCATGAACTGGGTGTTAAATGTAGCCATTGTTAGTGATTAAATTATATAAACCTACAATTAATTTCATTAAAAGGGGAAATACACACAAAACCTCATCACTTTCTAATTATTTTACTGTCTCCTATGCTCATAAGGTGATAGGGTGGTGGGGATACCCTCTACGATGATGTGAACCAACCCAGCCTTCAACATCACATTGGTGACTGGACCCCGGTCATGGTAGGAATTTTGACACTACAGAAATGGGTAGATTCCACTCATCTCAGAGAATTGGTTGTTAAACATTTTCCAGTTTCCCATTCAATTCATCTGTGACCTCCTGCCTTGGCACACAGCAGGGGTCAGTGGAGGGCTGCCCAACAAGAGGGGAGAAAGAATTATCTGCTTCCAACACCTGCCACCATTGCTGACTCTGGCTGCTGCCCCGTTTTCCTCTCAGGGCTCTCAGGGAGGAAGGCACAGGCAAGACCTAGGGTGGGGGCCTGCATCTTTGGGCACCGGGGCAAGGGGTGCCGTATTGCCCAAGACAGGGCTGAGGGGCCCCAGAGAGTCGGCAGGTGTGGGCGGCCTTGGCAGGGCTCATGGAGAACTGGGCCTGGAGGAGATCCTGCTATTTCCTCTCCCAAACGGTCCATGGCAATGTGCCACCTTCCTGCACGCCTTTTCAGCCTGTGCAGTGAGCTGGCTTCAGAGAGGGTGTCTAAAGTCCCCCCTCCAGTAGCACTTTGGGTAAGAGTTGGTCCTTCAGGTTCTTTCTTTAAAGTGGCGCTCCTGGACTTCCTTGGTGGGGCAGTGGATGACAGTCCGTTTGCCCATGCAGAGGACACGGGTTCGATCCCTGGCCCGGGAAGATCCCACGTGCTGTGGAGATCTAAGCCTGTGCACCACAACCGCTGATTTCACGGTCTAGAGAATGTGAGTTTCAACTCCTGAGCCTGAGTGTCCCCACTACTGAAGCCTGTGCACCTAGGGCCTGTGCTCCACAACAAGAGAAACCCCTGCTCGCCACAACTAGAGAAAGCTCACACAGAAGAAATGAAGACCCCAGTGCAGCCAAAGATGAAATAAATAAATATTTTTTAAAAGAGGTACTCCTCTCTTTGGGGAGCAGACCCTTGAGAATCCCAGGTCAGGGATGAGGAAAGAGGGGAAGCTGAGCACTGTCTACCCATTGCCTCACACGCAGCAACCCTGCTCTACCTGCAGTCTACAGAGGGCGGTACTGATGAATTTGCTGTTCAGCAAATTCCAGGATTTCCTGTAGCTCTGTAATATAGTGATTCTCAACCAAGGGCAACCTTGCCCCACCTTCCACCCCCAGGGCACATTTGGCAATATCTGGAAATATTTTTTTTATTGTCATAACTGGGAAAGTGGTGTTGCTGGCATCTATGGGGTAAAGGCCATGCTGCTGCTGCTAAGTCGCTTCAGTCGTGTCCGATTCTGTGCGACCCCATAGACGGAGCCCACCAGGCTCCCCCGTCCCTGGGATTCTCCAGGCAAGAACACTGGAGTGGGTTGCCATTTCCTTCTCCAATGCATGAAAGGGAAAAGTGAAAGTGAAGTCGCTCAGTCGTGTCCGACTCTTAGCGACCCCATGGACTGGAGCCTACCAGGATCCTCCGTCCATGGGATTTTCCAGGCAAAAGTACTGGGGTGGGGTGCCATTGTATCCCGCAGTGCACAGGAAAGGTCCTCACAGGAAAGAATGATCCAGATCAAAATACCAATCATGCTGAGGCTGAGGAACCCTGATCTGGAAAAATGTACCTGGGCACACATAGGCGTAATGTCAGAGGCCTCTTCAGGTAAACAGCTTGTTCAAGGTCACCCAGCAAGTTCTCCTTATGACCCATGCAGTCAGCATAGAAACAGCACACAGCAGCAGCTCAATGAATGGTTGTTAAATCAGGAAGAAAGCCAAGAAAGGATTGGACTCTGGCCTGAAAGTCCTCTCTAGGTGGTCCTGGACAGGACCCCCAGCAACGTGCTCTTGATTCTCATTGGACCCCAACCTCTCAGCAGGCACCACCACTCTTGACCAGCCCCTTCTTGACTGCGGTGAGGAGGAATGAGCCAGGCTGATGGTGGGGCAGGCAGGTCTGTCTGAGGATGAGCAGAAGGATGGGTTGAAGCCAACATCACACAGTTGAACCAAAGAGGCCATGCGGTGTAGGGGTACACCATGGAGGTGGGCACCCAGGGGTAAAGGAGGGCTGAGTCTTGTTGCAGGTGGTGATGAGAACTGGTGTTGCCTCCCCATGGCGCTGTAGAGGGAAGCTCAGATTTTCTGACTACCTGACAGGTGGCCCAAGGTCCTTAATTAGCTAGAAGACTTGTCTGATGCCTGCATCTGGAACAGGCCTTGGAAAACACACTGGAGTTATATGTGTAAGGACCTCAGCTGCCTCCTCCATTCTCTATCCTCTTCACAGAAAGAACTGCCAAGTGTGAGGCATGCAGGCTCCGCAGCTCTACTCCAGGGATTATATCTGGGATTTACTCTCTATTGGCCACGTGACTTCAGGCAAGATACTCAACCTGTTTCCTCACCCGTAGAATGGGTTAACACAACTGTATCTGTCTCATTGGAGAAGGAAGTGGCAGCCCATTCCAGTACTCTCACCTGGGAAATCCCGTGGACAGAGGAGCCTGGCAGGAAACAGTTCACGGTGTTGCAGAGTCAGACACGACTTAGTGACTAAACAACAATCTGTCTCACAGGGTTTGTGGGAGGATCAAATGAGGTAGTTTTTTTTACAAAGCACTTAGAAGGGTGCTTGGCCTAGAGCAAGCACTCAATGAAAGTAAACCATTGCTATGTTATTTTCATTAGGCTCCTCATGCCCTCTGGTGCAAGTGGAAACTAACCAATGGCTCTTCTCTCTGGCATCTCCATCTCTCTGCTGCCCTCTAGTGGCTACTGACTGCACTGCTCTGAAGGAAGGCAAGGCGGTTAATTTGCTGTGTCCACAAAGACAATGTCTTCCTTTGGATTTCAAAGGAAATCTGCTTTTGATTGATTAATGATTGATTCTTGGATAGAGTCAAACAACTAATTTCTTTCCCTTCCTCCCACAGATGAGTAGAACTCATCTGTGGATTGGCATTTGCATATTAGTTTGCTTGAATCAAACTGTTTCTATTTCTATATCTATTTCTGCTATATCTATTTCTGCTTTATTGACTATGCCAAAGCCTTTGACTGTGTGGATCACAATAAATTGTGGAAAATTCTGAAAGAGATGGGAATACCAGACCACCTGATCTGCCTCTTGAGAAATTTGTATGCAGGTCAGGAAGCAAAAGTTAGAACTGGACATGGAACAACAGACTGGTTCCAAATAGGAAAAGGAGTACGTCAAGGCTGTATATTGTCACCCTGTTTATTTAACTTATATGCAGAGTACATCATGAGAAATGCTGGACTGGAAGAAACACAAGTTGGAATCAAGATTGCCGGGAGAAATATCAATAACCTCAGATACACAGATGACACCACCCTTATGGCAGAAAGTGAAGAGGAACTCAAAAGCCTCTTGATGAAAGTGAAAGTGGAGAGTGAAAAAGTTGGCTTAAAGCTCAACATTCAGAAAACGAAGATCATGGCATCCGGTCCCAGCACTTCATGGGAAGTAGATGGGGAAACAGTGGAAACAGTGTCAGACTTTATTTTTCTGGGCTCCAAAATCACTGCAGATGGTGACTGCAGCCATGACATTAAAAGACGCTTACTCCTTGGAAGGAAAGTCATGACCAACCTAGATAGCATATTCAAAAGCAGAGACATTACTTTGCCGACAAAGGCTCGCCTAGTCAAGGCTATGGTTTTTCCTGTGGTCATGTATGGATGTGAGAGTTGGACTGTGAAGAAGGCTGAGCGCCGAAGAATTGATGCTTTTGAACTGTGGTGTTGGAGAAGACTCTTGAGAGTCCCTTGGACTGCAAGGAGATCCAACCAGTCCATTCTGAAGGAGATCAGCCCTGGGATTTCTTTGGAAGGAATGATGCTAAAGCTGAAACTCCAGTACTTTGGCCACCTCATGTAAAGAGTTGACTCATTGGAAAAGACTCTGATGCTGGGAGGGATTGGGGGCAGGAGGAGAAGGGGACGACAGAGGATGAGATGGCTGGATGGCATCACTGACTCGATGGACATGAGTCTGAGTGAACTCTGGGAGTTGGTGATGGACAGGGAGGCCTGGCGTGCTGCGATTCATGGGGTTGCAAAGAGTCGGACATGACTGAGCGACTGATCTTATCTGATCTTGCTTGAAGCAGTACCCTGCTACAAGAGGGCAGTGTAGATCTTCTTGATAGTTAAGATAATTGATCATTTTCTGCTTTTACAGGTGTGATAAGCTTTGACCCCAAACACATTTCTGCAAATATCCTTATCCACCGGCAAAGGCTAACGTTGCCCACCCACACCCTCAGTGGTGGGGGTCACTTGTCAGTATCCTTAAATTCTCTCTCCGCGTCCTACAGCTTGATGTGAAAGCTGTGTAAAATAGTAGAGAGAGCGTCTGTTTTGCTCAAAGCTCTATCTCCGGTGTCCGCCTACCGCAGGCTGTGGCACATAGTCGGTGATCAGAACATGTGTGTGGAATGAGTAGTGCACTCATAGTGGCCATGTTGCCCCCCTGCTCCATCCTCCCCCTCTACAGACACTGAAAAACCAAAGGACACCATTGAACGTAGGGGTTCTGTGCTGAGCGCCGACTGCGCGAAGCTAAGTGCGACGTATCCGTGAACCCGGGGAAAGATTCTTTTAAAAGGGAATGATGAAGTAAAGGGAGGGCATGGCTGCTGTGAGAGGTGGAGGCCAGGTTGGAGAAGGTCTGGACACCTATCTGGTTCAGCTGGTGGTAGGTCGGTGAGATCAAGAAGGGCAGGCAAGAGACCCGGGGGAGCCCCCTAGTTCTGGAAGTGACAAGGCTGCCAGAGGGAGGCTGGAGCTTGGTCTTCCGCAGCACACCTGTGCTTGGGGACAACGTGGCCGATGCTCACCCCAGGTGCGGATCAACTCTGTTATCTCCCGCCCTGGCCTCAGCGAAACACCTGAGATTCGTGCTTTGTCTCCAAGCGTTTTTTCTCCTGGTTTTCACATCTCTCAGCCACGCCCTTGATCCCACCCCCTCACCTCCAGCCAATGCGAGAACCCCAGCAACCCTCCACGCCCAATGCGGAGCTTCTCGACTGAAGCCCCGCCCCACCGTCTCCACCTGCCGCCGAGGCGTGTGGATTGTTCTGATGCTGGGTCAGCTGCGGTCTTTTGCCGAAGCTCCGGCCTTCGCTTGCGCCACCCCGTCCCACCCTAGGGTGGCGGAGGGCCCAGCAACCTTGTGCCTTGCCAGTCGTAGGCCCCGGGGCCCAGCGGGAGCTGCCCGGGATTGCCCTTTCTGAAGGCGGTACCCTCTCCACCGGCAGGGCACAGATTTCAGGAGCAGGGCAGGGGAAGGAGCTGTAGCGCGGGCTGTAGCGTCAACCGACTCCTGGATCCTTCTGACGGGCCTCAGGCTCGTCTGATAAAGGGGGTTTTTCGGCTGCCGGGATCCACTCTGGGACCATATAGGCATTACTGCTAGGGCAGACTTCATAAACCAAATAGGCGGGGACCCGCTGTCCTGTGCTGGCTCTGCGTAGACTGAGCCTCTCTTCTGTCCTCTGCCTCCCGAGCCCACCGTCCTCAAACCCCGGCCGCTGAACTTCCCAATTCCATGCTGTTGCCGTGGGCTTTGGCTCCACCTAGTGGCACAGTGTTTAACTTCCGAGGTGCTGACGCTATGGGACGAGGGAGGCGGCTGGTACACTCGGTACCTTAAAGAGATGGGGGGAGGACAGAGAGACATTTCTCTGCCTCAGCCCTTGCTGCAGACCAGGCTGAGGGCTGCCTCAGCCCAGGCCCTTCCTCTTGTTCCGAGGGGAGGCTGGGGTACTGGGAGAGGTTCTTACCAACCTCAGATGCCCCTGCAGACCCCTCTGCCTCTGTGTGGAGAAGGCTTGGGTAACACCATGCGGGTGTTCCGAGAACTAGTGCCCCTGCCTTTCCTGGCTACATCACTGCCACCCCCGCCTCCATCCCTGGGTGACACCTAGCTGCTGCTGCTGTCCCAGGGCCACCCCAGTCCTGGGAGATCCTCCTTCGCTTCCCCTGAGTACTGGCACACAGTCCAGCTCTCTTCCCACCTTTCTTCCTGCCCTCATTCCAGCTCCTTCTCAATGATTTTCTCTCCCCAGCCTCTCCCTCCTCTCCTCTCTGCATCTACCCCAACAGCCCTCTCCACATCCTTTGTGATAGACATCCTGATGTCTGTCAGCCTTTCCACATCCTCCCTGTAGGGCACTGCCTTACTGTCAGGGAGAAACCTCACAGCCCACTAGCCCCGATGTCACCTTCCTGGAACACGGAGGCCGTAGTCCCCAAATACGTTCAGGCAGCTCATCTGTAACTGGCTGTGAAAACCAGGGCAAGTGGTCCCCTCCCTTCTTCCCCTTCTACTCACCCTCCTTGGGAGGGCAGAGGCACCTGTGCCAACTTCCAAGGCTGGCTTGTCTCAACCTCTGTGCCCTTAGCAGGTCCAGCTACTGGTTGTAGTAAGGAAGTTCTTTCTTTTATGATGTATGACGTGACATGATGTGATCCTGCTTCCATCTCTGCTCTTAACTGGCCCATTGTCTTCTTCACTGGGAGCTAGACTCTGACTTCACAGTCTAACCAAGGTCACGTTTGTCTTGTGTGTGTGTGTGTGTGTGTGTGTAAAGGGATGTATGCTTCAGGTGGAGTATAGGCAAGACGTATTGGCCCAGGTTGCTCATATATTGCCCACAAGAGCCTCCACAGGGGCATCATTTGAATATTTGACAGCTGGAAAAAAAATTACCTGCTCTAAAATAAGAACACTGCAAAATTGAAATCAATAAATCCTTAATCAAATGTCCAACTGTAACATTATATCAACCTCATTAATTGTTAAATTTAGTATTCATGAAACTTTCATTACACTTGAAGGAATGTGTGGGTTGGGTTTTTCTCATTTTACAAGAATTCCCCAATTGTAATTTAAATCAGTTACTCCTAGCCAAATGGTTTCAAGAGCAAAATTATAAATTTCCTTTCAACAATTTTACAGAGGATTTTTAATATTTTAATATGTTTGCACTGATGTGGGGTGAAACCATCAAAAATAAAAAATGCCTGGTCTTATAAAGGTCCAAAAACTGTGCTTAGTCTTGCAGGAGGCAATGAGGCTGCTAGGGTGGGGTGGGGCACAGGAAAGTCTGGAGACGCAGGGGGTGGAGTTAGGGGGCGGTGGGGGGGCGGGTGTGGAGAGGTGGGGGGCGGACAGTGATGGTGACTTGGAAACTGGCAGGGAGTACCCTGGGCTACTTATTCACCTCTAGAGTTGGGGAACAGGGCTCCTCTATTTACAGGAGTCTTAGGGGTGCCAGAAGGGGCCCACGGAGTAGATGAGGGAAGAGTAGGGATCAAGCTTGCGCTCACTGCATGGGAAGTCCCTGTGGGTGCTCAGCCCTTGGGGAGTATGTTCTCATAGGAGGGCTGTGATGGGTGACACTGGGGAGAATCAGTCCTCAGAGATGCGCTTTGCAGGGATCTCCAAACTGGAAACCTTCCTCTGTTGAGGGCTCTGGGCCCCCGCTTCCAGGTCTCATCTTCTTCGCTCCTCCATCCTGTTTTACTCTTACCCCTAATTTCCATCAACTCTGTCCCATATTTTCCTTCATTTTGCTCTCTCCAGTCAAAAAGAATAGCCCAGGATCCATTAATAGAAACAGTTTTCCAAGTGGGGTCCCTCTCCTCCAGGGCATGAAAATTCAGTCTTTGTCAACCTTCATGGCCAGCCTGGGTGGGGAGGACAGATGTCATTCCTTCCTGGGAAGGTCTCCTGACCTTCAGAAGACCATATGACCCCTCCTAAGGTGAAAAAAAGCCAGGAAAGAAGTGGGGGAGGGAGAAAGAGCAAAAGAAATTTAATGCTAGTTTAGTAATAATAATAAAAATATGCTCGAGTCACTTTCTGTTCCTCAAGATTAGAAAGGCCATAACCTTGAGACTTGTCCCCATGGCTGACTTCTCTCCAAACATCTCTAGGTCCTTCCCACCCTCTAATCCAGACTGTTTAAACTACTAGAGTCAGGATGGGGTTAGAACATAGACGATCACTATGAGGAGGGAACGAGGCAGCGGTGGGGTATGGTTTGACTTAGTGACAATTTGACACAGCCTGAATCTGTGCATGTGAAAAGAAACGCATCATTCTCATGAAGGACATCCATACCCTAAGCTAAGTCACAGCAGGTAGTAGAGTGCTCTCAAATGCAAAGAAGTTAGGTGGGCTACTTTGAGAAGCCATGATATTTGAAGTGCTTTATTATCTTACTTAATTCTTGCAACAACACTGAAAAGCAGAAGTGATTATCCCCATTTTTTTTTAAAAGAAATTTAAAGTTTTTATTTATTACTTTTTGGCTACACCGTGTGACTTGTGGGATCTTAGTTCCCTGACTAGGCATTACACCTGGGCCATGACAGTGAAAGTGCGGAGTCCCAAGCACTGGACCACCTGGCAACTCCTGATTATCCCCATTTTAAAGCTGAAAAAATTAAGGCTGAAGTAGCTTGTCCAAGGCCACATGTTCACTCAGTGGTTAACCTAGGATTTAGACCCATGTCCATTTGGCTCCAAAACTTTTGCTTGTTCCACAGTGCAAAATAGTATCACTGTGCCTGCCCAGTGCCTCCTTGCATTGGAGACTGTCTGATCCGCATCCTGAGGCTCTGTCAGCCACAGAGGCTGCTGGCCCCTGGATGCAGAGCTGGATGGTGACATATACCTGCCCATCAGGCTGCATATAGTGGCCCTGTCCACTATGATTGACCAAGAGATGGACATGTGACCCTGGTTGGCCAATCAGACCTCTCCTGTAAGATGTGTGGTTGTTGAAGAGGCCGGGGAGTCCATCTACCTGTAGGCGAGTGAGCTCTGAGGATCATGGAGTCTGGAGTCGCCTTGGCTTCTTCTTGCCTTATGAAGGTGGCCGCAGGAGGGCACAGACAACATGGAAGAAAGGAGAACCAAGAGTCAGGGACAGAGCTGCAGAGAGAGCGTGTGAGCCCTGAAACGCCATTGGATCAGCAGCTTCTGTCCTGACTTTTTAAATTTATGCCCGTGAATTTTTATTTATTTATGTGTTTATTTTTGTTTTAGCCAGTTTGAGCTACATTTCTGCCACTTGTTACTGAAAGAATTCTAACAAATACCATTCTATAATTAAATGTGTTATAAATACGGAAGCTCTTCCCTGCTAGAAAGGGAAAGGCAGTCAGAGTTGTTGATGGCAAGTGACAGAAAGCCAGCTTGAATTGGGTGGCACAGACAGGGGTTCACCTGAAGAAAAGAGGTATACCTGGGCCTCTGGGGCTCTGGGAAGAGAGACAAGGTCTTGGGCATGACCTGTGTGTTCAGAGTTCTTCTGAGTTTCTCTGACACTCTCATTCTTTTCAATGACTTCTTCCCTCTCTCCCTGACTCCTCACTGGTTGGCCACCAGGGAAGGATTGTTGCTCTTTCCTCATATAGGCTTCAGAAGGTTCTGGAAGGGACCATGAATGGCTCAGTCTGGGTGAGTTGATACCCAAGTAGAACTGTCCTCTGTGGTCAGAAGGGAAGGTTACTCAGGACCCATCTGTGTGTTTTTGGGGTCTTTCCCAGAGAAGAAGTGGTTCTCATGAGACAGGGAATTACCATATGGTGTCTACCACAGAAATGAAAACATCATTGTTCAGTCGCTCAGTCATGTCTGACTCTTTGTGACCCCATGGACTGCAGCACACCAGGCTTCACTATCCTTTACCATCTCCCAGAGTTTGCTCAAACTCATGTCCGTTGAGTTGGTGATGCCATCCAATCATCTCATCCTCTGCCGTCCCCTTTTCCTCCTGATCTTAGTCTTTCCCAGCATCAGGGTCTTTTCCAAAGAGTCAGATCTTTGCATCAGGTGGCCAAAGTATTAGAGCTTCAGCTTCAGCATCAGCCCTTACAATGAATGAATACTCAGGGTTGATTTCCTTTAGGATTGACTGATTGGATCTCCTTGCAGTCCAAGGGACCCTCAAGAGTCTTCTCCAGCACCATAGTTTGAAGGCATCAATTCTTTGGTGCTCAGCCTTTTTTATTGTCCAGCTCTTACACGTACATGACTACTGGAAAAACCACAGCTTGGACTATACGGACCTTTGTCAGCAAAGTAATGTCTCTGCTTTTTAATATGCTGTCTAAATATTTGTCATTGCTTTTCTTCCAAGGAGCAAGCATCTTTTAATTTCATGGCTGCAGTCACCATCCACAGTGATTTTGGAGCCCAAGAAAATAAAGCAAGTCATTGTTTCTATTATTTCCCCATCTCTATGCCATGAAGTGATGGGACAGGATGCCATGACCTTCATTTTTTGAATGTTGAATTTTAAATTAGCTTTTTCACTCTCCTCTTTCACATTCATCGAGGCCCTTTAATTCCTCTTCATTTTCTGCCATAAGGATGGTGTCATCTGCATATCTGAGGTATGAGAAATGAAAATACTGTTCATGTATTCTGTGCCAGGCATTGTACTAGAGGTAGGGGATTTTTGAGTTTCCAGGCACATTCCTGTCCTCCACCCCCCTGGACATGTTGTGCAGTGATTAAGCAATAGACCCAGATGTTAGACAGGGTCAGATTTTCAGCTTTCTTTTTCAATGAAAGAACCAGGCTTCCTTCCCATTCTTCCTCCAGTTGGCCTAATTTACTGCAGCCAAGACTTGGTATGTTACCAAGAAAAAAATTACATTTCCCAGTCTCCTTGTAGATAGGTGCAATTATGCAGGTAAGTTCTGGAAAATTAGACATAGCTGGACTTGTGCGGGACCTCCAGGAAGCCTGCTTAGACAGAGCTGGTTCAGCGGGGAGGAAAGAGCTCTTTTTGTCTTCTTTAGTTCTTCCTCCATTTCTGCCTAGAAGCCTGAGTAGAGTTCTGGCAGTGTCTTGGACCATGATGTGTGGCCATGAGGCTACAAAGCCGTTGCTGGCATGCATGGAGACAGAGCTTGGGTTTTCCATAGGACTGATAAACTAGCCCTGGACTGCCTTATATGTGAGAGGAAATCCACTCCTGTTTTGTGTAAGCCTGTGGTTTGGACTTTCTGTTTATCTATCCAAATCTGATCCTAGTCAATATATTTACCTTCTCTGTCACAGGCAGAATTTTGCATGCATGTCCAGTTACTTAGTCATGTCTGACTCTTTGCCATCCTATGGACTATGTAGCCCACCAGGCTCCTCTGTCCATGGAGTTTTCCAGGCAAGAATACTGGAATGTGTTGCCATTTCCGACTGCAGGGGGTCTTCCCAACTCAGGGATTGAACCCACGTCTCCTTCATCGGCAGGTGGATTCTTTACCATTGAGCTACTTGGGACGCCCAGGCAGAATTTTAGATGGATCTAAATGTGTACTAGGCCCACTCTGAGAACTGCAGGGTAGTTCCAGAATGTCAGAGGTGATGCGAAAGTAGAGCAAAAGAGCTTGGCGAGCCCTGGCCGGCTCTCCTGAGAGACCCAAGAGGGATTTGAGCTTGCCTGCCCATGAGTCCAACTGCACGGCTCAGATAATTCACATACCCCTTGTGAAGGACTTGGTGAGGGTGGACCTTAACTTCCTGTCACTTTCAGTTTGAGCACTGGCAGAAACAGAAAGGGAGCAAAAAACTGATATAATAGCCATAAAGTGAAGTCGCTCAGTCATGTCCGACTCTTTGCGGCCCCATGGACGGTAGCCCACCAGGCTCCTCTGTCCATGGGATTCTCCAGGCAAGAATACTGGAGTGGGTTGCTATTTCCTTCTCCAGGGGATCATCCTGACCCAGGGATCGAACCCAGGTCTCTTGCATTGCAGGCAGATGCTTTAACCTCTGAGCCACCTGGGAAGCCCAATAATAGCCATATGTATACATAATATATATAGGATTTCATTATTTCCTGCAATAGTTGGTGATCTGGGGTGCTAATTTTTCCATGAACAGATGAAGCAGCTAAGCATTTGCCCAGGGCCCCATCCCTGACTGGGCAGATAGGAATTCAACCACATACTTGTCAGTTCTCAAAATTGTTTATGAATTCCCACTCCATGCAAGTGTTGAATTGGGCTGGTAGTTGAAGTCGTATCTAGAATGACCTTCTGGAATTTGAAGGCTCTAAGACGCATCAAGGCCTGAGTGCCCCAAACTGATCTCATTGCTGGGATTCATCTAAGAGGTCTCCCAGGGTTTGGTTTTTAATCTTAAAAATCTAGTATTTCAGCATTCTGTCTGGGAAACAAAGTGAGAGCATGCCAGATATGTGAGTGTCCTGGAGTTTCTTCTTAATCAAGTCTCTTCATCAGGTGGTGGACACTCCTAGGCTGATTGGTACTTAGGAAAGAGTTCACTGACCCTGGTGTGCAGGGTAGCCCAGGGAGTGGCTGGGACATGTCCTGAATCCCCCGCTCAGGCACTGGAGCGGGGGATTGTCCTTGAACTATACCATGAGTTTGGAATTCCCTAGTGGTCCAGGGAATTCCACGACCTCACTGCCTGGATTAGAAAGCATTCAGTTTCAGACAGTAGAAACTATAGTTTTATGGAAAGTTTCCAAACTAGCTGAAACTATAAAGAGGACTTGTCGGCTCATATAACTGGAAAGTCTCCAAGTAGACTTGGTTTAGAGCTGGTTTAATTCAGCATTCCTACAGTGGCATCAAGGGCCTGATTTCTTTACATCTTTCTAAAAACTGGATTCCCCTTTGTAGTTGCGAAGATAGCTGCCTAGAATTTTGGGAGGTGCAGGCTTCCTCAGTGAGATTTAAAATATGTCTACACATTTAGAAGGCGCAAAGCCAATCCCCTTCTCTTTGAATGGGGCTAGACTTAGGGACTTGCATCTAACAACTTGGAAAAAGCAGAAGTGACACCATGTAGGTTCAGAGACGAGGTGGTGAGAGAACACAGCTTTGAGCTGCTGTCCCTGAGATCACTTGCTCTGGGGAAAGCCAGCTGCCGATATGGTGAGGACACTCCAGTGACCCTGGAAGAGGCCCCTGAGGTGAAAAGCTGACCTCCGACCAGTAGCCCGGGAGAACTTGAGTTGCCCTGCCAACAGCCACTCAGAGGTCTTGAGGAAGGGCCAGTTTAATCCAGTGAGCTTGGAGGCCGATCCCCGGCTCTGGCCAAACTTCAGGCGACAGCAGCCCCTCAAAACAGCCTCTGAGCTAGCAGAGTTATTCCTGGATTCCTGGCCCTCAGAATCTGTGAGGTAATAATTATCTGTTGTGTAAAGCCACTAGGTTTTGAGATAGTTTGTTAAACAGGAATAGATAACTAACGTGGTCGTCCTTGCCCAAGGAGAAAATATGCTTCTGGAAATTCTTTCAGGAAAGTGAAGAAGCCTTTGTCCCAGAAGCCGCCAGTAAACCCTTCCTCACGTCTTATTGGCTCAGACTGATCACAGGCCTATTCTTCAACCAATGACTGGCCAGGGGCTCAGAGGAGGCCGATAGCCTCTGGCCTGGGCCACTGCTGGGGTCAGTGCCCCAAGAACATGGGCTGAGGGGGAGGGGCGGGGGCCTGACCAGAGTTGGGGTGCTGCCAAGAAGTGGCCGTTCATGCTCCTCCCACAGAGGACTGTGGGGCCACTTAAAGAGATTGGCTTCAAGGCAGAAATCCACGAATTTCACCTTGGTTCTGACAGTCTGTGAAGAGAAACAAGTTGACTGCTTTTCTTTGTGAGAGTTCGTTGCTCCAGTGCCGCCTGTAAGACTTGACCTTCCTGGGCTGATGTCATCATTCCAGGCTCAGGGCCATCAGTGAGGCAAAGCAGGTTCCCTCCAGAGTCTCTTTATCAGAGAGTCGTGCCTGGATGGGGCAATGGTTACCCCCCCTAGGAGAACAACAACCACTCTTGATAAGTACAAAGAGAAAAAATATATAAATATAAAATATACAAGTATAATATAAATATAATTTTTTAAATATATTTTTTTCTAAAAAAAAGCTGCTGCTACAAATTTGTTGGAAGTGGTCCAGCACTGCTGGAATCCTAGGTCAAGTGACTGTGCGAGGACAGCTTTCACTGTTCCAGGTGATCTGTGGGCTGATAACACAGCAGAAGGGTTTGGAGGAGGTCAGCTTGTGAGTGTATGAGTGTGTGTGGTCACAGCCTTGTTGAGATGCCACTCACATACTACACCATTCACCCACTTAAAGTGTACAGTTCCATGGTTTTTTGTATATTCAGAGAGTTATGCAGCCATCACATACATTGATTTTAGAACATTTTCCTGCTCATCACCTGCCAAAGAAACTCTATTCCCTTCAGATATCATCCTCTCAGCTGGAAGCAACTGCCCCTCTTTCTCTTTTATGTGTGCTTTACATATATGCTTTGCCAGCAGATAAGATTTTGGGGGGAAAAAAAGAAGAAATGTCATATTGTCCACTGTAAAACATAAGGTATAGTGTAGATTATAGTCATCAAGTGCAATGCGTGGTGTGTGTGCTTCCTAACAAATATGCGTTTATCAAGTGGGCTGTAGTTTTTCTAAAAAAAAGATTTATTTATTTTTATTTTTAATTATTTTGGCCGTGCTGGGTCTTCTTGCTGAAGGCTGGCTTTTTCTAGTTGTGGTGAGCAGGGGTTACTCTTCATTGTGGTCCACAGGCTTGTCATCGCAGTGGCTTCTCTTATGGCCGAGCATGGGCTCTGGGCACGTGGGCTTCAGTAGTTGCAGTGTGTGGGATGTGTAGTTGTGACCCATGGGCTTAGTTGCTCCTTGACACGTGGGATCTTCCAGTACCAGGGATCGAACCAGTGTCCCTTGCGTTGCAAGGGGGATTCTGAACCACTGGACCACTAGGGAAGCCCAGGTGGTAGTTTTGTTGACTGATGTTGTATGATTGATCCTTGTTGTCTGGGGAAGTGGTGGATGCAGGGAGAGGGTGTGTGGGGGGACTGGGATGGGTCTGGGGTGTGGTATGATGGGGAGGGTTGTGGAGGCAGATCAGTGAGGAAAACAACAGAGCCAGTGCATGGACAGGAGTTGACATCCTGACTTCAGTGGTGACCTGATTTGCTAAGATTTTGGAGTGAGTTCAAAGTGGCCTGACCACAGACCTCGGCTCAAGGGATCCAGAGCTCCATCTGAGTCAGCCATGTTGAATCACAGCCCAGATCAGGGCCAACTGGGGAAGGATGACATGGGTTGAAGTTCAAGGTGAAATTCCTTTGTTCAAGTTCTTCCAAGGACTGGGGAAATAAAGACTTTCTCATCACCTCTTCTCTTGCTCTGATCTTCCCCCCGTCATCAGCCAGACACCTACTCTCTGGAAATCTGCAGTGGGTGCCCAGCTGGCCTTTCACAGCGCAGGCTCAGGGTATGGGCTAGCCATTCCTTTCCAGAATGGCCACTCCTGATCAGTCCCTTCAGGCTCTTTCGGGTGCTCGAGGCCTAGTTTCAGGCCTGCTTCTGCTCTTGCCTTGCTCAAGTAACCCAGGGTAGGGCTCTGCCCTCTCTGGACCTCAGTCTTCCCATCTGTACAACAGGAGACCAAAGAAATGATTCCCAAGGGCCTTTCTAGGTCTTTCAGCCTAGACCAGTTAGAGTAATGTCATCATCGCTCTACAGCTTGCAGGGTTTTGTCACATTATTATGCTCTCATTGGTGTCCTCAGGCTCACTTCTCAATAGCATGCTGAGAGCCCAGGCCTGGGAGAGGGATAACCTGGGTTTGAATCTCAACTCTGCTTCTGGTTAGTGCAGTGTCTTTGAGCAAATACCCATTCTGTCTATGCCTTGGTTTCCTCATCTGTAAAATAGGGAAAGTATTAAAACCTACCTCATAAGGGAGGTGTGAAGATTAAGTGGATTAATGCATGTAATATGCTCTGCACATACTAGACATTCACTATATCATATCAATACAGATAGGAGATTGGGATTGACGTAAATACACTACTATGTGCAGCAGGCTTCCCTGGTGGCTCAGATGGTAAAGAATCTGCCTGCAATGCGAAAGACTGGGGTTCAATCCCTGGGCTGGGAAGACTCCCTGGCGAAGGGAATAGCAACCCACCCCAGTATTCTTGCCCGGAGAATTCCTTGGACAGAGGAGCTTGGCGAGTTATAGTCCATGGGGTCACAAAGAATTGGACACGACTGAGTGACTCTCTCTCTCTCTCTCTCTCTCACACACACACACACACACACACACATAGAAAATAGTTAACTAATGGAAACCAACTGTATAGCCCTGGAAACTCTATTCAGAGCTCTGTGGTGATCTAAATGGAAAGGAAATCCAAGGAAGAGGGGATCTATGTGTACAAATGGCTGATTGACTATTCTGTATAGCAGAAACTCACACAACATTGTAAAGCAACTATACTCCAATAAAAATAAATAAATAAAGCTTATGTGTGTACCACCACCACCACCGTACCACCAGAAAAATAAAATACAGACAGGGAAACTTACAGGGCTTGTCCAGGTGCAGAAATGGAAAACCAGACTCTTACTGATTTTGCTTGGGTGGCAGGCTGCCTGGGGGGTACACCTCTCTACTTCTGTTGGGGCTGTCTGCTTGACCCCCATCAGCAGTGTGTTAGAGGGGGCTCTGGAAAATTCTGGAGCTGTGGTCTGGGAGGTCAGGATGACACAGAGATGTGGGTGGCCTGTGGGGTGAGTGTCAGGCAGTAAACAAGGCTGTGTGCTGTTTGCTGGGGACTGAGTCCTTCCCTCTAGTTGGGGTGATGTGTGGAGAGGGCAGGGCCCCAGTGTCCAGGGAATCATTTCCTTCTTGCAATTGATTTTTCCCCTCCCTCACCCTGACACCTTTCACTGCTGGACATGGCATGACTCAAAAAGAATATTCTCTGGAGCTGATCACCTTCCTTCCTCACTGGCCTTGTCCCCACTCCCTCAATGCCCTGGCACCTGGACTCAAGGCCCTGCCTCCCTCAGCCTCTCCTTTTCCCTCTGCTCCTCTCTGCCTATACAGGTTTCCCTTATTCTGTGCTAAGTCGCTTAAGTCATGTCTGACTCTTAGCAAACCTATGAACTGTAGCCCTCCAGGCTCCTCTGTCCATGGAATTCTCCAGGCAAGAATACTGAAGTGGGTTGCTGTGCCCTCCTCCAGGGGATCTTCCTGACCCAGGGATCAAACTCGTGTCTCCTGTGTCTCCTGCATTGGGAGGCGGGTTCTTTACCCCTCCCTGAGTGGTGACTTAAGTGCTGCCTGGGAAGCCCCATAGGTTTCCCTTATTTTACCCCAAAGAGGGAAAACAGAAAGCACCCTGACTGGACCTGTCTGCCCCATCCGAGTCCTGTCCGGGTTCCTTCTGCCCATCACCTCACTGCTCCAAGGGAAGGTCCATACCCATGGTTCTGGAGTGCAAGGCTTCTGCAGAGGGCTCTGAGAACCGTGTTCTCTGACTTCCGATGACCCTGTCAGATGGCTCATTTGACCACCGTGGATACTCACTCTCGGTGAAGATGCATACATGTCTTGGGTCACCAGCTGGTAAAATGTAGAGCCATAGTCAACCTGGTCAGCTTGATTCCAAACTGTGATTTCACTTCTCCCTGTTTCATCTCTCCCATTCCCTTCTCATTTGTTCTCTGGAACTGATCCTTCATCTGTTGCCTTGGAGAGGAGGAAATTGGCATGAAATCAGCAGGCGGTGGATGGGCCTTCACTTAGGCAAACCTCTCGCTGATCTAGCCCTCCATGAGACAGTCCAATGTCAGGAAACCAAAGGCACAGGCACTTGAAGAGTGAAAAATGCCAATACTGGGGCTTCCCTGGTGGTCCAGTGGCAAAGAATCCACCTTCCAATGCAGGGAACATGGGCTGGATCACTGGTCCAGGAGCCAAGATTCCTACATGCTGAGGGGCAACTGAGCCTCCATACTGCAACTACGGAGCCCATGGTCTGGAATCCATGCGTCACAATTAGAGAGAAGTTCATGTGCTGCAACGAAGAGACTGCATGCAGCAACTAAGACCAAACACAGCCAAAAATAAAATAAATACAAGCTAAAAAAAAAAAAAAACAAGAAAAAAAGAAAAACGCCAATATTGACAGACACACAGCCCTTCCCCTGGGGAGGTGTGACCACTTTATCCGCTCTCCTCATGAAACCTGCTCCCCTTGACTTTCTCCTGCCTCCTCTACATGCTTCTCCTTTGTCCTCTTTGCAGATTCTCATCTGGGAGCCCATGGGGGCCATCAAGCCTCAGCCCACGAATCTGACTTCATCCTTCTCTTTGGAGGCCAGAGTCCATCTAGTCCTTCCCTGCCTCAAGGCTTTCTCATTGCCTCCCCTAATTGTGCCCTCCATGGGGTCAGGGCCTGCATGGCCTTTGGACCACCACCCCCCACCCCCCGCAAAGCATTACCCAGCCCAGTGTCTGGAGTAGGGATGTCAAATGCTGCAGGTGGGGAAATAAGTAAAAGCACCAGCCTCCCTCCCCCCACCTCCACCTCTTGGTTGTGACCTGGCAAAATCTGGCCCCACCTAATCACCCAAGGAGACCTCTGAACCTCAGAGTTTTGAACTTAAAAGAACAAGGCACAGATAAACTCCTTCACAGAATGTGACGCAACCTTTCCGAGAGACAGCTCAGGGGCATTTAATAACAAATGAGAAATGCTTATGAAGATGTTGATGACCATGTGGCAGCACTGAAAATTTTATAAACATAATGATCATAGCTGGGTGCACAGGATGTCTGGAGGGTTTCTGGGTCAATGCGTTGAAGTTTGCTCCTTGGATTCATTGAACCAAGAAGGCTCTGGGCCTGTGGATACCACCTGCAATGAAGTGAGTGAGATGTCTTGTACTGAAAATGTATAAGATTCTTCCTTAGGGAAAATGATCAGCCTAAGTGAAAAGTCATATAACTGCTGACACTGGAGATCTGTCAGGGTCCTCTCTCATGACCTTGCCCTGAAGCCACAGCTGGGCAAGCCTTGTTCACCTGCTCGAAACTGGACAGTCTTGTGTGTGTGTGTGTGTGTGTGTGTGTGTGTGTCGCGCGTGTGTATGTGCAGTCATTCAGCTGTGGCTGACTCTTTGTGACCCCATGGACTGTAGCTTGTCAGGCTCCTCAGTCCATGGAATTCTCCAGGCAAGAATACTGGAGTGGGTTTCCATTTCCTACTCTAGGGGATCTTCCCAACCCAGGGATGGAACCCAGGTCTCCTTGCAGGCAGATTCTTACCCTTTGGGCCACCAGGGAAGCCCCAGCCTTTTGGGTCCTTTGGGTCCTGACTGTTAAATTTGGAGTCAAGGCAGGACTCCTAAGGAACTGCCAAAAATCAGTGGACATTTGAGGAAACTTCTGACATGAAAAGTACAGACTGAAACAAATAGAAAAACAAACTCAGAGGAAACAGAGATAATACAGAGAACAAAAGAAAATTGAAAACAAAAAAACTTCAAAAACAATCCTGTGATTTGTATTTTCAGAGATTTGAGAAGCTGACATGTCCATATTGTGTCCACATGCAGACACAGGAAGGGGCCTGAGGAAGCTAAACAATGGATTGTTGTTGTTCAGTCGCTAAGTCATGTCTGACTCTTTGCCACCCTGTGAACTGCAGCACTCCAAGCTTCCCTGACCTTCACTATCTCCCTGAGTTTGCACAAACTCATGTCCATTGAGTCAGTCATGCCATCCAACCATCTCGTCTTCTGTTGCCCCCTTCTCCTCTCGCCTTCAATCTTTCTCAGCATCAGGATCTTTTCCAATGAGTTGACTCTTATCAGGTAGTCAAAGTATAGGAGCTTCAGCTTCAGCATCAGTCCTTCCAAAGAATATTCAGAGTTGGTTTCCTCTAGGATTGACTAGTTTGATCTCCTTGCTGTCCAAGGGACTCTCAAGAGTCTTCTCCAACACCATAGTTCAAAAGCATCAGTTCTTTGAATCTCAGCCTTCTTTATGGTCCAACATTCACATCTGTACATGATTATTGGAAAAACCATAGCTCTGACTAGACAGACCTTTGTCGGCAAAGTGATGTCTCTGTTTTTTAATATGCTGTCTAGGTTTATCATTGCTTTTCTTCCAAGGAGCAAGTATCTTTTAATTTCATGGCTATAGTCACCGTGAGACTGGAAGTTGAAGGAGAGAGTCTCTTATTAGATGGAATGAAGAGACAGAGAAATGTAGTATGGGAGAGAAAAGAAAAAAATAGAGAGATAAATCCAGGAGGTTCACATGTAACAACTAGATCTAGAAACAGAGAAAAGAGAAATCAAAAGGGAGAAATTATGAAGTAAATTATACAAGAAAATGTCCAGGAATTTGAGGATGTGATTTTCCAGATTAAAAGGGCTTACCAAGGAACCAGCCCCAGAACTAATGTGACAAGATGCATTGTGAAATTTGAAGCAACCGAAATAGAGAAGGTCCTATGAACAACTGGAGGAGGTGGCGGGGTGGGGGTGGAAAGAAGGCAAATGTGAAGGTTCAGGAATCAGAACGGCTTTGGACTTCTCAACAACAGTTCCAAGATTCTATATCCAGCTAAACTTGCCATCAAGGTTGAGAGTAGAATAAAGAGATTGTCAGAACAGCAAGATCTCAACTTTGACCTACCATGCTCTCCTTCTAAGAAAGGTCCTGAAAATAGGATGGGGAGCTAGGAAACAAGGACGAAAGGAAATACATCAGCGTATTTGTCCACCATCAAGATCTACCCACAGTTCACCCTGGAAGGAATTTGGGGCAAAGATCAAGAATGAGGCAGTCTGTGCTCTGGGAAAACAAGTAGAGGAGGCCTCCAGAGGTTAGATATCTTGAGGAGAAAATTGTCTGAGTACAGATTCCTCCACCTTGCATACTTACAAAAGA
This sequence comes from Tragelaphus eurycerus, assembly GCA_935064755.1. Classification (NCBI taxonomy): domain Eukaryota; kingdom Metazoa; phylum Chordata; class Mammalia; order Artiodactyla; family Bovidae; genus Tragelaphus; species Tragelaphus eurycerus. The sequence continues at coordinate 5,056,575 of CAKXYN010000120.1, read as the reverse complement.
ACTAAAGTACTTTACTGAGATACCATTCCTCATGACTAACAGGAGCCTTCCAGCGAAATGTGTGTTAGATTACACGTACGCCTTCTCCAAAATCACGTATACACTGACTTCTCTCCTTACCTCTTTGGCACAGTTCTTCAGAGCTGTCTGAGCGGCTGTGTCCTGGGCTATAGTCCTCAATAAGTCTCCCAATAAAACTGAAACTCACAACTCTCATATTGTGCTTTTTTTTTTCTTCAGTTGACATTTGGTTTATGTTTATCTTAGTGTGATAGAATGACAGGTGTTACAGTGGCAGTCCCCATGACAAACCCATGGCCCCCTGTTTCCATCAAACACCACTTTGTTTTGCTTCTTGGTATTTTGTTGTTGTTGTTGTTGCCCATGTCCCACAACACGTGAGATCTTTGTCCCCCACATTGGAAGTGCAGAATCTTAACCAGTAGGCCACCAGGGAGGTCCCTTAAAAGCACTTTGTTATGAGACTTTCTCTCTTTGGTTCCCAGAATGTCCCCATAACAAATCTATGCTGCTGCTGCTGCTAAGTCGCTTCAGTCACATCCGAATCTGTGCGACCCCATAGACGGCAACCCACTAGGCTCCTCTGTCCCTGGGATTCTCCAGGCAAGAATCCTGGAGTGGGTTCTCCAATGCATGAAAGTGAAAAGTGAAAGTGAAGTCGCTCAGTCGTGCCCGACTCTTAGCAACCCCGTGGAGTGTAGCCTACCAGGCTCCTCTGTCCATGGGATTTTCCAGGCAACCGTACTGGAGTGGGTTGCCATTGCCTTCTCCAACAAATCTATAGGGCATAAACTAAAAGTAAGATGATACAAAATGATCCAACTTAGCTTTATAAAGTTAGGTATAAGTGATGATTGACATGTAGGAGTGTGATGAACTTTTAGAAATATAGTTCAGTTTAGCTCAGTCGCTTAGTCATGTCCAACTCTTTGCGACCCCATGGACTGCAGTACATCGGGCCTCCCTGTCCATCACAAACTTCTGGAGTTTATCCAAACTCATGTCCATTGAGTCAGTGATGCCATACAACCATCTCATCCTCTGTCATCCCCTTCCCCTCCTGCCTTCAATCTTTCCCAGCATCAGGGTTTTTCCAATGAGTCAACTCTTCACATCAGGTGGCCAGAGTATTGGAATTTCAGCTTCAGCATCAGTCCTTCCAACGAACACTTAGGACTGATCTCCTTTAGGATGGACTGATTGGATCTCCTTGCAGTCCAAGGGACTCTCAAGAGTCTTCTCTAACACCACATTTCAAAAGCATAAATTCTTCAGTGCTCAGCTTTCTTTATAGTCCAACTCTCACATCCATACATGACTACTGGAAAAACCATAGCGTTGACTAGACGGACCTTTGTTGGTAAAGTAATGTCTGCTGTTTAATATGCCGTCTACGATGGTCATAGCTTTTCTTCCAAGGAGCAAGCATCTTTTAATTTCATGGCTGAAGTCACCATCTACAGTGATTTTGGAGCCCCCCAAAATAAAGTCTGCCACTGCTTCCACTGTTTCCCCATCTATTTCCCATGAAGTGATGGGACCGGATGCCATGATCTTAGTTTTCTGAATGTTGAGCTTTAAGCCAACTTTGTTTACTATTGATTCATTGAGAGTGCTTAGTAGTCAAGAATAGAATTCAGTCCAGCTAGTATTTCTCAGGGAAGGAACTTATCAAGGGTTACCGTGTCATTCACAAAATCTCTCAGAGGGAAGTTAATCAGGCTTGGATGCCACGGTGTCAGAAACATCAGTTGAATCATATCCCAGGGCTGCCTTGGTGGCCACCCCCTGATCCCTGCCCATGCCTTACCTCCCCCCGCACCCCCTGCCCTGCCCCCCCACTGGGCTCACACACCGCAGCTGCCCAACCTGGAGGTCTCTGCCACAACAGGTGCCAGATACCTTCCACATGGTGCTACCTCTCCATGTCACTAGCTTCTCAACTAACATTTCACAAAAGGGGCGTTTGATTGGTGGAGCCCAAGTCATTGGCCTGCCACCGGGTACAAGGGATGCTGGGAAAGGGAGCTTCTGGCTTTTGCCTCCAAACGGGGTGTGGAGTTCTTAAATGGAGAATCTCTAAAAGAAAGCAATGCATGGGCATTTGTCGCTGGGACAGCACAGCCCTGGATGCCCAGCATTTGTCCCTGGGACAGCACAGCCCTGGATGCCCAGCAGTTATTTTGGGTTTTTTTGGCTGTCCTGAGTCTTAGTTGTGGCAAATCTTCCATCTTCATTGCCGCATGTGGGATCTTTCTATTTTTAGCGGTGGCCTGTAAGCTCTTAGTTGCTAAAGTGGAATCTAGTCCCCTGGGATCTAGGCCCAGGGATCCAACCTGGGCCCCCTTCATTGGGAATACAGAGTCTTAGTCACTGGGCCACCAGGGAAGTCCCCCAGCATTTTTTGGATAAAAGACAGTTTTGATTCATTGGCCCCATAAACAGTTGAGTCTGATGGTCACTTTCTGGGCCAGCAGGACAGATGTTTGAGTAGGACAATGCTGTCATCCTCGCTGGAACCCACTGAGTGAACTGCTGCCCCTTCCTTACCAGAAGGGCGGTGCTCTGCACAGCTTCTCGGGACCAGGGCTTCTAGTACCCTCCCCAGTCTGGTCGTCTGTGTTCTGTCTGCAGTGCTCACCCTCAGCCAAGGACTTCCTTCTTTCCACTGTACCTAAGGATCCGGGATCTGCTTCATTTGGATTTTACTCCTACTCGGTGAGGCAGTTTCCTCTTTGCAAAGGCCCATTCTTTTTCTTTATATTTTAATTGTGTATATTTCATAAAATACAAATGTTGCAAGTTGATGGCTCAGGTGAATTTTTACAAATGTAAAGACACAGATTAAGATAGATAACATCCCTGGACCCCAGGAAGTTCTTACATTTTTCTCTCCTAGTTACTATCCCACAAGAGAACCACTTCTAAATGGCACAAATTCATTTTGCCAATTCTTGAACTTTGTCAAAATGCAATGCAACAGTATATACCCTTTCATGTCTGGTTTCTCTCACTCCAAATGAAAGGCTCAGGAGATTTCAATTTTTCTTGTTTGTCCTTTTCCTTAGTGTTCTACAGTGAGCAAGCATTACTGTAATTCAGTTTATTTTTTACAGATAGGAATATCTTTAAAAATAATTGCAATACCTGTCAATTACAACATTTTCAGAAAGTATAGGGCTTTTTTTTTTTTTTTTGTGAGCAGAAAAAGTAGAACTTGAAAAGTCATAGAACTATACAAAAACAGTTGATAATCATATGCATAGAAATAATGAGGTGGCAACTAAGATGTGTGTTGTCCCAAAGTTGCAAGGTGGCTCCAATCTCCTCTTGGGTCCCTCATCATTAACCCCAACAGCAGGCTGTCTGCACAACCTTATAGATTCCTGCAGCAGCTAGTGTAACTAAACCAAATTTGGGTCTGCCTGCCTGACTTGCACCAAAGCCAACCTGCTGACACCAGGCTGTGGTGAAAGAAAGTACAGTGTTTATTGCAGAGTGGCAAGCAGGGGAGTGAGGTACAAGCCTCAGAGCCACTCTGCTTGGTCTTTGAGTTAGAGGTTTTTATTTATTTTGTTAATTAATTAATTTTAGTTTGGGTTGCCATAGGACTTGGTTGCTGTTCATGGGCTTTCTCTAGTTGCAATGCATCAGCTTCTCAGTGCAGTGGCTTCTCTTGTTGCAGAGCCTGGACTCTAGGTGCGTGGGCTCAATGTTTATGATGCTTGGGCATAGCTGTTCCTTGACATGTGGGATTTTCCTGGACCGGGGATCAAGCCTGTGTCCCCTGCATTGGCAGGTGGATTCGTATCCACTGTGCCACCAGGGAAGTTCAAGTTAGAGGTTTTTTAAATGGGGAAGAGCAAAGAGGCTGGAATGAAGCATGGTCTTGTGACACTTATGTGGCATTTCTTAAATGTAGTTTTGGGAGTCAAGATGTCCCTAGTTTATAATTCTTTATGGCTTGGGGATCTGTTAGCTTATCCTGTCCTGAAGAAACAACTTGAGTTTTTATGTTGATGATGATATCTAGAACAGCAATTTTAGTACATTAATGATGTTATTGACAACACTTTTATTCATTTAACTTTGATTAGCACAGGATAGAGGTCAGAGGGGACAAAGAAAAGGAATAAAGTTTTAGGCATAAAGGTTAATCAGGGACTTTCCTGGTGTGGTCCGGTGATTAAGAATCCACCTTTCAATGCATGGGACTCAGATTTGAGCCTTGGTGGAGGAACTAAGATATAACCTGCCCAACACAGCTAGAAAAAAGCCCGTGCACCACATGGAGACCCTCTGTGCCACAGCTAAGGCCTGACACAGCCAGATACGTTAAAAAAAAGGTTAGTCATAAACTCAGTAAGGGAACTCAGTTTTAGGGGGATTCAGTTACAATAGGTCTCTTTTTAGGCACACAACAGAGGTGCCTAAAAAGCAAAGGGCCCCAGTAGAAGACAGGCATAAATCTGTACCATTTCTGTATCATTACAAGGGCCCACTGGGGCTGGCACTGAGCTTAGAGACACAGGGGTCTTCTGTGCTTTGGGGACCCTCTCTGACTGCAGGAATTCCAGGTCAAGCCTTTGTACTATCAACTGGAAAAAAAAAAAGCACACACACACACAAGGTCAGAACACTGGATTTCAGTTTTATTTTGGGACTTACCTGAAGACTGTTGCGAGGAAGACATTTTCCTTTACCCTTTTAAGTTCTTCTGGCTGGTATAAGAATGAAATTGACATGAGACAGATTAACAGAAGAAATAAAATGAAGTTAGTGACATGAATACATGGGAAAGACCCAGAAAAACTGAATAAGTCGCCAAAATGGCTGAAACCTTCACCATAGATACCATCTTCAACTGAAGACAAAAGAGGATGCTGGAGGAAGGAGTTTAAGACGTTGAAGGGGCAGGGAGATAGAAAAGCAAATGCTTGGTAAATAATGTTTGGTGGGCCATGTGGAGACAATGGGATGGAGAGGTCTCCCATCTCCAAGCATTGCCCCCGCCCCCATGCACATGCTCATGCCTGCGTGTGCGCCTGCTCAGTTCAGCCGTGTTGGACTCTGTGACCTCATGGCACATGTATTCTTTGTAGATGTTTCTGATAATAAGTCTGTTTCTCAAACAGACCCTCTATCTAAATTCTTTAGGGAATTTGGGAGAAAATGAAAAGCTTCTACATGAGTCTTTTGTTTCCATCTTGAAACAATATGCATTTCAGAGATATTTTGGGCATGTTTTGCTTCCTTGCAGTCCTGCCTTTGAAATTTTTCAGAAGTTTCACATTCCAAAAGCTGAGTTTGTGGATTGTTCCATCTTTCTTAGTCCTGATAACAGGACTCATTTTAGGAGATGCTGATACAGGGGGATTCTCAAAGTTGGAGATGCTGATACAGGGGGATTCTCAAAGTTAGGTCTATAAGGTGCAAGCAATCAGGTATTTAATAAGAGACATTTCTATGGAAGAAAACAAAGGTTAGTGATTGGAGCAAATTACTAATATAAACCGAGTGTCTGAGTCCTCAAAGCTACCAGTCAAGGTCTAGGTGTGAGGGTCGAACCACCTGTTGAAGTTTGAAATGTCCGTGATGATGCTGCCAGGTATTTAGGTAAACTTTCTGAGTGGCCCCAACAACAACAGAAGAAAGCTGTTTAAACATGAGCTGTTGTGGTGATTTCTCTGAAGTTTCTATCCAATCATCCAGCTTTAGTTTGCAGGGCTTCAGGAAAAAGGGCAGTTTTCGTTCTCAATGATTCCAAGTCAAAGTTGGAAAAAAATTGGAAGAGTGTGGAGGGCTGTAGTCAAATATTTGAGGAAACCCTAAGAAGTCAGGATCCAGTCCAGCTTACTGATGGAAAAACAAATACCTCAAAGATGATAAACACAGCCAGAATCTAACATCCACAACTGCTGTGTTATAGATTCTGCCGAAACAATTTTTTTGTCTCTGTAAAATCACCCATCATCCCAAGCTATTTTTCTTGCTGATAGATTTTGTAACAGAGATAGCATAAACTTATTTGGCTTTTGGTAAGCCTAAGTACAATAAAAGTTTTACATTTAATGCTGATAACAGTAAAAACATACTTATTTTAATTAAACCAATAATTTAAAACTTGCTTTTATTTACTAAAATTAGTCCTAGAACCCTTGGAGTAGGAAATGGCAATCCACTCCAGTGTTTTCACCTGGACAAGTTTATAGACAGAGGAGCCACAGTTCATGGGACTGCAAGGAGTAAGACACGATTGAGCACGCATGCATGCACTAGTCCCAGAACATGTGAACTTGAAAAATGTTTGGATTAGTTTCTATTACACTTTTGAGATTTAGAGATATTTGATTTGTAAGTGTTTACTTTTAAGCCCATTAAATAGAGATGTTTTACAAATTAATTTTGGCAATACATTCAGAGGTAGAAAACTACCACATCTATAAGGTACACATTTAGACTTAAAGACAGACACAACCAGAGACCTTATAGCTTTCATTTAAAAATTTTAGTCATGAATCAGACATAACAGTATAAAACTCATTCGTTTATAAATAGCAGTTGGAATAAGTTACATTTATTTGCTCTGATGGCTAAGGCTTTTTACTATTTGTGGAAAAGAGTTTTAAGATTTGTATTTGTCCTTAATAAATCCTTACTTAGGCTGTGAACTAGTTTTTTAAAAATAATTTCATTTATTAATTTTTGGCTGTGCTGGGTCTTCTTGCTGTGTGCAGGCTTTTCTCTAGTCGCAGTGACCGGTGTCTGCTCTCTAGTTGTGGAGCGGGTGCTTTTCTTTGCAGTGTCTTCTCTTGCTGCAGGGGCTCTAGGTGGCCCAGTCTTCAGTAGTTGTGGCTCAAGGGCTTAGTTGCTCCACAGAAAGTGGGATTTTCCCAGACCGGGGATCAAATTCACATCACATGCATTGGCAGGTGAATTCTTCAGCACTGAGCCCCCAGGGAAGCCCTGTGAACTGGTTTCTGGGTAACGGAGAACTCCAGCAATTTATATTTTTTCAAAGGTCTCTTCTTTGGTTTCAAGTTTTACCTGATCGAGTTAACTAGGCTCAGTCCCAGACTATCGTGTACTGTATTTATATTTCTGACTTTGTAGAGTTTTCAAGACAAAGACAGTTACTTTCAATTTCCCAAAGAAGTGGACTGCTGTCTAAATAATATCAAAAGATTGATTTGCCCAACTACATTTTTTCTCACTTTGCTTCTTTGTATCAGTGAGATTTTCAACTAAATGGGAAATCAAAAGATTTTTATGTTCTAAAACTTCAGAGTTCAGTGTACTATGCCTTCAAAAGTTTGCACAAGGCATTCAACAAAGACCCCTTTTTCAAGCACACAAGTCAACCCCAGATCAGTTCACCCTATGGGCAAAAAGCTTCCACTATTGCTCGTGTTAGCCCCTTAATATCAGTAGGGGCAACTGAACCCACGGAATATGAGTCCCCAGTTTTTACCTCACATTGTATGGGTTCAGTCATCCCTACCAGTTTCCTTAGCATGTTTAATTACCATTGCCTGAGGCTGGACTTCTATGCCCTGAGTTGCAGGTGGGGCAGACATTCCCCAGTGAGACACAACGTCCCCACGACTGCTGTTGTTGTTCAGTTCCTTAGTCATGTTTCACTCTTTGTGACCCCATGGCCTGTAGCCTGTCAGGCTCATTTGTTCAAATCAGGCAAAAGAGACGCCACCATCTTACAAAAAGCCCATTCAGATATTTCCGTTTCCCTAGAAACTTTCATCTCAATTCTGTTAACTCCTACACTTTTAAGCATAGCCTCCATTAGCCCCATCAGCAAGTCCTGGTCTTACAGCTGCTACTGAACCAAATTTGGGTTCCTTTGCCTGACTCTACAGCAAAGCCAATTTACTGACATTGGATTGTTATGAAAGAAAATACAGCGTTTATTGCAGAGCACCAGGCAACGAAAGCGGGTAGTTTTTGCTCAAAAGACCTGAACTCCCCAAAGGCTTTCAGGAAAGTGTTTTCAAAGGCAACATTAGGGGTGATGGGTGCAGCTTGTGGACTTTCTTCTAATTGGCTGGTTGTGAGGCAACAGGGTGATATTTCAGGAATCTTTATCATCAACCTTCTGATTCCAGCCAGTCTGGGGTCCATGTCCTTGTGGTCAGTGAGTCTCCTCCCTTTGCCAGGGAAGGGTTTTAGTTTCTGCAGAACAACTCAAAGCTCTGAATCAGATGGTTATCTAGAGCCCTTGAGGAAGAACCAAGGCTCTTTTATTACTGAACTATTTGTTTAAGTTACCATTCTTTTTCTTGATGGACAGCTTTTCATTTGATTTCCCTCACTTCTCTACTTGCTAACTTCTTGAACCTGCTCTTTGGAACTCAGGGAAGGTCTAAGAGATGAAAGCTTTTTCTACAAACAAGAAGTGGGGGACACAGAGGGGTCTTGTCACTGGGAAGGCCTGACAGGACCTTGCTCAGTTTTAATCTCCCCTTTTCTTTGATGTTCCTCAGTTGTGAGGGGAACAGGAATGGGACAAGAAAGAGAATAGAATTTTGGACAGAGAAGTTAATCACAAACTTGGTAGGGGAACTCAGTTTTAGGGAGGACTCAGTTTTGCAATGAATCCCAGAAACTTTTATCCTCTGGCTATTTTTTAAAAACTTTTTAAAATATTGGAATATAGCCAATTAACGATGTTGTGATAGTTCAGGTGTCCCCTGGTGTTTTGTCTACTCCAGTATAAAAGTCTGTGGGTCATCACTGCAGGACGGAGCCAAGGAGCTCAGGTTCTTTGGTCAGTCTTTAACTTGACTAATTGGTCTAACTCTGGCCATAAGTAATTCTGGTCAGATTTTTCAGTGTATTTTTTTTCCTTCCAGTTTTAAAATTTTTCTAAAAAAGTTCACTCTGTTTACTCCCATTTTAGAAAAATTTAAAGACTGGAAAAAAAAATACACTGAAAAATCTGACCAGAATTCCAATCCCAAAGAAAGGCAATGCCAAAGAATGCTCAAACTACACCACAATTGCACTCATCTCACACGCTAGTAAAGTAATGCTCAAAATTCTCCAAGCCAGGCTTCTGCAATACGTGAACTGTGAACTTCCAGATGTTCAAGCTAGTTTTAGAAAAGGCAGAGGAACCAGAGATCAAATTGCCAACATCTGCTGGATCATGGAAAAAGCAAGAGAGTTCCAGAAAAACATCTATTTCTGCTTTATTGACTATGCCAAAGCCTTTGACTGTGTGGATCACAATAAACAGTGGAAAATTCTGAAAGAGATGGGAATACCAGACCACCTGACCTGCCTCTTGAGAAACCTATATGCAGGTCAGGAAGCAACAGTTACAACTGGATGTGGAACAACAGACTGGTTCCAAATGGGAAAAGGAGTATGTCAAGGCTGTATATTGTCACCCTGCTTATTTAACTTCTATGCAGAGTACATCATGAGAAACGCTGGACTGGAAGAGGCACAAGCTGGAATCAAGATTGCTGGGAGAAATATCAATAACCTCAGATATACAGATGACACCACCCTTATGGCAGAAAGTGAAGAGGAACTAAAAAGCCTCTTGATGAAAGTGAAAGTGGAGAGTGAAAAGTTGGCTTAAAGCTCAACATTCAGAAAACGAAGATCATGGCATCCGGTCCCAGCACTTCATGGGAAGTAGATGGGGAAACAGTGGAAACAGTGTCAGACTTTATTTTTGGGGGCTCTAAAACCACTGCTGATGGTGATTGCAGCCATGAAATTAAAAGATGCTTACTCCCTGGAAGGAAAGTTATGACCAAGCTAGATAGCATATAAAAAGCAGAGAGGAGGCAGTCCTAAGGTGGCGGAGGAATAGGATGGGGAGACCAATTTCTCCCCAACAAATTCATCAAAAGAACATTTGAATGCTGAGAAAATTCCACAGAACAACTTCTGAATGCTGGCAGAGGATATCAGGCACCCAGAAAAGCAGCCCATTGTCTTTGAAAGGAGATATTTTATCAATGTTGCTGTATAGATGGAGAAGTCTTGAGGCTACTGCAAAAATAAGACTGAAAACCAGAAGCAGGAAGCTTAAGTCCAAATCCTGAGAACACCAGAGAACTCCTGACTCCAGGGAGCATTAATCGACAGGAGCTCATCAAATGCCTCCATATCTACACTGAAACCAAGCACCACCCAAGGGCCAACAAGTTCCAGAACAAGACATACCACGCAAATTCTCCAGCAACACAGGAACATAGCCATGAGCTTCAATATACAGGCTGCCCAAAGTCACTCGAAACCCACTGACATCTCATAACTCATTACTGGATACTTCATTGCACTCCAGAGAGAAATCGAGCTCCACCCACCAGAACACCCACACAAGCTTCCCTAACCAGGAAACCTTGGTAAGCCACCCATACACCCAACCCACAGTGAGGAAACTCCACAATAAAGAGAACTCCACAAACTGCCAGAATACAGAAAGGCCACCCCAAACACAGCAATATAAACAAGATGAAGAGACAGAGGAATACCCATCAGGTAAATGAACAGGATAAATGCCCACCAAACCAAACAAAAGAGGAAGAGATAGGGAATCTACCTGATAAAGAATTCCAAATAATGATAGTGAAAATAATCCAAAATCTTGAAAACAAAATGGAATCACAGATAAATAGTCTGGAGACAAGGATTGAGAAGATGAAAGAAAGGTTTAGCAAGGACCTAGAAGAAATAAAAAAGAGTCAATATATAATGAATAATGCAATAAATGATATCAAAAACACTCTGGAGGGACCAAATGGTAGAATAACGGAGGGAGAAGACAGGATTAGTGAAGTAGATGATAGAATGGTAGAAATAAATGAATCAGAGAGGAAAAAAAGAAAAACAAATTAAAAGTAATGAGGACAATCTCAGAGACCTCTGGGACAATGTTAAACGCCCCAACATTCAAATCATAGGAGTCCCAGAAGAAGAAGACAAAAAGAAAGACCGTGAGAAAATACTTGAGGAGATAATAGTTGAAAACTTCCCTAAAATGGGGAAGGAAATAATCACCCAAGTCCAAGAAACCCAGAGAGTCCCAAACAAGATAAACCCAAGGTGAAACACCACAAGACACATATTAATCAAATTAACAAAGATCAAACACAAAGAACAAATATTAAAAGCAGCAAGGGAAAAACAACAAATAGCACACAAGGGGATTCCCATAAGGATAACAGCTGATCTTTCAATAGAAACTCTTCAGGCCAGGAGGGAATGGCAGGACATACTTAAAGTGATGAAAGAAAATAACCTACAGCCCAGATTACTGTACCCAGCAAGGATCTCATTCAAATATGAAGGAGAAATCAAAGCTTTACAGACAAGCAAAATCTGAGAGAATTCAACACCATCAAACCAGCTCTCCAACAAATGCTAGAGGATCTTCTCTAGACAGGAAACACAAAAAAGGTGTATAAACTTGAACCCAAAACAATAAAGTAAATGCAACAGGACCATACTTATCAATAATTACCTTAAACATAAATGGGTTGAATGCCCCAACCAAAAGACAAAGACTGGCTGAATGATACAAAAACAAGACCCCTATATATGTTGTCTACAAGAGACCCACCTCAAAACAAGGGACACATACAGACTGAAAGTGAAGGGCCGGAAAAAGATGTTCCACGCAAATAGAGACCAAAAGAAAGCAGGAGTAGCAATATTCATATCAGATAAAATAGACTTTAAAACAAAGGCTGTGAAAAGAGACAAAGAAGGACACTACATAATGATCAAAGGATCAACCCAAGAAGAAGATATAACACTTATAAATATATATGCACCCAGTGGGCCTTAGAAAGCATCACTATGAACAAAGCTAGTGGAGGTGATGGAATTCCCATTAAGCTATTCCAAATCCTGAAAGATGATGCTGTGAAAGTGCTGCACTCAATATGCCAGCAAATTTGGAAAACTCAGCAGTGGCCACAGGACTGGAAAAGGTCAGTTTTCATTTCAATCCTAAAGAAAGGCAATGCCAAAGAATGCTCAAACTACGGCACAATTGCACTCATCTCACACGCTAGTAAAGTAATGCTCAAAATTCTCCAAGCCAGGCTTCAGCAATATGTGAACCGTGAACTTCCTGATGTTCAAGCTGGTTTTAGAAAAGGCAGAGGAACCAGAGATCAAATTGCCAACATCCGTTGGATCATGGAAAAAGCAAGAGAGTTCCAGAAAAACATCTATTTCTGCTTTATTGACTATGCCAAAGCCTTTGACTGTGTGGATCACAATAAACAGTGGAAAATTCTGAAAGAGATGGGAATACCAGACCACCTGATCTGCCTCTTGAGAAATTTGTATTCAGGTCAGAAAGCAACAGTTAGAACTGGACATGGAACAACGGACTGGTTCCAAATAGGAAAAGGAGTTCGTCAAGGCTGTATGTTGTCACCCTGTTTATTTAACTTATATGCAGAGTACATCATGAGAAACGCTGGACTGGAAGAAGCACAAGCTGGAATCAAGAATGCCGGGAGAAATATCAATAACCTCAGATATACAGATGACACCACCCTTATGGCAGAAAGTGAAGGGGAACTAAAAAGCCTCTTGATGAAAGTGAAAGTGGACAGTGAAAAAGTTGGCTTAAAGCTCAACATTCAGAAAACGAAGATCATGGCATCTGGTCCCATCACTGCATGGGAAATAGATGGTGAAACAGTGGAAACAGTGTCAGACTTTATTTTTCTGGGCTCCAAAATCACTGCAGATGGTGACTGCAGCCATGAAATTAAAAGACGCTTACTCCTTGGAAGGAAAGTTATGACCAACCTAGATAGCATATTCAAAAGCAGAGACATTACTTTGCCAACAAAGGCCTGTCTAGTCAAGGCTATGGTCTTTCCTGTGGTCATGTATGGATGTTAGAGTTGGACTGTGAAGAAGGTTGAGTGCTGAAGAATTGATGCTTTTGAACTGTGGTGTTGGAGTAACCTCTTGAGAGTCCCTTGGACTGCAAGGAGATCCAAGCAGTCCATTCTGAAGGAGATCACTCTGGGATTTCTTTGGAAGGAATGATGCTAAAGCTGAAACTCCAGTACTTTGGCCACCTCATGCAAAGAGTTGACTCATTGGAATAGACCCTGATGCTGGGAGGGATTGGGGGCAGGAGGAGAAGGGGACGACAGAAGATGAGATGGCTGGATGGCATCACTGACTTGATGGACGTGAGTCTGAGTGAACTCTGGGAGTTGGTGATGGACAGGGAGGCCTGGCGTGCTGCTGTTCATGGGGTCACAAAGTCGCACACGACTGAGCAACTGAACTGAACTGAACTGGAGGGGAAGGTTCATAGCAATACAGGCATACCTCAAGAAACAAGAAAAAAGTCAAATAAATAGCCTAACTCTACACCTAAAGCAACTAGAAAAGGAAGAAATGAAGCACCCCAGGGTTTGTAGAAGGAAAAAAAAATCTTAAAAATTAGGGCAGAAATAAATGCAAAAGAAACAAAAGAGACCATAGCAAAAATCAACAAAGCCAAAAGCTGGTTCTTTGAGAGGATAAATAAAATTGACAGACCATTAGCCAGACTCATCAAGAAACAAGAGAGAAAAATCAAATCAATAAAATTAGAAATAAAAATGGAGAGATCACAACAAACAACACAGAAATACAAAGGATCATAAGAGACTACTATCAGCAATTATATGGCAATAAAATGGACAACGTGGAAGAAATGGACAAATTCTTAGAAAAGTACAACTTTCTAAAACTGAACCAGGAAGAAATAGAAAATCTTAACAGACACATCACAAGCACGGAAGCTTGAAACTGTAATCAGAAATCTTCCAGCAAACAAAAGCCCAGGTCCAGATGGCTTCACAGCTGAATTCTACCAAAAATTTAGAGAAGAACTAACACCTATCCTACTCAAACTCTTCCAGAAAATTGCAGAGGAAGGTAAACTTCCAAACTCATTCTATGAGGCCACCATCACCCTAATACCAAAACCTGACAAAGATGCCACAAAAAAAGAAAACTACAGGCCAATATCACTGATGAACACAGATGCAAAAATTCTTAACAAAATTGTAGCAATCAGAATCCAACAACACATTAAAAAGATCATACATCATGACCAAGTGGGCTTTATCCAAGGGATGCAAGGATTCTTCAATATCCGCAAATCAATCAATGTAATACACCACATTAACAAATTGAAAATTAAAAGCCATATGATTATCTCAATAGATGCAGAGAAAGCCTATGACAAAATTCAACATCCATTTATGATAAAAACTCTCCAGAAAGCAGGAATAGAAGGAACATACCTCAACATAATAAAAGCTATATATGACAAACCCACAGCAAACATTATCCTCAATGGTGAAAAATTGAAAGCATTTCCCCTAAAGTCAGGAACAAGACAAGGGTGCCCACTTTCACCACTACTATTCAACACAGTTTTGGAAGTTTTGGCCACAGCAATCAGTGCAGAAAAAGAAATAAAAGGAATCCAAATTGGAAAAGAAGTAAAACTCTCACTGTTTGCAGATGACATGATCCTCTACGTAGAAAACTCCAAAGACTCCACCAGAAAATTACTAGAGCTAATCAATGAATATAGTAAAGTTGCAGGATATAAAATCAACACACAGAAATCCCTTGCATTCCTATACACTAATAATGAGAAAATAGAAAGAGAAATTAAGGAAACAATTCCATTCACTATTGCAACGAAAAGAATAAAATACTTAAGAACATATCTACCTAAAGAAACTAAAGACCTATATATAGAAAAGAATAAAACACTGGTGAAAGAAATCAAAGAGGACACTAATAGATGGAGAAATATACCATGTTCGTAGATCGGAAGAATCAATATAGTGAAAATGAGTATACTACCCAAAGCAATCTATAGATTCAATGCAATCCCTATCAAGCTACCAATGGTATTTTTCACAGAGCTAGAACAAATAATTTCACAATTTGTATGGAAATACAAAAAACCTCGAATAGCCAAAGCAATCTTGAGAAAGAAGAATGGAATTGGAGGAATCAACCTGCCTGACTTCAGGCTCTACTACAAAGCCACAGTCATCAAGACAGTATGGTACTGGCACAAAGACAGAAATACATAGATCAATGGAACAAAATAGAAAGCCCAGAGATAATCCATGCACCTATGGACACCTTATCTTTGACAAAGGAGGCAAGAATATACAATGGAAAAAAGACAATCTCTTTAACAAGTGGTGCTGAGAAAACTGGTCAACCACTTGTAAAAGAATGAAACTAGAACACTTTCTAACACTGTACACAAAAATAAACTCAAAATGGATTAAAGATCTAAATGTAAGACCAGAAACTATAAAACTCCTAGAGGAGAACATAGGCAAAACACTCTCTGACATAAATTACAGCAGGATCCTCTATGACCCACCTCCCAGAATACTGGAAATAAAAGCAAAAATAAACTAATGGGACCTAATTAAAATTAAAAAGCTTCTGCACAACAAAAGAAACTATAAGCAAAGTGAAAAGACAGCCTTCAGAATGGGAGAAAATAATAGCAAATGAAGCAACTGACAAAGAATTAATCTCAAAAATATACAAGCAACTCCTACAGCTCAATTCCAGAAAAATAAATGACCCAATCAAAAAATGGGCCAAAGAACTAAACAGACATTTCTCCAAAGAAGACATACAGATGGCTAACAAACACATGAAAAGATGCTCAACATCACTCATTATCAGAGAAATGCAAATCAAAACCACAATGAGGTACCATTTCACGCCAGTCAGAATGGCTGCGATCCAAAAGTCTACAAGCAATAAATGCTGGAGAGGGTGTGGAGAAAAGGGAACCCTCTTCCACTGTTGGTGGGAATGCAAACTTGTACAGCCACTATGGAAAACAGTGTGGAGATTCCTTAAAAAAACTGGTAATAGAACTGCCTTATGACCTAGCAATTCCACTGCAGGGCATACACACTGAGGAAACCAGAATTGAAAGAGACAAGTGTACCCCAGTGTTTATCACAGCACTGTTTATAATAGCCAGGACATGGAAGCAACCTAGATGTCCATCAGCTGACAAATAGATAAGAAAGCTGTGGTACATATACACAGTGGAGTATTAGCCATTAAAAAGAATATATTTGAATCAGTTCTAATGAGGTGGATGAAACTGGAGCCTATTATACAGAATGAAGTAAGCCAGAAAGAAAAACATCAATACAGTATACTAATGCATATATATGGAATTTAGAAAGATGGTAACAATAACCCTGTATGTGAGACAGCAAAAGAGACACAGATGTATTGAACAGTCTTTTGGACTCTGTGGGAGAGGGTGAGGGTGGGATGATTTGGGAGAATGGAATTGAAACATGTATAATATCATATGTGAAACGAATCACCAGTCCTGTTTCAATGCATGATACAGGATGCTCGGGGCTGGTGCACTGGGATGACCCAGAAGGATGGTATGGGGAGGAAGGTGGGAGGAGGGTACAGGATAGGGAACACATGTACACCCATGGTGGATTCATGTTGATGTATGGCAAAACCAATACAATATTGTAAAGTAAAAAATAAAAAAATAAAAAGCAGAGACATTACTTTGCCAATAAATGTTCGTCTAGTCAAGGCTGTGGTTTTTCCAGTAGTCATGTATGGATGTGAGAGTTGGACTATAAAAAAGGCTGAGTGCTGAAGAATTGATGCTTTTGAACTGTGGTGTTGGAGAAGACTCTTGAGAGTCCCTTGGACTGCAGGGAGATCCAGCCTTCCTGAGTGTTCGTTGAAAGGACTGATGTTGAAGCTGAAACTCCAATACTTTGGCCACCTGATGAGAAGAACTGACTTATTTGAAAAGACCCTGAAGCTGGGAAAGATTGAAGGCAGGAGGAGAAGGGGATGACAGAGGATAAGGTGGTTGGATGGCATCACCGACTCAATGGACATGAGTTTGGGTAAACGTTGGAAGTTGGTGATGGACAGGGAGGCCTGGCATGCTGTGGTCCATGGGGTCGCAAAGAGTTGAATATGACTGAGCGACTGAACTGAACTGAATGTTTGGGGAGACCAGTGGAGGGGGATCTCATTGACCCACCCAGTGTTAGGTAAATCTAAAACCTTTGTTTTAATCCCATCAATGTCTGTTTTATTTATCCGATTGGTTAATAAATATTTAAAGATTTTCATTCTGCCTGAGGGGTCCAGTGACTCTTCCCTTTTGATTTCTCTTTATTCTACCACTTACAATATTTATTTTATTTACTTTATTTTTAAATAACCCCTTAAAATTTCCACCTTGTTCCCCATGAGGGAAAACTGAGACACCAAACTCCTTAAGGCTTTCCAAACCATTTTTGTTTTTGTTTTCTTTTTTTTCTCATCAGGGATTTCTTAAAGTTAGTTGCTATATTTCTTTGTATCTACCCTCTTAATTTATTCTTTTTCATAGGTACCAATAAAACAGATACTTATGATGAGAGCTCTGTAAAATATTAAATCACTTTAGAAGCGTTTCCAATTTAAAGGATCCATCATCTGGCCATTGACAAGGATCTTAATAGTGACTCAAACCAACAAAACGCCAGAGACATCCCCACAAGAGAGTGTAAAGAATTCAGCCTTCACAAGATCCAGAAAGTTCAGTCTCAAATATAGTCTAAGAAATTAAAGACCTTTGTTACATCACTAATAAAGCAATGAGGGTTGAGATAACAAAGGTCCATATGGACTGAGACTCCATATGACAAACTCCCCTGAGAATCGACATGGCTGGACAGAGAGACTGCTAAGAATCCAGTCTATTCAACTGGCTCCCAAGTGCATGCTGGTAGGTGCACCTTGTAAGAGTTGGACCATAAGGAAGGCTGAGCACCAAAGGATTGACGTTTTCAAAATGAGTTGCTAGAGAGGACTCTTGAAAGCCCCTTGGACTGCAAGGAGATCAAACCAGTCAATCCTAAAGGAAATAAATCCTGAATATTCACTGGAAGGACCGATGCTGAAGCTGAGACTTCAAACATTGGCCACCTGATGGAATGTGTCCACTCATTGGGAAAGACCCTGATGCTGGGAAAGATTGAGGGCAGGAAGAGAAGGGGGCGATAGAGGATGAGATGGTTAGATAGCATCACCAACTTAATAGACATGAACTTGAGCAAACTCCAGGAGATAGTAGAGGACAGAGGAGCCTGGCATGCTGTAACCCATGGGGCCACAAAGAGATAGACTAGACTTAGTGTCTGAACAACAACCACAAACGTGCACCTGCCAGAGATGGTAGAGAAAATAAAGAATAGTCTCACTGGTTTATAAGCCAAGCTCTCAAGACAGAGAACAAGATGAAAGGAAAACCTAACCAGATGAATGATTTTCTTCCTTATGACAAAGGACACAAAAAACAGACAAGGAAAAACAGTGACAATTTCTGAGAGGAAAAGAATCAACAAATCGAGAGTACTCTGCCAAATTTCAAGCCAAGAGTCACCAAATCCAGCTAGCCCTATATCTGTTTTCTCCAGATAATCTATTTTAGGAAAGAGGAAAACTTACCACTCTTGTTTCCAACCGATCTAGAAGACAGAGATTCAGGAGACAGGCATAGTAAGAATTCTTAAATTTTGTCAGTCATCCTAGGGCCTCTTAACTGTAGCAGCTTTGAAGTGAGTAGTGTCCAGCCAGTAAAGCTGCATCCCACCTTTGTTGCCAGCTCTTGGGGAGGAAGAGATTTTCCTCTGCCCTTCTAGGTTCCTCTGGCTGGTCTAAGAATGAAATTGACATGAGACTGATGTCTCATCAGAAGAAAATAAAATGAAGTTTAACAACACACATAAATGGGAGAGATCCAGAAAAATTAACATGCTGAAATACTTGAAACTTTCACCTTAAATACTGTCTGATTAAAAAACAGTCACAACCTAAAAGTTGAGAAATATATTTTATTTGGTGGGAATTTTTAGGACTATAAGCCTGAGAGACAGCATCTCAAGTGACCCTGAGAGAACTTCTCGAGGAGGTGAAGCGAGGAGCCAGGTTATATAGAAGTTTTGTAACCAAGGGCACATAGTCTGAACATCCAGGTATTATAATTAAAGGAAACCAGATATCCTGAGTTAATGAATTTAGCACTTTTCTATACATGGAAAGTTGTTAGAGTCTATTTCTGCTTCATTGACTATGCTAAAGCCTTCGGCTGCGTGGATCACAACCAACTGTGGAAAATTCTTAAAGAGATAGGAATTTCAGGCCACCTTACCTGCCTCCTGAGAAACCTGGGAATCCTGTAGGCAGGTCAAGAAGCAACAGTTATAACCGTACCTGGAACAACAGACTGGTTCAAAATCGGGAAAGGAGTATGTCAAGGCTGTATATAGTCACCCTGCTTATTTAACTTATATGCAGAGTTCATCATGTGAAATGCTGGGCTGAATGAAGCACAAGCTTGATTCCCAGAATCAAGATTGCCAGGAGAAATATCAATAATTTCACATACGCAAATGACATCACCCTTATGGAAGAAAGTGAAGAGGAACTAAAGAGCCCCTTGGTGAAGGTGAAAGAGGAGAGTGAAAAGCTGGCTTAAAATTCAACATTCAAAAAATGAAGATCATGGCATCCAGTCCCATCACTTCATGGCAAATAAATGTGGAAATAATGGAAATAGTGAAAAACTTTATTTTCCTGGGCTCCAAAATCACTGAGGAAGGTAACTGCAGCCATGAAAATAAAAGACACTTGCTCCTTGGGAGAAAAGCTATGACAAACCGAGATAGCATATTAAAACCAGAGACATTGCCAACAAAGGTCCATATAGTCAATGCTATGGTTTTTCTGGTAGTCATGTATGGATGTGAGAGTTGGACAATAAGAAGGCTGAGTGCTGAAGAACTCATGCTTTTGAACTGTGATGTTGGAGAAGACTCTTGAGAGTCCCTTGGACTGCAAGGAGATCAAACAAGTCAATTCTAAAGGAAATCAACCCTGAATATTCTTTGGAAAGACTGATGCTGAAGCTGAAGCGCCAATACTTTGGCCACCTGATGCGAAAAGCCGATTCATTAGAAAAGACCCTGGTGCTGGGAAAGGTTGAAGGCAGGAGGAGAAGGAGATGACAGAGGATAAAATGGTTGGATGGCATCACCTACTCAATGAACATGAGTTTGAGCAAGCTCTGGGAGATGGTAAAGGACAGGTAAGCCTGGCATGCTGCAATCAAAGGGCTTGCAGAGTTGGACACAACTGAGCAGCTAAACAGCAACAACTACAAGAGTCTGGCGTCATTGTAATACTTTTTTTCATTTGTATCTCAGCTATCTGGGGCCAGTATCCTGTGTTTCTCCCATAAAAGAAGATGTTGGAGGTAGGGCCTTAAGGGCTTTGAAGAGGCATGGAGATGGAATAGCAAATGTTTGGTAAATAGATGTTTCCTGGCCCATGCAGAGACAATGGGATACAGAGGGGTGTCATCTCTGTCTCTAGGCCCATATTCTCTGCAGATGTCCCTGGAGATTCCTGAAACAGGCCCTCTGTTTAAATTCTTCAGGCAGTTAGAGGGAAGGTGAATTTTTCCCAAGTCTTTTGGGCTTTGATTGTTTTCACTTTTAAATTATCTGCATTCTAAAGAGATATTTTGGATGGCAGATTTTGCTCCCCTACAAGACTTTGGCCTAGGAGACTGCTCTCAGCCAGCTCTGACGATCTGTTTCAAAGAAGTAATAGAAAAGCTAGGGTTTATAGCAATCTTTTTTTTTGCTGGGAGAAGGGAGATGAACATGTAGTCAAACATAAAAAGATTACTGCTAATCCCAAACGACAGACATCTCAAGTGAATGATTTTAGTGTTTTTCTATATATATTGTTGTTTAGTCACTAAGTCCTGTCCGACTCTTTTGCGACCCCATAGACTGTAGCCCACCAAGCTCCTCTGTCCATGGGATTTTTCTAGGCAAGAATACTGGAGTGGGTTGCCATTTCCTTTTCCCTGGGATCCTCCTAACCCAAGGACTGAACCCTTGTCTCCTGCATTGCAGGTGGATTTTTACCGACTAAGCCACCAGGGAAGTTATGTGTGTAAGAATCTGGGGTCATGGAGATTTTCCCTTAGATATACATCGTATCTAGGGACCAGTACAATGCAAATGCTTCCTGTTTTTCTTCATCCTAAAGTCTCCTCAGGGTGCACTGAGGGAGGGAGTCCCCTCAGGTGGGTGACCACAGTGGCTGACGCTTGATGTTTGTAGAACTGAAATGATGGGCTACATTTTTCCTTTACAGTACTGAGTCTGGGAGGAGCTGTGTGGGCTGGAATCAGCTGGAGGAGGCTGACCGCCCTGTCAGCTTCTCACTTAGCCTTGAGCTAATGATTATAAGCTGGGTCCCAGGGCCCCAGGGCCAGTCACCTGCTACAGTACGAGCAGAGACAGCGGCAGCTGCGGGGGCAGCATGCTGGCCAGGGGGCTTCCCCCTCCGTTCAGCCCTGGTCAAAGCCTGCCCACCCCTCCTGAGCACAGGGAGGGAGGGCTGGGGCCACCACAGGGTGGGCACTGGAAAGGGAGCTGGCATCTCCACGAAGACCCCTCGCCCCTACAGTGAGATCCCCTCCCCTGGTGACAATGGCTGGCTTAACCTGTACCATTTCTGGAGGGAGAAGGGCTCACAGAGAATCCACTTTCGCCACATCGAGAACTTCCAGAAGTATGGCCCCATTTACAGGTAAGCCTGGCAGAGGATGGGGGCTGGCAGGATAGGGAAACCTGTGGTAGCCCCCTCCCTGAAAGGTCTGCCCTCCCCTTCCAGGCTCTGGTTCACCTCTGACTTTATTTCTTCCTGCCTGGGGGTGGCAGGAGTGGAGTTAATGCTTCCCAGACAGTGGGTTCACTTCCCAGCCCTGAGGCCTCAACAGTCCCCGGGCTCTACACCCTTAGAAACTTTGGGGAGGTGGGGAGGCCAAGAAAATAAGCCTCGGTACCTCCATTATCTGCAGGATACTTTGCAATGTGTGGTTGTCATCCCCATTTTCAGAGGAGAAGGAAGTTCAGAGAGGTTAGGACTCTAGCCCTGATCACTCAGCTAGAAGGCCGTCCTGCTAGGGTGCTGGTCTTGTCTCCCCTCGGCCTGTGGGGCTCTGAATGGCTGATTGGTCCCTTCCGCTAGGCCTGGCTGCTGTCCCTTTTCCCCAAACATCAGCCTTGCGTCCAACCAGGAGGGAGGGCCTTTGGTCTTTTGGCCTCGCTGTACCCCACCTTCTTGCCCTGGGGTGGGGATGAGGTCTGGGGGCTGCCCTTGGGAGGGAGGCCTCACTTGTTCTGGTTTAGCAGTTTCTGAGGTAGGTGGGCTTCAAGAGACATTTGGGTTCCTTTCTGAGAGCATAGGTGAGGGGGATTAGAGGTGGCAAAGGTGATGGTTGAGGGCAGGGAGGGGATACCAGGAAGTATAATGCTTTACTTTTACTTTATTATTATTATTTTTTTTTGGTTGGGGGGATGCACCACGTGGCCTGTGGGGTCTTAGTTCTCTTCAGGGATCGAACCTGTGTTCCCCTGCAGTGGGATCACCGAGCTATAACCACTGGACTGACAGGAAATTCTTCCCCCTTTTACAGTTACAAGTGCTTTTTTAGAACTGGTTGGAGACAGGGCACCCCCTTAGCCCCAGGCTGAATGTTAGGTTTGGAAGAAGTTTGCTCCTTAGTCTTTCTTCTTTGTCTTTCTTTCTCTTTCTCTCCCTTCTAAGCCTCTCTCCTCAGTCTTACTTCATGGATTTTTTTTCATTATTCCCTGCTTCCTCCCCTCCTCCTCCTTCCTGTTCCTAGCCCCTTGTAGGAACTCTTTATTTTATAAAGCCCCTATTTTCTGAGTCACTTTCATCTGAGTCTTGCAACCTGTCCTTAAATTTGGCATTATTCCCAATTCACAGATGGGAAAACTGAGACCCAGAGAGAAGGGTCTTGCCAAGGTCACTCAGTTCATCAGGGCAAAGCCAGGGCTGGAACCCTGATTGTTTAGCTTCCAGTTCGGGGTGTCAGGCTTCCCAGGGGGCGCTAGTGGTAAAGAATCCACCTGCCAATGCCGGAGATCCAAGAGATGTGGGTTTGATTTCTGGATCAGGAAAATCCCCTGGAGGAGGACATGGCAACCCACTCCAGTATTCTTGCCTGGAAATCCCATGGACAGAGGAGCCTGCCAGACTTCAGTCCATGGGTTGCAACGAGGTGGACATGAGTGAGCATACATATTATTATATTATTCAGGGTGTCAGTATTCTAACTATAGCCTTGAAATAACAAACTTCTAAATGAACATGAAGAATTTACAAGTTTCATGGACTTTCCCTTAATACAAGTCTGTTCCTGTTCTTTATTCAATAGTTTAGAAAAATTGATATCAAATACAATCTCAGTTTTGATAATATTTATGTACCATTCAGAATGTGAATGTATTTATATGCTATTTTGTGTTGTCCTATAACAATGTACCAAGGACTTCTTTTCTCTTTTCTCTCTTTAATATAATTTAAAAGGCAGCATAGTAGCCCATAGTATGGATAAGGTATAATTTTTTCAGCTAGCTTTTGAAAGTGGATATTTAGACCACTCTAGGTTTTTTTTTTTTTTTAAACTATTAGACATCCTCATCCATTTTTTTTTTTCTATGAACATTTTCATCCATCAGGCATCACTGATGTCGGATAGCTGCCTTGGGCTAGATTCCCAGAGGTAGAATTGATAATAACAATAGCAGTTCAAGGACTTTGCTTAGCTGTTTTTAATGGAGTCAGTGGTTTGAGGATGTGTGGCAGCTGGAAAAACACTGAGGGGGTTTTCTGGGAGGCCGTGGTCGGCTACGGAGACTTGGGGAAGACAGGCCTGGGCTCTGTGGGTTAGTGGCTAAAGCCACGCTCTCTCCCACTCCCCAGCCTCGCCTTCTCCCCTTCCCCTCCCTCTCCATTCTCAAGGGAGAGGGAGGAAGAGAGGGGAAAGAGGGTAGAGAGAGAGGGAGAGAATGAGAATTTGGCTTATACTTTTATGCTTTTATATTTTACCTTGAAGCGTATCTTGAATTAACTTTCTTATGCAAAAGGCAGATCCAAGTGAGAAGCAGAATTTTCTGTTGTTTCATGACAGTCGTACAGTAATACTCTGCAAAGTGCCTTAAGGTCTATTTATACCTGGGGCTTGATGTTTTATCTCAGTTTTATTTTAATAGTGACAGAGTACTTTGTTGGGCCTCTAATTCCTGGGGGAGGGTGACCAGTTCCAGAACTTCAATCCTAGATCTTAGAAGGGACTGCCTGGCCTGGTATGTGACCTGCCTAGCAAGCTACATGGAGTCACTCTAGTCCAGGGTTACTCCCAGATGCCATGAAAGTGCCATGTTTCTGAGCTCTGCATAGGTGAGAGGGTGGAGGGTGCTAAGAGTGTAGACACACAGGAAGAATGAACATTGGAGGACCTAATGATCCAGGGGAGGCCCTGGGTAGGGGTGGGCTTGGTCCTGAGGATGTGTAGGAACCACTGTGATGATAAGATGAGCACGAAGCTGTTACTTAGAGAATATCTTCCCAGGTGGCACAGTGGTAAAGAATCCACCTACCAATGCAGGAGATGTGAGAGACGAGGGTTCAATCCCTGGGCAGGAAGATCCCTTGGAGGAGGGCATGGCAACCCACTCCAGTATTCTTCCCTGGAGAATTCCATGGACAGAGGAGCCTGGTGGGTTACAGTCCATAAGATCACAAAGAATCAGACTGAGCACAGACACACACGATAGGAGCCACACTCATAGATTTCATATCATCTTATTCTTCAGCAATCCTGTCAGGCAGGCACTGTATTTATCTCCACTGAAGAAACTGAGACTCAGAGGATGAAGTCATACAGTGAGGAAACTATGGGCCAGGATCCACTCCCAGGCCCGTCTGCTCCGTGCTGTCGGCTGCAAAGTGGCTACAGAGGAGCCGAGTCCTGTGCCGATTGTGCAGGGTCTGCAGGACTCTCCTCAGATCCTCACCTCACAGCACCCCTCTTCTGCCCCTCCAGGGAGAAGCTCGGCAATTTGGAGTCAGTTTATATCATTCACCCTGAAGACGTGGCCCATCTCTTTAAGTTCGAGGGCTCCTACCCAGAGAGATATAACATCCCGCCCTGGCTGGCCTATCACCAGTATTATCAGAAACCCATCGGAGTCCTGTTTAAGTGAGTCCTGGGCCCTCTCCCAGCTGGAGGGAGATGCTGGGTGGCTGGAGCAAGGGCAGAGGCTGGGGGTGAGATGCTGGGGCTGTGCTTGTCCTGCCCTTTCTGTTAACAGCTGGGCCTCTAGACAAACCCCTGTCATCTTCCTGCCTCCATCGAACAGATGATGGGGAGGGTGAACTGCCCTGCCAATCTTCAGGAACATGGTCAGGAAGAAGATCTTACTGAGTAATTAAAGACCTTGAAAAGTTCTCATTCATTGGTTCATCCAGTAAGACCCATTTTATTGAGTGCCTCCTATGTTCTAGTCCTGGTGCTGGACTCTGAGTGACAAGTAGGGCAGGGCCCTGCCCTTAGGAGAGTCCCTTATAGTCTAAAGGAGCAGTAAGAAGCATGAACAGATCAGTGTATCTAAATGCATAGATATCATTTTCCACCAAATTGCTCATCAAAAAAAGAAAATGTGACCATAACAAGTGTTGATGAGGATATGGAGCAACCAGAGTGCTCCTAGCTTGCTAGTGGGACTGAAAGCCGATGCCACCACTTTGGAAAATGGTTGGACATTACCTCCTGCAGTTGAATGTTTATAATGCAGCCATTATAAACCCATGCTTATAATGCAGTCATTCTGCTTTCAGGAATATACTCCAAAGAATACCCGCACCCCACCCACTGAGAGGGATATGTACTAAAATGTTTGCAATGCAGTTGTTCATAATAGCAAAAACTGGGAAATCACCTAAATGCCAAACAGGAGCATGAAAAGAGCGACAGAGGCAGACCCCAGTCAACAAGAACAGACTCCATGTCTCACACAATACAGATGATACAACAATACAGATGATACTTAGAGATATAAGTTGAGTGAAAAAAAGCAAATCATGACAGCTTTTATAAGAAGTTGAAAACAAGCATGCATTTTTATTTTTTTTTTCAACATGCATGTTGAAAAGCATGCATTTTTAAAAAGCACGTTTTGGAAATATATGTTGATCAGGAGAAGGTAATGGTACCCCACTCTAGTACTCTTGCCTGGAAAATCCCGTGGACGGAGGAGCCTGGTAGGCTGCAGTCCATGGGGTTTCGAAGAGTCGGATGGGACTGAGCCACTTCACTTTCACTTTTCACTTTCATGCACTGGAGAAGGAAATGGCAACCCACTCCAGTGTTCTTGCCTGGAGAACCCCAGGGACAGGGGAGCCTGGTGGGCTGCCGTCTATGGTGTCGCACAGAGTTGGACACAACTAAAGTGATGCAGCAGCAGCAGCAGCAGATAAAACTATTTACAAAAGCAAACGAGAGATTTAGGTTGGGAGGCAGGGAGGCAGGATGTGGGAGGACTGGGTTGGCATCTGAAAGTTATCAAGTTTCTAGTATTCATGTTGGACTGTGAGTTTATAATAACATTCTTGTAAACATAAAAAGCCCCAAATAACAAAGAGGGCTTTGCATGGATCTGTTTTCAAGAATGGGCTGTAAGTTGAGAACAGGAATGGGTATTAACCCAATTCTGGGCACCTGAGGTTCCCCACCAATGAAAGTAGTGAGACGTTGGGGGTGCAGAGGTTGGTCAGCTGTGCCCATGCAGGGGCCAGAAAAGGTGATGTAGAGGGACCCTTGAATGGTAGGATGTGAGACTGACCAGGAGGAAGTGGAAGTGGTGGGGAGGGCAGGCCTGCAGCAGAGGCCAAGACTAGAAGGCTTGATAGTTACTTAAAGACTCTAAGAATAGGATTTCCATCTTGTTTAAAGCAGCAGCAGCAGCAGAGGGAGTAGAGCATGGTTGGGGGTTTGATCTGCAGCCTTTTTTTTTTTTTTTTTTTTCACACAAGCCTCCCTATTCCCTCCCCTCTGTCCCGCCCAGGCCAGGCAGAAGCTGGGAGGAGGGGAGGGCAGGGAGGGCTGTGGATGTGAGCGCTGGACTTTGAGCTGTGGCTCAGCCTCCAGGGAAAGCCTAGTCAGCCCCCTCTGTGTTTGCCAGGCCTGGGGTTTGTGACCATGAGGGCCCGAGGGCCCATGTTTTCTCAGGAAGTCAGGAACCTGGAAGAAAGACCGGGTGGTCCTGAACACGGAGGTGATGGCTCCAGAGGCAATAAAGAACTTCATCCCACTGCTGAATCCAGTGTCTCAGGACTTCGTCAGCCTCCTGCACAAGCGCATCGAGCAGCAGGGCTCCGGGAAGTTTGTAGGGGACATCAAGGAAGACCTGTTTCACTTTGCCTTTGAGTGTAAGGAACTTGAACCTACCTGGCCACAGTCCAGGGGATGGGAGAACCCAGCATCTCACCTTGAGACCCAGAATAGACTCCAAAGAAGTGTCAGGATTGGTTTCTGGGAGGAGCCTCTGAACACATTCTCTGTCATCAGCTACCGCGGGGGTTGGGGGAGTGGGGGGTGGGGTGGGGGGTGGGGGCGGGGGAGCTGCACGCTCTCATCTGATTCATGATATGGGGGCAAGAATTTCTAGAATGTGGGTCCCTATTGCCCCTTTCCTCCAAAAGCCAGGCTTTGACTTGGCCTTTCATTCAGCAAATCTCTCTCTCTTGGGACAGAGACCTTCCCTTCGACGTCTGGGAAGGGAGGGGAGGGGAGGGTTGGGTGGGTAACTGAAACAGGGTATTGGAGGATGTATAGGAATTTTTCAGATGGAATAAAGAGGTTGGACAGTGTAGGCAGAGGGCATAGCACATGCAAAGGCCCTGTGGCTTGATGGGGATCACATGGTCACTGCAGGAGATTTGGAGTGCCCAGGGTTTGGCATAAAATTCCTGACCCCAGAGGCAGGAAAACTTTGGGGGTTGTTGTGACTTCTTATGACCAGCCAAGTGGGCCCTGGATGGCCAGTTACTGGGGATTGATGTCCCCCCAGGCACCCATCTGACCTGTTCCAGGAAGTATTTAGCCACTCTGGTCAATTATAGATGAGAAGTCTCTCTCCCCAGGAGGAAAGCTGAGAGGCTGCTGGGGGATGCTGCTGGAAGGGGGATGGAGCAGTTTCCTCCCAGTTTGAGCCTTTTCTCAGCTGTGCTGGAGGCTCTGCCTCCCACTCGAGGGATCCCTTTTTAGGGTCTGTCCCATGACTCTCTGAAGGGCCTGACTGACTGCCACAATGGCAGTTTTTCTTACTCCTGCAATTTCAGCCCTTTGGGACTCAGCTCTCAGTTTCTTTACTGAAGGAGGCTGAGGTTGGATGCAAGGGCTCCCATGTGTTGGGGAGGAGGGGGCGATGGCTTCCTGGGAGCTGAGGCTCTCAGATGGTCAGGTTGGATGAGACTGTTCAACTTTGCAGCCATCACCAATGTCATGTTTGGGGAGCGCCTGGGGATACTGGAGGAGACAGTGAACACCGAGGCCCAGAATTTCATTGATGCTGTCTACAAGATGTTCCATACCAGTGTCCCTCTGCTCAACATCCCTCCAGAACTGTACCGTCTGTTCAGAACCAAGACTTGGAAGGACCATGTAGCTGCATGGGACACAATTTTCAATAAAGGTGAGGGTTGTACCCTGGGCAGTCATAGGTGGGAGCCAGGAGAGCCTTGTCTGCCTCTGGAGATGGGAAATCCAGGCCTGGGTTGGAGGGTTGAGGGTTGGGGGAGTGGGTAGAAAGACACAGAGGGAGAGAGAAAGTCATCTGGGAGCCTCAGACCTTGGTCTGCCGCTTCGTCCCAAGTTATGACTTGCCATGTAGAAAACCCATGGATGGACATCAGGAAGGCCCAGGAACCCCTGAATATGGTAGGTAGAAAGCTGGCTCCCAGGGATGATCAGATTTTTCTGGGGAAAGAGGATTAAAGAAGTCTGTCATATTCTTCCAAGGAGCCCGGGATTCCCAACATGGGTTCAGTTCAATTGAGTTCAGTCGCTCAGTCATGTCCAACTCTTTGCGACCCCATGAATCGCAGCACGTCAGGCCTCCCTGTCCATCACCAACTCCCAGAGTTCACTCAGACTCATGTCCATCGAGTCAGTGATGCCATCCAGCCATCTCATCCTCTGTCGTCCCCTTCTCCTCCTGCCCCCAATCTCTCCCAGCATCAGAGTCTGTTCCAATGAGTCAACTCTTCCCATGCGGTGGCCAAAGTACTGGAGTTTCAGCTTTAGCATCATTCCTTCCAAAGAAATCCCAGGGCTGATCTCCTTCAGAATTGGATCTCCTTGCAGTCCAAGGGACTCTCAAGAGGTTACTCCAACACCACAGTTCAAAAGCATCAATTCTTCAGCACTCAACCTTCTTCACAGTCCAACTCTCACATCCATACATGACTACTGGAAAAACCATAGCCTTGACTAGACAGACCTTTGTTGGCAAAGTAATGTCTCTGCTTTTGAATATGCTATCTAGGTTGGTCATAACTTTCCTTCCAAGGAGTAAGCGTCTTTTAATTTCATGGCTGCAGTCACCATCTGCAGTGATTTTGGAGCCCCCCCAAAATAAAGTCTGACACTGTTTCCCCATCTCTATTTCCCGTGAAGTGATGGGACCAGATGCCATGATCTTCGTTTTCTGAATGTTGAGCTTTAAGCCAACTTTTTAACTCTCCACTTTTATTTTCATGAAGAGGGTTTTTAGTTCCTCTTCACTTTCTGCCATAAGGGTGGTGTCATCTGCATATCTGAGGTTGTTGATATTTCTCCCAGCAATCTTGATTCCAGCTTGTGCTTCTTCCAGTCCAGCGTTTCTCATGATGTACTCTGCATGTAAGTTAAATAAACAGGGTGATAGTATACAGCCTTGACGTACTCCTTTTCCTATTTTAAAGACCAGCATTTCAGACATGGCTGTGCTTGGTGACAGAGCAGGGCTTCGGTGATGGATTCGTAAAGGGTGGAGAAGGCTGACTGGGATGTGGTGATGATGCCAGGTCTGAAGTTAAATCCTGCCTCTGCCCTGACATCCTTGTGACCTTGTGCAAGTTATCATCTTAGATGGACTTCTGTTTCCTTATCTGTAAAATGGGCATGATAGCACTTACCCTAAATAATTAATAATTAAAAAAAACCACAACAGGTGTGAGGAACTTTATAGAGCGTGCTCCTCAGAAAAACAGTAGCCAAGAAAGTGCAGGGCTCCAGAATCTTCAAGCCCTTGTGCTCCTTCTTGCCCCTCTGCAGAGAGCCTCTGTGCCTTTTTTTTTTTTTTGGCCACCTGGAAACATGTGGGATCTTATTTCCCTACCCAGGGATTGACTCTGTGCCACCTGCAGTAGAAGCATGGATTTTAACCCCTGCTCAGCCAGGGAAATTCCTGGCTTCCCTCTGTTTTCTTTCTTCCTGCCCCACAGCTGAAAAATACACTGAGATCTTCTATCAGGACCTGAGACGGAAAACAGAATTTAGGAATTATCCAGGCATCCTCTACTGCCTCCTGAAAAGTGAGAAGATGCTCTTGGAGGATGTCAAGGCCAATATTACAGAGATGCTGGCAGGGGGCGTGGACACGGTGAGGACCCAGTGAAGAGGCCGTAGGGGTACAACGTGTCCCTTCCTGTACCTCTTCCCCACAGCCTTCCTCATTGTCTGAAACCCCTGTCCATGAGGGCTCCATCTCCCCCTCCTGACCCCACTTCCTAGATGCTAATCTTCTAGGAGGGCGAGCTCAAGTCAGTCATCCACTGAGCATGCCTTGAGGCTGAGCCACCATTTTTTCTTTGCCAATGAAGAGGGGGTGACACGGTACAGGTGGGTGACACAGCTTACTCGGTATCAGGAAGGCAGTCGGGATCTCAGAGAAGCTGGGAGCCAACCAGTGGAATTTGCCCTCGGCTTGCCCTCCAAATCTTTTTGTTGCCTTCCATGCCCCCTCTTCCAGACCTTAGTCCCCCTTGATGCCCCCAGTGTCTGAAGGCATCATGCATGGTGTCTCCCAGAGGTCCACAGGCAAAATAATATCAAAGAAACTTCTTTTTTAGTATTTATTTTATTGTATTAATTTGGCTGTGTCAGGACTTGGTTGTGGCACATGGATCTTTAGTTGTGGCCTATAGGGTCTGGTTCCCTACCAGGGATTGAACCCGGACCCTCTGCACTGGGAACATGGAATCTTAACCATTAGACCTTCAGGGAAGTCCCAGAAGCTTCTGTTCTTGAATGTCAAAATGTCTCTGTCCTGTGTGCCTTCCCTTTCCCTAAACCTTAAACTTCCTCAAGCCAATGTGATGGTGAGGGTTAATTCATTAGTGTTTCTTGGTTGCTAGTTACGATTCAGGCCCCAAGACTATAAAGATGAATACAGCAGGCCTCAAATATCCTAAATGGCTCAGACAGGAAGCATATATAAGTTTGTGAGAGGTGCCACGACAAAGTAGTACAGACTGGGTGACTTAAACCACAAAAAGGTAGTGTCTCATAATTCTGGATCAACGTATCAGCAAGGTTGCTTTCTTCTGAAGCCCCTCTGGCTGGCTTGTTGATGGCTGTCTTCTTCCTACATCTTCACATGATTTTCCTTACTTCTTTCTTTTCAAAAAAATATTTATTTGGTTGAGCCAGGTCTTAGAGGCAGCATGCAGGATCTTTAGTTGTAGCATTTGAACTCTGATTCCAGGCTCTCAATGTAGGGGGCCTGGATTGGATCCTTGGTTGGGAAACAAGATTCCGCATACCTCAACTAAGCGTTCCTGTGCCGCAACTAACACTCCCTTTTCTTCTTACACGGACACCAATCCTATTCGATTAGGGACCCCCCATATGACCTCATTTTACCTTGTTTAGTAACTAAGTTGTGTCCGCCTCTTTTGCAACCCCAGGGACTGCAGCCTGCCAGGTTCCTCTGTCCATGGGATTTCCCAGGCAAGAACACTGGAGTGGGTTGCCATTTCCTCCTTCAGGGGATCTTCCTGACTCAGGGATCGAACTGTGTCTCCTGCATTGGCAGGCGGATTCTATACTGCTGAGCTGCCAGGGAAGCTCTCATTTTACCTTAATTACCTTATTATAGGCCCTATCTCCAAATACAGTCACACTGTGAGGTGCTGGGGGTTATGACTTCAACATATGAATTTGGGAGGGACACAATTCAGCCCAGGACAAGGAGGCAGCATGGGCCCAGACGACCACCTCTTCACCTTATAGGGCTGGATAATGAGGTACTGGGTACTGACAATGCTAAGAAGAGGGGAGAGACCGACGTGGCCTTGCAGGACAGGGAGAGCACTCCACAGGGTAAAGTCAACTTGTCTTCCCTCTTGTGCCAGGAGGAGAGAGAGGAAATAGCATTTCAGGACTGGGGAGAAGCAGGTGACAAAGCCCCTGGGTGAATAACTTCATTCCCTAGGTATTCTGTTTACACTGTGCTCTAACCTCTAATGCAGGAGTTTCCATTTCTGGGCTGCAGATGGAGACTTTGAGCATATTCTAAACATAGTTCATTGTCAGACATGTAAAAGGGATTCCCCCCTAAAAGCTCACCTGCACCAGAGCAGCTGTTATTCTTGGGTAACCTTTATTAAGCAAGCACTATACAGTGAGCAGGATCCTAAGCTTTTCCCATTAACTCTTAACTCCTTTAGCATTCACAAACAACACTTTGCGGTATGTTACTGCTCCCCTTTGCTGAGATGAGGAAACTGGGGCACAGAGAGGTTAAGGAACTTCATTAAGGTCACACAACCAGTAATTCAGGTGAAAGTGAAAAGTGAAAGTGAAAGTCACCCAGTCGTGTCTGACTCTTTTCCACCCCATGGACTATAGCTCACCAGGCTCCTCTGTCCATGGACTTCTCCAGGCAATAATACTGGAGTGGGTAGCCGTTCCCCTATCCAGGGATCGAACCCAGGTCTCGTGCATTACGGGCAGATTCTTTTACCATCTGAGCCACCAGGGAAGCCCTAACTCAGTTGAATACGGCCAGTAGTCTCTCTCCTCACCCTGCAAAAGCCATGCTGGTCTCTCCTCTTTTCTCAGTATTGTCAGTACCTGATGCCTCGTCACCAGCCCTGTTACTTATTAAACAAGTATCTCCTGAGTACCCACGCTGTGTCAGCCCTTGGAAGAAGTGAGACAATTACATGCATTTGATCTGAGCCTTGAGGAAAGGGGTACACACCTGCTTCCTAGGCTGGAGAAGGGAACTGTAGGAAAAGGAAACGGCATGAGGAAGATTTCTGGGCTTCAGGAGCTGCGTGTAGCTCAGGGTGGCTGGAGCATGCTGGAGAGAGGAGGCAGTGGGTTGGGAGCAACCGGCAGGTGTTGGAGGGGATCCATGGGTCTGGTCACAGCCTCTGGACTTGATCTGGGGACTCCAGGGATCCAGGCAAGAATTTCAAGCTGGGAAGTGACTGGATGGCATTTTTTTCACAATTGCTTCCACTGGGAGGAAGAAGAAGCATGTCCAAACCTCTTGGACCAAAATATGATCCTTGGCAAGTTAATACGCCAAGACCGTGTGTCTAGCCCAGGACCTACTCCAGTTCCATCACTGAGGAATCTGTACTATGGGGCCTGAGGAGGATCACTCACACCTCCAGTGAAAGTTAGCACTCACTACATTAGCCCTGAGATTAGCTGGTCAGTCTCAGTATAGACCACATGCTAATTGCAACAGGTCTGGTTGTTCTGGTTTCAGCATTTTTGAGCCTCACTTTATGCTATACTACTATAGGCAGATGCTACATTTAGGGGGAAGTTCTACTGAGGAGAGGGCTGCTCATTTAACAGGTATTTCAAGAGGAACGGCAGTCATCAGGAGTACAGCCATTACAGAAGTAGGATTTGGCCTCTTAAGGCCTCTGGAGTCCTTTGGAAGAAGGCATTAGTTATATGACCCTCTACTGGCTGGGGATATGGGAGGGCTCTGGCGACATGAGTGGGGAGGGCAGGGATAAGTGCTGCCCCACACATTCCTGCTTGGACCACAAGAAAAGCTTCTTGGACATTTGCCTTAAAAAATTAATTAAAAAAAATCATTTATTTGGCTGCACCAGGTCCTTGTTGCAGCATGCAGGATCTAGTTCCCTGACTAGGGGTTGAACCTGGGCCACCCCTGCATTGAGAATGCAGAGTCTTAGCCACCAGATCACCAGGGAAGCCCTGACATTTGCCTTCTGAATTGTGTTTTGCTTTATGTGGATAGTGGTTTCTGGTTCCCCAGACAAGGGTGAGGGGAAGTGTTTGGCAATGAAAATTTAGCATGAGTCTAGATGCCCCGTGAGTAACCAGCCCTCTGGGTTTTCTGCACCCCTACACTCTCCACCAGACATCCATGACATTGCAATGGCACTTGTATGAGATGGCACGCAGCCTGAATGTGCAGGAGATGCTGCGGGAGGAGGTTCTGAATGCCCGACGCCAGGCAGAGGGAGACATAAGCAAGATGCTGCAAATGGTCCCACTTCTCAAAGCTAGCATCAAGGAGACGCTGAGGCAAGCCCACTCCCACCTATGCCTGCCCCGCCCGGCCCCACCCCCTCAAATTCCTGGGCAGGGACAGGGTGCTGCCTGAGCACAGGGTTACAAGGATGGGCTGGTGGAGAAGATGGGTAGCAGGAAATGAGGAGTCTGGGGGATTCAGCTGGGAATGGGGAGGAAGGGTCTTGCCTCCAGACCACCACCCCCCGCCAGGGTGTGCAGCTGGAGCTGAACTGCCACGCTGGGGGCCGGGCCTTTGTCCAGGCCTTGGGGCATCAGCTTCTGAATGCTTTTCACTGGCAGACTCCACCCCATCTCCGTGACCCTGCAGAGATACCCTGAAAATGACTTGGTTCTTCAAGATTACCTGATTCCTGCCAAGGTAGGTGTGGCAAGAAGGCTGCAGGCTCTGTCAGTCAGACAGGGGAGGCCAGGGGCAGACTGCAATTGCATAAGATAGTGGCAAGGGGGGCTTCTGTCCTGCCTTTCTTCCTGGGGCTGGCTGGTGGGGTCCTTGGCAGCAGTGGTCCAAGTGTGAATGAAGGGCAGAGGGGATGGTCACAGTGGACGGTGGTTTGGGGATGTTGCTGGACTTCTAGGTTAGGAGGGAGATTCCATGGGCTGCCTGGGTTTCTGAGGGTCCTCTGGGACTAAGGAAAGGGGCAGGACCTTGGCCCATTCCCAGCCTAGTGACTTCGGTGGTACCCATTGGATGGGCGAGGCTCAGGGAGAGGTGGGGCCTTATTCAAGATCACAGAGTGGGTATTATGCTGTGCCGGTATTGTTTCGGGCTGTGAGGAAGTAGGGTCTATTCAGACCTCTGCTCACCTTGTCCTCAGACACTGGTGCAAGTGGCCACCTATGCCATGGGCCGAGACCCTACCTTCTTCTCCAGTCCGGACAAGTTTGACCCAACGAGGTGGCTGGGTAAAGACAAGGACCTCATCCACTTCCGGAACCTGGGCTTTGGCTGGGGAGTGCGGCAGTGCGTGGGCCGGCGGATCGCCGAGCTGGAGATGACCCTCTTCCTCATCCACGTGAGTCTGACCTGGGGACATCTGTCTCCCGGGACTTGGTCTCCCCTCCCCCACAACCTGCTGCGGCCTCCTTTTGGGGCAAATCCACTCACCATCCACAGGTGCTCCCTGGCCATAAGTTCCCACAGAACTTATGATGGGAGGGGGTGGGGTGGAAAAAGTTTCATAGAAACCAAAGTGAAAGCCTGAACCAGGGGGACAGAGGGCTAGTGGTATTTTCAGGCTCTGCACAGGGTTCAGTAGGAGCTGGAGGTAGATCCACTTGGAGCATCTCACATCACACGCAACTGCTCCCAGGTGAATGAGCCTGGGCTGGGGGAGACAGACCTGCCCCGCCTCTCCCCTAAGCCCACTACCCCTCTTTCTCAGCTTCTGGAGAACTTCAAGGTTGAAATGCAGCATATTGGTGATGTGGACACCATATTCAACCTCATCCTGATGCCGGACAAGCCCATCTTCCTTGTCTTCCGGCCCTTCAACCAGGACCTGCCCCAGGTGTGACCAGAGATGGCGGGCACTGCCCTTTCCACCAATCCAGCTAGCTGGGGTGTGGGAAGAAGGCCCGAGGGGGTGGGGCCATGGAGGTACCCGCACCTCCATTGCTTGCTCAGTCCACACCCATTGCACCTTTCGGGCTAGGTCTGACCAGATGAAGCTGGCATTCAGGGGTCAGCTGCTTCTGCTCAGCTGAGGCACCCCTGTCTCACCCTACCTCTTCCCCCTCTTCGCCCACCTCATTAAGACAATAAACGGGTGAACGCTGCACAGTGCTTTCATTTTCCATCTGACCCCCTAAGGTAGTCATCCCTCTTGGAGAGATGCTCTCTGACCCAGGTCAGCAGATAGATCTGAGTATGAATGGAGAACTGCCGCCCTTGAAGCCATTTCTGCTGGGACCTATCCACCTATAGCAGCTCAGGAGCCAATAGGCTCCACCTCCTTGTTGTCCCATTGCTTATGAGGCAGAGCAGATGGAGGGCTATTGCCATTGCACCACTGGAGCAGCTGGCATAGGGATAAAGAACTTGGCAGAGTTCTGTTGAGAGAACAGGGCAGCCTGAGAGGTTGT
The DNA here is from genome assembly GCA_935064755.1 of Tragelaphus eurycerus. Lineage (NCBI taxonomy): Eukaryota > Metazoa > Chordata > Mammalia > Artiodactyla > Bovidae > Tragelaphus > Tragelaphus eurycerus. Next base: position 5,019,914 of record CAKXYN010000120.1, on the reverse strand, counting down.
GGGCCAATCCTAGCTCCCGGGGCCCGCCTATCATGGGTGAGGCTCCTACAGTGCTCTGCTTGGCTGAGCCTTGGGTGGGAATTCCCTGTGGGGCCATGAGGACTTCCTGCCAAGGGCCAGTGAGAGTCTCCAGCATGATGTCTGGGGATGGTGTGGTGAAGAGGATGTGGGTGAGGGGCTGGTGTGAGGTGACTGACTCTGGGAAGAGGAGGCCCGCATGCTTCCTCTACCCCACCTGACCACCCTTCTCTGGGCTTCCCCAGGCCTTAACTTCCTGCACCAGTGGGACGGGCCCACAGGTCCAAGCTCTGGGCATTAGTCAGGAAGACTGGGGCAGTCTCTGGTGCATTATTTGGACTGCCTGACAGTGGTCTCAATTTTAACCCTCTTGGCCTCCTCTGAGTTCTGTGACTCCTAACTTGACCAGGTACCTGATCCTCCCTGGCCCTTGGCTACCCAAGTCCAAGTCAGGCAGACATGGGGGGCTAGTGCTGCTCAGGATAGCAGCCCAGATGGCTTGGCCTCTTCTACCAGGATCTGCAGGTTCTGAATTCACTCCTGGAGCCTTTCTGCTTTTCCTCATCACAATCCTCTTCCTTGTTGCCTTTCTCCTTCCTGCTTCCTTTCCTTTCTCCAGGCTTGAGTCATTTTTGCTTGGAAATGTTAGAGCTGGAGGGCCTTACAGTCACAGATGTTAGCCCAGAGAGGTTGCTTGAGTCACTCAAGGTCACACAGCATGCTTGTAGCTAGAAGCCAGGCCTTCTAACTTTCAGTGGAGGGCTCCTTCTTCTAGCCCCTTCTGCTTTTCTGTCCCTGGGTGTGTTTAGACACAACACTACCAGCTCAGCCTATCCCTCGTGAATGGAGTATTTCATACTAACATGTAACTAATTGTCACAGGCAGGCTTCAAGTCTTTTGCTTCCCAAGAAACAGATAAACCAGACTGGAAATAAAGGATTTCAGATACGATACATGTTGAGGGGCAGGTAGAAAATCCCAGCCTCTCTTACCAGCTGACTTCTGGTGGTCTCAATTCTTTTGGAGGTCTGAATGGGACTTGTCTCCCTGGCTCCTGCTTTGAAAGGCCTCTTCCCTCTCCTTGCCCACCCCTGTCCTGAGTCCACTATGGCATTTGACTCTCTAAAGAGAGTAGCTCCTGGGACAGGCAGGAGGCTATAGGGCTACAGCAGAGGGCCCAGACCCAGAGTGGGGTCTGGAAGGAGGAAGCTTAGGTACCCCCAGCTGCCCTGCTCTGGGAAAGGGGTGAATGCTCACTGACACAGCATTTAATAAAGTCATTTTAAGGGGGTGGGGCTGAGACTCCAGCACGCAGAGGGGGTGGCCTACTAGGAGTCAGTCTGTTGAGATTTTGAGGGCTTGTTGAGCTTAGTCTCTGAGCTGAGCATCAAGGGGTCCAACTTGGAGGGTTGCGTTTGGTCCTTGGAGGGGTTCTGTGGTGGCAAAGCAAGATGAAGTGAGTATGCCCCTGCCCCTAGAGGAATGAGCCAATAAAATGCATCTTTCTTGGAAAGTCATGCCTCAGACAATCTGAAATCCAGTGGGTCATGACTTCTCAAATATTTCCAAACTCATTTAACCACAGTAGGTCATACCTAATGTTTCCCAGAGTCTCCAGGGCTCAGTGGGTGAGTCTACTAAGGTAGCCCGGTATTCCTCTCACCCCCCAGCCCCCCATCCTTTTCAGATCTGGCCAGGAGCCAGGAAAGAAGCAAAATACTGATAATTCAAGAGCAGGAGCAATCAGGAGGTTTGCTTTGTGGGGCTAGGTGGCCCAGGGCTGAGCTTGAGGGGTCTATTTGTTCTTGGGAAGCTGGCGAGGTTTCTCTTTGGCAGCACAATCCCATCTCTGGCAGATCTGCAGCACTGCACATGCCCAAGAAGGGCATGTTCATGGGGGAATCTTAGGCACTGTGTGGTGGGGTGGGGCCACAGCTACTCTGCCCATGAACAAATCCAGTCCTAAGGTACAGCCAGTGCCAGGGCATTTGAGAAATGCCCTTGTGGGCAACCTCATTGGTAATACTCATTACTACCTGAAGGGGAGGACATGTCTTGGCAGGTTTCACTGCCCCTTAGACCAGGGGCATTGAGATGGGGCAAGAGCTTCAGCTGGTAACTGAGCAGAAGCTGAGCCTGGGTCTTCTGACTACCAGCCAGGAAGCAGGACCCCCTGGACAGTTTTTCTCAGGGTCTAGTGACTCTGGAGGTGGGGTGGCTGCCAGACCCACCACCCAAGCCCCAAGAAGCTCCCCCATGGGGATCACTCACGGGCACGTCTGTGGCGACCATGTTGGAAGGGTGCCGCAAACCATATTCTTGTTCCTGCAGCCGTGTGGCCAAGTCCTGCTTCTCTCGTCCCCAGCGCCGAGCTGAGTCCTCTAACTACAGACATGAAGAGGCATAGATGGAGAATCACTAGGCGGCATGGCCCCTCCCTGAGAGCTAGGACAGCCTACCTGAGCCTGCTCTTTGGGGAGAAAGCAAAACCCCGGTTCATGTGGGCTAGCTACTACCTTCCCAAGAGACCTCAGGGTGGTAAGAGTGGGTGAAGAGGGACTAAGTGGTAACTTGACTATGACTGATGGATCTTCTCTTAGTTTCACCAGCAGACTGAGCCCAGACACTATTACAATGGGTCCAACCAATCATCCACCATGGGGCTCCAGCCCTCCTTATACGTATGGGAAGTCCTGTCTCACCTCTACCATTGTCACGAGTTGAGCCCCCAGACTCCTCATTCACTGAGCCCCAAACCTGGTCACACAGGGAGCCCTGATCCTGATTACAAAGTGAAAGTGAAAGTCGCTCAGTTGTGTCCAACTCTTTGCAGCTCCATGGACTGTAGACTACCAGGCTCCTTTGTCCATGGAATTCTCCAGGCAAGCATACTGGAGTGGGTAGTTGTTCCCTTCTCCAGGGGATCTTTCCAAACCAGGGATTGAACCCAGGTCTCGCCACCAAGGAGGCCCCCTTGATCACAAATGGAGCCCCAACTCTCCTGACACACAGATTCCAGACCCTCCTCACAAACTGAGCCACCACCCCGATCACACACGGAGCATGGACCCAGTCATACACCAGACTTGGACCCTGGTCCAAATGGAGCCCTGACCCTGGATGCAGACTGAACCCTGACCCTCCTCACTGAGCCCAGACGTGGTCACACAGGGAGCCGCAACTCTCCTCACACACTGAGCCCCAACCCTCCAAACGCATGGAGACTTGACCCTTCATACAAGGAGCCCCAACCCAGGTCACAAATGGAGCTCTGACCGCAGATGAAGATGGAACCCTGTCCCTCCTCACTGAGCCCAGACGTGGTCACACAGGGAGCTCCATCCCTGAACAAACAGTGAGCCCAGATCCTGGTCACATATGGAGACCCGACACTGGTCGTATACAGAGATCTGACCCTCCAAACACACAGAGCCCCCACTCTCGAGGCTTTATACACAGAGCTTCAACCCTCCTCACGCCCTGAGCCCCAACCCTCTTCTAACATGCAGACCTGACCCTGGTCACCAGTGAAGCCCCAATTCTTCTCACAGAGCCCTAACCGTCCTGAAACACAAATTCTGGTCACAAAGCAAGCCTTGACCCTCTTCACACTTGGAGTCCCAACCTCCTCATACAGGGAGTCCCGACCCTAGCAAACACCCATCACCAGTGCCAGACACACAGAGAGCTCTGCCCTAGGTCACACAGAGAACTCCCACCCTGGTCATGCATGGAGACTGACCTGAGCCCAAGTCTACTTACTCTAATGTGCAGCCTTGACCCTGGTCACAAAGGGAACCCTGACTTTCTTCACATGCTGAGCTCGGACACGCCTCACATAGGAAGTCCCAACCCTAGACCAAATCTGATTCCTGAGACACCCGTGTCATCCAGCAGTTGATAATCTGCTTTGCAACGCAGGGGACGCAGGCGTGTTAAGCTCCCACATACCTCGGGGCAACTACACTCGTGTGCCACAACTACTGAGCCCGCGCTCTCCACAACTAGGGTCTGTGCCCTGCAAGGAAAGATCCCACATGACACGAGGACCCCGTGTGCTGCATCTAAGGCCCGAAGCAGCCGAATAATAAATACATATTAAAAATAAAACCACCCATCACCAACAGAGCCTGCACCCTGATCACACACGAAGCCTTGACCCTCCTCTCATACAGAGCACTGACCCTGGTCACACACCGAGCCACGACCCTCCTCACAGAGGAAATCCGCACCTTGATCACCCCCCAGAGACCCAATCCCCCTCACACACTGGACCCCGACCCTGATCACATAGGGAGCCCCGACCCTAGTCACACACCAGGCCCTGGTCACAAAATGGAGCCCCCAGTCCTGGTCGCAAAGGGACCCCTGACCCTGGATTCAGACTGAATCCTGATCCTACACATGCACACTGAGCTCGAATGTAGTTCAGTAGGGAGTCCTGATCCTCTAAATACAGGAAGCCCCAGTCCTGGTCATGAATTGAGTCCTGAGCCTCCTCACACATACAGCCCTGATCCTTTTCAAACACAGAGCCCTGGCTCTGGTCACAAATGGACCCAAACCCTCCTCAAACTTGGAGGCTTGACCCGCCTCACACATGGAGCCCCCAACCCTCCTGAACTATAGAGGCGGACCCGGGTCTCTGACGGAGTGGAGACTCCCTGGCCTGTGTGGCCCCTTCACCTCACCTACCTGGCTTTCCAGGGACAAGATCCGGCTCTGAGCTCGTTCCAGCTTGGCCAGGAGGTTAAACTTATCTGAATTACTGGCAAGGAGATCCTGTGGGCAAAGCAGAAATTCGCACATGGTCCCCGTCAGGGGCTGTAGCTGTGTGAGCTCGGGAGGCCAGGTGACACCGAGGGAGAAATCAGCCAGGTCCAGGATCCAAGTTCAGCTCCCAGTGCAGAGCCCCAGGTGTTCAGTCGTGCCCGGCTCTTTGCAGAACCTCAGGCTCAGGGCCAAAGCCCCTGTCCAGGGTTTCACACTTGGCATGTGCCCGTTTCACAGCTGTTCTCCCCGCATATTTCGAGTGTATGAAATTTTTGTACATCAATTAAAATTTTAAAAATATACCAGGGAGGGCTTCTCTGGTGGCTCAGGGTGAAGAACCCACCTGCCAGTGCAAGGTACACGAGTTTGACCCCTGATCTGGAAAGATCGCACATGCTTGGAAGCAACTCGGCCCAGGCGCCACAACTACTGAGCCTGTGCTCTAGAGCCTGGGAGCCGCAACTACTGAGCCCACGTGCCTGGAGCCCGTGCTCTGCAGCAAGAGAAACCACTGCAATGAGAAACCCATGCACCACAGCGAAGAGTAGGCCTTGCTTACTGCAGCTGGAGAAAGCCCACACACAGCAACGAAGACCCAGCACAGCCATAAATAAATGAATAAATCTTTTTTAAGCAAAGATGTATTAATACTAGAGGGCACTAGGTTAGTGCACAGAAGGGAATCTTGAGCTGGCGGTGGCGGTGGCGGTGTGGGGGGTGTGTCTTTCTGTAAAGTAAAGGATCTGTTTGTAAAGTGAGGGTTCCCCGTCTTCTGCTCTTTACCTGGATGTCCACGCATCAAGGGTGCTTTCAAACAGAACTCACCTCCTGCAAATCCTAGGATGAAGAGAAAAACTCTGCTGTGCCCAGCCCACCTGGCTTGTAATTCCAAATGTTTGGTCTCTGGGTTTGCATAAAGCAGGGACACCTGTAACAGCCTCAGAAGGAGAGAAGGGCCAAGGACACCCACCTGTGTGTGCAGGGTGCCCCTGGAGTGGCCGTGGGCTTCAGTCTCTTGCAGGCTTTCTTCCAAGTCTCCTTTTGCTCCCAACTCCCCAGGGTCCACCTGGGATCAGGAAGGGGCTCTCCAAGGCTGTACCAACCCCAGGAAATGCTCCAGGATGGAGTTCTGAGAGCCCTGTGTGGAGCCCCACTGCAGGCCAGCCAGTGGCAAATGGGCTCAGGGGTCAGCTAGGGGTTTACTTGCTCTCCCAGGATACTACATGAGGGTAAGGGTGAAGCTTTCAGACTTGTGAGTGTTCTCCAGGGGAAAAGAGCCAAGGCCCGAGAGCTAGAGACTCTCCAGAGATTTCAGGCACACTGAAGACCCTGGGAAACCTAGCTCCTGGTCTGGGGCTTCACCTCGGATTGTGTGGTGAGTGGTTTCTGGGCACCTGATGACCTGGGTAGGCAGGCCCAGGACCACGCTTATGCTGGTGGCTCTTACCGGCAGGGCCTGCGGCTGCAGAGTGATGGGGGCCGACTGGTAGCGGTTCTTATCCAGCTCTGCCCGCAGTCTCGAGTTTTCCATGAGCAGCACTGAGTAGACGTCAACAGGCAGATTCTCACCCGTAGGACCCGGGGGAAGGCCAGAGGCCGAGAGCATGGGGAAGGCTGTGAATGTGGCCATAGATGTGCATGAGATAGGCTTTCCTGCCTCCATGTGCCTGGTCCAATCTGCCTCCGTGTTTTCCTTCTTTCTGCTCATCCTCTGCTCCCCAGCCTGCTACAGCTCCCTACTACCAGTGAGATCAGGTCCACACGCCTCCTGAGGCCATCGTTCTAGGCTCTTTAGAATCTGACCTGGGTGATCTCCCTAATCACTGCCCCGCCCTTTGTCCTGGGTCTGTTTCAGCTCCTCATCTCTATCTTTCCTCCTTTCTCTGCTTCTGGCATCCTTACTCCCTGGGCCAGGGCCTGGCTCTTTCCTCTCCCGAGATTGCCTTCTTATCTCTCATGCTAACCTCGGGGTTCCTGAAAGGTGGGCCCAACTTTCATTGTTTGTTAAAGGCCTTCAAAAATGCCCTCCCCCACTGACACCCCCATGCAGTGAAGGCTGTCACAGGGCTGGGCTTATGGGGGTCCCCAGTGAGGTGGCACAGAAAGCCTCTGCTTGGGCTGACCTGATCCCGTGTGACCTGGTTCTCTTTTGCTCATCAGAGCTGCCTTGGATGGGCTGTTCTGGATGGCTTTGGTTAACATCGATGGAGAAAGCAAATCATGGACTTAACCAAAATATTTTTTTTTTCTGTTTATTTTGTAGAAGCAAACTCTGAAGATGTAGGGAGATGAGCATATAATTCGAAGGGTCCTGGATTTAAGTTGGGAACTGCTGCCTGGGAAAGCCCCACTTTGCAGGTAACCCATCTCTGTTCACTTGAGTCTCAGAGCTGTTTCTGGAAGGTCAGAGCCTCTTTCTAGCATGGTTCACATGCTGTGTCCCCTCCCTTGTGTTGAGGGGCTCCCTGGCAGGAGAAGGGAGTTCAGGGGGCCTCTGGAAGTGCTGAGTGTCTGAATGAATGGGGAACTAGCACCCTCTGGGCAGTTTGAAGGTGCTGTTGAAACTGAGAGGCTCCAAGAAGGCAGGGCTTGCAGGGGCAGGACGACAGCCGGGGAGCAGACTCACACATGCTGGGCTTTCCGTCCAGCTTGTCCTGCAGGGGCTTGCTCCTCTTGCACAGCTTGTCCTCCAGCACTTGCTCCATCTTCTCGATCACCTGGAGGGCGGAGCACAGAGGCTGGGCTGGCCTGGGAGCACCACACCTTCCCCTCAGTTGGGTCCGGGTAGCCTGGCCCTTCTGCCACCTGCCTTCTCCTGGTGCCTCACGGTCTCCTCCAGTGCCTTCATCTTCTGCAGCTTGTCCTGGTAGCGCTTCAGCAGTGCAGCCTGTGGCTGCTGAGCCTGGTGTAGGAGGAGCAGCTCCTTTTCTTGATCATTCTTATGATGGTGGGGGCGGGGTAGGTGCGGAGAGAGGGGAGAGGAGGGGGAACAGGGGTGCCCTTGGCCCCGAGGGTCCACCCCAGCTCCCTCTGCTCAGTCCTTCACCGCCCTGGCCCCCTGTTACCTATGTCCCTCTCCCTTCTACTTTCAGACACTCCCGCCCGAGCGCCCTTCCCCTCTGCCCTCTGAGCCCTGGCTTACTAGAATCAGTTCATTCTGCAAACGCTGCACCTTGTCCCTCAGCTTCTTCATGTCCAGCTCACTCGGCAGCAGTTTCTGCTTCATGGATGCTAGTGGTGGTGGAGGAGCTGGCTCAGGCAGGAGGCACCTCCCAATTCAAATTGGAATACTTGGGGGGTGGGCACGTGGGGAGGGCAGATGTCTCTCAGTCCTGGGGCCTGAGACAGGACTGGACTCTCGATTTCCTTCTCCGGGGAGACCCCAGGCTCCTATTGATTAGCCTGTGTCCCGCAGCATGCACACTGGGGAGAGGCCCCCCCTCCCTGTTCCATTGGTGGCCTGCACGCCCTCACCCAGGTTCTGGGCCTTGTCGGGGCTGGCTGACTCCTCTTCTACCTCCTTCTGGGCCAGCTGGCTTCTCAGCATGCGGTTCTCTGCCTCCAGGACACTGGTCTGTTTCCGTAGTGACAGGATGTCCTCTGCCATCTTCTGCATGGCCCGCCGGTAGTTGTTCATCTCCTGCGGACCCCGGAGCTCAGAGCTGAACCCCCAGCCCCGCTGTGGCTGCCACCCAACATCGACATTCACACTTAGAGTTCAGCGGGTCATTCCCGAGGCCAAGGAACAGAAAGAATCCCAAGCTGTGCCCTCAAGTCTTGGCAACTCCTTGGAGGGGTGGTCATGACAGGTCCCCCCCACCCCCGGTCAGTGAGAACAGCTGTGTAAATGGGCTCTTCTAGGGGCTTATGTCTTTTCCTGAGATGCCTTCTAGGGGGACCCAGGCCTCAGACACCATTGAGGAAGCCCCTGAGCGATGGAGACTTGAAAAGCTCCGGGCCAGCTCTCCAGGGCCTGGCTAAATCAGGGCCATTCTCACTTTCTCCCTTCTCCTTTCTTCCTTCTCTAATCCCTCTTCTTCCTTGAGCCTAGTGAAGAATCTCTCTGAAATCTCCCCGAAGGCCCCTTGAGAGCTGCCCCTGGGCACCAGCCTCCCAACCAGCCCAGGGGTCTGAAGGGAACCATGGTAAGCCTGGGAAATCTAGATAAGGACTCAGGGTCAGTGCTGGGATCCAGCTATAGGATCCAGGGTATGAAGTGGGGCCAGGATGCCAGGCTCTGTCGTTAGATTAGGAGTAACAGCAATACTTGGAGAAGGCAATGGCAACCCATTCCAGTACTCTTGCCTGGAAAATCCCATGGACAGAGGAGCCTGGTGGGCTGTGGTCCATGGGGTCGCTACGAGTCGGGCACGACTGAGCAACTTCACTTTCACTTTCCACTTTCCTGTATTGAAGAAGGAAATGGCAACCCACTCCAGTGTTCTTGCCTGGAGAATCCCAGGGACGGAGGAGCCTGGTGGGCTGCCGTCTACGGGGTCACACAGAGTTGGACACGACTGAAGTGACTTAGCAGCAGCAGCAGCAACAGCAATACTAATATCTGGTGTTCATTGAGCATTTCCCATGTTCTAGGTCAGGCCCACCTCCTTCATTTAGCCTGTAAGGATGGGTCTATTATCATCCTCATTTTACCGATGATGAAGACAAGGCCCAGAGAGGTGAGTAGCCTGCTTAGTCACAAAACTAATAAGTGGCAGGGTCAGGGTCTGAAATCCAGGCCTGCTGGCCCTTGAATCCTTGCTCTTAAGCACTGTGCAATCCTGTCACGATGCTCCATGTAGGGAAACTTCACAATATTTTGAGAAGTGATGAAAACAGGTTACTACAAAGAATTATGATGTCAACTTGGGAAAAAAATTCATGTTTACCCTTGTGAACATTGAAGAATTCATAGGTTATATTTACATTATTTGTTTTATAATCAGAAATTCTCTACTGTTATTTACAAACACTTTTGTGAAGGTAGTTTCTTAAATATAAACAGTACAACAAAATAGAAAAGAGAGACTCAAAACGTGAAGCCAGAAAGGTCTGCGGAGGGGGAGGAGGTAGGAGCTAGTTTGGGGGTGGAGCAGGAGGAGAGAAGCAAGGCCAGGGGGCCAAGGCCTGTGGCCTTCCTGAGACTGTGCAGGCCTTGCAGGTGGGGGGTGGGGGCTCCAGCCAGGAAGGGGCTCCCAAGTCCTCAGGAAGCCGAGCTCAGTCCCAAGCTCCCACCTGGACCCCATGCTGACTGAGGATATGGCCTGGCTCCCAGTCACTGCCTCCAACCTGTTGCATGGTGGGCTGCTGGCTTCCCAGGGCAGGGTTTCCAGACAGCAGGGGCTCATCAGATACCACTTGTCACCTGCTGCTGTCTAGCCTTCTGGCTAGACTGCTTCCGAATGATGCCAGTGCTGGGCCCATCTCCCAGCACCTGCCCCAGTCAAGTTTCAGGTCTTGGCTCCTGTAGATCTGCCCATCTGGTGCCCTCAGACAGCTACGTTAACTAGGACACTCAGCCCAGAGACTGCACCCCCACAGGGCTTTGTGGTTGGGCCGACTCACTGAGTGAGCTTGGACAAGCCGCTTCATCTTGCTGAGCCTCAGATTCTTCTAGCAGGAGAAGCATGGAGTTGCCGCAAGCTCAGAGTTCAGGGGCCCTGCCTCGGGCAGGTAGGCCTTGGAGGCAGCAGTTCTCACCCCACCCCATCTCTGTTCTGGTACCAGCTTTAGTTAACAGGTCAGACCCCTTCCTCTTCATCCTTGCTACCCTCAGCCTGGGTTCCCTTGCTTCCTCCTCTGCTGTGCTCTACATCTTCAATGTACAGCAGCCCCTTGATGGACAGCGGTTTGGGAGGCTCAGTAGACCATCAAGAGGAATCACATGATATTTTTGAAAAAGAAAATTCATCTCTCCTTTCCCTCCCTAGCCTAGTTCAGGCTCTTCTCATGTCTTCTCTGAACAATTACAGCAGTATCCAAGTGGGTTTCCTTGATTTAGAATTATCTTTTAGAGAAAACACAACTTGTCCAAGAAAACAAGTTCAAGGATGCTCCACACACTGCAATTTGTGATTTTATTCTAGGAAATGCTCAGTCTCTGGATACAGGCAGTACTTACAAGGAATGACCTAGATTCAACTATTCTGAGGCAGAGATGTTCACACTGTATTTTTAAGTGGAAAAAAAAAAGTAACAATGTGGCAAATTAATATGATCACATCCACAACTGGTATGTGAATGTGTGAATGCATGTGTGCACATGTGTGCATAAGTGCACACATACAGATGTATAGTGTCAGTAGTAACTGCTCAGTTTGGGAAGGAAAAGGAACACTTGCTTACTCTCTGCATTTTTCTAAGAATTTACTCATGTTACCCATCTAATTAAAAATAATTTAAGCTGAAATACATTGAGGGCTATACCATGTTCACAGATTGAAAGACGAAATGTTTAAAGAGTTAGTTCTTCCTTACACTGATTCATAGATTCAGTGTATTTTCAATTAAGATCATAACCCTCTTGTATATGTGGAGAAATAGATGAACTGGTTCTATGAGAAATAAAAAGAACAAGTGTTGGCAAGATACTTTTGAAGAGAAACAGGTGGGAAGACTTGCTGTATCAGCTGTCAAGATTTATGATAAAGCTACAGTAATTAAGACAGAGTAATATAACCGCAAAGTTTGATAAGCAGGCCAAAGCATGAGAGAGCCCTAATACAGATCCACACATATATGGACTCTTAACATGTGATGGTGTTACAGGGTGGTAGGGAAAGGATAGTCATTTTAATAAAGATGCTGCATCAATTGATATCTATCTGGAGAAAAGGGAAACTTGACTCTTATTACATACCATAATTAAAAATAAATCCAGCTGGACTGTAGATCTAAGTGTAAAAGGTAAAACAATAAAGCCTCCAGGAGACAAGGATAGGAATATCTTTATAAACTTGGGATAGCGAAAGGTTTTTCAAAACAGGACAGCTCACAAAAGGGGGAGACTTCCCTGGTGGTCGTGTGGTTGAGATGCGGGCCTTCCTTCACCACTGTGGCCCCAGGTTTAATCCCTGGTCGGGGAACTCAGATCCTACAGGTCACACAGTGTGGCAGAAAACAAAACCAAACCCCAAACAAACAAAAAACAACCAAACCAAAATATGCCAAAAAAGCACAAATCAGGATGGAAAAGATTGATAAATTTGTACATTTAAATTAAGACATTTTATTCATATAAAGACATCATTAACAGGGTGAAATGGGCAAGGAAAGTGGGAGAAGATACTTGCAACAAACACAACCAAAGATGAACTCATATTCAGATATGAAAACAACTCCCAGGCTTCTCTGGTGGTTCGGTGGTAAAGAGTCCACCTGCCAATGCAGGAGACACAGGTTTGATCCCTAGTCCAGGAAGATCCCACATGCTGCAGAGCAACTAAGCCCAAAGGCCTCAACTATTGAGCCTGCGCCCTAGATCCCGGGAACCACAACTACTGAAACCCAAGCACCGTACAGCCCACGCTCCACAAGAGAAACCACCACAGTGAGAAACCCGCGAACCACAGCTAGAGTCATCCCTGCTGAAAGCAACTAGAGAAAATTCTGCACAGCCACGAGGATCCAACATAGCCAATGAATACATAAGACATAAATAAATAAAATTACAAAAAAAAACTCCCACAAATCAATAAGAGAAAGACAGACTATGCAATAGAATAATGGACAAGAGATTGGAACTGACCCTCAGCAAAATAAGCCAATAAGCATCTGAATCGGTGGCCACCCTCGTTAGTCCTTTAAACCCCAAAAGATTCTGCTATACACTGCCACATTGACTAAAACAAAAGCAAAACAACCCTGACCACATCAAATGTTGGTGATGATGTGGCACAAGTAGAACTCTTAGTCCCTGCTGGGGGAACGTGAAGTGCCCCCGTCCTTTCACAGATCTGTTTGGAAACTGGATCCTATTGAAGTTGAATGCCTGCATAGCCTATGATCTGGCAATTATACTCCTGAGTATATACCCCCCTAAAAATGAACGTGCGAAGGCATCAAGAAGCTGGTGTAAGAACATTACTAGTAGTATTATTTTTAATAATCTTAAACTGGAAATAACACAAGTACCCATCGCAGTAGAATGGTGGGAGAGTCATATGGTAAGATGCTACACAGCAATACAAATGAATGAATGATGATCATGGAAAACCATATGGAGGAATGTCTCAAACTAATTGTGAGCAAAAGAAGAAAGACACAAAGTACCTACTCTATAATTCCATATATATTTTCTCTAAAAGCAAGCAAACGTTGGCGAGTTAGAAATCAGGGCATTAGATCCCCTTGGGAAGATAGAGAGATGACGAGGGCATGAGGGAGCTTCTTGGGTGCTGGCAGTGCTCTTCTTGACCTGTAGGGCCTGTAAGGGGTTACATGTGTGTGTTCACCTTGCGATGATTCATCCCTTGAATACATGTATGTTTTGCGTGTTTGTTGGAATGGGTGTTGTACTTCACATTAAAAAGTTTAAAATGTTTAATGAATTAAAAAAGAAATGAAATTCTGGTTCAACTTTGATTAAATACAGGAAACCTCCACATTGTCACCCCTTTGGAGATCATCTTGGTTCTCAGCAATAGTGGATTTCTTTCTAGCCCTGAGCTTTGGATGCTCCCTGTGGGCCCTGGTTCTGGGCCCTGATCTCAGCCTCTTCACCCTGTGAGGCTTACCCAGTCCTGTCTGGGAGAAATGGCCAGATATGCTCTACCTCCCTGACAGGGCCCTCTGAGAGCAAGCAGGCCACACACTGACCCTTGTTGAGGGCCTAAAGGATGCCTCAGAACATCCTATGAGACTCAGATTAATTCAGGTCTCCCATCGCCTGCAAATGTGAAGCGAGCCTTTGTACCCAGACTCTGCTAAAACCTGTGCTCTTTGCACCTACTGGACTGAGGCAGGTTGGGGCTTCACCCAGAGGGAAGAAGATTGGGATCCTGCCTTGACAGTAGCTGAATCTGTCTCCAGAAATTGAGGGGCACTGATGGCGGTGGTGGCCAATACAGGCACCTGTGTCCATATAATGTCCCAAGGTCCTAGGGTACCCTCTGTCCCTGATGCCAAGGCTGCCTGGGGTGGAGATGGAAGAAGGGCATCCCCAGCCTGCTCCTCAGGGAGCCAGAAGTGCCCAGGTATCCCTGTGTTGGGACAGGTGGGCATGCAGCCTGCCTAGCACAGTGAGAAAACTGCTGGCCTGATCCCATTGCTGCTTCACCAGCTTCTCCTTCAGTGGGTCCTGCCCAAGGTAGGGGTGGAGTGAGAGAGGCCCTGGGCAGGGAAGAACTCTGCTGGATGCTGGGGTCCGAGTACCTTAGTCTATGTGTGTGCGGGTGGGGAGGGCTGAGATCATCATGGCTATGGTTCAGAATGAGCGCCTGAGGTTTGGAGCAGCTTTCTTCCCACCCTGCTTCAACTTAGAGGCAAAGTCTAAGGCTTGGCATTCAAGGTCTCTTACAAGCCACCCCATTATGCCCATCAACCCCCCCTTCCCTTCCAGCACTCTTATCTCCCCCTTCACATCTCTCTACTCAGGCTGAACTATAAATATCTGCAGAGAACCTCTCCCCCATTTCCACTACCTAATCTTTGATCTTTTATAGTCCACTCAGTAATTTGTAGGCTAAGGGACTGCAAGGAGATCAAACCATTCAGTCCTAAAGAAAATCAATCCGGAATGTTCATTGGAAGGACTGATGCTAAAGCTGAAGCTCTAATACTTTAGCCACCTGATGCGAAGAACTGACTTACTGGAAAAGACCCTGATGCTGGGAAAGATTAACGGCAGGAGAAGGGGACGACAGAGGCTAAGATGGTTGGATGGCATCACCAACTCGACGGACATGGGTTCAAAGCTCTGGGAGATGGTGAAGGACGGGGAAGCCTGGCATGCTGCAATGCATGGGGTTGAAAAGAGTTGGACATGAATGAGTGAATGAACAACAGCAGTAATTTGTAATTGCGTGAGGACTGGTAGTGTGTGTGCTCCTGGATGTGCATGTGTGTGCACCTGTGCACGTGTGCGTGGAGGGAGTCCTGGGGAAAGGGCTGTGGCCTTGGCCTACCCCACGGGTCTAATCAGCTCCTCTTCTTATTGGGCTCACCATTTCTAACGCCCTATTACCTCTCACTCAGGAGTCTTGGGGATGAACAAAGCTCTATTCTTAACACCCCTCCTCCTTGACAAAGAAAGAGAGATGAGGTCCAGAGGAAGGGAAAAAAAGAAATGGAGAAGGACAGTGTGGCTCCTGCTGAAGTGGGGGGGGACTTTACATCAGCCACATGGCCGATGGGTTCTTGGGGGCTCCATCCCTCGGAGGTTAGCCCTACTGAGCTTCCACAGGCCCCACCACTACCCCCAGCCAAATCACCCTGGAGGGGTGGAGAGGGACCTGGCCCTGGATCATCCGCCTTCAGGCTCTACTCTTGCCGGCTCCCTCTGTCCCAGGGGACCCAGAGGGGCAGCAACCTCCCTTCCTCTCCAACTCCACTCACCCCCACCGCTGAGCCCTGCTTCTAGACGGCAGCCCTGACCTCTCCCCACAGACTGGGCTGGGCTCCCAGCTCAGGGCCACGTTCTGCGTCACAGCGCAGCCTTGAGAAAACCCAGGACACCACGACCCAGATTCCTGTGGTGAGCTGGCCCTCCTTGCCCCCTCCACCTCCAGCTCCCAGGCTGCTCTGCTGTGGGGGTCGTGGGCAGGACGTCAGCCTCACTCCTATCTCTCTGGGCCTGCACATGCTCTAGGGACAAGGACTCTACCTGTGCCTGACCCTGAGTGCCCACTGTACCCCCCTCACCCACTGGGACCCCGGGTCTCTGAGCAGCTGAGGTGAGAAGCACCAGGTGGCCCTGGGTTCATAACTCCCCTGCTATAGGGTGTTGGTGGCCTTTGCTGCATGCACCTCCTCTCTGGCTCTGGAAGGCTAGTGGCTGTGCTCTGAGCCTCAGTGTCCTCATCTGTGGAATGGGGAAACAGTCTCATCTCAAGTGGTGGCTGTGGAGTCAGGAAGTGTGATGAGGGCCTGCCTGGCTCTGGTATATAGGCTGCCTGAAGACACCACATCCCATCTTTGTTTTTTTGGCCCCCTTGGCTTGTGGGATCTCAGTTCCCTGACCAGGGATTGAACCTGGGCCACAGCAGTGAAAGCTTGGGATCCTAAGCACTAGGCCACTAGGGAACTCCCTCTAACTCCCATCTTTGTACCACTTTTGATAACCTATAAACTGGATACAAAGTAGAAATCACCTTACACATATAAAGAGCAGGTGAGACAATGAGGAATTATTGGACATAGATTAAAAAAAAGTATCTGTGTGATAGCCCTGAGCCCCAAGTCCAGAAGGTATGATTATCTGACTGCTCCCATTTTATAGAAGCTGAGGCCCAGCATCCACCTCAGCCTCCCTCACCTTTAATAAAGGAGGAGGGGCGGTGGTGATCTTTCACAAAAGCCTGAAGAGGGCAATGCTTGCCCCTCTCCCCCACAAAGAACTTTATTACAGTGGAATCAGAGGCACTTCAGCCACTTGGGGATGTTCAAATATCCCCGCGGCCACAACCAACTAGGTTGACCAAAGTGAAAGTGAAAGTCGCTCAGTTGTGTCCGACTCTTCGTGACCTCATGGATTATACAGTCCATGGAATTCTCCCGGCCAGAATACTGGAGTGGGTAGCCTTTCCCTTCTCCAGGGCATCTTCCCAACCCAGGGATCAAACCCAGGTCTCTTGCGTTGTAGGCAGATTCTTTACCAGCTGAGCCACAAGGGAAGCCCAAGAATATTGGAGTTGGTAGCCTATCCCTTCTCCGGCGAGTCTTCCTGACCCAGGAATCAAACTGGGGTCTCCTACATTGCAGGCAGATTCTTTACCAACTGAGCTATCAGGGAAGCCCAGGTACGCCTTACACCTTCACTGTTCAGATGGGGAAACGGAGGCTAGAAGGCGGCAGTGTGCCCAAGTCACAGAAACTCAGTTATAAAGCCTTGACTGGAAGCAGCTCAGTAAACGCCTAGTCAACCAGCACTTGCTGAGTGCCACATGTGAGCTATGCTGGGGCCTCAGAGCCCAGAGGAGTCCAGACTGTTCCAGGCCGTGGTGGGCTCCCCTCTACACTGAGGAAGTGGCAGGAAGTGCCTGTGACAGAGGGAAACTCAGAGGAGGCTCTTAACCCAGCCTCGGGGCAGGGTGGGGCAGGAAGGCTTCCTGGAGGAAGTGATCATCTGAGTTGACTCTTGGGAATGAGCTCTCTGCAAGTGGAGAGAGGGCTCTCCGGGCAAAGGAGTGTACACTGCTCAGTCGATCAGTCATGCCTGACTCTTTGGAACCCCATGGACTGTAGCCTGCCAGGCTTCTCTGTCCACGGGATTCTCTAGGCAAGAATCCTGGCGTGGTTGCCCTTTCCTCTTCCAGGGGATCTTCCCGACCCTGGAGATGCAGAGTCTCCTGCATCTCTTGCGTTGGCAGGTGGGTTCTTTAGCATTGAGCCACCTGGGGAGCCCCGGGCAGAGGAGACGCTGTGGCAAAGACAAGGAGGTGAGAGAGGGTGAGATTAGGAACAAAGCAGATGAGAACAGGGTGCGGGGAGGAGAAATAGGGGTTCAGCTGCAGAGGTAGTCGGGCAGACAGAAGACGGCCTAGAAGGCCAGTCTCAGGGCTTTGGACTCCGTTCTGAAGGCCATGGAAGGGCCTAAGCTGTGGGGCAGGGGGTGCCTGTGATAAGACGTCTCAGGATGCTGAGCCCAGAAGACAAATCAGGAGAATGAAGGCTAAGAACAGAGAGCCAGGTGAACTCGTTGGGACCTGTATCAGGGGGAGGCAGTGGGTCTTCAGGGGAGGAGGTGCATGCATGGAGTATGGAGGCTGAGGAGTTGGCCTGAGGTGTGGCCCAGGCTGGGTAGGAGGGACCTGTGTGGCCTCCAGGTGAAGGTGGTCACAAGCAGCTGATGGTGGTAAGCTAAAGAATCTCAGCTGGAGATAAAGGGGTGGGAAGACAGCCTCCCACGTGTGATGGAAACCTTGAAGGGAGGAGATTTTCCAGAGTCAGAGGAAGTGTAGGGCGGGGAGAGGGATTCAAGGACAAAGGAAAAGGGTGGTGGTGGGACAGGAGCCTTCAAGTTCAGGGAAATTGCCAGAGGGGTGGGAGGAAAATGGGTGGGTGCAGGCTGACTTGGTCAAGGCCACAGAGCTTAAGAAAGGAGGGGAGATAGCCTTCTGTTTTGGACAATGGCACATGCAGTAATATAGACCAACTTTCCCTGTAGATAATCTGCAAAGCTGGATACAAAGTATAAATTACCTTCTTAAACATATAAAGGACTGGTGTGGCAGTGAGGAATTAATGGACATAGATGAGAGGAGGTTGGGGTGGGGTGAGGAACCCATACAGTAGAATACTTTACAACAATGTAAAAGAGGACCCACAGCACCCAGCAACCATACAGATGACTCTCACACATAAAGCTGAGCAAATGAACCATACACAAAACATACACGGCATGATGCTCTTTATAGAAAGTTAAAAGTAGGGAGTATTAGGTCATAGTGATTAGGGAGGTATTGATAAAGAAATAAAGCAAATGGGACTTCTCTGGTGGTCCCGTGGCTGACTGAGCTCCCAGTGCAGAGGCTTGGGTTTGAGCCCTGGTCAGGGAACTAGATCCCATGTGCGGCCAACTAAAAATCCTCATCCTCCAGAAAACCCCCTTTCCATCCCTAGGTCTTTTTGCCACCCTGTATCCTCAGCGAAGGATGCCACATGCCACAACTAAGACCCAGCGCAGCCAAATAAATAAATAAAAATAAGAAAAAGAAGCAGCAGCAGAGTATAAGATATGAGCAGGTCCAGGGGTCATGTCTAGGAGATGAGCAGCACCAGGGACTTGGGGTGCTGGTTCCATTTCTAGACCTGAGAGCTGGTTTCATGGATGTTTACTTTAAGACAATTTGGTTGTGTTTAATTTTTCTGTTCAGCACAATTGTCTCCATAGGGGTTGTATTTCACAATTTAAAAGGGTTTTGATAAAAGGTGAGGTTTACTAGCTTCCCAATCTGCAGAGGAAGCCTCTAGGCGTGACCTCAAGGAAATGGCCCCTGGTGACCTTGGCCAGCACTCTGAGTGCCAGGAGGAGGGTGTGTGGGAGGAGGACAGAGGATGAGAAAGGACAGAGGTATCTGGGGATACCAGGTGGAAGAGAGACCTGGGGATGGAGAGAGGGTTTTCTGGAGGATGAGGAGACATGCAGGGAGAGGTGTTCAGGGATCATGGATTGGAGCAGAGAGATTGAAGGCATTGGCGGGGGCTTCACGCTCCAAGGGGAAGGAAGAATCCTGGGGTGTCTGGATCAAAGGTGGCATGGGGGACAGGGCTCTGCAGGGGGTGGAGTGGGTGCAGAGGGTGGGTGGGGAGGCCCAGGGGGGTGGGTTTGCAGGGTTGGGCATGCACCCTTCCAACTTTGCCCTTCCTTGGGGAACCACTCAACATCTGGGTCCCCAGGCCTCAGGGATCCCTGACTGGCAGGCTACCTGCAGTGTGGTCTGCCTTTTCAGCCGGCAGAGGGCACTCGCCTTCCACAGATGCTCTGGCTTCGGTCTGCAGTGGGAAGCATGGCCTGACTGGGCCCCGTGCTCCTGGGGAGCATGTCTAGGGGTGCTGTCCAGCCCCAGGCACACATGTTCTTCCTCCAGGCAGTCTAGCCTGCCATCTCACACCTCCTGCCCGAGAACTCTTTATCTAAGAGATTCTGCTGAGAACTACCCATGGAGGCCAGAGAGGTGCAGTAATTTACCCGAGCTCACACAGCAAATCCTGATCCTTAGCTGGGACTTCTGTCCTGAGCGAGCCCCAGGGAAGATGATGGGGTGAGTAGGGAGAGATGGGACTTGGGACAAGAGCCATTTCAAAGCACTGAAGTGACCCTGACGGAAGTAATACATACATAGCTGACCACTGTGCCAAAGGAATAGTTGAGAGGGACTAGGATGCGGGGCTTCCCTGGTGGATCAGAGGGTAAAGCGTCTGCCTACAATGAGGGAGACCTGGGTTTGATTCCTGGATCGGGAAGAACCCCTGGAGAAGGAAATGGCAACCCACTCCAGTACTCTTGCCTGGAAAATCCCATGGTCTGAGAAGCCTGGTAGGCTACCATCCATGGGGTTGCAAAGAGTCGGACACGACTGAACGACTTCACTTCATAACACCACCCCTTCACGCACACACCCCAAAGCCTAAATCTTTATAAGTCCTCTATCCACCCAGGAAGATACACAAAGCCCAGGTTGACCTGTAAGGGTCACGGAACCTTATGACAACAGTTCCCCTTTGTTGAACGTCTGTCACTGGCCAGGCCCTTTATATACTTTTTCTCTGACCTGAGCAATGAGTCTGCGAGGGAGGCATTTTCAGACCCAATTTGCTGAGGAGGAAGCTGAGGCCCAGAGTGGGAGGAGCTGAGTGATGTGTTCAAGGTTGCCCTGCTCACAGAGGCATGGCTGCAGTTCTACCCAGGGCGCTCTGGGCATTGTTGAGGGAGGCTGCTGTGGAGCCCAGGAAGCCAAGCCTGGGGCAGGGTTACTGAGCTGCTGTATCCAAGGGGACAGGGTGAGCTGCCACCCTGCCCTTGACCTTCTCCATTCTCCAAGGACTGGGGCTATCGCCTAGGCAACGTGTCTGCCTGGGGGTGGGTGTGTGCACATTCCCTTCAAGCAAGGTGTTTTTGGAGCCCTTAGAAGCTGCTTTTTTGTGTAAGAGACACAAAGATTCATTCCTACCCACACACCCCCTTACCTTGGTCTGGCCAGGCCTTGGTGTTTCTGGACTCCTACACAAGCAAGGAGGGCCCATTTCTATTCCCTCATAATCCCTCTGCCTTTGTGTGTGTGTGTGTGTGTGTGTGTGTGTGTGTGTGTATTCAGTCGTGTCTGACTCTTCATGACCCTGTGGACTGTAGCTTGCCAGGTTCCTCTGCCCATGGCATTCTGCAGGCCAGAATACTGGAGTGGGTTGCCATTTCCTCCTCCAGCAGACCTCCCCAACCCAGGGATCAAACCCGTGTCTCTTGCATCTCTTGTATTGGCAGGCAGGTTTTTTACCATTAGGACCACTTGGGAAGCCCCCGGCCCCTGAGAAACCAGCTAAGAATGTAGGTATATCCACCCTCCCCTCAGGTATTCCCTCTGCCCAGAAGGGCACAAGGACAGGCCACCTCCTCCACTGCTCCTGGCTGACTGATCTGATCTCGAGCCTTCTGCAGGCAAGCCTCATGGTTCTCCGTTTCTCTTATGTTTAGTCTTTCTTTGTGCTGCCTCAATACACAGCCTACATCTCTGATCAATGAAAGAGGGCTAAAAAGGCTCTGTTCCTCCTCTTATTGAATCTAATCTCCCTCAGTTCAGTCGTGTCTGACTCTTCATGACCCCGTGGACTGTAGCTTGCCAGGTTCCTCTGCCCATGGGATTCTGCAGGCCAGAATACTGGAGTGACTGGCTGAGCCTCAGAGACTTTGCAGAATGGAACATTGCAAGGTTCTGGGACTTCTCAGGCTAGGTCATCAGAATCTTCATAGCGTCCACCCTTCCTCCTGGAAGCCTTGCTGTTCCCCCAGAGAAGAACGTCCACTACCCTGAGGTGGCCACGCTGTGAGGAAGCCCAATCTAAGTGTGTGGGAGAGAGATGCCTGCCTGGCCCCAGCCTCCCTGGGCTGGGAACCCACATATCATGGATTGAGACCAGGCCTCCCTGTTGTGCCTTGGGCTCGCTCCTGACCCACAAAACTGAGAATGATAAAAGAAGACATTACTGCTTTAAATTCAGGATGCTTATTATGCAGCAAGAGGTAACTGGAACCTTCTCCCTGGCCTCTGGAGCCCTCCAATGGCTCCAGGTGCCTGCATAATAAACTTCCAACTCAATTTCAAGGCCATCTGTCACAGCACAACTATATCACCTGGCCACTAAGTTCAGGGGCCAGCCTTCCCGGGCTCTTCCTTATCTCTGAAATCTTACTGCTCTGTCTAGAAGCCATCCTTGATCTCCACCCCCACTCTAGCTTGACACTCCTTATCCCACCAGTCTTCGCTTAGCTCCTGGAAAGTGTTAGTTGTTGGGTCACGTCCGACTCTTTGTGACCCCACGGTCTGTCCATGGGATTTCCCAGGCAAGAATACTGGAGTGGGTCCCTATTCCCTTCTCCAGGGGATCTTCCCAATCCAGGGATCGAACCTGGGTCTCTGGCATTGCAGGCAGATTCTTTACATTGTGAGCTACCAAGGAAGCCCTTAGCTTGTGGAAGATCCTGACTTATGGAAGGACCTCTCCTCCTCTCCACAACCTCTGTTTGCCATTCTGAATTGGGGAAGTAGGGTCAGGAAGACTCCCAGCCCCGGACTGGTGGCCAAGGACCCTGCCAGATTTGTCATCATTTGATGGGCAGAGTTCCTATAGGTCCCTTCAGGATGTCTGCGAGGTCACTCTTGGCTAATCTGTAGCTTTAAAATTAACCACATTTCTTTAAAATGGAAACACTCAGTTTGTACCAATTGCTGTGGTTTCTGTAGTTCCTGAGATCAGAAGTCTGAGCAAGAGCTCAGCTCAGGGGAGCTGTCTCAGGGAGGCAGGGGAGAGGACAGAGGTTGTGCCTGACCACAGCAGTCAACAGCAATTCTGAGACACTGGACCTGATCTGTGTGATTATTTATAGTGTTTTTGTGGTCTTGAACTTTTGCATATGAATCATAAGTTTTTCCTACCATGAGCATAAGCCTAGGCAGAACTTCAAAATTAATCCAATTGTTGGGTTTATGGTCAATTACCAGTATGACCGGTGCTTCTTGGTGGATTTCTCCTCTCTGAGGCTCTAATTGGATAGCCCTTAGGAAATTTTATTCTAGAAGAAAGAAGTTGTAGTTCTGTCTGAGTCACTATTGATCTTACTAGATGGAACCCACTTGGCCAATCAATCATACTGGCTCTAAGCAAGATCTTTAAATTTACTCAGGCTCAATCAGACAAATGACCTAAATTTCAATCAAAGAATACAACTTCTCGATTATTAGGAGGGACCTCCCCCTCAGTTATGGGATGGATTTATGCAGCTTACATCAGGCTATTATGGCTTAAATTGAAGGGACCCTCCTCCCCTTATGTCAGGGACAGTTAAATCATACTAAGGATAATCAGCCTAATAACACTAAGAAATTGGGGCTGGTTGCCTTACGAACAGGGCCAATACCTCATTGCCCTTAAAGATAGAGATGGATACTAAACAGATTGGGTCAGCTACCCAGGGATGTACTAGGCAGCATCTAATGGAAGTTCTTGGCTTAAATTCTTACTTATGACCTTATAAAGCCTACTAGTTACATTGGAGGAGGAAATGGCAACCTACTCAAGTATTCTTGCCTGAAGAATTCCACTGCCAGAGGAGACTGGTGGGCTACAGTCCATGAGGTCTCAAAGAGTCAGACACAACTGAGCAACTAACACACACTCACATTATATTCTGCCTATTTTACAAGATTATTATTTCTTATATTCTCCAAGTGACAGCTACTGATAAAAATGAAGACTGGGTGACTTGAAATGACCGACCAGATAAATAGTTCTACATAAGATCAATGATTGCAATAGTGTAATTGCAGATATGGGAAGAAGCAACAAGAGGGAGTCTTCTCCTAGACCATAACAGATTAGTTAGACATGTCCAGAGACTTTGGGCTGTGTTTAACAGGGTCTAGTCCAGTAATAGTCCACTGAGGGACCTAGCAATGGAATCCCTGCCCGACTCAGCAACGAGCATTTCTACTAAAAATTGGTCATGCAGAGCCTCCCAAACCTTGGTTGAATTTATAAATATTTTCCCTCATCCAGTTCCATGTACAGTATACCCTGAAAGAAATTCAGGGCAAAAATCAGGAACGAGGCACTCTGTGCTCTGGGGAAAACGGCAGAATAAGCCTTCAGATAGTTAGGTATATTTTCAGGAGAAAATTGTATGAATCCAGAATCTTGCATCTTCCCCTACTTAGAAAAGCACTAAAACCATTAACTGAGATATTTGTTCCTCGTAACTAAGAGCAGCCTTCTACCGAGATGTGTGCTTGCTGGCTGAACCCCTTTCTCCACAGTCACATACGTGCTTGCTGACCTCGCCCACTACCTCTCTGAAGGAGTTCCATCAGAGCTACGAGAGAGGCTGTCTCCTGAGCTATTGTCCTAAGACCCCAGATAAAGCTGAACTCACAGATCTCAGGTTGTGCAATTTTTTTTTCCAGTTGGTGCCTCCACCCGACACCTCCACACCTCAGATGTCAGCTGAGCCTCCCAAACACAAGCAAATCCGTGCAAATTGCAGTTTAAAAACAGGTTCCCTGAGGGGGAGGCAGTTGCCTCTTTGTTCAGCCCAAGGTTACAGCAATGAAACAAAAGGAGTGAAATTTCCTTTCCTTCTGTTCTTTCTTTTCCTTCCAGCGGCAGCAGAGATGGCGCCTGGAAAGCTTTTGTGTTCAGCACACTGAAGCTTTGAGGGGTGGTGGCAAGGCCTTGGTTGCTGACCCCAAGTGCTGCCTAAGTGGCCCCTGCAGAGCCAGGCTGTCTAATTGAGCAGGGCCTGGACAATGGAGGATGAGTAGGGCTGGCTTGGGGGAGGGGCTTCCTGGAGGATGCTTTCTCCCATTCCCATTTCCCTTCCCAGGCCTACCTGTGGACCTTCAAGGCTCCACTCTGGACCCTCTTCCTCCAGGAAGATCTCCTGGGCTACCTCCATTACACCTCCTCAGGTTTGGAGATCAGAGACCTGCCTCTCCTACACTCAGCTTGGGGTTGGCCTTTGACCTCAGCCCAGGGAAGTCGAGGGCTAGGCACTCATGGCATTGGTGAGCAGACAGATCCCTGCCCTGGCTTTCCAGGTTCTGCTTGCTCTCCCATAATGGACCCCTTCCCCTGTGCTCCTGTCCTGCCAGCCTCCTCCCTAGTGAGAGCTTTGCTGTCCCTGAGTGCTCCATGGAGGGTGTGAGGAGAGCCCTGGTTGGAGTCCACAATCTTGGGTTTTAATCTAGCCTCTGCTCAAATCGGGGAAGGCAATGGCACCCCACCCCAGTACTCTTGCCTGGAAAATCCCATGGACGGAGGAGCGTGGTAAGCTCCAGTCCATGGGGTCGCTAAGAGTCGGACACGACTGAGCGACTTCACTTTCACTTTTCACTTTCATGCATTGGAGAAGGAAATGGCAACCCACTCCAGTATTCTTGCCTGGAGAATCCCAGGGACAGCCATCTATGGGATCGCACAGAGTCGGACACGACTGAAGCGACTTAGCAGCAGCAGCAGCAGCTGCTCAAATCAGTTGTGTGACCCTAAGCAAGGCCCTGACCTGCTCCAGGTCTCCTGACCCACGGGCTAGAGATATGCTCCCTCATGGGCCTGCTCTGGGTTCTTGCCACGAAGAAAGAACAAAGGCTTTGGCTCCTGGAGTCTGAATGAGAAAGGTGTCCCTATCCCAGGCAAGGCAGGCCTCTTGGCCTAAGGCTGATTCCCCTCCTTTTGGATGACCTCACCTGCCTCTGATGCTGGGTAAGATGGAAGGCAAAAGGAGAAGCAGGCAGCAGAGGACAAGAAGGTTGGATGGCTTCACTGACTCAATGGGCATGAATTTGAGCAAATTCCAGGAGATAGTGAAGGACAGGGGAGCCTGGTGTGCTGCAGTCTATAGGGTTGCAATAATCTGCTTTGCTCTTCACCCTTACTGGCCCTTATGAGCTCTGGCCCTATCAACACCACCTCCTGGCCTGACTTCCCCAGGCTAGCCCAGCCCCAGTCACTTTCTAGGATATAGGGCTGAACCTCCAAGAGACCAGAGCCAAGCCCCGTGTTAGCAGGATGCAGTGGTCACTTTAAGAGGTGTTCCCAGAAGTTGTTCTCTCTTCCCTTTCTGGGTTCCCAGGTGTGGGCTCGGGTAGCCTGGCCTGGGCCTGGGAGCCCCACAGAGGTTCCAGTGACCACAGGCATCCAGTGGCCAGTGGCTGCGGGCCTGATCTTCTAGTCCTCTCTCTACCTTGCTCTGGGAATACCTTTATTGGTTGCCAGGCAACACACCCCAACACACCTGGCTGCTAGGTGAGCCAACCCATCCTCCCAGAACCAGCGTTATGGGGGCAGACTTACAGAGTCGCTGTCCAGGAGGCCTGGGGCAGCCTGGGGGGCTGGAGGGGCTGGAGACTCTGGCTCCCCCATCTTTCCTGTTAGCAGTTCTGTTCCCCAAGATGGGCCCCCGGAGACCGTTGCTACAACAAGTGCCTGTCTGGTGACTGAGCCCTGCCCCGCGCTGTAAGCAGGCAGGCCCAGGGGACCACTCCCGCTTTGTTCCAGGGTGAGGGCACCTGGGTGGGGTGGCTGGAATCTTAGCCAGGGAACTTCAAGGAGATGGCAGGACCTGGAAGGGCTGTGGGCCCAGGAGACCAGGAAACAGGCAAGACCCTGACGGGCTCCGACCTTCTGTCTCCCCAACTCCAGTCTCAGTACCCCCTGCCCTGACCTGCCCTCTATGTAGACCTCAGTCTCCCATTAGTCTCGCCCTCCATCCCCACTGTCTCTGCCTTTTGGTTACCCCGCACCCTAGTCTTCCCCTCTCCTCTTCCCTTTAGCCTCCTCCTATTTCTAGCCCTCAGGCTCCCTTCTCTCTGGCCCTTGAACCCCCAGCAATCCTTCTGCAGTGGTCCAGGCCAGGTTCACTTTTCTCCTGCAGCTGCATGAGGCCTAGGGCCCCAACCCTACCCCCCGGGCCTTCCCATCTCCGCTGTCCTGATAGTCTGGACAAATTCCTTTC
Organism: Tragelaphus eurycerus; assembly: GCA_935064755.1. Taxonomy (NCBI): domain Eukaryota; kingdom Metazoa; phylum Chordata; class Mammalia; order Artiodactyla; family Bovidae; genus Tragelaphus; species Tragelaphus eurycerus. The sequence goes on along the minus strand of CAKXYN010000120.1, from coordinate 4,993,242 downwards.
CTGTTAGTTCAGTGGAGACAACATGGGTGGATGTCTTTAAAAGGAACTCTCTGGGAAGCAAATGGAAAACAAACCCAAACAAGGCAGCCCACCACCTAGAAACGGCCTTGGTCTCTAAGGCAAAGCCATCTGCTCCAACTGCCCTTGGCCTGGGACTGCCGAGACACCCTCCTAGGGCTTGGAGTTGTCTGTCTGGCTTTGCCCCAGCTGAGCTGGGTCCAGCCTGTCTATCCCAGGCAAGCTTGGTCCCAAAGCCTCCTCTGATAGCCTCACCCCTCCATCTGCCCCTAGCAAGATGCCTACATGAAGCTGGGACTCCATATATATTTGTTCATCTGTTTAATAAATGAATGGAGGAATGACGGGGGTTTGTGGGGGTTCAAGAAGACAGTCCAAGACAGACAGCTTGACCTGTTTCCAAAGCTCCAGCCTGTCTAAGGCACCCCCACCCCTGACTGCTGGGTGCTAACCCAGGGTTCTGTGTGGGTGGGGGCCCCTGGTCAGTGTTGTAGGTGGGCTCTGACTCTTTTCCTTGGCAGACCTCATTTCTCATTGAATTTACTCCAAGACCCTGTAGAATTCACTTGTTCCTCATGGGGTTTCTTCCTCTCTATCATAGGGATATGATATCATAAAGGCAGGAGTATGGAGCAGGATAAGCCCCACACAGCTCTGGGGCTCATACCTGAGCTGGCTGGGAGCCGTGGGACGGCAGTGGGCTTTGTGTTTGCTCAGCACTGTGTTTGAGTCCCACCCTAGGCCTCAGTTTCCTCCTCTGTGAGATGGAGAGTGTGACCACATCCATCTCCCAGAGCTGCTGGGGGGCAGGTAGAGCTCTAAGCAGGGTGCGTGGGACATGAGCAGTTCTGGAAATGTTATCATCTCCTCTGTGGGACCCCTGGGGGTTCTAACCCTTCTCTAAGGAAATGAGGCTTGTGAGGGATTTGGCCACCCTCTCTGGGCAGCGCCAGCATCTCAGATGGCATCCCAGATATGGGCCTAGACCTTCCTGATCCTGCCCCTCAGCCTCCCCGCAGGGGACACAGGCTGCTGCCTTCTGCTGTGTCTCCCATCTCCACCCACCTCCATCCCAAGATCCTGGGGCAGAAGCCTGGGATACAGGCAAAGCCAGAGTAACACCCCCTCCCAGCCCGGCCTTCAAGCTGCCAGCCCCCTCACTGAGAGGGGCCCTGGGCTCCCACGCCTGCCCGGCTGCCTATCGATTGAATCTGCTCCCATCCTCGGGCGTGCCATGAATTTTTCATCAAAGGCCTGTAGACTTTGGGAAACGCACAATTAGAAGCCCCATCAATAATGCACCATGCAGAGGCATTGCTGAGCTCAGCCAGGCCCCAGACACGGCTGTCTTCCAGTCTGCTCTGGTGGGAGGCGGGAGTGGAGCCCTCAGGGGTCCATCACTGGACCCCGTAAATGTGGGATGCTGGGAGTTGGGAAGAAGCAGGACCCAAAGACTTGAGCCTGCCCCCTTGAAGCCTTATCTCAGTCACTTCATCCCTAGAAGGGGTGCTGAGGAGCTCCCTACTCCTTAAAGCATGGTGAGGCATGGCAGAGAGTTGCTAGGGGAATTCTAGGGTTCTTTGTGGGGCTGGGGCGTGTCCTTCCTCTGTGGATTCCAGAAAAGCAGGGTAGGCACCAGGCTGGGATGGGGAGGCAGTTGAGGGAAGAAGAGAGGAGCCTGGTGGCACTGAGGCAGGGGTTATTCACCCAACTCCATGGTCAAGGTCCAGTGTGGCCCCGGCCCTGCCCTCTCCAGCCTCAAAGCCCAGCTCTCCTTCCACAAGCACTTCTGTGGTCTCAGAACCATGGCTGGGGGAAGAACAGAGGCTCTGTTCTGTTCTCCTCTGAGCCTTTGCAGTTCTTCCACAGGCAAGATGGAGGCGCCTTCACCCTACCTCTGCAGATCCCTTCTTAGAGTCTCCGTCCTGACAAAGCCTTTCCACTCTCCTTGGTGAGAAGGGATGGCAGCTTCCTTTGGTGAGTTTCCAGAGCTTGAACCAGACCCGAGCGCTCATCATGGGCAGGCTCTGTTCTAAGTACTTTGTAGGGATGAATTTGATTTCATCCCTCTAGGAACCCAGTGAGGCAGCTGCCACTACATCTATTCTACAGAGCTGGACAGTGCAGCAGGAACCTGTCCCAGTGGAGGAGATGGCTCCAGAGTCCACTCTCTTAACCACCTGCCCAGACTCTGGGGCTGGCTCTCCTGTCCTCAATTGGCCTTCGGGTCCCCCAAGGCAGGGCTTATGCTCCCCACTTCCTCACTGACTAGGGCTGGGATATTGCCACTGCAGGGCCTAGGGCTCCCCTGCTCCCAGCTCAGGGGAACTTAGAGCAGAGCCTGGAGGTCTCATAACACCCACCCTGACCTACTGCCCCCACCCTCCAGGCTTCAAGACTGGCTCCAACATTCTGAGGCTGTCCTGAGTGCTGCCCTTCCCTGCAATAAAGCACATCAACACACAGGAGAGGAGACTAGGACTGAGGTGGTTTGTCCCATGGTTTCTGGCACGTTGCCGTATTTCTTTGGGCCCGGCCAATCTATGGGCCTCTGCTTCAGCCTGGGACGGGGCTTGTGGGCACCCGGGGCTCTGTGTCCCTGAACATGGGCTGTGTGGGGCCTCAGACACCAGCACCTGGAGGCCCGGCATATGCCAAGGGGGTGTGGGTCTCCATTTCTAAAAGCCTCTCCTGGCAGAAATGCCACCGTGGGTCTGAAATACACATGGAAGCCGTGAATCACACGTCCCTCCCCTTCTGCCACCCAGGCAAATCCCTGCTCCAGGTGCCCAGGCAGGATAAGCTTGGAGCTGTGGCAGGGGACTCACTATGACTCTAACACCAACATCTACACGGGGTTCTTGTGCTGGGCCTGGAGCTGGGTTGGGCTGGGGGCCGGGGGTGGGAAGCTGGGTAGGGCACCTCCTTGGGTGCCTCCCTGGTGGGGCACTGCACTGGGCCCTAAGGAATCCACAGCCCCCTCTGAGGCCTCCAGGGTTCTATTAGCAGCAGCCCAGGGAGAAGGCAGGGCATAGCCCCCCATCTGTGGGAGAGGCTTGAGTACCTCTCTTCTCCAACCTGGGGTGAGGACACTAGGGTCTATCTATTCAACACACACCGCCCAGCAGCCCCGTTTGACTAGGCCCGTACTGCGCACCAGGGACACACATGTGACCAAGGCTTGGGGCTTGTACTGTCCCCGGGGAGCCTGTAGTGGATGTGGCAGCAAGCAGAGTGTGATATGATACACAGGATGGTCAGCGCATAAGTGGGGGAGCCCCTCAGCCAGCCTTTCCTCACTCCAGGATGCATGCAGGCAGAAGAGTAAAGGGAGGGTATCCTGGAGCTGAAACGAGTTTTGAAGGGTGAGTAGGAGTGTGTCAGGTGAGAAGGGAGTGAGGAAGGGGTGGGTTCCTGCAGAGGGACCCACAGGAGCAAAGGAGGGAGGGCAAGAAGCAGCCTGGTACACTGGCTGAAGGGCAGACAGTCCGGATGTGTGCTGAGGAGGGGTGGTGAGAGACGAGGCTGGTGTGACCCTGGGCCCAGTCATGGGGACTTTAATGCAGGCTGGGGTCTAAGCCTATCATAGTCAAGAGAGGTGGGCTGGGCTGGAGCTAGATGCTGACACCAAGCCTGATGATGAATTTCCCAAGACCTTTGGGTGTTTCCCTGGTGGCTCAGATAGTAAAGAATCTGCAATGCAGGAGACCCCAGTTTGATCCCTGGGTCAGGAGGATCCCCTGGAGAAGGGCATGGCTACCCACTCCAGTATTCTTGCCTAGAGAATCTCATGGACAGAGGAGCCTGGCAGACTACAGTCCATAGGGTTGCAAAGAGTCGGATGTGACTGAGTGACTAACACTTTCACACTTTTCCCAGGATAAGACCTGGTTGCTTTGTAACCATGCCCTGTGAGCTGCAGAGGGCACCAGGGCCCAGAGAGGGCAGGGAGTTGCCCTGCCTCCTACAGACCTCCGTGGCAGAGCCAGCTTGGTATTCATAGCTCATCAGGGTTGGGAAAGCCAGATGCTTCAGGATCCATGTGGGGGGCTGGAAAACAGTCTATCAGAGTTGGAAGGACAGAGACCTTCTGGAGGAAAGAGTGGCCCTGAAGGGGTTGCGCTGGGATGTTGTCTGCTGAGAACCTGGGGATGATGGGCACCCAGCCTCCAACAGGTGAACTTAGGGTGCTGCCCTTTCTCTGAGTGGGCCACCTATCCTGACATCTTGGAGTCAGCAGGCCAGCCCTATCTCACCTCACAGGAAGCAGACTTGGCCATGACTTCTCAGCGCCCTCCCACACCATGGCCCCGTGATGTCCCTCTTCTTAGAGCAGGAACCTGAAAACCTCAGGCTGTGCCTCTCAGCTCCCCCCAGGGTAGCCAGCTTTCTGGGGGACAGTTTGATTGGGATGGGAGGACCAAGGCCCTGCCTGGTGGGGGAGGGCTCAGAGGGGGTCTGCAAGGACCTCAGGTCAGGCCCGGCTCATCGGCTCACTAGGGTGAGGGGCTAGAGGTGCGGAGGGAGAGAAAGGAAGAGGAAGACTCGGTCCTACCTTCAGGAGGATGGTCCTAGATTGAGGGAGGGTTCGGTGCCCCTGCCTGTGGAGCCCCAGTCTGAGGGGGAAGCAATGGCCCTGCTCAGGAGCATGTCTGGCAGGGAGGCAGGACCCACACACTCCCTATAAGGACACATGAAAAGAACAGATGGTGCCAACAAGTGCAAATTAATTGAGCGAAGCCTGTGTACATAGGTGCCGTGAACAGAGAGGCTGACAGGCCTGGGAGGGATGGAGGGGGGTGGGGAGGACGGGTGAGAAGCTGTAACGAGCACTTATCGATGTCTCTCTGGGTCTGCAGTTGCTAGCACGGTTATTGACAAAGCCTGTCTATAAATCTCCTGGCTGTGTCTCCAGAAACCTTAATTACGGGGCCTCATTACCCCTCACACCTCTAGGCACAGGGGACCAGCCTGAGCCGTGGCGGCTGCTGACACTCCGGCTGGACTGTGACAGTGGGTTGAGCTGCTGCAGCAAGAGATGCCCAGCTGGGATGCCTAGGGGGACACAACTTAGAGTCCCAGGCACCAAAGAGTGGGCGGAGGTTCAGCCTCCAGAAGAAAGGCAGTCGGGTGAAGAGACTTTGAGGCCAGGGAGCTCAGGGTTGGCCTGCCAGTTACTTTTGGCTCTGCCAAGCACTTGGCCACTCTGAGCCTCAGTTTCCTCGTCTGTACAGTGGGAACAGGACTGGGGTGAAGACTAAGTGGGCAGTGTCGGTAACAGTCAAGCACCAGGCCTGGCACTGGTGCATGTGCAACACAGCCCTTCCCTCTCCTCTTGGTCACGCTGCTTGAAGCCACCGAGAAAGGAGGCAGCAGCCCCTTGCATGCCAGGAGCTGGCCTGGCACACCCAGCTGGACCTTGGTGTTCTCCTATTGAACATAATTTCACAGCATCATACAAGACTACTCTCTGACCAGCAAGACACTCCATAATCGTGTCTGAACACAGCTGAAACGTGAACACTGCCCAAACCACAAGGGTGACAAGACAGCAGCCTTCCCTGGCTAATACAAGTGCCCGCTGCTTCTTTACCAAGAACAGCTGTAGTTTTCGTTGTTTCCCTGCCTTCTGGATTAGAATCACTAAAATCCTTGCTTATAGAACTATCCCCCCTCCTGAGAGCATCTGACTAGAGAAAAGCCCTCTGTCCTTGAAGTCTCCCCTGAATCACCCAACGGGAGCCTAAGTCCTTCCTGTCTTTTCCCAGCACAACTTCCTGAGGTCCCCACCCACCTTCTCCGTCACCTTTGGCTAGAGGAGTTGGGATTATTAGTAGAACATCATTTGTTTCGATTAGCGTGCTCCACGCCTGAATTCTAGACTTTCATTTTCAGCACCCCTCCCCTACACAATTCATCATTTCTGTGAAGGTGTGTGTGTCCCACTTTCCATTTAGTGTCCCTTCCCTAGGCCAGAAGCAAAGATGCCCTGGAGCAGACTGCAGTAGAGAGAGGTCCTCAGGCTACCTGCCAGGTTTCTGGTGTGGAGGAAGGAGCCCCAGGCTGGGCGTCTGGACTTCTTGCGTGATTCAAGGGGGCTGAGACAATCTGGAGCTGAGAGAGGGATAGTGAATGGGGACGGGCTGGGGTGACAGAGGAGTTGGAGGTGGGGTCTCTCTTCCTTCTTTCACGGGCTCACCTTAGCCTCTGGAAACAAGGTCCTCTACTCCAAATGCCTGGACCTGATGTGCCCAAGGGCCAGACTCCCAGGGCTTTCTAGGGAAGGCTGGCATGCCTGGACAATGCCCCAGGGTACTTGGGGATGGACAGGTGTAATTCCCCACCCCTGGGAGCTCACCGACCTTATCCCTGCCTCTCTAGACACGTGAAGTTTTCTTTTTAAGAAAGCTTCATGTTGTCTGCCCCACGCCCTCAGTGTCTGAACCCTTTCTGGCTGGTTGTCCCCTCCTGTCTGCAAGCCAGCCCAGAAGTGCTAGACACTGGGCTCCGTTTCTGCCAGGCTCCAGGCTCATCCCCTAGCTTCACAGAGTGTTTCTGCTTTCAGCCTCCTGGGCGGTGCTTCTGGACGACCATGTTACGCTTTGCCTTCAGAGGCTTGAGCCACAAGGCAGTGGGTCCCTTCAAAGCTCCTTCTCACCCGACTGGTGACCCAGCCTCTTTTAGGCACTTTGCCCTCATGACTTGCCCCCTCCACATCTTGGGAATCCCACCCACCCCACACCAGGCCCTGGTCCTCACAGACTTAGGCAGCAGTGAGGGGATAGGCTTCATGGGGCAGTGGAGGTGGGTGGTGGTGGTGCTGCTGAGGGCTCCCCCTCTACCCAGTCTCTCCAGGTGCCCATGCCCCTGGCTAGCTAAAGCCCAGGTTCAAATCCTGACTAGTCAGACTTGCTCCAAGCACAAGTCCTGCCTCAGGGCCAGCTCCCCTCCCACATCTAATGTCAGGTCCCAAGTCCCTCCTGCTGAGACATCAGTAAGATCACATGCTCCAGAGGATTTGGGAAAGTCTGGATTGGGTAAGGCAGAGATCCATACACAATGGGGGACTGGATTCCCCAAGGGAGTGGCTATGTTGTCTGATATGAGGGTCTTGGAGGGGCTGAGAGAGAGGAAATCTGGTCTCCCCATTTCCCATCCCCCAAACTCTCCCATACTGTCCTCCTCACCTCCTACTGTGAATATTAAGGCACTCAAGCCCCTTCACAGCTCACAGAACACTTTCCAGGCACCATGGGATTTTTAAAGCCAGTCTGTAGCATTAGCGTAAGCATTATCATTATTCCCATTTCACAGCTGAAAAGACTGAGGTTCCTATAGGTGCTGGCTGGTATTGAGTGGGAAGCAAACTTCCTATCTCTGATCCAGACCTGTTGTCCCCCCAGGTGACGTGGTTGCTTAGGAGGGACATTTTATGCATCTGTGGACTCATTTATGGAGCATATATCCAGGCTCCCCAGAATGTGGGCAGAGAGAGCAGAGGAGCAAAGGGCTTGAGCTGTGAGCAAGCATGAGTAGGGTTGGGTGTGGGTAGAATATTCTGGGTTGGGGCACAGGCTTCAGAGGTCTCAGGGGTCATCAGGCTGAGGGGCTCATGCAGCAGGTAAGGGAACTGTGGAAGGCTTAGGGAGCAACACGCCGGGTGGCTCTGTGCCAGGGCAGAGGGGTTCAGGTGTACAGGAGAGTTCCATCTGGACTGCTGCCTCCTGGACCCTGAGCTGACTTCCCGAGGGAGCCCCTCGGGCACTCCACAGGAGCCCCCACCTCTGAAAGAAGGTGAGAGGGAGGGGCCTTCATCTTGGCCTCCAGGAGACTTTCCTACAGCGGTGAGCAGGACTCAGGGACAGTGAGATGCCGCCAGTGGCCCACACCAGTCCTCTGAGGAGGTCCAGCTGCCAGGCCCGTGCCCTGGCTGGCCTTTCAAAATCCCTGAGCCGCTATCTGGCCATCCCCAGTGTCCACACATCAAGGTAGATTTGCATATCTGAGGGTGAAAAAAAAAAACATTCTGCTGCAGAAGCTTAGCGCCACCAGGGCTTCAACCCCCTTTTGTCTGTTTGAGTAAGAGCCGGCTGAAGGCTGAAGGATAATTAGTCCCCTGTGGGCAACGCTGCCCCCCTCCTTGAAGATTTAAAGGCACAGCCCACCTACTCAACCCCTTCTCCTCTCCCACAGTTCCCGCCGGGCTCTCAGCTCTCCCCTTGCGCCCCTCCCGCCCTGTCTGCTTGGTCCTGGCTGCAGCGCTGAGGAGGGGAGGGGCTGCGGCTGGAGGAGCGATGAATGGGCATTTTATCTGATTAAACTGGGAGTGAACTGGCCCTTCTCTATTATCTTTGGACCTGATTGGATATTTAACACCAAGTGTAGTGTGTGTGTGTGTCTGTGTGTGTGTGCGCACGCACATGCATGAACTGGGCTTTTCTAGTCCACGTTGGGAGGAAATTGGATTGTACTGAAAAGCATTTAATCTGAGCTCAGGAGCCCACCCTGATAGAGTCACTGAGCTGGGGGAGGGACAGTTCTGCCCTTGGCCCTGGACAAAAAGGGGCCCTGCCCTGGGCCCTGTGTCTTATATGGAGTCCTACTCCAGCTCTCCTAGGGCCGAACCCTCCCCATGGGGTGGGAGGAGCTGGCGGGGCCAAGGGGCTGTGCCCAGGCAGGGTCTGAGTACCGCTCTAGACCACATCCTGGTACAGGGGACCCTGGAATCCCCTCCAGCTTTGAGTGCCTGTCCTCCTAAAGGGGACGGTGCACCCTTACACAGGGGAAAGAAACAGCCTGATGAGAAGAAAAGGTAGTGCCTCCTGTGTGATGTGGGGGCACTAGGGCCGGGGGCCAGGAGCTGTGCTCCCCATGTAGCCAGGGTCCAAGCTGGAATCTGAGAATCCTCTGAGGTTGTTTCTAAGATATGCATATAGGCTATGCTATGCTATGCTAAGTCACTTCGGTCGTGTCCGACTCTGTGTGACCCCGTAGAAGGCAGCCCACCAGGCTCCCCGGTCCCTGGGATTCTCCAGGCAAGAACACTGGAGTGGGCTGCCATTTCCTTCTCCAATGCATGAAAGTGAAAAGAGAAAGTGAAGTCGCTCAGTCGTGTCCGACTCTTGGCGATCCCATGGATTGCAGCCTACCAGGCTCCTCTGTCCATGGGATTTATATATATATGTATATATGTATTTGTCAATATAGAAGAATAGAATGTATATAAGAGTTAGGGGGTCCGGCTTGATTTATAACTGTTTATTATTTGGGGTGTAGGTAATGTGACGTATAGATTTCCACATGGATTCTCAAGGGTTTGGGGTGGACTTGGGGAGGGGACCTGCAGCCACAGAGCTCTGTTTTGGAGTTTAATTGAGACCAAGGCAGTCCGCCCACCCAGACAGACTGGGAAGACGATGAGTCAGGCCCTTGACTTCTGAGTCACGAGGCTTGGCCAAGGCAGCTGCAGGAGCAGGCCCTGGGTGGAGAACCCAGACCTGCGCTGGACCAGTGAGTGCTCTCCCTTAGTCTCACCCTGCAGCCCTGAGATGGTTATCGAGCTTCCAGCAGTTTTCCCAACTGGGAAATGGGGATGATCATTGTACATCCTTGATCAGATTGGTGCAAGGATGAAATAAGATTATGACAAAGATATGACAGCAGAGTAAGGACTCAGTAAAAGATTGATGGAATAATTAGTAGTATTAAAAGGAGGGCTAAGCTGGCTGTTTGTGGAAAGGGATGGGTCCCATTTCCCAGCTTAGCAAATCTCTCCCAGTCTCCCTGGTTCTGTAGTCCCCTCCTACCCTCCGCAATCGATGATTGGAGTGCTCAGCAATTTATGGCCTCATCATCTCGGCTTTATTTACAGAGAGAGCTGCACTCCTGCCCCACCCACCCACTGTTTAATCAAGGAACTGAGATGGACAGTGATACAGGGCAGCAAGAGCCGTCTCACTAAGGAGCGAGCCAGAAGGCCATTCTGCCCCCCGCCTGCCTTGTTTGCCGGGATGAAGGAGGACATCATGAAGACCAGGCTTCTCACTCCACAGAATAGGGAGGCAGAGGCCCAGAGAAGGAAGGAGTCAGCCAGGGTACCTCCTCCAGTCAGTGGCAGAACAGAAACTGGGCCCCAGGCCTTCAGATGCCTTTCCCGTCCGGTGCTCTCTCAGTTGTTAATTTCCTCTCTTCTCAGTGGCCCCCTCATCCTCTCCCCCTCTGAGCCCAGTTCTTGGGTACTTGGGGCTAGGCCCTGATTTGGCCAATTTCCATTTTATAGATAAAGAAATTGAAGTCCAGAGAGGGAAGAGACTAGCCCAAAGGCTCCACAGTACCTCTTGGTGAGATACTAGGCCAGGGTCCCACTTGGGGGATATGGGGACACACACACACACACATGTCATCGCCACTCAACAGACTGCTCTTGCAGGAACAAGTTCACTCACCTACACTTCTCTTCTACTGGCAAATCAATGATCCACCATGGTTTTCATACTAACAGCTCCTGACAGCAGTGCCGTCTATGTGCCCTATCTGGCATTCTCTATGAAATGTGCCCTGCCTGGCAGTGGGGTTAGGGTTAGGTATACTCCCCTCTGTGCTCCTACAATCCCCTGAGCCGACTGTTCCCCAGCCCTGGACTTACTCTCCTTCTGTGAATTCTGATGTGTCTCTTCTGTCTCATCAGAAAAGACCAACTCATTAGAAAAGACCCTGGTGCTGGAAGGAGAAGGGGACAACAGAGGGTGAGATGGTTGGATGGCATCACCAACTCAATGGACATGAGTTTGAGCAAACTCAGGGAGATGGTGAAGGACAGGGAAGCCTGGCATGGGGCAGTCCATAGGGTCACAAAGAGTTGGACATGACTGAGCGATTGAACAACGATTGTTCTGTTGAATTGGGCTTCCTGAGTACAGGGACCTTTGTAGGGGGTTATTATCATGTTGGGCTTCCCTTGTGGCTCAGCTGGTAAAGAAGTCGCCTGCAATGTGGGAATTGCAGAGAATTCAATCCCTGGGTTGGGAAGATCCCCTGGAGAAGGGAATGGCTACCCACTCCAGTATTCTGACCTGGAGAATTCCGTGGACTGTACAGTCCGTGGGGTTGCAAAGAGTTGAACACGACTGAGTGAACTTCACTTCACTATTATCATGTTACTGTCACTTAACCGAGGGATAAGCTTCTGGAAAGGGATCAAAAGGGAAGGTCTGGATGAGTTGTGCCACCTCCCTCTTTTTCTCTCCATCTGAAAGGACCCCATGAATACAGTGACTATTAATAAGGTTCCTGCAAAGTGGACAGCCCTTTACAGTTTCCCGTGTACCGCCATCCATTCTCTTATAAATCCTCTCAAAAGCCTCAAGAGTCGGGTAGGGGGAGAGGATTCCTTCCTTTTAACAGATGAGGTGGCCTAGAGAGGTGGAGTGACTTTTCCAAGGTCCCACAGCTCCTGAGTGGTGGAGACAGGACTCAAACCTGTTATAGCTGCGCAGATGAGTAGACAGGTCTGCAGGGGGAGATAACAGGGCTTGGCACAGAGTGCTATGCTATGCTATGCTAAGTCGCTTCAGTCATGTCCAACTCTGTGCGACCCCATAGACGGCAGCCCACCAGGCTCCGCCATCCCTGGGATTCTCCAGGCAAGAACACGGGAGTGGGTTGCTATTTCCTTCTCCAATGCATGAAAGAGAAAAGTGAAAGTGAAGTCGCTCAGTCGTGTCCGACTCTTAGCGACTCCGTGGACTGCAGCCGAACAGGCTCCTCCGTCCATGGGATTTTCAAGGCAAGAGTACTGGAGTGGGGTGCCATTGCCTTCTCCAAAAACCTGGTTGAATGAATGAATGAGTGAATGAATGAACAAGTGAGCTCTGCCTGACTGCAAAGTCCACTGGGAAGGGGAGTGGCTCAGGGCATGTGGGGGTGGGGGATATCAGGTTGTCATCCTGGCCACCATAAACATGTGACCCCAGGTACAGGGTCTGGGATATGGGGTCACCCTGGAAACAGAGGCCAAGTAAACTAAGGTACAAAGTTTGGTAAGGGGGGTCACACTGGACACTGTGGATGTGTAACCCCAACTTCAGGGTCTGGGAGGGGTGTCACCCTGGAATCTATGGATGTGTGACCCCAGGTGGAAGAGGGGAGTCATATTGGATACTGTGGCCACGTGACCCCAGGTGCAGCACCTGAGACATGGGGTCACACTGGAGACTGTGGACGGGTGAGACCAGGTACGTGAACACAGAGGGTTTACACCCTGGTGAGTGTGGGGGTGGGGGAGTCCTGTGCCCACATGCCCTTGTCTTATCTCCTCAAGCCCCGCTCAGACTCAGGGCAGAGTTCTTTCCCCTTTGCAGTCCCTGGGGAAGCGCTGGTTTCTCACTCACCTACCCAGGCTTGCTCACTTCCCTTGGCCTCTGCAGGCTCCTCCCAGTTAGGCTGGGGGCCTTCTCCATGGAATCATGCCTCCCCATCTCTAGGTCTGCCCTTGGTATCTGTGAGGCCCAGGATAAGGGCATAAATAGAGGCTACCAGCAGGTGCCCACACTCCCTGATAAACAGCTATCTCCTGGGCTTATGGGCTCAGCCCCAAAAGTATTGGATCTTGGGAGGATAGACTTTGGCAAGAGGCCTGCACAGCCCTCAGAAGCAGGCTCAGGTCCATTCCGGCACAGAATTCTGAGGTCTTGGATACTGAAAGACTGGTCTAGACTCCGAGGCTTGGGCTCCAGAGTACATTTACCTGGCCCTATGGACCCCTTGCCAGAGAAGGCAATGGCACCCCACTCCAGTACTCTTGCTTAGAAAATCCCATGGATGGAGAAGCCTGGTGGGCTGCAGTCCATGGGATCCCGAAGAGTCGGACACGACTGAGCGACTTCACTTTCATTTTTCTCTTTCATGCATTGGAGAAGGAAATAGCAACCCACTCCCGTGTTCTTGCCTGGAGAATCCCAGGGACGGCGGAGCCTGGTGGGCTGCCGTCTATGGGGTCGCACAGAGTAGGACCTGACTGAAGCGACTTAGCAGCAGCAGCAGCAGTGGACCCCTTGCTCTCTGGGGAGAGATGAGGCTGGGGGAAGCCCAGAAAGGGCCCTTCTAAATCATCTAGGGATGGTATCCCTCTCCTGTCCCGTCTAAAACCCTGGTTTCAAGGGCCCTGGGGACCTTTCCTGTGGCCAAGCCACTTGCCACTCTGGTCAAGTTGGTTAGAAAAACAAACCCACTCCAGCAGCCAGTGGCTTTCCCTGGACTGGCTACTGGTCGACCCTGGGCTCCCCACCAGCTCCAGGGGCCTGACAGGGGTGTGGGATTGTGTGGGAGAGAGTGAGCCCACAAGTGAGAGAGTATGTGCAGTGCGGGAGGTGGAGCCAGCCTGCAGGGGGCCTCGCTCAGCCACACACACACACACACACCAAGACAATAAATCGACAAACACTTAATCTCTCTGCAAATTGAAACGAAGCTGTAAATATCTGCCGCATCCCAGCAGCTGAGTTATGAGTCTCGCTTATTAATCTCTTTAGTCCCAGGTGATGGATGGAGGAGGAGAATGGCCCACCGGGGAGATGCCGGGGATAGGGGGAAGGAGGGAGAAGTGGGTCAGGGGTCTGGGAACAGCCCTTCTGCAGAAGGGGTCAGAGTGGGGAGGCCTGGGAGACGCGTGCTTCCCCCCTTTCATTCTCTGGCTCCAAAAGCCCCACCAACACAGTGACTATATAAGCCTCTGTAAAGTGGACAGCCCCTTACAGTTTCTAATGCACTAGACTGTCATCCACCCTCTGGTTAACCCTCCTTACCGCCTCAAGAGGTTGTGTATGGGTGGGGAGGGGGTGGATTTCTTGCACTTAACAACAAGGAGACAGGCCCAGAGAGGTGGAGTGATTTATCCAAGGTTGCACAGCTCTTGAGAGGTGGAGATGGCTCACGGCTGAGAGGAGGGGGGAGGAGGGGTCTGCAGAGGGAGATAACGGAGGCATATAGGATGAGATCCTTGTTTCTCTCAAATGCTTGGTAAGCACCTTTTTCTCTCTCGCTCTGTAGGGACTGGAGGAGGAAGAGAAGGACAGAGAAGAAGCAGAGTGGAGCTGGTGACGGCTTTCAGCCAAGCCCGGGAGCTGTGACTGCTGCACCCTCACAAGATTTATTTTTAGACAGCCCCCGAGTGCCAGCATGCAGGGCTTACCACTCGGGCTGCAGGAGTGCAGGGGAGGAGCTGAGGCGGGCTGGAGTCCCGAGAAGACCTTCTACCTGCAGGAGCTGGGCTCGGGATGGGAGTGGATCTGGTGCCCGTGTGCGATGAACACGTATCCTTAAATGAGCCTTAAGCCAGGTGGACAGAACAGGGGTGCTCGTGGAGGGACAGGGACAGAAGCCTGACCTGGCAAATGGGACCACGGACACTGGGCAGTGGAGTCGGGACTACGGAGGCTGGGGTGTTGGAGCAGGAGAGATGGGGTGACAGTGATGTTTCTGGAACACAGCTGGTGGTCCACAGAGGGCACCAAGTCAGGGCCATCTGACTGGAGGCTGCTGAGGGGGCCACCAGAGGGCTGTGCTCTGTCTCCGTCTCCATCTATCTCTCTCGTATCTTTCCTCCCTCTTGTGGACCAAAGATCTGGGTGGGGCTCAGACTCTCAGGACTGGGCGATCTGCCTCCCAGGGTGGGCTCTGTGTCACTCTGGTTTCTGGGTGCTGACCCCAGGCTCTTGGGCTTGTTATGCTCACAGCCTGAGCTGATGTTCTGGCTACTAGCTGCCACTGATGTGTGTGGCGTCCATACTTGGGGACCACTGTCGGCAGCTGCCTCCTACCCAGGACCCATCACCTGCTACCACGTGGTGCCCGGGGAGCCGAGGTTGGTGCTGAACGTCATCAGTCTGCAGTCCTCTTCCCGGGCCAGAGCCTGGGGGCAGGACCAAGGCTCCAGTCACAGCCCAGGGGCCCAGGGGGCTTGGCAACATCTGCTCCAACCTCCTCTGCAGACAGAGGAAGGGACTGGGGCCCAGAGAAGGGAAGAGAGTTCAAGGTCACTTCAAGGAGGAGGTGAGAGTGCTGTGAGTGTGGGGCACAGTGTGGCGCTGGGCTGGGTATGTGTCCTATGGCTGTGGGGGGCTGCGGGGGGTACTACCTTGAAAGGAGCAGGGCTGGGGCAGGGGCAGGGGAGCACCCATGCCATGACCCCATCCTGACTTGCCTGGGACTCAGGTTTAGCACTGCAAGTCTTATGTCCGGGGATCCCTCAGTCTTGGGAAAACAGGGATGGTTGGACGCCATAAAGGCCATGCCAGGCAGACTCGCAGGCCCAGGCTCTCAGGTGTCTCTGCTACACGCCAGCCCTTTCTGAAGGCCCCTCACCAGTTCCATTCGACCCTGAGAGGAGGCAAGGCAGGTAAGTGGTTCTCTTCAACTACAGAGGGAGAAATCAAGGCCCAGGGACACGAAGGGCTCTGAGTCACCCTGGGAAGGCACAGCAGAGCCAGCCCCTCTCTGCCTGGCTGGGAAGGAAGCCGTCCCTGGGCTGGGAGGTCTGCCCTCGGGTCTCCCGAGCCCCCACCTCCACAGCTGTGTGACCTGGGAGGAGCCACAGCGCCTGCCGCCTTCCTTCCTTACCTCATCCTTGAAATGGGGCCCTTTGTCTTGGGGAAATGACGTCTAGAGGAGTTGAAGTCAACCTACCAGGTTAAATGGGGGTGGGGACAGCTGGGGAAGGGGACACAAAGGAAACTGGGGTAGGCGGAGATCAAGGGATCATTCAGGGTTCAGCAGACTCAAGAGAGGAAGAGAAACAAAAGTGTGATGCTCAGAGCAGGGCAGGCATGTGGGGACCAGGAAGGGGAAAGATGAAGGGAGGGGATTAGGCTTTCAAACAGAGAATGAAAGAAATGAGTTATTCCAGTGCGGTGAGGTTGGAAAAACTCCACTGAATCTTTAAACAACCCTTGTCAATTATTCATCTGCTGGTATGAGGGCCCTCTGGTCTGCCACAAATCTCCTCTGAGCAGTGGAGGAAAGGAGGGTGGGAAGGAAACAGAGGGGGCATGGTTTGGGGGGCACTGGAGGAGAGAGACAGAGGAAAGGGCAAATATTTACCGGCTGCTGTGTACCTACCCTGCCCCTCCTACCTGCTGGGAACTCCCAGAGCTGGGTTCCTGGGCCTCTTCCCACCCCACCCCCTGCCACCACCTTCCAGGCCCCTGAACAGTTGGGCACACGGCTGGGCACCTGGCTCTGGGGCAAGTTCTTTTTTCCTGGCTGCTTGGAGACATTGCTGATGGAGCTGCTGGGGAACAGCAATCTGGGCAATGGCAAGGGTTTTACAAGCCCCATTGAGTGGAGCTGCTCCATCTGGAGGCTGCCTGGGGCCCCTCATCTATTGCCTGGCTCAGCAGGAGGTGGGCTCAGGGTGTCTAGGGAGCGAGCAGGGAATGCTTACCAGTTGTTTGGAGTTTGGAGAGTTAGCATGTTTGAGATGGCTATTAAAAAAAGTATTTATTTACTGTGCTGTGCTGGGTCTTAGTTGTAACATGTGAGATCTAGTTCCCTGACTAGGGATTGAACCTGGGCCCCCTCTATTGGGAACTCAGAGTCTTAGCCATCGGACCAGCAGGGACGTCCCCTGGGATGACTCTTACTATGTCATTCTTCATCCTCACTCAAAAGCCTATCTCTTCCAAAGAAGGCGCCCTAGGCTGTTCAGAAGGGAGGTGAAGGCTTTCTTCAGCTCTGCCCAGGACTAACTCTGGACCCAAGGTCACACCCACAAGGCCCTGACCCAGGTGGGTCCACTCAGGACTGGAGCTTTGCACCTCTTGGACAGAATGGAACTTGAAAAGCCTGCATCAAAATCAGGTGTCTTGAATGAAGGGTGGAAGAACTGACTGCCCTGAAGGCAGATCCAAGGGCACACTAGGGCACACTAGGGCACACTAGGGACGCAGCCAGTAAGGGAAGGGAGTGCGGGGTTGGCACAGGCAGGCCCAGGGCGGCAGGGAGCATCAGTGGTATCCTCCCGGAAGAGGGGGCACAGACCCTGGTCTCCTCCACTCCCTTCTCTGTTCCCAAGGTGATCCTTTCTCCAGAAAATGTTTAATTTCCTATTAGGCTCTGGAGGAAATCAGCGGCAGAATCGTTTCTGGGCTCTGGGGAGTGTGCTCAAGACCAGACACAGATTAATGACTCCTGGAATCGGGTGGTGCTGAGAGGCTCACCGTCCGGATATAGCGGCTGAGAGCTGAGGGACACAGCCAATCGTGTGCCCACCTCTGTCCCCCAGCTCCGCCACTGCTGATCGCTCCCTGACGGCACACCCAGGAGTCACACACCTGCGACGGTGCCACGGCCACCCAGATGTGTTCTAGTGCAGTCAGGTGTCTTTCCACATTCCGTGGCTGCGTCTACAGTGTACACGCCGCAGTCTTTGCCCACTGCTGTGCTCCATGGCTATGCTTTCCTCTACGCCGGGCTGTGTGATATCATTGTGTGGCTTGGGTCTATTGTTATGCGACGACACCCCACGGCCCCCTGGCCGTGGCCTATAGCTTGTCATTGTGTCTCTCGGTCACATGAGCTCACTGATTGCCATGTAATTTTGTTTGGTTGCTATGGAACAGCGGCCCATTGCTACATGCTCCCTGTCACGGAGCTGTGCACGGTTGCTGCCCACCCACGGTCTAGTGCTTGTTCCTGGGCTCTGCTGGCTGCATGAATGCTTGTCTGGCTCCTGCGCTGGTCCTTCGAGGCTCTGGCTAAAGGCTTGGAACTGGAGCTGGGGGCTGAGTCTTGGACTCAACCAAGGCAGAGGTGGAAATGGTTAGCCTGGTAAATCTGTGCTGATAAGAGACAGAGAGAGACAGGAGAATGATGCACTGGAGGACGGAGGCTGGGCTGGAGGGAAAGGGAACGGAGCCAAAAGTCAGCAGAGAATAGGCTGGAAGCTGGGCCGGGACAGGCTGCATGGGAGAGGGAGACAGGCAGGCCTGTTGCCGGAATAGTCTGAGTGTCTGAGGGATCCAGTGGTGTCAGGGTGGCCAAAGGGCCCAGGGCTGGATGTGTGGGCCTCTGCAGCCATCTGGTGTTCACTCCGCTGTGTGCATGACACCCTGGGGTAGTGGAGTCAGGAAGCCTTGGGCAAGGGTCGCCCCACAGCTGGGCTTCCTCACTGACATCCTTTGCAAAATTAGGAGATTGTCCTGGATACTCTCTCTAAGGTACTTTCTGATGCCCTTGTCCAGCTAGAAATTCTCTCACACGGTCCCCAAAGCATCTACCTCCATCTGTGTAGGACCAGGCCTGCCCTGGGCCCTGGAGCTCAGAGATGAGGAAGCCAAAGTGCTTTTTGTTCAAGTTCTGGAAGGTGGTGGCTGAGGGTACTGAATTCAACAGGAAGCTAGGGCGAGAAGCCAGTGCTTGAGACCTTGCCAAGTACCCAGCAAGGGGGAGGATAGAGGACTGAGTCCACCCGTGAGGGTGCTGCGGTGATACCCAGAGAGGGCACGCTGGAGTTAGTTCTCCATATAGACCCAGCTCACAACACCTCTCACAGAGTACAGGGCAGCCCTGAGCCCCCGTATTCATGCTCAGAGCCTCCTCACAGCCTGCCTTACTGCCCTTGGGCCACTTATTTCTCCTTCCACCCTCTGTCACTCATGATATTTATTCAATCCCTCATTCAAAAAGGGTTCCTCCTGGTGGCTAGCTTTGACTTCTCAAGTGCAATCTGGACTCATCTCCATGGCTTAATCCTTTAGAGAAGATCAAGACTAGCTGGCCACTACCCGAGTTATTATCCTTTAAGTATTAAAGGATATATTTATAATGTTTAAATTTGCCCACCTATTGGATCCATCCTATATGTAAAGGCCCTTTCCCCTCAGCTCTGATTTTTTTTCTCCTTCTTATCCCCATCATGGCCATTAAAACCAATGCATTTTGTATGCAGTATGAAAAGTCCAGCTCAGCCCATTCCAACCCTTTCTATTAATAAGTCATACCCTCCCAACCCCCACCAAACACAAA
Source organism: Tragelaphus eurycerus (assembly GCA_935064755.1). NCBI lineage: Eukaryota > Metazoa > Chordata > Mammalia > Artiodactyla > Bovidae > Tragelaphus > Tragelaphus eurycerus. The sequence continues at coordinate 4,974,204 of CAKXYN010000120.1, read as the reverse complement.
GACCATACTAAGTCATCTCTATCTTTGTGCATGGGTTCTAAGTTGCTTCAGTCGTGTCCGACTCTTTTTGAGCCTATGAACTGTAGACCACCAGGCTCCTCTGTCCATGGGATTTCCCAGACAAGAATACGGGAGTGGATTGCCATTTCTTCCTCCAGGGGATCTTCCTGATCTGGAGATCAAATCTGTGTCTCTTAAGTCTCCTGCTTCGCTGGTTCTTTACCACTAGCCCCACCTTGGAAGCCCCTATCTCTATCTTGTGTCCCACTCTTTATGACCTGTGGACTGTAGCCCACCAAGCTCCTCTGTCCATGGGATTCTCCAGGCAAGAATACTGGAGTGGGTTGCCATTTCCTTCTCCATGGGATCTTCCCGACCCAGGGATCGAACCCAGGTCTCCTGCATTGCAGGCAGACGCTTTAACCTCTGCGCCACCAGGGAAGCCCCCTATCTCTATCTAATTTCTTTCAAATAATCTAGAGCCACTGACTTCAGCTCAGACCTCGGATCCTCTGCCAAGCAGAAATGTTCACCAGACTCCAAACCAGAGAGGGCCGCCATGCACAGAACCCGGAGTGGGGCCCATATGGCTCCCTCCTTGGTCCCACTGGCCCAGCACCCAGTGGCTGAGATGAGAGGCTCGTTCTGCTCCCTGGGGATGTGTAAGGCCTGCATCCAGCAATAAGTGGGGCCTCACTAGGTGATGACTGAGGCTTGGCTGGCTCAGCACCCCAGGGGAGACCCCTGGAGCTGGAGGGGTGAGGGGAGGAGAGTGCCCTGGAGGGGTGAGGTCTCTGCAGGGTTGTGACCAGGGAGGGAATGCCTTTGCCTGTCTCCTTCCTCCTGGTCTGCCTTTCCCCTCCCGTGGCACCTTCCCTTTTCCTTTCTTCCCTGTTTGTTTCCCCTCCTCCTTTCTCCACTGCACATCCTCTGCTCAGAGGCACAAGACGGGTGTCACGAGGCCAGGGTGTGGGGGCAGCCGGCATTGGATTATTCACACTACCCAAAGTCTCCAAAGTCAGGCCTGAATCTTTATTTTCAACCCAACTGATGGGTGGGCTGGCAGGTCAGGCCCGAGAGTTGCTTTCCCAAGGGGCAGAGGTGAAAAGAGTGTAGAAGATGACCTGAGTGCTCTGGGTCTCCAGGGAGGGCACCGGTGGGGGTGGGCAGGGGCGCTCCACGTGGGGGCATCCTGGCACACCCAGGGACTGCTCCCTTCCTATTGGTCTGATGGGACATGTTCCAGGAATGTGCAGAAGTGCCAGGGGAAGATGCAGAGGCTGTCGGCAGAGAGGGGTAAGTCCTGGGAAGAGGAGGCCCAGGGCTCCCCTAGGGGCCGGTGGCCTTGGCTGGGGCCTTTTCTCAGTGTCTTCCAGAGCAGCATTCCCCATGGGGTCCGCTGGGGAAGAAGGGAAGAAGCCACGTATGAATTCACCCGTGGTGGCTGGGGCAGGACCTCAGTGGGGGCCCTGGACTGTGCTGTCTTTCCGGCAGCCAGTCTGGAGCTTTCCGCCTCAAGGGGCTGGGACTGGGCCATGACCCCTCATCCAAGGAAGGCATCATTTCAGCCACCTGCACCATCCCTCTCCCAGCGTCTAATCAACAGGAAGCCAGACCAACTCCCGGGATTAAGGGCAGAGACCTTGTGACCCAAGACCGAGTCTCCTTTTCTCTGAGCCCCAGTTTCCTCTTTCAAAAGTTCAAACTGATCTCTCGGGGGCTTCCCATTACCCAGAGGGCGAGCTCCCGAGGAAGTTCTGAGCTGATGGCAACTTGAGTCAGAGGAAGGAACCCGGTCTTACAAGTGTGGCAGGGGTTTGTTTGGGAAGAAATCCCTGGTGTGTGTGTGTGCTCAGTCGTGTCTGACTCTCTGCAACCCCCTGGACTGTAGCCCATCAGGCTCCCCTGTCCATGGAATTTTCCAGGCAAGGATACTGGAGTGGGTTGCCATTTCCTCCTCTAGGGGGATCTCCTTGACCCAGGGATCAAACCCAGGTTTCCTGCCTCGCAAGCAGATTCTTTACCACTCTGCCACCTGGGAAGCGCAAATGGGAGTTCCATTCAAAAGGAAGAGAGACTAGGTAAAATGAAGAATTCACCTGTTTAGGGTGACTCACATACAGAAGGAGCCTAAAGGGAAGGTCCACTGGCCACCTAGGAGTGAACAGCCCACAGGTGGCGGGCAAGCCCCTTCCCCAGGCCCTGTCCACACTCTGGCCCTCCTAGCCCTGGCGGGAAAGGGAGACATTCACCGCTTCTCGAGACACCTTGGGCACCTGAGACTCAGCCTCTGTTTCTTGCCAAGTGGATGTGATGGACCCAATCGTGGAGCTCACCATGGCCTTGGACCAGAACTCACGGATGGCACCCAGCTTCTCATCTAAGATCCTGGGGTCCAGGACGGGCAGGCCTTTGCTGTAGTTTGGTGTCAAGAAGTTTTCCGGCCTTTGTAGAGAGAAGGTGCAGAGACGTGGCTCTGTGACTTTTCTCCCATAAACGTGCCCTTCCACACCCCCAAGCCACTCCTCTTCATGGCTCAGGAGGCCTGCATGCCTGGCCCCTGTCTACCTCCTACCACCCACCTCCTGCTCACTGCACCCTAACCACACTGTCCTTGCCTTTCCTCCAACGAGTCAAGCTCTTTCCCACTTCAGGGCCTCTGCATCTGCTGTGCTCTCTACCTGGAGAGTCCCTTACGTCCCTTACATGGCCATCTACTTCTCATCATTCAGGTCTCAGCCTAGATGGGCTCTTCTCAGATAGGCCCTGCCTTGGAGATAGAGGCCCATCCCACCTAAAGTAACCCTTCCTCCAATACATTCTATTCACACTATCCCATTTTACTGTCTTCGCAGTATTTACCAGAAAATTCATTTTCAAAAAATGTGTTTACTTGTTGACTGTCTGCCTCCCTCCCCCACTCTCCACACTAGAATGCAAGTTACTAGTGAATAGGGACCGCATTTATCCCTAGGGTCTGCCTCACTGTAGGTACTCAAGAAGTATTTGTGGGTTTTTAGTATTTATTTTATTTATTTGGTGTGCTAGGTCTTAATTGTAGCACATGGGATCTTTAATCTTTGCTGCAGGGTGTGGGATCTTTAGCTGTGGCATGTGGGATCTAGTTCTCTGACCAGGGATCACACACAGCCCCCTGCATTGGGAGCATGGAATCTTAGCCACTGGACCACCAGGGAAATCTAAGAAATATTTGTTGAAAGAATAAATAAATTGTGCCGTCTATGACTCCAACCCTTGGTGCAATAACAACAGATTTGAAAATCTCTCTGCTCCTTTGACACCCTTTGCTTTGTAGACTTGCTTTCCTTTCCATTTCCTCATCTCATCCTCTCGTCTTCTCTACTCTGATGGGCCTCTTTCTCCATCCATGTTGTTTTTCCTAATTCTCTTCTTCCTCCCTTGGCATGACTAATACTCCCATCTCTGCTTGTCTAGAATTTAACCCCACTCAAATACCAGCCCCTCCAAGAAGTCCTGAGAGTTCCTTGGACAGCAAGATCAAAGTAGTCAATCCTAAAGGAAATCAACCCTGAATATTCACTGGAAGTGCTGAAACTGAAGCTCCAACACTTTGGCCACCTGAAGGAAAGAGCCGGTTCATTGGAAAAGACCCTGATGCTAGGAAAGATTGAGGGCAGGAGGAGAAGGGAGCAAGAGAGGATGAGATGGTTGGATGGCATCACTGACTCAATGGACATGAGTGTGAGCAAACTCAGGGAGACAGTGAAGGACAGGGAAGCCTGGCGAGCTGCAGTCCATGAGGTTGGAAAGAGTTGGACATGACTTAGCAACTGAGCAACAGCAACGACCAGCAACAACCCTTGATGGCCCCCATCCACACTTGCTTGAAGCTTTTCTGGGTTCTCCCAGCCCAGCAGCTGGCTTTTTCTGCTTTCACAAGCATGTGTGTTAGGTCGCTTCAGTTGTGTCCAACTCTTTGAGACACTACGGACTATAGCCCACCAAGCTCCTCAGTCCATGGGATTCTCCAGGCAAGAATACTGTACTGGATTGCCGTGCCCTCCTCCAGGGGATCTTCCCCACCCAGGGATTGAACCTGCATCTCTTACATCTCCTGCATTGGCAGGTGGGTTCTTTACCACTGGCGCCACCTGGGAAGCTTTCTGCTTTCACACTTTCCTCCAATTCTAGGTTTATTTGCCACTTTTGTTTTTCTGGCAAAACTTTAAGTTGCTCAGGCTTAAGGATATGTCTCATACTCCCTTTGGGGAGAGATTACTTGGAAGCTCTGTTGAAAATCCATGTTAGCCTCCAAAATGTGCCCGCTGTTCAAAGAACTGTGTAGTCAGTCTGAAGTTTGTAGGGACTTCAACAGTGACCCACTTCAGCTGTTGGAATCCTGTCTTGGCCACACAGGGGACAAATTATTCCACTGTCTAGAGTGTTGTGCCAGAAGCAAATTGAACAACGGGCACCATGCCAACCAGGACAAACGTGCTCAGGGTTAGACATGCCCGAATGTCTGACATTGAACAAAACAGAATGAATGCAGGTGGTCCTCTCTTTAAGTGGATGCTCTATATGAAAATCCACGCATATGAACCAGATGAGTTAGGACAACGACCCTTCCCGTTCCTTGTGCCCGTATGCATGCATGCTCAGTCGCTAAACTGGTTCTGACTCTGTGACCCCATGGACTATGTAGCCCACCAGGCTCCTCTGTCCGTGGGATTTCCCAGGCAAGAATCCTGGAGTGTGCTGCCATGTCTTTCTCCAGGGGATCTTCTCAATCCAGGAATAGAACCTCTTTTCCTGCACTAGCAGGCAGATTCTTTTACCACTGAGCGACTAGAGAAGCCCATTACCTTTAAAAATAAATTTGGTGGGGATTTCCCTGGTGGTCCAGTGGTCCAGTAAAGGACCACCTCCCAATACAAGGGACAAGGGTTTGATCCCTGGTCGGGGAACTAAGAGCCCACATACTGAGGGGCGACTAAGCCCAAGCATCACAACTACTGAGTCCCTACACTATGGAATCCGTGAGTCACAGCTAGAGAGAAGCCTGTGCACTGCGACGAAGATCCGGTTCCCCGCAACTAAGACTCAATGCAGCCAAATAAACACATAAATAAGTAAATGTTTTTTTTTTTTTTTAAAATAAAATAAATGTGGTGTGCAGAACTTCATTAACAAGAAGAATTTTCAGGCTTGCATCAGTAGATTAAGGGACATTCATACAAGTACAGAGGTATCCTGTCCAGTCTGGGCCTCACCCCCCGCCCTCCCTCCACCATCGAATGGGTACCAGGAGAAAGCTGCTGTATGAAGACTCTGGGGATGGGAAGAGTCAAGCACTGGGTGACCTCGAGGCTGACTTTGGCACTGACTGCACTTCATAACCAAGACTTCTGGAGCTGTTTTGTCCCTGGATATAGGCCTGGCTGTCTCTCTCATCGGCTCCTCTCAGTAAGTTTCATTCGTTCAGAGACTCCCCACTGAACATGCCCTCTGTATAGCATCTGAGTCAGATGCTTTGGGGTTTTCTGGTCGTCTGTGTGTTTTAGATAGGAGAAAGCACCACGTCTGTCTCCTGTTTGAAACAGCTGAACACCAGACTGGCTGTAGCAGAAAAATGGCAGAATGTTACCGGATAGATGGATAGGTGGGAGGGTGCAGGAGAGAGAGAAGGAAAGAATAGCTAGCCAGAGCAAAGAGCAACTCCCCATTGACCAAGTGGCCCCTGGGACTGGGGTGAGATGCTGATTCAGGACCTATAATGACATTTTTCCTCATTTCCAGGCAGAAAGCCAATCTGGATGCCCTGGATTTCATAGACTGCCATCTAATCCAGTTAGGGAGGAAGTAGAAGTAATGAAATCAAGGGCGAGGTCTCCAGAGGTGCCCCCGTCAGTTCTGAAAGCAGGGACACATTGCTGAGAGAGTCCCTACCCCCACAGCCTGTCAGCCTGATACTCACCCTGTGTGGTCCCAGTACCAGGTGGGTTAACTCGGTGACCCAGAGCCAACACTTACTGGACCCCCGATCCGGGCTGGGCACTCACCAGGTACTACTTTTATGTGGATTCTGAAATGTATTATGTATAATTCATTTAATTTCATCACAAAGATAAACATGCGACAGACCCCTCAGTCCAAACCACCCCATCAGTTGCTGGTGGGCAGAGGGGTTGTTCCAAGGAGGAGGGAAGGAAAGCCAGGGTATTTACGGACTTCTGTCTGTCCTGCCCATCGTACCCCCTGTGGACTCCCCACGGCTCTTTCTATAGCCTCTGCCAGGCTTAGTTCCTGCTCTGTTCTTTCTGTGGCTGGCCCTGGCTCTACCTGTTTCCACGGCTGCTTTATGCCAGTACCTCCTCAGCCCCTACTGCTACAGCCCTACTGCTCACATTTCCAATCCTTGCCCCTATCAGCTTTGCCAAGATTCTTCCTATCCTGGGGGTTAGGGCAAGGTAGGTGGGAGACTTTTCTAGAAATTTTTTTTTCATTTCTACATAACTCAGGCTCCAAAGGGAAGGTCAGAGGCAGTTGTTCTAGTCATGTTGATGTAAGGGGCCCCAGGACCACCACAGCACCTCACATAGTGCTTTAATTCTCCTTAGTCATTCCCTTTCTTTAGGGCCAACACTGCCTGCCCACATTTTGGGGAGGGAGCTGTACCCTCCTCTCCTTGCTTCTCATGGGATGGAACTTGTCTGACACTACAGGTAGAAGCCAGGCTGCAGGTAGCAGTGAGCCAGGCTGAAGCAGTGCTAAAATGGGGGTGGAAAGAGGGTAGGGCTTTGGGGACTAGCTCTTCCATATTCAGATCCAGCCTTCCTTGCTCTGCCCCATTCTTCCAGGTGGGGGAGGAGGCTGCTGGTTCACCCCACAAGCCTGCTTATTTGCTTTTCTATTGGTAAGCTTGGCCCTGCCCGTGGAGGAAGCTTGGGGCTGACAAGTGGCCCCTTGCTCTGTGGCTCCATGGCTACAGCATGTCCTGCTTCATTAGGGCTATAATTGGGAGACTTACTTTGAAAGCTCAAAGTGATGCACAGCCGTGCACTGGCTCAGACTCAGCGCCCAGCCCACTGCTCCTTGTCTTGCTGCAGCTGCCCCACACCACATGAGGCATGGAGGGGAGAAGACACCCCTTCTTTATCCTTCTCAGCCCTCGCTGTTGCCGGCAGAGGAGGGTCTGTTGAGACAGACCAGGCCAATAGAATTAACAGGCTCAAGGTGTCTTGGGTCACTTGTCCTCCCCCTCCCCTAGCATCTTCTGCCTCCCTCCTACTCAGTTCATCCCCTAGATCCCTGATCATGCAAAATGCAACAGTTCCAACCTGCCCTGGCAATTACAGACTAGCCGAGTTGCAGCTGCTGTCCTCGGTTCTGAAAGTGCCCGTCTTGAAGCCTGCCTGCCTCTCGCCCCGCCCAGAACCTTCTTGCTGGAGCGCACAGGCTCTTAATTCAATTAGCTGGCCCTGAACCCTCCCCAGGGAGCCTGAAGCGGAAACTGACAAATTCTGTTTAACAAAGACATTTGTCCCCCGCCCTACTGGCTTTGGGCTCTGCCCGCCTGTATCCTGCTCATTAGGTATCTAACAAAGTGCGTCCCAAGAAATCTGCTTCCAATCGCTAGTAATTCAGGAGGCCTGATGCAATTTTCTCCCTGATAAGGGTGTCTCGCCCGCTGGCAAGCGCTGTAACGAGCCCTGTGCAGTGGATCCCCCATCAGTCGCTGCTTTGTCATTTCCTGTGGCTGCAGCTGTAGGTTCTTATCTCTTCAGCTGAAGGTGAGGCTCAGCAACGGGTCCCTCCAAGAGGGCTTGCCACCTCCCTTGAATATCGAAAGCCTCATTTATGACAAACCATGTGGTCTGGCAGCTGCAGCAGGGTTTGAAGTTCTGAGTCTGTCTGCCAGCCAAGAAGGGCCCAAGTGTTAATCCTCACTGGGGCCATGATTCATTCTCCAGGAAATGGTGTCAGAGGGTTAATCTAAAAGCAAGTTGTGGGGTCAGAGGAGAGGAGCCAGTGATAAAGATTTTTAAAAAATTCTGGCAGGGATTTTAGTATTAAATAGAGCCCTGCCTATGGCTCAGTGGATAAGCTGTGGGCTTTCTCTTGTTAGTCTGAAACCTTGTCCTTCTGCGCTGAATCTTTCCCCTTGGGTTCCCTCTATTCGTATCTAGAGAGATCCTTCCAATGTATAGATCAAATCGCATCTTACTGCTGATCAAACATCTTCCTCAGCTTCCTATTGTGTGTCTATGTGTGTTAGTCACTCAGTCATGTCTGACTCTTTAGTACTGTGGACTGTAGCCAGTCAGGCTCCTCTGTCCATGGAATTCTCTAGTCAAGAATATTGGAGTGGGTTTTCATTCCTTTTTCCAGGGGATCTTCCTGAACCAGGTATCAAACCTGGGTCTCCGGCATTGCTGGCAGACTGTCTACTGTCTGAGCCACCAGGGAAGTCCAGCTTCCTACTACTATATGACAAAGTCTTAACCTTATATCCTGGCATCCAGACACTCCGCAATCTAGGCCTCATCTAACTCTCCAGTCTTGCTGCCCACAACAGTTTGCTCATGTCCCATGCACTCCAGGCATGCTCTTGGGCTTTGCACTTGTGGTTCCTCTGTCTTGCCCACTTCCAAGCCAGTCTTTGAGGCAGAGTGTAAACCATGCTTCTCTGTGACTCTTCCCCTGTGCTCAATGCACCTACCTTAACTGGAACCCTTCGCAAGATGGATACTGATGATCTTTTGGAGTGCTTTACTGCTTGGTGCAAGTTAGGGGTCTAATAAGCGGTTGATGAATTCATGCCTGAATGGCCTCGGCTGGACTCAGGGCACACACGCTTTGGCTGAAAGGAGGTCTAGGCTGTGGTAGTCTGGCTCTGAGATAGGGAAAAACCCAAGAGCAGCCTCCACTTTCTAAGAAGTTTGGTCTGAAAGTTGCCACCCAGTCTTACTTCCCCACCTTCCCTTCTTCAATCCATCAGCTATGCATTGGGCTCATGGGCAGAGCAGAGCAGGCCAGGGGAAGGCCCAAATGTCCAGTTTCCAAGTCTGTGTCCTGACTCAGTCCATTCCATCTGTGGCTGGGAGTCGTAGGCTCACACTCAAGGCAGCACAGGGTGATCGGGGGGCATTCAGGATGAGTCTGCAGTGTGGCTCTGCGTTCAGCTCTGGCTTCCCTGACTTGGGAGCTCACAGGTCTTCATTTTCTCTATCTTCTCTCCAGCCCCCAGCTTAGGGCTCTGGCCTCCAGAGACGTGATTGTCTGTCTGTTCTATGTTTCTTCATTCCCTGAAAAATTGCTGTGAGACCAAATGTGGTGCTGGTGACGTTTATCTTCAGCACTCGACAAGGCCTCCTGATGTCCTTATGGATGGGAATCTGGTGGAGCAGCTGTCATGAGGGGCGGGCGCTGAGTGATGGATTAGCAGGGCTCTGTTGTTCCCCTCCCCCAGGAGCCTTGTCCTCATCTCTGATGAGTTCAGCGTGTTTGTCAGCGACTTGGGTGAACAATAGGAAGTACTCGCTTTACTGAGAGTCTGCATGACCCTGTGCTGGGCACTTACACACGCTCCCTCATTCAGTGTTCACTACATTCCTGGCTGGTGGGGACCACAGCCCCTTTCTATAGATGAGTAAAGTAAAGCTCAAGGTGGCTAAGATTGAGTGGAAGATTCAGAACCCAAACCCAGTTCTAAAGATGCATCTTTTTTTACTGCACATTGCAGCAAAGTGTCCTAACCATGTCGATAGATGACCTGGAGCTTGGGGTGGGGTGGAGGTGGGGCTGTGAATTTGTGACCCATGGTGAAATCAGAGTCCAGCATGATCTCAAGTCCAGACAATATGCCGAGACAAAGAAGGTGAAATACCGCAGGGAAGAGAAGCCCTGCTTAAGTTCGAAATGGAGCAGCAGAGGATCAAGGTGGAGATGTGCTGCCTGACCATGGCTCACATACCAGACTGGACTTCTTGGCTCTAAATGGACCCCTACGGCCTTGGTTAGTAATCAAATAAGGCAAATGATAGACTTCGGCTGCACCAAAGGGGAGAAAGTGTTTACAGAAAAAGGGTGCTGGTCCTATTCTACCCACCAATAGGGATCCAGTTCCACAGTTTGCAGGGGACACTTTAAAAGTGCCCTCACTTTAAAAGGTGAGGTGAGCAGGAGGACGAGAAGCAAAACACTCAGTGTGACCAAGGACAGTTAGAGGAAGGAGAGTTGGTCAGGCTGGAGATGACACAAGTTTGCAAACAACAACAGGGCTAACATGGGCATGGGAGCTGATTTCTCCGGAGCCAATCTCAGAAGGGAAAAGGCAGGACTGGGAGAGGCACCTGAAGAGAGGTAGGGAGGAAGAGGTCTATAAGGGAACTGATGGAGACTGGAGAGGGCTTCCTGAGAGGTAGTGAGCTCCCTGTCAGGAGAAGTGAGCAAGCAGAGTCTGTCAAACCTTGTGTGTTGGAGGGAATGTCAAATGTCCTCTCTGAGGCAGGGAGCAGGGTGGGAAGGTTGAATCATAACCAACAGCCTGTGCGGGGAGTATGGAGCACCGCTGGGAGGGGTTCAGGCACTGTGAAAAGCAGGCAAGAACCTCTTATGATGGGATGGTGAGCCCTGCCCCAACACTGAGCACCTGTGAGCCAAGGGCCAGGCAGGCCCTGGAAAGGCACAGGCTCTCGCCTCTCACGTATCTGTCTCCAGCTTCCTTTGGTTGTATGGGAAGATCTCTGAATTGGGCCTAGAGTCTGAGCAAGTGGGGAAAGGGTGCCTGGGAACTGGAGACAGACAAACTATTTCTCTGTCTCCTGCCATGTGGCCTGGGAGAATGGGAGGACAGGGAGGGAGGGGGCTCAGGGTGAGGCTCGGGGCTGGGAGTAGGGCAGGGAAGACAGTCAGGGATGTTGTGAGGTTGAAAGAGGGGAAAGAGTATTTTTTCTCTGGATTCGCCATTGTCCTTACAGTAGCATTTTCAGAGCTGAAGTCTTGGGGGTGGAACAGAAGCTCCTGGAGGATAGAAGTGACTGAGGAGGCAGCTGTGCTACCCTGGACACTGGGTCTTCTGGGCAGCTGGGCTTGGTGAGGAGATGGAGATGAGCTTGTGTTGGGGCTTCTCTGAGGACCAGCCCCTGGGCGGTCATGTGTGGTTTCCAAAAATCCATAAAAATTCATCAGAAGTCCGCATGGTTCTGCCTGTCGCCTGCCTTCCACTCCGCATTTGCGACACAGCCACTTGTCCCCACTCTGGGCTGGTCTCCAGAGAGAGCTTGGTAAGTGGGTTGAATAAAAGCACCCGGGCAGCCGTTTGCATGGCATCAAAGCCCTGCCCCCCACCTTGAGGAGAACAGGAGGGGGAAAGTCAGGTCAGATGGGACTGTGGGAGCCACCCACAGTGGGGAGAACAGGGCCCACCCCCTCGTCTCCTTCAGTGTACCCCATCTGTGACAAACCCAAGGAAGCAATGGGTTTTGAATCCTCCAGTGACTCTCAGGGCTATGGGCTAACGAGGGGTGGCCACCCACCCGAGAGGCCCTAACTTGCCTGGTGACCTGGCACCCTGCTTTGGCAAGAGTCTAGGTCCCAAATCCCAGCCCCAATAAAACACCCAGATGACAGCAAGGACTTGTCCCACCTCGTAGGGGGGCATATTTCCAGACAAGGAGTCAGGAGCTGACACAATGAGCCCCTACTGTGTGCAAGCCAGGCTCCCATCCACATAGTCAGCCTAGGAAACCCAGTCAGTGATCTCACTTCAAAGAGGCTGTCTGCAAGCTGCAGGGCACCCAGGATGCTGTGGGATCCAGAAACCAGTTCATTAAAAGAGGCCAGACTGCTTAGCCTGGAGAAGCCCAGACTCCTGGGAGACAGATTGCACTCTTCAAAGAGAAGAGGCCAAGATCAGAGAGGGAATGGAGGAGGCTATGGGTTTATTCATGTATGTATATGTGGAGTGGCCATTGACTCCTGGGTTCTCAGAGTTGAACAGACCTCCAAGGTGAACTCCCACTGAATAGGCCATGAAGAGAAGTTTTCCATGTATATGCAGGCGTCCATGCTTTCCTAGTTTTTTGTATCTATGTGTAGTTATACGTGTATGTACTCATCTACATACACACACAAATCCTACTTAAGGCAGGTCACTCTAATCAGCAGGTGTCCATTGAGGAGTTCCATCGGAGGGAAAAAGCTTAACCCATCACCAGCAGAGCCAACTTCAAGCCCAGTACACCAAACCAGGAAACTGCTCCCTCTTGTCATTGACTGTGATGGCAGGCTTTGTTGTGTAGTCTGCACACCAGCGTGCTGGAGGGCTTGGAAGGAGGCTTGCTGGGGTTGCACAGTGGCTCCAGAGGGCAGAGTCAGCAGCCTGGGGCAGAGGGAGAGCCCCTGGAGGCAGGGTGGGCTCAATGTGGAGTGAGCACTTCTATCAGCTGTAGCCATGGAACCATGGGACTGGCTGCTTCTGGAGGCAGTGAGCTCCCAGACTGGGCAGAGCAAGAGGAAGATGCTGGGATGACCATCGTGGTGGACAGCATCACAGAAATTCCTGTCCAGGTGAGCTGTTGAGAGACACTTCTATGGTCTCTGCCTATTTGGAAGTTCCACAGTGTTGTTCCTGGAGCTCTGAGAATGTATGATATGGAAGCTGTGGCTGTGAGGAAACTGTGCTTACCAGAAGGTCAAGTAACCAGGATGGCTTGTGCCCAAACCTGCAGGACATGTACGTTCTTAGGAAAGAGGCTGGAATGCAGAGATGAAGGCTGCATGACTCCCACCACAAATTGGTGGACAACACCTTAGGTGGACCAATAAGATGGAAGGAACCCAGTCTTCTTTGACATAGCAGCTTGGCTGGTAACCTTACTCAGAGAGCCCATCAGATGCAAACAGCCTGTCCAAACACTCCCTATCATGTCAACTCATTTGGGGTTCATCAGGCCTCGTATCCTGAGCTGATATCTGCTCATGAATTGATTTGCTCATTGTCTGGTCCACACTCCCTGCTCTCTAAGAATACAAGCTTTGTGAAGACAAGGCCTTTTCTCATCTTTTTTGGTGTAAGACCCATAAACCTAGGGCAGTATCAGTCACACGGCAGGTGCTCAGCAGACTTGCAGTTGCGTGGAAAACGGTGGTGGTGTTACAGTAAAGACAATGGTGAGGAGTGGAGCCGGGGACGCGTCCTTTAGCTGGAGCTGCTATATTCTCTGGTATCTTCATCAACACTCTTCTACCACCCTTAGGGAGGAGGACGCCAAAGGGCTCAGACACTAGCAAAGGGCCATGTCCATGCCTGAGGAAGGGGAATTCAAGGCAGGCGGGCTCCGTGTCTGCTGACTCCTCCCCCTCCTCATTGCAGTCCACAAGGGCCTCTGAAATTCTAGTCCTCGTCAAAATATGTGGGATAAAAGAATGAGTGATTGGGTTACCAAGCCTGCAGGAACTTTATGCCAAAGCCATCCATGTTAGCTCTTCATATTCAGGCCCCCACATTGGACTTCAAGATTCTAGAATCAAAGCGAGTCAGTTATTGGCCAATTCTCAGATGGTTTCGCCAAGAAACAGTTTAACCACAAAAGGATTGCGCTTCTGTGTGCGCCAATGCCGGTGTGAAAACATCTGTGTGTCAGTTTGCCTGTGTGTGGGGGGGCATGCATCTGTATGCATTAAATGTGTATACCCTTGCAGAGAGGTGTGTAAGTTTGTGTGTGCGTGTCTCTGCGTATGTGGTTGTCTGTGTGTGTGTTTTCAAATGCGATTGTGTGAGAGCATGTGTAGAGCTGTATGTGTATGAACACTTGGCTGCAGAATCTGAATTTCCTTCAGTACTGTTTTCCTGGTCCACACCCAATCTTGATCCCCTTTCTTTTCCTTTCTTCTCGGAAATCCATTACTGAAAGGGTTTTTTTTTTTAAACCCGCCTCCAGGGGGAGGGGGCTGGGAGAAGGGGAAGCTAAAATCACAAGGCCCAGATCAAAACACTCAGCAGCTAAATGAATTCGGCAGCATTTTCCCGCATGACTTGGAGGGATAATTTAGTGAGGCCGCCAGCTGGAAGGAAAGGGATTAATTCTGCACTTAGCGCAGCTCCAGTGAATAATTCATCACTGAGACCTTTGTGCCCAGCCCCTGGGCAATGGAGGAAGCATCCTGCCCACCTGCCTGTTGCCGGCCGGGTCCCCCAGTGCCCTGACCAGCAGCACGTGACTCTCCTTTCGGTCCTCAGGACACATGTGCTCCAGTAAATGGGTAGAAAGTGGGGCAGGAGGGTGAGGAAGGGGCTGGCGGTGGCCTGGCACTGACTGACTCCAGACCCTGAGAAGAGCCGTGGAGGGTTGAGCTCCAGCCTGGACATTTTTCTCCGAGGACTTTGCTTCTCCTTCCTTGGGGTGTTTTATTGCTTCTGTGTCCTCCCCTCTTGGTAACTTCTCCATCTGTCCCTGGTTGTGGTGGTGGTGGTGGTGGTGGGGTGGACATCAGGTGGTATCTAACAAACCCTCTGTGACCAAGAACCAGAGGAGTCTCTAGAGGGCGATGCAGAACACTGCACAGTGGGGAGTGCTATGGGAGGTTTCCAGCACTCACCAGAGGGCTTGTGGGGAGACATTTTGGGGCTGGTACCTTCCCAGATACCCCCTCAGATGCTCCCACAAGGAAGTCCCTGGGTTCTTCACAGGTAAAGTCACAGGGCCAAGTATTACCCTAGAGCAGGTGGCTATTTCTCCTGGCCCGGGAAGCCAGCAGGAGCAGGCTGATTCAGCCATCAGCCCCCTGCAAGCATTTCCGGGGTTCATGGTCCTAAACTGCCCATATTCTAACCTCCTGCCTCTCTCAGCACCTCAGAGGGAAACGTGGAAAGAGTCCAGCCTATCATGTGCCCTGGAGCCAAGTGACCCAGGTTCAAGCTGGACTCACATACAGCTGCTGGAGGAAGAGAACCCGTCCATCAGACAGGGCTCAGCCCCTGGGATTTTTCTACTCAGGCCAACTCAGCTGCAGCGGGCAGGATTCCAAAAACAAGCCTCCAAGATTCCACACCCTAAACCCTGAAACCTGTGAATATGGTGAGCTATCACTCCTAAAATTATGTCACGTGGCACCGCGGACCTCAATATAGGACATCAGCAGGAGCCTGATCGAATCACAGGAGCTCCTTTACAAACAGAGCATTTTCTCTGGCTGCTGACAGAGGAGAAAGTCAGAGTGCTTTGCTGTGAGAGGGGGGTTTGACATGCAGACTGGCGTAAAGACAGAGGAGGCATGGAGGAGGCATTGTGAGAAGGAATGTGGGTGCCCTTCAGGAGCTGAGAGAGGTCCCCGGCTGAGCCCAGCCATGGAGGGAACGGGGACCTTAGTCCTGCAGCTGCAGGGAACTGGATTCTGATGACAACCTCAGTGAGCCTGGAAGTGCTCTCTTCCTCAGAGCCTCCGGCCGGGAACAGGACTCTGCAGTATCCTGTATGCTGATTTCAGCCTTGCTGTATTGCACTGCCTACCTACAGAACTGTGAGCTCATACATGGGTGTTGCTTTAAGCCACTAAGTTTGTGATAGTTTTTTACACAGAGACAGAAGCAAATATCCTAGTTCATTCACTCTTGTAGCATCTCGATCCCAGGGAGCCAGGCTTGGCATGGGAGGAGTTAGAGGCTAACTCCCAGGTCTGAGTGGCCCTCTGTTCTCAACTCTTTCTTCCTAATCTGTTTTTTTTTTCAAGCCTAAACTCACCCTCAGGAACAATAGCCCCCTCCTTCCAAAAGCTCCTGAACAAGGTCAGCAATTGAGAAGGAGGTTGCAAGCCACTGAGAGGCCACAGGAGCTGGCATGTGGGCTGCCAGGCCCTGAGCTTTCCCTGACTATAGTCTTACGTCAGAAGAAAGCAGCTGGAAGGAGAGATCCATCGCGGGGGCTTCACTGTTTGTGGTTTTCAGCTTGGTGTCCTGGGGGAGGTAAAGGGAACCGTCAGCCGCACTGGCCAGGGCAGGCAGCTGCTGCCACTGCTCTGCCCAGTGTCCCAGGTTCCCTAGGACGGTGCCTGGTGGAGGCTGTGCCCAGAGGGTGGAAGGGAGGCAGGAGCTGGTCTCCCACCTCTGCTCACCCTAACTGCTTCCGTACCCCACTGAGCCCAAGCCCGCAGGAGAGCTGACTGGCTCCTTCAGGCTTGCCTCCTGGTGGAATAGGGAAGCTCCAATTTGTTGAGGTCTTTCATGACTACCCACACCAGTATTCTTGCCTGGAGGATTCTATGGACAGGGAGCCTGGTGGGCTACAGTCCATGGGGTCGCAGCACCTAACACTAACTATCTAATATGTCAGGGTGGCCAAGATATCTTTTTAAAATTACTTTTGGTTTCCAAATTGTGCTTCTTTGTTTTTTATGAGTTTAATTTTTTGGCCATGCCACGTGTGGGATCTTAGTTTTCTGATCAGGGATTGAACCCAAGCCCTCTGCTTTGGAAGCTCAGAGTCTTAACCACTGGACCAACAAGGGAAGTCCCTTGACCATAGTCTTTTAGGGAAAAACATGGCATAGAAATAGACAGTGATGATGATAACTCGTTACTATTGAGTATTTATTCTATTCTAAGTGTTATACAGGCGTTTCCTCAAAAACAAAACACACATAGCAACCATATGAGAAAAGTACTATTATTATGAACCCATTTTATAGACAGGGAAACTAAGGCACTGAGACCAAGTAATTTTTCCATGGTCATGGTCATGTAAGCTGATAAATACTAGAACCAGACAGTCTGGCTTCAGACTCTCATGATATACTGAGAAATCATATCCAGCATGCTGTTTCCATTTCAGAGATGGGTGCTCTATAGGTTCAGAGAGGTTAAGTAAACTGTCCCAGGTTCTACTGTGAGGACTAGGGCAAGTCAAGATTTGAACTCAGGTCTGGCTGGTTACGGGGTAGGCAATGGCACCCCACCCCAGTACTCTTGCCTGAAATCCTGTGGACGGAGGACCCTGGTGGGCCGCGTCCTGGGGTCGCTGGTCGGACCGACTGAGCAACTTCACTTCACTTTCACTTTTATGCATTGGGGGAAATGGCCCCACTCCAGTGTTCTTGCCTGGAGAATCCTGGGACGGTGGAGCCTGGTGGGCTGCCGTCTTGGGGTCGCCGAGTCGGACACGACTGAAGCGACTAGCGCAGCAGCAGCAGCAGCTGGCTGGTTAAAAGTCTTCTCTCCCCCAGGTCTTCCCTGTGCTTCTCCCACGTTGCTCAGGGACAATTTCATCACTAGCCCAGGGGCAAGACTGAGTTTTGGTGTTGGAAGTACTCCTCACATCTGACAGTGGTCAGATGCCCTGGTGGAGGCCCTGCTGGAAGTTGCTGGAGAAACCAGATTCGCTCTATTGGTGGGGCGAGGAGGAGCAGGTTGGGAAGGGGTGAGGCCAGGGGGACCAGCCATGGGCTCTGTCCAGGGGACGAGCCAGGGGGCTACTCACAGTGATGGGGAGCTTCTCCACGCACAGTCCATCCAGGCCTTTCCCTGTCAGCATCTTGTGGTACAAACGGCTCTTTAGCAGCAACACAGAGATGCCCAGGAGTATGTTAAGGGTCCATGATTCACTGCTTTTCACTGTAGGGGAAGATCAGCTGGGCTCCCACTAAAGCCCCCAGCCCAGGCTTCTTGGATCCCAGCATCTGAGGCCCCATTGGGGCCCCTCTTTTGATCAGTGCTGAGTGCTAAGTTGCTTCAGTCGTGTCTGACTCTGTGATCCTATGGACTGTAGCCTGCTCAGCTTGCTTCCAGCTGGAAATCTCCAGGCAAGAATACCAGACTGGGTTGCCATTTCCTTCTCCAGGGGATCTTCCTGACCCAGGGATCCAACCCGCGTTGCCTGTGTCTCCCGCACTGCAGGCAGATTCTTTACCACTGAGCCCCCAGGGAAGCCTCCTCTGGTACCTGACATCTAATTCTCCCATCCCTCCACCACCCACCAATTTCTTGTCTCCTGACCTTACCCTGCACAAATCTCCTCCTCTGCCCTTCAGGGCTTCCTGAGTGCAAGGCCAACTCTAAGCATATTCCACGTCTGCAGGTGTGTATACAGCTCTCCCTTGGCTCTGCGCTTTGGGGGCTTCAGTCCGATGGTGTGGAATTGATTGTGGATCAGCTGGTCTCTGACTCCCGTATCCCTGCCCGCAAGGCTGTGAGCTGTAATGGTCCCTCTCCTCTCTCGTCACTGACAGACTCAACTGGAGGCAGGTGGTGGTGCAATAAACTCATGGATCTAGTATGGGGCTAGGGCCCGTGTGTCCTGGCCCAGGATCTAGTGTGGGGCTAGGGCCCGTGTGTCCTGGCCCAGGATCTAGTGTGGACGGGTAGGGGCCGTGTGTCCTGGCCCAGGATCTAGTGTGGACTAGGGCCCGTGTGCCTGGCCCAGGATCTAGTGTGGAGCTAGGGCCCGTGTGTCCTGGCCCAGGATCTAGTGGGGGGCGCTAGGGCCCGTGTGTCCTGGCCCAGGATCTAGTGTGGCGGGCCCGTGGGCTAGGGCCCGTGTGTCCTGGCCCAGGACGTGTGGCTAGGGCCGGCCTGCCCATCTAGTGTGGACTAGGGCCCGTGTGTCCTGGCCCAGGATCTAGTGTGGGGCTAGGGCCCGTGTGTCCTGGCCCAGGATCTAGTGTGGGGCTAGGGCCCGTGTGTCCTGGCCCCAGGATCTAGTGTGCTCCCCAGTCTGCATACACCGGAGGCTCTCTTGGGACCCCTTCACCCATCCCCACAGGAAGCAGAGGCAGGATGGTCTGAACACCCTTTCAGACATGTGTCCCGGTGTGTGGCTTCCCTGATGTGGCAATGGAGGTCACTCACTTGAAGACGAGGGGCAGTACTGCAGCACCAGGGCTGTGTCCTCTGAGAAGTTGGTGGCCCCATCTTGGTTTTGGAAAAGGAAGGACTGATGCCACAGGGACGGCTCTGGGGGCCTCCCAGGCTTGGACAGCTGCAAGGAGAAGGTGGGAGTAGGTGGTGGGGTCACAGCTTCTCCCGAATCAAGGAGTGTTCAGACATCAGGTTGTGTACATGTCTGTATACGTCACAGAGATTTGTCGCGATTATGAAAGCAACACACAGTTTTGGAAAAATACAGAAAAGCAGAAAGATGAAATAAAACCTGAATTCCTACATTAGAGACAACTGTTCATAATACTGCGTGTTCCTTTCTAGGGTTTTTTTTTTTTTTTTTGGCTGCACTGTGAATATTGCAGGATCTTGGTTCCCCAACCAGGGATCAAACTCATGCCCCCTATGATCCTAACCACTGGACTGCCAGGGAATTACTTCTTTTTATTGACAGGTTTTTTTTTCCCCTATGCTTATTTTGTATATAATTGCTGTGTAATTGTTATCTTGTCTTTTTTTTTTTTTACATTTACCATTAAAACCTGAGCATATCCAGAGTCCTAAGTAACATTAATTACCCATCTGTAATAGCTGCAGGACATTCTGTCATGTCCAGGCATCCTGGTTTCTCCCTTCCCGTTTGTCCAATAAACTGCATCAAATAATCTTTGATACATAGCTCTGTATCTTAAATTATTTCCTTAGAACAAGTGCTCAAAATAGAACTGTTGAATTAAAGGACATGAATATTTTAAGACACTTGATTCATCGTGGGGAAACTCTTCCTCAACAGTTATACCAGTGTTCCCACCCATGGCTGGTGGTGTTCTAGATGCCAAATTAGATGTGGCCTCTGTCCTTGTCACCAGTCCCTCTCTGTCCTGCATTGGTGTCCCAGCCCCTCGCAGCACCCACAGCAGGTCTTCAATAGGGCATCTGGGGGACTAAGCCAGCATCCAGGGCACACTTGTGGCTAGTATTAAACGACAAAACGAAACAGCATTAACGATAGCCCCCAAACAAGGAACTAAGACACTCTCACACAAACTGAGACACTCCCACAGGTGATCAGAAAAGCCTGCTTGAAGGAAGCAGGACTAGAGAAAGCCTCTGAGAGAAAGGTCTGGCAGGCTGAAGGGAGGGAGGCTGTTATTCTGGGTGGGAAAACCTCCTGAGCAAAAGTGTGGAGGTGGCATCAAGTCTGGCATGTGTGGACCTCCTAGAATGAGGAGGGACTTCAAGGAGAGAAGGTCAAGCATCTGCAAAGGCCAGAAGGTGATGAGTGAGCGATGGGATTGTGTGTGTGGGGGTGGGGGTGGGGGTGGTGTCAGCCTGTAACACCCAGCAGGCAGCCCTGCACGGTCCCAACCCAGGGAGGTGTTTGGGGGTCATTGGCACAGACTCTCCAAGTAGCTGCCGTGCCTCTGCCCCCAGCCCGGGGCTTTTAGCAACAGTGGCAGCCTCTCCCACCTCTGGCTCTCCTGCGGGAATCAGTCATCACTCGAAAAGGTCAGCACAAATGCACTGCCGGCTCCAGGAGTTATTGGCAGCAGGATTGTGAAATAGTGTGGGTCCCCTCCCCCGCCGTGGCAGGGCCCTGATGCCTGTCACATTAGAGTGTCTCTCCCGTCCTCCCAGACCCGGCTGCAGGCTCAGCTGTGTCTGCCTCTGTCCCCAGGGAGAAGAGCTGCAGTCACTTTGGACCTGAATACAGGGGTGATGGGAGTGCTCCCTGGCAGATCAGGCTTTGGTGGCAGCTCAGGGACAGTGACTTGACCACCAGGTCAGGTCAGAGAAGCTGCTCTGGGTTCTGTGGTGCCGGGGAATGGCCTTTCAGGATTTATCCCCAAACCATGCCCATCCCAGAGCGACCATTCTCCCGAATCCCGGAGGGGCATCCACACAGTCTGGACCATCTGCCAGATACCAAGGCACTCAAGGAGGACCTGTGACAGCCCCCTCTGCCCCACCCAGGAAGAGGGGTGTTTAATGGATGCTGGCTGTCCTCTCTAGGGGCTATTAATGTGTCTAAATGGAGTCTACACAGTAAGAAACAGTGTCTGCCTGGCCAGGAAGGACAGCTCCCTCTCTGAATGGTTTCCCAGATGAGTCCCCCAGGAAAGATCCTTTCAGAGCTAGAACTGGGGAGGAAGGGTCAGCCTCTCTCCTGTGTTTATGGGGTGGGGGCAAGGAATCAAGGTTAAACTACCTCCAGAGGCTGATGCCAGGGACCTGGTGAAGATGCTGGTGGCATGGGGTGGGGGCACCATAAGTGCGGAAACCATTCCCCACAGATGCTAATGGCAAACGCTCTGGCCGGCTGTGGGATAAGGAATGTGATTAACCTTTAGCTGTGATCTTCAGCAAAGCCATTAACCCCCAGCCACTGAGGCAGACCTGCCTTCCCCGGGGACAGAGCCTTCATTACATGGGCCTACGGCACCTCCTCACATTTCCCCAGGGTCCACCACAACCACACCCACACCTGCTGCTGCCCAGTCTGCCCAGACACAGTGGTGGCCACCAAGGGGGCAGCTGATGCTGGGTGGCTGGGACACCTAGGCTCTGGGCCCAGGTCTGCCTCAACCTTGTGTGTGACCTTCAGCAAGTCCCTTCCCCTCTCTAGGACCTGGTTTTCATTGTCCAATGAGAAAACATCTTGGGCACCACGCTTTGACAGGCTGCTGTGAACGCTGAAGGAGACAGCATATGTTTTGCTGTGAAGGTGAAAACTCAGTTCAGTTGAACTCTGCTGCTGCTGCTGCTGCTGCTAAGTCGCTTCAGTTGTGTCTGACTCTGTGTGAACTCAGCAAATACTAATTGGAGGCTTCTCCATGCTCATGGATACTGGGGTGCAGTAGGGCCTAGAGGAGAACTAGAGCCTGACTGTGCTCCCCTCTGGAGCTCATTGCTCCAGATAGGGTGCGTGCGTGCACACACACACACACACACACACACACCTTATGATCCATGCAAAGGCCTAAGCAAATTGTGGGTCATGGAAGCCAAATGTCTGAGAGAAAAGCTATGACTTCCTGACTGGAGAGGGGAGGGCTTTAGGGATTGTGCAGGAAGTATAAGAAGGTGGAAGACCACTCCAGGCTGAGAATATAGCAAGACTGGGAGGTGACAGAGGACAGCATGGCTGTGAACAGCCAGTCATCCAGTGTAGCTAGAGAATGCCTGGGTAAACAGGGACAGAGACCCAGGAGGCTGGAGGGGACAAGGCCTTGTGTATCTGGCTGACAGTGAGGGCTTTTCCCTGTCCGTGGTAGGGACAAGGAGTCTGGGGGAAGGCCTAACCCTGAGCAGGTAGCCACTGTGGCCACTTGTCACAGGATGGATGGGAGGGGCCCTGCTGGAGGCTGCTGCAATGGTCCAGGCAAAAGGAGACGCCAGCAAGGGAAAGGGGCCTCGTGAGAGCTTGGGTGCAGACTGGCTGTGAGAACTGAGCAGGGAAGAGGTGCAAGTGGGCACAGACCCCACCGCTTGCATTTCATCAGCTAGGAGCTCTATCAGTTCTGTAGGAGGCCAGGGTAGGCGTGAGTCCTAAGTTCCACCCTCTGTTGGGTCCCACAGGAACTCTGCCGGGTCAACTCATCAGAGTTCAGGTTTCGCTGTCATCACCAGGCTCCGAGAGTGGTGAAGCAGACACTGAGAGCTGCCTGCCCTTCAGCCATCCCCTTCTTTCCTCCTAGCCCAGAACCAGCTTTGGTCCAAGCCCCCTTCTCTACACCTGTCTGCACTGGCAGGGTGATATGCCATGCCTTTTCTCCATGCTTGGCCGAGAGACGTGCATGTGATCTGATTCTGGCCAAAAAGATGAGAGGGGGAGTCTTCTGAAGGGCAGCTGGAGGAGGTTGCCAAGTCCTCATAAAAACCACTTGTGGGTGTTGGCAGGAATGTAAGTTGGTGCAGCCACTATGGAAAACAGTATGGAGGTTCCTCAGGAAGCTAAAAAAAAAAAAAAAAAGAGCTGCCGTGTCATCCAACAATCCCGCTCCTGGGTATATACCCAGACAAAACTATGATTCAAAGAGATACGGGCACTTCTTTGTTCACAGCAGCACTATTCACAATAGCCAAGTCAAGGAAGCAACCTAAATGTCCATCGACGGATGAGTGGATAAAGAAAATGTGGTACATATACACAGTGGAACACGACTCAGCCGTAAAAAAGAATGAAATAATGCCACTTATAACAATGTGGATGCAACTAGAGATTGGCCTGCTAAGTGCAGTAAGTCAGAAAGAGAAAGACAAATACCGCATGACGTCACTTGTATGTAGAATCTAAAATATAACACATATGAACCTATCTACAAAATAGAAAGAGACTCACAGACACAGAGAGCAGACTTGTGGCTGCCAAGGGTCAGGGGGCTGGAGCAGGGAGGGGAAGGGGAGTTTGGGATTAGCACGTGTAAGCTATTATATGTGGATGATGGGTAAATAATAAGGTCCCACCATATGGCACAGGGGTTAATATTCAATATCCTGTGATAAACCGTAATGGAAAAGAATATATATAAAAAGCATGTCTACATGTGTAAAACTGAGTCTTTGCTGTTTAGCAGAGAATCAGCTATACTTCAATAAATTAAAAAAAAAAAAAAAACCACTTGTGGGAAGGAGAGGCTCTCTGGTCCTCCTGGTCTTGGCATCTCTTCCTCTGGATAGGGTGCCAGAACGTTGTGTATCCATGAGCTGTTAACTGGCTGAAGATGGCAATCCAGGGCTGTTGAAAAGATCCTGAGTCCTTGAGGATGCTGCTGAGCCCACGCATCAACCAATTCTGGCAGCATCTTCATGGGGATCCATCCCAAGGTGCCATAAGAGTTTAAGTCGATGGGAAATAGGGTTCATGCTACTTGTAGCCAAATGTACAATGGCAAGGCTGGCCTCAGAGAGGGCATTGCACTAGGAGAAGGGTCGCTCTGAAAGGGTCCGAATCCATTTCACTTCCACTCAGGAAGTGGACATTTTGCAAAGGTTAACCCAGTAAGTTTTCCTAACAGCCTAGTAAGGTAGAAATTAGGAACTGGAGAAATCAAGAAGCTTGCCAAGTGGACTTCCCTGGTGGTCCAGTGGCTAAAACTCCACATTCCCAATGCAGGGGGCCCAGGTTCAACCTTTGGTAGGGTCACTAGAACCTGCATGCTACAACTGAAAAAAAAAAATCCTGCTTGTCACAATGAACACAGAAGACCCCGTGTGCCACAACCAAGACTTCATACAGCCAAACAGATAAAAAAAGAAGCTCGCCAAAGTTCACGCAGCCAGCAAGTCACAGAAGAAGGGTCAGACTCAGGTCTTCTAAACCCTCGAGTCCCCACCCACAGTGCTGTGTCATGGTGCGTGACTGGTGGGACACCACTACACCCCAAGATGTCCGAGGGGCAGGTCCCAGCAGTGACCTAGTCCAACCCCCACCCCTGAACTAAGATGAGGGGACTGATAACTTTGAGACAGGACAGGACAGGGACCTGTGTGAGCTGCTGACGGGTGCCCCTTCCAGGTAGGGCTCTGCTCACCCCCTCATCTCCCCGCCTGTACCACAGAAGCCTGCCCATATCCTCTCACTGCTGGGACCTGGGAACCTCTTTGCCAGCTGCCAGTGAGTTCCCAATCTGGCCCAACTGCCGTGGCCGGGTGACTTTCAGCAAGTGTCCCATCATCGCTGGGCCTCTGGCCCCCAGTCCCACACATGCAAGAGACCCTGGGAACAGTGCCCCCACCCAGACTAGTTAGGCAGCAAAGGCAGCCAGAGCCCCCCAGGGTGGGGAGGGGGCTCACTCATTAAAGCAGTCAGCGCTTCCTGTCCCTCGGGATTGCCTGCTGATTGGTTCATAATTTCCTGGGCAAATGCAGAGCCATGAGTGAGATGACTCCGGGGAAATCAGGGCGAGGATTGGTTTGGGTTTGAAGCCTCTGTCCCCAGAGTCCCCCTCTGTCCCACCCCTCCTTACCACCATCACTCTTGTTCATGTCTAAGCCTTCTTCCAGTGTCTTTGCCTTTAAATGGAGACTGGGGCTCCAAAGGGGTGCCTCATTCTATATTCGCCATGCCAGACACGAACCCTGGTTGGCAGACAACAGGAAGGGCTTCCCAAGCACTCCTATCTTAAGACCCCAGGAAAGTTGGGACCATGGTGTGGGGAGAAGGGAAGACTATGGGAAAAGATCATTGAGGCTGTTGCCCTGGACCCAGCCACAGTCTGTACATCCTTTCCCGATGTACTCAAACCCACCACCCTCCTCTCCAACCCAGATGTGTATCACGTCCTGTGCATTCTTGTCTCCACACCTGTGCTCTTGTTCTCAACCATTCTACACCAACCCTTCCCTATTAAAAACTCAGCAGTCCAATGTCTGGGCACCTGTCCAGCCTTCACACCCCTCTCACCTTTGATTAAAAATTCTTACTTATTGTAGTACACCAGGCATAATATAAAATTTATGATTTTAACCATTTTAAGTGTATAGTTCAGTGGCGTTAAGTACATTTACAATGTGGCATAACCATCACCAGCACTGATTTCCAGAACTTTTTCATTATACAAAACAGAAGCTCTGTACCCATTAAATAATAATAACTCCCCATTCTCTCCTCTCCCAGTTCCTGGAAACTGCCATTCTACTGTCTGTCTCTATGATTTGCCTACTCTAGGTACTGCATGTAAGTGGAATCATATAATATTTATCTCCACTCTGATTTTTATGGCTCTGCCAGTTCCTCCTGGTTTGTTGCTATTATACATTATCTTGTATATTTAACCTTTTCACATGTGTGACTCCTGTCTTCACCAAATAAAAAACTCCCTGAGGGCAGCTTCTTCACAGCACAGACAGGCCTGGCTTGGGGTATAGGCCAGGATTCAGTGAACTCTTATTTAACAGTCAAGTGAAGAGTTGACTGAGTGAGCGAATACATGAGTGGGTGAGCTACTAGAGATATGAGCTAGAGACAGGGCAAATGAGGGAACGCACCATACCTGAGGGCACCCGTCCCGGCTGACCCGAGGAATGTCTAAGTTCATTCCGGACAGCGTGGGGAAGGAGAGTGGGGTGATGGGAAGCCCCAGGGAGGCGGGGTTCTGGTTTACCTGACTGTCCCTGGGGAGGCAGAGAGCCTCCGCAGTACCAGAGTGCGATGGGTGTCCAGCGCTGCTGGCTCTGTGCCCAACCTGGTGGCCGAGGACTCCCACGTGGGCTCTGGATTGATGTGAGAGAGGAAAAGAGTGAGGCAGCCCGCATCGTTCAGGTCTGGACCCCCAGACAGATGATGGACCCTGATCCTTCAGATCACTGGTTCTAGCCTTGAGAAAGCCCTGCTCAGGATACGGGCTGCAGTGCCCAGGTTCCCTTCCCCAGGACTCATGGTGGCCTCACTGAGTCCCCTCCTGAGGACTGGGGACCCACCAAACCCAGAAGCCTGGGGAGGAGGAGGATGGGCCAGGGATGGAGTCAAGGAGACTGCCAGGAGGATGAGGAAGGGGATGGGACGAGGCCCCTGCCAGGTTGGACCACACTCTCTCTGGCCCTTCTAGCATTGCTTTCAGTGGGAAGAGAGGCCTGGGAGTAGGGGTTTGCTCTGGATCTCTCTCTCTTTTCTCTCCTCCCTTTGTCTCTCCAGCGCCCTTTCCTAAGCCCCCTGCCAGGACTCCTCTCAGCTGGTTGCCCACTCCCTCCACACAGGTATGAGCTGACAAGGGCTTAAACAGTGATGAGGACCATTCAGCTCTCACAAGAGACAGATTCCCTTTACTAAAACCAAAGGACTGAATCTCTGATGGTGGCAATTTAAACTCTGGGTGGAAGTGGGGTCAGGGCCTGAGGGACTTCACTGGAACCGGTTAGACTTTTACTCACAAGGACTTCAACAGGTGTAAAGGCTGAGACAGGGGTCTGAGAAGTGTGTGTGCATGGCAGGGGAGGTGTTAATTTCCAACTATTCTGTTCTGAATGGTCGAGTGTGAATGAGCACCTACCTGCTCACGCCAACCTGAAGCAATTTCTTCCACTGTGCTCTCTGCGCTGCCATCAGGAGCAGACAGGAAGGACATCTGTGCTGGGGCAGGGAAGTGGGCAGGGTGCTGGAGGGCAAAGGGGCCCAGACTCTACAGGACAAGTCAGAGGGCTGGGATGGGGGTGGGGCAGATCCGCAGTGGGGGCGCCCTGCAGGCCAAGGTTCAGCCTGGGTATTACAGGTGCAGCCCCCTCACTGTGGGATGTGATCTGGGGACAGCAAGGCCAAACTGTTGTCACTCTTCCTTGTGTGTATGTGTGTGAGCTGCTGGCTGTCTTCAGGAAAGACATGATCAAAGGGCGAGAGGGGTAGGTGGGAGGAGAGGGTGTCTGCAGGTCTGACACCCTTAGCATTCAAGGGGAAGCAGAGATGAAGGTCAGGAGCTCTGGGCTCCCGTACTAGACTCCCCTTGGGTCTCAGTGTTCCCAGCTGTGAAATGGGGCTGAAGAACGCGTCTTGCCTTACCGGGCTTACAGTGCTATGGGGTAGATCAGACCAGCCCTGTTGGGGCAGGGGAAGCCCAGAGCTTAGGTGGGAGCCACCTGTCTCCCACCCTAATTATACTCCAGCCATGACTGGAGTTGAATGTGTCATCCCGGGCTGTTTGAAGGCTGAGGGCAAGGGAGAAGGGCTAGGTCCCAAGACCACGTCTTCTTGGAGCATTGCTGGTCCTCCTGGGGCTACCAAAAGATCTGGAGATAGAAAGTAATGGGGGGAGGGGAGCATGTATGGAAGCTAGGCCCAAGCTGGGCCTGGTCCTGACCTGGCTAATGGAAGAGGCTCCAAAAATAGTCATTGAATGAATGAATGAATGAATACATAAATGAATGAATGATGACCTAACTGGAAGACCAGCCAAACCTCTTCAGAAACAAGGAAGGCTAAGGAGGCCCCTAAAATTCTCCCTCAGGGTATGTAGGCCCTAGTTCAGGGGTCACTACTCTTGAAGGGACAGAAAAAGAGAGAGAACGCCAGAGAATGTGGGCCACAGTAGGGGCACTCTGCCTCACCCCATGACGGTCAGGGAGACACAGGCTTTGGGAAACTCCTGTCCTCCCTACAGCATGCCTGCATGGTATGTGAGGAGCAGAGCAAGGTTAGGGCAGGGTTGCATGCCTGGAAAGTTCTGGAAAAGATCAGGGATCATCATCATCATCATTTTTATTTCCGTCATTTCTACCATCCCAGGGCAGGTTCTATACAAACTACTTCAGCTATTTTTGAAAGGCCCAGTTGCTTTTTTTTTTCGCAATTTCTTCCCCAGACATCCCTGCCTCACACCATCAAGCCAGCCAGAGGTGGCGGCCAAGGGCAGAGCCTGGGGTCTGCTTAAAGTTTGACCCCACCCCATGCCTGAGGGTCCCAGTGCCAACACCTCCAGAGCTGTGTGGTTGTGGTCGATGTAGCAGGGGATGAAGCTGCCCTTCTGATGACTGTTGCATACAGTTGGGTCTTGACCATGGCTTCATCGACTTTCCCAGACTCAGTGGGCTAGGGACAGGGTGGTGGAAGAAGACACACAAGAAGAAGCGTGACTAAGGGGCTGACCCTGGCCATAAATCCAGCCCTCTGCAATCACTTGGCATTGCTCCACTGGGGCTCCCAGCTGATAATTAAAGCTCATGATCCCTGCGAGCCCTTCCAAGGAGATCAATATAATAAATCTTCCCTGTTCTATTTGAATATTTCATCGCCCTCACAAGGACCACTGCCTGCCTGCTCTCTTTGTAAAGATGTGATAACAAGGGTTGTAAGCGGACAGAGAGCCAGGAGGTCTGGCTGATGTTCCCAGTATTATGGCTGAAGTGCTCAGTCTCCCAGGTGAGTCACTAATCTCTCTGGATCTTTGCTTCCTCATCCTGAGGCCCTGGGCATGGGGTTCTCCTTAAAACCCAGGGAAGGTATGGACTCCTGGAGCCATGGTTGAGGAGTTGCTTGGAAAGAAGTCAGTGCCAGGGCCTGAGGGAGGGAGGGAGGAGGAGAACTAATCTGAACTGAACACCTACTATGTGCCAGGCCCCTTGCTATGTGCTTTATGCCCATCATGGCACTTGAGCTTCCTAGTGTCCACACTAGGAGGGATGGTATCTAAGTGCTGCTGAGGAGGAATGGAGGCCTAGGGGGTTATGGATAGACCATTGGTAAGCAGCAAACTTGGGTTAGGAACCAGGCTAACTTCACATTTTTCTTTAAACAATCATAGGGGTCTATGATGCCTACTGAGAGGGAAAGGGGATGCTTCTGTCCATCTCTTGCCAGTGCTAGGCACACAGTAGGTGCTTAATAAAGTACTTGAATAATGAAAGAATGAATTCTCCTATCAGTCAGCAATGGGGAGAAGGGTTGGGCAGGGGGCACTGGGGCAGGGAGGCTTGGGTCATGGACGGAGGGGTTATTGCCATGGAATGGACCCCTCTAGGCTCTTGCCCTGTTGTCCACGGGGGCATCAGTGTCCCCAGAGGGGTGTTATCCACTGCTGCTGCTGCTGCTGCTAAGTCACTTCAGTCGTGTCCAACTCTGTGTGACCCCACAGACAGAAGCCCACCAGCCTCCCCTGTCCCTGGGATTCTCCAGGCAAGAATACTGGAGTGGGTTGCTATTTCCTTCTCCAACGTATGAAAGTGAAAAGCGAAAGTGATGTCGCTCAGTCGTGTTCAACTCTTAGCGACCCCATGGACTGCAGCCTACCAGGCTCCTCCGTCCATGGGATTTTCCAGGCAAAAGTACTGGGGTGGGGTGCCATTGCCTTCCCCAGTTATCCACTAGAGGGGTGCATTCCAAGGAACACTGTATCTCCCACACACCCCAATTCTCCCAAGCCTTCCTCCTGCCAAGGCAGCGTGGAGACAGCACAGAATGAGCTAGCGTGGGAGACAGTGTGTCCTAGGCTCATCCCTGAGTCTGCTACTCACTTACTCTGTCACCCAGGCTGAAAGGATTCTACTCTTTGGGTCTCAGTTCCATGTATGCAAAATACAATTCACCTTGAGAATTAGAGATGGTGTGTGTGGTACCTAGCCCAGGACCTGGAATATAGCAGGTGCTTTGTAAATACTGTATTTCTTTGACTTTTAGGTAACTTCCCCTTCTTTAAACATGTGTGAAATGAGAATACATCTTTAACTGATGTATTCATTTAATGCAGTAGGTGTTCTGTGCTCATTGGACTGTTTTATGGAGATGAACTCAAAGAATTCCAAATTCTTATGGAAATCATTCCTGTTTATCTGCTGGGAGCTATGTTTCTTGAGTCCCACATGGCCCAAGAGTTGTCATACTTCTGGGTCAGCCTGGGATGCCCAGAGTTGCTCTAAAGGAATAGCTGGGGTCATGTAGGTGGTGCCCACCTGCCCTCTGTCTACTTGTCCCAGGCCCACATGAGCCCAGAGCCCAGGCCTCTGCCTCACTTTCACCAACTCAAAGGGGTAGGGGTGGAAGACATACAAGTACTTAATGGGGATTTGGAAGGACAACAGGTCCTCTTTCTTTTTATTGTCCACCAGCTTGAGAATAACTTCTGGAGAGAGAGAAAAGTGAACACAGGCTCATGGCAGGGTTTAGCCGATCACCCGAGTGAGGTGAGGCAGTGAGAGGTGAGCAAGGGGCCCACACTGAAGAACCAACATGCACGCACAAGTGTAGAACACACAGATGCACACAACCTCACAAGCACTACTGAGTGCCTGCACAGGGTAAGTAACCAAAAGATGCAATTCTCTTCTGCTCCCAAGATTCCCAGCCCAGAGATGAACACAGACAGAACTGAGCGCTCCCCTTAGCAATAGACCCATGGGCAGACACAGAGACACACACGTAAGTAGGGATAGTACCCCTTCCCAGGAATAAGGCCCCTTCCTGTGGTCACGGACTCTCTTACTAGCTCCTTAGGCAGGAGGGGGAGGGCTTGTCTCCCATATGTTGTAGAGGGGGGAAAATGAAGCTCAGTAAGAAAAAAATGTTCTAATAAAGAAATTTTTTAATGCAAATATCAACAAAAGACTATAAATGAAAACTGGTCTAAACACTAAGAATGATGCACCATTTAGGAAACTCATTCCAAAGAGACTTTGTTTTGTCTTCAAATGCATGAACTTTGGGATGAACTCTGAGGAACACCACTGACTTGGAAATAATCATGGTGATCCCACTTAGTAAGCACCTACTGATTGCCAGGCATAGGGATGGGCACTCCTGAGCCATTATTCCAAAAAATTTCCACCACAGACCCTCAAGGAGGAATCATCATTTCTGTTTTTTAAGTGTGGACCTGGAGTTCAGAGAGGTGATCTAACTTGATCAACATCACACGGTTGGTAAATGGCTGATGCGAGAGGCTGGATTTAGTGACCCTGGAGTCATCTTCCCACTCTGGAAACCTATGATTTGAGGAAGAAGAGGAGACAGGGAAGGAGGAAATAAATAAGTGGATGGAGGAGGGAGGGAGATAAAAGAGAGATCTAGAGGAGAATGGGAAAGGGAGAATCAGGGTGGATGGATGTATCGGAGGGAGATTTCTGGATAGCCCCTTGCCCTTTGCCTCTCTTCTTGAGACAAGGACATTTCAGCACCAGGGACAGCTGCTGGCCCTGCAGGCTCACTGGGAGCACAGCACTGCTGCATCACGTGAGCTGAGTGGGTCATTTGGATGAGGGGGTGGAGGAGGAGCTGAGAGCTTTGCTGCTTACTCTTCCTTATTTCCTCCTCCCCACAGCTACCTTGGATGCACGGAAAGGGAAAGACACTTGCCAAAGTCCCTCAAGAGCCGGCCATATGGGATTCATGCTCAAAGGAAAGAGGGGGAAATAGGCACTGAAAGGGCTTGAAGCTGCCTCAAAGAAAGGAGAATAAGGGACTTCTCTGGTGGTACAGTGGTCAAGACTCTGCACTTCCACTGCAGGGGGTGCAGGTTCCATCTCTGGTTGGAAAACTAAGATTCCATATGCTGCACAGCCGAAAAATAATAATGCAATAAAACAGAAATACAGGGCTTCGTTGGTGGCCCAGACAATAAAGAATCCACCTGCAATCCAGGAGAACAAGGTTCAATTCCTGGGTCGGGAAAATTCCCTGGAGAAGGGAATGGCCACCCACTCCAGTGTTCTTGCCTGGAGAATTCCATGGACAGAAGAGCCTGGTGGGCTACTGATCATGGAATCACAGAGTTGGACATGACTGAGCAAGGAATACTTTCACTTTTTAAGTGATTTATTAAAACAAAAAAAGAAAGTAGAGTAAGGCAAGGGATGAAGTCAGTAGACCTAGTTTCTAGTACCAACATACTGACTTGCTTAGTGACTTGTAGCCAGTTACTTAACCTCTCTGAGCTTCATGTTCCTGCTCTGCAAAATGTTAATACTTTAAAGAAGAAGAACTCTGTCCCTCTCCTAATAACTGCTGTAGGGAAGGGGTATATGTTTTTCAACCCATAAAATTCTTAGCAAATAAATGTTCCTTGTAGCAGTCACCCTTTTCTTGCTCATTAACCATCTGTAGTGTTCCATATGCTCACCCAGCCCTGAGCAGACTCAAAACACTCAGCTGGGGGATTCCAGTGCTCCCAGTCAAAATTACAAGAGTAGCTGTGAAGCCTGAAGCCCCTCATGGCCATTACCCATGGGCCCTGAGTCCTCAAATCCAGTTGGAATTTGCTGAGGCCAAACAAGGGTGAGTGCCTGCATTTCTTACCACCCCCTCCCCAATCTCTGGAGCTCTGTGTGGGCAGCCAGCAGATGAGCTGTAATTGGGGGAAATGGACAGCCATCCTCCCTGTTCCTGTCTCCTTGCTACAAACACGCCTCATCAGCTTCTTTTCTGGGCATTGTGCCCCTCTGGCCTCCTACAGTTCCCTTTGTGTGGCCGACAAGCCATTTCTGCCGCCAGCCTGCTCTGGCCCTGACACGGGGTCTGCAACTCCCCTTTGCTTTTCATTAACACATCCTTGAGCTACCTCCCACCCTTCCCCCACCTCTTGGCCTGGCCCCCAATCTCCCCCACCCCCCACTGCAGATATCACCACAGCAACCGGTTCCAACCGGGTTCCAACAAGCATCCAGCTCCTTCAGGCTGCAAAGAGGCTCCTGCAAATACTCCCTGACTGCCCACAAGGTCTCCCTACCCTCTTGTCCCTCCTGCACTGAATCCTGCTTCCCCCTCTGCTACACAGATGGGCCCCAAGGTCACTGACTCATCATGCCCTTTCCTGTAATCCCCCCAGATGTGGAGAGCCCAGGGCGGGATCACAGTCCAGGTCTACTCATCCCAACCTGTTAGCCTGTCAGCCACACGGATGTATACATACACACACACACACACACACACACACACACACACAAACTATATACATTATGTACCAACAGGCATACACCAGCTTCCAGATAAATCTGGCTGCACACATAACACACTGTTGCAGCCAGACATGTGAATGCACACATACATACAAGACACACAGATGTGTATGCCTATAGGCACAAGCACGTATTCACACATACATATGAACCAGCATGTAGGTGTTCATACGCAGGCATACATGTGTACATGCATGAGATCCTTGGTCAATTTCTCCTCCTTTTCCACATTTTCTCAGCAGCTCCACTTATCCCTTTATAGGCAGAAAAGAAAAATCCTGGGGCTTGACCTAGAACCAGCTTGTTTCTCCTGTTACTGATGCTCCTCTTCACCCCCTTCCTCTCTCCCTTTCCACCATCTTTAGCAGCTGGGGGCCCATCTTTGTGAGGTAGACAAGGAGCTCTGTCTAAGTCCCTGGGGAGATTTTCAAGGGGAGGAGTAAGGCCTGTTTTTTGGGGTAGGTCACCTGCAAGATGGGAACCTGAGACTGACCAGATAAGACAGGCACCGGCAAGTCTGCGCTAACGGAGCCTGATGCCAGTGCCCACAGTTGTCCTGACATCAGCCGGTCAGTACTGCTGCGTGCCCAGCCTAAGCTCTCAGCTGAGGATGGAAATCAGATGGGTCCCCAGTATGGAAGACACAAGTGTGCACACAAATGTGTGTACATGCGTGTGTGCATGCTAAGTTGCTTTAGTCGTGTCCGACTCTTTGGGACCCTATGGACTATAGCCCCCCAGGCCCCTCTGTGCATGGGATTCTCCAGGCAAGAGTACTGGAGTGGGTTGCCATGCCCTTCTCCAGGGGATCTTCCCAACCCAGGGGTTGAACTCACGTCTCTTCTGTCTCCTGCATTAGCAGATGGGTTCTTTACCACTAACGCCACCCATATGTGTGTGCATTGTTGCCTTAAATTGCCTGCAGTGTCAGAATTTACCAAAACACAGGGCCTAGAAAGGCTTCCAGGGGTGAAGGAGTGAGAACTATTAGGTAGCTTCTATGAACATGACCCCGGACCCCGGAAGTATGCGGGCAGAGCCTGAGGAGGATGAGGCAGACAACACAGCTATTCCAGGGAAGCAGGGGACCTCAGGAGCTACACTGAGAGCATGGAATCCTGGCCCGAGGTTCCCCTCTTACCGACCACTTGAGCTTGAGTCTGTGACATAAGTTCCCTGAACCTCAGTGTTCTCATCTCAGCAATGGGAGCGGCACTGCTCCTCTGGGGAGGGGTGAGCCAATGAGCAATGCGCGGGGACGTGCCAGGAAGCAGTAATGTGCCATTTCAGTGGGAGACGATGGTAATAACAACCATGAAAATAATAACAACGATCGTAAAAAAGATAAGCTTTCATTGTCTGGAAAATTCATTTATGTGGAACAACTCATTTTTCGAGCAGGCTGGGGAGATGAGGCATGACAGCATTACGACTTTTTCCTCTAAAGTGCTTTTAACTGAGCACAAGGAGATGCTCAGGTGGTCTCCAGCTGCGTTGAGAGGAGCCTGGTTCTGCCTCGCACTCCACCCCAGCACGCCAGCCCCACCTGCCCCGCCTCCCCCTCATGCCCCACATGCTCCCCTTGGATCTCCACTTTGACTGTGTCCCCCCAGCTGGGGCCTTTGGTGGGCTCTGAGGGCACAGACATGACTGTCTTGGAACTCCGGTTCTTTGCCCCCTCAGATGTGGTTTTCCTGGGGAGAGAAGGAGCAGGCTGAGTCAGAGGGAGGGGGTCCTGCCTGTTGTTCCCACTCTCAGACTCCACTGTCCATAAACTGAGCAAAAGGTGGACAGAGCATGAAGCACTCCCTCCCGGGAAGAGACACTTATATCAGCCCAGGCCCAGGGAGCGCCAGGCCTTGCTCCTTGGCTGCCCTGTCTACCTGGGTGACCAAGGCACCAAAGGCTGAGGGTGGCGTAGAATTGGAGGGAAACATCTTGTCTGTCTGACTTCCTGCCCCCTGCCAGGTAAGGGCGTCGCAGCAGGCAGCTGAGCGCATAGATGCCTTTCTCCTGGCTCTCTTCTGAGGTTCTGGTGGGAGGGGGGCTTTGGCAGGGCAGCTGTGCAGTATCCCCCTGTTTGGTCTCTCCTTTAACCCTCATCCTCCCAGCTCCCCTGGCTCTTAACCTTTCCAATGGTTCACACACCACTGCCCTCTGCAGCAGCCACTGTGTGCAGGGCCCCGCGGCTAGGCACTTGGAGCTGGGCGTGGGGTAGGGCAGGGGGTGGTGAGGGGTTTCAAGCCCATGAGCCCTCAAGGTCCTGCAAGGTCAGGCTGTCCAAGGTGAGGCGGGAGCATGGGCCTTCTGCATCCCAGAGCACCCCACAGCTATTTGGGATAAGCGGCCCTGAGATCCTGAGCCATCAAACAGTTCAGTGAGGGAATTAATGCTTCTTCTATTGAGGAGGTTATTATATCAGGGCTGGAACAGGTGCTGCTACATTAACTGCAGCAATCACGGGTGAGGAGCCATCCAAGCAAGCCTTGGCAGGGGGACCGCACTCGGGAGGGAGAAGAAACCAAATGGCACCTCAGAGTAGGAAGCAGGGATGGCGTCCTCACCAACCCTTGGCCCCCACCTGCAGAGGCCCCTGCAAGGAGTGTGGGGCAGGCAAGTCAGCTCAGAAGCTCAGAGCCAATGCGGCCCCTGTGTTAGCAGCCCCAGCCTGAGATCCTTCCCAGCCCAGCATGCTCCTCTCCTCCAGGAAGGCCTCTGGGATGCCTTGGCCCTCACTGCTCCCTCTGTCCTCTCAACTTGAGTGACATAGGGGCCTGGAACTTTCCTTTGAACCTTTACAGCTCTCTACTATGGACACCCGTTCATATGGGAGTCCTGTATCCGAGCTCCGGGGGTCCACTGAGGACTCCTCCCTCTGCTTCAGCTAGAGTCAGGATGGCATGGTGATGATGGCAACAAGGTCCCTGGGGTCAGACCACGGGGGCTCCAAATCCCATCAGACCACCGGGGCTCCAAATCCCAGCACTAACTCTTAAGTATGGGGCTTCCCAGGTGGCTCAGAGGTAAAGAATCTGCCTGTCAATGAAGAAGACACACGAAACACAGATTTGCTCCCTGAGTCGGAAAGATCCCCTGGAGGAGGAAATGGCAACCTGCTCCAGTACTCTTGCCTGGAGAATTCCACGGACAGAGGAGCCTGATGGGCTACAGTCCATGGGGTCATGAAGAGTCCAACACGACTGAACACACAATCCTTAAGTAGCTGTGTGATCTTGAGCAAGGTTCATGACCTTGTTGGGCTTTACTTCCTTCATCTGTGAAGTGGGGGTGGTGAGGCAGGGTTCTTGTGGACAAAAATTCATACACGGAAACTATCTGTTAAATACCACGAGAGTTAACAATAATGATAGTAGCAATAATTATCATAATTTTAGCTGCTCCTGGCCTGGTGTCTCTCTGTCTTGACTACCAATTCTTGGTCTGCAACAGAAGGTCCCTGGTTGCTGTGACCAAACAATGCAAAGAGCACAGGCTCTGGAGCCACGCCGAAATGGTTTCAAGCCCACAGTTCTCTCCTGGCCGAGCACCTCCCCTCTCTGAGCCACAGTTTTCTCTTCTCTAAGCAGCAACTGCCTCTAAGGATGGTTATCAGGACAGGGAAGAAAGTATAATAAGCTTTGGCAAGGATCCCCCTGCCACTGCAATGAGGTATGAAGGGGTGCGCATAGAGCCATACCCTGGAGCCCCCAGACTCAGTGCCCAGCCACGTACGGCCATCACCTCCCCATGTCTGGAAAGCAGGTCCTTCAGGCCCAGGGATATGCGTGTGAGAGGCTGCCAGGCTGGAGAGGAGATGGCAGAAAGGCTGGCGGGGCAGTAGAGCTCAGCCTGCCATGCTCCTCAGCCCCTTCCTCCCAGCTCTGTGGCCTCTGCTAACTGAGGGGTGACACCGGGACTGCTCCTCCTGCCGCTCTGCTCTGGTCCTCCCTCTGACAGCCAGCCCCAAGGTTGGAGGCCTCAGAGCTCTCAGCAGCCTCCCACCAGCTCCCATGCCACCTGTTCAGTGTGGTCCCCATGCCTCCCTTCCTCTGGGAACCGGGAACCAGGCTCCGCAGGGAACAGAAGGCAGAGTGAAGCAGAGAGACAGAAGCGCTGAGCAGGGAGTGATGTAAGGACATGTGTCAGGAGGAAGTCAGACCTTCTCCACCCAAACAGCAAGCCTGCTTGTGCAGGGCACATGGTATTGCACCCCTGGGGGCTTCCTTGAGCAAAGAGAGGACAGACCCACGGGGTGGGTGATGAAGTTAAGTTGCAGCAGTGCAGTGACACAATGCAGGTTTTAACCCATGACCCCAACTTTCCAGCCTGTCTTCCACCCTTCTGAGGTCTTCAGCCTCTTGTCCCCTCTCCTCCTCTATCTAAGCTCCTGGGCATCTGGCAGGAGGAATTCCAGGTGGAAAGACACAGGGAAGGGCAATGGAAAAGGCCAAGGGAGTCTGCTGGTGCTGACTCTGCTCAGGCATAGAAAGGGTTAAGCAAGCATCTCCCTCAGTGGGCGTACTGAGGTTGGGCAGAGCTAGGTGAGCTGAGAAGAAATAGCTCTGGAGGGGTGAGGCCCCAGGGGAAGGATGGAGGCTTTTAGCAGGTGGAGGGAGGCTGTCAGGGTAATGGCTTTTCCCGGCATAACTGATTCCTCCTGGTCTTGATGCTATTCTAGAAATGAGAGCTAGAGGGGCCTCTGATCCTTCACACAGTTGCAGAAGGAAACCAGTTCACTCCCGGCTTTCAGTCCCCACTCTGGGCCCCCAGCTGGCACAAGAGAAGCTGAGTTCTCATGTCCCCCAGGCCTCCAATGGAGTTCAGGTCTCCCAGTGCAGTCTCAGCACCCAGGGGACCTCTCAGGGACCTGCCTCCACACAGGCTGCCTGCAAGCTTGAGACCCTCCCTCCCTATTCCTAAAGCCCTGGCCTGGCTCTATCAGGGGCCCGTGGGGAGCTGCCAGCTGCTGCCCACTGTCCCGGGGCTCAGACTTCATCCAGCCACGGGAGCAGGGCAGCCACCCCAGGATGGAACCAGGGTTGGGTTCAGAGGCCCAGCGCAGTAGTCCTGGGTCCCACACTGCAGGAAATGTAAGCCCTCCTCCATCCGGCCTACCCCTCCAGGCGCTGGAGCGGGTGCATGTGTGTTTGACAAAGTCCAGCCATCTGCAAGTGGGAGGGGAGAAGGACTCTGCTTTGCCTCGTGAGGCCAGAACTAAGGGGAGCGTGTTGTCTGGTTCCAGCGGCCTCAGCTCTGAATGGAGGTGAGCTCCGAGAAAGCACAGGGTGCTGAGGGAGAAACAGGCAAGTCCCTGAGGTCCTCCTCAGCCTCCACTGTCTGCCGAATGCCCTCCAGGGCACATACCTCAGGGGGAAACCTATGTGCCAAAGTCCTTGTGCCCAGGAAGCCTCCGCTGACTCCTCGGTTTCCCCTCTCCCATTACAAGCACATGTGTGCATATGTGTGTGTGTGAGAGCGCGTGCGCGCACACACACGCACACACACAGGCTGCCCGAGGTTTGTGTGACATGCTGTACCTGATCTTCATACCCGGCCTCCAGTCTGCTAGCCCTCAAGGTGCCTCTGTCTCTCAGCCCACCTCCTGGCCTGGCTGTGCTCTCAGTCTTCCACATTCCTCAAAATGAACAACTGCCAAGGTCTGGCCTCCTCCTAGGAGGGGTTTTGGAAGGCTGTCGGCCACCTGACTTGACCCGAGTGCCAATCCCTGGGCAGCCCTTGGGGGATCAGGGAAAAGGGGAGCACTCCAGTGTGGGTCTGCTCTGGCTGCTGGGGTCCCAGATGGGCAGGCTCCTGAATCCTGAAAGACCAGAGGGATATTCCCAGAAGCCCCAGGGAGGGAAGTGCTTGGGTAGATGGAGAAGGACGTGGTGGAGGGCAGAACTGTAGGTGGATGGCTGGCAGGGGAGGTCTTGTGACCTTTTGGCCTGTCCTCCACGGCCCTGCTGCTTAGGGAACCTTGGAGGGAGGTGAGGAAACAGGTTCAGATGAAGATGGC
This sequence comes from Tragelaphus eurycerus, assembly GCA_935064755.1. Taxonomy (NCBI): domain Eukaryota; kingdom Metazoa; phylum Chordata; class Mammalia; order Artiodactyla; family Bovidae; genus Tragelaphus; species Tragelaphus eurycerus. Next base: position 4,934,959 of record CAKXYN010000120.1, on the reverse strand, counting down.
TGCAGGCAGATGCTGGCGTGCCACGACTGGGCCTCATTCTGTTCTGAGAAGACAAGAAACTGTCTTCTACCTGGACCCTCCGTGCTGGTCTCTGAGCCAGGAAGGCCAGCCTCCCCAATCCTCCAGAAGCCCAAGAAGCAGCTGGATTCCCAGGTCACAGGGCCACCCCCATCCCTGGAAGGCACAGACAAACCCCATGACCACTTCCTATCTCAGAGGCCCAGCCTTACACAATGTGGACATGATGGAAGAGCTGGCCTCTGCAGAGATGGCCATCTGATCAGAGGCTGGATTCCTGTGCTTCTGACCCTGCCTGAGATGGACCAGGGAAGGAATGTTTCCTGGAGGAGGTAGGGCTTGAACAGGTGGAAAGGAGGACCTTTCCAATTGGAGGATAGAGCTTGAGGCTCAAAGGAGCCGTGAGCCAATGGGCAGGTCTGGAGAGGGGCTGGCGGTCCTCTCTAATGTCAGTGCGTTGGGAGCCGGAGTTGGAGTAGTCAGAGAGGAAAACGAGGCTTGTGGTCTTCCGTGACCTCTTTCTCTCTCCAGCCTTCTTCTCTCCATACCCAGATGTGGTCATCCTCTGAGGCCAGACAGGTAGGAGGGAAAAGCCCTGTTCCTCACACCTCTGGTCTTGGCCAAGGGATAGCTGGGCAAGAAGATGCTTCCAGAGGCTCCATGAAGGAGGAACTGAGATCCGAGTCAGGGAGTGTCTAGTCTGAATCTCCTTCTCTTGCCTCTCCCACGTCACCAGATAACAGCCCATCCATGATGTCCCCCTCCCACTTCATGCTTGCCTCCCCCCGCCCAGCTCCCAGTGCATCTGATTCTTGTGGGTTCTGAGCTCCTGGAAGGCTGCCACTTAAGGCATAAGCAGGGCTGTTATTCTCAGCGAAGTGATGGGCTCTTATCCTGGGTTTCATTTCTTAATTGGATGCTAATGAATCATCACTAATTGTTGATGGTGCTACACCACTACAGGGGGGACTCGATTTAGAGGATCGAAGGTGTAAAGAGAGTATAAACTGGAGGCCAGTCATCTCAGCATCCACACGGGCGTGGTTCCTTCCCTGCACTCTCCTGTGGGCAGCAGGGACTGCTCTGGAAATCAGAAATGGCACACTCCAAGAAACTCTGAGATGAGCTCTCTGGCAAAGGAAGAAGTCTTTCTGTAAAACAAGAATGCTGATCCCCACACCCCCACCCACACTTCATCTGAAATAGCCCTGCTGTTCTCAGGGGAGCCCCTTATGGTCAACAGGCACCCCTCCCCCTGAGCTCAGGGAGGCAGCCAGGCGGGGATAGTCTTTCCATATGGCCCACAGGAAAACCAGGGCCCACAGAGCTTTGGGGCTGGTCCAAAGCCAGACTCAAGTCCCAGTCTACCAGGCACTATCACATCCTTCATCCTTTCCTGGGAAGAATTTCCTGGTTTTCCAGAGACCCCTTTTGTCTCTGTTGAGGCAAGGGATGGTAGGAGGAAAAGAAGGGCCTCTGCTTGTGCCATCTGCCAACCTTTGGAATGTCTGAAGTGAAAGTTGCTCAGTCGCATTCGACTCCTGGTGACCCTATGGACTGTAGCCCACCAAGCTCCTCTGTCCATGGAAATCTCCAGCCAAGAATACTGGAGTGGGTTGCCATTTCCTTCTCCAGGGAATCTTCCTGACCCAGGGGTCAAACCCAGGTCTCCCTCACTGCAGGCAGATTCTTTTCCATCTGAGCTACCAGAGAAGCCCTTTGGCATGTCCAGCTGTGGCCAATCCTATGGCCTAGCTTGGTGAGGGGACCCATTTCTCAGGCAGAGGAGAGAGGGCCCAGCTGTCCGTCCACACCATGTCCTAAAGGATATCATGACAGTCTCCTTGGGAAAGTACAGCCTTGGGAGAGACAACCCTGGAAGATCGACCATGACTTGGAATCCTTCTTGATGGGTCTCTCTGTACACTCCCTCTGAATATCCCCTTTCTCATAGATGCCGTTTCAGAGCAGAGAGAATGTGGGCAGACATTTAAGTGAACTTTCCAGCTTCAGAAAAATGACTTGAGACACAGAGCCTGCCTCCTGTCCCCTTCCCAACAGGAGTTCTGGTTCCCATGTGCTGGGGCCTGGAGCATGCTCAGCTGCCTTCTGCTTGGGAGATTGTGGGCACAGGGCAAGTGAGGGGTATCTATTATTCACTACTCCATCTCCCCCCGCTAAACTATGAGCTCCTGGAGGACAGGGATCTGCCTTGTCAGAGTTGCAGTTGTTTCCAGCTCCCAGTCTGGGCACAGTGGGTCCCAGCAAGTGTTGTGGCATGAAGAAAGGGGCACCAGACCCTTGGAAAAGCACGTGGAGACAGAGGCAGCCCCTCCTCTCCAGCTCTGCTATGCCAGCCCTCAGCCTGGACTGCTGGGACCCTGCTTTAACCCGGGGAAGCTCATCAGGACCACCCTGGAAGCAGTTCTAGCCTAGGAGGAGAATTCAGACCCCAAGTTCTAATCCAGAAGCATGTCCTCACAAGGAAGCAAGCAAAACCCAGCTGTGGGGGCTGGGACCTCTTGAGGTTCTGGTGCCTTGGGGCTTTGAGATCCTTGATGCAGATTGGACCCTGGCCTCTCTGTCCCAGCTTGGTGCCCTGGGGCTGGATCCTGGATCCTGGTTCTCCTGGCCACACTGACCATCCTGATCACCCCCCACCATAGCCATGGTCTGGCTCCCCAGGTCCAGCTTTTGCAACACCTACAGGACATCTTGGCATGCACACAGCATTCCCTACAGGCCCTGGAACTAACTAGGAAGTCAGCAAATGAGAGAGAGGGCAGAAGAAGGTCAGGACCATGAGCCCTTCCCCTCACTCAGGGCTAGCTGCACCTCTGTCTCCAACTTTGTAGGAGCAGGAAAGATGGAGGCCACAGCCCACCTCCCCAGAGATAAAACCCCTCAACCTTCTGAGCATTCCCAGGCCAGAGAGACTGGGTTAGTGCTCAGTCTCATGGGTTGTGGGTCTCATGAGTCCTGGCCTCACTGCCTACTGGGGCTTCCCAGGTGGCGCTGGTGGTAAAGAACCCATCTGCCAAAGCAGGAGACACATAAATGCAGGTTCCATCCTTGGGTTGGGAAGATCCCCTGGAGGAGGATGTGCAATCCACTCCAGTATTCTTGCCTGGAGAATTCCATGGACAGAGGAGTCTGGTGGGCTACAGTCCATAGGGTCACAAAGAGTCAGGCACAACTGAAGTGACTTAGCACACATGCACGCACCCACAACTGGCTACTGATTGTGTGGGCTCATCCTTTAAACATCTGTGAGCTCAGCTCCTCCCAACAATGTAACTCACAGGTTTCTGGGTGGACAGTGAACCCCAGAGGAGGAGGGGATGAGAAGGCCAGTTTGGGGAAGACTGAGTCTGGTGTAGAGTGTACACTGATTGGTGGGTCCAGGGGCTGGAAAGGTCTGAACTGGACCTGTACATTCTGGAACCCCCAGAATTGGGGTGGAGTTGGGTAGTCTGGGCTGGGGGAGATGCCTCAAGTGTAGAGATGCAGGGGAGGGTCTAGGACTGAGCAGGGAGCATGGACAGTCACAGAGTCAGAGAGAAAGGGCCCCACAGAGTAGTGGACAGAGAGAGAAAGGGCAATCAGGACACCAGGTGTCCTGGGAGCAAAGAAAGAAGGGGCTTCGAGAAGTGGGGGTTGGGGCTTCCCTGGTGGTCCAGTGGCTAAGACTCCACACTCCCAATGCAGGGAGCCCAGGTTCGATCCCTAGTCAGGGAAGTAGATCCACATGCTGTAACTAAGACCCTGTGCAGCCAAATAAATAAATATTAAAAAAAAAAAAAAAAAGAAGTGGGGGATGCCTCTCAGACTTGTTCAAAGGATGAGCAGTCATGCGGAAATCTGTGGCCCCTGGGAGAGCAGGGCGGTCAGTGATACTGAATGCAGAGGTTGAGTCTAAGTGGGCTGAGGGTTCAGGAAGGGAAGACGAGGAGGTGAGACTCAGATCCAACTGAGCAGAGGCGCTCGTTCTGCCTGTAAAAACTGGCCGATTTCATATAACAATCTGGATTCCCACCTTCTCTTGAAAAATTGAGAGCTCTAACCACTCCAGAATTGGGGTGGAGGTGGGTAGCCTGGGGTGAGCGAGATGTCGTACACCTGGCTGACTTCTGTGCCTATTAACTGGCATGGGCCTTGAAGGGGCTGTGACCGTGCCATCCCTGGTGCCATTCCTTCTGGTGGAATCTCACTGTGTAGGGATGGGAGAGGACAGAGACAGGAGAGCACAATGGCAGAAGGAGCTGAATTGGAACCCGAGTTCTGGCTCCCTGCCCAGTGGCCTCCCATCCTCTTCGATAGATGCTAGAGTACAGGTGTGTGACCCTGAAACCTGGGGGGCCAGGTGAGGGCAGAGCGAAGCCCAACCACGCCTGGATGGGACACCAAGCCTCCGGGCTCCTCATGGTGTCTTGGGAGGAAGGAGGAGCCCTGTCAGCAGTTTTGGTCATGCTCAGAAATAAGCAGAGCAGACAGCCTGTGTCTAATGCAATGAGGACACCAGGAAGGCCCCCCTCCAGCCTGCCTCATCGCCTGAAATCACTCCACTAATACTTGCTTCAGTTGGTAAGCTCTGTCCTTCTGGGCTGCCTCTCCGGGATTCCAGCACCCCTGGGGGAGAACTCAGGCTTTGGGGGTTTGAATAAAAGTTTCAAGTGTAAGAAGACCTCAGGAGGCCTTGGCAGCAGTGATCGGGGAACAATGGGAAAGAACCCTGTGGCTTCAGTCTGGCTGGGGGGTCTCCGGCCAACCTTCTTTTAAACACTGACGCCAGCTGTGTTTATAGCTCTGGGCTCTGAGCCTCAGGGGACTGATGTCACTTGGAACAGGTGCAGGTAGGTCAGGCTGTGGCATAGGCAGGAGGCCCTGCAGGGAAGATAAAACTCAGGATTCCAGGGCCTTCTCCATCACACGGCTTCTCCCACGGGCATCCTGCTGGGAAGGAAGGAGGCTTGGCCTCTGCCAGAGCAAATGGCCGGTGGCCAGATGGGGACAGTGTTCTTCATCTGCTCCACTCCCACTGACCAGCCATGTGATCTTAGTCAAGTCCCTTCACTGCCTGAAGTCTTGGCCTCCTTGACTATTAAATGGGGCCAATGTGACTGGCCTCCCTGGGCAGCTGTGTTAGAGCCAGAGTGTGAGGAGAACCAAGTGCTGAGTGAGCTCAGTGTAGGACCTTCCCAGCAAATGCGGGCTGCTTTTTACTTCACGTGACCACTGTCACTGTATTATTTTTGTTATTATAGTGTTATTTTTGTAAGTCCAATGCTCTGGCTGCTGAGACAAGCTCCCAGGGCACCTATGGGTCATATTGGGCCTCCACCCACTTTGCCCAAATTTCTGCCCTCTAGGGCCCACAACTGGACATGGGCAGGTGTGAGCGGTCAAGTCCCAAGAGGGTCTTCAGACTAGTCACTGTATCTTCTCTGCAATTCTGGGACCCTGATGCCAACATCACCTTCCAAGGGCAGCAGCTACATGAAGATCAAGGCAGATAGTGAAGTGGAAAGAGATTTTGGATTTTGGAATCCTGGCTTGGATACCCACTAGTTCTGTAACGTTGGGTAGTCATGAAAATGCTCTGAGCCTTAGGAACCTAAGGACAATGTTACCTACTTAACAAGACCAAGTGATGATTAAATATCACACACACATACACACAACACATGCTCACTCCTAGCCCATTTGACAGGTATATGGTGGTGGTGGTGTAGTTGCTATGTCATGTCCGACTCTTGTGATCCCATGGACTGGAGCCTGCCAGGCACCTCCATCCAGGGGATTCTCCAGGCGAGAATACAGGAGTGGGTTGCCATTTCCTTCTCCAGAGGATCTTCCCAACCTGGAATCAAACCCAGGTTTCCTACATTGCAGGCAGATTCTTTACCGAGAAGCCCCGGGTATATGGTAGACACTTGAAAAATGTAACCATCTTCAACTTGCCTTTCTTACTAGGACCTTAGACAAAAGTGCCCTACTTTTAATAGCTTCTTCAATTAGTCACCAGGGTCAGGCTCAGTCTGGGGCCAGAGTCATAGCTCTCAGGCTTGTCCAAAACCCCCAAAGATCCTATGAGTATGACTAACTGGGCTGATCTGTGCCCTGTCTCTCTTACCCTGGCCTGGACCAAGCCTGTTCCATGTGTACAGAGGAAGCAGCCCTCCCCCTCCCAGAACTGGCTTTGTCCCTGCTCTTTAGCTCTGGGCAGCAGGCAGTCACAGAAGCAGCTGCCAACGGGCAGCCCAGCCATCCAGCCCTTGGCCAAGGGTCAGAACCCTGCAGGCCATCTCCTGGCTGGTCCCCTCCCCACACTCTGCATGCTGGGATACTCCCCACCTGTCAGGGCCACTGTCTTCCTGGCCCCTGCTGTGCTCTGTCAGGCAGGTCTCTCTGTGCCAAGCTGAGAGGCAGGTGCTGGGCACTGCTCAGACCCCAGAGCCTTGAATCAAGCCACTCAGGAGAGCCCTTGGGCCTGGCCACTGGCCCAGCAGACCTCGGGGTGTAATCTGTTGGGTGGTACAACTGGAGCTCTTGTTGCCTCTAAGGCACTGAGAGTGTTTACCAGGCCAGAGCACAAGCCAGCCCAGCAAGCCTGGAAGTAGCAGGGGTGCCAAGTCTTATGTCCTGGCCGTGGGAAGACCAGGACTCAGAGAGGGGCAGGGCCCAGCCTGGGGTCACACAGGGATTCAGGGGCCATGGGCTAGACCCTGGGTTTTCCTGCTTCCATTTTGCCTTCTCTCCATTGCTCTGTGGCTTTTTCTGCTAGGCCTCAGGTGCCCACTGTGACCCCTACTAAGGATATCCCCTCACCCTGTGTAAGGCTTTATATCTGCCAGCATCTCCCAGATGGTGGTCTGGCTCCCCCATTTCTTCAGCCCTTTGGGGCAGGTTCTCAGGTGAGGTATTCAGCTTCAAGAGGTAAAGTAACTTTCCCACCATCATGGAGCAGGCTCAAAATACAGCCAGATTCATTCATTCATCTGTTTATTTATTCATTCAACAATTATTAATCGAGAGCTTCCTAAGCTCCAGAGACTATGTTGAAAGTAGGGACAAGATGGGGAGGGAAACAGACTTGGGGTTTGCTCATGGAACTAGTGGGGCACAATGGGAGGAGGCGCTGATGAAGAATAAGTCAATAATCACATCAAAGCACATAAAACATGCAAAACTGCAGCGGCAACACTGGAGAAGTACCTAGTCCCAGGGAAGCGTGTAATAGACGAGGATCTGGCCTGGTCTGGGAAGTGGGGAGGGCTTCCTTGAGGAGGTGGTGACTGAGTTGAGATCCAAAGAGGGGGGATAGAATGTTCTTGGGAGGGAGAGTGCAAAGGCCTGGTGTGAGAGGGAAGAGGGACTGCTCAGAAAATTGAGAGATGTTTGTCCATCAGGAATGGCTGGAGCAGACAGGAGGAAGTGGGGGGTATAATCCTGCTGGGGAGCTGGAGGGACTGACAAAGACCTAACCATGTTGGGCCTAGAATTCTCTTTACCCTGGGAGGAATGTGAAAGCATCAGAGAATTCCACTGGTACCACCGTATCAAGTGATAACCTGCCTTTGAAGGAGGTTTGAAAAAGGGTCATGTTAGATATACCAAGAGATGAACAGTACAGTAACCTAAGGTGGTGGAGCTGGTGGAGAGGAGCAGCCAAAATCAAGATCACAGGAGAATTGACACGACTTGGCAGTGGATTGAATGGGGGGAAAAGAATGTGATTACTGATGCCAAGATGGGGAGGAGCTCACATGAAAAGAGTATAGAGAAATAAGAGAGAGATCTTGGGTTGAAACCTGGAACAGGCCAACATTTAATTCCCGTTAGATGAGATAAAGGTTACTCTTCAAAGAAAATAAGAGTACGGCATCTTGGAAGCCAAGGCAAGGAAGGGTTTCCAACAGAATGAGTGGTCGTGGGTCGTGAGGGGCTAATGCCGCTGAGAGATTACAGAAGATGAGCCCCATTGGATGGAGAGCTAGGCATGGTGATTACTGGTGATTTTAAACAAAGCTATGGTTGGATGGCATCACTGATTCAATGGACATGAACTTGGGTAAACTCCAGGAGATGGTGAGGGACAGGAATGCCTGGTGTGCTACAGTCCATGGGGTGGCGAAGAGTCAGACCCAACTTGGTGACTGAACAACATTTCAGTGGAGAAGTGGGGTCAGATTGGAAGCAGGTCAATGCCTCAGCTGGAAAGAGGCAGAACCAAGCACAAGATAAGCCAAGTGGACCTGCTGGTCTGGCATAGTCATCACTGGGGGACACACTCTACTACTAGGTTGTCTCGAGGCTAGAGCCTTCATGATGGAGGGAAGTGGCTAAACCCCAGACTAGCAGGGCCCCATCTTTGGACCTGAACCCTACCTATTCTGCTCCTCACTAATGAGTTGAGTGAGTGAATGGCTTTGGGGTGCTCTCACTACCACCCTCACCTCTCCGGCCCCAAAATGGGCCTGCGTGCTGGGATTGCAACCACTCAGAGAGGAGGAGGGAATCAGACAGAGGTAGGAATCCCAAGGACCATATTCCCTTTCTGAGGTGAGACCAATGGGATGGACGGCAGAAAGTAGGAGACTAAGCCAGGAATGGAGGAGAGGGCACCAAAACAAGGCAACAAAAAGCTGAGGGAAAAAAAAAAACTTTGAAAGAACATAAAATTCCATATATATTCAATATATTATATAATATGATTTAGTATATATTAAATATACAATATATATTTCAAGCATTGAAATATTCATTGTGAGAAAAATGAAAGCTTTGGTGGACTTGCTCTGTTGCCGTGTATCTGAAATCAGGCGTGGAGGGGCGATGGCAGATACGGTATTCTTTCCAGGGTATAGGGCTTCTGAGGGTTCCAGTCCTCCCTCTGGGGTTCCTGCCTGGTGCCGTGGCTCGCACTGAAAGCCCCTTTCAGGTTCTGACAGCTGGGCCTTCTTTCTCAGAAGCCCCCACTTCTGCTTGTATTTGCATCTCATTAGCACCTCCGCGGCTGGTGGCAGCTCCGCCGCCTGGAGCCCTGGAACGCAGGCTGCAGGCTCGCCCAGGCCCTGCTCCCTGCCCCCTCTCTGGGGGGAGATGGGTGCAGCGATGCGCTCCCCCGCTACCCTCTTCCACCCCTCCGCACCCTTCACCGGGGCGCCGCCGCTTGGCTCCCACTGCGCGTTCCCATGGCAACCGGGTGCCTGCACTGGTAGCGAAGCCCTGGGCGGCCCAGCTCCCCGCCCCGCCGCCCAAACTGGATCGGTGATAGGCAGGGCCTCAATCTCCCGAGATGATCGGCGATAATTGGTTTATGGAAATAGCGGAGGGGAAAAGGGAGCTCCCCGCCAAGCCTGCTCCCAGCCACCTGTCCTTTCTTACCACGGAAATGGAGGGGGGCGGGGCGGGGCGGGCCGAGGAGCTGGGCAGTGGAAACCGGGCTTTTGAGACAAGCAAGCGTGTCACCTGTTGGGCTCCAGCTCATCCTCTGTCCCATTCGCTGTGTGGGTGCCTGTGGCCGTCTTGTTGTCATAGTAACCTAGGATGTTTGCCTCAGTATTCCTTGACCCCTAAGTCTGCTCAGGCCTCTACTGGGCGTATTGTTAGGGAAATGGAGAGGCGGGAGAGGGGGTCTGTCCTTGGAAACCCCAGTGTGGGGGACAGAGGAGCAGCACCTAATTTTGTTTATATGAAGTATGTCAGACCAGTGTTGCCACTGCTGTGGGTCCCAGAGCAGCGACAGCTCAGCTGGGGTGGGTGCCCAGAGGGGGAAGCACACAAACCAGGCTCTGAAGGTGGATTTCAGCTGGGGTAGGCACTCCCCCAAAGGAAACATGGGCAAAGCCTGCAGGAGGGGAGGGGTAGGTAGCCTGGTGGGGAGGCTTAAGGGCTCCCATTGTCTACAGAGGAGCTAAGGGATAGCAAGTTCATGGAGGGGTTACTGCACATGCTCTATAATCAAGACTGAGCAGATGCTACCCTCCCCCCATCCATACAGAAGTTTGGTTGGATGGAGACTCTGTTGCCCTTTGATGCCCTTCCAGCAGAAGTGAGGTCCAGGAAGCATGCAGTGGACATGACATGGCAGGTCTCGCTGGGATGCCAGGCTGCAAGAAGCATGCTTCCCGACTCCAGCTGGTTGGAGGGGAGCATGCACTAAGGGATCAGAAGGAACCAGGGAAGCCCATAATAGAAATGACCAAAGAAGGTGGCGCTGGTGGTAAAGAATCTGCCTGCCAATTCAGGAATCACAAGACACACAGCCTCGATCCCTGAGTCAGGAAGATCCCCTGGAGTAGGAAATGGCAACCCACTCCAGTATTCTTGCCTGGAGAATGCCATGGACAGAGGAGTCTGGAGGGCTATAGTCTATGGGGTCAAGAGGTTGCAAAGAGTCAGACATGACTGAGCACCACATACGTATGCAAAGAAGTGATGGGGACCGAGGAGGAGGATGGTCATGGGGCCCTTACCCCAGGAGTGGGCATGGTAAGACGGAGCACTCAGAGGCTGGGAGAGGTAGGCCTTAGGCTTTCTACTTCCTTTGACCATCACCTCCCACTGAGTGCAGCCTAGGTCTCTGCATCTGGGGGTCGATTTGTGGCCAAACCTTGGTGGTTGTGAGATCCAGGAGTGGCTCTTCCATCCTCCCCAGCTCTGGTGAGCAGCTTCCCACAAAGCAGGAAAGATGTGAGACCTCACCTCTGCAGAGCCGACAGTCCCTGGGTGATTCACACTTGGCCTTCTTTCCTCTCTGGGTGTCATAGTCCCAGCCCTGAACCTTTGGGTGCTCATATCCCAAATATCCACACACTGGTTTCTGCTCCGGCCTGCACACCATCCCTGACCCTGCTCTCAACCAGCTACTTATACTACCACGTAGGGCCATGGTGCAGAGCCATCCTTGCAGGCGGGAAGGTTGGTGGCCCCATGGAGAGTGACCATGATGAGGGGGAGCCAGGTGGCTGATGACAGAGTCCACCTTCTGGGAGGTATTCATGGGGTCTTCTGGGCCCTCAGTGACCTGTGGAGAAAGCCGGGGCTGAGTGGCCTCTTCCAGGGTGGTCACCTCCCTTTATTGCCTCTTGTCCGAGTAGCTGCTTCCCTCTGTCATCCCCATACCCAGTGTGCAACTACAGGGGCAGTCAACTTTGACCCCTTTTTCTCTGTACCTCTGTCCCACCCTCCACATCTCTATCTTCCTCTTGCCTCCCCCAGTCCTGATCCAGCACTTCCTATAGAATGAGACCAGCCAGTCCCACCTCTAAGCCTTTGCTTTTACTGGTACCCGTGTCTGTAATTTCGAAATCCTGCCTGCTTTTGAGATTCTGGTGATTGGCCCTCTGCTCTCTGCTGTAACCTCACCCTAGTCCATCCTGTTACCCCAGGTCCCACCTGTGTATAGCGCTTTATATTTTTTGGAATATTTATTTATCTGGCTGTGCTGGGTCTCAGTTGCAGCATGCAAGATCTAGTTCCCTGACCAGGATCGAACCTGTGCCCCCGGCATTGGGAGCTCAGAGTCTCAACCACTGGACCACCAGGGAGGTCCAGCCCTTTCTAGGTTACAAAGGCTTATCCACATCCATGAAGTCACCCAAAGCACTAAATGGAGATGAACGAATGTGTCTTTCCCAGATGCCTCATCCATCTTCTACCCAGAAAACCCCGAGGACCATGGAGGAGGAGAGGGGCCTGCCTGCACGTGGGGTTTCTAGGCTGGTTGCCCCAAGCAGGGGCTCACATGTGCAGGAGCTCAACAGCTCAGCATTTTGTGGATTCACAAGCAGAAAGCAGAACCCTGAGCTGAGGGCCAAGAGGGCAAAGTGGGAAGGGGAGGGAGCTTCCCGAGGCCCAGGGCAGGCTCAATTTGACTCTGGAGGCAGTGGGGAGTCCAAGGAGGGTGGCGGAGTCAGGGTACGGACATGAGGTTGCTGTGGTTGGGATGTTCATCCCTCGGGCTGCTGTAATTGGGGTGTCCAGTCCTTGTCAGTTCCTTGGCGCTGACAGCCTGGCCCTCTTTCCCAGGGCCTGGGGTTGACACAGTTGACCCAGATTAAACCTCATCTGGTGAGAAGTGCCCCCATCACTACCTTATGTCCCTCCCGCTAATTCATAAGCACCAGCTGATGTGAGAGGCCCCCCTGGTCCTGGGGGAGAGGCAGCGGCCCTCCTCAGGTTGGAGAGAGGGTCCTGGGGGGATACGGAGGGAACTGGGGGCTGACCATCTTATATGGGAAACTTGAACTATCAGATCTGCATTCTAAGGCAGGCCATGGCAGGGGAGGAGTCCTCAAAGGGGGACATGTCCACGGAGACCATGATGAATGACGTGAGACACAGACTCACAGAAAAGCAAGGATGTGTCCTAGGCAGGCTTTGTGCTGATGGCAGCCTAGGCAGGCTGGGTCCCCTGGCTCCCTCTGTCCTGATGAGCACTGAGTGCTGGAAAAGCTGTGTTTAAACCAACTCTGCCTCTCATTACGGCGGGAAACCAGGCCATGTGCGCTCTGAGAATCGGTTTCCCTAATGTGACAATGAGTGCTTGGAACAGCCTGTCTGACACTTAACTGCTTCCTCTGTGAGGGTCCAGGTTCCCCAGACACTGCTCTCCCTTTGAGCCTGGGGGCCTTGGGCACATTTGCTCCTGGCTGTGGGAAGTCTCCAGGCAGAGAGAAAGGGAAGGGCTTTTATGGCTGTGATTTCATGCAGCTCCTAGTGCCACTCCAATCCATCAGCATGTCCCGCCAGCTCTACCTTCAAACCACATCTAGAACTGGATCCCTTCACACCATCTCCACCTGGGTCTGAGACATGGGATTCCTGCACTCGACTCATCGCTTTCTTGTTCCTTCTGGCCCTCCCTCCACCCTGCCCCCTCTCAAGAACAGCCAGAGCGATCCTCTGCCAGTTTCAACCAGACACCACTTCTCTGCTGAAACTCCTGCAGCTCCTTGTTTCCCACACAGCCTCACCGTGGCCTGTAAGGACTGCACACTCTGGTCCAGGAAACTGACCTTGCCTCATCCCCGAGCCCCTTGCCCACTTGCTCTTGCCGTGTTGGCCTTCTAGCAATCTGTCACACCCTCTAAGCTGGCTTTTGCCTCCCAGGCTTGGCCCTGGCTGTCCCTTTTGTCTGGACTGCTCTTCCCTACAAATCCATTTCTGTGGCTTGTTCCCTCACTTTCTGCGCATCTGACGCTTTATCAGAGAGGCCTTCCTGGTATAGGCTGTGTCCTTGCCTAATGAGATGACTAATTGGGAGGTGAGAGCATCACTCCCTCCCCACTCCCCGTCCTACAGAGACTCTCCTTCCTTTCCTCTGAGGAGCCCCTCCCCCCAACCCGGCACCCTGTGGAGCCATCACCGGCTGCAGAGGTAACCGCACCCCCCTACCCAGGCCAGGGCTGAGGAGGAGGAGGGAGGGTGTACTCAGAAGGAACTCCTGCCAGGTGGAGGGGGAAAGGAGGAGAAACAGCTGTAGAGCCACTCCCAGGCTCATAGATCAGTGTTCCACCCTCACTGCACTCCCCATAACCCACTCACTCCCCAGCAGGTTGGACCTGGTGTGGTGATCCAGGAGCAAGACCTGGGATCGAGAGACCTAGGTTTCAACCCATCCATGTTCCCAGCTCTTTGGGAAACCCCTCTGAGCCTTAATTTTCCCACCCGGTCAATGGGGATGTCCAGAACCATTGGTAATTCAGTTCTCCCAATGATTTGGCCTAAGGTTCCTGTGGTGAGGTCAGGAGAGGTGAGTAACATCCCTCTCACTCCCAGATTCCCAGGAACTGCCTAGGATGGTAGCTCCAGCGCCCTCGTGGCTGTCATGAGCTCCCGAGTTCCCCGGAAGTGAGCACCCAGCAGCATGGCAGTTGCCCAGAGGCTCTCACTGACTTCCCAGCAACCCCAAGTCCGGCCAGGCATTTTGCAGACCAGGCTGTGCGTGGTGCCTCTCTATGTCCTTTGCATCCTTGGTGCCTCTCCTCTGGACAGCCATTCAAGAAGTAAAGCTTGCAGTGGGGTTGGCAAGAACTGCTCATGCTTCACTTTCGGGCATGTGCCTGCTGGGCAGGCTGGCCCAAGGCCTGACATCAAGCAGGACCTGGAGGAGGCACAGTGGGCCAACCTTTCTGCCTTCTCCTCTTCCCTCAGATGTGTGCCTGTATCATGACCAAGGCCTTCCCCACCTCCTGCCCTTCCCAGGCCTACACTGGAGACTTTATCAGGGAATAGGAAATGTCCACATGCTGGGTTCCATATGGGGAAGTGAACTGATGATGAAACTAAGTCTCAGATCCTACAAACCCATCTGTGAGGATGAGCTGAGCCCTGGTGAGGGAATTCACGTTCCCTGAAGACACTTCCTCGGAGAAGGCAATGGCAACCCACTCCAGAACTTTTGCCTGGAAAATCCCATGGATGGAGGAGCCTGGAGGCTGCAGTCCGTGGGGTGGAGAAGAGTCAGACACGACTGAGCGACTTCACTTTCACTTTTCACTTTCAGGTATTGGAGAAGGAAATGGCAACCCACTCCAGTGCTCTTGCCTGGAGAATCCCAGGGACGGGGGAGCCTGGTGGGCTGCCGTCTATGGGGTCGCACAGAGTCGGACACGACTGAAGTGACTTAGCAAGTTAGCAAGACACTTCCTATAGGCCAGGGGGCAGAGCTGGATACACACTCACCATTGGCTTGCTCCCTGTTAACTCACCCAACACTGCCAGGGTGCAGAAATCAGTAGGCACGATTTCTAGGCAGAGGTTTGGCTGGTTTGCATGCATGCTAAATTGCTTCAGTGTGTCTGACTCTTTGCAACCCTATGGACTATAGCCTACCAGGCTCCTCTGTCCATGGGACTCTTTAGGCAAGAATCCTGGAGTGGGTTGCCATGCCCTCCTCCAGGGGATTTTCCTGACCCAGGGATTGAATCTCCCTCCATCTCTTATGCCTCCTGCATTGGCAGGTGGGTTCTTTACCACTAGCACCCAAGGCCACTCAGCCTGTACTGGCAGCGCTGGGTTATGAGAACCCAAACCTACCTGATGCCAAAGCACAGCTCTCTCTGCTCCGCCACTGGGCTCCGGCATGTGGGCAGGCTCAGAAGTTGCTAATTCCAGTGTCTCACCCTCCAGACAGTCTGTCATGCCCTCAGTAAGCCAGGATTAGCCAGCAGATGTCCTGAGGGACCTGTGACTGCCCATGGCTCAGGGCATTTGGGGATGTGTGTGGTGGAGGGAAGGAACAAGGTGGGAGTGGGAAGATTGCACCAGCAGCGAAGCAGATAATGGTCTATGTGGCTGGCACGTAAATTGGTTCTAGTGGGGAGGAAGGTGGAAGGAGACAGATTTCCACCCTCCCCTGGCCACTCCTCTGCCCCAGCAATCTGGGAGGCTGTGGGAAGCAAGGAAGGCAAGTTCCACCCTCCAGGATATCCCTGGATTTGAAAGCCATGCCACTGGAGAGGCTCTGACTGGGGCAAGAGGAGGGGATGCTGGGCTGAGAGGGGTGGGAGGAATGCCCCTGATCAGTCGTTTGGTCTGATTCACTCCAGGGGCCTCTGTTTCTCCAGATGCATCACAAGGCTTGGCGTTAAAAATGCCCCTCATGTTCCTTTTCATTTCAGTATTTAAACTTGCCTGGGAGTTATGACGGTCATGCTGCTGCTGCTAAGTCGCTTCAGTCGTGTCCGACTCTGTGCGACCCCATAGATGGAAGCTCACCAGGCTCCCCTGTCCCTGGGATTCTCCAGGCAAGAACACTGGAGTGGGTTGCCATTTCCTTCTCCAGTGCATGAAAGTGAAAAGTGAAAGTGAAGTCGCTCAGGGACCCCATGGACTGGAGCCTACCAGGCTCCTCCGTCCATGGGATTTTCCAGGCAAAAGTACTGGGGTGGGGTGCCATTGTCTTCCCCGATAGTGAGGCCCTTTTAATAGGACAGGAGGTAGGCTCAGGGACACAAAAGGCCTTTCACTGAAGTGCACAGCTTAGCTCATGGGCACAGAGCCGGAAATGGAACCAGGATCCATCCACCTCCACATCCTCTATCTCTACTCTGCTCTCACCAGCTGTTCTTTGGAGGTGACATGATTTCTCTGAACCACAATGTGTATATTCATGCAGGCTCATAACCTGAGTAGCCAGTACCAGCAAACAGTACTAACAGAAGGAGTTGCGGTGCTTGGAGCAGGAAAGGTTTTTCAAAAGGACACAGAAGCCAACAATCATAAAGAAAGGGACTGATAGATTGATTATATTAAAAATCCATACCAGGGGACTTCCGTGGTCGTCCAGTGGTTAAGGATCTGCCTGCCAATGCAGGGGACATAGGTTCGATCCCTGGTCCCAGAAGATCACACACATGCCTAAGCCCATGTTCCTACAACTAAGAAACCTGAGACCCCATAGCCCTTGCTGGCTCACCCCAACTAGAGAAGAGTCCCCGCTCTCTGAAACTGGAGAAACCCATGCTCAGCAGTGAAGACCCAGTGCAGCCAAACAGTAAAATAAATTTTAAAAATCCATATCATCTTCTATAATAGTGCAAAATTCACAATTCAAAAAAGAAAAAAAAAAGACAAACTGGAGGTAATATCTGCAGTATATATAAAAGGATGATATCCCTAATGCACAAAGAACACTGAAACCTATAAACACTACCATATCAGAAAAAACATGAATGGAGGATTCACAAAGAAATACTAATATGTATTATTAATATGGGACATGTGATTATGTATATTACAGACCTCCTTATAGGGGATTCTAGCCAACTATCAAAAATGTTTCCCAAAGCTGTGAACCAAATAAAACACATCTGGCTCCTTCTCAGTGTTCCCGAGATCCCCAAATCCAGTTGGGGGGCACAGGTGGGAATGAGCTTCTGGAACCAGCTGGCAGTTCAGGGCAGTTGTGGTGACATTCCAGAAGGAGGCTTAAAGGGGGAGGGTGGAGCCAAGTGGAGGAACCAGCTGGGGGTAGAGAACACCAGGAACCAGAGACACCAAAGTCAAGGGTAATAAAGTAGAAACTGCATTGGGGTCTGGGTATCCTTAGCCATCTGGTTTATTTGACCTAAGAGTATAACTACAAAAAGAGTGCTCCTGAGTTAGCAAGTACCTGTATACCTTTGGTAAGTGACACAGTGAAGGGCGTGGGCTTGACAGTGAACACGGTAAGGGTCGTGCTCCTCTGTCAGAGTCACTATGCACCTACTATATATCAGTCACTGTTCTACAGTGACTGAAACAGACAAAAATCCCTTCTCTCCAGGCAATGGAGCATTTGGGGCCGAGGGAGAGGGCTGGGTCAGGGCTGGGAGGCTGTGGAGCAGTGGGGCTTGTGCACTTCCAGGGCAGCAGCCTGGAAATCTCCTGGAAGATCTTGGAGGACGATGATGAACCATCACAGCAGGCTCTCTGAGCTTGTGACCCCCAGCAACAAGAAAGCAGAGACTCCTTTTTAGACTGTGTGTGTGTGTGTGTGTGTGTGTGTGTGTGTGTGTGTGTGTGTGGGGGGAGGTGACATACTCATTTCAAGCTGTGTTTCTCTCTGGGTTACAAGGAGACAGGCAAAAACCACCAGATTGCGTTGATAACACCTGCAAGTGCACCTCATTTCTGATCCCATGTGTTCGAAGAGTCTAGGAACCTCACCTGGAAAAGTCACCAAACCCACTTCCATCCCCATTTCACAGTTATGAAAACCGACGTCCAGAGAAAGGAAGCTTCTGTTGTGATTCAGGAGCAAACGAAACAAAGAACTCTAGGAGAGGTGAGTTCATGCCAGTGCACAGCCTGTACCCTCAGGTCTCACCTTTCTCTTTTACCATCCTCTTGGGGGCAGGAGTGTTTGGCCTTGTTTAACAATCTTGGGGACTAGTACCTGGTATTGTTGGGTGATCAATCCTGCCCAGACAGCTGGCCTGGGCGCCTGGGAGTCTTGCGGTTGGCTAACATTATGGAATGTCAAGGTGGTCTCAGGGGTGCCAGACATGGGCTCTGGGACCTGGGCAGGGGGAGGGGGAGGGCAGGGGTCTGGGGCTTTCTCAGCAGGGAGACATTCTGTAAACAGAGGCGCTGTGGGGGCTCTGGGTCATGGCCAATTGGGCAGGGTCAGCAGCTGGGCAACTGGCTCTTGGCACCCCCAGAAGGTAAAGACAGGAGTGGCCTTCTCTCTGCTCAGACCTGGAAAAGCAGTGGGCTTTCGCACCCAGCTGGGTCACCTGGGCAGTACTGTGACCTCACAGGGCAGGCAGAAGTCACACAGACCCCTGGCAGGGGCAGTGCAGGGCAATCAGAAGCCCTTCCCCCTATTCCTGGAGCTGCTCTCCAGCATTCAGTCCTCATCCTTCCTGCCCTCGGGACCCCAAACAGCCCACCAACCAAGATTCACCGATGGTCCTGTGTACCCAGCCACATGCTGACCACTCTGCAGGAAAGGAGGAAACCCCGCCGCTGCCGGCAAGGAAGTTGCAACTCAATTGGGAAAACAGCTATTTCTGTTAGTGAATCTGCAGCCATCCTGCCTCTGTGGATGCCTCTGGTCTTTTGTTTGTTTAATAATAATAAACACAAAGTTCAGGAGAATGGTTTCCTCTTGAAGGGTGGGTGGGAAGATGGGGGAGAGAATGGGAAATAGGTGGATGTGTTATTGTAACCTTGTCTCTTAGAATGGGTGGCCAGTTCATGAGTGTTCATTATATTCTTGAAAACAAATGACTAAAGAGGGCATGTACAGGTCAACAATGGTTCTAGAGTATGAACCAAAGGTTATGACTAACCCAACTCTGAACTCCACAAGAAATGCTTACAAAAATAATAACTTTTTATCAAGCACTTACCACATGTCAGGCATGGTTCTGCCACCATGAGATGGCAGAATGAGGAGTGACTGGCCCTTGGTCTGAGGTGGGGTCTGCTCCATGGGGAGGCAAGGTCTGAACTGGCCTCAAAGGATGACCAGGAATCCTGGGCTAGCAAAGGTGCGATACGGGCACTGGGTGGAGTGGAGCGATGTCTGGAAGACTCCTGTGGCCTGCCTCATTCTTCTGCCAGCTGCTTTAGATACTGTACAGAGGGTTCTTCCCATTTTCCTTGGTTTGAGGACCAAAAGCAGGCCCACTCTGGCATCAAGAGGCAGGAGCCATATTTTACGGAGGCCTCCTAGCCTACCTCCCATTCCTTACTCCAGAGAGAGGTGGGGTGGGCTGGGAGGATGTGGTGTTGTTCAGTTGCTAAGTTGTGTCTGACTCTGTGACCCCAAGGACTGCAGTAAGCCAGGCTCCTCTGTCTTCTATTATCATCTGGAGTTTGCACAAATTAATGTCCACTGAATCAGTGATGTTATTACCTAACCATCTCATCCTCTGCTGCCCCCTTCTCCTTTTGCCTTCAGCCTTTCCCAGGATTAGTGTTAGTCGCTCAGTTGTGCCTCACTCTTTGCGAGCCCATGGACTGCAGCCCACCAGGCTCCTCTGTCCATGAGATTTTTCCAGGCAAAGATACTGGAGTGGGTCGCCATTTCCTTCTCCAGGGGATCATCCCAACCCAGGGATCAAACTCGGGTCTTCTGCACCGCAGGCAGACTCTTTATCCACTGAGCTACAAGGGAAGTCCCTTCCCAGAATTAGAGTCTTTTCCAATGAGTTGGCTCTTCTCATCAGGTGGCCAAAGTACTGGTGTTTCAGCTTTGGCAACAGTCCTTCCAGTGGATATTCAGGGTTGGTTTCCTTTAGGATTGACTGGGTTCATCTCCTTCTAGTCCAAGGGACTCTCAAGAGTCTTCTCCAGCACCACAGTTCGAAAGCATCAGTTCTTGGCACTTAAACTTCTTTGTGGTCCAACTCTCACATCTGTACATGACTACTGGAAAAACCATAGCTTTGACTATATGGACCATTGTTGGTGGTGTTGCTGCTTTTTAATATGCTTTCTTGGTTTGTGACAACTTTCCTTTCAAGGAGCAAGCATCTTTTAATTTCGTGACTGCAGTCACCATCTGCAGTGATTTTTGGAGTCCAAGAAAATAAAATCTGTCACTGCTTCCACTTTTTCCCTTTCTCTTTGCCATAAAGTGATGGAACCTGATGCCGTGATCTTAGTTTTTTCATGTTGTTTCAAGCCAACTTTTTCACTCTCCTCTTTCACCCTCATCAAGAGGCTCTTTAGTTCCTTTTCACTTTCTGCCATTACAGTGGTATCATCTGCATATCTGTTGTTGCTATTTCTCTCAGCAGTCTTGATTCCAGCTTGTGCTTCATCCAGCCCAGCATTTCCCACGATGTACTCCGCATATGAGTTAAATAAGCAGGGTGACAATAAACAGCCTTGTACTCTTTTCCCAATTTTGAACTAGTCAGTTGTTCCATGTCCAGTATCTGTTGCTTCTTGACCTGCATACAGGTTTCTTAGGAGACAGGTAAAGTGGTCAGGTATTTTCAATTCTCTAAGAATTTCCCACAGTTTGTTGTGATCTAGAGTGAAAAGCTTTCACATAGTCAATGAAACAGAAGTAGATGTTTTTCTGGGACTCCCTTGCTTTCTTCATGACCCAATTAATGTTGGCAATTTGATCTCTGGTTCCTCTGCCTTTTCTAAACCAGCTTGTACATCTGGAAGTTCTTGGTTCACATACTGCTGAAGCCTACTTAGCCTGAAGGATTTTGAGCATCGCCTTGCTAGCATGTGAAATGAGGGCAATTGTACAATAGTGTGAACATTCTTTGGCATTGTCCTTCTTTGAGGTTGGAATGAAAACTGAGCTTTTCTAGTCCTGTGGCCACGGCTGAGTTTTCCAAATTTGCTGATATATTGACTGCAGCATTTTAACATTATCATCTTTTAGGATTGTAAATAGCACAGCTGGAATTCTGTCACCTCCATTAGCTCTAGCTTTGTTCATAGTAGTGCTTCCTAAGGCTGCTTTGACTTCACTCTCCAGAATGTCCCACTCAAGGTGAGTGACCACACCGTTATGGTTATCCGGGTCATTAAGACCTTTTTTGTATATTTCTTCTGTGTATTCTTACCACCTCTTCTTAATCTCTTCTGTTTCTGTTAGGTCTTTACAATTTCTGTCCTTTACTGTGCTCATCCTTGCATGAAATATTCTCTTGATATCTCCAATTTTCTTGAAGAGCTCTCTAGTCCTTACCATTCTATTGTTTTCCTCTTTCTTTGCATTGTTCATTTAAGAAGGCATTCTTATCTGTCCTTGCTATTCTCTAGAACTCCACATTCACTTGGGTGTATCTTTCCTTTCCTCCCTTGCCTTCAACTTCTCTTCTCTCCTCAGTTATTTGGAAGCTCTCCTCAGTCACTTTGCCTTCTTTTTTCTTTGAGATGGTTTTGATAACCTCTTCCTGTACAGTATTATGAATCTCCATCCATAGTTCTTCAGGCACTCTGTCTACCAGATCTAATCCCTTAATCTATTCGTCACCTCCACTGTGTAACCATAAAGGATTTGATTTAGGTCATACCTGAGTGGCTTTAGTGGTTTTCTCTACTTTATTCAATTTAAACCTGAATTATGCAATAATGAGCTCTTCATTTGAGCCACAGTCAGCTCCCAGTCTTGTTTTTGCTGACTGTATAAAGCTTCATCTTTGGCTGCAAAGAATATAACCAATCTGATTTCAGTAGTGAAATCTGGTGATGTTCATGTGTAGAGCCAGCTCTTTGTGTTGTTAGAAAAGGGTGTTTGCTATGACTAGTGTGTTCTCTTAACAAAACTCTGTTAGCCTTTGCCCTGCTTAATTTTGTACTCCAAGGCCAAACTTGCATGTTATTCCAGGTATCCCTTGACTTCCTACTTTTGCATTCCAATCCCCTGTGATGAAAAGGACATTTGGTGTGTGTGTGTGTGGAGTGTGTGTGTGTGTGGTGTGTAGGTCTTCATAGAATCGGTCAACTTCAGCTTATTCAGCATTAGTGGTTGCGGCACAGACTTGGAAGTTGAATGGTTTGCCTTGGAAATGAATCAAGACCCTTCTGTCATTTTTGAGGTTGCACTTAAGTAGTGCATTTCAGACTCTTCTGTTGACTATGAGGGCTACTCCATTTCTTCTAAGGGATTCTTGCCCATACTAGTAGATATAATGGTTCAGTTTAGTTCAGTCGCTCAGTCGTGTCTGACTCTTTGCGATCCCATGAATCGCAGCACACCAGGTCTCCCTGGCCATCATCAACTCCTGGAGTCCACCCAAACCCATGTCCATTGAGTCGGTGATGCCATCCAACCATCTCATCCTCTGTCATCCCCTTCTCCTCCCACCTTCAATCTTTCCCAGCATCAGGGTCTTTTCAACTGAGTCAGCTCTTCACATCAGGTGGCCAAAGTATTAGAGTTTCAGCTTCAACATCAGTCCTTCCAATGAACACCCGGGACTGGTCTCCTTTAGGATGGACTGGTTGAATCTCCTTGCAGTCCAAGGGACTCTCAAGAGTCTTCTCCAACACCACAGTTCAAAAGCATCAATTCTTCCGTGCTCAGATCAGATCAGTCGCTCAGTCGTGTCCGACTCTTTGCGACCCCATGAACCGCAGCACGCCAGGCCTCCCTATCCATCACCAGCTCTCGGAGGTCACTCAGACTCACATTCATCGAGTCAGTGATGCCATCCAGCCATCTCATCCTCTGTCGTCCCCTTCTCCTCCTGCCCTCAATCCCTCCCAGCATCAGAGTCTTCTCCAATGAGTCAACTCTTCGCATGAGGTGGCCAAAATACTGGAGTTTCAGCTTTCTTTATAGTCCAACTCTCACATCCATACATGACTACTGGAAAAACCATAGCCTTGACTAAACAGACCTTTGTTGACAAAGTAATGTCTCTGCTTTTGAATATGTTGTCTAGGTTGGTCATAACTTTCCTTCCAAGGAGTAAGCGTCTTTTAATTTCATGGCTGCAATCACCATCTGCAGTGATTTTGGAGCCCAGAAAAATAAAGTCAGCCACTGTTTGCACTGTTTCCCCATCTATTTGCCACAAAGTGATGGGACCGGATGCCATGATCTTAGTTTTCTGAATGTTGAGCTTTAAGCCAACTTTTTCACTTTCCTCTTTCACTTTCATCAAGAGGCTCTTTAGTTCTTGTTCACTTTCTGCCCTAGCGGTGGTGTCATCTGCATATCTGAGGTTATTGATATTTCTCCTGGCAGTCTTGTTATCTGATTTAAATTCACCCATTCCCGTCCATTTCCTAAGATATCAATTCCTAAGATGTTGGCATTCAATCTTGCCATCTCCTGCTTGACCATGTCCAATTTACCTTGATTCACAGAACTAACATTTCATGTTCCTATGCAATATTGTTCTTTACAGCATTGGATTTTACTTGCATCACCAGACACATCCAGAACTGAGCATTTTTCCCACTTGCTGCTTCATTCTTTCTGGAGCTATTAGTAATTGCCATCCATTCTTCCCCAGTAGCATACTGGATACCTTCCAACCTGGGGGTTTCATCTCCCGGTGTCATATCTTTTTGCCTTTTCATACTGCTCATGGGGTTCTCCTGGCAAGTATGTGGGATGTTTTGCCATTCCCTCCTCCAGCGGACCACGTTTTATCAGAGCTCTCCACTATGACCCGTCCATCTTGGGTGGCCCTAAACTGCATGGTTCATAGCTTCATTGAGTTATGCAATCCCCTTTGCCACAAGGCTGTGATCCATGGAGAGAGGATGTGCTTCTCCATCGTTTAGAACAGAAAAGCTGAGAACTCACCTTGAAGACTCTTGGGAGTCCCTTGGACTGCAAGGAGATCCAACCAGTCCATTCTGAAGGAGATCAGCCCTGGGATTTCTTTGGAAAGAATGATGCTAAAGCTGAAACTCCAGTACTTTGGCCACCTCATGCAAAGACTTGACTCATTGGAAAAGACTCTGATGCTGGGACAGATTGGGGGCAGGAAGAGAAGGGGACGACAGAGGATGAGATGGCTGGATGGCATCACTGACTCGATGGATGTGAGTCTGAGTGAACTCTGGGAGTTGGTGATGGACAGGGAGGCCTGGCATGTTGTGATTCATGGGATCGCAAAGAGTTGGACACGACTAAGCGACTGAACTGAACTGAACTGAAAGGTCACCAGCCAAGGTTACTCAGATGGTTGGGGATGGAAGTTGTGAGTCCCACTCCCAGTTTTCTCCCTTCCCAGGCTGGGCTGACTGTCACAATCTAGTATACGTGGAGAAAGCTCTGGGGATGGTTCCCCAGTCTCCCTAGGGTGTCTCCCCCTTCTATCAGTCCCAAAGCTTTGGCAGCAAGTTGTGGTGGGGGCTGGGGACCAGCACTACTCCAGTGGCCATTTGTGGCTCAGTCCAGGGCCCTGCAGCCGGGCTCTCAGGGAGCAAACATTTAAGAGGTACTGGCTCTCAGGGCTATGTGAGTGTTCCTGACACTGTACCTCCTTAAATTCTGCACCCTAACTGCTTTGCCTGCCCTGCTGTGGCCCCTGCCCTGCCCTGCAACTCCTCCCAGTGACCCCCGGGCTCTCACCCGGCTGCCCTTCTAGCCTCTGAACTATCTGTCTCTGCAGCTCCCAGCCCGGTGACCTTCCTGCCTGAGAAGAAGATAATGCAATTGAGGGCTGGTTCCAGGCGGTCTGGCTCCAGAGTGCTAGTGATCCCTGCACACTCAGCAACGCCGGAAAGAGGGCCTTCCCACCGCCTCACTGGCTGCCCGGCTCCCTGGACCAAGGGCCTCTGGGACACTCACTCCTGTATTTCACTAACCTTGCCCCCCAGAACTGCTTACTCCTCACCAGGGAGACGGCCACCAGCCAGGGGACTGGACGTGGCTTTCCTACGTCACAACACTATGACGTAGTATTCCCCTTCCCCAGCTACTCCACCTCCCCCCACGCCCAACTGTTCTACCTGCCTCATCCCCCTTTCCCAGTAAAGGGAACTCGGCCTCCCCCTGCCAAGGGACATGAACCTCCTTCCCAAGTGCCCAGAAGACCTTCTGCTCTCCTGCCCCGGGGGACCAGCCCCAAGCTTTGATGACTCAGGAAGATTCCATTGTGAGGGGAAGCAGGTAATGATTGATCTCACAGCTAATAGGTAACCCTACCCACCCCCTCCCCCTAGGAGAGAACACTTGGAGCAGCCTCTTTCCATGAGGCCAGGGGTTAAACACAGCCATTAAGGAGCCCACAGCCACTGCTCCGGATCTGAGGCCAGCTCTTGGGGAAGGAGGGGGTCCTGCTTCCTCCCTCAGCTTGGCGCTGGGCTCGCTGGGCAACAGGAAGAGTCTACCCCTCCATCTCTCCCATTCTTTCACCGCCACTACTCCCCATCCCCCATCCCAACATTTTATCTCCATTTCTTCTGGGCAGCTGAACTGGGCTTCTGGGACAGGGAGGGGATAGATGAAGTGGGAAATTTAGTGGGTTTCATAGCAAATAGCAGCTGATGACTGTGTGACCCTGGTTCAAATACTAACCCTCTCGGAGCTTCGGCTCTCTTATTTGTACAGTGGGAAAATCAGGCAGCTATGAGGACTAAATGAGACAATGCAGGCAAAGCCGTTAGTGCTGATCCTATTAAGTGTTCCCAAAATGCTTGCTCTTTTCCTTACTAAACAACTTTGCCTTGGCAGGTTCTACCCCAGAAGAAATGAGCCAGAGAAGTAAAAAGATGTCTGCAGGGCACAGTCTGCACATCTTTACCCAGCACCAGAGCCTTCACCCCACCATAGATATTCCAGACCTCCACTACTCTCTTCCCTAGACTCACTCTGTTCCTGGCTTCCAAGCCCATTCCCACAGCCACCATTCTCAAGGCAGCCCCCTTGCCAGAAAGCTCTCCTCTCCTCCTACTTAAATCCTCAGGGTCCAGCTCAAGACATGTCATCCAGGAGCCCTTCCTGACTCCCTTCTCTCCTGCCCTGAACAGCCCTCTGTTGACAGTAACACCTGCCTGCACCTGTGCTGCTGAGTTCACTCCTGACAGGAAATAAACCTGAGGTCAAGTCCCTGCCCCTCCCTGAGTTACTGACAATTGTCAGCCAAGGCAGTTCCCTAAGAGGGTCTCTGCCCTCCAAATGCCACTTCCCCTGAGCCCCAGTGCCGTGTACAGCAGGTGCTCACTTGTTGGCTGAAGGCTGGCAGACTCTAGGAGGGCCCCCTCCTCTAATTACAGTGGTGAATCCACAGCTGCTCTGACCTCACATCAGCTGAGGCTCAACCTAGAAGTTTCTAGAGAGATTTGGGGGTGAGTAGGGGAGACTGCCTCTGCCTTGTGCTTCAATTACAACTCCCACTGGGGCGCCTGGGGGCCGGTTCATATCCTACCCCTTAAGGCACTGGGCAGAGTTTGAGCTTCAGTCACTGCAGCCAGAGATCTGCTGGGGGCACCTGGAACCCCTCGGTCTGTGGTTACCTCCAGCCTGTCCCCATTCCTGCCCTCAGCCCCTCCTACACCAAAGAAACAGCCCAAGGACTGGGCTGCCTGCTTCTTCTGAGAGAGTCCCAACTGGAGAGCTGGTGAGCGTGGCTGGAGGATGCAGCTGAGTCTCCTCTCCTGTCACCTACAGGGCTGGGTGTCTCCCATTCTCCCGCGTCTCCACCCTGCCCTGTGCCCAGAAGGCTATCTATCTACGTCACTATTTCACCGGGTTCTGGTTGGGCTGGGTATATGGGAGGGTCATCAGGGAGCTTGGAGGGTCCTCCTGGCTGGTTCTCTAGGTAGGCTGGTCCCCTCCCTAGGCCCACGCGGCCTGACAGGCAGCACTCTCCTATAGCTGCCCCTCC
Organism: Tragelaphus eurycerus; assembly: GCA_935064755.1. Lineage (NCBI taxonomy): Eukaryota > Metazoa > Chordata > Mammalia > Artiodactyla > Bovidae > Tragelaphus > Tragelaphus eurycerus. Next base: position 4,908,179 of record CAKXYN010000120.1, on the reverse strand, counting down.
AGGTCATCATTCCCTCTCTTGCATGGTAAGGCTAAGGGGCAGTAAGGGATCCACTGACTTACTAGCTCCCAGGGGACTACACTGTCCCTTTTATTTTTCCTAAACATCACCCTCAACTTTGCAAACAACCCCTCTGATCAATTCCCCTCAAATGACTGAATTTGAATGCCTTCTTTTTCCCACAAGGCCGCTGACTGAGGCACCTGCTGGGTGAGCCCCTCCCTGTGGGCCCGAGCACCCATCTGATACCCTGGTACCACTGCCATCCTCGTCACCTCCGCATCTTCACACCCAGCTACCTTCACATGCTTCACTCCCTGCCAATGCGGGAGCTCTTACTATGAGCCAGGTGCAGTGACCAGCACTTAGCCACTGACTCATTCCATCTTCACACTCACAGTCCCCGGGGATTATTGCTGCTACTCCACTTTAAGACAAGGAAACAGATGCTCTGCAAAATTAAGGGACTTGTCCAAACTTCAAAGCAGCAGAGTTGGGATTCGAATGCAGACCTGCTGGCTCCAAAAGCCTGTGGTCATAACCACCAAAGCATATTGCTTTTCCTTTACTCCATCCCTCACTCCTAAAACTGGGACAACATGAAGAAGGTCAAATTCACAAGGAAACAGTCTAAATGTCCATCAACAGGTGAATGAATAAAGAAGATGTGGTACATGTATACAATGGAATATTGCTCAGCCATAAAAAAGAATGAAATGATGCCATTTGCAGCAACATGGATGCAACAAGAGATGATCATACTAAGGAAATCAGAATGAGGAAGACAAATTCCGTATGATATCACTTATATGCAGAATCTAATATACAACACAAATGAGCCTGTAATATCTCTGAAGCAGAATCAGGGACATAGAGAACAGACTGGTAGTGGCCAAGCGGGAGAGGGGTGGGAGGGAGTTGGACTGGGAGTGTGGGACTGCAGATGCAAACTGGCGTATATAAAGCGGATAAACAGCAAGGTCCTACTGTAGAGTTGTTGTTGAGTTGCTGTTGTGTCCGACTCTTTTGCGATCCCATGGACTGTAGCCTGCTAGGCATCTCTGGATTTTCCAGGCAAGAATATAGTACAGTACAAGGAATTATATTCAATATCCTGTGATAAACCAGAACAAAAAAGAATACGGAAAAGAATGTGTGTGTGTATACATATATATATATATATATATATATAACTGATTCACTTTGTTGTACAGAAGTAATTAACACAACATTGTAATTCAATTATACTTCAGTAAAAAATAAATTAGAAAAAGAAACAGGTCAAGTTCAGAGATGGAAACACCTGACTTTTTGAATGGGTCCAGAGAGATGCTCTGGGACAGCGTGCCACCTGCAGACACCAGAGTCAAAGGAGAGGGAGATGGAGCACCCTGGAGGCTTAGCTGAGCAAGGTGGGCCAGGCCCCTGTAAGCCAGGGCAGTAGCTGGGGTGCCCAGAGGAGCCCATTCTGTTTAGCACAAATGGGTGGCAGGGCTGTGTGACAGGGTCCCAGTGTCCAGAGGCTATGCCTGGGATCACTGATGAAAGCTTGCTCCCAGCTTCAGCTATGCCCCTTCAGTGTAGCTCACCTGCTGACTGGGTGGTGGATCCTGGAGGCACTGGGGGCTCCCCTTCTGACCTTCCTCTGGTGCTCAACTGTGTGGAGGTGACCTGGATCTGCTCAATCAATGGCAGCTGGGCATAATGCATGTGCCTCCACATTTTGTCATGGAGTACTTGACAATCTCAATCCTGTCCTGCATCCCGTTTCCATCCTTCAGGCCTGACCAGACTTGCCCAGCACCACCACACTGGGCAGCAAAGAACGCTACCAATGGGCTTGAAACCTGCCAGGTGAGGCTTTAACCCTGCCTCCTCCAGGCCCCGTGGCAAGCCCTTGGGCAAGTCCTCTGACTGCCTTATCAGGCTTCCCTGGTGGCTCAGATGGTAAAGAATCTGCCTGCAATGCGGGAGACCTGGCTTTGATCCCTGGATCAGGAAGATCCCTTGGAGAAGGGAATGGCTACCTAATCCAGTATTCTTGCCTGGGAAATCCCATGGATGGAGGAGCCTAGTGGGGTGCAGTTCATGGGGTTGCATAGAATTGGACACAACTGAATGACTGACACTTCACTTCACTTCTGACTCCCTTGGGCCTCCCTTCCTCATCTGCGAAACAGCAAGGATAATCTACCTTGTAGGGGTGCGGTGAGGATCAGGTGAGAGAATGGACACCCGGCACATGGCAGACAGCCCAGAAACAAGCTTCCCTCAGGTTTACGCCAATCTGTGCCAATCTGGAGCCCCTGCAGCCGCAGCTCTGCAATGGGAGACTTGCAATGCTTGTCATGGGTGTTCTGTTCTCCTTGTTGACTGACACCGACTCCGTGTCCCTGAGCTCAGCGGGCACGTTTATTGATTGCTGCATCGAAGGAGTCCTCTCAGCGTTTGGTAACCAGAGCTCTCGTTTGGGGCAGCCCTGGTCCCATCATCACGCTGTGAATCACTTTGTTAAGGATGCAATGTGGCTTTTGGGCATTTTTCTTGGGAAAAATCAATAACTTGTTAACAAAGGACTGAATAAAGGCATAAGCAGGAAAGGCCTCCTGCCATTCCCTTCTGTCAGAAGGGGTGGAAGAGGGACCCAGCCAAAGGGTCCACTCAAGACAGAGCCGTGGGCGGAGGTGGCAGCAGGCTCAGCCAGCTCCCTCACCTCGACTCTTCCCACCCAGAAATCTGACCATGCCCCTCCTCTGCTTCGATAAACACTTTCCCATTACTCTCAGGAAAGGTGCTGACTCAGGAGTCTCCCGGTCTGCTCACCCCAGCCCCTCCAGCTTCATTGCAGCCAATCCCAGCCTCACACCCACGCTCCGGCCACGCTACATGCCTGAGGTCCCCTGAATGGGCACTGGTCTCTCCAGCCTTCTGCCTTTCACCTAAGCTCTGGCTGGATTGTCCTCCATCTACCAGCTTGAATAACTCATGATATTTCTTCAAGACACAAATGCAATAACCTCCAGCAAATCTTCCCGGACACCTTCCCCCCATAGCCCCCACCTCCAGCCAGGGGCCTCAGACCCACAGTCCCTGGGCCTCCCCCTGGCCTGGCTCATGACCCACTATTGACTTTTCTGTCTCTGAGGGCAGAGACTGTGCCTGGTGATGCCCTGTCCCCAAGGCCCAGGCTGTTGCCTGGTAAAGGATGGGTGCCAGGTGGGTGCTCATTGAATGAGTGAGGGAAGATGTTAAGCATAGATGCTTTCTTCCTCTCTGCCAATTCTCCAGATGCCCCCACTTCAGCTGGGATAGTGATGCCTGCTTCCCAAATAGCCCTCCCTGTTCTAGAGAGCAAGCCCTCAGGGGCCTTTTTCCCCCTACTAGAGCATGAATATTTGGAGTGTGAACCTCATAAGCAGGCTTCCCAGGTGGCACTAGTGGTAAAGAACCCACCTCCAGGAGACATAAGATCAATCCCTAGGTTGGGAAGATCCCTGGAGGAGGAAATAATAATCCACTCCAGTATTCTTGCCTGGAGAATTCCATGGATGGAGGAGCCTGGTGGGCTACAGCCCATGGGGTTGCAGAGTCAAACACAACTGAAGCGACTTAGCACACTCCTCACAAGGTGTGTGTGCCAAGCACTTGGCTATGCATTTTATATGTGTTCACTAAGTGCTCACAGCTGCGTGTGAGGTCAGGACAACTGTAAACCCCTTTTACAGACGAAAAAACAGGTAGTAGCAGGTGCTGAAGAGCCAAGCTTAAACCCAAGCCACACGGCTGTAGAGCCAGCGTTTGTCATCACAGCCCTCTACCTTAATGCGGTGCTTGTGGAGAGTTTAGGGGAGACAGCCCAGAGCACCCTCATTCCCAGGACAGGGCCTCAGGGGCTGCTCTGCAGCTGGAATAAGCCAGCAGGTCCAGGGAGCTCCAGTTACAAGAAACTGCTTATTCAGGCCTCAACTGCTTGGATCCCTTGGTTGCCCCCACCTCATTCCGTGCTCAGCACCAGCCCCTAGCCCACACCGCCTGCCCACTGTCTCTACCAGAGAGCAGAGCCTCTGGCCCTAATCTCATTTGCGGCCATGAAATCGCATTTGCAGCGTATTAAAGTAGCGCAGAGCTGGCCCAGCCCTGCCTGTCTCCTGGAGGAGAGGAGCCTGGAAAGCAATCTCGTGGGGAGGCGCCTCCCAGAACACCCACTGACAAAAAGCAATTATGCTTTAAGAGGAAGATTAAAATAATATCCACCCCCTAGCCCCACCCGAGGGTCTCAGCTCTACCCAGCCTCCACCACCTCCCAACAGTGACAAGGGCAGGCTTGCTGCTGGGGTGCGGGGTGGGGCCGACTCAATTCGCTCCCTCCTAAGTGTGCTCCCATGATCTTCGTTTTCTGAATGTTGAGCTTTAAGCCAACCTTTTCACTCTCCACTTTCACTTTCATCAAGAGGCTTTTTAGCCCCTCTTCACTTTCTGCCATAAGAGTCGTGTCATCTGCATATCTGAGGTTATTGATATTTCTCCCGGCAATCTTGATTCCAACTTGTGTTTCTTCCAGTCCAGCATTTCTCATGATGTACTCTGCATATAAGTTAAATAAACATGGTGACAATATGCAGCCTTGACGTACTCCTTTTCCTATTTGGAACCAGTCTGTTGTTCCATGACCAGTTCTAACTGTTGCTTCCTGACCTGCATACAGATTTCTTAAGAGGCAGATCAGGTGGTCTGGTATGCATGGGAAATAGATGGGGAAACAGTGGAAACAGTGTCAGACTTTGTTTTTCTGGGCTCCAAAATCACTGCAGATGGTGACTGCAGCCATGAAATTAAAAGACGCTTGCTCCTTGGAAGGAAAGTTATGACCAACCTAGATAGCATATTCAAAAGCAGAGACATCACTTTGCCAACAAAGGTTCGCCTAGTCAAGGCTATGGTCTTCCCTGTGGTCATGTATGGATGTGAGAGCTGGACTGTGAAGAAGGCTGAGCGCCGAAGAATTGATGCTTTTGAACTGTGGTGTTGGAGAAGACTCTTGAGAGTCCCTTGGACTGCAAGAAGATCCAACCAGTCCATTCTGAAGGAGATCAATCCTGGAATTTCTTTAGAAGGAATGATGCTAAAGCTGAAACTCCAGTATTTTGGCCACCTCATGCGAAGAGTTGACTCATTGGAGAAGACTCTGATGCTGGGAGGGATTGAGGGCAGGAGGAGAAGGGGACGACAGAGGATGAGATGGCTGGATGGCATCACTGACTCGATGGATGCGAGTCTGAGTGACCTCCGGGAGCTGGTGATGGACAGGGAGGCCTGGCGTGCTGCGGTTCATGGGGTCGCAAAGAGTCGGACACGACTGAGCGACTGATCTGATCTGATCTGAAGTGTGCTCCCAAGGCCTGGTCCCTTACCTGTCCCCATCCACCACCACTTACCTCCCTGAGATCCTCAAAGAACCCACGCCCTCTCCAGCCTCTGGGCCTTTGCAGAGGCTGTTCCCTCTGCCTAGAATGTAGCCCTCCAACCCCTTCTTATCTGGCAAGTTGCCATTCACTTGGCATAATAATCATCAGTTAAGTTTTCTAAGCATTTAGTATATTTATTTTTTTGTCCATAGTTTTAAAAATTGGAGTATAATTGCTTCACAATGTTGTGTTAGTTTCTGCTGTACAATGAAGTGAATCAGCTGTGTATATACACAGATGTATACATATATCCCCTCCCTCTTGGACCTCCCATGCCCCCATCCCGCCCCTCTAGGTCATCCCAGAGCCCTGAGCTGAGCTCCCCGTGCTACACAGCAGCTTCCCACTAACTAGTGTACACATGGTGGTGTATTCATGTTCAACCTAGTCTCCCAATTAAATTACTGCTTATTCCATTCAATGACTCTGTCCAGGGACTATCGTCATTATTCCCATTTGATAGATGTAGAAAGAGGGGGCAGCTTCTCATAGCTGGAAAGTGGCAGTGCAGGGATTAAAGAACATTCACCCCACACCTAGGGTAGGCCCAGCAGCTTCCCCTCCCATCCCCATGACTGCTCTGGTCTCTGTGGGGTCTCATCTCCCTGAGAGCTCTGAGAGGCCAGGCCTAGAGCAGAATCAGGGCTTAACGGATAATTCTTGCATGAGAATTGATGCACCTCCCTACAGGGACAGTAGGGGTGCTGATGTGTGGCCCACTCCTGCCTCCGAGACTGTATCCTTCCAGTGGTGTATTCCAGTTTATCTGTATTGGAACTGGAATCTATTTGGAATCCCCTCTCCTCCAGGGAGGACTCCTGGACTGCAGTCAGGCTAACATATTATTTAATCTTCATAGTCACACTGCAAAGTAGACATTATTATCCCCATGTTACAGAGGAGAAAACAGAGAGTCAGAGAAGTGAAGTGACTTCATCAGAAACACGTAATACAAGGCAGAGCAGGGATCTGAATTCATATGGGAATCCAAAGTTGATGTTTATGCACAGCATCTTCTTGGCTGTAACTCACTCTCACTCCTCAGATAGGGTGGGAAAGGGCTTAATTCTGTGCTGGGGCTATTTATAGAACACTTTTTTCTAAGTGTCCTCAGCCAACTCCAGCAGTCTAGGGAGTTTGCCTGGGGACTCTGAGTCACTGACCGCCCCAACCTCCTCCCCAGTCCAGCTCCCAAACCATCCGGCACAAGGAACACTTGCTGTCAGGGTTAGCATAACCCTGACTAATCTGTCTTGGCTGGTTGTGGTAGGATATGGGGCGACAGGGAAGAAATCTCTTCCTCCAAATGCTTGCCCATGATCCCGTCACATTGTCTAGAAAGCCCACTGAAGAATGAGTCTCCCTGGGAAAGAACACAGCAACTCATTCCCACCTCTGTGCTATTACTGTATCAGAAAAAAAACCAAAATATATCGTGGAGACTGGGATTCCAGCCTGACTTTACTATTGAGTCAGTAGGAAGCCTTGGGTAAGTGGTTTACTTCCTAAGGCCTCAGTTTCTTGCTCCAGGAAATGAACATTATCAAGGCTATCCTGCCCACCTCCCAAGATCCATGCAATGCTCTAATGGACTTTGAGCCCTTTGCATTTGCCAGCCTGGCTCCAAGCAGCCTGGGCAAATGTGACAGCAGAGGGCTCAGAGGCCTGGAGTTTGTGCCCACCCTCCCTTGCTTCGGCATGCCCTGCCACTCCCCATTCCCACATGCATGGTCACTCCACTCCATCCTTTCTCCCTGCTTGCTCTTCCTTCACACACCTCCATGTTCTGGCTCCCAGGCCTTTGCTCACCCTGTCCTCTCCACTTGAAAACCACTTTCCTCAATCCCTACTGGAACCACACCCATTCTTTAAGGCAGGGATTAGATGCCCCACCCCCTGACATTTGTGAGGTGGATTATAATGAACCAAGAAATTTCCCACCCTCTTCCTCATCTAAGATGAAGAACTTGAGGCCCAGGGAAGTAAGTGATTTGCTTGAAGTCATACAGCTCTTATAGATATGGTTTTTCCAGTAGTCATGTAGAGATATGAGAGTTGGACCATAAAGAAGGCTGAGCAACGAAGAATTGATGCTTTCAAACTGTGGTGCTGGAGAAGACTCTTGAGAGTCCCTTGGACAGCAAAGAGATCAAACCAGTCAATCCTAAAGGAAATCAACCATGAACATTCATTGGAAGGAGTGATGCTGAAGCTGAAGCTCCAATACTTTGGCCACCTGATATGAAAAGCTGACTCATTGGAAAAGACCCTGATTCTGGGAAAGATTGAAGGCAGGAGGAGAAAGGGATGACAGAGGATGAGATGGTTGGATGGCATCATTGACTCAATGGACATGAGTCTGAGCAAGCTCCCGGAGATGGTGAAAGACAGAGAAGCCTGGCATGCCTGCAGTCCATGGGGTTGCAAAGAGTCAGACACAACTTAGCTACAGAACAACAATACGGCTGTTAAGCAACCTCAAAATGGAATCCTAAACCAAGGTCTTTTGATTCCCAGTCAGAACTGGCTTTCCTACAGGAGACTGAGTCCATGATGACCACCCAACTCAAGCCCATCCCTTCTTCCCCAAGCTCCAGCAGCCCTCAGAGTGTGCTTCTTAGGTCATGATCTTCCACCTTCTCCTATCTCTTCTCCCCACCTAGCCTGGCAGCTCCCTAAGGGCTGAGAGATCAGCTACCTTGCTTACTGCTGGGGGAGTGGATGGCTGGCTGGCTGGATGGACAGAGGACCACTGTGGGCTAAAGGAGGTTGGACCATTGGATCCAAGGATAAGGATGGGAGAAAGGATGGGAGAAAGGATGTCCTCAACTCATCCTCCGTCTATCCTTCTGGCCTCAGCTGCTCCTAGCCCAGGGACTCTGCAGTACCAGCTCCGAATCCAGGTTGGGGTGTCTTGGCTGACTCCTGACGGGCCAAGCCCTCACCAGGGCCGGGCAGCCCAACCGGGCACTGTCAGCTTTCTTTCTCTCCTGCCCTCCTCAACCCGCTGTTTCATCAAAGACCGGTTGTTAAAGATTGTTTCACACAGGGTTTTAATTTCACCTCTTACATCACACATGCTGTGTCCCCAAAGCCTCTTTCTCATCTGGTAGAGGCTGCACTTGGAGAATTCCTACGGAGATAAAGCCAGAAGGTCCTCAAGGAGGCGTGGGCCTGTGTTTGTGTGGGAGGGGGTGTGCCCCAAATACGTCCATCAGTGAGCTGGTGTGAGTCTATCATCGTGATGTCGGGGTGGGGTGGGGTCTCTGCATGTCCAGGATGTGGTCCGTGCATGTCCTTGTGCGTCTGCACGTCTGTGAGAGTGGCTGTGTTCCAGAGTGTCTGTTGGGGGAGCCTCCACTTTCCAAGGGTGTGAGTGAAGGAGAGAAGAGGAAGATGACCTTAAAAGGTCACGACAACTGCGCCCTCCTGCCCCTCCTTCCCCCTTTCCCATGAAGGTAATTTCTGGAGATGAGAAGGCAATCACAGCCCCCCTCACTCCCACCCTGGAACCCATCAGCAGCTGGGCCTGGGCTGGCTGGGAGGACATCAGAGCCAGGTACTCCCTTCCCCTCCATGTCCCCCTCACCCCACATATATCACACATTCACACACACACACACACACACACACACACACACACACACACACACATCTTCTAGGAGGTGTGAGTCAGCGACAGCCCCTGGCTGGGGTGAGGGAAGGCAGCGATGGGGGCTGGGCAGCAGGGCCATCTGGTGTGCTCGGATACAGCAATCTGCTAATGGAGTTTCTTCCCAGACCAGCACCCCAGGCTGATCCAGCCTCCTCCTCCTGGAAACCTGGTGCCCGGGTCCCAGAGACAGTGGGGTTCACAAGATCCCAATGCCCTCCCCTTGGAAGACCAGCTAGGCATGAAGGAGCTATCCTCTTTCCTAGATGCAGAAACTGAGGCCATTTCAGACCCATCTGTTTTGTCCAGACATCCCAACTCGTGACCAGGAGAGCATTTATTAAACCCTGCCTGCAGAGCAAAGCTAACCATATACTAGGTCATTTAATTTCCCCAGCAATAGAGGGCATAGGAATGGCCCTACTCCATTTTACAGATGTGAAAATGGAGGCTGAGAGGTTATACGACCTGCACAGGGTCACGCAGCTACTACATAAATGCCAGAGACTGACCTGAACCCAGATCCACCTGACCCCACTATGCCTGCCCCTCACTGCCAGGTGGCTGGACCCCAAACCTCTTCTGTACCCCACTCCTCTGAGCTTCAGGCACTGACTCCAGAGGCATATACAGAGACATGGAAATCGGCTAGGGGAGAGAAGGGACCAGCTTGGGCAAGGACCTAAATATGGGACCCCCCCCCAAGTAACATATTTTTAGGTCTTACTCAGGGACATTTGAGGCCCTTCAGAGACCCCCATGGGCAGAAAATCTTTCAGTGCCACCCAGGAGCACGAGGGGACAGAAGGCAGCTGGCAGGGTCATCGTGGTACAAATAGCCAAGAGCCTTTCTCTTCCTGAGGGGGGATTGGCCGTGCCCCTCACCCCCATCCTCCCTGGGGCCAGCCTGGGCCAGCCCCACCTCTCCTAGCAGCCTGGCCTCTCCACCTGGGTGACGGTGATGGGTCTATACCCTTCCCTGCATGGGTGACAGCGCTCTCTGGGAACGCCTTGACAGAATCTTTGTTCCCCAGAAATAAAAGAAAATCGAGCTACAAAGGGAAACCTCAGGTAGCTTTTAACGGAGCTCGGCTGCCTGGGGCAGAGTGTGTTTAAGCTGGAGGCAGTTGTCGCAGTAGGAGAAGGGGGAGCTGCCCACATTCCCCTCCCGCTCCCCTCGGCCCCTTGATCAACTTTACACAAGGAAAAGATTCTTCCAAACAGCGGCAAAGGAGAAAAATCAATACGAATTGAGAGAGAAATGTAAAGCAGCCGCGTGTGTCTGTATATGAGTGTGTGTGCATGTGTGTGTACATCTATGAGTGTGTGCATGTGTGAGTGTGCACGTGTGCACACGTGTGTGTGTGTGTTAGGCACAGCAGAAGTATGCTGCCTGGATCCAGGCTGACCTGCTCAGGGGCCCAGGCCAGGGGAGCAGGGATTGGGAGTCACTCCCTGGCACGTGCGGTGAAGGGATGCTGGTGGCTGGGGGAGGGGCAGCAGCCAAGTCTCTCACTCGAGTTAAGAGAGAGATTAATATATTCAATCCGCTCAGGGTAATTGAGGGAACAATTGGAGTGTTTTTCTAAAGCCCATAAAACTGCCTCATTTGCAAGGAGGAGCTGACCTGCTCACAGCCTCTGTCACGTGATGGAGCACAGGAAGGGAGAGGGGGGGTGACATGGGGCCCCCAATACCGAGGAACTGGGGCATTAGCTGGGGAGAGGGGCTGGCAATCCTGACCTAACCTGTTCTCACTCTTCCCATCTTGTTAGTAGCAGTCCAACCCTCGGTTTCCCCACCTGTGAAATGGGCTATGGGCCCTCCCCTTCCACCACAAGACTAGGTACAGTCGGGCAGCGGCCCCTGATCCTAAAGGCCTGGCACTGAGGTGTAGGGGTGGGAGCAAAGAGGCACCCAGCTGCCCTGCCGGGCCAGCTCCCCGCCCCCACCCCAGACGGGCCGGGCAGGAATGTTAATGAAATCCACCAAGTGTGCCTTTCCCTACTAGAACCATTCCTGTCTCCAGGGCAATAGTCTCTGCAATAGCGAGCAATAAAAGGCAGAATAAATTGAAAAGCGGAGCAGAAAGGGGAAGAGAGTGAAGGCCTGGAGTGCGCTGGCCCGAAGGCAGAAGGATGCCTGGGGCTGGAAGTGTTCGGGGCTGGAGAGCCAGCCGGAACTGCGAGCCGAAGGGGATGGAGAGAAGTCGAGACGGGGTGGGGGAGGGGAGGAAGGCGGGAACAAAGGGAGATAGACACCCAGACGGACAGCCGGCGGCAGGCATGCGGGTCGAGCCACTGACTGCTCGTTCCCCTCCGCTTCTTTTTAATGAAAGCCCCCCAGCCTGTTGGTGCCAAAGCTACAACCAGAATCTGCAGGCTTAGAGCCAGGTGCTCAGCATTTGGTGATTGCTTTATTACCTTTTTCTCCTTTTTTTTTTTCCCTCCAGGGCAAAAAAAAAAAATGTTTTAAATGGAAAGAAAAAAAAAAAAAAAAAGACCCTTGAAAGCATCATTTAAAAGGCTCCTCGGGAACAGAATCATTTCCTTGAAACAAAACTGCGATTGTTTGCAAGAAGTAAATGTGAGGGGAGGGAGCCCACCTCCCCAGCCTCCCGCTCCCATTCTCGCTCCCACCCCTGCGTGGGAGGAAGCTCCAGGGCCTAGCGTGCAGAAGCCCCCAGGATGGCTCACAGAGCCGCAGCAAGGAATTTTCAAGTTCATGTTTCCAGAAATTTCATCACTGGGAATTTCCAGGCCACAGTTTCCCTCTTAAATAGCTCCGCCTGGCTCACAGGAGATTGTCCTTACACCTTCAGGATCTCTTAGAGAGGTGAGTGAGGTGCGGGGAGGGCCCGAGGCCCCTGAGGGCCCTGCAGCTCCCGGCCCAAAGCTTCGGTGGCCTCCTCCCCACCCCTACCCCCATCCCCCCACCCCTGATTTCCCAAGAGGCCTCATATGCCCTTAAAGGAGTTGAGCAGGAGCCCCCCACAAGGGCTCAGCAGCCAGATTTGGCCTGCACCTTGCTCCTCTTTCTGTCCTTCCCTGGTGGCTCAGACGGGTAAAGAATCTGCCTGGAATGCAGGAGACCCAGGTTCGATCCCTGGTTTGGGAAGATCCCCTGGAGAAGGGAATGGTTGCCCACTCCAGTGTTCTTGCCTGGAGAATTCTACGGACAGAGGAGCCTGGTGGACCACAGTCCATGGAGTTGCCAAGAGTCAGACACGGACTGAGCGACCTAACACTTGCTGCTTCCCTCATCCTTGGGTACCCTACTCTGCCCTGTACTGGACAGGCCAACCATTCTGCTCAGATCAACTCTCTGGCCCTGGGGTGGGAGTGCTGGGATGGTACAGCCTCATGGTCTCAAACCAGCCAAGAGGTGAAGGAGGCAGCGTCAGGGACAGGATGAGTCTGGTGGAGCTCTACCTGGAAAGGAAACCGCTGGAGCACCCCTTACATCTGGCAGGAAGCCTGGAGCTGATTCCCTCCTGTGTGCGGTAATCTTTCCTCTGCAGCCACTGCCTGCACGTCCTGGTCCCCCAGTTCGTGGGTCAGGCCCCGAGGGTCTGGGGTCTGCTCTGGGGTCTGTGGCCTGGCCGTACACACAGGAAATACTCAGGGAGGTAAGCCCTCCCTACCACTAACCCCACACCCCCTCCCCCCACCCTTTTCCCAGCTCCCCACACACAGAGGAGGTAACTTGAGGACTGAAGAAAAGATGTTATTTTGGGGGAATGGATTGTCCCAGCAGAGTCTCCAGGATTTCTGGAAACCTGTGACTAGCACTGGCATGGCCATTTAGGGCTATGTAACCTGTGGACCGTGGCTGAGAAGCAAAGTGATTCAAAGTCAGTCACTGCAGCTTCACAGTGAGCCCAGCCTCCCACCCCTTACTCTTTCTTGAACGTGGCATTCCTAATCCCCTGCCCTCTGCCCCTTGCTCCACCCTTACCCCATCTCTCAATCTCTGACCATCATCTGTTCTGGCTTAAAAAAACCCTGACACACAAGTTGGAGAACAACTTGTGAGTTTACTATAAAGTTCTCAATTGAATAGACTGAATGACTGAAATACTGATGCAGACAGGACGGAAGCTAGTTTGGGAGGAACAAAATTAATGCACGAAAGTCTTCCTGAAGGAAATGGCCTTGAGTCTATCCATGAGCATCTGGAGCCTAGAAATCCTTTCCTGGCCTTGAACTGAATATTGCTGACGTTGGGCTCAATTCGAGAATCCAATTCCCTCCTCTCCTCTCCTTTCCCCCTGCTCACTGTCTTTTCTTCTCACCACCCTCAACCCCTCTAGATTGCTTTCTCCTCCTCTTCATCTGAGAATCAAAGAGAGCTGGGTTAAGTCCTTCCCTCCTGGGCTTCATTTTCCCTATCTGCAAGGAGTGGAGAGAGGATGGTTTCCCTCCCTGTGGTTCTAGGCCCTATCCACTTCTCCAAGGAGCTGCCCACAAGTCCAGATGACCGCCTGCAAGCCCACCCCTCCCTGAGTGCCTGGTCATGCTCTGTCCCACCAGTTGTGTCTCTGAGCCTCTAAAGATGCCAGAAAGGTACCCCCATTTCTCATGCTGCGGGTGAGTTTGCCTGAGCTGAGACAGCCCTTCTCTCCTCTGGAGGACGCCTCTCCGTTGTCTGTTACCCCCACTGGCTTCCTGGCCCTGTTGTCAGGGTTGTGATGGCTGACCCCTCCCCTAGGAGGGAAGTGATTTTCCTCTCCCTTGAAAGCCATTTTCTTGTCTTGGTAGAAGCAGACATCTGACACTTTAAGAGGGAGAACGGCAGGGAGATGATGGCATTAAATAACAGAAATTAGAGCTGCGGTGGCTGGCTCAGCCATCTCCCAGCCCCCCTTCCCTGCAGGAGTCCCACCCTCCCTCAGAGGCATTCAGAGGAGCAGCCTGCACAAAAACTGTCCACGTGGCCCCTGGATCAGGTGGTCAGGGCACGCAGGGACCTAGACAGCACGGGACTGCTTCTCCCTGAGCTCTGAGCTTCTTGCGTTATCTTGTCCTATGACAAACTCTAGAACATGTAGGAATCCAGGCCTTATCTATTTCATTCCCAAGCTCAACACAGTACCCTCAGCACCCAGCTCAGACCTGGGCATACAGTAGATGATCAACAGTATTTGCTGATTGACTAATGAATAAATAAACAGAGGCCAAAGTAGTCCAGGTAACAAACTGAGACCTGGGCAAGAGAAGTCGGTCCCTGGTCCCTGGTCCCTTCTTCCCGGGTGTCTGGGCACATTCTGCCAGATTACTCTGGCTAAACCACAGATCAGATTGTCTTTCTTCTGCACAAACCCCTCTGGTGGCTCCCCATTGCCTCCTGACCTGGATATCCGTCTAGCTCTTTTGTCACTGTTCCTTCCACTTTCTCCCATCCATTAGCCTTCTCCCAGCCCAGCTGAGCCCACCACCCTGGGCTCTACTTCAGGCCAATGCATCATGGGATGGAGGCACTGCAGGAGAGCCAGGCACCTTTGGTTGTAAACTTTTGGTTTCAACCTCAGCTCATTTCTTCTGCCAGCCAAACCCTTTCCTTCTCAGTCAGGTTATTCTGGTCACTCCTCCTTGGAATATACTCCTCAAAGCCTACAATTATGATTCCTAAATTTATTCACCTAGCATGAAATCTGAGAGAGTCAGTACTTAACAAATGTTTGATGGATGAATGAATGGATCAATGAGGGAATGAATGAATGAATGAAAGTGAAAGTGGCTCAGTTGTGTCCAACTCTTTGCGACCCCCATAGGCTATACAGTCCATGGAATTCTGCAGGCCAGAATACTGGAGTGGGTAGCCTTTCCCTTCTCCAGGGCTCTTCCCAACCCAGGGATCGAACCCAGGTCTCTGGCATTGCAGGCGGATACTTTACCAACTGAGCCACAAGGGAAGCCCAAGAGTACTGGAGTGGGTAGCCTCCTTCTCCAGCTGATATTTCCAATCCAGGAATTGAATGGGGTCTCCTGCATTGCACGCGGATTCTTTACCAACTGAGCTATCAGGGAAGCCTGAATGAATGAAGGATTCACCTCGAATGACATCTCTTTTGAAAAGCCTTTCCTAGGCTTCAAATTCAGACCTGCACACTCCCTCATCAGAGCTCTCCTCCCAGCACATAACTTCTGGGCCCATAGGATCCCCACATTGTGCCAGGCTGTCTTCAAGCCAGGTGGCACCTTGAACCCAGGGTTTGACCCAGCTTTGGATCCCATGCACTACTGTGCACTAAGGTCCCCAGGAAATGTGGCTGGCATTAGATGGAATCAAGCATCCTTGGGGGATGAGCCTCAGTTTCTCCACCTGTGAAATGGGCTGCTTGCTCTAGTAGCCTCTACCTATACTGGCTGCGAGGCCCACCAGATACACTGTCTGGTTGCAGGACACTACCACATTGGGGAATGAATCCTCCTTAGCTTGGACAAAAGCTAGATCCTCTCACCTGGGCCTGAGGCTGCCAGGGTGCCAGTTCAGGGCTGAGTCTCGCCTGGTTGTGGTGGAAGCTAGATGGGGTTGAGGGAGGGAAAAGAGAGACTTCTGTCTCCTGGTCACGCCAGGCCTCCCTTGAAACCCCGGTGAGAACATGGGAGAGTGAGTTTGAGGAATGAAGTGTCTCTGGGGACACTCACCCACTGGGCAAAAAACCCCACCCAGTGACGTCCTTGATCTGTGCAGCCTTTGTTTGCTCCATTCTGTCTCCCACTTCAGACTGGAACTCCCCGTTCCACCCTCAGACTGCTTGTTCTTCAGAACCCAATGAGGCAACCTGGGGAAGTTCTGCTGTTCTGCTCAGTGAAGGACTGTGGGGCAGCCAGGCTCATCAGAGGCACAGGGTTTTCTAACTAGGGGAGCAGTGATGCTAGAACCTGACGGGCACCTGCCTGCAGCCTGGGCAGCTGGGGCTCTGTGTGCGGTGACATTGGTTCCAGTTGGCTGGTACCAGGATGGCAGTTTGTGGCAGGAGGCTGAGGGGCGGGGTGCACGTAGAAGGCCACCTTGTAAGCCAGGTCCCCTCAGTGGCGGGCCATGGGGTCTGCACTGGCTTGGAGCGGAGCCGGGTTGCTGCAGTAGCAGTACCAGTCCTCGAGTTCCTGTCCCACGCAGAGCGATTCATATGGGGCTGGTCTCTGAGCGGGTAGATGGGGAAGAGGGCCACGACCACCCACTGGGCCACCCTTCCTGAGGCCCTGCCCTGACTCAGTGCCTCCACATGCAGTTATGTGTCGTGTTGTCCATCATTCTTGCAGAAACCTGGGTAGGGAACGTGGGTCCCAGAGATGGACTCTGGAATCTCTCTCTCTACCTCCCCCAGGGGATGAGGATGACAGGCAGGGCCCCTGAGAAACCCGGGTGGCTTGGCCTTCGAATTGAAGCTAGGCTTGGCTAAGAGTTTCTTGAGGATGACCCTTTGTCGGGCCCCACCCATGGCCTCTTCCCTTTACTCATGGGGGGAGTGGAGGGCTCCTAGCCTGTGAGATGATCCCGGGTCCTGCCACCCAGGGAGGAGTTCAACCTGACCCTGATCTCCAGCCACATGAAAGCCTGGGACTTAGTTTCCCCATTCTCTCACGGCCTCCTCCTCCAGGAAGCTTCGTTGGATGGCCTCACAAGCGAGATATGGATTTTCTCCTCTTTCCAGATCACTTAACTATTCTTTATTTGGAATTTCTGCCTTTCTACCTGATTGCTGGAATCTTCCAGAAGGTGGGGCCCAGGTCGCCATCTCTCTGTCTACCCCACGTGCCGCAGTCCAGTGGCTACTCAGCGTGATACCCAGCAGGACTGGCCGCACCCCTGCTGTGTGCTCAGCTCTTACAGTTTCACGAAGCCGTTCCTCACCTGTCCTTTCGTTCCCTCCTAATCTGACCCTGACCAGCATCAGCATCCCCAGGCCACCCTGAAGGAGGCGGGGGCTCACAGAGGGTCAGCTTTGCCATCAGTCACACCAGCAGAGCTGTGGGTTCAGTCTAGAGCTCTGCCCCTGCCCCCCTGTTTCCCTTGAGGCTCCCTGGAGTCCCTGACAGGGGCTGGGCAGGATTTACAGGGTCTCTGTCTCTCCCCAGCTACCACCTTTACTTCATACCTTTAGTAAAAGTAAAGACTAATTTGTTCCTGGTGAGGGTGAGGCTCTGCCCAGGGTCTTTCAGCTCAACCACATCCGTGACAGCAGAGGAGGTGGGGAGGGGGTCCCCATCAATCACCTGCAGCCGCACCCCAGCCCCAGAGCAGGCCTGTAGGGGGTTCTCAGTCGACAGCCAGAGGGCATCCCTGCCCTCCTCATTAAACCCCACATTCAGGACTTCGAACTCCAGGTCCAGTGTCTTTTCCTCAGTCTTCAGCCTCTGACTCAGCAGGGATGTAGGGACCTGGGGTTCAGGCCCCCTGAAGGCCTTGCCTGTGTTGGGGACTGAACCCTGGGCTCAACATAGCCCCCTTCCACCCACAGTCCCTACCTGGGCCCAGTCTAAAAACCTACATGCTGGGCACTCAGGGCCACACCCCACCTTTCTGTTTGTTTGTGGAGAACCCAGGTAACAAGTTAGGAAGCTGGGCCTATCCCAGGGAACAAAGGCAACAGTAGATTCCTCCCGTTTAGCTTTTGTTCATTCAACAAATATTTATTGAGCATGTCTTTTGTGCCAGGCACTGTTTTCAGCATCAAGAGTGTAGCAGTGAGCCAAAGATTCTTGCCCTCCTGAAGCTTATCTTCTCATGAGGGAGGGAGGTGGGGCAGATCCAAGTAAACACTAAATATAGAAAATAAATGAACAGTGATGTCTGCTAGATGATGATAAGTTCTATGGAAAAATTCGAGCAGGGTCAGTGTTAAGGAGTACTTATCCCTGTGTGGGAAGCATGTGGCTATGGGGTAATCAGGACTTCCCATTTCCAGGAAAGCCTGTTTCCACATGCCTATTCATTCCTTGGAGATCTTGAGTTAGGGAAGTGTCTGTTCCCTGGGAACATACCCTTAACACCTGTTTTTAGAACCAGTTTGTTAACCTTCTGAATCAAAACAGAATATGAGGCACAGTTTCTCTTTACAGAGAGCCCAGAGCTTGCCACAATTCTTGACCAAAGAATTGTCAAACTGGTCCCCATCTTTCCTCACCCTGGGTCTTGCTGCTACTCAGTGGGAGAGGGGGATTCTGAACACTCCTCAGTAAGAACCATCTCTACCATCCCCACCAATAGAACCATCATCACCACCACTATCATCATTCTCCTCCTTAGCCAATATCTCACCATCATTTCTGATCCTCTTCATTGAGCAGCTACTGGGTGGTTCTTCACTGAGCAGCTGCAGGTACCAGACATTAAATGGCTCTGTGAGATAGATATAATTATCCTGATCTTACAGATGAAGAATCTGAGGCTGAGAGAATCTCAGATAATGTGGCTAGTAAGAAGCAGAGTTGAAATCTGAACCTGGAGATTCTAAATCTATCTACATTTCCCCCTACTAAACATGTCCTGGGACTGGCTCATGGATTTCAATCATACCATTTAGGACTTCTGTACCTTAAGACTCTAGAAGTAAAGTTCTGAGACTAAAGCGTGGATTTATGGACAGCATAGATTTCATTCAAAAGCATTCATTTGAAGTCATCTTGACTGGAAGGCATCATTCTCAAAAAATAAGAGAACCAGTCTACAGGTGGGCTTCCCTGGTGGCTCAGATGGTAAGGAATCTGCCTGCAATGCAGGAGACCTGGGTTTGATCCCTGGTTGGGAAGATCCCCTGGAGAAGAGAATGGCAACCCACTCCAATATTCTTGCCTGACGAATTCCATGGACAGAGAAGCCTGGTGGACCACAGTCCATGGAGGGTCACAAAGAGTCAGACATGACTAACACATACAGTCTAAAGATGGTTTGGCCAGTCCAGCTAAGGGCCCTGGTGTATGTGGTAGGCTTCCTCTGCAATGATTAAAATTCAGTTTCTTCAGCTCCTCCAAGGAGAAATTGAGACAGAGAGGGTTCATAAGACCAGAGATGTAGTCACCTAACTTGCAGGTCATCTTGGGCAGATATCCTTTCCCTCTCTGGGTATCAGTGGACCAATCTGTATAATGGGTAGGAGTCAGATGGATAAGTCTTCCCAGATGAATTCTGGTGTTCTAAAACTCTGTAAGTCATATTGGGAAAGGCCACAGTCTGGCCGTTTTGGCTGGCAGAGGTTACCTAGAAACCTTTCGCTCCACAACTGGGCCTGACCAACCAGCCTGAGTCCAGAAACCATGGTATGCTTCTTCTAGGTCTGAAGTTTTGGAGGTTCAGAGATCCTCTTCTCTTGCATGTTTGAAGTGACCCTCAGAGCTGTTACAAGATGGGAACCAGTCTCTTCTGCCCTCGGACAAACCTCTGTGCACTGCACCCAGACCCTTGCTCCTGCAGGCTGGCCCCATGCACACCACTGTCCTTTGGACTGTCCTGAGTCCCTTCCTCAATGCTTCCCTCTTTCCCCTTCCTCTCTTCTTTCCCTCCCTCCAACTTTCCACAGAGAATCTGAGATGACTATGTCAGCGATAGTGTAGTTTGAGGCCCCTCTGCATCTGACACCCCACCCCTCCCGTTTCTAGCCTCCCCTCCCCTCCTTAGTCTCTGGGTAAAACTTGTGCTTTGGTGTGTATGTGTGACTGTTTTTTGTTTTTGGTTTTAACTTGTGATAAAATAATGTGTAATATCAGGGCTTTCCTGGTGGCTCAGACAGTAAAGAATCTGCCTGTAATTCAGGAGACCTGGGTTAATCCCTGGGTTGGGAATATTCCCTGCAGGAGGGCATGGCAACCCACTGCAGTATTCTTGCCTGGGGAATCCCATGGACAGAGGAGCCTGGTTGGCTACAGTCCATAGGGTCACAAAGAGTCGGACATGACTGAAGTGACTTAGCACGCACACACGCACACATACATAAGATAAAACTGACCATCTTGACCATTTTTAAGTATGCAAGTTCAGTAGTGTTAAGGATATTTACTTTGTTGTGCAACCAAGCTCCAGAGCTTTCTTCATCTTGTAAAATTGAAACTCTACACCGTTACACAACATCTTTCCACTTCCCCTCCCCTAGCCTCTGGCAAGCACCGGCTACTTTCTGTCTCTATGAATGAGATTACTCTAGGCACCTCAGGTAAGTGGAATCACATGGCACTTGTCCTTTGGTGGCTGACTTGTTTCATTCCATGTAGTGTCCTGGGGAGGGCTCACTCTTGCCCCAGGCCAGGCCCGCCCTGTCTCCCCTTCCCGTCTTTGCTGGGGCTGTTTTCTCTGCCCAGACTGCCCAGGCTCCCCTGATGTCACCCTACTCACTCTCCAGTCTGGCTAATAGCCTCCTCTTCTGGAATCAGGTTGTTGACTCCACCCAGTTGCCACACACTGCATATTCCTCTCCTGTCTCAAATGATGTCTTGCCCATGCTCCACTGAAGGTTTTTCAAGAATCATGTCTGTGTGCCCAGGACAGGGCTGGGCAAAGGATAGGTGACTGGGAGACTGGGAGAACTTAGATAGGTGACTGGGAGAACTTAAAGCCTTGTAGAAAGAAAAGAAGGAAGGTAGGAAGGGAGAGTGGGAGGGGGAAAGGGAGGGAAGGAGGGAAAGAAGGAAGAATTGAAGGACAGACCCAACCCAGCTTTGGCTTGTGCACGCAAGCACGTGTGCGTGCTCAGTTGCATGCGGCTCTTTACGACCCCATGGACTGTAGCCTGCCAGGCTTCTCTGTCCATGGAATTTGCCAGGCAAGAATACTGGATTGGGTTGCCATTTCCTATTCCAGGGGATCTTCCCAACACAGGGATCGAATCCTACATTGTCTCCTACATTGGCAAGGGGATTCTTTACCACTGAGCCACTTGGGAAGCCTGTGGGTACATGAAAGAACAGGAAATAGTTCTTTTGGCCATTTCATCTGGAACCATCTGGGATAATGAAGACCATTTTGGGCTTTTGACCCCCACTTGGACTCAGAGATGCATCCTGGTATCTCAGGGGACAGGCTGGTGCCAGGAGTGAGGGGACCAAGTGGCAGGGCACAAGCCTGTTCCTAATTCTCAGCCTTCTCTGAGCCTAGCCTCTGTTCCACCAAGAAAGTCTGGATACCTCATGAATTTTATAAGGTCAGGACAGGATAGTACCCCCATTTTACTGATGGAAAAACTGAGCCCAGGATAGTAGAGCAGGACCAAATCTTGACTCCCTTCCTAGTATTTTCTCTGTTCCCAGCTGCTTCCCTGATTCAGCCTCCTGTGGTTTTTCAAAAGGTTTAAACTCTAGGAAGAAGCCTGACTCCCACAGAAGGAGCCAAGAAGGGGCAGAGGGTGTGGGGTGAGGAGAGGAGGCAACGGGGCTGACTTGCAGGCTGCTTTCCACAATTCCAGCATGTTAGGCCTTAATGGGGCCAAGTGTTCTGTCTTCTCCAGAGGAGTGGCCATTCAGAGGCTGTTGGCTTTGTCTGGAAGAGCTACAGCCTGTGATTAGCCCACTCCAGAGAGCCCCCTTCCTGCTTCCCACAATAGCTCCCCTGCTGACAGCTCCCATGGCTCCTGTGGGCCCAAAGACCCCCACCTCCCAAGGCCCACCTCCAACTCCCCCTTCCTCACCCCTCACCTCTGCACTCTGAGCTGAGTTCTCCTGGCAGGGACCAGGAGGAGTTCACTGGGTTCCCCCGAGGCCTGGGGGCTGGGACTACTATCCCCTTCTACAGAAGGGAAAATGGAGACACAGAGAGCCCAGGTGGATGAGTGAAGGGACAGAGGGATGAGTGAAGGGACAGGCCAGTGGGATCATATGATCATCACTGCTTCACACTGGGATTTCAGCCCCCAGCCTCTCTCCAGTTAGCCTCCCCTCCCCAATAGCGAAACCATCTGAGCCCCATACCCTACTCCCTTCAAATCCACAGTGCCAGAGATTCATGGAGTGATAGAATCACAGACCCAGACCAATAAAGTGAAACACAGCAGCCTGTTTCTGTCCATTGCACAGATGGGAAAACTGAGGCCCAGGGCTGGAAAGGACCTTATTTGTGGTCACTCAGCTAGTGAATGATAAAGGCAACATTAGAAGCCTGGTTTCTTCCCTCCTGTGATTGTGGTGGTCAGGACTGGGGCATGGCTACCTTGAGACTCTCCTGTCCGAGTGGGGACTGATCCAGTCCCCAGGCCTCCAAACCCATCTGTGTATATACCCTTCCCCTGGTGGCTTTTTGCTCCAGGCGCCAGCATGGAGCACTGGAGGTCTTGGGTCATTCCTGAAGCCCTCTGGCTCTGGGCTTCAGCCAAGCCTGAGCTAGAGTCATACCCATGGTCTCTGGGCTCACCCCAATAGCCCCCTCTGACAGCCTTGGTCAGAAGGGATAAAGTTCTGGGGTCGCAGGAGGCAGCAGTTGCTAGCCTCTCCACCAGTATCTGCAGCACTGAGCTTTGCTCTCTGTGTGCCCAGTTGCCCAGCTGCCCCACTGGCTTCAAGGACTCAGCCCTCCAAGAGGGTGGCCAGCCTGCCTGGGGGCCAAAGGCAGACAGAGCAGGTAGAGGGGGAGAGAGGAGGCAGGAGCTGGCAGGGACGGCACTGAGTCAGCACACAGTGTGACCGAACGGAAGGTACTGCCCGAAGTGTTGAGGAGAGAGGTGTGCTTC
This sequence comes from Tragelaphus eurycerus, assembly GCA_935064755.1. NCBI lineage: Eukaryota > Metazoa > Chordata > Mammalia > Artiodactyla > Bovidae > Tragelaphus > Tragelaphus eurycerus. The sequence continues at coordinate 4,885,405 of CAKXYN010000120.1, read as the reverse complement.
ACAGTCAGGCTCAGAGAGAGGGAGATGAAAAGAGACAATACAGGAGCAGGAGCGAAACGGAAAGGGAAAGCTAGGAAGACCAGAGACAGACAGAAATCGACAAGAGAGAACGAGGCAGAGACAGACCGGGCAGAGAGCAGACAAGCAGACTGAGGTGGACGGAGAGCGGGTGGGCTAGAGAGACAATAACCGGGACGAAAAGAGGCGCTAATAGATGGGGACAGACAAGAAGACAGGACAGAGAGAGAGAGAGAGAAAGCAAGTAGGAGAAACTGACAGACCCAGCGGTGGGCAGAGGTTCTGCTATGTCCTCACCAGAGTCAGAGTCCTGAGAGGTATGTCCCAGGCTGGTCACTTAAGCAACTGTCGAGGCCTTCACCCAACCCTAAGACTGGGCCCCAGAGGGAGTCTCCTAGTCACAGAACAGAGCAGCATTAAAGCTCTGGGGAGGGAGGTTTCTGGGGAAAGAACCGCGGGCTCTGTGTATATGTGTGGGTGGGATGGGGGTGGGGGGGCCTCTGGCAAAGCTTCTGCTACTCAGTTGCTGCTCCTGACGCATCACGTGCCCCTTCTGGTTCTGTTCCCTCTGTATGTGGGTTCAGGCAGGGGTCTCTGAGGTCTCCTCCAGCCCTAGGATGTGGTCTTAACTCAGCCTCTGTTTTTGCCGCTAACTTACTGCTCTTTCCTACTTAACTCGTGACCTTTACCTTATAGTCCAAGATGGCTGCTTGTGGGCCAGCCATCACAAGCACATTTCAACCAATTGGAAGAAGGAAGGGCTAAAGAAACCACCCTTCTTTAAAAGAACAGTTCTTTGGAAGTCACGCTCAGCATTTCTTTTTCCATCTTATTGGCTAATACGTAGAACAGAATACTGTGAAACGTGCGGTACTAGGGTTGGGGACAGAATCCGTTCCACACGGTTCAGTGATGGTACCACAGCTCCTCACAGCAGCTTCTACCCAGCCTTACAATGTTTTCCTTTGTTTACTAAAGACAGATAATAGTTTTTTATTAGTGAAAATCGCCTTTCATTTCCCCAAACTCATCCTTCCCCTGAGTGTGATCACTGTGGACAGTTTGATGTGTGTCTGTCCATTTCATTTTGTGTGTTTACAGACACACATACAACACACACACACACAATGTGTACCTAGATTAAAGGAGCATATGCATGTAGCATTCTGCGGCTTGCCTTTTTGGTTCTTGCACGGCATCTGCTTTGGAGCTCTACCTTGTTGGTTCACAAGGGGGTACCTCACTCTTTATACAGTTAAACAGTACCTTACCATACAGACTTATCAAAGTTTATTGATGGATATTGGGCTTGTTGACAAATTTTTACATTACTGACAGTCTTGGGCATCTTCTCTGCATATATATACAAGTGGTTCTTGAGGACAGATTTCTAAAAATGGGCCAAAGTTGAATTCTCTGCTAGTGTTGGGGGTTTAACCCTTTCTGTGAAAATCCTTCTCCGTGGGGAAGATAACAGTCAGGGCAGAGACCCCTTCCATCCTGGCTTGGACGGCTCCCTCTCTCTCTTGCCCTCCTGCCCTCCCTCTTGTTTGGCAGGCACAGCTCTGGCAACATCCTCATCTCTGTGCCCGCTGTTCTGGGTTCTTTTTTAAAAATATATATATATATTATTTATTTGGCCGTGCTGGGTCTTCGTTGCTGTGCGCGGCCTTTCTCTAGTTGCGATGAGTGGGGGCTACTCTCTTGTTGCAGAGCATAGGCTCAGCACGTGGGCTTCAGTGGTTGTGGTGACGGGCTTAGTTGCTTCATGGCACGTGGGATCTTCCCTCACTGGGATCAAACTCACATTCCCTGCATTGGCAGGTGGATTCCTAACCACTGGACCACCACAGAAGTCCTGTTCTGGGGTCTGTGCCATCACCAGAAGCCAATTTCACATTCTAATTGGTGCCTAGGCCGTCCCACCCTTTCATTGACTGGATCCCCTTCCCAGGTTGAGGAGGCAGAAGACACCTCCCCTGGTATCCTTCTCTTGGGAATTGAGGGCCCTGCTTCTGGTCCCCACCTTCATTCTTCCCTCCCTGACCACCATAGCACCATATGTTTGCACCTTCTGAGCCCTGTTTTCCTTCCCTATCTGGTTCACACCCTTCCAGGTCACCCCTCCTAGGGGGAGGGGGAGGGGAGAGGATGGGAAAATCTGATCCAAACATCTCTTCCCAACTCAGGGACAGGGATGGGGCGACTGTCCCTGCAGCCTTGGGGGTTGTGCTTGGGGTGAATAGCAACCCCCAGAACCTTAGCCTTCTAGAATAGAGAGAAAGCTCTTCGAGAGATGCTTTAGGCTCTCCCCCTGGAATGGATCCTACCTGAATTTTGAGCCCCAAGGCTCCATGAAAGTGTGACAGATTCCCCTCTTCCCAGGGTCAGGGCCCTCAGCCCAGCTGGGCAGCAGCAGGACGCTGATCGGGTTATTAAAAGATTAGCTGGTGGTTCCCCTCCGGCCTGGTGCAATTCATCAGGCAATGGCCCCCCGGGAGTGATGGATGGTGACAAACGGAGGTAGGTAGGGGGTTCCTGAACCCACCCAGGCCACAGCTGGGGAAACTCAGCCATCAAAGAAAGCCCCGTGCAGGCTTCTCCACCGAGGTGACTGAGGGCCAAGGAGATCAAGTTTCGGGCAAATGGTTTGGGGGTTGGAGAGTCTCTGCCAAAAACAAGCCGCCCTGTGTGTTGTGTGGGGCCCCAGCCGGGCTGTGAGGCTGAGCTGGAGAGATGGGGGTGGGGTGGGCTTCTCTGATCCCCGGAATCACAGGCAGGAGGCCTGGGGGGTGGGGGGAGGCCTTGGGGGCGGGGGAGGCCTGGGGGGCGGGAGGAGGGGCAGGGCCAGGACTGGTGGGAAGGAGGGAACTGCCTTTCCTGGAGGGAGGGAGGAGATCAAACACCTTTTAAAGCAGGTGCTGGGGACTCTGCTCAGAGCCAAGTGCTGAGACGGTGGTACAGCCAGTCATCCCTCTGGGATCCCAGCCAGAGCTGGGGCTGGTGCTCAGAGGAGGAGGTCCCAGGTGGTGGGGAGCACTCTGTCTGCCCGGAGGCACAGGACTCCTGAGGGTGATCACTAAAGAGAAGGAAGAGATACAGAAGGGAGAGGTCAAGAGAACGCTGTGGCAGTGGGGCTGGAGCCAAGCCTGCGGGCCAGGTAGGATTGCGACAGGTTGGGGAGCAAGGAAAAAGTATGGTGGGGGGCAGAGCACAAACAAGGTGTGGGGCAGGAAGGAGGCAGGAATGGTAGGGTCGAGCAATTCTGGGGGATGCGGTTGGAGGCCTGGAGGTGGCTGGACTTGGGGTACCCTGGGAGCTAGTGCAAGCTCCAAAAGGCAGGGGGACATCAGAACAGTTGTGTCTGCATAAGGTCTTTGTTGGCTTCCCAGGTAGCTCAGTGGAATCTGCCTGTAATGCAGGAGACACCAGAGACGCAGGTTCGATCCTTGGGTTGGGATCCCTGGAGGAGGGCATGGCAACCTACTCTAGTATTCATGCCTGGAGAATCTCGTGGACAGAGGAGCCTGGTGAGCTATAGTCCATAGGATCACAAAGAGTTGGATACAACTAAAGCAACTGAGCACATAGGATTTGAAAGTGGGTAAGAGATTGATGGAGAGCCCTGTCCTGTAGTCAGCAGGCAACGAGGAAGGAGAACTCAGGATCTGCCCAGTAGTCGGTGTCCTCAGTGAGGAAGGAGGGTGGCACAAAGCCCACATCTCAAGACCAGACCACGGTGGTACCATCCTAGGGAGGAGGTGTTAGGAAGTGAGAATCCAGCCTCTAAAGCTGGGTGAATCCTCATGGCCTTTTGACCAGTCCTCCTCTGAAGGCAGGAAACTCTCTGTAGCATCTTGATGTTACTAGCAAATTCTTGATTGCTGCCTCTTGTGGCGGGCTCACTACTCTGTGAGATTAAGAAACCTACCTTTGTCTTAAGCTGAAATCTGCCTCCCTGCCTTCCCTCCTCTGAACCAGTTCTAGCCTAGCGCTCTGGGAGGGGAAGAACAACTGCTCCCCTGAAAGAGCTGGCTGCCCTCCTTCCCACCAGTGCCCACACTCATGCCAGAGCACTCTGGCTTCAATCTCTCATGCTGTGGTGATGCTATTGGTGAGGGGGCAGGAGAATTCCAAGAAGGGCATATCAGATGATGCTACTGATGCTCCCATGTGGCAAGGGAGGTGGGAGTAGAGAGCTACCCCACACTTTTCCCTCATAAGCTGAGCAGCCAGTAACGCTGCCTTCCAACCACTGAATGGGGTCAGGCTGGGTCTGGAGCCAGGATTAGGTACCTGTGTGTGCAGGGGGCAGTTCAATATGTGTGTGTGTGTGTGTGTGTGAGTGCACTGTGTAGATGGGGACAGACCCAGAGCTCATAGGTCCACATGGGGTTGAACCTGCCTTGGCTGCTTATCCACAGGCTCGTGGGGGGCTGGGCTGCACAGGCAGGGGCATGGGCCGTCCCCCTACTCCTGGGCTGAAGCACTCCTTGGCTATCGTCTGCTGTGGGAGATTTCAGTCTCCCTGCCGGAGACTGGGGTGTTGCTGAGGCTCTGGGATGTTACTGAGGTTTGGGTGCTGTAGTAATTTTGGGGGTGCAGTTGGACTTCTAAGGCAAAAGCTGGGGTGGGAGTATGGTGAGCAGTGAGGGGTCTCTGGGTCTTTTGAACCTAACAACTATGATTTTGACCGTCTTGCCCCACCCATGCCTGATCTGCCAGAGTTTGAGGGTCCTCGGAAAGTGGCTGGGGTTCTCGGGTATTGTAGATGTTCTGGTCTGTTACTGAAGTTCTGGGGGCTCAGAAAGGGTTGACACTGGGTTCTGGGAGTTCTTGTGGTGTTACTAAAGTTCTGGAGATATTGCTAAGATGCTAAGTGGGGGGCTCTGAAGGAACTGGGGGCCCTTGGGGGTGTGTCTGAGGTTCTTCTCATGCCTTCCTGCCCGCTGTCAGCCCCTTTTAAGCTTAGCACTTTGCCCTTTAAGGATTTTGATAACCATGGGCTGCTGAAGGCACACACGTGGGCCTCTGTTCCTGGACGCAAAAATTCCTCAGATTTAATCAACTTGAACAAAAACACGGAGAGGAAGGAAGCTCTGTCCTGAGGCCTGCATGGGCCAACTCCAGCCCAAGGGGCAGGGCCGGGCAGCTCAGTGCCAAGCCCAGATGGCAGATGACTTTTGTTTGCTCAAGCCCAGAAGCTTTTAGTGACCCCCTGTTGGCATGAACACCCCCAGATCTGTATTCAGCTGGGAGCCCTGTTGGCCTGGGCTGTTCCTTGGGTACTGGCATTGACCTCATCTGAGTGTGCCAGGCATCTCTGACCCCTGCTCTGCACTCTCCTTGCCTCTCAAATTCCCCTTCTCAACTCTCCTATGACACACCTCATCTTTGCTGCTATTGCTGACCCTGTCTGACCTCAAGGCCTCACTCCAGACCCCCTCCTCCAGGAAGTCTCCAAGACTGCTCAAGTGTTAGTCGCTCAGTCATGTCCAACTCTTTGCGACCCTGTGGACTGCAGCCTGCTAGGCTCCTCTGTCCATGGGATTCTCCAGGCAAGAATACTGGAGTGGGCTGCCATTTCCCCCTCCAGGGGATCTTCCCGACCCAGGGATCAAACCCAGGTGTCCTCATTGCAGGCTGTTTCTTTATAGTCTGAGCCTCTGGGCCTCTGGGCCTCGCTCCAGGCCCCCTCCTCCAGGAAGCCTCCAAGACTGCTCAAATCACCTGTTTATTCCTCCTCCCCTCTTCTCCCTTCTCCAAGATTTCACTGTCTTTCAAGTACCTCCACTCGACATCCCCTCCTCTCCTGAGGGCAGGTACCTGTCTCTGACTCTTCTGGATAGAGTCCCCCTGTACAGCCAACCCCAGAGGGTCTGCCCTGTCCTCTGCCTCCAGGCCTTTGGAGGAATTCAGGAGCATGTCATTGCCATCTTTCTTTTCTCAAGACTTTTCCTCACCAGCTCCCAATCTGACTGGGCTGCGTCCCTCCTAACCCCTCAGTGGTAACCTTCCATTTCACAGATGTGAACTCTCCTACCTTCAAGCTGGGGTGGTGCTTTGGGCTCAAGAAGTGGGGTCCCCTTCCTAGCCTGAGCTCCACAACCACCCAGTAGCCATGGATCTTCAACCCAGCCTGCTTCCCTGCCCCCACCAGAGTGGCGGCCACTCTACTGGGGGGCCAAGAGGGTGGGTGGGTGAAAGACAATGGGGGACCCTGGGCAATCGCTGCTCTCTGTGGCTTTGACCTTCTTACTACAACCAGTGCCTGGTGTGCTGGCTCCACATTCCTGGGCCATGAAGTCATTGAGGGGAGGGAGTGGGGGCCTTGGAGAGAGGAGAGAGACCACAATCAAAGAATCTCCTGGCTGGATAACCTACCCCATCCTGCAAGAGAGGCAGGGCTGAGACTCAGAGAAGCCAAGGGAATCACTCACAGTCACACAGCCTGTCCCAGGGCTCAAATCCAGGTAGGTTGCCTGCCCAACCAGGGCACTTCTCCCTGCCATATGAAAACCCAGCTCTTTTCTTCTGGACCTGCTTCCTACCACTTTCAGTCTGGCCCTGAATAGGGGAACTGGGCAGAAGGCTGCCCTCTCTCCACTGTGCCTGGACCTGGGGAGAGAGGCGAAGCTCATCATTTCCTCACTTCTGCTTAGGGCGTTCCTGAAAGTGGTCTCTGCATTCTCTGCATGGGCACCTGGCTAGTCCTGGGAGGAGGCATGGTCTCCATTTGAGGTCTCTTTGGAAGCAGAGCAGGCTTTGGGTCAGGAAAGGGTGCTATGCGGAAGGGGCTAAGCCTGGACCTTGTAGCTTGGGCCCCTCCCTCCTGGTCTGGCTGCAGCCCCTGAGGCTGATGGAGGCCCCTCCAGGCAGTGTGAATGCCTTTCCTCAGCTCCCACCTTCATTCAGGTGTCTGCTCAAACATCACCTTCTCACCTGGCCTGGTCCTCAGCATCCTGCCGAAAATAGCCTGCTTCTGTCTATCTGTCTGTCCTCCCTCCTCTCACTTTATTTTCCCTTTCAGCACACGTGACACGTGTTCTTTCTCCCCACCCCTACTACACACGAAGGTCCCTGGGGGTACAGAACTTTCTCTGTCTTGCTCACTGCTCTATTCTCAGCATGGAGAACCTTGCCTGGCACATAATTGGGCTGCAGTTAGAGCTGTTGAGTGAAGGAGGGGATGAACAAACCAGACTGGGAAGGCAGATTCATGTTCCCTGCAGGGTAGGAAGCAGTTTCTGATGGGCATTTATCCAGCTCTGAACTTCTCTACCTGGTACAGCAAGTGAGCTCCCCAGCACAGACTGGATTCCAGTTGTTGGAGGAATCAGGAGGGGCATTTAACATCAGAGACTTAGCTGTTCCCTAAAAGATCCCCTGGAGGAGGGCATGGCAACCCAGTCCAGTATTCTTACCTGGAGAATCCCATAGACAGTGGGCTAGGTCCACAGGGTCGCAAAGAGTCGGACGCTACTGAAGCAACCTAGGGGGCATGCATGCAAGCTATGGGTCTAAGACTCCTGAGCAGTGAAGGGAAGGTGGGCTCGGGTGCTGGAGCAGAGGGCTGTGGAAACCTGCCTGGAGAAACAGCAGCCTGCACGAGACAGGCCCATGGAGGAGTCATGGTCACCAGAGCAGGCAGCGAGCCAAAGCCAGTTTAGATAGCCTGTGTGGCCCCAGTCTACTGTGCATCGGGGGAAGGAGGGCAGAGGAGCAGAGACCCAGCTCTGTCCTTAGGAGATGGTAGTGGGGCCTGGGAGGCAGGATTCACCCCCAAATGCCTGGAATCAGATGGGCAGTGTGGGCTCCTGTGTTGCATCAAAGTTCAGGTTCAGCTCTGAGTCAGCAAGATACTGACGTCTCTGTTGGGGAGGGGAGGGGTGGCCGGAGCCCTCTTCCTGGAAGAGGGGCCATTGGAAAGGAGAGGGAGGAGCCAAGGCCAACAGAGCAAAATCATGTCCTAATTCTGGAAGGCTTGGTGGGCCTGGCTACAGAATTTGGAAGGACAGCTTTTAGGATCTCAAGCTCTAAGCCTTCTGAGCATCACTCAGGCTGTTCCCTGTATCAGGAACATGCTTCCCTCCAGCCCACCCAACCCGTCCTTTCAGACCAAATTCAGTTTCTTGTGGTGTACATCAGGGCAATCTGTGTTCCCTTTGTAACCTTCATATTCTAGCTTATTTACCGCCTCCACCTAAACTGTTGCATCTTCCTAAACTGTAGACTCTCCTGTCACAGGGCCCCAAACAGTGCTGGCTCTTAGTAGATGTTCAGTGAATTTGTGTTAAAACAATAAATAGATAAATGTCCTTTTCCGGAGCTTGTTGAATGAATGCCTTAGCTGGGTAAGGCGGTGGCTCAGGCACCTGTGGGGTATTCAAAAGACAGGGACCCTCAAAAGTTCAGGGAGGGGTTCTGACTCCCACCCAGGAGTAGGGTCCTGAGAACCGCTCTCTGCCTCTTCTGTATCTTGTTGTACTCCCACCCACAGTTGGGGACCAGGAAGGGGAGAGGAACCCCCACTCCTCCCTTCCTCACCCACACCCTACACTCTGGGAGGAACAGGAGGCAGGCAGGGCTCTTGCCTACCCACAGGTCTGGTTCGAGTTTAAAGGACTAATTTAAATGCCTTGTGGGGGTGAGTTATCTCCTTGTGAAATCAAGTTGGAGAAACAAAAAGGTTTTACCCGCGAGGGGACACATGTTCCTCCAGGAGAAGGAACGGACGGGCTCCCTCCCCTGCCTCCACCCCTGGCCCAGCCCCAGCAGTCTCTCTGGGTTGCCGGAATGCCTGACTTGTAAGTAGGGGCCCAGAAGATGTGCTGGGCAAAGGTGTGAGCAATTTGGGGCAGGCGTGGAAGGCAGGTATGTGGGTGCAGTCAGGTGCCGGCCCTCCAGGCCACGTCCCCGGCTCGGACCGCCGGTGGAGCCAGGCCTCCACCTCTGGGAGGGGGGCTTGTGAGGACCCTGGGTATGTTCCCATCACTGGCGCCCACAGGGGCCAGCAAGGGGCAGGCTGAGACTGGGGGGTGGTCTCCAGGGAACCTGAACGAAGAGGAGGGGATTGGGCTGGACCCCTGAGAGCGGGAGGGGACAGGAGCCCAGCTGGGAGAGTCCAGCTGGGTGTGCTGAGCCCGCCCGCTGCCCGCCCACCCTTTCATCTCCGCAGCTTCTTCCTCCCTGGTCCTTCCTTGAGTGTGTGTCTGTGGGTCCATCTGGGTGGGTGGGAGGAGGGGAAGGAAGGGGGGAGGTCTGTCTGGGCAGCTTGGATTAGATAAAACTTCCTTGAAAATGGTACTTTGAGGCAAAGCCTACCCGTGGCCAGTCACAAAGAGACAGACAGGTGCTCTAGCAAGAGCCCAGGGACCCCGAGGGGGCACTGACCCCGCGGGATAATAGCCTCCTGCAGGACCACACGAGACTGGGCGGGAAGGGACAGGAGGGGACAGGAGGGGACAGGAGAAGCCCTTCCCTCCTCTTGCAGCCCTCACTCCCAAACGGGCTTTTCCCAGAGAGCTAAAAGCAAGAAAGTAACCTTTAGGATTAAAGAGAAACGTTTCTTTGTTTGGGTTTTCTCTTCTTTCTTCTTTTCTTCCCCCCTAAGCCTCTTTTCACATCTGTAGTGGCTTTTTCCCTCTTGTTCGGGGTCAGAGGAGAAGGGCTCGAGGATGTCCACCCAGGCGGCAGGGAACCAGACCTCCTCTGGGGCCACTGACGGCGAGGATCCCTATGACAGCTGGTACATCGACGAGCCCCAGGGTGGCCAGGAGCTCCAGCCCGAGGGGTGAGTTGGACTCTCTCTGGCTCTTCTTGGCTAGCATGTGGGGTGTGGCAGAGGTTACTGATATTGGAGGGCGGGTGGGGGAGACCCTGAGCAAGGGTTGCTAAGAGGGACTCTGTTGCTCATTTGCTTTGTTGGACCCTCGGCAAGTCACAGCCACTCTGGGTTTCAACTCCTCCCCTGTTCTGCGAGAACGGCCCTCGCGCTGGTGTTAAGATACTTGAGGTGGGGGACCTTGGCCAGGCTAGGCGCCTAACTATCACCTGTGTGGTGTGTTAATTTTTTGGTTGTTATTTGGGAGGGGATGGTGGTGCCATGCTACATGGCTGGTGGGATATTAGTTCCCTGGCTAGGGACTGAATCTGGGCTCTGACAATGAAAGTGCTGAGTCCTAACCACTGGACCACCAGGGAACTCCCTGCGGTGTGTTTCAAAAACAGACTCCTGGGGCCCCTCTTGCAAACTCAGATCCAACTGGGCTGGGTGGCTCTGGCTTGTAGCCAAGACAGAGAGTGCTGGGTGAGTGGCTGAGGGAAGTCGGGCCTGCCTTCAAGGGGTGACTGGTCTCTGGGGTGACCATCTTGGGCGTGCTGTTAATGAGCGTCAGTTTCTCCGAGCAGGCCTGGGTCAAGGGGAGGCCTGGGGGAACAGGCTGCCCTGTTGGAGCAGGCTGGTCTGAGGCTCCGTGAAGATAGGAGATCCAGTTCTCTTCAGCAGGAGTGCTCGGGCCAGGTCAGGGGAGGGAGGCGGTCTCTGCCCAGGCCTGTGTGGCCTGAGGAACTCGGCCCACGGCCGCCTCTGCCCAGATCCCTCTATCTTTGTTTAGTCTGGGCACGCTGGCAGAGGAGCTGGGCCTCCCTGTGCCCCCATGCTGCCAAGGACGTCTGGCCTGCGTGGGCCCCAGAGCCCAGTTCTCCCGTTGTTGTTCCTGGCCTCGGCCCCATCCCCCACCTCCCTGCTCTGCCTGAGGGTTTGGGGAACTGAAAAGGTGAGGTAGGCCAGGGGTGGGTGGTGGGTGGTGTCGAGCCAGATGTGTGCACATCTGTTCTCCATCAGCAACCAAAACTGGAGAAGGGAAAATGCTCTGGTGCCTTCCCAGGGGCCGGGCTGCGGCCTGGCCAGGCCTGGGTCACCCGGCAGGGAGGGAGGCCCCACCCCAGCCTGGGGGAAGGAGTGTTGTTTGGAGGACTTGGGGTTCTGACCACCTGGGAAACAGTCCTGCGGTCAGCACAATGTACCCGCCTCCCTTGCCTGAAAGCCTAGGGCTCCCCAAGTTCCTGTTGTGTGTGTGTGTGTGTGTGTGTGTGTGTGTGTGTGTGTGAGCTGAGAGAAGCAGAAGAATGGAGAGGGGCCCAGGAGCCCCAGGAGGACACAGACTTCCATACGTTAAGGCCTTAGTTGGAAGCTGTGTCCTTAGCCACCTTAGGGCCCAGGCATTGGCTGGGGCCAGGTGCCTGCAGCCAGCTCCGTGGCTCCAGTATTTAGACATGGCCTTAGAATAAAATTGGAAGCGTGGCAGGGACTGGGTGACGAGCAGCACTACCTCTGAGGTAGGTGACATCTCGTATTTGTAGCTCCCTTCTCCCACTGCAGATGAGAATGAAGAACTTTGTTTGACTCTATGTACTTGGCACAACCAAGTCAAGCTTATTGCTGGAGGTGGGGAGTAGGAAGCTGGGAGCCCAGGGGAATCCCAAGGAGGCAAATTTGGACTCACTTCTTCCTGTGTGAGTCAGACACCCCGGTGAGAAGGTGCCCCAAAACTTGGAGGCGCTCTGGACAGGGTTTCCCCCTGTGCCTCACTGGGCTGGAGGCGGGGCCGTGAGCACTGGTGACAGTGTTCGGGACAGACTCAACCTCCTGGTCACACTGACCCATGTGTCCCCTTGGCACCAGGGCCTGGCTGGAGAGGTTAGGGGGTGCGGGTCTGTCTGATGGGGATCGGATGCACTGGCTGGGTTCCTCTCTGGACATAGGATTGATCTATAGAAGCCAGGCTGGCTCCTTCCTCCCCCCAAGGTTCCTCCAGCCAGATTATGGGCGCTACTTGCCATGTGCTCATGTGTCATCCACCCATCATCAATATTGAGCTCCCCAGCCAGAGCCTGGGGACACAAATACATCTGTGGCAGCTGTCCAGGATGTCAGTCACCTCCCCACCACTTCAAAGGGCTGCCTGGAAGGCGGAACTGGGAGGCTTCCTCCATGGCCTGCCCTCCTACCAAGCGAGGCCAACGCCAGGGTGATGTGCAGGTCACTCTGCTGTGGGAGGGGGACAGGGTCAGGGAGCAGGGCTCCACCTGGACCCCAGGCCTGCAGACCTCCGCCCCAGACAGTCAGCCTCTCTCACCCCCAGAGCTGTGCTCTACCCTCTGCTCTGGGTGGGGCCCTCTGCAGCTTCTCACTCAGACTCAAACTCTAGAAACAGTTTTCTGGCTTCTCCTTTGTCCCACTGTCCTCACCACATGGCAGCCTGGCCTCTGTCCCCGAGTGCCCATCACCACCTCTGAATTGCCCAGTACCAGGCCTCTGCTTCCTTGGACTCCATTTGACTCTGGTCCTCACTCTTTATCTTGGAATAAGGCCCAGGACCCTTCAGCCATCCCAGAAACTCCCCTTGCCTCCGCTCCTCCACATTAAGTCATGCCAATTCTTCCTCCTAAATACCTCTGAGACTGTTTACGCTGAGCCATTTGAAAATGCTGATACTCAGCTGTCTTTGATGTAAAGAAATGGCAGTTTCATATGGTTCAACTTAACAGCTTCCACATACTCCTTATCTTTCGCATCCTGTTCACTTGCGGCTACTGGAGTCAGACTGCTGCTGCTGCTAAGTCGCTTCAGTCGTGTCCGACTCTGTGCGACCCCATAGATGGAAGCTCACCAGGCTCCCCTGTCCCTGGGATTCTCCAGGCAAGAACACTGGAGTGGGTTGCCATTTCCTTCTCCAATGCATGAAAGCAAAAAGTGAAAGTGAAGCCGCTCAGTCGTGTCCGGAGTCAGACTACCTCAGCTCGAATCCTGGCTCTGGTGCTTTACAAGCTGTGTGATTTGGGCAAGACCCCTAGCCTCTCTGAGCCTTGTTCTCCTCATTCACACAAGGAGGATCCTAATAGCATCCACCTCTTAGGTAATAACTGAGTCAGCACGTGCAACAAGCAGTACACGGCACTTATTCAATGCTTAGTAAGTACTAGGCTGACATTTTGTTTTTAATGTTTATTTATTTGGCTGCATTGGGTCTTAGTTGCTGCACACAGGCCCCAGAGCACTCGGGCTCAGCTGTTGCAGTGTGTGGGCTTGGTTGCCCCACAGCATGTGGAATCTTAGTTCTCTGACCAGGGGTTGAACCCACGTCCCCTGCGTTGGGAGGTGGATTCCTAATCACTGAACCACCAGGGAAGTCCTTCAAATCTAGCCCCAGAAATCTCCTAGAATCTGGAAGACTGTCCTGCTTAGACACTCTCAGTGCCTCCCAGGCCTGCTGTAACCGGCCCTCAGCCCGCCCTCTGGGCTCCAATCAAGCTGAAAGCCTGGTGCGGCCCCAGCTGCACTTGCTGCTGCCCGCCACTGCACTTTCTCCTGTTCTTTCTTCCACATGGAGTTCTCTTGGCCCTGGTTTGCCTGAAGAGATGCTAGCCATCTCCCAAACTCAAATACCACCCGCCCTGAGCCTTGCCCCAAATGTCTCCCCCTCTTCGTCCTCATCTTGCTCCCTCAAGGACCAGGCTCCCACCCGCCCCACCATGGTGTTCTTTGTGCCCGTGCCATCTTGTCTGCCCCGTGGCACGAAACATGGGTCCACGAGCCATCAGCCAAACGCTGGCTCAGCTAAGTTTCTGTTGCCCAGACCTCAAACGTTTGAGGGTCCACGAGTCTCAGCCAAATGAAGCTAAATAAAGGGTAGATGGAGGCGGGTGCCAGGTGGTACAGAAAGGCCAGTGATTCCCCCAGACAGGGCCCTGGAGGGGGTCCCGGGTGCCTCCTGGTCTAAGATGAATGGGAAAGGATCAGGCTTCCCAGGGACAGTTTGCTGAGGCCCCTGCTCTGGCTGGGCCTGGGGGTGGGGGCAGGATTGAGTCGGACTTTGTCAAGTGATGAGATGCCAGCAGAGATGGCCAGGAGTGGTGGCTCTGGACTCTTGGGGCTGGTCAGGGGGCCTGCCTCGCCCAAACCCCACCCCACATACTCCAGTAAGGTGCCTCAGGGTTGTAAGTGGGGTGTGTGAGGCCTGAGTGCAGACAGAAGGAACCTGATCCCCTGTGGCGCCTACTCTACCACGAGCACTATTCAGCTTTGGAAAGAGGCTGGAGCTGCCTGGGCCAAGAAGTTGCACAAAAAAGGCTTGTTCTCTACCCTACCACCCGAAGGACAAGCCCACGCAACTGGGTTCTTTCCTGCTGTTCACTCTCTGGGATTTCCAAGCTCAGGAAGCCTGGGTCAGGAAGCAGAGTCCTCAGGTTCACCCCTGAGATTCGTCTTGTCCACACAGGGGAAGGAGCCTAGCAGGGTGGGTGAGCCCTCTACCCCCACCCCTGGGCAGGGCAGGCCCAGCTGCAGCAGGGGCTTCCTCCCATGCCTCATCCACCAGAACTTGGTGGCCCCATCCACACTGGTGGCCTCCTGCTGGTGCCCCCAGGCTCTGGCTGGGCAAACCCAGAGGTCTAGCCCTCTCGCAGGAACCCAATCTTATCTGCTCTTCTAGGTTCAGGTCCAATCCTGAGTTCAGGGCTTCCACCTGATCCCTTTCTCTGACATATGACTCAGCCCTTGGCAAAAGTAAAACAAGTAGAGACGTAAATCCTGGAAGACCAAGGTTGATCATTCCAGTCACAGACAGACCAAACTCAGATACCAGTGAGTGAAAGGCAGACCACAGAACCAAGTGCTTGATCGCTGGATCCAGGTGGTATGCTCAGCTGCAGTTTGGAGAAGAGGCCTTTGACACCTGGAGCAGTCCGGGGGCTTCCTGGAGGAGGGAGGAATGAAGTGAGCCTGGATGGAGAGAAAGGCTGAGTTGACCCATTCTGTTTCTCCCATGTCTTCCCCTGGGAGCCTTCTGTCTCCTTCAGCCCTGTAACCTGAAGCCTTGGTATGGGACCGGCACCCCGTAGGGTCATGGTGCCCAGAACCGCTCTGAGAAGGTGGAACTGTGTGTGTGCGATCAGAGGGGTCAGGGAGGTGATGAGTAGAGCCCCAGCACAGGGAGCCTGGAACCCCAGACCTGGCCGCACACCTGGGGTTTCCCTACCTTGGCCTGACCAGCCTTCACTTGCTCTGCAGGGTGGTCCCCTCCTGCCAGCCCAACGTGCCACCCGGCCTCTACCACACCTGCCTGGCCGTGCTATCGGTGAGTCCAAACTGCCCTTCTGTCAGCCTTAACAGGGGGATGTAGGCTGGGGTGGTGAAGGGAGACGCTGGGAGCCTAGATGTGGGTGGGGGGCGGGGTGGTACTGGGAATTCTCCCAGGGTAGGGACCCAAACCAGGACGCAGACAGAGTCTAACCTCTCAAATTTCTATCACCTCCGTGCCAGTCCCCAGCAGGCTGCCTGAGTGTGTATGGGGGTTAGGGGGCTCCCAGGGCCGAGGGCTCTGACTCAGCCCCTGGGGAAGGCCTGGGCACCCTAGCCCCGCCTCTGTGCTCTTCTTTCAGATCCTCGTGTTGCTTCTGCTGGCCATGCTGGTGAGGCGCCGCCAGCTCTGGCCCCGCTGTGGGCATGGCAGGCCCGGGCTGCCCAGGTTGGTGCCTTGGCCCGGGTTCCCCTCTCTGGGGGGCCCAGCTGACAGGGCCACTCTGGAAGGGTGGTGAGTTGTTAGGTACCTGGGCCTCAGTGACACGCAGAACCCTTTCAGTCTGGAGGCTCTCCCATCTGCCCCCCCACCGAGATCTCCAGGTTTGCTTGGGACCCCCAGAGAGAAGGGGAGGGACCCGCTCAGGGGCACCCACTCCTGTTCCAGACCCCAGGGAGACCGAGCCCAAGAGGGCCCAGCTCCAGGACACACCCCCTCAGGCAACACATGGTCTGGACAGGCCATGATCACTCTGCGCCATCTTCACCCTCTTCCCTGAGGGTGTTTCCTACTGACACAGGTTTATGAGGGACTGACCTCCAGCCCCTCTGGCTGAAATTTCTCCCGCTGCCTCCTTCAGCCTTGCAACCCCAGAGCCTGGGGTGGGGATGACCCTGAGGAGTTGGGACTGGGCAGGCATGTGTGGGAGAGACTGAAGAAATTGGGGGAGGTGGTAGGTGGAGCCCCAGTGTAGATAGTCTTGCACTCAGGAGTGCACACCAAGGTGGGGCCTGCCATGCTGGTTTTGATGGGAATGAGCCAGGGGTTTCTGCTGTACTGGCTGGCCAGGAAAAAGAGCTTGCCCTGCCTAGGGGAGGGCCCGGGGGAGAATGAAGCAGGATAAAGCCCTCTGAGCATGGAGGCAAGCTGGAGCACCGAAGCAGAGGGTCTCAGAGGCTTGCTCTGAGCTCAGAGGGGCAATGCCTGGGATAACCGTGCCCGCTGTCTGCCCTCTGCCCTGGGGCCACTCCCAGGCCAGGGCGGTGGCCGTTGCATAAGGATGTTGTGACTCTCCAGCTCTCTGAAGGTCTGCCAGCCCAGACAGACCGATTAGTGTGGAGGCGGCCGTTTCCTGAAGCTTCCAGAGTGGGCGGGGGGGGGGGGGGGGGGGGGGGGGGGGGGGGAGGGGGTGCGGGGAGCCGTGCTTAGACTTGTTCCTTCTGCGTCTGTGTGTAGGGGGATGGGGGTGTGTTCCTGAGTCACTCGCCATAGGGCCCGGGTCTGGATCCGTAGGAGGCACTCCACAGATATTTGTGGAATGAATACATGAAGGGGCCTCAGTTTCCCCACCTGGAAAGGGGAAGGATTCCACCTCCCCTGTGTTTGGAACACGGGGTGGTAACGGGTGTGCAGGGCCTGAGTGACTCCCTCTTGTCCTGCCCCTGCTCTGTATCAGCCCTGTGGATTTCTTGGCTGGGGACAGGCCCCGGACCGTGCCTGCCGCCGTCTTCATGGTCCTCTTCAGCTCCCTGTGCCTGCTGTTCCCCACCGAGGACCCGCTGCCTTTCCTGAGCCTCGCCTCACCACCCAGCCGAGGTACCCAGATGGCTCACGCCCCGGGATGACGGCAGGGGGCGAGTAGGAATCTAGAGCACTGGGGCTCCTGATCCCAGTCGTGAGCCATTGGCCGGAAGACACTGTCCCATCACCCTCACCAGCTGTCCCACCACACTGCCTGGAATCTTGTCGCTCCGTCCTTGAGTCAATGCTGCCCTCTCGGCTCCTGTACAAACTCTGCTCCCCTGCGTGAGGGGGCAAAGGCTGAGTCCCCCAGACCCCAGACAGCCTAGTCCCGCGTGAACATGAAGGAGCATGGGGAAGGGAACAGGGAGGGGTCCTGGAGAGTTGATCTGGGCTTAAGGAGGTGGTGGTAGAAAACACAGCCACCATCCGGAGGAGCCACCTCTCCTCTGTGGCCTCTTTACGTCATCTGGTCCTCACGACGACTCCCCAAAGTGCAGATATTAGCTCCATTCTACAGTGGTGGCCGAGGGTCAGAGATGGGAACACTAATAAAATAGTAGCTGAATTTATTTAGTACTAGCTCAGGCCTGGTGCTATGCACCTATATACCTTCTCCTTTGATCTTTGCTAATATGCTCTCTCATTTCCATTTTACAGATGGGGAAGCTGAGACTTCAAGAGGTAACTTGCCCAAGATCACAGAGGTGATACTAGTCAAGAGCCTGGCTTGAATGCAGGGCTGTTGCCTGTTGAATCAGCCGAGGGGCTGGGAAGATAGAGACAGGAGAGAAGTGGGGATGGGCAGGACCAGGCCCCACCTCTGCTCCTCCAACATGTGTCTCTGTCTGTCCTGCCTTCCAGGGCCGTGGAAGATACTGGCTCTGCTGTATTACCCTGCCCTCTACTATCCGCTGGCTGCCTGTGCCACCGTCAGGCATGGAGCCGCCCACCTGCTCGGCAGCCTGCTGTCCTGGGCTCATCTGGGGGTCCAGGTCTGGCAAAGGGCAGAGTGTCCCGAGTCACCCAAGGTAACCACGGACTCGGGATGGCCCAGGACAGTGCTGCATGGGGGAGCTGCGTCAGCCTGCGAGGCTCCTTTCATCTCTGTCTACATGCTTCCCTGCTGCCTTCTACTGGGCACGGGATTCATGCCTTTAGCCATGTTCTCATTCCAAGCTCGGCCCTTCTGTGGGAGAGACAGCCAGGCCTGCCCTCAAGAGCTTCCTGTCTGGGAGGGGGAAGGGAGGGAAGGAGCAGAGAAGGAGGGAGAGGACCCCTGAAATCTCCCCATGATTAATTGCCAAGACTTCCCTTGGCCAGGCTGGAGAGGGAGTGAAGAGAGCTATAGAATGCAAGCACTGAGTTGGGGGATGGTCTCAGAGGGCTAAAAAGAGAATTCCAGAACCTCAGACCCTGGTTCACTGGGCTTGGTTAGCGTGTGCAGCTGCCTGGTCCAGAGCTGAAAGGATGCGGGTGTAGCCTGCACAGTTAGACAACCCGGGTTTGAATCCAGCTTTATCCCTTCCTTCCTTAGTTCATTCCGCAAACACATTTCAGTATATTCTCTGTCCCAGGGGCATTTCTAGGCCCTGAGTAGAGCTGTGAATAAGACCGATGAAGTCCCTGGCATCCCAAGAGCTGCCTTTTCTGGAAGGGGACACACAGTCAGACAAGCAAATATATGTGATGATGCCAAGTGGTGCCAGGTTCTTTGAGAACACCTTATCACCTTTCTGAGGCTCAGGTTCCCCCACCCACTCCACCCCGCTCCCACAATGGAGCTAATAACATGAATCCTTCAGGGGAGAGTTGAAGCTTAGGTGGTTCCCATGAGAGTAAGGACTTGGTTGGTCTTTTTTCACCAGCCAGGACCTGGCACATACTAAGCTCTCAGTAAAAACATATGGTATTAACAAATAAATAAATCCATGTTCAACCCCAGGAGGGCCTCAGCCCCCCAAGGCAGGGCATGTTCTTCGCAGTCGCTCAGGTAGCAAACTGTAATAGAAAAAAACAAAAACAGGCCAGTGTCAAAGCCCCAGGAACATAGGGACGTAGAAGGTGGCTGTCTCCTGTTTCAGGTCCCATGGCAGTCCCCTGGGATGGGTAGGAGGGGCTCACAAAACATCCTCCCTTTGGCTCGTGAAAGGGACCGGGGAGTCTAGGGGGCCTGGGGAGGGGCAAGCACCTCTGTGGGGCCAGAGAAGAAGTAGCAGTCGGTGCCAAGCAGCCTAGGTTGTAGGATAGTGATAGAACCAGAACCAGAAGCCTTCCCACACGCCCTCGATCACCTTCAGGGGCCCCTGTGAGCTGGGAAGGGAAATGAATCTCAGTCTTTGATTGGGGAAAAGAGGCAGAAGGTAGATGTATCTTGGTGTTTGTCCGTCCCTCCAGATCTACAAGTACTACTCCGTGTTGGCCTCGCTGCCTCTCCTTCTGGGCCTCGGATTCCTGAGCCTTTGGTACCCAGTACAGCTGGTGAGAAGCTTCAGTCATGGGGCAGCCACGGGTTCCAAGGTAAAGGCACAGGGCTGGGGTGGGCTTATACTCAGCACTCAAGACACCTTGGACTCACCCAGGTCTTTTGGTCTCCTACATGTGGTCATGCTTGGTGTAGGGCCTAGAACATATCAGGCGCTCAGAAAACATTTGCTGAGTCCCTGAGGGACTGGTGAGACCTCCTTCCCCAAGCAAAGGCCAAGCCAGGCCCTCGGCTGGCACCCAGGATGCCTGGGGCACTGAGCTGTTTGCAGAGTAGGGACTCAACAAAGAAGGGGCTGGAAGACAGGGAACTCGTAGCTCTATTTTTGGAACATGGAGGATCCAGCTGGAGAAATGAGACAGGCCAGGACCTTGGGCCTAATTGAAGCTCTGCAGATGCTGACATGATTTAGGGAGCACCTGGGGTAGAACTGCATTATGAATCAACCCTAGGTTGGATAACTTTGGATAAATGGGAGGGCTGGAAGAACTAAGTCATGCTTGGAGGGCTTCCTGGAGGAAGTAGGTATTGCAGGGGCTAAAGGACAGGGAAGATCTGGAGTAGGGAGAGAGAAAGGCATTGCAGGCATAGCAAAGAGTGTGCATTGCAGAGATGGGCTGCATCTGTTTCATTCTTGCATGCTGTGCAGCATCGGGCAGGTCTTAGCACATGAGTTACTCTTCAGTCGATCAGTTGTGTCTGACTTTTTGTGACCCCCATGGGCTGCAGCTCTCCAGGCTTCCCTGTCCTTCACCATTTCCCAGAATTTGCTCAAACTCATGTCCATTGACCCAGTGATGCCATCCAACCGTCCCATCCTCTGTCACCTCCTTCTCCTCCTGCCTTCAAACTTTCCCAGCATCATGGTAGAGATGGTAGACATGGTAGACAGCAAATATTTCTGAAGTTTTGGGTAGGTGGGTGTGTGGATGAATATGTCATGGCAAGGGAGAATTCTTACAAGATACGGCAATCATATTCTCCATTCTCCAAGCACCTATACTATGCCAGGTCCTGGGCTGGGACTATAGACTCCGCCGGGTGACCTGTGTTGGACTTCCAGGGCTCCCAGCGTGCTGGGGGCAATGGATATAGAGATATACTTACAGTGCGGTGTGAGAATTGCAATCCCAGAGCATGGGTGGAGGAGGGGTCAAGTTTTTTCCTGGTGAGAGAAGGGGAGGAGGGAAACTACCCCACAGAGATGCAAAAGGCTGGTTGCTCTGCAGATGGGGAGGTTGAAGGAAAGGCTTGAAGGGTGGTATCCAGGACAGACAGTGGGTGGGTGGTGGCGCCAGTTCCTGGCGACATACAGAGCCCTAGATTAGAGCAGGTGTGCAGGGGACGATGTACAGCTGTGCGTGTGTGGTGCCTTGGGGTCTAGCAGGCAGATGAACCTGGGCCTGGAGCTCAACAGAGGGGCTGGGACTGAAACCAGAGAAGGAGTGAGGTCCCCACAGAGGGGAGAAGAGGCAGGTGGGCTCAGTGTCTCCAGGGTGGCCTCAGATCCCCAGCTGGCCCATCTGACTGCAGGTTTCATGCTCACAGGGTAACAGTAGGGTCCTCAGTACTTGTCACTACTGCCCTCCAGACGCTCAGAAGAGGGGAGTGGCTCCCCAGGATACACCAGGCACATCTCTGCCTTGTTCAGGCCCTTCCCTCCTCTCCTGAGGATCTTCTCAGCCTCTCCTTCCATTGCACGCCTTTCCTCTTGGGAAGTCTTAGGAGAAATAAAATCCTCTTTGGCTCTTGGTCAAAGAGTTTTAATCCTCAAAGGACACAGTCATTCTTTGAGCTGATCCACACCTGCCCTGGATCCCAGGGTTCCCATGGCAATGGGTGACTTGGCCTATATTTTCCAAATGATCAGGGGCCAGGGGCTCACCGCATCTTACTGTGGGCCTCTGCCACTTGGCAGGCAGCTAAAGGCCTGGAATGTGGCTTAGACAAATCAGGTCACCCTTGTGATCTCCCTGGAGTAGGAGAGGGCCTGGGGCATCTGACCCAAAATGGCCCAGCCTGTCTCCTGGTCAGGGATAAACTCGTGGGACATAGTCTCCCTTTAGCCCCCATCTCAGCTAGCAAAGGCCAGAGGGCCAGGAGGAAAGCAGTGATGTGAAGAGACTGAGTAAAGCCAGGGAGGGTTGGAAATAGCCCTTAGGAAAAACTTGTCAGCATTGAGAGTTCTTCGCTAGGAGACGGATTAGTCTTTTATTTAAGGAGGAGGGGAGGGCAGCTTTGGGGGGCCCTTATCCCCACAAGGTGCCCTTTCTCTGTACTCTACCACAGCCAAGAGGTTTGTATGGAGCACCTACTGGGTGCCCACCATGGTACCCTGAGCGAGGGCCCCAGGGATGGCTCAAGACAGGTCCCATCTTCTTGTCCTTCTGTCCCCACAGGGGCTGCAGAGCAGCTACTCTGAAGAATATCTGAGGACTCTCCTTTGCCAGAAGAAGCTGAAAAGCAGGTGGGGTTCCAGGCACGTCCTTTGGGCTGGGGGACAGACCTGGGCAGGCAGGTTTGTTTGGGAGGTTGGCACTGGGCCCCATGGTGGGGCAGAGATGAAGAATCAACCGGACCCTGGGGCCCAGGCTCGGGGCAGGGGCTTCTCCTGAGAGCTGCCCCCCACCTGGGTCTTTTCTCAGCTCCCACACCTGCAAGCATGGCTTCGCGTCCCGCGCCTGGATCTACTTCAGACACTCCGTCTACATTCCACAACAAGGTATGGGGTGGGGAGCTGAGGTCAGGAGTGACAGGTGACCTCACCCTTCCTTTGCACAGAGCAGCTGCTGTAGAAAGCCAGCTCCTACCTGTAGTATCATTGTCATCAGGAGCAACAACCCCAGCTTGGGACAAGGGGAAGCCCCTGACTGGCCTTGGTGGTCCAGGATCCTGTGAGCCCTGGTCCTATTCCTGGGTCCTTTGGGTGGGAGGGGGCTCCAGGGCATGGGTGGTGCTGGAGTTCACCATGCCCATTCTTTTGGGGACTGCAGGATTCCGACTCCCCCTGAAGCTGGTGCTCTCAGTCACCCTGACAGGGACGGCCATCTACCAGGTATGTCCTGCCTCTGTCATGCCATTTGCCTCTGGACCCCTGCTCCCAACCCCCAGCCCTGAGATGACTTAGGCTCCCCCGCTCAACTGTCCAAGAGCCCCACCCACAATCCTATCCTCTTGCTTCTGGCCATCTTGGGAATGCTGGCCTACCCAGAAGGGAGGGGATGCTAACCCTTCTTGGGCTCACACAGGGTCAGAGCATGAGTTTTGGAGTCAGGTAAACATAGATTTAAATCCTCGCTCCTTTATTTACCTCAAGTGATGTTGGACAAGTTACTCAACATCCCTGAACCCACTAGTTTGGCTGTGAAATGGAGGAAATAGAATTACTTCCTTTCAGTCAGGAAGATTTAGTGAAATAATGTATGTTTGATAAATCCCCACCACCACCCCTCCCCCTAAAAGAGACAAAAAAATGGAAAATCCTGGGAGGCAGGTATGAGTCTTCTCCCTTTCACAAATGGAGGAAATTGAGGCTGAGAGATGAATTTGACTTGGCCATGTTCCTACAGCCAGTATCTCAGGGTCGCCACATCGAATCTGGGTCTGGCTAGCTTCAATGCCTGTGCTCATTTATGGGACACTTTGCTTTCTCCAACATGGAAAAATTGGAAATTCCATACTAAATTTAGATAGACGATTCAGAGATGCACACGTGCTCTTGTGTTGCTTGAAAGCATGTCTGGGGTCGATGAGGCTAAAGTCGTATCTGTAGCATGCTGATTAGAGGCTTGAGGATGCTGTTCTAAGAGACAGATAAGAACACTGTGATGAGTGATGGGCACTGGCTGCAGCCCGTGGGCTGCTGGAGTTTATCTCCTGAAGTCTCAGAAAACACTTCTCCTGGGATGGGAGTGCCTGGTGTGAGCACAGCCAGGCCCTGCCATCCTGATTTCAGGGTTCTTCCAGGTGGCCCTGCTGCTGCTAGTGGGCGTGGTACCCACCATCCAGAAGGTGAGGGCGGGGATCACCACGGATGTCTCCTACCTGCTGGCTGGTTTTGGGATCGTGCTCTCAGAGGACAGGCAGGAGGTGGTGGAGCTGGTGAAGCACCACCTGTGGGCTCTAGAAGGTGAGGCCTCCCAGGAGCCCTCGAGGCACTGCAGTGGGGACCCAAGCTGGGATGCCTGAGCTCTGTCCCAGGAGCCACAGACACGTGGGGTGCCTTGGGCATCCCCTCTCTGAGTCTCGGCTGCCTCATCTACAAATTGGGAGGCTGGAGCTTCCAGTTCTGAGTCTCTGAGACCTGAAGGGGTCATCTCACTGGCCCCCTGTCAGCTTGTGTGGGATCTCTCACCCCCACAAGCACCCCTACCCCTAGCAACTTTGCCCTGCTCCACAGGGGTGGAGGTGGAGGAGGGCATGGTGTGTGTGAGTGGAGGGGACAGCCGTGGGCTCTGAGGGGAGCAGGAAAGGGGGTAGTGTGGTGGGATGGCGGGCCAGGATTCTGAGCTAATCCTATGGCAGGTGGGTGGGGTAAAGAAGGGCGAATGCTCTCTCTTCCCAGTCCCTGTCCTCAAGGTACCTCCTTTCTCCTTCATTCCCTTGACAGTGAGCTCCTGGGCTCCGAAACATGCCAGCTGCCCCCCACCCAATTCTGTGGTCTGATGCCTCCTCTAGCCCTTAGCCTGTTACCCATCTACCTCATTTCCACAGCCCTATGATGGAGATGGAGACACATCCTCACTTCACACAAGGGGAAGAACTGGTCTGAGGTTGTACAGCCAGGCAGAAATAGAGCCAAGAGAAGAGCAAAGTCTCCTAACACCCAGGCTGGGACTACCCACCACCTTAAGACAGAGCCTGGTGGTCAGATGTCATGTGGCCCACACTTTCTTCTGGCTAGGGAGTCCCTGGCTGGCACAGGCACCCTGGCTCTTGAGGAATAACATGTGATGGTTGGAGCTTAGGCTGCCATTATTGCAGGTGGAGGTATGACTGCTCTGCCGCTCTTCCTTACCAAGACCATCTGGGAGGGAGTAGGGATGGGCAGAGGTGTGTGCAGTGACTGCTTCCTTCCCTGACCACCATTTTCCTGAGTGCATCTGCTCGCCTACCAAAATCTGTCCTGGAACTGTGGCTGAAGCCCACAGGTAGCAAGCTCTGGATGGGCTGAAAATGACATCTCCAAGATTTTCCAAGTTGGTTGCAATCTGAGCCACAGGCAGGAGCAGACGACCCTTACAGTCCATATCCAAGCTCAGACCTTGCTCACAGCAGCCCTGTTGGGTCAGCACCATTGATCTCCTCTCACAAAGCAGGAAATCAAGAGGCAGACATGTCTAGGACAGGGGATTTGGTTTCTACTCAACACACTTGACACGTATAATCACATGCTGCAGTTTCCAAGCCCAAATGCTCCCATTCTGAATTCCTTGGAAGCGGGGGTTAAGTAGATCAGTGTTTACCTTTCTAGCTCACAGACAAGGCAAACTGAGGCCCAAGAGGTTTAGGGATGTGCCCTAAGCACAAGGCAAGCCAGGGGTGGAACTGAGATGAGATCTGAGGCCCTTCAGTCTGTTCTCAGCCTAAGAAGCTAATGTCTTCTGAGCTTTGAGAGCCTGTTTTAGGGCTACCCACCCGACACCTGGACCATAAGCCCGGCATCTTTCACAGAAAGCTTGCACTCTGAGTCAGGCCAGCTAGATTAGAATTTGTGCTCCATCACTTACCAGCTGTGTGTTCTGGGAAAGCCATTTTACTCCTTTGGATCTCAGTCTCCCTACCTGTAAGATGGGTGTTGAAGCTCTAAGGGCATCTTTGTCCTCGAGACTCCTGATTGGGGGTGGGAGACAAACTGATCCACAAAACCCGGGCCCGAAAGGGGGAAGGTGCAGAGTTCCAGAGGAAGCGAAGAGCAGGAAGATTTTATGAGTACCAGGATTAGGAGGGAACCAAGTGAGGGAGAGAGGAACGAGAGGTAGACATCTGGAGACCAGAGGCCAGGCTGGGAGTCAGGGTCAGATAATTCTTCCCCTTAGTTAACCTATTCACTCACCTTGGCAGGCTCCGCAGGCAAACTCCTTGCCTCCTGGCAGAGACAGTCCAGAGTGTATCTTTGCTGGCACCGTGTTGGCTTTAGGAGGGCAGGGCTCTAGACGAAGCAGAGCAGAGCTGCGCATGCCCAGGGCTTTCTTCTAGCCTTATGTTCAGTAAAGGGCCCTCCTCTGCCTCCTTGCACGACTGAACCAGGGGCAGGCACCGTAGCCCCAGGTTTCTGTAGCGGTCCTACTCTCTCCTGTCTGTGCCTGAGAATCACCTGGTAACTTTTAAGAAATCCTGAGGCTCTAGTCAGACTTCAGAAACCTGGAGGGTGGGGCCCAGCCTCTGTGATTGGACAAGCCTTCTCCATGATTCAAATACAAGACTGAGTTTGAGAACCACTTGTAGCAGGCGCTCTACACATGCTGGTTGGCCTGATGGATTTCAATCAACTGTTGACGCAAAGAAATTATTAAGGCTCTGACTTTGAAAAAAAAAAACAAAACCCAGTTCAGTGGTTCTCAACCCTGAGTACATGTTGGAATTACTGGGGTTGCTTTCCCAAAAGCTAAGGTCTGGGTCCTATGCCCAGAAATTCTGACTTAATTGCTCTGGGGCACAGCTTGGGCTATGGGAATTTAAAACTTTTTTTAATTTTCTTAGCTGCGTGGGGTCTCAGTTGCAATATTCAGGATCTTTGCTTGTGGCACATGGGCTTAGTTGCCCTGCAGCATGTGGGATCCTAGTTCCCCCACCAGGAATCAAACCCATGTCTCCTGCATTGCAAGGCAGATTCTCAGCCACTGGGCCACTGGAAGTCCCTGGGCCATGGGACCTGAAAAGCTCCAGGTGATCCTAATATGCTGTCAGTGATAAGACCCACATCTCCAGTGCCTGCAGCTGCAAGGACCCAGCGCTTGCCTCTCCCATGTGTGTTTACTCTCCTCCCGAGTCTCTGATGGGAATCAGGAACGCTTCCCTCAGATGACTAATGAGATCAGGGTGCAGACCTCCCAGGCTTAACCTAGATCAAAAGATTGCACAACCTGCTCCATAACTTCCAAGCAGTGTGGCTGGTGGGTCAAGCCCACCAGCTCTGAGTCTCAGCTTCTTTGTGGGTCCCACGTCTCCCTGGGCCTCTCCCGTGGGGTTGTTCTGAGGGTACTGAGTGAGACTGGCTGTGGATATAGGGTGGAAAGGTTGTGGCCCTGCTGTGCTTAAAGACCAGGCTTGTTCACAACACACCATGCATTTTCTCCCAGTTGCTGCTGATACAAGGAACTCCTGGCCAGGGTGGGTGGGGAGTTGAGGAGATGGGTAGCAGCAGTTATGTCCCTCATTCTGATGGACTCAGGTCACACTGATGGGTGCTCGTATCTTCTGTGCTCTGAACCAAGGCCACCAAGGCGGGCCTTGATGGGATTTTAGGGTTCACAATATGCTGGGAGATGGGCAGCCCAGCGGTGTGCCTGGTATGGACAAGCTGAGGCTGGGCGATGGAATGTTCTCCGGATGCCTCACAGCCAGGAGGTCATGGAGCTGGAGGCAGACACCAGGCAGAGCTCCATGGAGTCCCTCACTGGGGACCACACAGCGGTAGAAGCAGCAAGACCAGGGTGAGGGCCAGGTCTGCAACCTCAGAGCTGGCCTCTCCCATCCTGGCCATCAGATGTCCCATGGCAGTATGGGCCAACCGAAGTTGTCGACTTACACTGGATCTGAGAACAGGGAAAGAGACGAGAGGCCTCTACTCAGTGTGGCTGTGGGGTGGGGGTGACTCCCACCCAGCCGTCCCTCAACAGCAGTTCAGCGATTCCCAGGAGACCCGGCCCAGGCCCTGACCTCCTACTTTGCTCTTTCCGGCCTTCCAGTTTGCTACATCTCGGCCTTGGTGCTGTCTTGCTTGCTCACCTTCCTCATGCTGGTCCACTCGCTGGTGACACACAGGTCAGTGGCAGGCTCTGACACCCCCTGATACAGATGTGGGGGTGAGCTCGGGCCTGCAGGACCCCTGACCCAGGAGGGGAAAATCCTGGGACTAGAGGGAGGAGAATGCCTGCAGGACCGAGCTGTCCCTGAGGCCAGCTGCCCTGCGGTGGGGGCGGAGAAGGTGGGGTGTCCCTGTCTGGTTGGAGAAACGTCCGTGAGTAATGCAGGGCACTGCTGATGAAGGGCTGAAGTGTGGAGTTTGTCCTCTGAGGAGGGTTTACCTGGGAGAGCTGGCGTCCTACGGGGAGACAAGGGAGGCAGGGTACCATGGGCAGGAGGAGCTGCGTGAGCGAGAGCAAGTGTGAGTGTGGGTGAGGGGGTGGGCCGGCTGGCGCCTGGGGCACCGGAGAGATTCTTGTGGGATATTGAATGCCAAGCCGCCTACCTCGCCCTTTCATGGTGAATGGTAAGGAGCACTGAAGAAGTGTGAGCAGAGAAGGAGAGAAGGTTCTGGTTGGGAGTAGGGTGGGTGGGAAGGGGAGGACCAGGGACTTGGCAGGGAGCTGGTCCCCACGCTTTGCATTGATCAGGCCTCAGGGTTCCTGCTCCAGGATCTTTTCTTGCTGGGTTGGCACTACTTGTTGTCATTGTTCAGTTAATAAGTCGTGTCTAACTCTTTGCAACCCCAGGGACTGCAGCATGCAAGGCTTTCCTGTCTTTCATCAACTCCTAGAGTTTCCTCAAACTCATGCCATTGAGTCAATGATGTCTTCCAACCATCTCGTCCTCTGTCAATCTTCTCCTCCTGCCTTCAATCTTTCCCAGCATCAGAGTCTTTTTCCAATGAGTCGGCTCTTCCTGTCAGATGGCTAAGGCTCTCAAGCCTCTGCCTACCTGGAACCTGGCCTCCTGCCCTGGTGGCTGAGCTGCAAGTCATTTTCCATCCCTACTGTTGTGTCTCATTTTCCTGACTTGGCTCAGGTTGAGTCTTCTGTTTTAATTTGTCTCCCTTGATCCCTGCCCCACCCCCTACCAGCTTACTCTTATTCATCCTTTAAGACTCAACTCAGGCATCACCTCCTCTGGGAAGCCCTCCCTGACCTCCCAGGCTGTATTAGTTGGCTCCACTGGGCTCCCACAGCCCTGGGCTTCCCTGCCCATGGCTGTGGGTTAGACTAGGAGTTCAGCCAGAGGCCAGCCCAGAACTGGGAATAAGGGAGCATGTGCGCTCCCTGAGGTCCCTGCCTTCCTCACCCCCACCCTAGGACCAACCTGCGAGCTCTGCACCGAGGGGGCGCCCTGGACATAGGCCCCCTGACCCAGAGCCCCCGCCCCTCTCGCCAGGCCATATTCTGTTGGATGAGCTTCACCGCCTACCAGACTGCTTTTACCTGCCTTGGTGAGCCCCCCTCGCCCGCTCCACCTGGCCTCAGCACTGACCTCCATCCAACCCTCAACGCTGGCCCGAGTAGGGGAGGGACTGTGCTGCAGGTCTTGACTGTCCCTGTGGGTCTGCCTGTGCCGGAGCTGGCTCTGGGGTAAAAGCAAAAGGAAGGAACCACCTTGCCTCCCCTGCCCTCAGGGAGTCTGCGCAGGTGGGATGAGAGGGAGGGGTTAGGTGCAGGAGCCCTTGGTGAAAGAACATCCATCACTAGATTGGCTCCTGGGTGCTTCCAGGTGTTAGCACAGAGGGTGACCCAGGGCTGGAAAGTTGAAGGAGGCACATTCCTGCTTTCGTAAGGGAGGGCTATGTCATGATGGGCTCTCAGTAGGTAATGAGATCCCTGTCACTGGGAGTATTCAAGCATGACTGATATTGTCCAGTCACTAAGTCACATCCGACTCTCTGCAACCCTGTGGACTGTATCACGCCAGGCTTCCCCATCCTCCACTAGCATGGTTATGTGGCCATTATTGGGGGCTCCAAAGGGGGTCCTATTTTGAGAGAACTGGACTAGATGGACTTCAAGGACCCTTCCGTGCTCCAAGTTTCTGATTCTTCCCTTGGGCACTGCAGTGAATAAAGTCCTCTCAAATGTGAGCAGGCTGAAGCCAGCAAGGACCTGATTTTCCTTCCTGCTGCTGCTTTCAGTTCTCACCTCTCTGGGTAAGGTGGGAAAAGATGATAAAGGGGTAGAGGGACTATTGGCACTAAAAGTCTTAATTCCTTGAATTGGTAAACTTTAAGCCTCTGAAGCCCTTTTGTACACATCCTAGGTCAACAATTAGCCCATCATTTCAATAGACAGCTTTCAGGTGCCTGCCAAAGGCCAGGCTCTGGCCAGTAGGAATGTAAACATTAATTTCAAATACTGTCTTGCCCTCAAGGATGCAGGAGCAATTGGGGGAAAAATAACACTTGCAAAGCACTTTGTGGTTTTCCAAGAGTGGCCACAGATTTTGTCTCACTGCCTCCTCAGCATGGCCCTCCTGCGTAGGGGCCGCTCTCCCCTTTTTACACAGGAAGAAACCAAGGCTCAGAGAGGTTAAGTAACTTGCTCAAGGTGACACAGCTAAACAGCAGCAGAGCAGGGATCTGAACCCGGGTCTACTCGATGCCAAAGCTTTGAGTGCCTGGGAATGGAGGGGGTGGGCTGATGCCTGCGCCCCTCCTCCCGCTGCTGGCAGGACTCCTGGTACAGCAGATCCTCTTCTTCCTGGGGACCTTGACCCTGGCTTTCCTGGTGTTCATGCCCATACTTCACGGCAGGAACCTCCTGCTCCTCCATTACCTGAAGTCCTCATGGTGAGTGAGGAAGGGGCTGAGGGTTCTGAGACCCCTTCTCCAAGGGCCACTAACAGTGACACCCTCCCCATCCCCTCACCTCCCACAGGCCCTTCTGGCTGACCTTGGTCCTGGCTGTGACCTTGCAGAACGCGGCGGCCCACTGGGTCTTCCTGGACACTCACCATGGACGCCCAGGGCTGACCAACCGGTGAGCTGGCTCCTGGGCTCATGGCTTCCTCAGGCCCTCGGCCGCCTCTTCCCTGTCTTCCCTTCTGTCCCCCTCTCCCTCCACTGCCGTCTTTCCCTTTTCTCTAACAGGGAACCCCGGTGGGTGGTAGAAGGAGCTCTCCTTATCCACAGAGAGAGGCGGCCGTGGCCCAGCTTAGTTCAAAATGCCTCTGTTTACCTGTCACAGGGCCAGAAATACCCCCTTGAGTTTCCCTGTCTTGGGGATCAGCCCTGCTCTCCCTTTTGCAGGAAGGAGGTTAATAGCCATGTCATTTCTCTGCTAGACTGTGGGAGAGCCTGGCCCCAGGAGAGGCTTAGAATCGTGGACATGGGACCCAGAGGAGGGAGGTGGGAGACACCAGGATCATAGAAAGAGCCGGGTGGACCTGGAATGAAACCCCACATCTGCCACTGACCAACTAGGCAGCCTTAGCTGAGTCACCCCATCCGTCTGGGCCTCCCAGGTTGGGGGAATGGGTAAGCTGGGTTAAGAGAGCAGACATAAGGCACAGGGCGGGTGCACAGAGGTGTACTCAGTAAATACACGGCAGCTTTGGTCATCTCAGTCTGACACTGACCCTGAGGAAGGGCCTCTGTGTGGGGACCTGCCTCAGCCCTCCTCTCCCGGCCCGCAGAAGAGCACTCTATGCAGCCACCTTCCTTCTCTTCCCCGTCAACATGCTGGTGGGCGTCATGGCAGCTGCCTGGAGAGTGCTCCTCTCCGCCCTCTACAACGCCGTCCACCTTGGCCGGATGGACCTCAGCCTGCTGCCGCTTAGAGCTGCCACTCTTGACCCCGGTAAGGTCACTGGGCAGGAGCTGAAGGTGGGGGATGTTCAGGCTGGCCAAGCAGGGAGGGAGGCTCTGCCCTGACCTAGTCTCCTTGGAGGATGTCTGTAACCCTGAGCCGTGGGTATGTGCAGGGGGCCACGCACTCGCATGCAGGGTGTGCAGGACACTCCTCGGGTCTGTGTTGTGGGCTGTCTGGGCCCTCCCCGACTAGCGCTGCACCCCCACCCAGGCTACCACACATACTGCAACTTCTTGAGGATGGAGGCCAGCCAGTCACACCCAGCCGCGACCGCCTTCTGTGCCCTGCTCCTGCGGACTCAGAGGCCCCAGCCCCGCGTGACCCCCCAGGATGGCCTCAGACTGGGGGAGGAAGAGGAAGGTGCGCCCTTCCACTGGGGATGAGGGGAAGTGGAACCCACCTGGCTTCTCCCAGGAGGAAGGCATGCCCCCTCTCCAACACAGGCAAGGGAGACAGGGCCAGGAAAATGCTTACTTCCTCTCTGGGCTGCCTGTGGGAGAGAAGTGAGAATTTTCCTGGTCCGTCTCAGGGTAACGTTTTCCTTGATACTAACATATACACACTGTCTGTCACATGTATGCACACACACTTAGTTCTCAGTTGGGGAATGAGACCGCTGTCTTGCCAAGGGACTCTGTCACCCCCACCACCCAGGCCACCCCTACTCTCCTTCTAAGCAGTCTGTCTTCCCCTGCCCTGCAGTCTGGGTGTAGTAGGGAGGCGGACACTGACCTGGCTCCAAGTCCCTTGTCCTAGCTCTGCCTCCACAGAGCTCCTCCTCTCCCTCTCCTACCGGCCACCCAGAGGATGACCACCTGAGCTTGAACAAACCCCTTCTGCAGCCCCACACTTCTCCCGGCTTCCCACCCTGTGAAATAGCACCCAGAGCCCCTGTCTCGTCAACCTCCCTGACTCTACATGTGTGGTTTTCAGATTCTGCCCCCATCTTGGCGCTGGGGTGGCAGGGGGAGGGCGGGGTTTGGCTGGGTGTTTGTTGAGTGACTCACAGAAGGCCTCTTCTCAGGGATTCAGCTCCTACAGACCAAGGACCTGGCGGCCAAGGGCGCGGGGCCCAGGGCCCGCCAAGGCAGGGCTCGCTGGGGTCTGGCGTACACGCTGCTGCACAACCCGGCTCTGCAGGCCTTCCGGAAGACAGCCCTGCCAGGTGCCCGGCCCAACGGTGCCCAGCCCTGAGGCAGGGGAAGGCCACACTGTCGCGTCCTTGCCTCCCAGCCCGTCCCTCCTCGGCCCTCCCAGCATCATCACCATGGCCATGGCAGCCCTCTGCTTGGCCCCAGCTCTGCCTGCAGGTCCCGGGGATTTAGCCGGACCAGCCGGGGGTCGCTCTGGTTGGATGGAAGTCTGTCAGCGCTATGAGCCTCGAGCCTCAGGAAGGCTCTGGTCTGCCCCTCTTGACCTTGGGAAGCCAGTGAGGGCTCTGGAGAAGGCGAGTGGTGGTTTTGCCTCTTGGCCCAGGAAGCAGGTCCAGGCCCCTCCCGATGCCCAGCCCTGCCACCAGCCTCCAGGCTTCCCTGAAGCCTTCTCCTGACCGGGGTTGGCGATTCAGTCCAGGACAGCCTAGCTTTCCAGCTTGGTCCCCTCAGCTTCAGATGGACCTCACCACCGTGACGAGACGGAGTGCCTCCTGTCTCTTGCAGCTTTGCCCCTCTCCGTCTGGGGGCCCTCATGGCTTGCAAGGCAGCCCAGGAGGAAGCCATGGGCTCCTACCCCACAGCAAAGTCATGGCTCAACCAGACCCCACACCAAGCTGGCCACACTTGAGAACCTGATATTTTTGTAGTTGGTATGCCCTTAGAGATTATGAAAGAGGTTAGTGTGCTCTCTGTAATAAACTTGTGCTTGAGAAGCAGTCCTCCTGAGGTGGGGGGTGGGGGCAGGGGATATGTAGGGAAAACCACCCGGACTCTCAGCGAATCAACTGTGTTTGTGGGGCTTGGGTGGGGTTGGGGTATTCTGGTCACATGCTGGGCTGCGTGGAGAGGGCAGAGGGGAACCCGTGGCCACATCCCTTTGGGTGGAGGAGACACTGGAGACCCAGGGTGCCACCCCTGAGCTGTGCGAGTGTGGGCTTTGGAAGTAGGACTGATCCTGGGTCTTCAAGAATGGGCAGGATTTGGGGGGGAGGAGAGATTTCAGGAGAAAGTAATGTGAATAAGAGTATGGAGGTTGGGGTCGGGGGGCTTCCCTAGTGGCTCAGAGGGTAAAGAATCTGCCTACAATGCAGAAGACGGGGATGCAACCCCTGGGTCAGGAAGATCCCCTGGAGAAGAAAATGGCAACCCACTCTAATTCCATGGACAGAGGAGGCTGGTGGGCTACAGTCCATGGGGTGGCAGAGAGTTGGACAAGAATGAGTGACTCACACACACATGGAGGTGGGAGGAGACTGGCCTGCAAAGGGAAGGGCTGCTGAGGGGGTCCCCCTCTCTTGCTGGGGGTTGGCTGAGGGGGTTGACTCCTGTGGGGCTGGGGCTACCGACAGTGGGGCAAGTGTGGCCACCCCACACACCTGGATCAGTGGGGCCTCAAGAGATGTCTGTACAGCTAATGAAGACCACCCCCCACCACATTCCCAAACCCAAACTACAGCCTCAAACTGGCAGGAAGCCAGGTGGGGCCAGGGAGCTCCAACCCACCTTCAAGGGTGCCCAGGAAGAGGGCAAGGGAGGCAGAGATGATCCCACTGAAGCCCATTGAAAAATGTATTCCTAGCCCTGTGTCTGTGATTGACAGGGTCTGTCCTTACTATGGAAACAGTCGTGAGAGTGTGATCAGGCTGGGACACTGGACACTCAGGGCTGTGAGCCAGAGGAGGGGGCCTAGTCCAGTTTGGGGGGTGAGGGAAAAGCATCCAGGTAAGATTTCTGGAGGAGGTGGTACCTAAGCCAAGTCTCAAAAGCTGACTTAGTCAAGTGACAAGCAGGAGGATGTCCAGAGAGATGGAACAGCATAAGTAAATATACAGAGGATGACACATCTCAGAGTGTTCAAGGAACAATTAATTAGCTGTTCCCATAGGGGTGGGGAGAGGTGACTTCAGAGAGCCAGTCAGAGGGGCCAGGAATGTCTGACCAGAGACTCCAGCTTCACCCTGAGGACACGGGGGCCACAGGTGACTTTAAAACAAGCGAGTGGCTAGTTTAATCAGGGTACAAATGTTCCCCAGCTGCCCCCGACTCAGGTCTTAGGCCCACATCCTACAAGAAGCCAAGCCTGCTCAGCAGTGAACAGAGCCAGAGGTGTCAAGGGGTCCATGCTGGGTTAGGATTATAAGGCCTTAGATACTCCGAGTCAATGGAACTCTTGACATTACCATGTCCTACCCCATCCTTTGTTTTCTGAGGAAACCAAAGTCCAGAGATGGGCAGTGACTTGCCCAAGGTGACCCAGCACGGGGGACTTGGCTCCATCCTGCTGTTTTCCATCGGAGGTGAGGTCATCCTCGACCTGTGCTCTGGTGACAGCAGCTCAGCGGGAGCTGCAAGCTGACAGGGGGGATGGGGAGATACTGTGTGTAGAAGGAGGGGGAAGGGGGCTGGCCAGACTCCAAGTCTCACAGCTGCTACCCTACGTTCCTGGGCCTCCCTGTCTCCACTTTGCTGGTCTCAGCAGTTCTGGGGGCTCTGGTCAGAGGCTTGCAGAGCTTCTCTCAAGGCTCTTGTCCCTAAGCATAGCACCCTTTAATCTGGAAAGGGGTGGGGTTGGAGACAGCAGGGCGCCTAGATCCAGACAAAACTCGAGGCAGACGCAGGGGAGCATCAGAAATGCTATTTATTTCTCTGCCGCCCCCAGGCTGGCTAGTCTCTCCCGAGGTTGTGGGGGAAGGCAGGCGATAGATGTGTACCTGGAGAGGAAGGCAGGGCAGGAATCCAGGATGTTGGGGCACACCAAGGGAGGAAGAATTGGAGATGAGCACCATCCTGGGCCTTCTAGTCCTGTCTGAGGGCAGAGACTCCCCAGCCCTCAAGTCGTTAGACAACACGAAAGGTCAGCAGGAGCTCAAGCAGGTCAGAGAGCCTCCAAGCCACGCCAGCCACTTGCTCTGTGCCTAATTCTACATCTCCCGTGCCCATCTGCTTCAGGCTACTTCCCCGCCCAACCCCAAGCCCCAGGCCCTGACCAGAGCCTTTGAGAGCTTGTCAGTCCCAGTGCTTGGAAGTCCTTCAGTGAGGCTCCCCCTGGGTGGTTAGGGCATCACCTGGTCGGCATGCTACCCGCGAGACAGAGGAGCATGTGCAGTGTGGTTAGCAGCAATTAGCACCGTAGACGGTGAGTTAGGGGATTCAGTTCCATCCTAGTCACTAGCTTTGAGCAAGTCTAGAAGTGGGGTTGCTGAGTGTCCCAGAAGGGGTGAGAAGGGGAGGTAGGAAGGTGGGAAGTCCCTGATGCAGGCTCCAAGAATTGCTACCCTCAGGCCCCCGCACCACTTGTGAGGGACAGCCAGCGGTCAGGGCAGGAGTCAGCAAGCCCTCAGGTAGGGGTAGGGCTAGAAGGAAGCGAGGAAGAGGAGCAGGAGGCTCTGGCCCAGCAGAAGCAGCCCAGGGGGCTGCTTCCCAGAGACCCCTTCTGCTGTTGCTGCAGCCTCGGGGCCCCTGGCGCGGCTGAGGTAGATGATGACCACATTGTCCTCTGGGCCCGAGGGCTGCACCTCATTGTCGGCCGTGTAGCAGACCTTCCCCTCGGCCGCTTTGCCCTGAAACCTGTGCCCCAGTGCGTCCTCGCCACCCTCACCTGGTGTGGCCAGGGCCACATTTACCGAGCTCTCTGCGCTGCCCAGCTCGTTGGTGGCCAGGCAGCTGTAGGTGCCCTCGTCCAGCTTGCCAAAGTCAGGGATGAGCAGGCTGCCATTGGCAAAGGCTTGGAAGCGTGGGCGGCTGCTGGCTGCCAGGACACCAGGCAGGGCATGCCCATCGGCACCCACGTTGGGGCTAGCGATCTCCACAGTGCCACCGGGTGTCTGGATGTGCCAGTGGAGCTGAGGGGCCGGCTGCCCATCCACGTCACAGTGCAGTGCCAGCACGAAGCCCGGACGCAGCTCGGCCCCATCCTGGCTGGGCTGGTAGGTAAGCTGCACCGACGGTGCGGAGCAGGGCAGCGGCAGCAGGCGGTTCAGCCGCGTGCCCTTGAGCACGTGGGGCGAAGTGCAGGTGATGTTGTCCTGCTCTGGGATGGACACGGCCGTGGTCAGGGCCCACGTCTTGAACCACACGATGCTGCAGGTACAGTCGAAGGGGTTGTCATTGATCTGCAGGTGAGACAGTGCAGTGAGCGGGGCAAAGGTGCCCTCGGCCAGCGTGTGCAGGCGGTTATGGTTGAGCTGCAGCGAGCGCAGGGCGTGAAGGCTGCGGAAGGCGTCGCGAGGGATGAAGGTCAGCTCGTTGCTGTCCATCTTGAGCAACTGAAGGGCGCTGAGGCTGTGCAGGTCGCTCCAGGCAAAGTCGGAGATGAGATTGTGGCTGAGATCCAGGCTCTTGAGTTGGCTCAGAGAGGCCAGGGCACCTGCGGCCACGCTGCGGATCTCATTGTGGGCTAGCCACAGCGACTGCAGCCGGGGCACCTCCCTAAAGGCGCCCCCCGGCAGGCTTGGCAGCTGGTTGGCCGATAGACTCAGCGTGGTCACATTGGCCGGGAAGCCGGATGGTATGGCCTGCAGGTCACGGTAGGCACAGTCAGCAATGTGGAAGCCGTACTTCTCCCCACATTCACAGGGCTCTGGACAGGCCTGCGCCAGGCCCACGAGGACCACCAGGCACAGCAGACGCAGCTTCTGCATCCTGCAGAGAAGGACATGCCTACAAGGTGACCCCCAAAGACCCACAGAAGGCAATTGTCCCTCTCAGCACCCCGACACAGAGCTCTTCCCCATCAGAAGGCCCTGCCCACATAATCCAGGTAAGACACCCCCCACACCACCTAGCCCCCCACCCCCATTCTACAGAAAGGGAAACTGAGGCCCACAGAAGGTCCAGGACTTGCCCGAGGTCACGCAGTCAGGAGCGGGAGAAGACAGGATGGAAGAGGACCCCAGCTCCTTCTCTGAGCCGAGAGCTCTCCCTGCCTCGGCTGGCTCCTAGCTGACTTTGTGACTTGAAATCTGTTTTCCAGCCGCTTCCTCCCCCAGCATTTGGCAGAGCCTCCCTCCTGCCCTCCCACATCCTGGCCACAGCCCCTCCCCCTGGAGCCCCCCAAAGGTATGCTCTGCCCCCTGGCCTAGACAAGGCCTCTTGTGCAGTGCACACCACCCCCATCCACCCCACCCACTGCTCTCCCGCTCCTACCAGCCGTGACCACAGCACACACCAGACCCTTTCTACAGACTCACACCCTTGGCCTTTTCGGTTCAAACTACACCAGGCAGCTGCCTAAATAAACCCCTGCCAGGACCTCTCAGCTGGCTTGGATGAGGCCAGTGGCTCAACCCAAATACTGCTGGGGTTTCCAGAGCTGTGGTTGTTAGAGGGATCCGTGGCCTCTGAACAGATCCGAGCAAGGGATTGTCTGAGCACCCCGAACCAACAGGAAAGTGCCCAGACCCCGTGCCCAGTAGACTGCTTTCTCCTCCCACTGGCCCTTAGAGCCCTTTTGCTGCTGACTTACCTTCAAACTACTCTTTTTTAGTCAAGCAGAGCTTCTTCTAAGATGGAACCAATAAGCAACAAAGAAAGAGTTAGTCCTGGACAGTCTGCAGGGCCAAGGGAAGATAACGATGCTGGAGGAAGGGGCAGCCTGATCCCTGTCCCACCTTCAGTCTGCACACCTGGGCCTGCCCTTATCCAGACAGGGTGCCTGAGACCATCTGTTGAAACAAGGCTGCAGGAAGAGAACCCAGGCAGTCTGTTTACTCCCTCCTTCCAGCAAAACTGCCTCTCTGCAGCAACAAGGACCCGTGTTTCATAAGTGACACCAGAAACTTGAGGGGGAAAAGATGCCAAATTTTTTGTTTTTTTTTCTTCTCTCTCTCTCTCTCACTCACTTTTAGCAGCTTCAACTTCCTTAAAGACACAGCACTAGCTGGACAGGACCCAAGAAAAGATGGAGCCGGAAGGACTTTTTGGGAGGGAGGGGTGAGAAATTGAATCCCATGGAAGGTGGGGGACTTTTAACCTCACTTTGAACAGGAGAAAAAGGAGAGGGCATTCTCCAAGTTGGGACCATGTGAGGAACTGTGTGTGCATGTCTGAGTGTGGGTGTGACATCTCTGTGTGTGGATGAGTTTGTATGTGTGTGTGTGTGTATGGATGTGGGTGTGAGATCATGTATGTGTGAATTTGTGTGTTTGAGTGTGTGTATTTGTGCAGGTTGTGAGGTTGTCTTCGTGTGTTTGTGTGGATGTGCGTGAGTCTAATTCGTATATTTGGGCATGTGTGTGTGTGTTTATGTGTACAAATGAATGTGCATCTCTGTGAGCGTGTGTCTGTGTGGGTGGTGGGTGTGTTTCAGTGAAAAGCTGAGGCCAAAGTGTATAAAACACCCACCGTGATGCAGAGGCTCAGGGAGAAGCCAAAACTTGAGACTTGTTTTTGTAAGAAAACACATCCTCCTCACCAGCCCGCCGCCCCAAGTCACGCCTGCCTGCTGGCTCCAAGGCTGGGCTGCCCTAAACACTTGAAGTCCCTGGAGGTCTCTGGATGAGCCAGCTGGGAGAGGAGGGCGGAGGCAGGCAGGGGTGTGACTGCACTCCAGTCGGGTAAAAGGAAGCTCCGGACAGGAATCGGCCGGGCTTCAGCTTTCTGATGGGGATTCTGAGGCACTCAGGCACAGAGATGGTTCTATCACCCAGCAGCCAGGTGAGGTTGAGGACCTTGCTCCTTCTGTAATATTTTCTCTGCTGCTACTGCTGCTAAGTCACTTCAGTCGTGTCCGACTCTGTGTGACCCCATGGACGGCAGCCTACCAGGCTGCCCCGTCCCTGGGATTCTCCAGGCAAAAACACTGGAGTGGGTTGCCATTTCCTTCTCCATATTCTATCTGGGGTCTCCCAAAGGACCTGAAACCCCACCGTTGGTGCTGCTTGTTTGGAGAGGCAGCATCGCTCTCTGAACTCCACTGTCCCAACTCTAACTGCCTTCCGGGGGAGGAGACTTACACTCAGTTCTTGTTTCATGTATATATATATATTTTATTTCTCTGAAGCTAATAATAGCCTTTAAAAAAAAGTGTCCTTCTATCTGCATTGTCTATTTCTTTAAGTTGCTTTTATTTTTCCCCCTGTTAGTTTTACTTGTTTAGAACTGTCTTTCCTTTTAGAGGTTTTCTCAGTTAACTCATTCAACATAAATTATTATATTATACATAAATGTATTCTCACATGTTTAAAGGGAGATCCCTCTACTAGGGAGGAAGCCTGTTGAAGGCAGACTACTTGTTCTCCCAGTTGTTAATCCCTGGCACAAGAGAAGATGCTCAATAAATAGCTCTTGACTCAATGAGTGGGTAAGTTGGGTGAGCATCAGATGCCAGAAAAGAAAGCACTTTGGAGGTTCCCTTCTCCACACCCTCTTTTACAGATAGAGACTCTGGGTCCAGACTGGGTTCCTTAGGACATTGTAAGGCTCTCTTACACAATGTAGGGGACCCACTTCCCAGGTGGCACTAGTGGTAAAGAACCTGCCTGCCAACGCAGGAGACATAAGATATGTGGGTTCAATCCCCAGGTTGGGAGGGAATGACCACCCACTCCAGTACCCTTGCCTGGAGAATCCCATGGATGGCAGAGCCTGGCAGGCTACGGTCCACAGGGTCGCACAGAGTTGGACATGACTGATTGACTTAGCATGAGCATGAGCGTGTGTGGGGGATCCGCACTCTG
Source organism: Tragelaphus eurycerus (assembly GCA_935064755.1). Lineage (NCBI taxonomy): Eukaryota > Metazoa > Chordata > Mammalia > Artiodactyla > Bovidae > Tragelaphus > Tragelaphus eurycerus. The sequence goes on along the minus strand of CAKXYN010000120.1, from coordinate 4,845,514 downwards.
TTGGGTGTGTGAGCATGTTACCGGCCTTCCTAGGGGTCCTTGCACCTCATTCCACATTATCAAAGACCTTGATGGTAACCCAGCGCTAGGCCATCCTCAGAATCCCATGCAGAACAGCTGGGGGTGGGGATGTGGGGGGAACAGGGGCTACGGCAGGAGAAGCAAGAGTAACCTGCCCACCGAGTCTGCACCCATTAGTCACTGACAACCCTCCTCCATCTGCCCAGATCCCATCACTTCCTGAGGGTAAAAGGGGGCAGCATGACCCACCTCTCCCAGGAAGGACAAGACAAGGGCCACCAGGACGCAGTGGGCCTCTACTAAGAAGCATCTCGTGTCCTCCAAAGTGCTTCACAGTGGGCCACGTGGGGCCACCCACCACAGAGCCTGAGAAGCAGTGGCACGCCTCCAAGGGGCTTATCACCTCCTAGGCAGCCCCTCTGCTCTCCCCATGCCATCATCTTATCAAGTTCTTCCTGCAAAGCCCATCCCACAGGAGATGATGTGAGAGGTAAGGACACAGCTGGGAGTCAGCTCCCCTTTCTCTTCCCAGGCCAGGAGCTCCCTGGGGGCCTGGAGATGGCGGTCCTTGGTAAGTGTGTGGACACCCTGACTGTCCCTAGATCACAGGTGTGGGCATAAAGGCCCAGGCCTAGAGAGCATCTCTCAGACCCCAAACCTCTGCACCATCCCTGGATACCCGGCAGCCCTTCAACAGTGGAAGGGAGAATTGGGAGGTGGGGAGTGGGAGGGAAGGAGTCAGGTCTGGAAGCCCTTCCTGCCTGCCGCATTCTGGCTCCTGCGGGCCTCAGGGTAGAGTGCCGGCAGTCCTGGGATGCGGGGCTTTCGGGGCTTTGGGTGTTAAAGTCCAGACGGTCCCAGGCCAGCTGAACAGCTGATCGCCCTAACAGGGGAGGTGGTGCTCGCCTCTTTCCAGAGTTTTTCTTCTGGCTCCCCCTTCTCCAGCCTTCCTTGGAAGCCCAGCCCTTTCTCCTCCCATCCCTCCAGCTTCTCCTTCCCTGGGGCAGGGCAGCCAATCCCTCCCCAGCTGCAGTGGCTCAGCCCGCCTGAAGCCCCCACCCCAAAGAGGCCTCACTCCTACTGAGTGACCAGAGCCACGTCAGCTTTTCCTGGAAGGCAAAGAAAGATCCTGGAGAGAGAGAGAAAGAAAATAGAGTGAGAAAGTGAGAGCCTAGCAGAGAGGGAACCGGAGGGAAGCTGAGAGACCAAGGAAAGAGAGACAGAGAGATGGGGGAGGGGTGAAAGAAAACTCAGAATCACCAAGAGCCAGGGTTAGAGTGAAGGTAGAGAAAGGAAGACACAGCAAAGGAGATGGAGAGAGAGGGTCTGGTGGGCCTGGAAATCAGCTTTGAGAGGAAGGAGACAGCACGCACTCACATGCATGGGCAGCTGTGGTAGGACTTTGCCATCATGCCAAGAGGGCAGGTGGGTCTTGATCCCAACCTCACTCCCTCTCCACACAGCTTGTGGGAATAACTGGGAGGGAGCTCAGCTGCTCCTAGAGGGACTTGGGTAAGCCTGTGGGTCTCCCTCGAAGAAGAGTCTGTCCTAGGCCATTGAGAATAGTTTCTCTTTTTCATGTGGGAGTCAGATGAGACTGTCTGATGTCCTTCAGCCCTGCTGTTCTAGAATTATCTAATGAATGTCTACCTTGACAGGAGGAGTTTGTGTGCACATGTGTGTTCATGCACAATCATTTCTATTTACATGTACTGTGCTGGTTTTCCATGTGTGCTTGTTGGTACATGCACACTGCAGGTACGAGGGGTAGAGAGCTCGAGCATCAGCTCCTCGTGGGGGCTCCCAAGGCTGTAACTGAAGGCATAGGCCAGGCCCCATCTTCTCACCTCCATCCAGAGGCACCCCCTGCCCAGACAAAGCATGCCTGGCCCCCACCTGACTCTACTCCTGTTTCCTTTCCCACCCTCCACCTTCCTCTCCACACACCCCTCCCCATTGCTCAGGCGTGAGGGTCTCTCACCTAGAGCCAGACATCCTGGAATGTGAAGTCAAGTGGGCCTTAGAAAGCATCACTACAAACAAAGCTAGTGGAGGTGATGGAATTCCAGTTGAGCTATTTCAAATCCTGAAAGATGATGCTGTGAAAGGGCTGCACTCAATATGCCAGCAAATTTGGAAAACTCAGAGTGGCCACAGGACTGGAAAAGGTCAGTTTTCACTCTAATCCCAAAGAAAGGCAATGCCAAAGAATGCTCAAACTACCGCACAACTGCACTCATCTCACACGCTAGTAAAGTAATGCTCAAAATTCTCCAAGCCAGGCTTCAGCAATACGTGAATTTCCAGATGTTCAAGCTGGTTTTAGAAAAGGCAGAGGAACCAGAAATCAAATTGCCAACATCCACTGGATCATCAAAAAAGCAAGAGAGTTCCAGAAAAACATCTATTTCTGCTTGATTGACTATGCCAAAGCCTTTGACTGTGTGGATCACCATGAACTGTGGAAAATTCTGAAAGAGATGGGAATACCAGACCATCTGACCTGCCTCTTGAGAAATCTGTATGCAGGTCAGGAAGCAACAGTTAGAACTGGACATGGAACAATAGACCTGTTCCAAATCAGGAAAGGAAAACATCAAGGCTGTATATTGTCACCCTACTTATTTAACTTACATGCAGAGTACATCATGAGAAATGCTGGGCTGGAGGAAGCACAAGCTGGAATCAAGATTGCCGGGAGAAATGTCAATAATCTCAGATATACAGATGACACCACCCTTGTGGCGGAAAGTGAAGAAAAACTAAAGAGCCTCTTGATGAAAGTGAAAGAGGAGAGTGTAAAAGTTGGCTTAAAGCTCAACATTCAGAAAACTAAGATCATAGCATCTGGTCCCATCATTTCATGGCCAATAGGTGGGGAAACAGTGTCAGACTTTATTTTGGGGGGCTCCAAAATCACTGCAGATGGTGACTGCAGCCATAAAATTAAAAGACGGTTCCTCCTTGGAAGGAAAGTTATGACCAACCTAGACAGCATATTAAAAAGCAGAGACATTACTTTGCCAACAAAGGCCCGTCTAGTCAAGGCTATGGTTTTTCCGGTGGTCATGTATGGATGTGAGAGTTGGACTGTGAAGAAAGCTGAGCACGGAAGAATTGATGCTTTTGAACTGTGGTGTTGGAGAAGACTCTTGAGAGTCCCTTGGACTGCAAGGAGATCCAACCAGTCCATCCTAAAGGAGATCAGTCCTGGGTGTTCATTGGAGGGACTGATGTTGAAGCTGAAACTCCAGTACTTTGGCCACCTGATGCAAAGAGCCGACTCATTTGAAAAGACCCTGCTTCTGGGAAAGATTGAGGGCAGGAGGAGAAGGGGACGATGTAGGATGAGATGGTTGGATGACATCACTGACTCGATGGACATGGGTTTGGGTGAACTCCGGGAGTTGGTGATGGACAGGGAGGCCTGGCGTGCTGCGGTTCATGGGGTCGCAAAGAATCGGACACGACTGAGTGACTGAACTGACTGAACTAAACTGGGGACAGAGTGACAATATGGTGACTGGGGAAGATCTGGGGAGTTGGTATCTGAAAGTCTCCAGAGATAGAAGAAGTGAGCCCTATAGAGTCCAGTTTGAGAAAAGAGCCATAGCAGAGCCCCAAGGTGGGAGCAGGTGATGTGAGAACTGAACATAGGGAGCAGGGTGGAGGGTGGGGCAGATCAGGGAGACACTTTCTGGTTTTCCAGGGTCTGAGGAAGTGAAAGCAAAGAAGAGAAGGAAGAGACCCTCAGTTCAGTTCAGTCACTCAGTCGTGTCCGATTCTTTGCGACCCCATGAACCGCAGCACGCCAGGCCTCCCTGTCCATCACCAACTCCCGGAGTTCACCCAAACCCATGTCCATCGAGTCAGTGATGTCATCCAACCATCTCATCCTACATCGTCCCCTTCTCCTCCTGCCCTCAATCTTTCCCAGAAGCAGGGTCTTTTCAAATGAGTCGGCTCTTTGCATCAGGTGGCCAAAGTACTGGAGTTTCAGCTTCAACATCAGTCCCTCCAATGAACACCCAGGACTGATCTCCTTTAGGATGGACTGGTTGGATCTCCTTGCAGTCCAAGGGACTCTCAAGAGTCTTCTCCAACACCACAGTTCAAAAGCATCAATTCTTCCGTGCTCAGCTTTCTTCACAGTCCAACTCTCACATCCATACATGACCACCGGAAAAACCATAGCCTTGACTAGACGGACCTTTGTTGGCAAAGTAATGTCTCTGCTTTTTAATATGCTGTCTAGGTTGGTCATAACTTTCCTTCCAAGGAGGAACCGTCTTTTAATTTTATGGCTGCAGTCACCATCTGCAGTGATTTTGGAGCCCCCCAAAATAAAGTCTGACACTGTTTCCCCACCTATTGGCCATGAAATGATGGGACCAGATGCTATGATCTTAGTTTTCTGAATGTTGAGCTTTAAGCCAACTTTTACACTCTCCTCTTTCACTTTCATCAAGAGGCTCTTTAGTTTTTCTTCACTTTCCGCCACAAGGGTGGTGTCATCTGTATATCTGAGATTATTGACATTTCTCCCGGCAATCTTGATTCCAGCTTGTGCTTCCTCCAGCCCAGCATTTCTCATGATGTACTCTGCATGTAAGTTAAATAAGTAGGGTGACAATATACAGCCTTGATGTTTTCCTTTCCTGATTTGGAACAGGTCTATTGTTCCATGTCCAGTTCTAACTGTTGCTTCCTGACCTGCATACAGATTTCTCAAGAGGCAGGTCAGATGGTCTGGTATTCCCATCTCTTTCAGAATTTTCCACAGTTCATGGTGATCCACACAGTCAAAGGCTTTGGCATAGTCAATCAAGCAGAAATAGATGTTTTTCTGGAACTCTCTTGCTTTTTTGATGATCCAGTGGATGTTGGCAATTTGATTTCTGGTTCCTCTGCCTTTTCTAAAACCAGCTTGAACATCTGGAAATTCACGTATTGCTGAAGCCTGGCTTGGAGAATTTTGAGCATTACTTTACTAGCGTGTGAGATGAGTGCAGTTGTGCGGTAGTTTGAGCATTCTTTGGCATTGCCTTTCTTTGGGATTAGAGTGAAAACTGACCTTTTCCAGTCCTGTGGCCACTCTGAGTTTTCCAAATTTGCTGGCATATTGAGTGCAGCCCTTTCACAGCATCATCTTTCAGGATTTGAAATAGCTCAACTGGAATTCCATCACCTCCACTAGCTTTGTTTGTAGTGATGCTTTCTAAGGCCCACTTGACTTCACATTCCAGGATGTCTGGCTCTAGGTCAGTGATCACACCATCATGATTATCTGGGTCGTGAAGATCGTTTTTGTACAGTTCTGTTTATTCTTGCCACCTCTTCTTAATATCTTCTGCTTCTGTTAGGTCCATACCATTTCTGTCCTTTATTGTGCCCATCTTTGCATGAAATGTTGCCTTGGTATCTCTAATTTTCTTGAAGAGATCTCTAGTCTTTCCCATTCTATTGTTTTCCTTATTTCTTTGCAGTGATCACTGAGGAAGGCTTTCTTATCCCTCCTTGCTATTCTTTGGAACTCTGCATTCAGATGCTTATATCTTTCCTTTTCTCCTTTGCTTTTTGCTTCTCTTCCTTTCATAGCTGTTTGTAAGGCCTCCTCAGACAGCCATTTTGGTTTTTTGCATTTCTTTTTCTTGGGGATGGTTTTGATCCCTGTCTCCTGTATATTGTCACCAATCTCCATCCATAGTTCTTCAGGCACTCTGTCTAACAGATTTAGTCCCTTAAATCTATTTCTCACTTCCACTGTATAATCTTAAGGGATTTGATTTAGGTCATACCTGAATGGTTTAGTGGTTTTCCCTACTTTCTTCAATTTCTGAATCTGTCCCCTCACCTTGCCTTATTTGTCCCTCTTCTTCTTCTTCTTCTTTTTTTTTTTTTGCTGCATGGCTGTGGGATTTACTGGATTTTAGCTCCCTGACCACAGATTGAACCTGGGCCAGGATAGTGAAAGTCCTAAACCACTGGACCACAAGGGAATTCTCTGTCCCTCTTCCTAACACCTTTGACATACCTGAGTCTAATTCTTCTCCATCTCGCCAGTCTGAGTATGAGCTCCACATGAGGGGGTACTTGGTTCTGTTCACTGCAGTATCCACAGTGCCTGCCAAGGGCCAGTCACTTAGTAGGTGCTCAATAAATAGTGTTGAATGAATTAGTGAAGAAAGACCTCTAGGCTCCTAGCAGGAAGCCTCTGCCTGCAGCCCTCCTCTGTCTGCCCAGGGTCTCACCAGCCCCTCCCTTCTGTGTGGCACTGCCCTCTCTGTCACTGGACACTCTCTAGCTGGCCTTTCTGGTCCCCACCTCCTAGCACCATCCTCACTGCCCTCTCCTGACCTTTCCCTTAGTTCACAGGGAGCATTTTCAGCAGCAGCGCCAACTGGACATATTTCACTGGAATTATTTTTGTTCTTCTGCAGGTCAATCCCACAATTTCCAGAAATTCAGACCTTGGCCACACACCCAGAGCACATAGCAGATGTCCAGTTTTCAGCCCCAGCCCTTCTCCAAGGCTAGAGGTGGGATTGAGGAGTGCTGTGAATGAATGAGGCTTTGAAATAATGTTCCAGACAGGGACCAGAGTTATAGGTCAGGATACCTGTCCCTAAGTAGCTCTAGGGTGCTGAAACAGGCCAAAGGCTGTTTGTTAGGGGTCAGCTTGAAAGGCTAGGTTTGGATGAAGGTGCAAGTTTAGAGGGTGGGACAGGAGTATTTTAAAATCAGGTCTGAAGCAGGGTCTGGGATCCAGAATGGGAGAGTAGCAATGGTTCCTGTGCCTTATTGGAAGGCGAAATCCTTGGCAGTAGGCAGAAGACTACAGACTAATGTAAACAGACCAAAGGAGAAACAGGGAAACAAGGGCAGAGAGAGAAAGAAGAGAGGAGAGAGCAGGCAGCACCGGAACCATGAGAGAGCAGGGTGGGAAAGGTGGTGACAGCCAGGAGGAGCGTGGAGCATCCTGCCAGCAGCGGAAAGCCCTCCAGGTTAATGCTTCCCATTAACTGGCCAGGCTGCAGCACCGATTCCGTGTAATCCTGCTCCATACAAACCTGCAGAAAGAGGTTGCGGGCAGGGCAGCAGGCTTCTCCCAGCCTTGAGGGGTACCAGTGGGAGCACCACCTGGAGATAGAGAGAGGACAGGAGTTCTCGCTGAGGCCGCTGACCATGGGAAAGCAGGGCCACAGGGCTGTGCTGATCTCAGCCTAAGGCCGCCTCTCAGGGGAAGACAAGAGGAGACAGGTGGCTGGCCAAGCTGGCGAGGTGGCCTCGGCTGTAGAGAACTCTGGGAGAGAGCCAGGCAGGACAGAATGCTGCACCATGTAGGGGTGTAGGGGTTGGGAGGAAGGGGTGTGTGCTGGGGGTCAGGAAGATTTGAGGGAGGAGCTTGGAACCTGAATGGTTTTTCATAACAAAGAATGCAAATCGTACAACAGAAAATCAAATGGACAGAGAGGCTTAATATAAAATATTACAGTTCTCTGCCTCCCATCCTTTCCTCCCCTATGCTCTCCAGAGGCGACAAGTTGGAATGGTTTCTGTTTTTAGTTCTGCTGTGGTTACACACATCAGGCCTGCCCAGAACATTTGCAGGGCCTGGAACAAGGGCACATTGGGGGTACACATAGCACGTGTCTAAATATTTAGAAGTTGTAAATCCTGCAAGCTACATAAAGTGTTCTATTCTCCTACCTTGAAAAATGTACTTTCATAACCACTTGAAGGCCAAGTTCAAATTTAGAATTCTTGTACTCTTTGGAGTCCTAGAACTAGACAGGCAGGCAGGGCCCACCCACTGTCTCCCACAGCCCCCAGCTGACAGCTGTCCTGTTTCTCTTCCCACCCCAGGCTCCATCCCGTACCACGAGGGGCCCTATGCAAAGAGAAGTGAATGCCCCAGTCCCCCCACCCAAGCTCTGTCCACATCCCCTGCCTCCCTCAAACTGACTCGGGCCTCAGGGGACATACATCCTGGTGTAGCTCTCCCTCAGGAGGAGTGGTTAGGGTGAGAAGACTTACAGAGATCCTGGAAGTAGGTTCCAGGCTGTTCATTTGGGCAGAGAATTCCCAGGTCTAGAAGTGGGTGCAGGCTCTAGGTGGAAAAGTCCCCTTGAGAGGCATGTGCAAGATGGGATTGCTAGATAAAATACAGGATGTCCATTGAACAGCAATAATTTTTTAGTGTAAGTATGGCCCTAATAGTAAATGAGAGCATACTAATACTGGAAAAAAAAAAAGAACAACAAACATATTTGTTATCTGAAATTCTACTAAACATGGCAGCTCTAGGCTAGAGTCAGAGCAGAGCCTTCTCAAGTGCAGGGCTGGTTAAAATAGTCTTGGTTCTTCCGCTGGTTGCATTTGTTCTCTGAATAGTACCCCTTCCTCCTGCTCCATAGACTGGGGCTGTGTGCTTGCTTTGTCGCTCAGTCCTGTCTGACTCTTTGCTACCCGATGGACTGGAGCCTGCTAGGCACCTCTGTCCACAGGGAGTCTCCAGGCAAGAATACTAGAGTGGTTTGCCATGCCCTCCTCCAGGGGATCTTCCCAACCCAGGGACTGACACTAGGTCTCCTGCATTGCAGGCAGATTCTTTACCATCTGAGCCACCAGGGAAGGAGACACCATCTAGTGCCTTCCCACTAAACAAAATGAGAAATTTACCACTCCTTTCTCTCCTCTTCCCCTCCCCCACACTCATCTACCTCTCAACCTGTCTGTAACACTGTGACATTGAAAAGAAAGATGACATTTAAATGCTGTGTTGAAGTCAAAATTACAACAGTTGCATTTTGTCTTTAGATCGGGCTTTAAAAGTTAAGAAAAATCAATAAACCAATATTACTAGGAGTAAAGTTCACTGCTGAGCAAAGGAATATGTACCCAAGGATGATGTCCTTCCCTTCTGATCTGACGTCGTGATGCCCAGGCCATTTAAAGGGTGGCTAAGAATGCCTCAAGGTCACATGTATTCAGTTTTCTTAGGCTCCATCAAGTACTCGAAGGCTTGCCACATTTTCATTTGCTTTATATTTGGGTGATGGCTTTTTTTGTACAGCTTTTGATTTTCATGGAGTTTCTAATTGCTTTCTTTATTCCTATTGTCAAAAGAATAATGTGCCTTCACCATATTCTAAAAATGACCCTGCTTTGTATACATCTCCTTGTGCTGACATTGCCTCATATTAAAAGCCCCTACTTTCCTTAATGACTTGCTTTATTGATATACGAGCTGCTTCTATTTATTTTTGCTTTTCAAGCAGCTGGAAGCCCTTTGAAACCCTGATGCCTTGTTCAGTTACAGAGCCCAGAATGAGGCCAGGCTTGAGAGGGCACCACTGACTTGATGGACATGAGTTTGAGCAAGCTCTGGGAGTTGGTAATGGACAGGGAAGCCTGGTGTGCTGCAGTCCATGGGGTCACAAAAGTCGGACATGACTGAGCAACTGAACTGAACTGAGAGGGCATCTAATCAAAAGTCCCCTTTAGAAGCCTCAAGCTCCTCCTTGATACTCAATCATAATGTTCCCTCTAGAACACCAATTCTGGGGAAGTTTTTACTCCAAGGAGGCCCATCACTTTGGAGAATTTTGAGGGTATCCTTCTTAGAAGAATTCCAAACATTATTAATGGTTTCTGGAGCCCTATGCCTAGCCCCAGTTCAGTGACTGCCTTCAGGAAGCTTCCAGTCTGTTGGTTTATTTTGCCACTACATGAGGCTCACACACGAAGAAAAACCCAACTGCCCATCCCAGAGAATGAGAGATCTTCTCTGGCTCTTCTCCTTACCGCTTCCTATTGGACACTTGAGACCTCTCTCCTAAGAAGGAAGGCTGGTTGCTGGTGGGAAGAGGGCAGAGAGGGGTTGGAAGGGCACATCGATTGACCCACTCCTCTTTAGGTTGTATGAACCACTAGGAGATAGCCCAAAGGCCAGGGTGGGGGCACTGAATTCAGAGGAAGTGTTGCCAAAATCTTGGTTCTTTGTGAACCAATGGCAAACAGAAATAAGGAGATAGAGTTATGAAGACGGAAAGAGTGGCTTTTTTACTTTGCCAGGCAAAGGGGTAACACAGTAGGCCAATGCCATAAGAACTATACCCCCTATCCCCAGTGAGTAGGGAGAGGTTATATAGTCAGGCCAGAGAAGGCAATGGCACCCCACTCCAGTACTCTTGCCTGGAAAATCCCATGGACAGAGGAGCCTGGTAGGCTGCAGTTCATGGGATTCTCGAAGAGTCGGCCATGACTGAGCGACTTCACTTTCACTTTTCACTTTCATGCATTGGAGAAGGAAACGGCAACCCACTCCAGTGTTCTTGCCTGGAGAATCCCAGGGATGGTGGAGCCTGGTAGGCTGCCATCTGTGGGGTCGCACAGAGTCAGACACGACTGAAGCGACTTAGCAGGGGGTTGTTGACAAGGGGAGGGTGTGTTTAGGATCTTAGGTGGTCCAGCCAGTCTCCTAATCTTGATGAGTCTCTGGTCCTTTAATCTTGCCTCAGGTGGTTTCCTTGCTGTTTCTCCTTTGATTGGCAGATGTTCTAACCTTTGGAACTGAGAGAACATCTTGGGAGCTGGAGTCTTAGCTGGAGTAAGAAATGGAGAACAACAATAAAAAAGCCTCCATGCCCAGGAGTGCACAGGGCCCTGCTTCGCATCAAAAGCACACCCACCCTTGAAACCCTATCTCTTCCAGGCAGTTCCTCTGATGAATTTTAGAGAAGAATCTTCCAGTTTGGGGCTGGAAGGGGATTTGAAAAAATTAATTATACCCCTGATTTTGAAACTATTTACCTCACATTGGGACTCGAACCCAGCCAAAACCCATGGTACCTGGTTTCAGGACTTAATGAAGCTCGGGTTCTTGATGTCTTATTGCAGAAAGAATTCATTGAGACACAAAGTGATAGATAAGAAGTGGATTTATTCAGGTTTAGAAAGGAGCACAGACAAAGTGTGGGCCATGGCAGAGAGAGAGTGTGGCCACCAAATGTGGTGAGGTTAGTTTTTATAGACTGGGTAATTTCATATGCATTATTCCATCTATTTTGGAGAATGGATGGAGGTTTTCAGGAATTGGGCCACTGCCCACTCCTTGCTCTTTTGATAGTGCCGTGGAACTTTCATGGTGCCTCTGGGTGTGTCATTTAGCTTGCTGACTGAGGATCAAGGTCTAGTCTTGTCTGCCATCTTGGTCCCATTTGATTCTAATCAGTTTATGTTGTCTTGGGCTATGTTATTCTTTCAAAAGTTGTGCCCTGTCCTTTTCCCTCCTGTTAGATTTTTAGCCTTTTTTTTTTCTTTCTTACTTGAGGCAGGAATTACCAAAAATTATACCTCAGTTCAGTTCAGTCACTCAGCTGTGTCCAACTCTTTGTGACCCCATGAATCGCAGCACGCCAGGCCTCCCTGTCCATCACCAACTCCCAGAGGTCACTCAGACTCAACAATCATTGAGTCAGTGATGCCATCCAACCATCTCATCCTCTGTCGTCCCCTTCTCCTCCTGCCCCCAATCCCTCCCAGCATCAGAGTCTTCTCCAGTGAGTCAGCTCTTCGCATGAGGTGGCCCAAGTACTGGAGTTTCAGCTTTAGCATCATTCCCTCCAAAGAAATCCCAGGGCTGATCTCCTTCAGAATGGACTGGTTGCATCTCCTTGAAGTCCAAGGGACTCTCAAGAGTCTTCTCCAACACCACAGTTCAAAAGCATTAATTCTTAGACACTCAGCTTTCTTCACAGTCCAACTCTCACATTCTTACGTGACCACTGGAAAAACCATAGCCTTGACTAGATGGACCTTTGTTGGCAAAGTAATGTCTCTGCTTTTCAATATGCTATCTAGGTTGGTCATAACTTTCCTTCCAAGGAGTAAACATCTTTTAATTTCATGGCTGCAGTCACCATCTGCAGTGATTTTGGAGTCCAAAAAAATAAAGTCTAACACTGTTTCCACTGTTTTCCCACCTATTTCCCATGAAGTGATGGGACCAGAGGCCATGATCTTCGTTTTCTGAATGTTGAGCTTTAAGCCAACTTTTACACTCTCCTCTTTCATTTTTATCAAGAGGCTTTTTAGTTCCTCTTCATTTTCTGCCATAAGGGTGGTGTAATCTGCATATCTGAGGTTACTGATATTTCTCCCGGCAATCTTGATTCCAGCTTGTGCTTCTTCCAGCCCAGCATTTCTCATGATGTACTCTGCATAGAAGTTAAATAAGCGGGCTGACAATATACAGCCTTGATGTACTCCTTTTCCTATTTGGAACCAGTCTGTTGTTCCATGTCCAGTTCTAACTGTTGCTTCCTGACCTGCATACAGATTTCTCAAGAGGCAGGTCAGGTGGTCTGGTATTCCCATCTCTTTCAGAATTTTCCACAGTTCATGGTGATCCACACAGTCAAAGGCTTTGGCATAGTCAATAAAGCAGAAATAGATGTTTTTCTGGAACTCTCTTGCTTTTTCGATGATCCAGCGGATGTTGGCAATTTGGTCTCTGGTTCCTCTGCCTTTTCTAAAACCAGCTTGAACATCTGGAAGTTCACAGTTCACATATTGCTGAAGCCTGACTTGGAGAATTTTAAGCATTACTTTACTAGCGTGTGAGATGAGTGCAATTGTCGGGTAGTTTGAGCATTCTTTTGAGCATTCTTTGGAGAAGGCAATGGCACCCCACTCCAGTACTCTTGCCTGGAGAATCCCATGGATGGAGGAGCCTGGAAGGCTACAGTCCATGGGGTCGCTAAGAGTCGGACACGACTGAGCGACTTCGCTTTCACTTTGAGCATTCTTTGGCATTGCCTTTCTTTGGGATTGGAATGACAACTGACCTTTTCCAGTCCTGTGGCCACTGCTGAGTTTTCCAAATTTGCTGGCATATTGAGTGCAACACTTTCACAGCATCATCTTCCAGGATTTGAAATAGCTCAACTGGAATTCCATCACCTCCACTAGCTTTGTTTGTAGTGATGCTTTCTTTTTTTTTTTTTTTTTTTAACTGGCAACGGAGATTTATTTAAACTGTTAGCCAACAGGAACAGGAACTTGTACAACCACCGCAGTAAACGAGGCTTCTTGGAGAGTGGGGGAGAATGGCAGCCGGGGCTTCCCCACCACTCAGGAAACTTGGAGACTCAACTCCGGAAAGGTCGCTGGCTTCAGCTCTGGCTCAGCACGAGTCTTGAACAGATCAATAAGTTATTTCCTTCAAACCTAGTTCGCTTCCTCCTTTGGTGGCCCAGCAAAGGCAGTAATGCTGCATGAGCTGTTCAAGAAGCTCCATTTCATCCAGGAATTCAAGGGACTCTATTCTGATCACTTCTGCACGAGGCAACCTGCTGTACAATTCCATCATGTCGATGGCTGACGCTGACTCGCACCCGCTGGACAGGAGCCGTTCTCTCTGCGACTCCAGGGACTTGCAAGTCTCCATTCCGGCCAGGTCACACTGTCGTCTCCGCAGGTTCTCGATCATGATCTGCCCAAACCGGTCACCCATGTTTACCTGTTCGTAGTTTATGAACATGGCAGCCTCAAAACTGTTGGCGGCCCACTTGAGGAGGTTTGCAGACTGCTCTGGAGTCATGTACACCAGCACACATTCAGCTATCAGGAGGGTTGGCAATTGTGTACTCATGTTACATTTCTTTAACTTCTCTTCCAGGTCAGCTATATCTCGGAGATCTGCTCCAATGATGGCATATCTTGTTGAATCCAACATGTGCCCATCCATTTGAAGTGTGTCCTCTGAATGCAAGTCTAAAATGGGTTTTGATAGGAGAGGTTTCAGTTTGATGCTGTGCAGCTTTCTCGTGACTATCATCGGAAAGTCGATTTCAAAATATTTTCTTGGTAGAAGATCTTCATCCTTTAACATCCAGAAGGTGGTATCCATCCCGGCCCCAAGATTTAGAATTTGACAATTACATTCTGTCTTCTGTAGAAATGCCTTTGTAAGCTGACTGACGCCATGGACTCCAGCGAAATATCCTCGGTTAATTTCAGGTGCCTTCCTCTCTTTAGAGAGTCTCACCAAATGCTGGATGTAAGGGTCCTGCCAGTAGCCAATGCTCACTGCAAACCTCTTGCATATAGAAGCATCTTCGCAAGTGCCGTGCATGCCCTCGTCGTCCGTGTCGGTAGGGGAAGAACAGGTGGTGAAAGAGGGCCTCCTCAGGCTAGCAGCCATGGGTGTGGAGGTTTCGGGGTGGTGCGTCCACCGGACACATGAAAGCCGGATCGACGGACGCCTGAGGAAAGAGTGAGCGGGAGAGAAAGCAGGAGAGAGGGGCTGGGCCTGTAGTGATGCTTTCTAAGGCCCACTTGACTTCACATTCCAGGATATCTGGCTCTAGGTGAGTGATCACACCATTGTGATTATCTTGGTCATGAAGATCTTTTTTGTACAGTTCTTCTGTGTATTCCTGCCACCTCTTCTGTTTCTGTTAGGTCCATACCATTTCTGTACTTTATCGAGCCCATCTTTACATGAAATGTTCCCTTGGTATCTCTAATTTTCTTGAAGAGATCTCTAGTCTTTCCCATTCTGTTGTTTTCCTCTATTTCTTTGGATTGATCGCTGAAGAAGGCTTTCTTATCTCTTCTTGCTATTCTTTGGGACTCTGCATCCAGATGTTTATGTCTTTCCTTTTCTCCTTTGCTTTTCGCTTCTCTTCTTTTCACAGCTATTTGTAAGGCCTCCTCAGACAGCCATTTTGCTTTTTTGCATTTCTTTTCCATGGGGATGGTCTTGATCCCTGTTTCCTGTACAACGTCATGAACCTCCGTCCATAGTTCATCAGGCACTGTATCTATCAGATCTAGGCCCTTAAATCTATTTCTCACTTCCACTGTATAATCATAAGGGATTTGATTTAGGTCATACCTGAATGGTCTAGTGGTTTTCCCTACTTTCTTCAATTTCAGTCTGAATTTGGCAATAAGGAGTTCGTGATCTGAGCCACAGTCAGCTCCTGATCTTGTTTTTGTTGACCGTATAGAGCTTCTCCATCTTTGGCTGCAAAGAATATAATCAATTTGATTTCAGTGTTGACCATCTGGTGATGTCCATGTGTAGAGTCTTCTCTTGTGTTGTTGGAAGAGGGTGTTTGCTATGACCAGTGCATTTTCTTGGCAAAACTCTATTAGTCTTTGCCCTGCTTCATTCCGTATTCCAAGGCCAAATTTGCCTGTTACTCCAGGTGTTTCTTGACTTTCTACTTTTGCATTCCAGTCCCCTATAATGAAAAGGACATCTTTTCTGAGTGTTAGTTCTAAAAGGTCTTGTAGGTCTTCATAGAACTGTTCAACTTCAGCTTCTTCAGCATTACTGGCTGGGGCATAGACTTGGATTACTGTGATATTGAATGGTTTGCCTTGGAAACGAACAGAGATCATTCTGTCGTTTTTGAGATTGCATCTAAGTACTGCATTTCAGACTCTTTTGTTGACCATGATGGCTACTCCATTTCTTCTGAGGGATTCCTGCCCACAGTAGTAGATATAATGGTCATCTGAGTTAAATTCACCCATTCCAGTCCATTTCAGTTCGCTGATTCCTAGAATGTTGACATTCACTCTTGCCATCTCTTGTTTGACCATTTCCAATTTGCCTTGATTCATGGACCTGACATTCTAGGTTCCTATGCAATATTGCTCTTTACAGCATCGGATCTTGCTTCTATCACCAGTCACATCCACAGCTGGGTATTGTTTTTGCTTTGGCTCCATCCCTTCATTCTTTCTGGTGTTATTTCTCCGCTGATCTCCAGTAGCATATTGGGCACCTACCAACCTGGGGAGTTTCTCTTTCAGTATCCTATCATTGCCATTCTTTAAACACCATGTGCCAGACCTTTCATACAAACTATCTCCTTAAAGCCACACAAAACATAGGCATTTTTATTACCCATTCTAGAGAAGAGAGGTCTTCCCTGGTAGCTCAGCTGGTAAAGAATCCGCCTCCAATGCAGGAGACCGTGGTTCGATTCCTGGGTCAGGAAGATATCCTGGAGAAGGGATAGACTACCCACTCTGGTATTCTTAGGCTTTCCTGGTGGCTCAGATGGTAAAGAATCCACCGGCAATGCAGGAGACCTGGGTTTGATCCCTGGGATAGGAAGGTCTCCTGGAGGAGGGCATGGTAACCCACTTCAGTATTCTTGCCTGGAGAAGCCCCATGAATAGAAGAGACTGGTGAGCTACAGTCCATGGGGTCATGAAGAGTCAGACACAACTGAGCGACTAAACACAGAGAAGGGAACACTGAGGCTCAGGTTAAGAAATTCGTCAATGTCCCCTTGCTTAGGAAATAAGGGGACCAGAGTGCAAACTCTCTCCGGTTCTCAAGGGGCCTGACAGTCTGGATCAATTTTGGCTTCATCAGGAAAGAGGAGGATAAGAGACGTAAAGGTGGAATTTGACCAAAATCCTAGCCACCAGAAGGCCAGTGTGAGGAAGGGAGCCAGGCCCCCACAGCCCATTGACTTTTCTCGTGTGGGCACCTAGGAGCCCGTGAAGATGGCTGGATGTGAGAACTACAGGACAAGAGCTGGGATTTCTGAATTTGGCATCTGGTGCAGAGGAGATAGATCAGCAAGGCAGGAGAGAAGGGGGCTGGGGTGCAGGGAGAGTTGTCAGGAGGTTGTGTCAATCACCCAGAGGAGAAGCAGTAGGAAGAGGGGAGCGGTGGAGTGGGCAGGGGTGAGGGGCAGTGAGGAAATAACCAGATGGGAACAAGTCAGGCCTGTACTTGGGGTTGTTGCAGGAAGGGGGACCCCTTCCAAGGCCCGAGAGTGGGTTCTTGTCTAACACTTGGAAATGAATTGTCTGAGGAGGCACATGTGCTGACAAAGCAAGAGACTTTATTGGGAAGGGGCGCTCAGGCAGAGAACAGAAGGGTAGGGGAACCCCAGAGAACTGCCCTGCCTCATGGCTCGCAGTCTCAGGTTTTATGATGGTGGGATCAGTTTCTGGGTTGTCTTTGGCCAGTCATCCTAACTCAAGATTCTTCCTGGTGGCACACACATTGCTCAACCAAGATGGATTCCAGCGAGAAGGATTCTGGGAGGTGGTAGGATGCATGGTGTCTCCCTTTGACCTTTCCTAAACTCTTCCGGTTGGTGGTGGCTTGTTAGTTCCATGTTCCTTACCAGGACCTCCTGTCTTAAAATAACTCACACAAATGAGTTACTATGGTGCTTGGCCAGGGTGGGTGGTTTCAGTCAGTGTGTTTCTGCTGACAGGTTGAGCAAAGGGGCTTCCCCTGGGCTGGCAGAGAGGGCAGTCACTGTTTCTGAGCAAGGTTCACAAAGGGATGGTGAGAGGGAGCAGCTTCAGTGGCCCAGAGACCCTTGTTCATTCACTCTGCAGCATCCACTGGGCTCCTGTGATGAGGCAGTTTCTGGGGCAGAGGGCAGGGGATGAGGTGGACAGCAGGCTGCCTTCATAGAGTTTATGAAAGTCCCTGAGAGTGAACTCTCTGAGCAAGAGTTCTTACCCTCTCCCCCATTCCTTCTTTCCTTTTGAGAACTTTTAGGGTTTCGGGTGTGAGCTTCTAGAGGAGGGGAGAGTCTGGCTGATCCCACTTCCTGTTCCTCCCCAGCTGCAAACTGATTCTTTACCCAAAGTTATATGCAATCCCCAGGGCCCTTCCCACACCTGTCCCATTCTCCAATTTCACTGGGGGGCTTCTTTTCTTTCTGTTTTCTTTTTGTCTCAGTTCCATTCAAGGCAGTTGTGCACGTCCATCAGAATGACTGCTGTGAAATGTTAAAGCAGTGAAATAGCACTATTCACCTATTAGAATGGCTGAAAAGGAATATTAAAAAAAAAAAAAACAACTCTAAAATAATCAGGTGCTTGCTGGGATGCGGAGCAGCTTGTACAAGGCTGGGGGAATGCAAAATGGCACAGCCACTTTGGGAAACAATACAAGAGCTTACCTTTATATTTAGTGTACAACCTATCAGTTCTACTCTTAGGGAGGTACTCAATAAAAATAAATATACATGTTCATACGAAAACCTGCATGCATATGTTTAAAATAGCACTATTCATAATCACCCAATACTGAAACAACATCAGGTAGTGAATGAATTAAAAGAAACAACAGGCATACATCCATAATATGAAATCAGTTCAGTTCAGTTCAGTTTAGTCGCTCAGTCGTGTCCGACTCTTTGCGACCCCATGAATAGCAGCACGCCAGGCCTCCCTGTCCATCACCAACTCCCAGAGTTCACTCAGACCCACGTCCATCGAATCAGTGATGCCGTCCAGCCATCTCATCCTCTGTCGTCCCCTTCTCCTCCTGCCCCCAATCCCTCCCAGCATCAGCGTCTTTTCCAATGAGGCAACTCTTCGCGTGAGGTGGCCGAAGTACTGGAGTTTCAGCTTTAGCATCATTCCTTCCAAAGAAATCCCAGGGCTGATCTCCTTCAGAATGGACTGGTTGGATCTCCTTGCAGTCCAAGGGACTCTCAAGAGTCTTCTCCAACACCACAGTTCAAAAGCATCAATTCTTCAGCACTCAGCTTTCTTCACAGTCCAACTCTCACATCCATAATGACTACTGGAAAAACCATAGCCTTGACTAGACTGACCTTTGTTGGCAAGGTAATGTCTCTGCTTTTCAATATGCTATCTAGGTTATGGAATACTTCCTAGCAATAAAAACATTGAATAACTGATACACATGACATGGATGAATCTCAGAACCATTATGCTGAATGACAAACAGGATGACCAACTTTTCAAAAAGTCTAAGACAGCTATGCCATACCAGACCAAAAAATAAATGTATAACAATATCATATGTAATAAATAAGTATATACATATGAGCTATTACTTTTAAAATTTTACAATACAAGTATAAAAATAGGTTTTTATTTGAAATTATGTGTTATTCTATATATTTTACTTTCTGTTACCCAAAAGCTATCATTTAAACAATAGTAGCAACGGTGGTCATTAATAGTAGAACTAGGCATGTAGTAAGTGTGAGAAAAACTATAAAAACATTTTTGTACTCTTCATATCCTCTGACATAGCAGTTTATCTTTTTAAACTCTATTGGATATTTAAACTTTATAAGTTAATCATATATTCTTAAGATACAGACATGTAAGACTTCTGAAAGGAATACTCTATAAATTTAATAGTATCAGTTAAACAAAACAGATATTGCCTGTACTTAATAAAAAGTAACAAAGATGCTTTTCCTTCTGTCCCATGATATGGTGGCATATTTTTACTCTTTCAGCTTCTTTTACCAATGACACCTCTCTGAAATGCCTGCAGCCTTTGTGACAGCCTTCTTTTCCTTTACGTAGTGGTGAAATGGAATAGAGACAAATAGAGTTTAAACAGTTAAACACTTTGACCTGCAGTTCTGCTCTTCTCAAGCCTCACTCTACAGGGTCCCAGTGTTGGCTCAGTGTGACAACACCGTGCTGGGTAGCCTCTCAAGAAAAGTGTGTGAGCCTGGAATACTTAGGATTTTACTTATTTGCATCAGCAGAAATTTGAACTTGTAGAAATTAATTTCCACCTCTCCAAAAATGCCCTTCCTCTTTGTACCTACAAGCTTATTTTGGGAGACCAGCTGCTTGTCAGTCCTTTGTGTCTATAAATTCATCCCATATGTTCTCCATGTCTAAAACATCCATCACTTTATTTTATTTAAATACTTACTAATCTGATTTGTTTATCTGGGTCTGGTCTTAGATGCAGCATGAGGGATTTTTTGTTGTGGCACGTGGGCTTTTCTCTAGTTACCATACAGCGTGTAGGATCTTAGTTCCCCAACCAGGGATTCAACCCATGTCCCCTGCATTGGAAGGTGGATTCTTAACCACTGGACCACCAAGGAAGCCTTAAATGTCCATCATTTTAAAACATCTTGAAGCATATCGAATGTCATCACAAGTTAAACCTCTTTTCTTAGGAAAAGTGGTTCTAAAGCACAGAGGCCATTTGAACTTGTGAAACTGAATTTGGATTTCAAATGAGTGAGGGCAAAAGAATTCAGAAAGTCCTGTTCAGCTTGGCTGTCCTTTACTGATGATAATTTTTTGAATTCCGAAGCAGCCTCCAAGAAATGAGTCATTTCATTGAGTCAAGTCATTTCACTTCCAAGAAATGAGTTATTTTTTTCATTAGGTGAGCTTCTGCCCAACCTGCACCTGAGTGGAACTAGTCAGGTGCGCTCCATTTATCCTTTTCTGCAACTTCTTCAAAGATCATCAGACAATTGTGGAGAAATGGCATATAGATTTCCATGTCACAGTAACCCCTTTCTCCACTCTTATCCTCAGTATATTTGAGGAGGGGTGGTGGTCAAGGGCATGCCTCACAGCTTTCAGGATCTCAGTTCCCCGACCAGGGATTGAACCCCGGGCCACGGCAGTGAAAATCGAGAATCCTAACCACTAAGCCACCAGGAATTCCCTCTCAGTGTATCTCTAAGTTAGAGAAGGACATTCTTCTGATCCCACACTTGAAAAGTGTTATTTTATAGTAGGTCAATATTTTAATGTCTATTCCATAAGATGTCTCGTAAGCGTATGCCTAAGGAGGCTATCTTCTTCTGCTTCTATAGATTAAAAATCTCATTGAGTGCTTCTTCATGCTTTCAGGAAATGGAAAAGTGACCTAAACTTTTATCATGAAAATCTCAATATCCTAGGTAAGCAAATCAAACCTCTTTTTAGCAGTGTTATGTAAAAGGTGTACAGGACATTTAGCCCAGTAAGATTTAAAAATTTCTCTTTGGTGAGAAGTTCATAGATGAAATGGAATTTTTCAACATTTGCTTTTGCACTGTTTGCCAATATGCCAACAGACGAGCAAAGTTAGCATTTAGATAAGATAACCATCTTTTGTTTCATATAATCTGTGATTTCACTAAGATCTTCAAAGAAATCAGGAAAACAATTAAAAACTCCATCTTTCAACTCAAAATACTACAGACCTCGGGAGAACCTGTTTGGGTTACCGTGTTCAGCACATTGCTAGATGCGTTACTGAATGTGTGCATGTTGGAACAGCTCACAGAATCAGCTCTGCCCCGCAAAGGGACAACCCGTCTGTTAAACAAAACTTCCCCCTTTTGTTTCCCCAAAGAACATTTTCATCTCGACCTCTGAATCAGGAAATGTAACTTAATTTCACAAGACAATCGAGAAAACAGCACCATAATTAATGGCACCCAGTCTAATTCAGTGGCTGCCATGTTCAATTGAGCATTGGTATCTTTGGGGAGATGAAAACTCTTGAATGATTTAGAAGTAACTGTTGCATCCCAAACTTGTGAATAGATCCTTCCTTTCCCAGCCAGGCTGCTGTGCTTGGCCAGGGAGGTGCCCCCCTCCATTACAGAGACCTCAGAAGAACATCTCTTAGAACAAAGCAAGAGTGTGTTGCCTCCCCACACTAGAGTGAGGTTTCAGGATGACTTTTCTAGACTGATGCACAGCTAGTCAACTGTGTAGCCGGAAAGGTAGGAGGTGATGCTCTAAGTGGTGTAACTGCTTCTGGGCCTTACACCTGACTGAGAGCCGTGGGGGAGTGTTCTACCAATACAATGTGAGCGAGGGGAGGGTTTCACTAATATAGTATCCTCAGTGCTCTGCACTGGGGAGGTGAGTAGGGAGAGTGAGCAGATGCAGCTACAGGGACGCAGCCCACATTTGTGGGAGAGAGAGCATGTTGGGTGCATAGATCAGTTGCACCTTTTAAAAAAAGATTTATTTCTTTACTTATTTTTTGGCCGCTCGGTGTAGCATGTGGGATCTGAGTTCCCCAACTAGGGAGCAAACCAATGACCCCTGCAGTAGAAATGCAGAGTTTTAACCACTGGACCACCAAGGAAGTCCCCAGTTGCACCTTTGTCATCAGTTACCTGTGGGCAGGCCTCTCTCTGCTCCATTCACTTGCTCCTCTCCCATCCTCCCACTGCTCCGTCAGATTGGGTGGACCAGGCAAAGGTCAGTTGGTTGGAAAGAGTCTAGGCCACCAGACTATAGGTTAGCTGCAATGAGGCCAATGAGAGGAGAAAGGTAAGCCCCAGCCTGCAATCACAGGGACCCCACACCAGGTGAGGGGGAATATCTCTTGCCATTAATAATTATGTTGTTTCCAGCTGTTCTAGAAACAGCTCAGAGAAGGAATAATCAACTAAAAATGGATTTAACTGATTTTTTAAGTAAAGGGGAGATAAAAATTCATCAAAATTAATATCAGGGCGTAAAAATGCATAGAGATGAGTAAGTGTTGGCAAAAAGCTCACTGTGGGGAAAACCAGTGATTGGGGATGTTTGGTGACTAGGGACATTCACGTGTGCCCAAATTGCTTTGGACAAATCTACTTCTTTGCCACAGTGGAATGCTGGTTCAGTTAGACAATGTTTTTCCACACCTCTCAGAATCTCAGACACCAGGGAGCTGGCAGAGATGTGGGATTTGTCTGGGAAATCCCAGATATGGGATCCAGAAATAGTCCAGAGCCGGTCAAGAGTGATGAAAAGATAAACAAGGCCTGACAAAGCCGCCAGGGGGTGGGGACTCGCTTTAGCAGCAGCTTTGGGGGAAGGGTTGACAGATTTTAGCCGAATGGGTTTTGTCAAGAGCTGCTGAGACTAACAGACTAACTTCCTGCCTCAGTCACCAGGGAGGGCTGAGCTGCTGCTGTTAACATATGCATCCAGCTGCAAGAAGTTAGAGAAGGTAAAAGTGGAGAAAGGCAAATGGCACAGGGAACTCAGTGAGTGGCAGCAATGTTTGCAGCTCCAGCTATTGTTTTAGCTTCTGGTGAGACTGTCACCATCAACCACGTGACTCTGCCAATTGTCGCCCAGTCACTGCCTCCCGCAGGAGTAAGGAGGTCTGCTTCGAAACAGTGTAGCTTTTTAAAGTAGCTTAAAACTTCTCACTCTCACTACACACATTTCCAAGGTAGAAGATGTATTTCCAGAATCTCTAGTAGCTATAGATTTGAACAGGGAGAACTTAACTTCTAGGGCAAAGAGGGACTGGGCACAAGGTGTCCCAATCTCTTCCTCCATCTCCTGAGTTCAGCAACTGTTCATTTGTTCATTCCTCCATTTAGGAAATGCCCATTCAATGCCAATAATGTTTCAAGAGCAGTCTAAGTTCATGGAAAGAAAAATAAGGGGCTAGTTCCACTCCTTGTAAAGAGTTTACCTTCCAGGTTTCTGATGTTATCCAGGTCTTTAGTTCAGCAAATGGTAATTATGTCTTGTCAAGACTTAGATAAGAGACTTAGAGACTCTAATTAGAAAAACTATTGCAATAGGGAGAACAGTCATCTCAGAAATCTGCAAACATCTTAAAATCAAACAGAAAAGGGATTTTCGTTTATAGGGTAGAGGAAAGCCAAGATGCGATAAGCAGAATCTTTGGAGGGAAAGCTGAAATGCAAGGGGAAATACCAGTGAGGTTTGGCAGGAAAAGTGTTCCGCTGTGGTCTGGCAATTCCCAGGAGAGGCAGATGGGGGAGGGGGGCACATCCCAGTGTTTCTGTGCTTGCGCAGGCTTGGGGGAAAACAGAGATCAGGGGCTGGAGTGCAAAGAGAAGCCTGCCTAAAGTGTAGTCAAGGAAAAGCAGAGGATAAGCAAGGGGCCAATGTGGATGCTTGGTCCATCTGCAGACACTTTCAATAAGTGTCAGGTGGGTGGCTGATAAGTGCAAGACCAGAGCTGACGAGCTTCACTCCTGCCATTTTCCAATAACCATCCACTCGCACACCCACACACAGAGAGGCTCCTAGGGCTCCTATCCTGTTGTGATTTTGATTGCTTTACTCTATGTTTTATATTTTTCTAGACCACAAGCAGTAGCTTCCCTTCCAATGGGTAAAAGTCAACCTAATTACCCCCAAAGCACACCCGCTAGCCAAAGAAAAATGAAGAAACAGGTTCACATATATTCTTCTGTCTCATGGATAGAAAAGCCAGAAGAATGGAAATAGAATTTATAACTTTTAAGTCATGAGAAGAAAAATACAATAAATAAAACGTGACCAAATTAACAAAAGGCAAGACATGGGAAGTGGGGAAAAGCCAAAAAAAAAAAAAAAAAGCATGGTAGAGAGAAAACTCAAAATAAGGTGCTAGGAATAGATATGAACGTATCAGGCTTCCCAGGTCGCCCTAGTGGTAAAGAACCCGCCTGCTAAAGCAGGAGACGTAAGAGACGCAGATCTGACCCCTGGGTCAGGAAGATCCCCTGGAGGAGGGTATGGCAATCCACTCCATTATTTTTGCATGGACAGAGGTGCCTGGTGGTCTACAGTCCATAGGGTCACAAAGAGTCGGACACAACTGAAGCGACTTAGCATGCATGCATACATGAACACATCACTAAGTACAATAAATTGTGAGCAATTATCAATGAAAAGAAAGGGATTCAAACTGGGTTTTTTAAAAATCTAGTTACATGTGATTATGTGATTAACATGTATTAGGTTATCTACTGCTCCTTGACAAACTGCTCCAAAACATAGTGGTTAAAGACAAAAATGTTTCTCGCCACCTTGTGGGTTGGCCATGTGGGCAGTGCTGCTGGTCTTGGCCTGGGATCACCGATGTGCCTGACGTCATTGGACAGCTCGACTGAGGCTGAAGAAACCGGGATGTCCGCAGTCCGTGCGTGGTCGTTGGTAATGGCTTCGGTGGGGATCCTGGGCTCTCTTCCACATGGTCTCTCATCCCGCAGGAGGTTGGCTGGGGCTTTGTCACAACATGATGATTGGGTGGTTCCAAGGGGGCCAAGGAGGGAGCTTCAAGGCTTCTGAAGACTCAGTCTCAGAAACCACAGCTACTTCTGCCACATTCTATCTATCAGAGTGGTCACAAGTCCAGCACGTGCTGCTGGCCGGTGTCAGCAGTGACTGCAGGGATATCTGGGATCAGATTAAGAGTGTATTGAGCTGGGGGTACGTTTAGTTTGGGTTCAGTTGACAGGGTAACAGTCAGGAAGGCCAGAGGTCCCCAAGCAGCCTGAGGAAATAAGCTGCAAGTGGCAGGCATTTTATTCTTTCTCTACACAAAATTAAGAGAGGCTTCTTTAATTCTGTGTTGAGGACACTCGGTTCTGCCTTGAGCTAACCAATGCATTTTTCTTATGGAAATGTTTTTCTTAAACTGTGTTATTGAAACTATGTATTTGCTTTGGAATCTGCCTTTCTTCAACATGCTGCTACTACTGCTAAGTCGCTTCAGTCGTGTCTGACTCTATGCGACCCCATAGATGGCAGCCCACCAGGCTCTGCCATCCCTGGGATTCTCCAGGCAAGAACACTGGAGTGGGTTGCCATTTCCTTCTCCAATGCATGAAAGTGAAAAGTGAAAGTGAAGTTGCTTAGTCATGTCCGACTCTTAGCGACCCCATGGACTGCAGCCCACCAGGGTCCTCTGTCCATGGGACTTTCCAGGCAAAAGTACTGGAGTGGAGTGCCATCACCTTCTCCATTCTTTAACATGGTTCTGCCTAAAATTAATTTTTTTTCTTTTCCCAAACCTTGGGCTGATAATGGCTCAACAAACCAGGATTTCTGTCAATTGTTTTATGGCCAGGAAATGACATTCCTTTTGTCATCTTATCTCAAAAGTGCATATTGTGGGGGAGGGTCCTGGTGAAATTCCCTCAGTCTTGAGGTGTCTCTCTTATCTGATGAATAGCTTTCCAACAGACATAAAACACCTTGCTAAAAACTAGCAAGGGGGCACTCTTTCTGCCCTCTTCTGATGTCTATGTCAGAAGCTTTCCCTATCTCTACTATACATTAATAAAACTTTGCTACACAGAAATCTCCAAGTAGTCAAGCTTTGTCTCTAATCCCAAATCGAAATCCCCTCCTCTGGAGGTCACGATCCTGGCAACACACAGCTCGCAGCAGCAACCTTTCACGGTGACCTACATATTTTTATGTGGTTTTAAGTCACTTTCTTAAGCAGTTGTGATTATTCACATCTAATTGTAAAAATGGTGTTTGGGGGTGGGAAGAACTGGGAGATTGCTATTGACATGTATATATTATTGACACTATGTATAGAATAGATAATCTACCGTATAGCACAGAGAACTACTCAGTGCTCTGTGGTGACCTAAATGGGGAAGGAAATCCGAAAAAGAGGGGGGTGTATGTACATGTATAGCCGATTCACTCTGCTGTGCAGCAGAAACTAACGCAACATTGTGAACAATTGTACTCAAAATTAATAAAGAAAAATCATGTTTGGGAATACTTCCATCACCCACTGACTTACCTGGCACTGACTTACTTGGCACTCTGACTGGAAGGTGCAAGGCCAAATATTGAATCATAATATATTCTATGGCATCTGGCAATTACCTAGGTGGGCAGAAGAGAAAAAACAAGGTTTGAGATGCATGGAACCAAAAGCTAGTCTGTAGGAAATTTCTCCCACCATCGGATATACAAAATTGTAAGGAAAGAGTTAAGTTCTCACAGAAGCTTGGTCAATGCCAATGGTGAATCCTATCAGGAAAATATTCAGTATTGCAAAATAGACCAATAACTTCCAAATACTAAGGAAAAATAATTTCAAACTTAGAATTCCATACCCAGCCAAATTATTGATTAAATGTCAGGGCACATTTTTTTTTTTTTTTTTTTTTTTTGAGTGAGAACCACACGAAATGGAATTTATCAGAGTCCATGTCTGTGGGACACAGAACTATAATAGTATCGTAAATCTCAGGTTCAATTGTGCGAGGTAGCATGTTTTATGAATCTCAACTAGAAATACTAGAAATAAATTTTGACTGAACATGCTACAGTTAAGACTGTTGTTATTGTTCAATTGCTAAGTCACTGTCCAACTCTTTGTGACCCTATGGATTGCAGCACACCAGGATCCTCTGTCCTCCACTGTCTCCTGGAGTTTGCTGAAATTCATGCCCATTGAGACAGTGATGCCATCCAACCATCTCATCCTCTGCTGTCCCCTTTGCCTCTTGTCCTCAATCTTTCCCAGCATCAGGATTTTTTCCAATGAGTTGGCTCTTCACATCAGGTGGCCAAAATATTGGAGCTTCAGCTTCAGCAAAAGCCCTTCTAATGAATATTCAGGATTGATTTCCTTTAGGATTGACCGGTTTGCAGTCCAAGGGACTCTCAAGAGTCTTCTCTAGCACCACAATTCAAAAGCATCAATTCATTGGCGCTTAGCCTTCTTTATGGCCCAACTCTCACATCCATACATGGCTACTGGAAAAACCATAGCTTTGACTATATGATTAAGACTGTATTACCTTTTTATTCTCTCAATGGAGAATATAAAATGTTACAAAATCATTACCACTAAAGAAGTGCTGGTTTCTTTGGAATTGACTTGGTCTGGCTGAATTGTTTCCCAGAACTCCCTTTCTTGTATGTCTCCACTTGGGGTGACCACAGGACACTTTGGAGGGATGTTTAGAGAGCTGGAGAGAAGCAGCAGCTACTTTGTAGCTCACGCATACTGCTTCTTTCCAATTGGCTCACATCCTTGGTCTGGGGCAGCAGCCAGGGCGCCACCTTCCCCTAGAGCCTCTTCAGCTTCTCCAACTCCTGAGTCAACTGTGTTTTTAGCTCTTCGAGATAGGGTACCAGCTTCTCCCCCGGGACAGCCACACCATCAAGGTTGGAGACAGTTGCAGTCAGTCCTTGTGGGTCCCAGCTTATGCTCTGGGGTGCCAGCTTGTCCATGGTACCCCCCATAAACTGGATGGAAGTTTACATCCAGCTTCCTTTTCACCCTCCCTGCCCTGCAGACATCAGGCTGCAGCTGAAGATGAAAAGGCAACAGCCTTATGCAGTCTGCTTAACAGCTCCCACGATGTGCAAAGTCAAAGCCCTCTAACAGATCTATAGATAGATAGAGATAAGACACATAGATGGATAGATACATGATAGGAGTATGGCTAGATAGTTAAAAGATACATAGATGGATAGATGAATAGATGATTGATGGATAGATAGAAATTTTTCCTTCTAGTGAGATTGGTTTCTGGTTGAACCTCAGCTAATACAGAAGGCATCAGAGGCACAACTAAAATATCAAGAGGAAAACTCTTACAGAGGTATATCATACAGTTTAATGTTGGACTTATTTCCTGGATTTTGTGTTGTTTGTGGTATTTGTTTCCATTTTCAAAAAAATGCAAATTGTTGTGATTTCTTTTCTCACACTAAGTATTTTCCGTCATATTATAATTATATATCTTAGGCCCCATGAAACCAGGATCCTCTCCTGCTTCTCTAGAGAAGGTGCTCCATCAAAAAGAGGGAATATACCAAGAAGAAAAAAGACCTGGGAAAGGGGCGGTCCAACATCAGACAGGGCAAACTTGAGGATGATGGTACAGGGAAGTCCCCGGATGGCAACTGTGCAGCAAGTGTAGGGAGCAAGCAGCCTGGCCTGGATGGGAGCAGAAGGAAGGAGGGCTTCACAGGAATATCTCCAAGAAAACAGAAGAAACTGACCAAGTAACTCACTTTTAAGGGTACACTGAGAGAAAATGTATATTTCTGCAATAAGTTTTAGGGTGTGCTCAGTTGCTAAGACGTGTCTGACTCTGCGACCCCTTGGACTGTAGCCTGCCAGGCTCCTCTGTCCATGGAATTTTCCAGGCAAGAATATTGGAGTGGGGTACTACATCCTCCTCCAGGGCATCCTCCTGACTGAGGAATAAAACCCGAGTTCTTCTGCCTCTCCTGCATTGGCAGAATAATGGAAACAAACAAAAAATAAACAACAACAACAAAAAAAACCCACCAAACAACCAAGGTAATTATCAGTTCCAGAGAGAACAAAAGATTCTATAAGAAAAGAAATAGAAGCATAATTAGTTACAGGAACCAGCTGTGAATAACGTCTGGGTAATTATCATAATGTAAACACTGAACGCTGATTTTAGCAAAAATTATAATTTAATCATATCGGAAGATAGAGAAGGTTGAGAGAGGGTATGTAAGAGAGCTAATTCTTCAACTTCCATAGAAAGTCAATAGGTAATACACAAAATTAAAAGAAATAACACACAAAAGTATTTTTTTTAATACAGTGGGAAATGTTGGAAGAAGTAGCTGAAAAAATTGAAAGTGTTTGCCTTAGAGAATTGAAATCAGGACTATTTTTCATCATAAGCCTTAGAGGTTATTTCATTGAAAATTAATTTTAATAATAGAAAAACATACATTAGGTATATACATTTTGATTATTTTTATCACAATTATTTATTTCTTTATTTTTGGCTGCACTGGATCTTCATTGCTGCACATGGGCTTCCTCAGCTGTGGCAGTGGGGGCTATTGTCTAGTGGTGGTGGGCAGGCTTCTCATTGCAGTGGCTTCTCTTGCTGCAGAGCACAGGCTCTAGGCACTCAGGCTTCAGTAGTTACGGTCTTTGGGCTCAGTAGTTGTGGCCTGCGAGCTGTAGTTGCCCTGAGGCACGAGGATTCTTCCCAGACCAGAGATTAAACCCATGTCCCCATTTGCAGAAGGATTCTTAACCACTGGACCACCAGACAAGTCCTAGGTGTACACTTTTTTAAAAGTAGGAGTTGCAATATTAACATCAGGAAAAAATAAAATTCAAAGCAACCCACCTTTAAAAGGGAGACTATTTCATATTAATAGATGGTGTAGTTCATCAGGAAGATACAATGGGCATAAACATGTATGCATGTATTAGCACAGCTTTGACAGAAGTATAATGAGAAAAATCTACAGTCAAAGTGGGAGATTTTTAACACGTCTTTCAGCAGATGAGATCAGATAGCAAACAAGTAAGAATACAGATGGTTTGATAATAATTAAGTTGCTAGATGGAAAAACTTTCTAAAATATTTTACCCAATAATAGCAAAGTACATATTTTCTTCACGAACACCGTAAATGTTCTTCCCAAATTAAACTTTCTTAGGCCACAAAAGAAATCAATAAAGTTCAAATAGCAAAGTATACATGATACCTTCACAAACCACATATAATAAAATTAGAGTTAAAAAAAAATTAGCCAAAAGACACAACAGCAACAACCACTGCAAAACAAAAACAGAAATTTCAAATGCATTTAGGAAAACTCTCAAGTTAAAGACAAAATTCAAACTGCAATGATAAACTTTTCTTTTTTTTACTGTGGTCAAATATATACACAACCTAAAATTTCAACCATTTTAAAGTTACAACTCAGTGACATTAAGTTCATTCATACTTTCATGCACCTATCACCACTATCCATCTCCAGAAGTTTTTTCACAATCCCATAATGAAACATAGACTTTTTATAAAAACAAAAGCATGACATAGAAAATTTGTGGGATTTATCTAAAATGATATGCAAAGAATCTATAACCTTCAAGGAATTTACTCAAAAGCAAAAGTTTTTCAGAAAAAGAAGCCCTAGGAAAGTAGAAAAATTGTTAAAGATAAAAATCAGAAAATAATGAATTAAAGAAAAAAAAATAGTAAAGTTGATTAACAAAAACAAAAGCTGTTTGCTCTTTTTAAAAGTCCACAATTTGGGAATCAAGTAAAAAGAAGAGACATAAATAAACAATATTAGGAGTGATAATGAGGACTTGATCATGTGGATAAATAAATATAAGACTTGGCTATAAAAATAACAAAATATCTGCTTATTAAATTTCAAGGAATCTTAAAAAAAGTTCTTAGAATAAGTGAGCTCAACGGGGTTGCAGAGTATAAGGCTGACATACACAAATCAAAAATAATTTAAGTAATTACTTTATTTTTGTCATGCTGGGTCTTTCTTGCCACACATGGGCTTTCTCTAGCTGTGCAAGTGGAGACTACTCTCCAGCTGCAGTGCTCGGGCTTCTTATTGAGGTGGCTTCTCTTGCCGTGGAGCACGGGCTGTAGGGTGCACGGGCTTCAGCTGTTGTGGTGCACGGACTTATTTGCCCCTCAGTATGTGGGATCGTCGAAGACCAGGGATCAAATCCGTGTCTCCTGCCTTGGCAGGTCGAGTCTTTGTCACTGAGCCACCAGCAAAGTCCCATCACATTTTAATATCCTAATAATGAACATGTGCAAGCCAAAATTAAAAACACAGCACCTTTAACAGAAACCCCAAAGAAAATGAAATACTTCTGTATACATTTATCAACATATGTACAGAATCCTCATGCTGAAAATTACAAAATGTTGATGAAAAAAATCAAACACAGCCTACACAAATGGAGAGACATATCATGTTCACAGATCCAAAGACTTGATATAGTAAAGATGTCCATAAGTTTAATACAATTCCTATAAAAATCCCAGTGAGGTTTTTGTTTTCTTTTAATAACATAGACAAGCCTATTCTAAAAATTTCATGGAAAGGAACAGTTCCTAGAATAACTAAGACAATCATGACAAGGAAAAGTAAAATGGAAAGAATCATTCTACATGATATTAGGTCAATAATCCATACATTATGGTATCAGTATGTGGAGAGATAGACACATAGATCAATGAGACAATAGAGAACCCAGAAATAGACCCATTCCAATACACCCAACTGATTTTTAACAAATATGCAGAGACAATTTTCTGGAGGAAAGATACCTTTTTTAACTGATGGTGTCAGAGAAATTCACAGGCAATGGGTCCTCTGCCTAAACCTCACACTTTATACAAAAATTAAAACACATCATGGATATAGATATAAACCCTACAACTGTAAAACTTTGGAGAAAAATATAAAAGAAAAAATTCTTTTAGGTTTGGCAGGGTTCTTCAACTTGACAGCAAAATCACAATTCACAAAAGGAAAGATTGCTAAATTTTAATTTTAATTTTAATTCATCTGAATTAAAAATATTTGCTATATGAAAAACTCTTAAGAGAACAATCAGAAAAACTACAGTGTGGGAGAAAATACTTGCAAACCACATATCCAACAGAGGACTAGTATCTGGAATATACAAAGAACTTTCAAAATTCCATAGCAAAAAATTCCAAACAATCTAAATAGGAAATCAGCAAAAGATATGAACAGACATTTTGCTGAGAAGGATGTGTAAATGGCATGTAAACACATGAAAACATATTCAACATCATTCCCCACTGCTGCTGCTGCTAAGTCGCTTTAGTTGTGTCCAACTCTGTGCGACCCCATAGACGTCAGCCCACCAGGCTCCCCCGTCCCTGGGATTCTCCAGGCAAGAACACTGGAGTGGGTTGCCATTTCCTTCTCCAATGCATGAAAGTGAAAAGTGTAAGTGAAGTTGCTCAGTCGTGTCCTACTCTTAGCGACCCCATGGATTGCAGCCTACCAGGCTCCTCTGTCCATGGGATTTTCCAGGCAAGAGTACTAGAGTGGGGTGCCATTGCCCACTGCTGCTACTGCTGCTGCTGCTGCTGCTAAGGCGCTTCAGTCGTGTCCGACTCTGTGCGACCCCATAGACGGCAGCCCACCAGGCTCCCCCATCCCTGGGATTCTCCAGGCAAGAACACTGGAGTGGGTTGCCATTTCCTTCTCCAATGCATGAAAGTGAGAAGTGAAAGTGAAGTTGCTGAGTCTTGTCCAACTCTTAGCGACCCCATGGACTGTGGCCTACCAGGCTCCTTCGTCCATCGGATTTTCCAGGCAAGAGTGCTGGAGTGGGGTGCCATTGCCTTCTCCGGGCCATTGCCCACTAGGGAGCTGCAAATTAAAACCACACAATGAGGTATCACCATACACATACCAGAATGACTAAAATAAAAAATAGTGAAAACACCAAACGTTTGTGAGGATGCAGAAAAACGGAATCACTCATTCCAGTAGGAAGAATAATGGACCTCCAAAGATATATTCATTGGAAGGACAGTTGCTGAAGCAGAAGCTCCAATACTTTGGCCACCTGATGCAAAGAGCTGACCCACTGGAAAAGACCCTGAAGCTGGGAAAGGCATGAGTTTGAGCAAACTCTGGGAGACAGAGTGATAGGGAAGCTTGGCGTGCTGCAGTTCATGGGGTTGCAAAGAGCTGGACGTGACTTAGCGACTGAACGACAAGATGTACATACCCTAATCCCTAGAGCCTCTGAGTATTTCAGGTTTGGTGGCTGAGGAGAATTAAGGTTGCACATGGAATTAAAATAGTTAATCAGCTGATTTAAAATGAGAGGATTATCCTGGATTATCTGGATGGACTCAACATGATCACAAAGATCCTTAAAAATAGAAGAAAGACATAGAAAAGAGACACAAAAAGAGATATGATGACCAAAGATGATCAGAGAGTCCAGGAAAAAAAATGCACACATATATGATCTCCTAATCAATGATCAGATCAGATCAGATCGATCAGTTGCTCGTCGTGTCTGACTCTTTGCGACCCCGTGAACCCCAGCACGCCAGGCCTCCCTGTCCATCACCAGCTCCCGGAGGTCACTCAGACTCATGTCCATAGAGTCAGTGATGCCATCCAGCCATCTCATCCTCTGTCGTCCCCTTCTCCTCCTGCCCTCAATCCCTCCCAGCATCAGAGTCTTCTCCAATGAGTCAACTCTTCGCATGAGGTGGCCAAAATACTGGAGTTTCAGCTTTAGCATCATTCCTTCTAAAGAAATTCCAGGATTGATCTCCTTCAGAATGGACTGGTTGGATCTTCTTGCAGTCCAAGGGACTCTCAAGAGTCTTCTCCAACACCACAGTTCAAAAGCATCAATCCTTCGGCGTTCAGCCTTCCTCACAGTCCAGCTCTCACATCCATACATGACCACAGGAAAGACCATAGCCTTGACTAGGCGAACCTTTGTTGGTAAAGTAATGTCTCTGCTTTTGAATATGCTATCTAGGTTGGTCATAACTTTCCTTCCAAGGAGTAAGCGTCTTTTAATTTCATGGCTGCAGTCACCATCTGCAGTGATTTTGGAGCCCAGAAAAACAAAGTCTGACACTGTTTCCACTGTTTCCCCATCTATTTCCCATGCAGAGATGGGACCAGATGCCATGATCTTCGTTTTCTGAATGTTGAGCTTTAAGCCAACCTTTTCACTCTCCACTTTCACTTTCATCAAGAGGCTTTTTAGCCCCTCTTCACTTTCTGCCATAAGAGTGGTGTCATCTGCATATCTGAGGTTATTGATATTTCTCCCGGCAATCTTGATTCCAACTTGTGTTTCTTCCAGTCCAGCATTTCTCATGATGTACTCTGCATATAAGTTAAATAAACATGGTGACAATATGCAGCCTTGACGTACTCCTTTTCCTATTTGGAACCAGTCTGTTGTTCCATGACCAGTTCTAACTGTTGCTTCCTGACCTGCATACAGATTTCTTAAGAGGCAGATCAGGTGGTCTGGTATTCCCATCTCTTTCAGAATTTTCCATAGTTTATTGTGATCTACACAGTCAAAGGCTTTGGCATAGTCAATAAAGCAGAAATAGATGTTTTTCTGGAACTCTCTTGCTTTTTCCATGATCCAGCGGATGTTGGCAATTTGATCTCTGGTTCCTCTGCCTTTTCGAAAACCAGCTTGAACATCAGGAAGTTCACGGTTCACATATTGCTGAAGCCTGGCTTGGAGAATTTTGAGCATTACTTTACTCAAAGTAATGTGAGATGAGTGCAATTGTTCGGTAGTTTGAGAATTTTGAGCATTACTTTACTCAAAGTAATGTGAGATGAGTGCAATTTTTCGGTAGTTTGAGCACTCCTTGGCATTGCCTTTCTTTGGGATTGGGATGAAAACTGACCTTTTCCAGTCCTGTGGCCACTGCTGAGTTTTCCAAATTTGCTGGCATATTGAGTGCAGCACTTTCACAGCATCATCTTTCAGGACTTGGAATAGTTCCACTGGAATTCCATCACCTCCACTAGCTTTGTTCGTAGTGATGCTTTCTAAGGCCCATTTGACTTCACATTCCAAGATGTCTGGCTCTAGCTCAGTGATCACATCATCATGATTGTCTAGGTCTTGAAGCTCTTTTTTGTACAGTTCTTCTGTGTATTCTTGCCACCTCTTCTTAATATCTTCTGCTTCTGTTAGGTCCACACCATCTCTGTCCTTTAACGTGCCCATCTTTGCATGAAATGTTCCTTTGGTATCTCTGATTTTCTTGAAGAGATCCCTAGTCTTTCCCATTCTGTTGTTTTCCTCTATTTCTTTGCATTGATCACTGAAGAAGGCTTTCTTATCTCTTCTTGCTATTCTTTGGAACTCTGCATTTAGATGTTTATATCTTTCCTTTTCTCCTTTGCTTTTCGCTTCTCTTCTTTTCACAGCTATTTGTAAGGCCTCCCCAGACAATTAAGACACCTTAATCAATGATAAAGGTGCCAAAGCCTTAAACTGGAGGCTAGGCGGCAGGGGAAGAACATCTTTTCAATAAAAGATGTGTGATCACCTGGTTATCCATCTAGAAAAACATGAATCTTGACCTCACCTTACTCCATACACAAAAATAACTTCCAGGTGGCTCGTAGATCTAAATGAAAAAGGCCAAAAAAAAAAAAAATGCTTTTAGAAGAAAACATAAGAGAATATTTTACCTTGGGATAGGCAAAGATTTCTTAAACTCCAAAAAGTTCTAACCATATAGAAAAAAATAAATAAACTGAATACATTAAAATTAAGAATTGGTAAAGAATTCGCCTGGCAAGCAGGAAACGTGGATTCAGTCCCTGGGTTGGGAAGATCGCCTGGAGAAAGAAATGGTAAAATGGCAACCCATTCCAATATTGTTGCCTGGGAAATCCCACAGACAGAGGAGCCTGGCTACAGTACATGGGGTTGCAATAGAGTCAGACACGACTTAGCAACTAAATAGGAACAACAAAAATTAAGAACAACTTTTCATTAAAGCACAGACCCACCCATCCACCCCCGCCAACACACAAAGAACGGAAATAGAAGACATAATCAGGAAGAGGACATTTTAAATACAGGGGAGTCCTACCTAGAATATATTAAAAACTCTAGGAATCAGAAAGAAAAGGCTGGACAACCCAATGAAGAATGAGTAAAAGACATTTTACTTAAGAGGATATCCAAGACTTCCCTGGTGGTTCAGTGGCTAAGACTCCATGTTCCCAATACAGGGGACTCCACTTCTATCCATGGTCAGGGTATTATTAGATCCTATATGCTTCAACTAAGAGTTCATGTGCTGCAACTGACTCAGTGAAGCCAAATGCATATATATATATATCCAAATGGACAGTAAAGAACAATGTTCATCTTATGAGCAAAATGCCAATTATAACCACAGTGCAATGCTGCTACGTACCTAACAGAATGTCTCAAACCAAAGCAGACAGTGCTGAGTGCTGATGAAGACTCATT
Organism: Tragelaphus eurycerus; assembly: GCA_935064755.1. Classification (NCBI taxonomy): domain Eukaryota; kingdom Metazoa; phylum Chordata; class Mammalia; order Artiodactyla; family Bovidae; genus Tragelaphus; species Tragelaphus eurycerus. The sequence goes on along the minus strand of CAKXYN010000120.1, from coordinate 4,809,162 downwards.
ATTGGTGCAAGTGTGAATTGGTACATATTGAAAACCTGTTTGGAGGTATCTACCAATGCTGTGTATGCACACTGTATTGTCTCGCAATTGTACTCCTACAAAAATGTACCAATTCCCCAAAGACATATCCAGGAATGTATATAACAGGATTATTTCTAATAGTCCCATGCTGGGAACAGCATAAAAGTCCATCAGCAGTAGTATGAACAAATGAATTGTGGTATATTTACATGCTGGAACACTATACAATGGCGAGAATGAATGAACTGTATGCAATGACCTGGATGAATCACTCTCAGAGACATACTGTACATAGAGGCAAAACTAGTCTGTGATGTTACAAGTTAGGAGCGTGGGGGCAGGGGAGTGACTGGAAGTATGGGGAGGCTGTGGATGCTGATAATTTTCTTTTTGTTGATGTGAATGATGGTATACATGATTTCTGTTTGTGAAAATATTTTTCTGTATGTATGTTATACTTTGAAAAAATCTAACTGAAAAAGAATGAATCTTATGACATTGCCTCAAAAATACACAATGCAAAATAAGCAAAATACAAGGAAAAGTGGATAAATCCACAATCATAGAAGGAGATTTTAATGCATCTTTTTCAGAAATTAATAGAGCAAGCAGACCAAAAAATTGGTGAGGAAATAGAAGATGTAAATAATAAAATTAACAAATTGATCTAATTAACATATCATATAAACATGAACACAATTCAATAATAAACATTCTTTTAAATATATAGAAACATTTACCTGAATTTATTACATACTATTCCTCAGAGAAAGTTTTAATAATCAATTAACAAACATTGTACAGTCCTTATTCTTTGAATACAACTATTAGTATCAAACACAAAAGTGACAGGGGAAAACGCATACATATGGAAATTTAAAAGTATATATCTCAATAATTCACTAGTCAAAGAACAAATCTCATGGAAATAAAATATTTAAAACTAAGTGACAATGCAAACACTCTCTATCAAAACTTGGGAGATGTTGTTCACGTGTCACTTAGGGGGACATTAATAGCTATAGATGCATATATTAAAATCAAGAAAATTTAAAATGTAATGAATTAAGAACAGAACTCAGAAGGTAAACACTGAGAGTTGTATTGGTCTGAGTCAGAGGGAGCCTGTGCCACAACCCTTGCAGTGCTGCTCGGAGAGAAAATTATTATGTTGGTACTCATGCGATCCTGGGCAGCCTCACAAAAGAGTTCCATGCTCCATCATGGTGTGAGAGTAGCAAAAGACCTTTGTGTGAGGCCCCCCAGTGGGAGCAGAGTCCTGCCTGCAGACCTCCCAGGCTTTACCCTAGCAAGCACCACCATCAATCAGGCTGGCCCTGGGCCTCAGGCTAGCTCTCTGTACAGTCAGTATGGAGTAACACTCTGCCTGATTTATCGTCAGCTCTTTGTCCTGGGAGCATCCAGTAGGAGAAGCACCTCTGGGCTGAGACCATGCTTGGGCCCCTGTCTGACTTGCCCTCGTGACATTTGTTCTTATGAAACCTCAGGATCACAGTAGCTCAAGACGAAGGGGAGTGGAGCCCTTTACCCCTGGTGGGGTGTGGGTGGTGGAGATAACATCCTTTACATGCACTGGGAGAGACTGAACTGAACTAGATGGAAGCTCCCTGAGCTGGGGTGGTGTTAATGACACTGCTTATATTCCCATACAGATATAAGCACGCGTGCCTGCTAGGTTGCTCCAGTTGTGTCTGACTCTTTGCGACCCCATGGACTATAGCCCACAAGGCTCCTCTGTCCATGGGGTTCTTCAGGCAAGAATACTGGAGTGGGTTGCCATGCCTTCCTCCAGGGGATCTTCCTAACCCAGAGATGGACCCTGAGTCTCATGTCTCCTGCATTGGCAGGTGGGTTCTTTACCACTCGTGCCCATACAGATACATACATGTTTACAAGAGCATGCAAAAAGGGTGTGAAAAGCTACCCGCTACCCAAATAAGAGTGATTATCACTGGAGAGAACGTTGGGATTGCAGCTAGTGGTCAAGGGGATTTTCAATTAATCAGCATTTAATTATTTTAGGATGAGAGTGCATTCATATGTCACTCATGTAATTTCAAAAAGTTTCATGTAAGTTTCATAAAAACTTCTTTTAGAGCAAGCCTGGAAGGCATACAAAATGTTAACCATGGTTTTTGTTGGATGCGGTATTATAAATACTGTTATTTTTCTATATACTTTTAAAAAATATTTATTTATTTGGCTGTCTCAGGTCTCCGTTGCAGCACATGGGATCTTTCCCTTTGGTGAGGTGCGTGGGCTCAAATGTTGTGGCACAGGGGCTTAGCTGCCCTGGGGTATGTGAGATCTTAGTTCTCTGACTAGAGATCAAACCTGCATCCCCTGAATTGCAAGGCTGATTCTTAACCACTGGATCACCAGGAAAGTTTCTATATATTTCAGCATTTTTCAATTTTCTGTTGAAACACTACCAACAGAACCTTCCATGAGGATGGAAATGTTCTCTCTCTCTGCTACCCGATATACCGAAATCGCTAGCCATGTGTGGCTATTAGGCACTTGAAATGTGGTTAGGAACTGTGAAATTCGATGGAGGACTGAATTTTCCATTTCATTTTAATTAATTAAAATTAAATCTAAATAACCACATGTGGCTAGTGGCTGCTGCACTGGTCAGGGCAGTTCTAATATAATGAGTACATATTATTTTGTTGCTTTGTTTCCAAGGGTTATTTTTCCATTTTTAAAAATCAGAGTATAACAAATACAATAAAGTGCACAAATTTCAAGTTTATAGCTTGATGAATTTTGACATATGTACAGACCCATGAAACTACCACCTATCTCCAGATATAAACCACCGCTGGTTCCCTAATAGTCCAGTGATCAGGACTCCAGGCTCTCACTGCTGAGGGCCCAGGTGTGATCCCTGGTCAGGGAACTAAGATCCCACAAACCTCACGGAGCAGCCAAAATAAAGAAAAAGAAAGCCACCTCCCCGATCCAGCTATGAAACACTTTCTCACAATTCAGAACACTCCTTTGACCACTCCCACTCCTGCTACTGCTAAGTCACTTCAGTCGTGTCCGACTCTGTGCGACCCCATAGACGGAAGCTCAACAGGCTCCCCTGTCCCTGGGATTCTCCAGGCAAGAACAATGGAGTGGGTTGCCATTTCCTTCTCCAATGCATGAAAGTGAAAAGTGAAAGTGAAGTCGCTCAGTCGTGTCCGACTCTTAGCGACCCCATGGACTGGAGCCTACCAGGCTCCTCCGTCCATGGGATTTTCCAGGCAAAAGTACTGGGGTGGGGTGCCATTGCCTTCCCTGCTCCCACTTCTAGTCAGTCCCTTTTAACACTATTCTGACTTCTTTCACCAAAAACTAGCTTGACCCATGTTTGAGCTTCATGTAAATGAAATCACACATTACATATTCTTTCACTCAACGTTATGACATCCATGCTGTTGTGTGTAATTGTAGCTTTGTTCTTTTTCGTGGTTGTGTGGGATATTCATCCCATTGTATGAATATGCCACAGTCCCGGCACCGTGCCCCGCCCCTTCTACTGTTGGTAAATATTTGTGTTATTTCTGATTTGGGGCTATTACAAATAAAGCCAGTATGAACATCCTTGTGCTTGTCTATCAAAAGTCTCACTTGTCTTTTGATGGACATAAGCATTCGTTTCTATTGGGTATTTGCCCGAGAGTGAAATTGCTGTATCATATGGAGAAGGCAATGGCATCCCCACTCTAGTACTCCCGCCTGGAAAATCCCATGGACGGAGGAGCCTGGTAGGCTTCAGTCCATGGGGTCACGAAGAGTCAGACAAGACTGAGCCACTTCACTTTTACTTTTCACTTTTATGCACTGGAGAAGGAAATGGCAACCCACTCCAGTGTTCTTGCTTGGAGGATCCCAGGGATGGCAGAGCCTGGTGGGCTGCCATCTATGGGGTCGCACAGAGTCGGACACGACTGAAGCGACTCAGCAGCAGCAGCAAGGTCTTTGTATCTTTACCTTTAGAATACTGTCAAAGATTTGTCCCAATGTGGCTATAACCGTATGTATTAAATCATGCCTATCTTTAATTGTGGTGGGGGTGAGGGGGGGGCGATGCTAGTTTGAGAAATAAGAGACAGCAAGAGAAATCCTTTTTCTAGACAAATTCCATAATTAGAAGCAAATTTGGCAACACTATTTAAAATACATTACCCTTTGCTTAAACTGATTTATATAGGTATTGGGAGGAGGTTTGGCTTGGTGTCTTAGAGTTCTGATGTTGGAGTCAGATAACCAAAGAACAAACCTCACTCAACTCTGCAAGTAACAGCTATGTGACCTTCAGCAAATGACTAACCCTCTCTGTGCTTTGGTCTCTGTCTATAAATGGAAATAATATCATCTCACAGGATTATTGTAAGGATTAATAAAATAATGCTTACAAGTCCTATAGCATGTGCCTTAAATATGGTAGTTCAATAAATTTTAGCTAGTATTGGTATTATTAATATTTTTATTAATGTTTGATGACCAGTAGCATTTTCAGCCAGTTTTAATACATGATAGTCCACTTTATTACAAAGCATTGGTAATTAATTCTCCATTCCTATTCTTTTCTCCATTTCAACACTGATCAATTCTTATGAAGTTTCTCTCTGATCTCTATGACTGTGGCAGTTTTTCTCACAAATGGTTGGATGCCTTGAATGGCTTTTAGACTCAATTTAAGGACCAGTTTGCTAGAGTGTTGCTAAGAGAAAATGCGTCTAATTTGCCAAAACCAAATTAACTCCTAATACACAAGGGGCAATGTTTAAGCAGCAAACAGTTGATAAAAATATAAACACTTTCATTCTCCTTATTCCATGTGGACTTGAACTTAATTATTGAACTTACATTCACATGTCCAGACAAAGCATATGCAATTAGCACAATTTAAAAAATCATACCATCTTCAAATTACCTAAATTGCTTATTCAACCAACAGATGATACAAAATCTTTCCAACTAATTTAAACCAACAAGTCTACCCATCATGGAGTCTTTGGATGGCTTTTTTTTTTTTTTTAATCCATATCAAGTCTCATTAGGAACACTGGCCATATTTTGAAATAAATGCTAATATTGTAAGACATTTTATAATTCAATCTCTTTTGTGTGCCAGTCACAGCAGATATCTTTCATTTTCAATGTAATGTTATTCTCTATTGAGTCCTAAGGCAAAAGCTTGTCATTGAGCACATATGCGTGGGTGGGTGTGTTGCAAATACAATCAATTAATTGACACATTACAGCTGAAGTGGCTTTGGTTGCTCCATCTTCAATTTTCCAGAATTGTTCTTGTCATTATCTTTATGTTGGAGATTTACAAGATAAAGGTATTTGTTAGGTCAAACTTGGCAATTTATGGCCTCTATTTATGGCCTTTCTTATATCCTCGTATCTAAGCTTGCCTTTTCAGCAGAGAACACATATAATCCCTAGAAGGACGAGGTCCCCCAGTTTCTTTTGCTCATGCTCTTGCCGTCCTGGTTCTTTCTTTATAGATGATGCCTTCTTTTGTGCAGACAAAAGGTCCCTCTTTCCCTGTGACGTGCCCTGCGATGCAGGGGATGTGGGTTTGATTCCTGGGCAAGAACTAAGACCCCATGTGCCATGGACCAACTAAGCCCCTGGCCATGACGAAGACCTGACTGTTAAATTTTAAAAAAAAAAGAAAAAAATACTCCTTCAGAAAAATCCTCAAAAAAGAAAGTAGAGTTTAGAGAACTTATGTTTAAAAATAAAAAAAAATCTGGGGCAAGGTAGCCATAGCAAGATGCCATCCATCCCCTTTCCTTTATGTACCAAAGTGCATCACCCCGATACCCCAGAAGGAAATCCAAGGTGAGCATCACCAGCAGGGAATAGCAATTCAAACATTTACTGACTCAGGTAATCTTCAGAGATGTTAGCTTTAGTTGCGGATGTTGTTCAAGGTGTCATGGGGATGGTGGGGGTCGCATTCCAGATAGGACATCAGGACGAAGAGGACCCTGCACCAGCTGCTGCTTCCTAAGAAGCCCTGCCTCCTTTTGTCCTTTTGTATTAACCGACTTTCTCTAATGATCTTCAAGATGGTTCTCATTCCAGCTGATCTTTAGGAGATGCTGGGTGGTGGGGAGGGGGGCACTCCTTTCAAATCACCTTTCTGCAGACAGTTTTCCGATCTGATTCAAGGCCACATCCTGGGCATCTGGTTTCTGTAGCTCAAAGAATTACTGCTCCTGATAAATTGCTCCGAGTTCCAAGGGTACTGCTGTCATCCTGCATTCTCTGACCATTTTCCAGGTCCCCTCATACACACTTAGATTCTCTCTCTCTGTCTGTCTCTTCAACTCATTACACACCACTCCCACCCAAACAAGCTTTATGACAAAATGCACTGAAGCTAGCTAGCTAGCACAGCACCCAAAGCATACAGTAGAGGCTCACAAATTTGCTTTGCATGAGAAACTGTGGAGCCCTGAAGCGAAGGATGGAGGCAGGGCTCTCACCTCCACACCTCTGTAGTTCTCACAGAGCACACGCCAAAGCAGTGTCAGGCCTGGGGGCTGGAAATGCAGAGGACAGACATTTTAAACTGCTCAACACTGGTTCTTCATCGAGAGGGAGTGAACAGTGAGTTCCCATATAGACTGAGGTGGTACAACTACCTGATAGAGACAGTGTAGAAAAGAATCGAATCTTGGAGGGGGTAGTTGAATTAGTAAGTCTTCAGGGTCCCTTCCCATCCTGGGATTTTATGACATTCCTTGTGGAAGAAAAAGGGGAGAGGCAGGAAAGAAAAAAAAAAAACAGAGGAGAGAGGGGGAGAAAATGAAAGAATAAAATATCAAAAGAGACAGGAAGGAAGGCTGGAGGCTGGGGACCGTTCTATGCCTGGGCCAAATATTCAGATAGAAAGTGCAGAGTTCTTGAGAGGCTAGTGTCTCAATGGGTGGTGGACAGAGTGTCATAGCACCCTTCAGCACCCACCCATTCCTGTCCTGTGGGCCAAGCCTTTGGGCCTGGCCCCACCCAGGGGGCATGAGGCCCACCTGAGCAGAGTGTGTTCATTAGGAAGCTTGGCCTGGGACAAAGAAGGGCAGAACTCTCAGCAACTCTGCACAATCTCTTAGGGGCACGCAGGATCTTAGGAGTTCTCCAGGAGGGTTCTCAATCCTTAGAACAGAGGGGACAAGAAGGACCCCTTCACCCTCCGAGCCTGCCCTCCCACAGTGAGAGGATTGTGTGGGGTTGACATTAATAAGCACTCATCAGCTGGGCCTGGGTCCAAATGCAATTGTGTGGTTGGATTCATGAACCAATCATAGACATTGGGCCAGTCCCTGCCCCCTGCTCAAAAGCAGCATTTGCAGGTAGAACAAAGCAGCCCTCTTCCTAAAAGATTACACTTCTGAGCCATGTCCCTGACAGTGGTGTAGACTACAGTGGTGGGGCTTGGGGCTGTGGCCCTCAGAGGGGAATCTTTCTCAGAGACAGCTTTGCTGGCCTGGGAAGGGAAACTGGGCTCTGGCCCTGGGAAGTGTCCCAGCTGGGACAGGATGCTGGATGTCTGGACCTGGGCCTGGTCTCCAGACTGGCCTGATCCAGTTAGGAAGACCTGATAGTCACAGAGAAGGTGAGGGATGAGATAGACTGGAAGCGAGAAGCCGGGAGTGTAGGGATGGACCCTTCACCTGCCCCACTCTTTTCTATTCCTTTCCTCTTACACCTCTCTTCCTACCCTGAGACAGGCCCCCCATCCCTCCCCACCACCACCTGAGGAGGTGGGAGGAGATTCAGCTGAAACACACCGGCCCAATCCCAGCACTGTACGCTGCACAGGAGTGTCACTTTTCATCCCCCATCTCTCGTTTCCCACCCAAGAAGCCCCGTTTCTAGGACTAAATCAGTATGCTTCCAATCCTGGGGGTACGTACCTCAGCGCACACCACCATCACATGCCCTACCAGGTGTCCATGCATCACTTCACTGAGCATCATCATTGCCACCACCAACACACACACACACACATACACACACACACAGCTCCTGGGGTAAAAGGTGCCAGCTTGTTCTTTGCAGTTTCCCCCCTTTGCTGCTCTCCATCATTTGCCCGCTCTGTCCTTTGTGTGACTTGTGCCAACTTTTGTGCATACGTCTTGCCCCTCTACCCCCTCACAGAACCCAAGCTGGTGCTGAGCCACAGAAACGAGGCAGTCCTCACACACAAAGCCACAGCCCATCATAGTGACAGGGTCAAACCAGGGGGGATTGTGCATGCTCTCACACTCACATTCTGGAGTTCCCCAAGAGTTCAGTCTGCAGAAAACCACCCCTCCCTCCCTGCTAACCTTCCTCATTCACTCGCAGCTTCCCCCATCCCACTTGGTCTCCCGGCTCCATCCCTGAGTTGGAGGCGCCCAGAGCAGGCACCAGGATGTAAACACCTGGAAAAAATCACAAAGCAGTCAAGCAAAAATAATCACACAAAGGACCCCAAAGGGAGGATCCCAGGGGTTCCTTCCTTCTGCGGTTTCCTCTTGCATCCCCTCCCTCTGTTCCCCTCCCCACCCACCTGACAAAGAGTCACCAAGCCCAGTCCAAATCGATTGTTTTATTGACTGTTTACATCATACAGACGCCTTTAGAAAAGGGCGCGGGCTCCAGGGGGCTATTCCGCTCCGAGGCCTCACTTGTGCTGCGCTTCACCGACAGGTCTGGTCCCCGATACCCCTAACCCCCCACCCCAACCCCTAGGCTTTTCTGCAAGAAGAACGAAAAAAAGACCACCGCCCCAGTTGCCGCGCCGCGTCCCCTCTCCCCGCCCTCCTTCCCGCCCGCCTCCCAACACTATACTTGACACACTTTTACGGGACACAGACTTTTCTCCTATGGAGCACGCTCGTCTAGGACTACAGCCGGGCAAACACTATTCTCGAAGAAGGAAGTGCGGGGCGGGGAGGCGCGAGCATCCCTGGCTTTTCTCCATCCGGACCCCGCCGCAGTCACGCGCAGGCTTTGTGCAAACTGGAGCACTAGCCCCTCACGGGAGACGTGATCCGGGAGGCCAGAGCAGGCTTCCTGGGCTCCCTGGCCGTTCTTGAGCTGAGGACCAGGCCGCGAGCAGCAGCGGAAGCGGAGCTGTCGAGTCTCCGGAAACCCCAAGTCCCCCACAACGAAATTGGCCCAGGACCAAGGCCGCACCCTCCGCGGAAAAGGGGTGCGTGGTTCTCCGGCACTTTAAGTTAGGGGAGAGGGCGAAAATAGACGGATTCCCCCCCACCCCAAGACACACACACACACACACAGTTTCCCCAGAGGCAAAGAAGGGAGTGTTAGCACCAGACCCGGAGAGTCGCTGTCTTGGAACACAACGAAAATATGAAAATCGGAGTGCGGCGCTGAAATGCGCCCCAGGCACCCGGCTCGGCTCCAGCCGGTCCGAAGCGCAGAAGCGATCGAAGTACAGAAGCATTTGGTTTTCAGTCAGGAGGGGGCTTTGAAACTAGAAACGGGATTGCCGCCGAATCTTGGCTTCTGGGATGTGCAGCCCCGGAAAAGGCAGAGTAGGGGGTTGAGGCGGGACGCCATAGCGCTCCACGCCAGGGACGTCTGCTGGGGGTCCCGGGCTGACTGCGAGCCACAGCTTGACCATCAGATGTTTCCAACGTCTTCTTCCATTTCCTTCGGCTTCCGGGCCCACAGTGAAGTGGGCTCCGGGGCGGGATTGAGCAGATAATTGGAGTGGGAATGGAGAGGCTTGGAGTTCGCCTCACGGTCAGCGGATGATGTCTCACACAGGGCGGGAGGAGCGGGGTGGGGGTGGGGGACTGTGCTTGCATGGAGAGGAATTCAGCCCACAGGGACAACGACCGTCGTGGGTGGGACTGGTGAAATCGTCCCACTCCCCACTGGACGCTCCCAGTAGTCAGGGTAAGGGGGTGGAGTAAGTGAAGGTGGGGTTGGGGCATAAATCCTAACAGCCCTACGCCTCTGCTCCCAGATACCCGAGGTGGGGGACGGGGATGGGCTGCCAGGTAGGCTGGGGGTTCAGCCCGCCGTCTGCCTGTAGTTGCCGTTAATCTCCTGAGCGATGTCGACCGCTTCGGCACCCAGGGGCAGCCGGTCACTGTACTCGGAGCCCGCCTCGAACTCCTCTTGGTTGGCCTTAGACTGGGATTCCACTAGCGAGCAAGCCGCCAGGCTCTCCTCTCTCTGCAGGTCCCCACTGGGGTCCCCCTGCTCCGCATCTTCGTCAAGGCCCTCCCCGGGGGCCTCTTCTGGCTCCTCCCCGCCCGCCTCGCCACCCGCGGGGTAGCTTTTTCGGACTCGAGGTAGGAGGCGCGCGGGTCGAAGTCGGCGGCGATGCGCTTCTCCATGGGGTCGGGGGCCTGCGGCCTCAGGATTAGGCGGTAGGGCTTGCCCGGGTGTTTGGCCAGCAGATGGCAGCAGGCGGCGCCCAGCAGGGGCACGGTGGCCAGCACCAGAAGGAACACGCTCACCGCCACTATCACCAGCAGCGAGGGCAGCTCTTTCTTGGTGGCGAACACCACTTGCACGTGGCAGGCCTCGCCTGCCAGCGCCAGGCACACCGAGTAGTTGGTGCCGGGCCGCAGGCCACGGAACCAGTAGGCGTTGACGCCCTCCTCGACACGCGACCACTGCACTGCTGCGCCGCCCCCCGCCGGGCACAGATAAAGCAGGCGCAGTGGCCGCCGCCCGGGTCGCCCTCCTCCCGAAGCGCCCCCGGGCCCCGGGCCCCAGCGAGCCGCCAGGGGCGTCAGCTGCACCCGCGCCTCCCGCTCCGCCACGTCCAGCGCGATGACGCCCAGCTCGAAAACGTGAGGCTTGAGCTCGGCGCTCTGGTTGAAGGCGTGGTTGGACACGTACCGCGAAAGGTCTCCGTGGCCACAGCGCTGCTCCTCCATTGGGTCGGTGGGGACCTGGTCTTCCGCTTCTTCACCCTCACCTGCCTCCTCCTCCGCCTCCTCCTGCTCCGGCCCCATCTCTGAATCCCCGAGGACGCTAACCCGGCCCACGCCTTGGCCTTTGATTTTGCCTTCGGGCTTGGACGTTAGGACGCTGTTGCCCCGGGTTTTAGCTGTGGACTTACGCTCAGAGGTTGGAGCCTGCCCATCAGGGTCTCCCCCTGCGCCAGGAGGGTGCTTTGGGGGGCCGGCAGCTGCCACTGCCACGCGAACCGACGTGGAATTGGCACCCAGCTCGTTGTGGGCACGGCAGGTGTAGACGCCTGCCTCCTTGGCACTCAGGAAGGGCACCAACAGGGAGCCATTGGTGAGGGCCAGGAAGCGCGGGGTGGCTGGGGGAGCCGGCCAGGCGTGTGCTGGAGTCGGGGTTGGGGCCTCTGTCTGCGTTGGCCCGTCCCCATCTCCCTTCCCCCTCCCAGTCTTCCGCCCCGTCCCCACCGTCCTCCCCGCTCAGGACCAGCGGGGCTAGCACTACGGTGCCACCCGGGATCTGAAGTTGCCATTGTAGGCGGGGCGTGGGGTGTCCTTCGGCGACGCAGTGTACCATGAGCGTCAGGCCGGAGGGCAGGGGGCTGCCCGGCGCTTCGGGCGGCGGCTCCATACTCAGATGCACACTGGGCGGTACACAGGACAGGGCTGGCAGGCGGTGCACCGGCACGCCCTGCAGCGCAGGAGGCGAGGCGCACGCGATGGAGTCGGGCTCGGGTAAGGAGACCCGGGTGCTCGCGGCCCAGGCCTGCAGCCACACAAGACTGCAACTGCAGTGGAAGGGGTTGTGGTAGAGTTGCAGATGCGACAGCGCGCTTAGCGCGTCGAAGGTGCCAGGAGCCAGTGTGCGAAGCCGGTTGTTGTTGATGCGCAGGGAGCGCAGATCAGGCAGCGCACCGAGTGCGTCCCGGGGCAACGAGCCCAGGCGGTTGTGGTTCATCTTGAGCAGCTGTAGCGCGCTCAGGTTACGCAGGTCGCTCCATGGGAAGCTGGATATGAGGTTGTGGCTCAGGTCGAGGTTCTTGAGCTGGCTCAGCACGGCCAGCGAGCCGGGTTCCACGGTGCGCACTTCATTGTGCGCTAACCACAGCGAGGTGACCTGCGTGACGTCGGCGAAAGCCCCGCGCCGCAGTACGGTGATCTTGTTCGCTGACAGACTGAGCGTGGTCACGTTGGCCGGCAGTCCTTCTGGCACCTCGCGCAGCTCCTTGTAGGCGCAGTCGGCGAACTGGTGCGCGTACTTGTCCACGCAGGCGCACGGCTCTGGGCACGCTGCGGCCGCTCCTAGCAGCGCCCAAGCCAGACAGAGGGCCCTCAAGGGCACCATCGCTGATCCTGCAGGTGGAAACAGCGAGGGGGGCGGGGTGAGGGGGTGGTAGGCGTGGGGTGGGGGTAGAAGGATAGGCACGGGAGAGGGAGGGGGGAGGCGTAGGACGGGGAGGGGTAGGGGGAGAATGTGACTCACCGAGCTCCAGCTTCCTTCCCCTGCCAAGCTCTGCCTCCTGTAAACCTGTCTAGGGCAGATCGCAGGGCTCTGGTAACTTTCTGCTCTGGGCCCAGAGTCTCTCTTAGGCACGAGTTGGAGCTTAATAAGTCTCAGGATTCAATGAGTGCTCCCTCTCAGGACTTCCTTTTCTAGCAGCCTCCTACCTGGCTCTTTTCTCTCTACCTATCCCGTCAGCCTCCACAGCTAGACCCTCCACAGGCTGGGCCTATACCCGGTCTGCCCTGAGCTTTGCATCGATCCCTGATTCTGTTTCTAACCCTAGGTTTAACTCAGTGAAAGGGATACATAGGCTATTTTTGTCTGTGACCGTCTGTCCTCCCCTGAACTCTTTGTCGCACTGCACAGAAATCGCCCACACACGCCCATACAGACGCTGGACAATACAACACAAGCCCAGGCGCCTGCCATCAAACCAGGACTTCTGTTTAGGGGGTCCCAACACATTTAATAGACAGACAAACACAAAGACACCCAGACACAGGCACCATATCCTCTGGAGACCTCATTGTTCTCTGAACTGAACATGGCATTTGTACAGCATTCTCCAGCACTGGGCAAGGCACTTTCCTATTCATTGTTGGAACTGACAGACATCAGGGCACAGATCCTCACATGCACGGACCCACATACCGGGACACAGGCGGGCACTTGCGTCCGTAGACAGCCCTCTGAGACTGAAATCCCAGCGGCTCAGCAAAAGGTGTGAACTTGCTGCGGGTGGCAAGAAGACTGGAATGGGAACGGGGAAGCAGACTCGCCAGGCCCCTCTCGGACTGCAATCAAAGCTGCCTTCCCAGGGGGCTGCAACTCCAGGGAGGGGAAACCCATCAGGGCTGCTTGGTCAACCTTCCTTCTCCAAGCTGGGACCAAGAGCAATGGAGGGATGTCACTAAAGATTCTTACTTCCCCCTCGGGACCTCCCATGGGGTGAGGGGGTGTCCCTGGCCAGTGGGGTCAAGGCGGCTGTCACTAGCTAATCAAGTAGAAGGATCGAGATTCGGCCTCTCTTCTGCAGCCCAGATGCCTGACAACGCCCCCGCCTCCCCCCACAAAAAAGATTCTTATCCCCAGTCACAACAAACGCACCTACAAACAGAATCCCGGCTTCCACTTAGGGCTCCTGACAGGTTGCCAGAGCCCCTCCCACACTCTGGTCTTTAGAACCGGCATACCCCACTCGCTCTTGTTCCCGAGGGAAAGCCCCTCCCCTCTTCTACCCCGTCTCCTGCTTGCAAGAGCCAGCAGGGTCTGGCACCCTGGACGGACTCTACCCCTTCCTGGGTCAGGGTTGTGCAGTGGTCTCCGAGGCTTACCGGCTGCTCTCCAACTCTCCGTGCGCTGCCCTCGGGTTGCAACCCCCTCTCCAGACTGGATGTCGCGGAGCCAGGACGACAGCTCAAGGGCGCTTCCCACATCTGTTGCTGCGACTGTGGGGGAAGATGGTAGAGAGGCAGAGAAAGGGACAGGTAAGTTGTGGATTCCCCTGGCCCTGAGGTCCCACTTCAGTTTTCTCTTTCGCATCTGTCTCCCCGCACCTCTCACCGGCTGCAGATTGAAGAGTCCTCCCGGGCTGCGGGGCTTTGCGCAGCCTCTCCCACCTCCCTTATCATCTACATTTGTTAAAGCCGTAGAGATTCTTCCCCTGGTCACAAAGAGGCGCCCCCACGCCCACCGCCCTCGACTTGGCTCTTTCTAGTTCACCGCACTCCCAAAACCCACATCTGCAGACATGATCACTATTTTTAATTATACAGCCCCCTCCCCCTGTTCAAACATGTTGGCACGGACACAGACCCTCACACCGTCCACACAGTTGCTCTTCAATATTAGAATTACCCATCATCACGTAATAATCGCGCCAATGTGTTGAGCTCTCGCTACGTTCACGCACATTTTCACTCGCCGGTGAGTGTTCACACCCGGGACACTCACCATTCCCCTCCTCCAGCACGCACACACATTCATGCGCACTCACCCTCACGCCCGGGTCCCGCCAGGGCCCGTTAGCTTTGCTGCTAATTGAATGCGAGCCTCTTTTACGCCCCGCAACACGTGAGACAAACCATCTTTGAGGAATTGGGGGAAGGAAAGGCGCACGCCTGAAGTGGGGGAGGCGTGTCTTTGCCTTAAAACTCTTTCTGCAAAGGCAGGCGGTGGTGCGGACAGACCTCGCCCGGGACTGGCTGAGCTGCGCGCCGCCCGACTTGCGCGGACCCTTCCTTCCCGCACCCTCGCTGCTAGCCGCCTCCTCCCCGAAGCCACGTTCAACACGATGCATAATTGATAGTGTTAGCAGAGCGCCTCACCCTCCCTGCTATTTTTGCCTGGATCCGGGCAGCTACAAGCCCCTGTCTTCCCCGCCCCCTCCCCACCCCCAACAGCCCAACCCGGAGACTAGAACGCACCGCCCTGCTGGGCGCGCGGAGAAGCGACGCTCCCCTCCCCAGCCCACCACCGCCCCAGCCCAGCCTCCTCAGCTGGACTGCGTACGTCTTGTCTTTTGTGGCTAATCCAGCGCTTGAAGCCCACCGCCCAGCATATGGGACTGTGCGTATCGCCGTATCGCCGAGTAGGGCAGGGCGCGTGGGTACCAGCCTGCGCTCCCAGGAAGCCCGCCCAGGCGCACCCCAGCGCCTCGCCCTCTGGTCTTGCTAGCTTGGGGCTCCGAGGCTGCAGCAGACGGCGGGATGGAGAGGCATGGTTACAAAACGTCTGCTCCTTTTGAGCACTGTGGGTTGGGGATGTAAGGCTTGAACATCTCTCTCCCTCCTCCGCCCCCACCAACGTCTTCACGGTCTAACCAGCAAACACACCATCAGCCACCACCAACCCCCCCACCCCAACACACACACACACACACACTATCCCTCTATCCCTGACAGCCTCCGCAGCCCCGATACCGCCCTACTGTCTCACACCCTCACACAACAGTCGGCCTCAGCAGACTCGAATATTTGCTCTTCCTGTCTCTGGCGAAACTCCGACAATTCTTCTAGCGACAAGAAAGTGGAGGCTCAGGGATGTCCGTGCATTTGTATAGAACTCGACTTCTGTTCCCCCACAGTGTTCATGACAGCCCTCGAGACAGTTGCTGACTAGAATCGGAAAGAGGGGTGCAGGCGGTGAACATGCAGAGCCCCGTTCCTCGGTTTTTCCGTAGACACTGAGCACTCTGGGGGCTCTTGGCCCCCAGCCCTCACTCTGGCCAAGGCGGTCTCTGGAGATGGGTCTGTTTGGGGCCTCTGAGATCAATCTTCTTACTCGAATTTGAGCATTTTAATGAGCTGAGTAGGTGGGGGAGAGCGACGGGTGAGGAGGGCTGCATCTAAAGAGACCACCCCACCAGGGGTTCTGAGGAGGCTTTGTAAATTAAATATGAACAGACTGCTCCACGCATACTCCGCATCCTTTCCTCTTGCCTATTCCTGCGGTGGCTACAGGCAGCCCTGATGGGACCAGCGCATCTCATCAACCCAGAATTCAGAACCCTGAACTTCACTCCACTTGCCTGTGTCTGTAATCCCTACAGACACCTCCGGGGAAGGTGATGGGGGCACCCAGAGGGAGAAGGTGTCTTCGAGGAGGGAGGAGGGGTAAGAGGCTCTTGACCACAAGGTAGGGGCAGCATGAGCAGGTCCTCATGGCGCCGGCCGGCGGGCCTGGCACAGCTTCTTTGTCTGTGCAGCAAGGGAGTTTTCCTGGATGTACAGTCTGAGTGTCTTGGGAATCTTGAAGGGCAATTCCAGGAGCCTTGGTCGAATAAGAGGGATCTGAGGAGATGGGGGCCCTGCAGCCAGGTTGGAGAATAGAGTCCTGGATGGGGGGTCGTGGAGACTTTCTTTGGCAGGAGGAGGGGTGCCTGGCTTAAAGGCAATGACCTAGACACTGGCTTGGAGGCAGGTGACTTGTGGACCAGTTTTCACTCCCTCCCCCTGTTTTGGTTCTTTTTGCCTTGGGCTAGGAAGCCTAAGGGGAGACAGAGTTAGGGTAACTCGGAAGGGTTGAGGGACTGGAAGACAGAGGCTGGAGAATGGAAGGAAAAATGACCTCTCTCTCCGCAGAAGAACTTCCCTCGACCGCGGAGACTCGCCCCACCTGGGGACCTCTGGGGCCCAAGAGCCAAGAAAGACCCCCTTCCTTGCTCTTTTGCCGGGGATGCAGAAGCCAGGGGAATTTGGCAGGTAGACAGGGCTCCAGGCGCCTGGAGAGGGGCTAAGGGCGCAGTAGCCACCCAGGAGAGGGCGTCAATTCCCGCGGACCCCCGCAGCTCCCACCCACTCTCCTGCAAGCGCTTTTGTTCCCCGAGCCTGCCTTTGGGGAAAAGACAACCCCTTACCCCCGCCTTGAACCCTGAAGAGTTCAGTGCCCGCCGGGAAGGGCTGGAGCCCGAGTCGCCCCGGGCAGAGTCTGCCGAGGTCTCGGTTGGGAGCTACGACTCCAGGATCAGCCTCCGAGCTCCTCTTGGAGAAGGCTGAGCTTATCTCCACCGGCGCCGCCAGGCGCGCAGGAGCCAGCCTCTCTAATGTTTGTAATGTGGATGATGGTACAGTTCCTGAAGGGCTGGGGAATCGGGAGCGAAGATACCACCCCCACCTCTGCCTACGTCTTTTATGGTTAAAGAAACAGACACCTAATTAGGTGCGTGGAAATAGGGGAGAGACAGGGTACACATTTCCAAGACGCCAGCGTGGAGGGCCCAGGTTTGAAATCTGCAGAATCTAGGCGAAGGTTTTTGGACCAGGCTGCGGTGCCGACCCTAGATACACCTAGAGAGGATAACTCGAGCTCTGGGCAGCTTTTTGTGGACTTTTAACTGCGACCTTGCCGACCCTCACGGTTCTGAGGGTAGGGAGAATTGAGACCCCCCTGAATCCCGGCACTAAGCTACCCGGATTCTATTCAAAGCTCGGGCCCAGGCCTTGTTCGCGCGCGCCCCCTGCTGGAAACCGCCTGCCGGGCTCAGAGGCTGGGGTACCTTGGCCCGGGAGGTTCTGAGGCTCGAACCCGGGCCAGGACCAAAGCCTGCGCGGCTCCCGGTTCTGCATCCCGCGGTGCGACATTCCGAAGTGGGACATGCTAACCCAAGCACCAAAGCTTTCGTCCCCATGCCCACCACGTCCCAGGAATCTGCTGCCTCTCCACCCCCGCACAACACAGGCACAGTCCCTGCTTTGCACCCCGCTGTGTTTCCCACGCCCAGGGCACAATTGGCACCCTCTGGATACTCGGTGAGCAACGAAGAAGTTTAGTTCTCCTGGGAGGAAGCCACCCTGTACTCCTCCCCTACCTTCCCTGTGCGGGCTAAGTGCTTTCTCTTTGAGTCCAGTACCCAGGCTTAGACCGGAGAAGAGAATGGCAACCCACTCCAGTACCCTTGCCTGGAAAAATACCAAGGATGGAGGAGCCTGGTAGGCTACAGCCCGTGGGTCACAATGAGTCGGACACGACTGAATGACTCACACACACACACACACACACACACGCCTAGAAGGCCGATCTTAGGTCTTCTGATTTTGCCAGACCTATAAAATGCCTGTATCTGAAAAACAAAATCTCTTTCAGGCTCTAAGAAGGAAATAGAAAACTGCAGAGTTGGAAGTAGTAGACGGTTGATGAAATGTTTAGGATATATAACACTGTGCAGACCATTCCGTTGCATCTGCATGCAGAGTGGTACGCCCTTGTATTTATTTATTGCCTTCATAAAGAAAAGCTCAATGCTTTTTAAAGGAAAAGAACAAAAATTCAAACATCCATAATGGGCAATGTCCAACCAAAACTTACTGTACATGTAAAGAAGGTGGATATAGGACCCGTAACTAAGAGAAAAAAATAAGTCAACAGAAATAGAAATCACAGAGATGATGGAATTAGCAGACAATGACTTGGAAATCATGCCCTTGTATTTAATGTGACAGGCAGGTGATTTAATGAAAGAACAAGGGTCTCTGAGAGTAAGAAAGCCAGAACCCAGAAGGGCATCAAGTATCTTCAGCATAGCAACCTATTCAGGAGACCCTTCCCACCTGCCCTCCAGCCAAAATCTCTTAAACACACAGCTTCCCACCTTTCAGCTTCTGTAGTCCTTGTTTATAAAACCACACCACCACCCCCCCACCCCAGCCTGTCCCCAACCTTGGCTCAGATGATAAAGAATCTGCTGGCAATGCAGGAGACCTGGGTTTAATCCCTGGGTTAGGAAGATCACCTAGAGAATGCATGGCAACCCACTCCAGTATTCTTGCCTGGAGAGTTCCATGGACAGAGAAGCCTGGTGGGCTATAGTCCTTGGGGTTCAACAGAGAGTTGGACACGACTAAGCGACTAACACACTTCAATCCCAACTTCCATCTCTCCTTCTCCTCATACACACTCTACATAGTAGGAGGAAAGGTGCTAGCATCTGACTTCACCGTGTATGCACTGTGTGACCTTGGCCAAGTTACTTAACCTCTCTGTGTGGAGTGGGGGGAGTGGAGTGGAGGGTATAAATAAGAATAACTTTTATTGGGTTGCTGTGAGGATTAAATGAGTCAATGCATGCAAAACACTGGCACTTACGTGGTGCTCAGAAATGAGCTATTCCCTGCCTCCCAACAATAGCTAGAATTAACTATCATTATTATCTTACAGCACTGGGTACAGGTATGATGAGATGTTCCACTGAGCATGCTCCTATATGCTTGTGTACTGCCTCTCCAGTAGGAAGAAAGGCCTTGGCCCTCCCCCCAAAGTCTCTTCTTCATTCCTCCTGTACCTCCCACACACCATGGCATAGGTAAAAATCACAAGTGCTATTATTATTATTTGTAAAGTCTTTCTAGTCTCAGATGCTTAAATCCAGGTTCTCATATTTGCAGCTGTCACCAGTGTGCCTGTTTGGGAAGAGAGACCTGCAGCTCCAGGCTTGGAGAAAGGTTTTTAATTAAAACCACAATCTGTTTATTTATTGGGCTCTGTGACTTTAATTATTTTCTAGGGAAACAGAAAAAATCCACGTTTGCATATGGGAAGACTGTTGATTTCAGAGGAAAGTAGGGACCTGTGGCAGTTTGCTGGAGGCAACTAGGAGGAATTTCCTGAATGGTTCAAATGAAGCTCAACATTATTAATAAGCTGGAATCCAGTCCATGACCTTCCTCCCAGCGCTTTCATGAAATTAGCTTAACTTGCTGGCAAGGCGCTTTATTGCCATCAAAATTAACGACAGCTTTTCCAGTGGCATCTCATGTAATTATCTGAGTCTGTGCTTGTCTCACCAAAGATGGGAAACTCCCACCTGGAAGACACAACACGGCTGCCTGGGCAACACGCTTAGCTATTCTACCCAGTCCAGGCATGACTGGAACCCCCAGAGCTGGAGTCCTGGGCAGCCAGCCTCTCCATGGTAGGGGGAAGCAGGAGCAGGGAGGCCAGGGAATCATTTATGATGCTTCCATCTGCAGATAACAGAATGCCCATCTTAAATTGTGTTAAACTATTAAGTGCATCATCTCACAAGCAGGAAGCAGGTCTGGCTTCAGGGCTGGCTGACTCAGTAGCTCAATGACATTGGCAGGCTTGGGTTCTTCTGTCTCTTCTCCCATTCTCAACAGGGCTTCAACTTGAGCCTCATGTCCCTCAGCGTCATTGGAGGGCTTTGGCAGCAGCTGGGGTAACATGCTTATCAGTAGCACACCCCAGAAGAGAGAGACTGGAGCTATTGCCTCTCATTAGGTCTTATGGACACATATTGGCTTAGGACTCTCCATCTTTGAGCCAGTCACTGGCAAAGGGGATAGGATTGATTGGCTTAGAGTAATCATCTAGTCCTGAAATAGATGTTGAGGAGTCAGTCCGAAGATTCACTACAAGCAAGAAATCTCCTTTCAATAGAAGTTGGGGAATTGCATGATCAGAGTAATCTAAGATCGTTTTAAAATGAACTGAGGTTGACATAATTATAATGAACCATAGTAGATACCTTTTATCTGGAAATAAGACCAGATTATGTCCACAGATTGTGACCAGGGTCAAGGCTCAAAGTGTGACCAGGATCAGGGAGCTCTCTTGAGCAGGCATACAGACTAGAGGATTCTCTGCTTTCATAGAATTCTTGAAAGGATAAAAATCTGTTCTTGGAAATGCCAGCGCTGGATCCAAAGCTATTTTGGGAGCCGTGGAAGTTTCAGTCGTTAGTTGGGTATTTATGAACAGGAGATGTTTCTGAATTCAAAGACTGTTCCTACATGACTTCACATCCTGAACATGTCACTGGGTCCCAAGGCAGGGGAGAGAGGCATTTTACTGTCGAGGTGGAAAACAGGAGGAAGAATTCTACTGGTCTTGTGAAGAACGCGGAGGTGGCACAAAGGTGCCAGCTTCACAGATTTGCTGTGTGATCTCAAGCAACTCCTCGCCCTCTCTCATTCTAAGTTTCTATCATTGGGAAGGTAGAAGAATGGGCTACAAGAGCTGTCTGGGGTGCTGCAGCTTGAGAAGCAAGCTTGCAGGTTGAATTGAGGCCCCTAGGGGGCATCTGCCAGAGCTTCCTGCAGGAGGGGCTCTTCATAAAGTCTGGGGATCACCTCTTGCCCTCCTCCTCATGCCCCCAGACAGGTTTCTTGTTGCCCTCCCACCACACTGCAGCCCACCTCATCTCTTGAGGCCATCAGCATCCCTGTGCCCAGGAGCTCACCCTTGCCCTGAGTGCTGTCCACAACTCTGTGGGCAAGGGGATTCCTGCTACAAAACACTTCCTGAAGGTCCTTCACATAGTAGGAGTCTGGGGGCAGAGGGCGTGATGTGATTGGAGATTAAATTCAATCAATGAATATTTCAAGAACATGGCAGGTAGGCTTAGGAAGAAAGGCCAAGGTTGCCAGGCTCCCTGGCTGGTAGGGTGGGTTTGGGGGTAGGGATGCAGAAGGGATTCCAACTCTTCCAGCAGCTGAGGCCACCCCTCTCTGTTTCGGGGCCCTCAGCTCTCTCTTGCTTGGCATTATCAGAGGACTTGGAGAGCAGATCACAATAAATATGCTGTCAAAGACTCTGCCCCCCAACCCAGTGTGGTCTCCGGCAGAGCCCACAAGGGCAAGCAAGGCCCAGGGAACCTCTGCCACTTCCATCCCTCAGACTCAAAGCTCCTGGAGGGTCACCCGGGGTCTCTGCAACCGCTGTTCCCATCAAAGCCCATGGGGTTCATGTGGCGGCATGGACTAAATTGAATTTCCTCCTGGGAATCTTTAGTCTCCTGTGGCCATCAGGCTTTTCATTTGTTTCTGAATATGGTTTCCCAGAGAGCAGAATGGAGGCAGGGATTTGCACCCAGTGATCCATTAAGGAAATGCCTCAGTGGAAACAGCAAGGGAGAGGGGAGGCAGGAGAGGTAAGGGAGGAAGCCAAGCCAGGGTGTGATTTCAGGCAGGCTTAGCCCGATCCCAGGAAGCTCTAGGCAGAATCACACCTCAGAGTTTGCCCTGATTTAGGGAGGGGAGTTTGGCTTCCACAGACACAGGTAGTCTTAAGGGGCTGCCCCTGGGGTTGGAAGCTTCCAGGCATTTCCCTCTCTGTGCCTGTAGACAATCAGTTTCAGCAGCTGAAGGGCAGGCCTTGGAAGAAAGTTGCAGGTGTGAGCTGTCAGAAGTAGAGCATACAGAAGTAGGGACCCTCCTGGTGGTCCAGTGGTTAAGAATCTGCCTTCCAATGCAAGGGACGCAGGTTCAATTCCTGGTTTGGGAATTAAGATTCCATGTGCCAAGGAGCAACTAAGCCCGCCCACCACAACTTCCGGACCCATGGGCTCTGGAAAGAAGCCTGCACCACAACCAAGATCTCAGCTTCACCTGCTGCAAAGACCCAACACCGTGCCCCCCGCCAAATAAAAGCACACAGAAGCAGAGGGATGGCAAGCAGAGACAGGTTTGCTACATCATTCATTCCACAAATATTAATTGAGTCTCCCCACCCCTGGTAGCTCAGCTGGTAAAGAATCTGCTTGCAATGCCGGAGACCTGGGTTCAGTCCCTGGGTTGGGAAGATCCCTTGGAGAAGGGCATGGCAACCCACTCCAGTGTTCTTCAACCCACTTCAGTATTCTTGTCTGGAGAATCTCTTTGGACAGAGATGCCTGGTGGGCTACAGTCCATGGGGCAGAGTGGGGTGGGGGGTGTCACAAAGAGTTGGACACAACTGAGCGACTATGCAGAGCCCCCCACCTTGTTACTGGGTGCCCTGCTTGGCCTGGCCAAGCTGTGAACCAGGCAGACGCTGTTTGTGCCCTAAGAGAGCTTATGGGCCCCTGTACCTCCCAGCATGATCAGATCTCCTGTGTGTATGAACCAGCTTCCAGAAGGCAAGCATCCCTTGGACAGGCTCCAACAGGTCACCTGGGCCAAAATCAGAAGGACTCTCTGAAGCCTGCATCTGCCTGAGATGGAGGACAGATAGGGAACTGTCTGGATTTGCAGAGCATCAGAGCTCAGGCCCTGGAGGTCCTCTCTCCGAACCTTTCCACTTTACAGGAGAGAAGACAGACCAAGATGGAGGTCACAGCGCAGGCAGGGCTGGGAGATGCCCCCGGCAGGCAGCTTCTCTGAGATGCCCTCCCAGGGCAGTCTGGTCAAGGGCAGGGTGAGCTCAGTGGCCATCACTGACCTTGCTGGTTAGGAAGCCCTTGAGACTCTCAGTAGGTGTGGCCTCTCCAATGGCAGAGGGCAGGTGTTTCTGGAATGGGACAGGTGCTCCGACTTCAGGTTTCTTGTATTAGTCCCCTGTTGTTCTCCTCTGGGCCCCGTGGTCATCAGCAGCAGAGCTGTGCCCATGTCTGAGCCAGACCGAGGTTGTGCCCTGAATTGGAACAGCCGTGATTACAGCCCTCATCCCGGCAGCCGGCTGGGCCAGAGGTTTGGAGAAAGGAGAGCTCTCCTCAGTGGGTCTTTCCCTGATGCAGAGGGGCCTCCAATCTGTAGTCAGGCAAGTCCAGTTCTAATGGCCACCCCTTGGTGACCACCAGGTAGAGCTCAGCGTAAGGGGATCCAGAAAGGAGATCGGGGATAGGGGCGCTGTACCTGCTTTTCCACCGACTTCCTCTGAGCCTTTTGGAAAAGCTTCTCTCTGTTCTTGGATTTAGTTTCCCTTCCTGAACCTTGGGGCTAACCATGCCTCCCCACCCACCGGCCCCAGCTGGAACAGTAGCTAGAATCTATCATATTCTTTTTTGTCAGGCCTGTCCCTACCAAATTCATCCCCAGGAGGGACAGCCCCGTCCCTGCCCTCCACGCCCCCACCCAGCAGTTCTCTGCAATGTCATCTCTGAAGTTCCCCAAATAGAGTTTCCTGCTGCCAGCAAAACCAGCGTGGACAGGCTGGGAAGCGTAAACCCATACAGCGATGCCTCGGCCTGTCTCCGGAGCCCTTATCTCCAGACCCAGCTGGGAACTTGATGTATTTATTAGCTTCTCCCAGGACCTCCTCTGTCCAACCCACATCTTTGTTGGTACTGCGAGAAAGTGACCTTCCTGCAGATGGCTGTGTCTGGTAGCCAGGTAGGGGCCGGAGCCGGGGGAAGCTGTAGTAAATCCATCCAGCCTGCAGCCTGCAGGGTGACCTGGTGAAGGAGGCTTGAAGAGATGCAGACAGAGGTACTAGTCGACGGAGCTGGGGACAGAGTTGCCCAAATCCTAATGAACTGGAACCAGAAGAGAGAGGAGGGGGAGAGAGGGAGGGGGAAGGGGGAGAGGGAGGGGAGGGCACGGGAGAGGAGTATTATAGACCAATCGCTTTCTGGGAGTCAACCCAGTGCCTTCTCCTCTGTGGCACTGGATGTACAGTTATTTTTTACTGAGCATTGCTGCATCTGAACATCCCTTGGAGAAAGAAATGGCAACCCACTCCAGTATTCTTGCCTGGAGAATCCCATGGACAGAGGAGCCGGGTGGGCTACAGTCCATGGGATTGCAAAGAGTTGGACATGACTGAGTGACTAACACTTTCACTTTTCAATTCACAAAGTTAATGCTCTATATGTATTTCATCTGATCCTCACAATTTTCTAAGTATGTATTATCACCTCCAATTTGCATCTGAGACCTCAGAGGCTAAGTTGTTTGTTCAAGGTCACCCAGAAGAGCTGGGGTTTGAACCAGGTCCCTCCAAAGCCCACGTCCTAACTACTACTCATCATCTCCCCCGCAACGCCCCCAAGCAGACTTGACAAGGGCACCGCCACCGTGGGCCCAGGGCCACCCACCCCCTGCCTTCTCCTTGGCTGGTCTGCTGTACTCTACAATCAGTCTGCTGTGGCGTCGGCCAGGGCTTCATGGCTGGAGAACTCCAGGAGAGAGTCAGCCTTTGGATAAACCCTACTCCCAGGCCCTCTGCATTTTGTCTGCACAAAGAACACAGTTTTAGACAATCAGACATGCGACACTGGATCTTGCAATATTTCCGGTCACAATTGTTTGGCTGGATAGCTTTGTGGAAATTTTCTGTGGTTTGCTAGCTAGCTTTTGTGATCTGCTTAGCCATCAACTTTGGGATATTTATAATATTTATCAATTGACTTCAGCATAGTCCAGGCAGCTGGTCTTTAAAGAATTCTTCTGGGCTGAGTTTAAGGAAGTTCCTTGAGCCAAGAATGAAGGAATTTTTTCCCTCTGTTGGCAGCAAATGCATTCTGTAGGAGTGGGTAGAGATTTTCAAACTTTGGGTTTTGTTTTTTGAGAGGGGGAGTCAGTTGAAATTCTAGATCTATCTCTGCTTTATTCAGGTCCAAAAGCTTTGGAGCTGACACCTGGATTCCAAGACAAAAATAAATAATGCTACCCCATCCCTCCTAGCCCCAGGCTCAGCCTGGATCTGGGCCTGAGTCCAGGACTAAGGCCACCCCAGGGAAACGTGTCCTCAGAGACCTCTGCCCACATTCCCTCCCATCTCCCTGTAGCCTAGACTCACCTCCTCCCCACTGTGAACCAAGCCACGTGGAGGGGCTGACACCAATCATGACTTCTTGACTTGCATTATAACTAGAGATAGGGTCTTACCCTAAATCATGCATTCTCAACAGGGGCCATATTGCCCCAGAGAGGATGAAAATTGGTTTGAGGTAGAGCAGGGACTAACACTTTAGATATTCCAATGGTTTCTGACTTTCCAAAGGACCACAGAACATACACAGATGTATAGGACATCTGTATAAGGAAGAAGTAAAATGATCTCTATTTGCAGATAACATAATTTTGTATATAGAAAACCCTAAGGAATCAAGTATTAAAATTTCATGGGAGAGAGTCTCAACTAGGAAAAAACATTGTCTAAAAAGGCTCCTTGGGTGGAGGCAGGGAGGAGGGGCGTGTCAGGCAATAATGGGGAAAGAAATTGGAGAAGCAGGGTCCTTAAAGAAAAAAATAGAATTAGGATAAGTTCAAATTCTGGGACCCTGGGACCAAAAAGTTTTGGTGTGAGTTTTCTGGGCCCTGCATTTTGCATTGTGTGAGATCAAACAGCTCAGGAGGGCACCGGAAGGAGAGGGTGGAAACCCCCACCAAATGCATGGCGAGGCACCTGGCAGTGTGGGCTCCAGAAGGCTCCAGTGTAGACACAGCCTCCCTGTGGGACAAAGCCCAACTCTGCCGCATTCAAGTTCAATGACCTGGAGCAAGGGACTCAACTTTCCTGCCTCAGCCCCCATCCCAGGTCCAGAATAGAATGAGGACGATAATGTAAACTGCATAGAGTGTCTGGGGAGACGATAAGGCGGGTTCTGCTGAGTGAGAAACGAGTGTCCTGCACGAGTTACTTCTCAGTCATGTTAGTTGGGAGCTTTATTCACCTGATTGTCCCTGGCACTCACACCTGGATGGTCACTGTGCCCTCCCCAGGGTTCAGTGAGCTCAGTTGGAATCCCTGCTGGATGCTTGTAGAAGAGGATGACTACACTTAGCCACCGAACACGGAAATGACCTATCAACTGAGCAACAGCAAACCCAGCATTTCCCCAGATTAAGTCTTCCACTTCCACAAGTTTTGCTGTTCCTGTGTTCCTTCTGAGCTTGTAGTTACTTCATGCTGCTGCTGCTGCTGCTAAGTCGCTTCAGTCGTGTCTGACTCTGTGCGACCCCATAGACGGCAGCCCACCAGGCTCCCCCGTCCCTGGGATTCTCCAGGCAAGAACACTGGAGTGGGTTGCCATTTCTTTCTTCAATGCATGAAAGTGAAAAGTGAAAGTGAAGTCGCTCAGTTGTGTCCGACCCTCAGCGACCCCATGGACTGCAGCCTACCAGGCTCCTCCGTCCATGGGATTTTCCAGGCAAGAGTACTGGAGTGGGGTGCCATTGCCTTCTCCGAGTTACTTTATAGTTGTCCTTAAATCAGACCTTTAAAGAATTCTCTTTTAGCATCATTCTGAACAGCCAGATTCCAGAAATCAGGGCATTGATAGGCTGGTTATATATTTTCTGATAGATGTTAAAGTAAATACAAAGTTGTCAGTACGTTAAAAATGTTTCTCCATGCACCATCTACTTAAAGATACCTGCCACGCCACCGGCGGTACGCGTGGCGCTTTGGAAAAGATGCTGCCATCACGAGCCTGAGCCCACACCACGCCCCTCCCCATCCGTGAGGAGCCGCAGCCTCAGCACGGGGCTTAGTGGGGCTGCAGCGCCCTCTGCTGGCCAGTCTGGGAGCCGCTCCGGCTCGACTCCCCTTCCGCCTGGGCTGGAGCCACAAGGGGGGACTCTTTCCGACTGGACGTTTGATGTCCAAACCTAGCGGTGTAGGTTTCCTTCGTTGTGAGGCGTGAAGAGAAGTGAGAAAGGACCCCCTGCTCCAGATGCAGGGGCTGGAGCACTTGGGGTGCAAGGTGGAGACCCGCCTGAGGTCGGAGGAGGTGGGTACACGGCGGGGGCTGGGCCTCGGGCAGGTGCGGGGTGAAGGGTCAACTCTGAATTGCGGAGGATTGTCAGGGATGGGATTGAGGGATTGGAGTGAGTCTAGGGTAGATGTTAAGGGCAGGGCCGGCCAGGGCTGGATGAGAGGAGGGTGCAGCTCAGGGGAACAGCAGCGCCCAGCGGTGAAGCAGTGGCTTGGGAGTTGTGCAGGTAAAAGGCAGGGCAAGGTTGAGGTGAAAGTGGACTTGCAGATGGCCTTCCTGGGGGGTGTCAGTGAGCTCCTGGACCTCAGAAGGGGGCCCTAGAATTGGGGAGGGTAGGCTCCAGTCCACAGGGTCGCTAGGAGTCGGACACGACTGCGCGACTTCACTTTCACTTTTCACTTTCATGCATTGGAGAAGGCAATGGCAACCCACTCCAGTGTTCTTGCCTGGAGAATCCCAGGGACAGGGGAGCCTGGTGAGCTTCCGTCTATGGGGTCGCACAGAGTCGGACACGACTGAAGCGACTTAGCTGCAGCAGCAGCAGCAGCAGGGCAGGGCCAAGCTGGCTGTCATGGGAAGGCTGTTTTCAGCTCCAGGTCTGTGTGGTTGAAACCTCCCATCTGGGCGTTTAGGGGGCGCAAAGCCACCCACTGCTCGACCACTCCAAGGTAGACTCCCTGGCTCTCCCTCCTGGTACCCAGGACCAGCACACCCCCACCCCCACCCCACTCCTTAGTTCTCTGCTCCACCCCAGAGCTTGTTCTTCATCCCCCTGAAGGCAAGTCCAAGTCCTTTGTTTACTAAGATCCAGTATCTGTTTATTTTTCTATTGTTTATAAAGCAATAACACGGTCATCTTTGTCGTTAAGATAAGATCTTGCTGCTGCTGCTGCTGCTAAGTCACTTCAGTCGCGTCCGACTCTGTGCAATCCCATAGACGGCAGCCCACTAGGCTCCCCCGTCCCTGGGATCCTCCAGGCAAGAACACTGGAGTGGGTTGCCATTTCCTTCTCCAATGCATGAAAGTGAAAAGTGAAAGTGAAGTCGCTCAGTCGTGTCCGACTCTTAGCAACCCCATGGATTGCAGCCTACCAGGCTCCTCCGTCCATGGGATTTTCCAGGCAAGAGTACTGGAGTGGGGTGCCATTGCCTTCTCCAGATAAGATCTTACATTTGTGCAATTCTTCATACGTTAAAAGGCTATTTTCACAAACGTCTCCTTACTGGTTCACACAAGATCCTAAGTAAAAAACGACCCATCTCATACCATTTTACAGAATCGGAGCCTGAACTTCAGTGAGCTTGATGCATCAGACCAGAGTCAGGGGCTACTGAGTGAGGACTGAACTCTGCCCTGGCTTCTAGCCCAGCAAGCTTGTGGTTCATTGACATAGGTAAACCTGAGATCGATTCAGAGATTCAAAGCACTGGGGAAGGATCTGGATTTGCCATTAGAGACTTGGGCTTCCCAGGTGGCACTAGTGGTAAAGAACCTGCCTGCCAATGCAGGAGATGCAAGACACGGGTTCGATCTCTAGGCCGGGAAGATCGCCTGGAAAAAGAAATGGCAACCCACTCCAGTATTCTTGCCTGGAAAATTCTATGGTCAGAGGAGCCTGGTGGGTTACAGTCTATGGGGCCACAAAAAATCAGACATGGCTAAGTGAGACAGGTAGGTGAGGCTAAGGATGGGGGCACTGATCAAATCACATTACTTGGGTCCTCACCCAGGCCGGGGGCACTAATTCCTACAGCACCTGTGCCAAGGGAACCCCTGCAGGCACCAAAGAGAATTCCACCTGAGACCGCCAGGGTACAAAGTTACCCAGCAGGAGGCAGATGTAAAGTCCCTGACTCCCTCTAGGGGGTGATTCTTGAAACTGGTGCTTCTTTCCCTCCACGTGGCTACCCCCTTTGGAGATGATCCCAGACAGGTCCACCCTGGTCTCCCCACTTAGAACGGGAGCTCATATCCTTGAGACCCTCAGCACTGAGCAAGGAGGGGTTCTCAGCTCTGTTGAGTCCTGAAAGACCCCCTCACAAAGAACAGCTATGCCAGCAAGCTCTCCCTTCACCAGGCAAGAGACTGCTCAGGACTCCTGGGGTGGGTTGGGCAGAGTCTGTGATTGGCGCACCAGGCTTTGAAGATTCACATCTTTATTAAAGGCTATGACAGTGGCGAGAGGGCTGAACAGTCCTTCGCCATAACAAATGTGATCAACTCCATCTGAAGGAAGAAAGCCTTGTGGGGCTGGGCTTGGAGCTGGAAATCAGCAGGTTCAGTCTTGGGGTGGGGCTGGGGGGAAGATACGGTGAGGAGGGGCCCAATTCCTGCCCTGCTGCAGCCAAGATGGTCATCACAGGCAGACTGAGGCTCCAGCCCCCTCCTCCCCTCATCCAGCCGCCAGTTTTCCTGAGCCTCAGAGCCAGCGCCTACTTTTAAGTCGGAATCTGATTTTAAATGCATCAGAGTTCACTGTTAGAGCCAGCACTCTCACATGGCAACAAGTTCCTATGTGATCCCTCTGTGGGTCTTCAGGGTCCCGTGGATGGGGGCGGGGATGTGGGCACACAGCCTTCACCCATGTGAAAGCTGAGGCCATGGGGGTATCCCCAGGATCAGGGCATCAAGGAAGAGGGATGACAGAGGGGCTGAGGGGAAGGAGCAGTGGTTCCGCTAGTCAGATGAGACCACCTGCCTGTGTTCCACTCAAGTTTGGGGGCCTTAGTTAGCTTCGGGTTGGGGCCAAGGGCTCAAGAATGAAAACCTCCTTCACCACTGCCCCAGAAGCCTGCTGCTTATTCCTAAAACCCCAGAATGGTGGGGCTAGATGGGAGCTCTGCGACCATGCAGGATAACCAGCTCATTTTATAGGTGGGGACGTGGGGGCTCAGGAAGGGGCCCTTTCCTGGGTCCCACTCAGCGCACACAGTCAGGGCCAGGACTTCCTCTGCTGCTCCACACTGCTTCTCCTGGGAGGGCAGTCTATCAGAGCAATGGCGCTGAAACTTGGTGGGCCTCAGAATCATCTGGAGAACCTGCTAAAGCAGTCTGCTGGGCCCCACCCCAGAGATTCCCATGCTGCAGATCCCTGGACTCCACTGAGAGCAGTGCTGGGTTGGAGGTCACACCTTGGGAGGGCTTGAGGCAGGTGGTGGCACTGCAGAGAGCGAGAAGGGCCCAGTGTGGCCAGCAGGAGGGAAGCAGGCTTGGAAGGTCATGTCTGGAAGGAGGGAGCGGCAGGCCCTGTCTCCACTGAGAGGAGGCCCTTTGGGGGTGAAAGTGCCCCAGAGGGCACGTGAACTGGGCTGGCCTCCGGGCAGGCAAAGGCTGGAAGAACCCAAATCCTTCAGGGAAGGTTTGGTTTGAAAGGCACTTTGGTACCCGTGGGGCCCCTGGTGGTGTAGGCAGTGTCCGTGGGTGCTGTCAGCAGGTCCCCTGGGGCCATGCCAGGGCTTAGGGAGGAGCAGTAAGGGCCCCTCTGGAAGCTGGAGTCGGTTGGCTGGGGCAATATGGGGGCTGCTTCGAGAGCCTAGTGACCAGGCCTTCTTCACCAGGGACCCTGCCCTGCCCCTGGTTCTGGCTCCTGGAGTGGGAGGCCCAGGGGGTCTTCAAGCTAACTCATGGTGCTCTCAGGGCCACCCAGGGATCTGGTGGCCCCCGTCAGGTGGTTGCTTGGCCTTGGAACCTTTTCTGTGGCATTTTTAGAGAGGTGGAATTTGGTCCCGGAGAAGGACCAAATGACAAGGGAGATAACGGGACCAGGACCTGGGAATGCTGTGGTGGGCAGGGGCTGGCTCAGGGACCCCATCTCTCTCTGTCCCCAGAGAGTCTGAGCTAGTCAGCCCCAACCCTCAGGTCTGCTGCGTAGCCCTTTCTGCCAAGTTGTGGCCAGCTGGAGGGGCAGCGATGCCTCCTGCCCCTGCCGAGGCTGGCGCCCCCAGCAGGCCTTCGAAGTAGGTGCCCAGAGACTGCAGGTCGAATGCAGGCTGGGACGACGACATGGGGGTCTGGAGGCTCAGGAAGCGGTTATACTTCTTCAGGCCGCCCTGCGGGTCATGGTGGTGTGCAGTCAGCAGCTCTATGAAGGTGACCTTGTGGAGGGCCAGCAAGCGGGCCTCGGCCCGGGGCAGGATGGCTGCTCGCACCAGGGGCTGCAGGGATGAGAAGCACTGCAGACTGCTGAAAGGGTGGATGTGCGGGGCCAGCTGGGGGCTGGGGGACACCTCGAGGAGGCGGCACAGGTCGCGCATGGTCAGTACGGCCGCTAGGGCGCTGCGCTCGCTCATGTTTCTCGCCAGGTAGGTCTTGGCCAGGCTCTTGAGTTTGAAGCTGCTGGCCCCCGGCACGCACTCCCGGATGAGGGGCAGGGTGGCCAGGAAGCCCGAGATGGACTTCTGGAACTTCCCCAGCAGGTTCATCTCCTCCAGAGCCTGGAAGAAGCTGGGGAGACTGGGCCCCCACAGCTTATAGCAGGCCAGGATGGGCTGGTGCATGTTCGCCAGGAAATGTAGGAAGTGCTGCAGTCCCACCTCCAGGGAGACGGCCTTGGAGTACACATTGAGCACCTCGGGCTGGATGAGAGCGCGGAACTGGCTTTCCTGGTTCACGGCTGCCAGCTGGCTAATCTTCTGGGCTGGGCAGGAGAGAACGGCAGGGTGAGGCCTCAAGGGCATGGCTGGGGGCACCAACCCCACCATCCAGAGACCCCACCTTGGGGCCTGATGGCAGGAATCAAGCATCAGCCTCAAATGCAGCTCTGACCCTGGCTCTGATAGGGATGGGGGTCAGAAGGGGAGGTGGGGCTGCCCTCCACACCCTCTTCCTCCCCTGCTGGGAGTCCTGGTCCCCCCTGCCCTGCCATGTTCCGGAGTTCACCAAACCCTTTCACTTCGGGTCCCTTCTGTCTGTCTTCTGCCAGCCTCCACCCACCTACACTAGGGACCCCTCACTGCTTCAGCCTAGCCCTCCACTCCCTTTCCCCTGGCCACCATAAAGCCAATCCACTCCATTCAGAGCATGGCCCCGAATCTTCCAGTGAGGTATGTAAATGGCTTCCCTGTCCTGTGAAATACCCGCTGCCTGTGTCTCCCTGGGCTGGCCCCATGCTAAACCCAGGCAACTGGATGGGACCCAGCCTCCTGCAGGGCCAGGGTAAGCACCACGGAGTTGAGGGAGAAGGGGTCACATCTCTCTGTGACCTTGGCTCTGTTGGCCATCCCCCTTGCAGCAACCGTGGAAAGAATGGGCTCTGCACTCAGCCTAAGGCTGTGTTTGGATTGCTGGTGTCACCTGGGCGACTTTAACGTTGCATTTCTGTTTAGAAGTGTGTTCCCAAGGCTCCCTAATAGAAGCACCCAGTCAGGGAGGGACTCATGGAGGTGCTTGCCTCATGCCTTCAGGCCCTGGTCAAGGCAGACGTCCTTATTCAGAGAACCAAGTTCAAACACCTGAGAGGCCCCAGGAGGTGCGGTGCTCTGGCCACAGCTCAGGGCTCTCCCGGGCTCACAGATGGTTCTGCCTGCACTTATCCTGGGGACTTAGGGACTAAGCAAGAAAGGGTTGGGGAGTGGCCACCGGAGAACCCACTTTCATTGTCAATCTTGAGGTCAAAGAAAACCAGGGGCTTGTCTTCCACCAGGGAGTTGGAGAGGCTGTCGTCCAGGACTCCGAGGGAGCTGGGGCCCTCCAGCTGGAGGTCACTGGACTCGCTGCTGTTGTCGGCCAGCTCTCGGGAGTCCTGCAACACAGAAAAAATCAACAGGTCAGGGGACTATGGGGGCCGAGAAGGGGCAGTGGCCATGTGAGCCGGTTCCCCGTGAACAGGCGTGCGTGCTGGTGTGTGCATGAGCGTGGGGCGAGGGGCGATGAGAGCACATGGGTATGGCGGGGGGTCTGTGTGTGCCTCAGGGAGGGCCTGTTACTGGGAAAGAGGGGGCGTTTCCAAGTGAGTGCCTGAACGGATGTGAATGTGCATGCGCACGTGTGAGGGTCATGAGTGTGAATCAGGGCATGTGTGTCAGTGCGTGAGTAGGGTGGGATCATGGGGGCAGGTGTGAGTGAGTGTAAAAATGTGTGGGAATGAATGCAAATATTGTGTGTGTGTGTGTATGGCAGGTGTGGGTTTATGGGCCTGCGTTGACACAGGTGTGTATGCAAGTGTGATACTGTGTGGCTGAGTGTGCACATGGGTGAGCAGGGCTGGGGGGGAGGCTCAGGGAAGGTGTCGGGGCCGAGGTGGGCAGGGCCCAATGTGTCTGCTCCTCGTTTCAACTCCTTGAGCTGACTCAGAACAAACATCGTGAACTGGGGGGCGGTGGGGGAAGGAGTCCCATCTCGAACCTCAGGTGTTTCTCTGGAAGGGGCAGGACGCCTGGCTTTTCTTGTCCCCCAGGTGAGCTGAGGGCCCGGCACCCTGAGCAAAGGCGAAGGGAGGGCCGCCAGGCCTTGGGACGCCGCCTCTAGGGGGCACACGGCGCCTGGCTGTGAGAGTAGCGCAGAGAAGGAGGCTCAGACCCGGGAGCCCTCTGCCATTTGGCGTCCAGAACACAGCTGCTTAGGCAAAAAGGCCGGGGCTCCGCCAGGCTGGGCACCTGAGGCTCTGTTCTCCACCAAGGTATGAACGCTTTTGAAGGCCCCTGGGGGTGGGAGGGGCTCTGGCTGTAAGCGTAAACGTAAAGCGTAAAGGCCCCTGGGGCTGGGGCGAACGAGGGAGGTAGAGCCTTTCATAGTATAGAGTTAATTGCTTATCACCTGCACACCTGGCAAAGCTTGGGGCCCGCTCAGAACTTCCTGTGTCACCTGCGGATATTAACCAGACACCAGGAGGAAGGGACGTGGCCATTGTCACAGGGCCTGCTAAGGGCACTGCTGGGACAGAGTCCAGAGCAGGCCCCAAGCTTCCCCCTGACAGACTGCCCTGGTGGCTGATGGAGTTGGCCTCACCCGAGGCCATCCAAGGCCTCTCTGAACTCTGACCTCTGGCTGTCGTCCCTGGCCTGGGGCAGAACTAGCCTACTGTCTTCGGCCCTTCCACTCTCCAGGTAAAACCTCTATTTTACTGAAACTTCAGCCATGTGCAAAGTCTTTGCTAACCACAACTAAAATGTGCTGGGATTTTCCTGCGAGTGGCTGATTTCTGCTTTATTTGCATTTCATAGCCCTCTCCAACTTCCTCCAGGCGCTGATAAAAACAGACACTCACTGAGTCCATATAGAGCTGTTTGGCTTAAAGCAGCCTGAGTTTTCTGGGACTTTATACCCGAGGCCTGACTTTGACAAAATATAGGCCTTGTGGATCAGTTTCCTCGAGTTGGCCACGCCTCCAAGGCTGGTTTGGCATGTCCTGCTGAGTCTCTGTCACGCGGTCAGGGCTCCCATGCCTCCCTGGAGGGAGCCTTCTCCGGGAGTCTTCTTTGAAGTTGCTAGAGCACAGACGGGAGACACTACCTTCTTCCCCCGTGGGAGAATCTAGTTGTTTCCTATCTCCAAGCTTCCAATGCCTGTTCCGATCACAAGGCGGGGTGCTCTCACACTTGGGCTGGTGGAAACAGCTGGACTCCCCTTGCTGGGGCCTCCCCTGTGCTTCAGGTGAAGTGTTGTCCCCTTGGCCCAGTCCTCTCTGCCACCCACCGACATGGCCTTCCCCTCTTCCTTCTTCTCTTTGCTCCAAACTGCCAAAGCCCTCACAGTGGCCCTGAGTGCTTCCGTCTGCCTTCTGGGACTGTCTCTTCAGGCTGGAAAGCCAGCGTCTTCTCTTCAGATAGTCCTTTCCAAGACTTGATCTCCCTGGAGAGCAGCATCTTTGAGCTAACTCCCCCATCTTTATTCCAGGGTCACTTATGATGGCCACGAGACCCTTACTTTTTAAGAGCTTCCCGTGGCCCTGGGGTCATTCTCTCTTTTATAGTCATGGAAATATCCTTTGTCCTGAACTTACTGAAGACCCTGCTGGCCCCCTTAATAAAAGAACACCCCTTTCCGTTGAGTTGTCAAGGGAGGGAAGGCTGACTCTTCCAGCCCTGACTCCTCTTCCGCCCAGATTTCTCTTGCCCTTGGGGACGACCAAAAAGTACGGCTACTCCACTGGGCTGGTCTCACAGGAATGCCCTCCACTGAACTCCAGCTAGCACTACAAGCAGTTCCCCATCCCTGCCTTAAATCCCAGCAGTACAACTGGGAAGTACTGACATTTTAAAAAGACTTTCCTAAAGACCCAGGGTTAACAGAATCAGCACAGCTGATTATCCAGCTGATATCCAGCTCCGATGCTGGATGTCTTTCTGTCCCTCTTCCACGACCCCCACTGCCACTCCTAGACCTCATTCCACAATCAGGATTAAGGGGGTGGAGGAACATGGCGCGTAAAGGGAGAGAGTAGCAGAGACCTGAACCCAAGAGAGGGCCTTTTGTTGGAAAAAGCTTGAGATTTGCTTGGAAGGGAAAGGAATGGCAGCAGAAGGAACCAGAGGGTGGAGGAGATCAGAGCCCGCATGTGAGGACTGGAAAGTGAAAAGAGAGAAAAGGCTTCGAGGGACCAGTGAGTAGGAGATGATGGTGGTGAGTATGAAGCGATGAAGGATTTAAGGAGTGTTGCTGTGAGTTATGAGTTGTATTCTCTGTAATAGTCTTTGAAAGATAACTATATACTAGATAGTTGGTTAATGAACTGTGTTTCTTTGACTGCAAAGAGCCATGTGTGATATGGGATATTTCTAAGGATACAAAGACAATCAGGATACATGTGCAATCGGGTTAACGAACTCAATTTCACTCATCTTCATCACAGTCAACTTAGCAGATTAACTACATCTCAACTTACACAGCAGGTGGAATGGCCATACTGAGGTGCTCCTAGGAAGCCGCTAGCTTATCACCTTCAAAAAAACCTCTTGGAAGTTTATCTGGAAAGACCCAGCATCTCCCCTTCCCAACCTGAATCATATCCCAGCATGTATACGTCACCTCTGTTCAAGGCTGATACGTACATAAATGAGCAGCATTTCTTTGATACAGATATGCAATCGAATCCCTCAAGAGGAGAAGGGGGCGACAGAGGATGAGATGGTTGAATGGCATCAACAACTCAATGGACATGAGTTTGAGCAAGCTCTGGGAGATAGTGAAGGACAGGGAAGCCTGGTGTGCTGCAGTCCATGGGGTCGCAGAGTTAGACACGACTTAGTGACTGAACAACACAACCACCTTGATTGTGCATAAACAGTTTAAAAAAAATCTTTATGTCCAGGCTGAGCCCCAGACCAATATAGTTAGACTTCCTGGAGGTGGGACTCAGGAATCTGTCCTTGGTAAAACCCCCAAGTGATAGCAGTGCACAGCCAGGATTAGGAAAAACTGTCCTAATTACGGATTCATTCCACATCTGGGCATCAGCAAATCAGACAGAAGCCAAGCTCTTTGCTATTCAACATCCTCACCTGAAGCATCTAGTATCGACATTAATGCTAATCTAGAGGCCTTACCAATAGCTGTGAAAAGAAGAGAAGCAAAAAGCAAAGGAGAAAAGGAAAGATATAAACATCTGAATGCAGAGTTCCAAAGAATAGCAAGAAGAGATAAGAAAGCCTTCTTCAGCGATCAATGCAAAGAAATAGAGGAAAACAACAGAATGGGAAAGACTAGCGATCTCTTCAAGAAAATTAGAGATACCAAGGGAACATTTCATGCAAAGATGGGCTTGATAAAGGACAGAATTGGTATGGACCTAACAGAAGCACAAGATATTAAGAAGAGGTGGCAGGAATACACAGAAGAACTATACAAAAAAGATCTTCATGACCCAGATAACGATGGTGTGATCACTGACCTAGAGCCAGACATCCTGGAATGTGAAGTCAGCTGGGCCTTAGAAAGCATCACTACAAACAAAGCTAGTGGAGGTGATGGAATTCCAGTTGAGCTATTTCAAATCCTGCAAGATGATGCTGTGAAAGTGCTGCACTCAATATGCCAGCAAATTTGGAAAACTCAGCAGTGGCCACAGGACAGGAAAAGGTCAGTTTTCATCCCAATCCCAAAGAAAGGCAATGCCAAAGAATGCTCAAACTACCGCACAACTGCACTCATCTCACACGCTAGTAAAGTAATGCTCAAAATTCTCCAAGCCAGGCTTCAGCAATATGTGAACCGTAAACTTCCTGATGTTCAAGCTGGTTTTAGAAAAGGCAGAGGAACCAGAGATCAAATTGCCAACATCCGCTGGATCATGGAAAAAGCAAGAGAGTTCCAGAAAAACATCTATTTCTGCTTTTTGAATATGCCAAAGCCTTTGACTGTGTGGATCACAATAAACTGTGGAAAATTCTGAAAGAGATGAGAATACCAGACCACCTGATCTGCCTCTTGAGAAACCTATATGCAGGTCAGGAAGCAACAGTTAGAACTGGATATGGAACAACAGACTGGTTCCAAATAGGAAAAGGAGTACATCAAGGCTGTATATTGTCAGCCTGCTTATTTAACTTATATGCAGAGTACATCATGAGAAACGCTGGACTGGAAGAAACACAAGCTGGAATCAAGATTGCCGGGAGAAATATCAATAACCTCAGATATGCAGATGACACCACCCTTATGGCAGAAAGTGAAGAATAACTAAAAAGCCTCTTGATGAAAGTGAAAGAGGAGAGTGAAAAAGTTGGCTTAAAGCTCAACATTCAGAAAACTAAGATCATGGCATCCGGTCCCATCACTTCATGGGAAATAGATGGGGAAACAGTGGAAACAGTGTCAGACTTTATTTTTCTGGGCTCCAAAATCACTGCAGATGGTGACTGCAGCCATGAAATTAAAAGATGCTTACTCCTTGGAAGGAAAGTTATGACCAACCTAGATAGCATATTCAAAAGCAGAGACATTACTTTGCCAACAAAGGTCCGTCTAGTCAAGGCTATGGTTTTTCCAGTGGTCATGTATGGATGTGAGAGTTGGACTGTGAAGAAGGCTGAGCGCCGAAGAATTGATGGTTTTGAACTGTGGTGTTGGAGATGACTCTTGAGAGTCCCTTGGACTGCAAGGAGATCCAACCAGTCCATTCTGAAGGAGATCAGCCCTGGGATTTCTTTGGAAGGAATGATGCTCAAGCTGAAACTCCAGTACTTTGGCCACCTCATGCGAAGAGTTGACTCATTGGAAAAGACTCTGATGCTGGGAGGGATTGGGGGCAGGAGGGGAAGGGGACGACAGAGGATGATACGGCTGGATGGCATCACTGACTCGATGGACATGAGTCTGAGTGAACTCCGGGAGTTTGTAATGGACAGGGAGGCCTGGCGTGCTACGATTCATGGGATCGCAAAGAGTCGACTGAGCGACCAAACTGAATTGAACTGAGAGGTCCTTGGCTCCTGAGGAACTTTCTCAGCACTTGAGCTTACAGTTGGGACCAAATTGGCCAGACACACACATGCCTGTATTTTGCAGACAGAAAACCCTAGCTCTTGCAAAGCCTGAAGGCCCCAGAGATACTGCACATGTTATCTGTTAACCCAGATGATCCCATTATCCAGCCTGTGGTCCCTACGGCCCTCTGTCTCCTGCTCTGGCCCCTCTGCAGGCTCTAGGGGCCACGGCTCCCATCTTCTCAGCTGAGCACCTGTATCTTTTTTCTGATGTGCACACTCACCAGCGTCACGGTCCCTCCCCTGGGTCAGTTGCTCCCCTGGGCTTCCCTTCCACTGCCGGTCACCATGCACTTCTTCCAGGGGCTGCCCCCTCGGCAAGGCCACCTCCTGCTTCCACTTGGTCCTGTTGCTACCAGGAACTGGGGCATCTTCTGTTGCAAGAGTGGGTGAAGACATCTACCTTTTTCTCCTTTGGCTCTGTTGACACAGGGCCCGCAGTGGAGGTGTGGCTGACCCACCTCATTTTTAAGCACAGTCCTCACCCCAGGTCTCCATCATCAGACCGGGGACTCCCTCTCCACCCCAAGACTACAGCCCAACTGCCTCTCCCAGCAGGGGCGAGGTCTCCGACAGAACACCCGGGCTGCTCGAGCAGCCTCTCCCCAGCCCTGCCCACCACACCAGATCAGTGTCAGAGCCCAGACATGTCTGGATTCCAGCCATTGACACAGCTGCAGCCCAAGCTAGGGGCTTGCATGCCCTGGTACACTTGGAAAACACAGTATCTTAGCAGCCACTATTCCACAGCTCAGCAGGCGACGTAAGAGACGTGAGTTCAACCCCTGGGTGAGGAAGAGCCCCTGGAGAAAGAAACGGCAACCCACTCCAGTATTCTGGCCTGGAGAATCCCATGGACAGAGGAGCCTGGTGAACTACAGTCCATGGGGTCACAGAGAGGTGGATACAACTGAAGCAACTTAGCAGGCATTCCGAAGCTCTCACACAGGGGCAGAACGGATAAAGGCCACAGGGAGGGGAGGACGTGGGAGCCGGGAGCATCCTGCAGACATTGCCCTGCCCCCTGTTGCTAAGGAACTCTGGGAGCACCAGGGGTCTGGAAGGGGGCATGGCAGGTGGGTGAGAGATGCACCTACTTAGGAGGATCTAATTTGCTTTCTAAAAAATTTTTTTTTCCAAAAGTTTCAGGTTCCCGTAATGGTTAATTTTAAAAACATGTCTGAAGAACGCCCACACAAAAGCAGTGACCCTCTGGTTCTCTTGCCTCCAGACCTGGTCTCCAAACACGAGCAGCTGCTTCTAATCATTTAATTTTTTGTAACCTGAAATGCACTTCTCCTTCCTGAGTAGATCAACCTCAGATAGCACCTAGTGGCTCCTTGCTACTGACAGCTAAGTGCTAGTCTGACCCCACCCCGCCCCCATGCCACCAAAATATTGCCGGTTTCAGGACTTCCACCTGACTCTTACGAAGTCTGGCCAGATTAGCAGCATTCAAATCCTTCTCTTGCTCTTTCTTTCCCAGGCTTCTACTTCCATCCAGGGTTAGCCTTGTTTTAATGTTATCAAGATTATGGGATATAAAGAAGTAATCAGCTTTCTGAGTAATTTAGAACATGGTAAGATTCACAAAGTGATTGGCTCTGAGCAACAGTGAAAAGGGTGGGGGGAGTCCTGGGCAGCTCTGGGATCCCAGCTTCTGCAACTAGGCAGATGTGTGCATTTTACAGAGAGGACAAGAAGCGAGGTGAGTTTGAGATTTCTGTGGGGCATCTGAGTGGAGACACTGGGCGGCCGCTGGCTCTATGGGCCTGGTGGGCAGGAGCCCATATGCAGCCATGCGCATGGTTTGAGATCATGGAGAGAGTGTACAGATTCTAGGAGATGAGATCCCAGGACCTAAGCTGGAAGAACAACATTTAAAAAAACAAAGAGACCTGAAGGGGGAGTGAGGAGGACCAGCAGAGCTGCAGGAGGAAACCTCCTGACCGAGGGAAGCAGAATGTTGGGGCGTTAAGACTGAAGGTGACCACTGGACTCAGAGGCATGGAGTTTACCCTGGAGATGGTGGCAGGGCTCACGAGCATGGTGGGGAAAGGCAGGGGATTGGGGCAAGGAAGGAGCACCGAGGGGGTGAAGGTTGAAGGGTAAATGGTTTGTATGTGGGGGGTGCATGCAAAGATGGGACTTCTCCAGGGTGCTTAGTTACAGCCCACAGGAAGTGTCTGAAGACACAAATGAGGATGGGGAGATGGAGGGAGGTTCCCAAGGGGGCAGGAGGGCATGGCCAGGGAGAGGAGGACTGAGTCCTAGAGGGGGGTCCTCTAGTCCTAACAGAAGGGATGGGGACGGATGTGATGGGGTCGGGTCAATCGGTCATCAGAGAGCAAGATGTGGGCTGCTGCTACGCCACCTGTCCTGTGGTCCTCCTAGGGCAGAAGGTTCAGCCACCGGCCAAGAGCGAGGGTGGGGAAGAGGGACCAGGGCTAGGGAAGCAGGGGTGCAGCAAGGTGCCATGGAGGGCAGGGGGCGGGGCATGCCTAGGCAGGAGGCTAAGGAGCCCAGGAGACAAATCATTTGTAGCTTTCCTCCCCTCGACTTTTCTCTAACAGAAGTTGGCCTCCAGGTGGCAGTGCAGAGCAGGGGAAACAAGTGCATCCTTCCAGGGCTGTCTTTGGAAGGCAGGCTACCAGGAGGAGGGTGGTGAGGAGACAGGGCACCAAGATCCTGGTGGAAGACTGGCTGAACAGTGGACCTTGCTGGCTGGTGGGCGGGAGGTAATGGCAGAAGGAACTGGGAGGCAAACAGCCCAAGTCCTGGAAGTAACTGAGGGAGAGCTCAAGGAAAAGGAAGCTATGGTCAGTCTGGGCCAGTCTAGAGAGGGAAGGTTTTCAGTGATGGAATGGTCTGGGGGGAGGAGGCAAGGGGGGTGGGGGTGGCAGCTACAAGGGAATGGGGCAAAGATCCCTGAAAGGTCAAGGAGAGGAGAGGCCAGGGTGGTGCATGTTGAAGTTATCCAGGAAGAAAGTGGGACCCAGGTGGGGAGAGGAGGCCCTAGGAGGCAGTCTTCCTATACAGTGAGGAGCACAAGGATGTTTAAGATGAGCTGGGGAAAGTGGGGTTCATCTGGAGAGCCCGAGCCTCTGGGGCATGGAGGATGTTGCCAGACAGCAGAACCAAAAGAGTCCAGGAGGCACAGAAGGCCTGGACCCCACTCCCACCTGTGATGCTCACACAGGGTATGGAGGAAAGAGGGTCACAGCAGCCCCACAGGTGAACCAAGTGTCCGTGTAGAGGAGACAAAGACCACCAGTCAGGAGGAGCTAGGCCCAGCAGGGAATCTGATGGTCATGGAAGAAGGGTTTGCGAGGGTAATCGTTCAATAAGTGTTTATTGAGCAGCTGCACCTGCCAGGGCCTGGGAGCCACACAGTCCCTGCCCTCATGGGCTTACATCCTGGCAGAGGCCCAGTGCGAAGGCGTGGGGTGGGAGAATGGGGCGGTGGGAGTTGCCAAGGGTGCGAGAAGCTTCCTTGTCTTGGGCAGAGACTCGAGAATGTGAGGAATGAGAATATCCTGACTGGGGAGGCCTCAAGCCTCTTTGTTCAGAGGTCCATGGAGCCATTCATTCCCTGCTTCATTCTGTGACAAGACATTCAGGATGCCAACCTGTCAATCTCCAGGGCTGCAGAGAAGGGAGGCACTTGGGACTCTCAGAGGCTTGTCTGCGGGGTGTCTGTGCCGGTGGGTGGCCTCTCCAGAGGGTGGGGTGGTAGGAAAGCACTTGGAGAGGCCTCTGGGGGGACCTGGACTGGGGGATTTTCCATGGGGGCCCTGCCAGAATCCCCAAGGGAGATGGCTGCTCCAGGAATTTGGGATGCTCTGCCTCCCCCCATTATTCTCCCGTAAAGGTGTTCCCCTGGGAGATCCCAGGGGAGTAAGGAAGGGGAAAGATGTTGAGCCACTGGGACACAGAAGGGAAGGGGTCAAGGGGCCGTGCAGCCAGTTGCACCAGGCGGGGTTGGCCGCCGGCCCTTTGGGGGTGGGTGGGATCCTCCTGGGGATTGGCAAGTTGGCTGGGAGGCCCAGTGGTGGCCGGGGTGGTGGCCTGACCCATGGAGGGAGGCCAAGTGCAGGTGTGGGCACCATACGTTTTGAGGGGCAGGTGAAAGGTGCTGCGAGGGCGCAGGGCTCTTTGCGCCCTGCGTGACAGGAAGCTGATCCCACGGTGGACGGCGGCTTGCTCCTGGTGACCAGCAGGCTGGCTGGGACTCTCAGCGTCGGGGATGGCAGCTTGCTCGGCAGGATGGTGGGGAGGCCAAGCCGGGGGGCGGCATGTGCCGTGGGACAGACGAGAGGCCCAGAGGGAGTGGGACGCTCGGCGAGCTCTCAGCAGGGGTTGGACGGACGAGGAAGGAGGCAGGACGGCAGTCTCAGTGGGCTCCGCACGCTTTCCAACACAGAACCTCAGACTGAGGGCTGGCAGGGGCCTCAGGGGCCACCCAGTCCAGCCTTCCACTCTAATTCCGATCCCTTTCACCCCCGGGCAGGTTAACAGCCCAGCCTCTATGAACCTCTATGAACAAACCTCCGGGGACAGGAGGGTCACAACCCATGCGGCCACTTGTTCCACTGTGGGATGGCTTTAAAGTTCTGCTTATGTGGAGTCACAATGTGCTAGTCTGGGCCCTGCGTGGTGCTGCCCTGAGCCCTCACACCCCTACGTGGCCCTGCATTGCTGCAGTTAACCGGGGAACTGGTGCTGGTCCGCCCTCCTCACTGAGACTTAGGAGGGCAGAAAATGCATAAGGAAGCTGCAGACACACGCATTGGCTAGTCCAGAAAAGACACAGGGCTCTGAAGGGAAGCCCTGTCCAGGTCTTCAGAAAGAGTACATGTGATTACTGATGGCTCCTACCCTAGTACGATGGGAGGGCCGGGCCGATCCAGGCCACAACTGACAATTGGAGACTATCCTCCAGACAGCTCAGGACTTACTGCCTCGCTGATAAATCCCCTGGGCGTGAGGTGAGTCTGAGAGTCATCTGCTGGGGCTGTGCCCCCGGGGTCCTGGAATAGGGGGAGGCAGTGTCCTGGGCCGGACTTCTGAGCCACTCACCGGGTTCTCAGCATCTGAGTCTTCCGAGCTGCTGATCACCACGACGCGCTCCTCTGAAACGGAGCAGGGGAGATGGGGTTAGGCCCTGCCAGGGCTGCTCGTGGACGGAGCCCAGGGTGTGCTCCTGTGGGAATCCTTGCAGGCCAGTGGGCTGGGTGGGTGACATGTGCCCTGCAAGGGGGCTGTCAACATTCAGCGTGTGTGCCAGCGTGCATCTGCCTCTTTAGTCGCTCATTTATGTCCGACTCTTTGCAACCCTGTGGACTGTAGCCCTCCAGGCCTCTCTGCCAGTGGAATTCTCCAGGCAAGAATACTGGAGTGGGTTGCCATGCATTCCTTCAGGGGACCCCCAATGCAGGGATCGAACCTGCCTCTCTGATGTCTACCTGTGTTGGCAGGCGGGTACTTTATCACTGGGCCACCTGGGAAGCCAGGATCTGCCTGTACGTACGGAGGGGTTACTCAAGGTGGCTTTCCATCACTGCCTGCTATGCCTTGTCTGTGAAGACTTAATTCAGCTGCTGGCCCTAGAATGATTCAGAACTGACTACCCGTGGAGCGGGTGTGACAAGCACCACCCAGTTTGGAACCTTTGGCCATCCTAAAGCAGCACACTGGTTGTTCCGATTCTCAGCTCTGTGAGCTGTTTCAGTTAAAAGATACTTTAGGTTTACAAGACCTTCTGATTACCAACAGCATTTGTGAGCAAGGATTCTCCACTGGGGCTGAGTGTATGGCCAGGGTCGGGGTCAGTGTGGGACCTAGAATGAAAACAAAGCTGGACACTGGGTAAAACAGCTCCAGGAAGAACTGTCTTGAACATCCCAGGATTCTGTGGGTTGACCTCCACTCACATGAAAGGACTCCCTGTCTGGCAGTGGCCGTAAAAGATACCTTGAACAAGCGAGATACTTTAGGTGAATGGCCTTCATAAAAATATTTGGGAACCAATGGGTGTGGACTTTACCCAAGTCTTCTCTGAGCATGTGCTAGACACCCAC
Source organism: Tragelaphus eurycerus (assembly GCA_935064755.1). Taxonomy (NCBI): domain Eukaryota; kingdom Metazoa; phylum Chordata; class Mammalia; order Artiodactyla; family Bovidae; genus Tragelaphus; species Tragelaphus eurycerus. The sequence continues at coordinate 4,764,288 of CAKXYN010000120.1, read as the reverse complement.
CAACAAACATTGTTTGGGGAGACCCATCCTGTGCAGAGGCATGGTACTTGGTTCGAAAAGGGTGTCAGGGGAAGGAGTTAAGGAAATGTGTTCCCCAGGCCATCATGCTCCCTACATGGGCATCCCAGCAAAGCATGGGCTAAACCATCCACTCTCATACCACGCCCCACCCCAGACAAACCCTGGGCTTGCCCTTCCGCATTTGGTGGCAGCTGAGGGCAAGATGGAGAAGGCGATGGCACCGCATTCCAGTACTCTTGCCTGGAAAATCCCATGGATGGAGAAGCCTGGTGGGCTGCAGTCCATGGGGTCCTAAAGAGTCAGACACAACTGAGCGACTTCACTTTCACTTTTCACTTTCATGCGTTGCAGAAGGAAATGGCAACCCACTCCAGTGTTCTTGCCTGGAGAATCCCAGGGACGGGGGAGCCTAGTGGGCTGCTGTCTACGGGGTTGCACAGTGTCGGACACGACTGAAGCAACTTAGCAGCAGCAGAGGGCAAGACACACAGGGAATGCTGCTTGCCTTGGGCTTCCTGGGAAGGGCGTCAGGATGCAGAGGAGGGGTCCCACCCAGCCCCTGGAAGACAGCATGCAGGCCTCAGCCCATCCTGCCCAACCCCACTCCCTACCTGTCTCTGCAGGGTTGCCGGTTTGATGGTTGCTCTCGGGCAGGGAGAGCTCATCTCTTATGATGGGGCTCTTGGGGTTGGGGGGCCCATCCAGGTGGGGTGGCGAGACTGCCCTGGAGGTGCTGGGCCTGGGCTGCTCAGGGGAGCTCTGAGCCAACCTAGACTCTTCCCCCTCCTCAGACTCCATCTTGATGGCCTTCCGGGGGTGCTCGGTCTGGCAGGCCTTCCTCTTCTGCGGTGTGGCCGTGTTGGTGCCCTCCTGTGCAGTGGGGTGTCACAGGGCAGGGTCAGGAGGCTCCAGGGGACTGGGGCAGAGACCCAGATCTGAGTGGTAGGAATCTGTTCCCCACCCCATGCCCTTTGCTTCTGCTGTCCCCTTTGCTATCTGCCATGCAGATCACACCTCTCTACACAGAGGCCCTCCCAGGTCAGCAGGCACACTGGCCCTGCTGGTGACCACTGACCACCGATCTCTGCTGGCTTCTGACTGCCCTGGGAGGGGCTCCTGCTTGGAGGGGGCTTCCTAACACGGCAACCAAGAGCTGGGAGAGCGCAGAGTAATTGCCTATTGAGGTCTGGGTTCTCACTTCCATTCCACCTCTTACCACCTAGTGGGATCTGGGTCCTGGGAAGGGGAGGCAAGGGCTGGGGAATATCTTACTTCTCTGCAGGAGGGGTCTTGGATGGAGAAGGCATACACTGGCACAGGGTGTGCCCCTGGCACCGGCTGTACCACGGCCAATCCCGCGGCTTGCACCTGGTCCCTCAGCACCTCCTCTGGCTGCAAAGTTGGGAAACAAAAGTAGTCAGAAATGACCAAGCAGGGGACTTCCCTGGTGGTCCAGTGGGTAAGTCCCTGCACCCCCAATGCAGGGGGGCTCAGGTTTGATCCCTGGTTGGGGAACTAGATCTCACATGCCGAAACTAAAGAGCGCATGTGCCTCAACTAAGGCCCAGAGCAGCCAAATAAATAAATATAAAAAACAAAGACGACCAGGCAGTAGGACCAGCCAGGTCCCCTGGTGTGGGGTCAGCTCAGTCTCCAAGGCCTCACCCAGACATAAGAGCTGGCTCCTGGTCCAATACCGAGAGCCTACTGGGGACCACAAGTCTTCCTTGCAGCCTCCAAGACTTCACCTTCTGGCAACCCTGAGGTGCTGGCATCCCAGGGACCACGTCAATGCCTGTGCATCCTAATGGTGCCAGAAGATGACCTCAAGGATCACACTGCCCGACACCTCAAGGCTCGCTTGACAAGTAGACCCAGCCTAGACAACTCCAGGGCTTCCCTGGTGGGTCAGACAGTAAAGAATCCACCTGTAATGTTGGAGACCTGGGTTCAATCCCTGGGTTGGGATGATCCCCTGGAAGAGGGCATAGCAACCCACTCCAGTATTCTTGCCTGGAGAATCCTCATGGACAGAGGAGCCTAGCAGGCTACGGTCCATGGCGCGGCAGAGTCAGAGATGACTGAGCGACTAAGCAAAGACCAGCACAGACAACCCTAGGGACAAAGTAGTGGTGGTGGTCCCTACTAATGGTAGTAGCTCCTCTCTAGCTGCAAATTCATCATAGGGAGGGAACCCTTCCACTGAGCTGACATTGCCCCCTGCCCCATCACCTGTTCACAATAGCCCAAAGGTGGAAACAGCCCAAATGTCAGCTGATGAAGAGATAAAATGTAGGGTAGCCATTCAGGAGAATGCTATTCAGCCATAGAAAGGAACAAAGTTCTGACCACACAAGGTGGATGAACCTTGAACACATCATGCTAAGTGGGCAGCTAGCCACAGAAGAACGCATACTGTATGATTCCATTTATATGAAATAGCCAGAAGTGCCAATTGCACATAGACAGCAGACTGCGGGTCGCCGAGGGTCGGGGGAGGGAAAGTGAGGAGTGACTGCTCCGTGGATACAGGCTTTCCTTTTGGGGAAATGAAAGTACAGGAACTATAGTCTGGGACAGTTACACCAGACTGTAAGCACACTGAATGTCACTGGACGATACACTTTAAAACAGTGAATTCTTCAAGGAAATTACGGTTTAAAAAAAAAGGAGGTGGTACTATATTATGATTATTGCCCATCTACAGAGAAGGAAACCAAGGCACAGAGAGGTGAAGTGACTTCTTAAGGTCATATACCTAATAAGGGCCTGGACCAGGGGCTTGAAACTAGTGTTATTTTTAATTTTTAAAAAATGTGTTTATTTTTGGCTGCATTGGATCTTCGTTGCTTTGTGTGGGCTTTCTCTAGTTGTGGCAAGAAGGGGTTACTCTCCAGTTGCGGTGTGAGGGCTTCTCTTTTGTAGAGCACAGGCTCTAGGCGCATGGGTGCAGTAGTCGTGGTGCATGGGCTTAGTTGCTCTGCGGCATGTGGAATCTTCCTGGACCAGAGAGCACGTCCCCTGCACCGGTAGGCATATTCTTATCCTCTGCGCCACCAGGGAAGTCCAAATCCAGTGCTTTTGAAATGCGAGTTTCCTTTCTGCGCCTGAGTATGCTCCCTTTTCTTCACTCACTGTCTCCTTTATGTCCCTCTGCACCATCTTTCCCTATTGTGGGAAACTCAAGAGCAAGCTGGAGCTTTTGCTGAAATGGTGTTTGTGATGTGGCGAGCATCTCTCTGCAATGAGAGGCCCAGATTCAGGGGCTCAGTCCAGGGGCCCTGCCCTGCCCCTCCTGCCTCCAATCCTGACTCCTTGGCATCTCAACACTCCCTGTGCACTCGGCGGATGAGGGTCCATCCGGAGCCCGAGGTCCATCCACACAGCTGGAGGGGGCTCTTGGCTAAGCTGAGCTGCGTCAGAAAACCCAGGCACTGGGCTGTAAGAAGGTGAGGTCAGGAATGTGCTTTCCTCACGGGGACAGGCTCTGTCCGCTCCTGAGCGGTGGGGCACATGGTCAGGCGTACCCTCACAGGATGAACGGCAGGGCTTCCCTGGCTAAGCCCGGGCGGGGAAGCCCGGCACGACAGGCCATGTGCTGGGGACCAGGACCCTGAGGTGGGGCTCTTCTTGATGTCAAGTGCATTCATGTCAAATGTGGGTTCCCAAATCATGGACTATCATGGACTCATTTCTTTCCCTCCTTCCCCGGTTTCTTTTTCTCCACATTTTCACAAAAAGAGAGGAGAGCTGTCTCTCTGAATCAGAGTGGACCTGTTTGGGGTGGGGGTTGTAGGGAGGGGGGTTGCGGTGGGTGGGTTGTGTGGGAGGGGATAATCTGGCAGGTCATTTTCTCCCAGGCCGCTTGGGAAAAAAAAAAACAATCTCCAGGGTACTCTCTGTACCAGTGCTTTACAAATTACAGTTGTGACTCATGACTGGATCACGGCAGCAAAGTCATGACTAGCATTTTTTGTATTACACAGAATACTACAGAACAGAAAAATCTTAGAGTACATTCCACATTTATAAGTGTAATTTATTGCATAAAACTTCTGTTTTAGCTATAGGTATGTGCATGTGTATACACCAGTAGGTTAGATGTAAAATATATCTTTTACAGTGGGTGCTGGTCAAAAAGTTTAAACCACTCCACAGTCATTAAGATGGCCACTATTTTTAAAAAAAGTATGAATGAGAATGTGGAGAAACTGGAACTGTTGGTGCAGCCACTATGGAAAATTTTATGGTGATTCCTCAAAAATTAAAAACAGAATTACTATATGATTCAGCAATTCCACTTCCAGGCAAATTTATGTTATATATATTTGATCACGATTAAAAATAAAAGAATGGGGACTTTACTGGTGGTCCAGTGGTTAAGAATCTGCCTTCTAATGCAGGGGATCTGGGTTCAATCTCTGGTCCAGAAAGATTCCATAGGCTGAGGGGCAGCTAAGTTTGTGTGCCACAACTACTAAGCTTGCGTTCTAAGATCCTGTGCTCTGCAACGAGAAGCCACCACAATAAGAAGCGAGTACACTGCAACTAGAGAGGAGCCCCTACTTGCTCCAACTAGAAAAAGCTCGAGTGAGCAATGAAGACCCAGTGCAGCCAGAAAATAAATTTTTTTAAAAAATGAAAAGAGTTCGAAAGGTCTTGGTCTGCCTGTCTGTGTGTGTCTCTGAAAACTGCTGACATGTAAGAGAATCTCTTTCCATGTGGGCTGTGAACTCCCCAAAGGCAGGGCTGGGGTCCTCTCAGCCTCTGCCCCATCTTCCTGACACCCCCTACCCATGTTAATGAAGCAGGGACACACATGAGAGCTCAGTAAAGAAAAAAAAATCATCATGACTGATTCATAGTTATTTTACAGTTTTAAAACAATTTATTTTTTCCATTAAAGTATTGTGACATCATTACAAAAAGAACCAAGGGAGACAGAGTAAGGACAATGTCTGAGGTGCCATCCTACCCAAGCGCTCCTAGTTAATTACACCAGTTGGTATTTATCATCCTCTCCACCGAGGCACGGGGTGGGGATTAAAATAAACCAGCAGTTTCAAGAGAGATGCGTGTTGGCGCTGGAAGCCCAGTTTCTGCCTCCTAAGGCAGGAATGTGGGTCCAAGCGGTGCTTCTCTCCTGGCACAGCCAGACCATGCCTGCCCGCCTCAAGCAGCCGCACCTGTCCTTTGCACTCATGGTGTATGACCCACTTCCATTCCCCAGCTCCATCCATCCCCACCCCCAAGCCTATTACCAAAGTGAAAGCAAGAGAGTCTGCACAGAGCATTCTTCTGGTGCTCCAAGTTCAACCTGCTTAGTAACTGGCAGTGAGAGGGCACAAGATGAGACATAGAAAAATGCCCAGACCTTCTTCACACAAGACAACATAGGCTGTCTTGCTGTTCATTAATTAATGACTGTCACCTGGAAGCCAGAGCAGTCTGTGGCCCTGGGGCACTGTTCACCACCAATCATAACTTCTTTGAAGACCTTTTTTCATTCTAGCATTGTCTATCATATCAAAATAACCTAAAAGCCAAGGAACTGGCTAAATAAATCACGCTACACCTATTTTAGCACGGACCACTATGCAGATGTAAAAAGGCATCAGGAAGCTCCCTGCCTACTGATGAGATAAGAATTCCCCAATAGTATTGTGCCCAAGGACAGGGGAGCCTGGTAGGCTTCCGTCTTTGGGGTTGCACAGAGTCGGACATGACTGAAGCGACTTAGCAGCAGCAGCAGCAGGCATAGTATATATGCGGCACTGTGCTACCTTTGTCCAAAAAAAAAAAAAAAAAAAGCAAATATATAGTCATATTTGCTTGTAACTACATAAAGAAATTCTGGAAGGATATATAAGAAATAAATAAAGATATATAGGTAGGCCTTCACTGGTGGCTCAGTGGTAAAGAATCAGCCTCTCAGTGCAGGAGATGCAGGCTTGATCCCTGGGTTGGGAAGATTCCCTGGGGAAGGAAATGACAATCCACTCTAGTATTGCCTGGGAAATCTCATGGACAGAGGAGCCTGGCAGGCTACAGTTTATGGGGTTGCAAGAGTTGGACACAATTCAGTGACTAAACAACAACAATATGGGTGTAAACACTGGTCAGATGGGGGACAAGGTGGGAGGAAGACATCATCACTTTCTATGTTTTTATTACAATTTCTGACCATGTGATTGTATTACTTGTCCTAAATATCCAGAATTAAATGTCCTTTTAAAATTTTATATCTGTGTATATGGGAATGCAGTACCCAAGACAGTTGGGAACTCGCTTGAAGTCCTGCCCTTAGCATTAGCATGCTGTGTGGCCTTGGGTTAAGTCATACCCTCTCTTGGGGTCTTAGCTTCATACTCTATACAAGAGCAGGTCAGACTCCAAGATTTCTCCTAACTCTAAAGCTCTCAGATCCTAAGTTCTGCTTCCTACAGGAAGCCTCTTCTGATTGCCTCAGATCAGATCAGTCGCTCAGTTGTGTCCGACTCTTTGCGACCCCATGAACCGCAGCACGCCATGCCTCCCTGTCCATCACCAGCTCCCGGAGGTCACTCAGACTCATGTCCATAGAGTCAGTGATGCCATCCAGCCATCTCATCTTCTGTCGTCCCCTTCTCCTCCTGCCCTCAATCCCTCCCAGCATCAGAGTCTTCTCCAATGAGTCAACTCTTCGCATGAGGTGGCCAAAATACTGGAGTTTCAGCTTTAGCATCATTCCTTCTAAAGAAATTCCAGGATTGATCTCCTTCAGAATGGACTGGTTGGATCTTCTTGCAGTCCAAGGGGCTCTCAAGAGTCTTCTCCAACACCACAGTTCAAAAGCATCAATTCTTCGGCGTTCAGCCTTCCTCACAGTCCAGCTCTCACATCCATACATGACCACAGGAAAGACCATAGCCTTGACTAGGCGAACCTTTGTTGGTAAAGTAATGTCTCTGCTTTTGAATATGCTATCTAGGTTGGTCATAACTTTCCTTCCAAGGAGTAAGCGTCTTTTAATTTCATGACTGCAGTCACCATCTGCAGTGATTTTGGAGCCCAGAAAAACAAAGTCTGACACTGTTTCCACTGTTTCCCCTCCACTGTTTCCCCATCTATTTCCCATGCAGTGATGGGACCAGATGCCATGATCTTCGTTTTCTGAATGTTGAGCTTTAAGCCAACCTTTTCACTCTCCACTTTCACTTTCATCAAGAGGCTTTTTAGCCCCTCTTCACTTTCTGCCATAAGAGTGGTGTCATCTGCATATCTGAGGTTATTGATATTTCTCCCGGCAATCTTGATTCCAACTTGTGTTTCTTCCAGTCCAGCATTTCTCATGATGTACTCTGCATCACTACGAACAAAGCTAGTGGAGGTGATGGAATTCCAGTGGAACTATTCCAAGTCCTGAAAGATGATGCTGTGAAAGTGCTGCACTCAATATGCCAGCAAATTTGGAAAACTCAGCAGTGGCCACAGGACTGGAAAAGGTCAGTTTTCATCCCAATCCCAAAGAAAGGCAATGCCAAGGAGTGCTCAAACTACCGAACAATTGCACTCATCTCACGCGCTAGTAAAGTAATGCTCAAAATTCTCCAAGCCAGGCTTCAGCAATATGTGAACCGTGAACTTCCTGATGTTCAAGCTGGTTTTAGAAAAGGCAGAGGAACCAGAGATCAAATTGCCAACATCCGCTGGATCATGGAAAAAGCAAGAGAGTTCCAGAAAAACATCTATTTCTGCTTTATTGACTATGCCAAAGCCTTTGACTGTGTGGATCTGATTGCCTCAACCTACAGCAATCTCTGTCTCCTACGGGCCACGCCATGGAAAAGCTAGAAAGGCTAGCTGCCCTCACCAGAGGACCTGCTTTCCGTGAAGGACCAGTCAATCCTGGGCCCAGCTCCTTGACAGGCACACACACCTGGATGACCAGGATGGGGAGCAGACCAGGTGCCTGATTCAGGGAGGAACTGAAAAAGCTTATCCTGGGAGAGAGGAGAAATGCATGCAAGTAGCCAAGAGGACAAGTTAACAGGATGCCAGTCCATCTGCACCCAGGGATGCGCTCTAAGAGCACTGCAGAGATGGGAGTGGCTCAAGCCTCAAGAATGAGCAAGCTTCCTGTCCCTGGAGGTATGTGCATGGTGGCTGGACAGTCACAGGTCAGCGGTGCTGCAGCGGGAATGAGCACATGAGAGGGAGTGCAGGCGCTTTCCAACCCTGAATACGATGGCTCTCAGGACTGTGATGGCCCTGAAATCACATCGATGGAGCCCAGGCTGCTGTGATCACTGCCTGACTCCTGGCCTCATTCTCCATTCCGCTCCAGAACCCTATGTGGGGGAAGAGCCACATATCTGGAGTGGGGCACACAGAGGGGAGGGTCATCTGCCATGTCTATCAAGGGCCTGCCTGCCAGGGACCACTGCTTTAGCTCCTGTCCTTCCCTGGGCCTAACACCTCCTGGAGACCTACTATGACATCAAGACCTACGATGGCACTTAGGAGCCCAGAGCCAGCCAGCCCTTCCTCTGCCCCCTCCCACTGAAGGCTCTACTGCAGGCCCCTGCTGTCCTTCTCTCAGGTGCTCTCTCTCCTCTGCTGCCTGCAGACATGGGGACAGCAAGACTCAGTGTCCTTCCCAACAGAGGGGAACTCCCAAGCCACCCAGCCTGCAGGATGGACCACCTCCCCTTCAAACCTCAAGTCCATCTCACCGGGTCAGTGCCACAGGTGTCTCTGGGAGTGCTGACAGCTTCTGGGCTGGCTCTCCTGGATAGAGCTGCATCTGGAGAACACAGAGAAGGTCATGGGTAGGTCAGGGACATCCCTGGTTAGAGGCATCCTGTCTTAGGATAGTGACAAAGGAAACATTCCTGTTGCTTTTCCTGGAGACCCATTTTCCAGGGCCTCTGGCAGCTCCATGGAGTGGCTGTAGTTGGCAAGAAAGCTCCCTGATTGCAGTGGGCATGAACTCACCTAGAAGGAAGAGAGGGGTGGCATGGGAGAGTGCTTGCCTTTGGCTCCAGACCCCAAGCACAGTTCTCTCCAACTTGGGGCTGCCACCAAGGCAAAGCACGGACAATTCTAACAGCGTTACTGCTCACCGATTTCTCTGCACAGTGAGAGCTCCATGACACTCTTCTGACCTGTGGCCTATTTTTATTAAATCTAAATCTCTCATGCTGTAAGATAAAATAACTCCTTTCTCTGCCACCACTGAGGCAAGCTGTTTAAACTCTATGGAGGTCATTTCCTGTACATGCGGTAATAGTTACCACCTAGGCGGAGAAGGCGCATGTCCACGCTAGGACTGCATTTTGATGAATCCACATCCACTAGCTCCGAGGGCAGGAGTGGGAAGGTCTCCATCGCTGCCATCTGCCCAAGAACCTTCAGATTCTGAGGCTTCCCTCCCCTTTCTCAGTGAAAGGGCATCCTCACACCAAAACCGGAGATTTTGACAAAGAGCCATTTCAGCCTCCCAACCCTGGAGGCCCTCCTGTGCAGCCCGTGTCTCTTGGAAGCCTCCTTGCTGCCTCCAGCGCCTAGAAAGCTCCCGTAACTCCTGGATTTGGGCTACAGAGCCAAGCACTCTCATTCTCCAGCCACATGGTGTGCCCCAACCTTGTCTCCGAGTTGGACTGGACAACTCCAGGTCAGAAATTGGTCCTCTGTCTCCCCACTTCCCCAGTGCCCAGGCAGGGCCCACAAAGGTAGGCAGCTAGTCCAGATGGCAGGCCATCCGAGGGGCAAAAGATCCCCTCCACTGAGCCTGGTTTTGGGTAAGCACTCAACCAGGGGATGGGGCAGGGGCAGGAGCGGTGGTGGTGGTGGTGGTGGTGGTAGTGGTCGGCCTCTCTGGGCTAAAATGATAAGAGTACGGTTCTCAGCTTTATAGTTTCTTAAGTCCCTTAAGGGACTTCCCCCAGTGGCTCAAGCAGTAAAGAATTTGCTTGCAATGCAGGATACCAGGGTTCAATCCCTGGGTCGGGAAGATTCCCTGGAGAAGGAATTGGCAACCTATTCCAGTCCCTCTTGCATGGAGAATTCCACGGACAGAGAAGCCTGGTGGGCTACAGTTCATGGGATCGCAGAGTTGGACACAACCGAGTGACTTTAACTTTCAACTTCCTTAAGAGTCACAGATCAGATCAGATCAGATCAGTCGCTCAGTCGTGTCCGACTCTTTGCGACCCCATGAACTGCAGCACGCCAGGCCTCCCTATCCATCACCAGCTCTCGGAGGTCACTCAGACTCACATTCATCGAGTCAGTGATGCCATCCAGCCATCACAAGATCACAACTAATACTTAAGGTCTTGTAAAACAGTCAGACGTGACCCTTCTGGGTGGCTGCAGGCTTCCGCTCCCCCAGACTTATCCTGCTCTCTGTAACCTACGATGTGATCAAACCCAAGAGACTTAATAAAACCCCCAGTTTCCTCTTATGTCACATGGGGCTGATCTTTTCCACCTGCCTTTCCCCAGGGGCAGCAGCAGGCCCAAGCCCTCACAGGGTGAACAGGCCAGCCATGAGGTGATGGTGGCTTACCTGTACTCCGGGTGATGCAGGAGACGAGGCCTTGCAGGCGCACCCTGAATTCGTCGAAGCTGTCTGTGTGCACGGTGGCTCGCAGGCTCTGGGGCTCCTCCTGGCGCAGCTGGTGGAGTGCCTTGCGCAGGAAGTCATGCATGTCCAGCACCTCCTGATCTGAGGCGTAGAGTTTCATCCTCTGCACCAGCATGCTGCCCATACGGATCCGCTGCAGTACGGCATCCAGCCGGCCCAGCTGGCCTGCTATCTCTTCGTAGTCGCGCTGGTACCGCGCACCCACGCCTTCCAGCAGCTCACGCTCCTGCTCTAGCACGTGCGCTATCACCTCGCGCACGCGCTCACGGATAAACTCCTCAGTGTCGGCGCGTACGCGGCCCAGCTGGCTGATGGCAGAGCGCATCTGCGCCTGCGCTGCCCCAAAGGTGCGGTCCTGCTCCTGCAGGTCCTGGGTCATGGTGTCCAGCTCATCCTGCCGCTGCTGGATCTCCATGCTGATGTCACACTTGAGCTCGCTGTGGTCCCTATCCAGGAGCGCACACGAGCAGCACAAGGGCTTGGAGCAGCCTCGGCAGTAGATGCTGCGGACACAGAAGGTTGGCCTGATTTAGGGCATTCCTGCTTTCTTTTTCTCTTTAAATATTCTTTATTAAATGCCTCTTCAAAACAGTTACAAAACTTTGAATCCTGGTATGTTTCTACATCTGTGCTTTTCTCAGTTCAGTGTCTGGTTATGGTGATAGTATCCAAACTACTAATAAAACTTACTGGAACATAAAAAAGTTACTAAAGTAGCAATAGCTAGCCTCCATCCATGAAATACTGTATATTAACACATATATGTAATTTAGAAAGACAGTAACAAAGATTCTACATGCAGGGCAGCAAAAAAGGCACAGATGTAAAGAACAGACTTTTGGACTCTATGGGAGAAGGCGAGAGTGGGATGATTTGAGAGAACAGCATTGAAATGTGTACATTCCCATATGTAAAATAAATGACCAGTGCAAGTTTGATGTGTGAAGCAGGGTACCCAAAGCTAGTGCTCTGGGACAACCCAAAGACGTAGGGTGGGGAGGGAGATGGGAGGGGGTTTCAGGATGGGGCGACACATGTATACCCATGGCTGATTCATGTTGATGTATGGCAAAAATCATCACAATATTGTAAAGTAATTATCCTCCAATTAAATAAATCTTTTTTTTTTTAAAGCAGAGTTAATCATCATCAGAAGCACCCAGCACTTCTGAATTTTTTTCTCCACCTTGAAGGCAACCAGGAGAGCATCCTGGGTGCATCCTTCACACCTCTGGCTCTTCAAACCACTTCACATAAATATTCACACTCTTCTGCTGCTGCTGCTAAGTCGCTTCAGTTGTGTCTGACTCTGTGTGACCCTATAGACTGCTAGCAGAATTCTAAGGCCTTGATACATTTCATCCCACTTAATCCTTGGAAGAGTTTCTTAAGAGAATTATTATTATCCTCACTTCACAGATAGAAGAAATCAAGATGTTCAGAAGTTAAATAACTGATTCATACCTACAATTTTGGGCAGGTTGATGTTTTTATTTTTAAAAAAATCAGATCATGCTAAACGATTATTTTGTAACTTCCTCCTCTAATTTAACTTTTGTTCACGACACTCCCCATCTAGGTCTACAAGCATAATCTTCAGTTTAGTTCAGTCGCTCAGTTTTGTCTGACTCTTTGCAACCCCATGAACCGCAGCACCCCAGGCCTCCCTGTCCATCACCAACTCCCGGAGTCCACCCAAACCCATGTCCATTGAGTTGGTGATGCCATCTAACCATCTCATCCTCTGTCCTCCCCTTCTCCTCCTGCCCTCAATCTTTCCCAGCATCAGGGTCTTTTCCAGTGAGTCAGCTCTTTGCATTAGGTGGCCAAAGTATTGGAGTTTCAGCTTCAACATCAGTCCTACCAATGAACACCCAGGACTGATCTCCTTTAGGATGGACTAATGTATTCTTTAATAGCTCCATTACATTCCAGATGGACCACACTGACTCAGTCATTCTATTAATAATGCATTGGACCAGTTTAGTGGAAAACAGTTTTTCCACGGGGTGCGTGGGAAGGGTATGTGTAGGGGAGGGGGGATGGGTTGGAGGAGGGGTGGCAAGGGGTGGTTCAGGCAGTAATGAGAGCAATGTGAAGCAACAGATGAAGCCTCCTTTTTCCCTCGCCAGTTCCTAACAGGTTTCTGACCAGGATGGGTCTGCAGCCCAGGGTGTTGCAGAACTCTGTGTTGACGGTCATTCCAGTGATTTCCTGTTTGTGCATTTCCGCCCCAATATGGACAATGCTTTATGTAGCCCAATGCATAGATCCTTTTGTTTCTATGAAATATATTATAAAATAATAGAACTGCTAAGAGAGTGTATATTTTTATTTAATATATTTTAGCCAGCAGACACTTCCATAGTATTTACTGTGTCAAGACACTTACAAACATTTCACAAATATCAACTCACTTAATCCTTATAACAATGTTATGGAGTGGGAATTATCATTGTTCCCATTTTAAGAATGGAGAAACTAAGCATGAGGTAGGATAACTTGTTCAAGGTCACACAATGAGAAAGTGATAGGGTCCAGAAGCAAATTGTAGTAGGCAGAATAATGGTGTGCATTCAAGCACTAATTCCTGGAACCTGAATGTGACACCTCACACGGCAGGAAGGGCTTCCCTGATAGCTCAGTTGGTAAGGAATCCGCCTGCAACACAGGAGACCGCAGTTCAATTTCTGGGTTGGGAAGATCCCCTGGAGAAGGGATAGGCTACCCACTCCAGTATTCTTGGGCTTCCCTTGTGGCCTTGAGAACCCCATGAACAGTATGAAAAGACAAAATGATAGGATACTGAAAGAGAAACTCCCCAGGTCAGTAGGGGCCCAATATGCTACTGGAGATCAGTGGAGAAATAACTCCAGAAAGAATGAAAGGATGGAGCCAAAACAAAAAGAATACCCAGCTGTAGATGTGTCTGGTGATAGAAGCAAAGTCCGATGCTGTAAAGAGCAATATTGCATAGGAACCTGGAATGTCAGGTCCATGAATCAAGGCAAATTGGAAGTGGTCAAACAAGAGATGGCAAGAGTGAATGTTGACATTCTAGGAATTAGCGAACTAAAATGGACTGGAATGGGTGAATTTAACTCGGATGACCATTATATCTACTACTGTGGGCAGGAATCCCTCAGAAGAAATGGAGTGGCCATCATGGTCAATAAAAGAGTCCGAAATGCAGTACTTGGATGCAATCTCAAAAACGATAGAATGATCTCTGTTCGTTTCCAAGGCAAACCATTCAATGTCACAGTAATCCAAGTCTATGCCCCAACCAGTAACGCCGAAGAAGCTGAAGTTGAAAGGTTCTATGAAGACCTACAAGACCTTTTAGAACTAACACCCAAAAAAGATGTCCTTTTCATTATAGGGGACTGGAATGCAAAAGTAGGAAGTCAAGAAACACCTGGAGTAACAGGCAAATTTGGCCTTGGAATACGGAATGAAGCAGGGCAAAGACTAATAGAGTTTTGCCAAGAAAATGCACTGGTCATAGCAAATACCCTCTTCCAACAACACAAGAGAAGACTCTATACATGGACATCACCAGATGGTCAACACCGAAATCAGATCGATTATATTCTTTGCAGCCCAAGATGGAGAAGCTCTATACAATCAGCAAAAACAAGACCAGGAGCTGACTGTGGCTCGGACCATGAACTCCTTATTGCCAAATTCAGACTGAAATTGAAGAGAGTAGAGAAAACTACTGGACCATTCAGGTATGACCTAAATCAAATCCCTTATGATTATACAGTGGAAGTGAGAAATAGATTTAAGGGCCTAGATCTGATAGATAGAGTGCCTGATGAACTATGGAATGAGGTTCGTGACATTGTACAGGAGACAGGGATCAAGACCATCCCCATGGAAAAGAAATGCAAAAAAGCAAAATGGCTGTCTGGGGAGGCCTTACAAATAGCTGTGAAAAGAAGAGAAGCGAAAAGCAAAGGAGAAAAGGAAAGATATAAACATCTAAATGCGGAGTTCCAAAGAATAGCAAGAAGAGATAAGAAAGCCTTCTTCAGTGATCAATGCAAAGAAATAGAGGAAAACAACAGAATGGGAAAGACTAGGGATCTCTTCAAGAAAATCAGAGATACCAAAGGAACATTTCATGCAAAGATGGGCACAATAAAGGACAGAGATGGTGTGGATCTAACAGAAGCAGAAGATATTAAGAAGAGGTGGCAAGAATACACAGAAGAACTGTACAAAAAAGAGCTTCAAGACCCAGATAATCATGATGGTGTGATCACTGACCTAGAGCCAGACATCTTGGAATGTGAAGTCAAATGGGCCTTAGAAAGCATCACTACGAACAAAGCTAGTGGAGGTGATGGAATTCCAGTGGAGCTATTCCAAATCCTGAATGATGATGCTGTGAAAGTGCTGCACTCAATATGCCAGCAAATTTGGAAGACTCAGCAGTGGCCACAAGATTGGAAAAGGTCAGTTTTCATCCCAATCCCAAAGAAAGGCAATGCCAAGGAGTGCTCAAACTACCGAACAATTGCACTCATCTCACACGCTAGTAAAGTAATGCTCAAAATTCTCCAAGCCAGGCTTCAGCAATATGTGAACCGTGAACTTCCTGATGTTCAAGCTGGTTTTAGAAAAGGCAGAGGAACCAGAGATCAAATTGCCAACATCCGCTGGATCATGGAAAAAGCAAGAGAGTTCCAGAAAAACATCTATTTCTGCTTTATTGACTATGCCAAAGCCTTTGACTGTGTAGATCACAATAAACTATGGAAAATTCTGAAAGAGATGGGAATACCAGACCACCTGATCTGCCTCTTAAGAAATCTGTATGCAGGTCAGGAAGCAACAGTTAGAACTGGTCATGGAACAACAGACTGGTTCCAAATAGGAAAAGGAGTACGTCAAGGCTGCATATTGTCACCATGTTTATTTAACTTATATGCAGAGTACATCATGAGAAATGCTGGACTGGAAGAAACAGAAGTTGGAATCAAGATTGCTGGGAGAAATATCAATAACCTCAGATATGCAGATGACACCACCCTTATGGCAGAAAGTGAAGAGGGGCTAAAAAGCCTCTTGATGAAAGTGAAAGTGGAGAGTGAAAAGGTTGGCTTAAAGCTCAACATTCAGAAAACGAAGATCATGGCATCTGGTCCCATCACTGCATGGGAAATAGATGGGGAAACAGTGGAAACAGTGTCAGACTTTGTTTTTCTGGGCTCCAAAATCACTGCAGATGGTGACTGCAGCCATGAAATTAAAAGACGCTTACTCCTTGGAAGGAAAGTTATGACCAACCTAGATAGCATATTCAAAAGCAGAGACATTACTTTACCAACAAAGGTTCGCCTAGTCAAGGCTATGGTCTTTCCTGTGGTCATATATGGATGTGAGAGCTGGACTGTGAAGAAGGCTGAGCGCCGAAGAATTGATGCTTTTGAACTGTGGTGTTGGAGAAGACTCTTGAGAGTCCCTTGGACTGCAAGGAGATCCAACCAGTCCATTCTGAAGGAGATCAATCCTGGAATTTCTTTAGAAGGAATGATGCTAAAGCTGAAACTCCAGTATTTTGGCCACCTCATGCGAAGAGTTGACTCATTGGAGAAGACTCTGATGCTGGGAGGGATTGAGGGCAGGAGGAGAAGGGGGACGACAGAGGATGAGATGGCTGGATGGCATCACTGACTCGATGGATGTGAGTCTGAGTGACCTCCGGGAGCTGGTGATGGACAGGGAGGCCTGGCGTGCTGCGGTTCATGGGGTCGCAAAGAGTCGGACACGACTGAGCGACTGATCTGATCTGATCTGATCTGTGGCTCGGTTAGTAAAGAATCCACCTGCAATGAGGGAGACCTGGGTTTGATCCCTGGGCTGGGAAGATCCCCTGGAGAAGGGAAAGGCTACCCACTCCAGGATTCTGACCTGCAGAATCCCATGGTCTGTATAGGCCATGGGGTCGCAAAGAGTTTGACTTAACTGAGCGACTTTCACTTCACTTCATGTCACATGGCAAAAAGGACTTGATAGGTGTGATTACATTAAGGATTTTGAGATGGGAAGATTATCTTGGATTATCTGGGTGGACCCAATGTAATCACTGCTGCTGCTAAGTCACTTCAGTCGTGTCCGACGCTGTGCGACCCCATAGACGGCAGCCCACCAGGCTCCCCCGTCCCTGGGATTCTCCAGGCAAGAACACTGGAGTGGGTTGCCATTTCCTTCTCCAATGCATGAAAGTGGAAAGTGAAAGTGAAGTCGCTCAGTCGTGTCCGACCCTCAGCGACCCCATGGACTGCAGCCTTCCAGGCTCCTCCATCCATGGGATTTTCCAGGTAAGAGTACTGGAGTGGGGTGCCATTGCCTTCTCCGAATGCAATCACAGGAGACCTCATAGGGGAAAGAGGAGAGAGGCAGGAGAGTGAGAGAGGGAGAGGAAGCGGAGGTCACAGTGATACTGTCCTGGTGGCTTTGAAGGTGGCAGGGGATCATGAAATACAGAATGCAGGCAGGGACTTCCCTGGAGGTCTAGTGGCTAAGACTCTGCTTTTGATCCCTGGTCAGGGAACTAGATCCCACATGCCAAAACTGAACATTCCATGTGCTGCAACTAAGGCTGGGAGCAGTCAAATAAATAAATAAACAATATTTTTTAAAAAAAGAAAAGAATGCAGGCAGCCTCCAGAAGCTGGAAAAGGCAAGAAAATGGACTCTCCTCAAGAGCCTCCATAAGGAACGCTGTCCTATAGGCATCTCTATTGTAGCTCAATGAGACCTACTGCAGACTTCTGACCTCCAGAGGTAAATAACCATCTATCTGTAATGGTTCAGTTCAGTTCAGTTCAGTTGCTCAGTCGTGTCCGACTCTTTGCAACCCCATGAATCCCAGCACGCCAGGCCTCCCTGTCCATCACCAACTCCCGGAGTTCACCCAAACTCATGTCCATTGAGTCGGTGATGCCATCCAGCCATCTGATCCTCTGTCATCCCCTTCTCCTCCTGCCCCCAATCCCTCCCAGCATCAGGGTCTTTTCCAATGAGTCAACTCTTTGCATGAGGTGGCCATAATATTGGAGTTTCAGTTTTAGCATCTTCAAGCTCCTAAATTTGTGGTAAATTGTTACAGCAACAGTAGGAAATTAACTAAAACTCAAGTAGCCTGGCTCAGAGTCCACATTCTGAAACACTGTATTAAATATTACTCTTCAAATAACACCAGGAGGACTTCCCTGTGATCTGGTGGTTAAGAATCTGCCTGCCAAGGCAGAGAACATGGGTTTGACCCCTGGTTCAGGAAGATCCCACGTGCAGGGAGGTGACTAAGCCTGAGCACCACAAGTACCGAAGCCCGTGTGCCCTGGAGCCTGTGCTCTGCCAACAAGAGAAGCCAGTGCAATGAGAAAGCCCAGTTCACTGCAACTAGAGAAAGCCTACGATGCAGCAACGACGACCCAGCGTAGCCAGAAGCTCATTAATCAATCAATTAAAAAAAAATATTACCAGGAAAAATATTAGTTACTTCCCCAGAAATACTGCTGTAATTTACTCTCACCAGCAAGGAGAATAACAAGGAAGCCCATCTAAGGCCAGGAGAAAGGATTTTAGCTGGGGCCGCTTTAGTCTCAATTATTGAGATCAACTTGTCCCAGAAATGCCAAAAGAGAGCCTGCTGGCCAACCCAGTTCCAAAGTCTTGGCACCAGGTACCAGGTACGAGTCCTCAGCTTCACCAGCTCTCAACATTCCCAAGTCACCCAAGGTGGTAAGTCCCAGGGCTTGAGCCTCTTGATCAAACAGAGGAGACTCATTTCACACTAGCAAAACTTCTCTGGAAACAGAAAAACGTGTGGAAAGGGGAACGGGGGCCACTACTGGGTCATGTGCCTTCAACGCCTCCAGCCTCAGCACACTGGATCTAAGTAACAGAGACTCATCTAGCCTGTGAGGCAGGGCCAGTGACTGAGGTAAGTGGTAGGGGGAGCAGAGAAAAATGCTGGGCAGATGAGGATCTGACCTCAGCTCTGTGCCATTCCTTGGCAGGTCACGTAACCTCTCTGGACCTCGGTTTTCTTATCTGTAAAATACGGGTAATTCCCACCTCATATGGGAGTGCTGGAGAAGATCAAATAAGTCCATCATGAATGTTTTGAACAAAGACTATGATTGACTGAAATATTCGTGTTCTCTAATGACAGTATTAATGAGAAATGCTAAGGATTATGAAAACAATGAGTAACTCTCGAGAGGGAAATTTGGCAATATTCATCACAATTACAAATGTATTTATACTTTGACCCAGCAACACCCCCTTCTAGATTTCTTTTCTATAGCTCTATCTCCAGCCATAAAAGGTAACATCTGTACAATGTGACACAGTCCATAATAGCAAAGAATAGAGACAACCTAAGTGCCCATCACTGCTCAAAGAGTTACATAAATTAAGATGCACCTGTGCAACAGAGTACTACACAGCTGGAAAAAACAGAGGAGGTTCATTAGAGGCAAAAATCTCCCTGGCAAAATAAGGATAATAATAGGAGTATTAGAAGGATTAGATATGTTACATATATATAAGGTTAGAACAGTAACCAGCATAGGTTAGAACAGTAACCAGCATATACTGTATTCAATTATGACGATGTATATTTTAAATAAATCAAGATGTGCAAGTGTATACATAGAATGCTACCCTTTGTATATGAATGGAGAAAAATAAGAATATATTCATATTTGATTGCATTTGAATAAAGAAACCTTGGAAGGTTACAAATTATTAGTTATGGGATGGGGCAGGGCAGAGGTGGAGTAAGACATTTCACTGTACACCTTTGAGTTTGCTCTCCTGGTTGAACTGTGTGAATGTATTACCTGTGTTTTTAATTAAAGAACAGAATTCTATTAGATGTGGGCAATGCTGCTGCCGCCGCTAAGTTGCTTCAGTCGTGTCCGACTCTGTGCGA
The DNA here is from genome assembly GCA_935064755.1 of Tragelaphus eurycerus. Taxonomy (NCBI): domain Eukaryota; kingdom Metazoa; phylum Chordata; class Mammalia; order Artiodactyla; family Bovidae; genus Tragelaphus; species Tragelaphus eurycerus. The sequence continues at coordinate 4,744,681 of CAKXYN010000120.1, read as the reverse complement.
CTCCAAGACGGCAGCCCACCAGGCTCCGCCGTCCCTGAAATTCTCCAGGCAAGAACACTGGAGTGGGTTGCCATTTCCTTCTCCAATGCATGAAAGTGAGAAGTGAAAGTGAAGTCGCTCAGTTGTGTCTGACTCTTCGTGACCCCATGGACTGCAGCCTACCAGGCTCCTCTGCCCATGGGATTTTCCAGGTAACAGCACTGGAGTGGGGTGCCATCGCCTTCTCCATGTGGATGATTAGACAGGCTACAGACATAAAGGAGAACTAGAACCAACTGTGGTGAGTGTCCCTTTCTCAGAAAAGGTGCTCCATAGGGATTTCCCTGGTGGTCCAGTGGTTAAGACTTTACCTTCCAATGCAGGGGCGCATATGTTCAATCCCTGGTCTGGGAGCTAAGATCCCACATGCCTCGTGGCCAAAAAACCAAAACATAAAACAGAAACAATATTGTAACAAATGCAATGAAGACTTTAAAAAATATCCACATTTAAAAAAAAAAAAAAAAAAACAGAAAAAAAGAAGAGTGCTCCAGGCTGGGAAGGGGACCCCTAGAGTGGCCTTTCTGGAGGGAGAGCAAGACTTGCTGGGTGGACCACAGTCTCTGCTGGGTCCTCTTCTTTGGCCCCCTTCTGGCCCAGGTGCAGTCTCCCAAGGGGAACCAGCCACCACTCCCCCTCTGCAGTCAAATACTCTATCACTGAGTGATACCCCCACCACTCCCCTCTGGATGGAATGAGACAATTAGCTTCAGGTCTCTCTCTGTCTGGGGCCTTACAACAGACACCCTGGGGCCCAAAGCCCCCAACTTTCTGCTAAGACTAAGGTGCAGACTCTGAATCGGAATGATCCCTCATGGGGCTGCCACCCAAGACCATGAATGACTTCCTTGGCTTAGTTCTTCACCTCCTGTGTGCTTGGCATTTTTAGGGGTGACAGAGGTGAGGTGGGCACCTGCCCATAGGAGCTCCATGATAAGGATTTGGACTTAATGCAAAGAGGTGTAGGTCTGGAGAGCAAAAGGGCACTCATTTACGCCTGGAATACTCAAAAGAACGAACTAAAACACCACCAAATCAATACGCCAGAATTAAAACGGCTGAATTCTATTCTAGCAAAGAAAACGAAAGAAAATACGGTGCGGGGAGCCAGCACGGGAGTCCCCACCCCATGACAAGGTCATGTGGGAGAGATCTGGTGGGCAAGGCAAGCCAGAACTCGAGGGGTGCCCCTCTGGGCCTGCCTGAGCGTCTACCCCAAAACCTGGGCCTGTCTGTTTTGCTGCTTCATGACTTTCACCAACTCCTGACAGTCACAAGGGGCTATCCCCAACCACTCTTATCTGTAAGAAAAGCAACTTAGAGCTCTAGTTTTTAAGTCTCCAGGGTATACACAAGGAGACTTAGTTATTCTAACAATGCAGAGCCTCTCGGGGAGTTAGAAAATTGCTAAAATAGAACTGATAGAAGATTTCTTTGTTGAGTTAATGCCTGCTGCCAAGTTTCCATATTTCTTACCCACCGTGTTCCTGGGAGTGTAATTAATATAGCTGATATATAAGAAATATAAGTAGAAGCTTTAATGTTAATAATAACCTTGGACCCCTAAGCTAATAAATTCTTTCCTCAATTAGCCCCACGACACTCTTGCCCTATAGGAATGTAACTCTGTCTAGTGCTTTCGGGGAGTGGTACTAAACTCTAAGAATAAAGTCACCTTTGGAGAAAATAAGTTTTTCTGGCTGACTAATTCTTATCAGAAAAAAAAAATGTTAGCGGGTCTCTTGACCGGAAGATGATATAAATCACCCAAAGCCTTTGTATTTGCAATAATGATTAAGGTCTGCTGACCTTATATGACTGTGCATCCCCCATTATCTTCTATGTACAACTTGAGGTATAAAAGTTCCTGCTAAAAATAAAGCTACGGGCCTTGCTCACTGAAGCTTGGTCTCCCCGTGTCGTTCTTTCTCGTCTCCTTTTCTTTCCTTTTGTCTCTACTCTTTCCTCAGGCCAAAGTAATTGGAGTGTGGGGGTATATTCATTTCCCACGTAAACCAATTATAATTAGGTCTCTGATTCTCTCCACTGACGCTATCCCTTTAAATCGCCGAAGCCGTCATCCTGAGGGAATTCCTGGATCCAACCAGGGCTGGACCCCGGTAATATGGTAAATATTTTCCAGTTCCCATTCACAATGGCAATTTTTAAAATGCTAAAAAAATTAATAATAATACCTAGACATAATCCTAACAAGAAACATGTAGAACTTATATAGACTAAAGGACAAAAAACCCACTAAGAGAGAAAGTCTAAAAAAACGAGAGTATATCAAGGTCCCAACTACAGAGACTATTATTATATTAATTTTTCAGAAGTTAATATAAAGGTTTGAAGCAATTTTGGCAAACTATGAATGAGATTTTAAAGCAATTACAAAATATTTTTAAATTATTATTTTTGGCTGCGCTGGGTCTTCGTTGTGGTGTGTGGGCTTTCTTTGGTTGCAGAGTGGGGGGCTTCTCCAGTTTTGGAGCATGGGCTGTAATGCGCATGGGCTTTCTAGTTATGGCACGTGGGTTTAGTTGCCACTCAGCATGTGGAATCTTGGTTTTCCAACTAGGATCAAACCTGCATCCCCTGCATTGGAATGCAGATTCTTAACCACTGGACAATGAGGGAAGTCCCAAGAATGAGATTTTAAAACTTAACCAATTGATTCTAGATTTTACATGAAGGAGTAAACAGATCAAATAGATAAGAAATTTTCTGAAAAATGCATGTAAGGATGGGGATTTTCAGTGCCACTGACAACATTATAGAACTACCACTATTAATGGTCTAATAGCCAAGAGAAAGATCAGCACAACAGAAAGCCCTGAAAGAGACCCTGTCATCTATCAGAATACAGCATTTTACATAATGAAAAAGAGCATCCCAAATTAATGACATTAAAGGGGTTTTCAACAATTTTATCAGGAAAACTGGTTATGACAGGGGGCGGATAAGTCAAGTTAGAGCTTTGCCTTATACACTACAACAAGATATATTTTTGATGAATCAGAGTTAAATATGAAAAATAACACCATGGGGATATAACAGTTGGCTATTTACTCTCATGATCGTAAAGACCTTATAACCAAGGAAGAAATGGAAGAAATCATACAATCAACAGATGGAGTTGCCTGAAAATTCAAAATGCTCTATTTTTTGAAAAGACATGCACGAGTTCCTATTTTAAGGCAATTACACTTTGTGACACTCAGAGATGTGCATTCTGTTTTAGATAATTATAGAGACAGCAGGAAGGAAAGGAAAAATTCTATACTGATAGTAGTTACCTCTTTCTCTTCCTCCCTCCCTCTTTTTATGTACTGAGATTTTCCAAAAGTTTCCAAACTCAATTCTAAACAAGGGAGTTTGGACTTTAAATAGGAAGCAATGGGGAACCAACAGAGAACATTCCAACTGGGAATCACAACAGAGCTCTATGTCTTCTGTTTTGTGCCACATTGCTCCGTTTATTCCTTTATGACTGTGCAGTGAATTGACTGCACTATGGATATTTTAAGAGAAGCTCCAGTAAGTTCCCTGGGTTCTCAGTCTTCCCATTCCTAAGCCGCCTGTGTGTAAATGTCCACGCCAGAGGCCACCTGACAGTGGACGAGGCGTCGGGAGCTCTCCCATGATTCCTGCCTATGAGACCGTGAGTGAATTACATTCTCTCTCTGAGTCTTATCTATACAATAGGGATGAAGATTCTGTGTCACAGATGGTTACAAAGACGAGGGGCTGGTGTATGGGAAGCGAGCAGCATGGTGTCAGGTACGCATTGGACATTCTGGAGTTGTGAAAGAAGACAGGGCATTACGCACACAGCAGGGCTGTGTGTGGGGGAGGGAGGCTAGCCCTGCTGCTGGAGCGTGAGCCTCTCAACCTCGGGCAGTAAGGAAATATCACCATTGAGTGTGGTCTCTGGACTGCTCCCTTCCCAGTAGGGACATGCCACCCTAAACCGGCCTCACCTCCCACGAGGACCACAGTGGCATGCCACTTACGCTGTCCTAGGAATCTTGCATCCTCAGAATGCAAGAAACAAAAATCCTATGAAATCAGGACCCATGGAGAAGAGCTGGCCCCGGAGCAAAATTCCAGAGCAGGGCCTGGCTTGGTGAATGGTGAGAGAAAAACTGTCCACGTCACACCCCCATCTCAACAAAGTGACTGTGAGCTTTCACTTCTGTGGAGCAGTGAAAGGAACAGCCTCCTTTGGAAATTCAAATAACTAGCAAGAGGGGAATTAAAGGGCTCCGTTAGTCATTTGCACAGCAGTAGGAATGCATTTAACGGGACTGGTTTCCTGCTATCTCCAGGGTGACACAGTTGAGGAAATAAGATTTCTGAAGCCAGGAGAGGAGATGCATAGTGCGAGATGCCGAGACGCTCAAAGAGCGTGAAAGCATTATCCATCAGCCATTGGCTGAGGAGGTGGTGGCAGAGATGGGGAAACCTGAGGTCTTAGGAAGATAAGAGAAGTTAGGAAAGAGGGGAGAAGGAAGCCTTGTCTACTTCGCACTGTCTCCTTATAACTGTCCCCACAACCAAGAAAAAGGAAGAGAAAATTTGTACTTTTCCTCCCCCACTCTTTTCTGTGTAGGTCTCTGCTTTCAAGACGAGGTGGTTGGTGTTCTGTTGGGCCATGTCACTCATTCAGCAGGGGCACTGCTGCAGGGGTCCCTGCCTCCCTTGCCTCTTTATGGCAGTGAAGGGAACTACATCCAAAGGCCACTCAAGCCAAAGATCAAGGGGAATTCCAGACTCCTCCCCTCCTAGACTGCTTCAACAATTACTCATCCTTAAGTCTTACTAAATTCTATCTTCCTTTACTTAAATATAATTACTGAATACCAACTATGTTGCAGCTATGGGGCTAGAATGTAGAGATGATTAAGGCAGAATTCTAGTTCCTAGATCTGTCATACCAATTCCCAACAATACTGCCTTTGTCTTTGCCCCAGTTAGGACTTTGATGCCTTTAAGACTGTCCCTTAGTAGGCCTCCTTGGTCTCTCCAGTCAACCCTTTCTCCACACAGTATTTCTAATATGTGATTACCATCATTAGCTTAAGTGATTGCAATGATGCCCCTTGGAAGTACTGCCAGAATAGTAATCAAGTGCAGGAAATAGTTTAAGTGACGTGTAGTTATATGTTAATGAAGGAGATTCAAGTTTTGAGCAAAGTTAGATCACTTGGGCAAATTCATTGAGTTGTATAATAATACACTACAATTATATAGTATTGAATACTAGTCAACATGAACATGATTTAAATTTACATGTCAGTAAATCTTGCAAGACAACAAGACAAAGTTTATCACATAGATAGTGATTATCAAGCTATTTTAATTTCTGCTTTATTGACTATGCCAAAGCCTTTGACTGTGTGGATCACAATAAACTGTGGGAAATTCTGAAAGAGATGAGAATACCAGACCACCTGACCTACCTCTTGAGAAACCTATATGCAGGTCAGGAAGCAACAGTTAGAACTGGACATGGAACAACAGACTGGTTCCAAATAGGAAAAGGAGTCCATCAAGGCTGTATATTGTCACCCTGCTTATTTAACTTATATGTAGAGTACATTATGAGAAGCCCTGGGCTGGAAGAAGCACAAGCTGGAATCAAGATTGCCGGGAGAAATATCAATAACCTCAGATATGCAGATGATACCACTCTTACGGCAGAAAGTGAAGGGGAACTAAAAAGCCTCTTGATGAAAGTGAAAGAGGAGAGTGAAAAAGTTGGCTTAAAGCTCAACATTCAGAAAACAAAGATCATGGCATCTGGTCCCATCACTACATGGCAAATAGATGGGGAAACAGTGGAAACAGTGTCAGACTTTATTTTTGGGGGCTCCAGAATCACTGCAGATGGTGATTGCAGCCATGAAATGAAAAGACGCTTCCTTCTTGGAAGAAAAGTTATGACCAACCTAGATAGCATATTCAAAGCAGAGATATTATTTTGCCAACAAAGGTCCGTCTAGTCAAGGCTATGGTTTTTCCAGTGGTCATGTATGGATGTGAGAGTTGGACTGTCAAGAAAGCTGAGCACCGAAGAATTGATGCTTTTGAACTGTGGTGTTGGAGAAGACTCTTGCGAGTCCCTTGGACTGCAAGGAGATCCTACCAGTCCATCCTAAAGGAGACCAGTCCTGGGTGTTCACTGGAAGGACTGATGCTGAGGCTGAAACTCCAATACTTTGGCCACCTCATGTGAAGAGCTGACTCATTGGTAAAGACCCTGATGCTGGGAGGGATTGGGGGCAGGAGGAGAAGGAAACGACAGAGGAAGAGATGGCTGGATGGCATCACCGACTCGATGCACATGAGTCTGGGTGGACTCCGGGAGTTGGTGATGGACAATGAGGCCTGGCATGCTGTGGTTCATGGGGTTGCAAAGAGTCGGACACAACTGAGCTACTGAACTGAACTGAATTTCAATAAATAAAATGGCAAAACAGATGGAAATGGCTGAAACAATCAATTAACTAAAGCCATGAATAAGAAAAATGATATTTGATGATCAGATAGCAATAACTTGTGGCTCAGCTGTTAAAGAATTCGCCTGCAATGCAGGAGACCAGGGCTTGATTCCTGGGTTGGGAAGATCCCCTGGAGAAGGGAAAGTCTACCCACTCCAGTATTGTGGCCTGGAGAATTCCATGGAGTCTATGGGGTCGCAAAGAGTCGGATATGACTGAGTGACTTTCACTTTCACTTTATGGGGACTTCCCAGGTGGCGCTAGTGGGTAAAGAAGTCTCCTGCCAGTGCAGGAGCTACAGGAGACTCAGGCTCAATCCCTGGGTCTGGAAGATCCCCTGGAGTAGGAAATGGCAACCCACTCAAGTATTCTTGCCAGGATAATCCTATGGATAGAGGAACCTGGCAGACTACAGTCCATGGGGTTGCAGGCTCGGACACAACTGAGCGTGCATGCACGTATGTAACTTAATACTTTATTAGTTAAGGAACATATGATATAAAGAGGCAGCTCTTCTATTTAGTTGTACCAATCTCAAAATACCTCTCCAACTCTAACAGCTTTGACAGAACAAATCCAAATTGTAAAATATACCAAAGCAGGTATTTATTATGCAGTTCAATGACTATAAAGTTAATCATTAAGTGTAAATAGAATCTGGGGACATAGAAAACAAGTAGTAACTCCTTATGTGACAAACAATTTTGACATTCTCAAGTACTTTTATAAAAATGGGTGTAAAATGATTTTATGTAATTTTGATGTCTACTGTGGTTCTGATCTTTGTTATCCATTCAATACTCATGAAACATATACAACCAACTCCAGTATTCCTGCCTAGGAAATCCCATGGACAGAGGAGCCTAGCAGATTACAGTCCATGGGGTTGAAAAGAGTCGGACATAATTTAGCAACAAAAGTACAACACAATTACTTTTATAAAAAAGATAATACAATGATTTTATGTAGCTTTGAGGGTCTACTATGGTTCTGATCTTTACTATTCATTCAATACTCATTAAACATACACATTTCCCCCAAACTGTAGTAATACTGTTAAGATTATTAATCTGAAAAACAATAAAATCATAAATTAAAAACTGTAATACTAAAGGTAACAGAGCAAGAAGAAAATAAGTAAGAGGAAGAAAGAGGAGGAGGGGTAACATAAGAAATTTTCACTGAAATAGAACTTTTAGACTAAAGGAGCAAGTCAGGTTCTAGAATAACTTGATACAAAATGCTCACTACTAAGACAGCTTGGTTAAATTAATAAATCTCAGTAATGAAAAGTATCTTTAGGCATCAAGACAGAAAAAGCAAATGAATCTGTCCTCAGGACTCTCCTGGTGAACATTTGATGCTGAATGATAATTCAGCAAAGTCTATAAAGCTCTAAAGAAATGACATCTGGAGATCACCAGATGGTCAATACCAGAATCAGATTGATTATATTCTGTAAGTCGAAGATGGAGAAGCTCTATACAGTCAGAAAAACAAGACTAGGAGCTGACTGTGGCTCAGATCATGAACTCAATATTACAAAATTCAGACTTACATTGAAGAAAGTAGGGAAAACTATTAGGCCACTAAGGCATGACCTAAATCAAAGCCCTTATGATTATACAGTGGACGTGACAAATAGATTCAAGGGATTAGATCTAAAAGATAGAGTGCCTGAAGAACTATGGACAGAGGTTCGTGGCATTGTACAGGAGGCAGTGATCAAGACCATCCCCAAGAAAAAGAAATGGAAAAAAGGCTAAATGACTGTCTGAGGAGGTCTTTCAAATAGCTGAGAAAAGAAGAGAACTAAAAGGCAAAGGACAAAAGGAAAGATATATCCATCTGAATGCAGAGTTCCAAAGAAAAGCAAGGAGAGATAGGAAAGCCTTCCTAAATGAACAATGAAAACAAAGAGATGAAAACAATATAATGGTAAAGACTAGCAATCTTTTCAAGAAAATTAGAGATACCGAGGGACCATTTCATGCAAAGATGGGCTCGATAAAGGACAGAAATGGTATGGACCTAACAGGAGCAGAAGATATTAAGAAGAGGTGGCAAGAATACACAGAAGAACTATACTAAAAAGATTTTAATGACCCAGATAACCACGATGGTGTAATCACTCACCTAGAGCCAGACATTCTGGAGTGCAAAGCCAAGTGGGCCTTAGAAAGCATCACTACAAACAAAGCTAGTGGAGGTGATGGAATTCTAGTTGAGCTATTTCAAATCCTAAAAGATGATGGTGTTAAAGTGCTGCATTCAGTATGCCAGCAAATATGGAAAACTCAGCAGTGGCCCAAAGGACTGGAAAAAATAAGTTTTCATTCCAATTCCAAAGAAGGGCAACGCCACAGAATGTTCAAACTATTGCACAACTGCACTCATTTCACATGTTAGCAAAGTAATGCACTAAATTCTCCAAGCCAGGCTTCAGTAGTACATGAACTAAAAACTTCCAGACGTTCAAGCTGGATTTAGAAAAGGCAAAGGAAATAGAGATCAAACTGCCAATATCTTCTGGGTCATAGAAAAAAATAGAGAATTCCAGAAAAACATCTACTTTTGCTTCACTGACTACACTAAAGCCTTTGACTGTGTGGATCACAATAAACTGTGGAAAATCCTTAAAGAGATGGGAATACCAGACCATCTTACCTGCCTCCAGCAAAACCTGTGTGCAGGTCAAGAAGCAACAGTTAGAACTGGACATGGAACAATGGACTGGTTCAAAATTGGGAAAGGAATACAGTAAGGCTGTATATTGCCACCCTGCCTATTTAACTTATATGCAGAGTAATCATGTGAAATGCTGGGCCAAATGAAGCACAAGCTGGAGTCAAGGTTGCTGGGAGAAATATCAATAACCTCAGACATACAGATGACATCACCCTTATGGCAGAAAGTAAAGAGGAACTAAAGAGCCTCTTTATGAAGGTGAAAGAGAAGTGTGAAAAAGCAGGCTTAAAATTCAACGTTGAAAAAATGAAGATCCTGGCATCCAGCCCTATCACTTCATGGCAAATAGATGGGGAAACAAGGGAAATAGTGAGAAACTTTATTTTCTTGGGCTCCAAAATCACTGCAGATGGTGAGTGCAGTCATGAAATTAAGACGCTTGCTCCTTGGAAGAAAAGCTATGACAAACCTAGACAGTGTATTAAAAAGCAGAGACATTACTTTACCAACAAAGGTCCACATAGTCAAAACTATGGCTTTTCCAGTAGTCATGTACGGATGTGAGAGCTAGACCATAAAGGCTGAACGCTGAAGAACTGATGCTTCTGAACTGTGGTGTTGGAGAAGACTCAGGAGAGTCCCTTAGACAGCAAAGAAATCAAACCAGTTCATTCTAAAGGAAATCAACCCTAAATACTCATTGGAAGGACTGTTGCTGAAGTTGAAGCTCCAATACTTTGGCCTCCAGATGCAAAGAGCTGACTCACTGGAAAAGACTCTGGAGGCTGGGAAAGATTGAAGGCAAAAGAAGTGGGCGGCAGAGGATGAGACGGTCAGATAATATCACTGGCATGAATCTGAGCAAACTGTGGGAGACAATGGAGGACAGAGGAGCCAGGCACACTGCAGTCAGACATGACCTAGCGACTGAACAAGTCTAATTTTACTTCAATATCTTTGTTTTTTCAACAAAGTCAAGGAAAATTAAATGTAACATTGCTTAAAGAGCAAGCTTCCTTTGAATAATTTAATTCTAAGGGAAAATACAATTTCAGCTCTAAACAAGCAACTTGTAGAATTCTTTTTTTGCAGCCGGGCCTGGTTGTTAGTTGAAGACTCCCTGCATGTGGAGGCTGGGAGCAGCAGGACAGGCTCTATGCAGACAGTCTGCAGTCCGGAAATCCTGTGTCCTGGCCTGGTCCTTGCTCAGATAAGACCACTTACTTGGGAATGAGCTCCCATTCATGTTCTGGCCTTGTGCAACAATTCTTTCTTTCTCAATAATCTTATAGGAGGGTGTGGAACAGAACTATCCTATGACCCAGCAATCCCACTCCTGGGAAAATACCCAGGAAAACTATAATTCAAAAAGCTACATGCATCCCAATGTTTAATGCAGCACTATTTATAATGGCCAAGACATGGAAGCAACCTAAATGTCTACTGAATGGATAAAGAAGATGTGGTACAGATACACAATGGAATATTACTCAGCCAGAAAGAGGAATGAAATCATGCCATTCGCAGAGCTGTGGATGGACCTAGAAACTGTCATACAGAATGAAGTAAGTCAGAGAGAGATACACAAATATCATAGAACATCGCTTATATGTGGAATCTAGAAAAATAATATAATCTTATTTGCAGAGCAGAAATAGACACAGATGTAGAGAAGAGAAGTATGGTTACCAAGCGGGCAGGAAAGGGTGGGATGAATTGGGAGATGGCGATTGGCAAATATATACACTGCTGTGTATAAAATAGATTACTAATGATAACCTGTTGTACAGCACAGGGAACTCTACTCAGAGCCATGTGATGACCTAAACGGGAAGGAAATCCAAAGAAGAGAAGTATATGTATATGCATAGGAAAAGGCAACTCACTTCAGTATTCTTGCCTGAAAAATCCCATGCATAGAGGAGCCCTGCAGGCACAAAGTATTGGTCACGACTGAGTGACTAAGCATGTATATGTACAGCTGATTTACTTTGTATACAGAAGAAACTAACACACCACTGTATAGCAACTATACTCCAACAGAAATTAATTTTAAAAAGAAGAGGGCAGATCCAACCAGCAGATCCCATTCTCTGACCATACTGGAAAAGGCAAAGTTTCCTACTTGAAAAGCACTGCTCTGGTTACCAAGGAGTCAAAGAGCTCCACTCAAGGCTGGCTTCATACCTGTCCCCTGCACTCTGCTTTCTGCAGCCACTGCATGATGTGTCTCTGTCCCGAACCCTTCCCTGGGCTGTCCAGGGTGGTCTTGGGAACCCTTTTCCCAGTTTATCATCTCACCATACTTTTCAAACTTGATTACTTTTTGTTTGTTCAGTCACTCTGTCATGTCCAACTCTCTGTGATCCCATGGACTGCTGCACGCTAGGCTTCCCTGTCCTTCACCGTCTCCTGGCGTTTACTCAAACTCATGTCCATTGAGTTGGTGATGCCGTCCAACCATCTCATCCTCTGTCATCCCCTTCTCCTGCCTTCAATCCTTCCCAGCATCAGGGCCTTTTCCAATGAGTCAGCTTTTTGTATCAGGTGTGCAAAGTATTGGAGCTTCAGCATCAGTCCTTCCAATGAATATTCAGGACTGATTTCCTTTAGGATGGACTGGTTGGATCTCCTTGCTGTCCAAGGGACTCTCAAGAGTCTTCTGCAACACCACAGTTTAAAAGCATAAATTCTTTGGCATTCAGCCTTCTTTATGGTTCAATTCTCACATTGATACATGACTATTGGAAAAACCATAGCTTTGTCTATACAGACCTTTGTAGGCAATGTCTCTGCTAATAGGTCTTTCATTTTCCCCACTCAACTATAACTTAAGTTCTTCCTGCCTACAAATTTTAATGGTCCTAGATTGATTCCCCTACCCTATCCAGCCAAGCTTTGGGATCTGACACCCTAGCATGGGTCTCAGTTCCACTCAGTCCAAAACCTACATTACCCTTAGTCGCAAGGCACTCCTGAGCACATGTGATGATAAGGCTGGCAGCCACCTTGACCTCCAGGTCAGGCTGTCCATGGCAGTGAGAGACCCTGGCCTTCTCCCCCGTGCTGCCATCTCTGCATTCCTGCAGGCCCCACCTGCACCATGGCCTCAACCTCCTAAGGCGGCTCCTTTTTCCCTAGGTCCAGATTCTTTGCTTCAGTTTCAGGTTGGGTCATATACCCAACAATAAATTGGTAAATCTCAAATTCTTTATGGAAGAGGAATGGCAACCCAGTCCAGTATTCTTGCCTGGAGAATCCCATGGACAGAGGAGCCTGGTGGACTACAGTCCACAGGGCTGCAAAGAGTCGGACACGACTGAGTGACTTTCATTCTCAAAATGTAAATAAACATGTAGCCAAAAAAAACCCAAAAACACTTGGTCTCCCTCCTCCTAAACTTGCTCACTTCAATCAAACAGCAGAGTGCAGAGAGAGGATCTGAACACTCTCCCACTCTCTCCCTTAACTCCTCTAGGGGGTTTCCAAGAGTTTCCCATATATACACTCACACTGTGTTCTCCAGGATATTCCCTAGTATAAGAGCCAACTGCAGGGAAATAGGGCAAACTGAGAACCTTCTTTGTCCTGGAAACCACAGGAGAGAGTCATAAGTCTTCCAATCCCCCCATGTTTTTTCTTTCTTTCTTTTTTAATAATTGTATTTATTTTTGACTGTGCCGAGTCTTTGTTCCTGCATGAGCTTTTCTCTAGTTATGGAGAGCCAGGGCTACTCTCTAGGTGCGATGCGAGGGCTTCTCATTGAGGTAGCTTCTCCTGCTGCGGAGCACGGGCTCTAGGGTGCACAGGCTTCAGTAGTTGTGGCGCGTGGGCTCAGTAGATGGAATTCCCCAGCTCTGGAGCGTAGGCTTAAAAGCTGTAGTGCACAGGCTCGGTTGCTCTGAGGTACGTGGGATCTTCCCAGACCAGGGATCAAACCCATGTCTCCAGCATTGGCAGACAGATTCTTATTCACTGAGCCACCAGGGAAGCCCTCTCCCCCATGTTTGAGCCTAGCTCACCCTTCTGGCCCCTGCCGTCCTGCACAGCCTTTACTTGGAGTTCCTAAAATGCAGCAGACATGCTGGAACCTCTCCATTTGCACACGCCCCCTCCCTTTTCTGCTTCCTTACCTATCAGCCTAAGTATGACACCCCCTTGCAAGCTGCAGTCCCCAACCAGCAGCCAATCCAGGCTGGGCAGGCGGCCTTTCTTGAGCTCACTTGCCCAGTGTTCCTTCTTCCTCCTGCCCTTAAATAACTGACTGAGCACACATGGGACTTTGGCCCTCTGGCAAGGGAAAACATGAGGGAGAGGACGGTGTCTTATCACGCTGTCCTAAGGGCAACTATGGGCAGACTGACCCAGGTGAGCAGGCTTCCTCAAAGCCCTTTGCAGCCTTGACTGTTAACTGCAGATCTGGTTCTTTCACCAGACTGTGACCTCAGAGGTTGAGGGCTGTATCTGTTTATATTTATACCCTAGCACCTAGCAGAGGGCCTGCTATGTAGTAGGAAGGTGGGCTGAAACAATGGACTCCAGAGGCATGGTGACCAAATGCCGAGGGCCCCAGGGAGGATCCTCCCAGGCTGGATTTAAAAGTTTAAAGCCATTTCTGATGCTTCGTCTTGGTGTGAACCGCAAGTGAGCTCAGTGTCAAAGGATGGGAAGGTTTATTATTGACTTGCAAGCTGAAGGAAGTTGTGGGTTATATATGACACTGAGGTTTAGTGCAGAAGAAACAAGTTGAGCTTTTCTAATAATTGCTGGTAAAATGTGAATCAATGTGAACTGTGGCTGTGTATGTATGATTTTTAAGTAACGTGGTCAGCTTTTTGAAGCCATTTACTATGCACAAGGAAAAAGAATCCTGTCCTCTTTCTGGAAGGACTTCCTTGCCCATTGTACCAGGGGAGAAATCCACGCCCACCCCCACACAAAAGGTGAAGCACTCCATAAGCTACCACCATCCTGGGGCTCTGGCAGAGGTCCTGTCCTTATTGCCGGGTAGGAGATGCAAACTGGTTCACACAACTGCTGCCCATCAGCTACTAAAACTGTGCAAGCTAGATGTTCACATTTACATGTGAGCAGACAACACAGAATCACAGGATCTATAAAGAGAACTAGCAGCCAAAATGGGGACCAAACTGATTTCTGGCTCACACTGAAAAAAGGGTAATAAGGCAATGGCACCCCACTCCAGTACTCTTGCCTGGAAAATCCTGTGGACGGAGGAGCCTGTTAGGCTGCAGTCCATAGGGTTGCTAGGAGTCGGACATGACTGAGCGACTTCACTTTCACTTTTCACTTTCATGCCTTGGAGAAGGAAATGGCAACCCACTCCAGTGTTCTTGCCTGGAGAATCCCAGGGATGGCGGAGCCTGGTGGGCTGCCATTTATGGGGTCGCACAGAGTTGGACACGACTGAAGTGACTTAGCATAGCATAGGAAACATAAAACTTCCAAAACTTCTAAGCTTGTTAGGGAGATTTAAGAATATACATCGAGAAAATAAGAACAGGCTGACAAGAAAAAGCATCCTGAGAACATTGACCTTATTTGGCAATTAAAAAAAGAAATGATTGCTAGGGGAAAAACCTAAAAAACAACAACTCAACGTAAGTAGTAAATAGTAGAAAGAAGTCTCAAAAAAAAAAAAAAAAAAAGCTGGTGGATTAGAAAATCAATTCAAGTACCTGTGAGAATCTGGAAGAAAAAAGGCAAAGTAACGGAATTAATGGAATTCCTGGTGGGCTACAGGCCATGGGGTTGCAACTGGACATGACTGAGCATACAGAGTGAGTGCTATATGGAGTGACGTTAAGCCAGACAGAGAAACACAAAGAGCATGTGATATCACTCACGTGTGGATTCTAAAAAACAAACAAAAAATGATACAAATGAACTTATTTACAAAACAGAAATAGAGGTACAGATGTAAAAAACAAACTTTTGGTTACCAGGGGGAACATGGGTGAGGGATAAATTGGGAGATAGGGATTGATATAAACACACTACTACTTATAAGATAGATAACTAATAAGAACCTCCAGTTTAGAACAGAGAACTCTACTCACTACTCTGTAATGACCTATTTGGGAAAAGAATTTAAATCAGAGTGGATATATGTGTATGTATAATTGAGTCATTCTGTTATACAGCAGAAACTAATACCACATTGTAAATTAACTATACTCCAATAAAAAATTAATTTAAAAAAAGCCACATACACACACACACACACACACACACAAATACTTGTAAAAAGAAAAACATGAGCAAATGAACAGAGATCAAAAAAAAGTAGAAGACAATTTCTTTGAGCTGAAGAAAGACTTGAATTCTCAGTTCAACAATGTCAGAGAGGATTATTTAAAACAAAAGACCTATAGCTTGAAGAATCATTTTCAAGAATAAAGAAAAATGACATGAAAGTCATTAGCAGGGGCTTCCTTGGTGGTCAGGTAGTTAAGAACCCACCTGCCACTGCAGGAGACACAGCTTAGACTCCTGGTCTGGAAGATTCCACATGCCTCGGGGGGACAAACCCCGTGTGCAAAACCACTAACGCCTGGATGCCTACAGCCTGTGCCGCACAAGGAGAAACCACTGCAGTGAGATGTCCTCGCACCGAGAGTAGCCCCTCTTTTTGCAACTAGAGAAAGGCTTCGTGCAGCAACAAAGAAAAATAAAATAAAGATCTTTTTAGAAATCCTTAGCAAACAAAAACAGACTACCCAGAGAGGAAAAATAGACAATAACTGACTTTCTTACCTGCAACACCGAAGGCCACAAATTTACAAAGCAATGTTTATATATTCCAAGATGAAAGATTTGTGATTGTGACCTCAGAATTTTACAACGAGCTAAACTTTCCTTTAAATGTGACTCTATGGTCTCACTGCCTAAGGTCTGGGTTTGATCCCTAGTCAGGGAATTAAAATCCCACAAGCTGCATGGCACAACCAAAAAACATTACACATACATAAATGTGGCAGCAAAAGAACATGCAAGTTAAGATACTCAAGGTTCCAGAAAGTAAGCTCCAAAAATCAACCAAAAAATTTACTTGAAGTATTCCAGTCAACTGGGAAATGAATAACATTAAATAATTGAAGAAAGAGGAAGATATGTTATAGAAAAAAATTATTGTGGGCAGCAATACCAATTACAATCTAAGATTATAAATAATAAGTGGGTTATAATATGATAATTAATTACCAAAAAAGGATGCTTAGAATAGAAAAGACATAGAAAATTTGGTAATAATCTAGAGATAAAATTTCATGTTAATCCAACTATATCTGGATGTGGGAATGGAAGGAGAGAAGAAAAAGTATGCTAGAACTTTTAACCTATCTGGAAGAACAGTTGTAATTTGACTGTGTGGATCACAATAAACTGTGGAAAATTCTGAAAGAGATGGGCATACCAGACCACCTGACCTGCCTCTTGAGAAACCTGTATGCAGGTCAGGAAGCAAGAGTTAAAACTGGTCATGGAACAAGAGACTGGTTCCAAATAGGAAAAGGAGTATGTCAAGGCTGTATATTGTCACCCTGCTTATTTAACTTATATGCAGAGTACATCATGAGAAACGCTGGGCTGGAGGAAGCACAAGCTGGAATCAAGATTGCTGGGAGAAATATTAATAACCTCAGACATGCAGATGACACCACCCTTATTGCAGAAAGTAAAGAAGAACTAAAGAGCCTCTTGATGAAAGTGAAAGAGGAGAGTGAAAAAGTTGGCTTAAAGCTCAACATTCAGAAAACGAAGATCATGGCAAACAGTGGAAACAGTGGCTGACTTTATTTTTCTGGGCTCCAAAATCACTGCAGATGGTGACTGCAGCCATGAAATTAAAAGATGCTTACTCCTTGGAAGGAAAGCTATGACCAGGGTCTTCCCTGGTGGTCCAGTGACTAAAACTCTCCACTCCCAACGCAGGGAGCCTGGGTTCAGTCCCTGGTCAGGGAACTAGATCCCACATGCTGCAACTAAGACCTGGGGCAGTCAAATAAAATAAATTAAAATAAATAAATAATAAAGATAAAATTACTTAAAAAAAAGAAAGAAAGTTATGACCAACCTAGACAGCATATTAAAAAGCAGAAACATTACTTTGCCAACAAAGGTCTGTCTAGTCAAGGCTATGGTTTTTCCAGTGGTCATGTATGGATGTGAGAGTTGGACTATAAAGAAAGCTGAGCGCGGAAGAATTGATGCTTCTGAAGTGTGGTGCTGGAGAAGACTCTTGAGAGTCCTCTGGACTGCAAAGAGATCCAACCAGTCCATCCTGAAAGATCAGTCCTGGGTGTTCTTTGGAAGGACTGATGTTGAAGCTGAAACTCCAATACTTTGGCCACCTAATGCAAAGAGCTGACTCACTGGAAAAGACCCTGATGCTGGGAAAGATTGAGGGCAGGAGGAGAAGGGGATGACAGAGGATGAGAAGGTTGGATGGCATTGTCGACTTGATGGACATGGGTCTAGGTGAACTCCCGGAGTTGGTGATGGACAGGGAGGCCTGGGGTGCTGCAGTTCATGGGGCTGCAAAGAGTTGGACATGACTGAGAGACTGAACTGAACTAAACTGAATCTACTCTTGATGGTTCAGTAGGAAAAGAATCTGTCTGCAATGCAGGAGACCTGAATTTGACCCCTGGGTTGGGAAGATCCTCTGAAGAAGGGAAATGTCAACCTAGTATTCTTGCCTGGAGAATTCCATTGACAGAGGAGTCTGGGGGTCTACAGTGCATAACGTCACAAAGAATCAGACAAAACTGAGCAACTAGCAACACACACACACTCACTCTTGATGGTGACAGAGAGATACACACACACACATATGTTCTAATATGTTTGCTAAAAATTTAAACAAGAGTAGAAAAAGGAGATATAGATATATCTCTACAAAGAACACACATTAAAAAAAAATCCGAGGAATATGCTAGTGAAAAGAATATGGTAGGCGCCAAAGAAAACCTCAACATAGTCATAGATACAATTCTTAAATACCAGTAGACCATATTGTAGAAATTAACATCAAATATTTAAATCAAACAACACAAGCCACTTGAAAATTTTAGACAACGTTCTGCCCCAAACCCTTCTATCAAAGAGAAAATGTTTAAAAACAGAAAAGACTGAAATTAGAGATATTTGAGAAATGATTGACTATGATTATACTACTTGTCAAAGGTATGGAAAGCTGGCAACGTTATACTCAGAGAAGAATGCAGTAAACAATGAGGATAGCAAGTAAAAGAATTAGATGTTCAGTTCAGTTAGATGAATAAAGGGAGAAGAGTACAACAAAGAAAATAATGATGCTAAAAATAAAATGATTAATTAGAAAAAAGGAAAACATTAATATCAGCAAGCAATAAAAAGACCAAAAAAAAAAAGCTAGTGTTTTGAAAAGATCATTAAAATAAGCACAAATATACAACATTAGGAGGCTTCCCTGGTGGCTCCTGCCTGCAGTGCAGGAGACTCGGGTTTGATCCTGGGTCAGGAAGATCCCCTGGAGAAGGGAACGGCAACTCACTCCAATATTCTTGCCTAGAGAATCTCATGGACAGAGGAGTCTGGTGGGCTACAGTCTATGGGATTACAAAGAGTCGGATGTGACTAACACTTTAACTTTCATACAACATTAGAAATAAGAAAGGGGACACAATTACAGGTATAGAGGAGATATTTAAATTGTAAGATAACTCAAGATGAATCAGAAAACATTCCAGAAAATCTGATTCATGACCCTCTACAAAAAGGGAAAAAAATCTACTCTCCAAAAAAGGCACCTGTCTCAGATAGCTTTTCAAGAAACTTCTATAAGCTTGGATTGCTTATGTCCTTTATTCTACAACAGAGAAATTATAAGAATAGTATTTTAACATTTATTGAGTATTTAATATGTGCCAGGCACTATGTTAAGCTGTATGTATCATCATGTTCAAAAAAGCTTACAAACTCATTGAAAGAGATTAGTATCAAATGGATGTGAAAACTTGACAAGGAAATCATATATGTGCATAAAATTGATCACATTTATAAATATAGATAATAGCCTAGATAAAATAGTACTAAATGGAATCGAGGTAGAAATTAAAATAATAGTATGTCATGACCAAATAGAGTTTTTCCTCCTGGGAATTAAAACAATGGTGCAACATAAAGAAACCTAGTGATATCATTCATTATACTAAACAGTGAAAGGACACCTTCAGAATCCAAAGAACACCCATCCCCGAGTTAAAACAAGACAATAGCAACAACAAAACTCAACAACAAAACAAAACTGGAAGCACAAGGCAACTTTCTTAATGTGATTTTTAAAAGTCACCTAAGGAAATCAACAATAAACATCATACCAAAGAAGAAAACATAAGAAATTTTTTCATGAAAGATAGGATGGCTAGATATAGCGTGTGTGTGTATGTGTGTGTGTGTATGTGTGCGCGTGCATGTGTTAGTTGCTCAGTTGTGTCCAACTCTTGGTGACCCCATGGACTGCAGCCGGCTAGGTTCCTCTGTCCATGGAATTTTCCAGGCAAGAATACTGGACGGGTTTTCATTTCCTTCTCCAATAGATATATACACACACATTTTAGTGAATGTTAATGATAATCAGATAAAAACTATAATGGAAAAGATTCCATTCATAATATTATTACATACTGTCTCATAGGCAGTGCATGTTCAGTCGTGACCAACTCTTTGAAACCTCACAGACTGTAGCTTACCACACTCTTTCCGTCCATGGGATCTCCCAGACACGAATAATGGAGTGGGTTGCCATTTCCAGGAGATCTTCCTGACCCAGGGATCTAACCCATGTCTCCTGAAGTCTACACTGCAGGTAGATTCTTTACTGCTGAGCCACCAGGGACCTTCACTACATATTATAAATTTACCTATAATTTAAAAGTTCAAGATATTTGTAAAAGCGTTAAAAGTTCACACAAGTATGCTATCTTTTTGCTAAAAAAGGAAAAAATAAGTTCTATAAGACTATATACTTATATCTGTGTATATATTCATAAACTCTGGAAACTTTTAAAGCTGGTGAAAGTGAAAGTCGCTCAATCATGACTGACTCTTTGTGACCCCCATGAACTATGCAGTCCATGGAACTCTCTTTCAAACCCAAAAGATGTAACCAGAGATGAGGTCAATTCGTTCAAGATTTAATTCCATCTCAATGAAAATCCCAAAGAACATGTGAATTCTGAAGCTGCCTGAAGTGTAAGAGCAAAAGAAGCTGCACAAATTGTAAAAGCAAAATTATTTCTGAAGAGTGGGAATTCACTCTACCAAATATAAAGCTACTGAATTCCTTATAGCAGTAAGGATTAGCATAGGAGTTGGTTCTGCACTCTGTTGGTGCAGAACAGAGATTTACAAACATATTCATGACTACATGGACATGTATTACAAGATCAAAAGGGCATTTCAGATCAAAGCCAAGAGCAGATTATTTATAAGCTACAGGGATACATTGTGCAACATGGGGCATATAGCCAATGTTTTATAATAACTGTAAGTGAAGTATAACCTTTAAAATTGTGAATCACTATCCTGTACAACTGTAACTTATAAAATATTGTGTATCAACTATGCTTCAATTTAAAAAAATGGGAAAAATCAAACAAAAAGAGTGGATTACTCAATGAAAGTTGTTGAGAGAACTGGCTTTCCATCTGGAGAGAAATGAGAAGCGAGTGTTCCTATATCACATCACACACAAAGATAAGTTCCATGGGAATTAAAGATTTAACAATAAAAATAAACTATTAAAACAGAGTATAAGTAAATGTTTTCAATATTGGCATAGACAAAATCTTTCCTAGGATGATCAAAGCCAGATACCATAAAGGAAGAGATTAAGGGATTAGACTATATAGAACTAAAAACTTGAACACAACACCTCATATTAAATGAATGACAAAGGTCAACACAGGAAAAATGTCTGCACTATAACAAGCTCTTATAATTAAAGAGTAATTCCTAAAAGTAAACAAATAAACAAGCAAAGGACCTCATTAAGCAATTCACAAATGAAGAAGCTCAATGACCAATAAACACATGAAAAGCCACTAGACAACCTCAAAAATAAATAAAGAAATCCAAACTCAAACAATAATATCAGGCCTTGTGGAATCTGGTAGTACAGGTGGTAAACCTCCTAGCAGGAAGCAAGCAAGTTATAGTTTAGCAGGAATGGAGCTCTGTCTGAGTGTGCCCTTTATGGGCAAGGAATACCTTCACTTTATAAGCTGATCCCCAAGAATCTTATACAGCTATCTATTGTAGGTGGGTGAGAGGAGAGCGTTAAAAGTTCACACAGGTATGCTATCTTTTTGCTTAAAAAGGGAAAAATAAGTCCTATAAGACTATATACTTATATCTGTGTGTATATTCATAAACTCTGGAAAGTTTTAAAGCTGGTGAAAGTGAAAGTCGCTCAGTCATGACTGATTCTTTGCGACCCCATGGACTATGCAGTCCATGGAATTCTCTAGGCCAGAATATTGGAGTGCGTAGCCTTTCCCTTCTCCAGGGGATCTTCCCAATCCAGGGACCCAGGTTTCCCATATTGCAGGCGGATTCTTTACCAGCTGAGCTAAAAGGGAAGCCCTTTAAAGCTGGTAACAATGGTTAACCTTGGATTGGGGAGGAAGAAGGGATGGGTATTAGGCAGATGTGGGACAAAATGGAATGCAGACTTTGTTCTCTCTATAAATTTTGTTAGCAATTTTTTGAACTGTATTAATGTATTTTATCTGTCTAAAGAAACCTGAATTTAAATTCCTGTGATGCTTAGTAAAAATAATTAAAATGGGACTTAATTTTCTTCATACAGATCCTCCCAGGAAGCTCAGGAGTGCTTTTGAGTAAGGAACTAACTACCCACATCTCATTCTACAATCGAGCTATAGGGAGACCGAGTGGCAGTGCTTATTAAGAGTTTTTAAAGGGCAGTTTGGTAACACGTATTGAAATGTAAAACTTTCATAACCCTTCACCCAGTCATAGTAGTTTTAAAAATTTATCCTGAAGAAATGAAATTTATCCTGGATATGGGTGAAAAGATGATTCTGCAGCATTATTTTCTTGTGAGGGAAAATTAACTATTGCTATCCATCCATTTGCACAGGAGAGCATGAACTGTGGTCATCGCTACTGATGTTGCTGGTGTGTGGACCACATTGTGAGTTGCAAAACCTCAGAAGCTCCTTGACCCACGCCCCAGCTATGAGGCTCTGGATCTCTCTTCCCCGCACCCTCTACCTGTCTCTTAGATGCACCACCCCACCCTCGGCCGGCCTGCTCACCTGGTCAGCATAGGGCTGCGGTGGTTGGGGTTGGAGCAGAAGATGTTGTTGGACTTGCGGGTGCCGTCCAGAAACTCTCGCACTGACTGGCTGCGGAGCTCCGCCAGCGGCCGGGCCTCGTGCTTGAGGAACCACTGGTGCGCCTCGAAGCACTTGGCGCAGATGAGCTGCTCGCACTCGAAGCACCAGTAGTGGGCCAGCTCTTTGCAGCGGGTGCAAAACGCCTGCTCGCGTGCAATCTGCCGGTACACCGACAGCCGCCGCTGCAGGCTCTCAAAGAAGACGTTGTCCAGGGCGTGCGTGCCGGCACCTGAGGGCCAGGCAGCCTGGCAGATGGGGCACTGCGTGCTGGACTCCTCCAGGCATCCTGAGCACAGCGTGTGCAGACAAGGCAGCAGCTTGGGGCACTTAGCTTCTGCCCGGCAGCCCTGGCAGCGCAAGAACTGGAACTCTTCCTCCGTGGCTTGCTGGGGAATCAGAGAGGGAGGTGAGACGTGAAGTCCCAGGAGTCCCCACCCAACTGGACACCCACCCTATGGCTGCACGCTGAGAATGGCGCTTCCTGTTTCATACCAGGCTGTCATTGGATGACACAAAAACCCAGGCTTATCAGTATCCCAGTCCTCCATTGACTTAGGACTTCCCACGCTCACTCCATGATTTACTGAGCATCCGCTTCTCATAAGACACAGTACCAGGCCCCAAGATACACGGATGTGTAGCAGCAGTCCCCAACCCTTTGGGGACCAGGTTACTGTTACCCTACATCACCCCACCCGTAGAGAGTTTTTCTACGGGTGGGGTGACGCAGGGATGATTTAAATGCATTACATTTATTGTGCACTTTATTTCTGTTTCCACTGTGATAATTCGGTAGCGCAAGTGATGAGAGCGGCTGTAAATACAGATGAAGTTTTGCTCTCTTGCTGGCTGCTTGCCACTGTGAGCCTGGTTCCTAACAGGCCAGGATAAGTGCCAGTCCGTGGCCTGCAACTTGGGGACCCCTGATTCCAGGACAAACCCCTGCCTTCAAGGGACTTTAAAAGAGGAGATTCATTAAATGTGTGTCATATAACCTCACACAAAATGCTTACTGCACTTTGATGGTTCCTCAAAAACTTAAACATAGAACTACCATGCTGCTGCTGCTGCTAAGTAGCCTCAGTTGCGTCCGACTCTGTGCGACCCCACAGATGGCAGCCCATCGGGCTCCCCAGTCCCTGGGATTCTCCAGGCAGGAATACTGGAGTGGGTTGCCATTTCCTTCTCCAATGCATGAAAGTGAAAAGTGAAAGTGAAGTTGCTCAGTCGTGTCCAACTCTTAGCAACCCCACGGACTACAGCCCACCAGGCTCCTCCATCCATGGGATTTTCCAGGTAAGAGTACTGGAGTGGGGTGCCATTGCCAGATCCAGCAATTCTACACCTAGCTATATACCCAAAAGAACAGAAAACAAGGATCCAGATGCTTGTACATTCATTATTCTGTACACAGCATTACTCACAGTAGCCAAAGGGTGGAAACAACTCAAGTGTCCATCAACAGATGAATGGATAAACAAAATGTAGTTTATACATACAATGGAATGTTATTTAACGTTAAAAAGGACATTCTGATACATGCTACAACATGAAAATACCTTGAAGACATCATGTTTAGCCAAACCAGCCAAACACAGAGACAAATACTGTAGCATTCCACTTTTATAAAAGATCTAGACTAGGCAAAGTCAGAGACAGAAAGTAGATTAGAGGTTACCAGCAACTAGGGGAAGAGGGAGAAGGCAACGGCACCCCACTCCAGTACTCCTGCCTGGAAAATCCCATGGAAGGAAGAGCCTGGTAGGTTGCAGTCCATGGGGCCGCTAAGAGTAGGACACGACTCTTAGTGTGTCCTAAGAGCAACTTCACTTTCACTTTTCTCTCATGCATTGGAGAAGGAAACGGCAACCCACTCCAGTGTTCTTGCCTGGAGAATCCCAGGGATGGGGGAGCCTGGTGTGCTGCCGTCTATGGGGTCGCACAGCGTCGGACACGGCTGAAGCGACTTGGCAGCAGCAGCAGGGGGAAGAGGAGAATGAGGAGCTTAAAGGGTACAGATTTTGTTTCAATGAAAAAATTCTGAAAACAGACTGTGGTGATGGTTACAAACATTGTGGAATGCATTTAATGCCACTGAATTGTACACCTAGAGACAGATAAAACATACATAACATAATACAGTATCTGGCACGTGAGAAATACTCAAACATGTTAACTAGTATTGTAAATATTATTTCTAGGTGTTATAATGCAACTAATAAAAGTTAATGCAATATGGTATTATTTGTACTTTCATGAAGGAGAGTAAAAAGGGCCTGGAAGAAAACAGAGCAAGTGATCAAAGCATTTCCTTTGCGGGTGGGGAGTTTGTGCAGTAAAAGACCAGTAAACCCTAAACTCCCTCCGGATAGGGGTTAAGGGAGCACGGTGCTCCAGGAAGAGGATCCAAGAAGCTTCCTAGAGGAGAAACCACAGGAACCCTGAGCCTTAGCCAAAACACCTCTCTCCCACTTTCTGATCTGGGAACAAGGGTTCTGGCTTTTCCACACCTGGCGCCATGTCCGGGGTTGCCAGGCGGGTGCGATAAGACTACTACCTCCATTTTCCTTAACAGGTGGTCCTTCATCTGAGGTAGGGGATAAGAGGCACGTCACCAGTTTGGGCGGAAGAGTCTGACCCGCAGTGCCACTCACCCCCAGCATCACCCCGCTGCTCGTGGAGAATCGCAACCCAGAGAGACCTCTCCCCTCAAACTCATGCTGGTCCCCTTTTCTACTTTCCACGACCCCTAACCCAGCCGAGAAGGTCAGGACCCTCGCACCTGGTCTCCCTTCTTTGCGTCATTTTTCAAGGTACTTGGTCAAGTTCCCCAGTCCCCCGCCATTCCATCGACCATACCTAATTAACAAAGCCCGAACCCCATCTCCCCAAACGCAGTAGTACCTCTGTGGGGCTGTCGCTGTGGCTGGACTGGTGGCCTTCGGAGAGTGACTCCGGGGGAGGCATGCTGGGGGAGTGGGGCAGTGCGGGGTCCTGCTGGGGCCCCGGAGATCCGGCAGGTTCCGGATCCTGCTGCATGGAATCCGGCGCAGTTTCGATTCTCAGTTTCGCTCTTCGAGAGCCGAGAAACTGAACCGGAGGAAGGCGCCAGAACACTGAGCTCCCGGAGCAGCCCTAAAGAGGAGGTGCCAGCTCAGGGCCCGCCTCCCAGAGGAAGTGAGACACTAGCTACCGGCGGTTCTAGGGTCGGAGAGGCTGGCCCAGGGTCCTGAAGACACGCCCAGAGCGGTGAGGAGGGAGAGAAGAGCAGTCACACGCCGGACAGTGGCAGAACTGATGCCTCGGCTTGGAATCTTTCATTCAGCTCACACTGGCACAGCTTCGTGCCAGCCCTCAGCTGGGAGCAAGAGCCACACAGCCGGGCCACGCGTGGCTCCTACTTTGGAAAAAAAAATGAAAGTGTTAGTTTTCTAGTCGTGTCCGACTCTTTGGGACCTCATGGACTGTCGTCTTCTAGGCTTCTCTGTCCATGGGATTCTCCAGGCAAGAATACTGGAGTGGGTAGCCATTCCCTTCTAAAGGGGATCTTCCCTACCCAGGGATGGAACCCAGGTCTCCTGCACTGCAGGCAGATTCTTTACTGTCTCAACCACCCCAGATCTAATGGAGGAGCAGGCCCTCAAAGGGAGATTTTCACAGTGTTGAGACTGGCTGGACGGATCACTCAGCTGGGATTTGAAGTGATGGTGGGAATTTGCCAGGGATTCAGAGGCTGGGGATGGATGGGCGACACTTTAAACCAAGAGAACAGCATATGCAAAGCCATGGAGGTTTGAAACAGAAGCTGTTTAGAAACTAGTTTCGGAAAAAGCAACTCGTTTTGGTTATTTTCAGATTCAAGAGGGGACCCATGCATGATGTCAGACCAAGATGGGTTGGGCAAGATGATAGCTAGGGAGATGGACCAGGGCTATGGACAACAGAGAGTTGGTGAAGGATTTGAAAACAAGGAACCATGTCCATTGTGTATATTGGGACAGTCTCTCTGACAACCTAGGGCCAGGTGGTCTGGGACAGTGGCTGTGGGATGAGAGGAGGGACCCAAGTCAGACACTGGGAGGACGCTGAGTGGAGATGAGGGCATCAGGATGATGCATAGTGTGACAGCTGGAAGAGCTGGTGGATCTGAGGCAGTAGGGAATGGGGAGACCTGGTGGGCAGGTATTAGAAAAGTGAGGAGACAGCAAGTTAGCAATGGGTAAGGAGAAGCCCCAGCTCTCAGTTGGTGAGGGGAGAAGGCACAGCTCCAGGTGGCATCACTGGGCCAGTGCTCCTGTCTTCAAACCTCAGTGCATTCCAATCATTGTGATGACTCCCATGGACCCATTTTGTGTTCAGTTCCAGTTTGGGACAGATTAGAAGGGTGGTGACAGGACCTTGCTCTTGTAACCCTTTAATAGTTGGGGGTGGGGTGAACTTATAGTTCAGGGTGAGGGTGGGAGGATAGGGGAGAACTAACTTCCTAGGGACAGTACAAAAACCTCAAGAGCCTACTGCATGCACCCTGCTGCTTGATTAGTGACCCCCAGGGCTTTAGAACCAGGCTATGAAGCTAGGAAAAGCCAAAGATGGTAAGCAGCCATTTGCAGAAGGGACCTGGAAGTGGACTATGGCTGAGGGGCCTTTGGAGGCAGGACCAGCATGTGTGGAACAATAAAAGCTTTATTAATTTCTTTGCCCACTTTGGAACACAGCCTGCCTTGTTGGAAATTAATATTTGTTGGTATACAGAGTAAATTCACCTTTTGCATTTGGTTTTCTCAAGCCAGGGAGAAGCAATTTACCTCTGGGTACCTGGATTGTGGGGTGTGCTATTTCAGCATCTGTAAGACTGAGGGTCTGTGATGCTCGGGAGGGCTGCCCTGGGATAGCACTATGCAATCCCCTTCTTTACTCTACCATGTTCCCTGAGATCTGCACACAGAATTTCTTTCTTTTTGTGCCGAAGCTCAGGCCCTCCTGCCCCAGGTTGACCCACAATGACCTGGTTACCCCTTCATTCAACAGATAAGCACTGACATCCTCTCTGTGCCAGGCCCTGCTTGCTGGGCTTTGTTGTTGTCCAGTCGCTCAGTCATGTCCGACTCTTTGCAACCCCATAGACTGCAGCACGCTAGGCTTCCCTGTCCTTCACCATCTCCCAGAGTCTCCTGGAGCTTGCTCCAAGTCATGTCCATTGTGTTGGTGATGCCATCCAACCATCTCATCCTCTGTTGTCCCCTTCTCCTACTACCTTCAATCTTTCCCAGCATCAGGATCTTTTCTAATGAGTAGGCTCTTCGCATCAGGTGACTAAAGTAACGGATCTTCAGGGATACGAACAGGAATCATTTGCTGATTATGCCTTGGAGAAACCCTAAAGGCAACCTTCCCCAAATCCGTCCAGAGTTTGTTAGTTTGTGCTGAGAAGGCCGGTAGCATTTCTTTGCTTCTGGAGAAGATTCAGCTCCTAAAAACTGCCTTACAAAGCTCAACTTCTCTTCCTGCTCCTTTTCTAAGACCTAGTGGGAAAAGGTGTAGGAGGAGCGACCGCTGCGGGCCTGCAGAACACTTGACTACCCCTCCTCCCAGCCCCGCGATCGCAGTTCGGTCCTCCCAGCGCAGAGGGAGCTATGCAACGGTGCTAGCCGGGCGCGGTCGGCCTCCTCCTCCTGCACTCCGGCCGCCCCCACCCCTCCCCCGGCAGCACAGGCGACACCGGAAGCGGCGGCCGGCGGGGGCGGGGCAGTATAGCGGCTGGCTGGTCAAGCCCCGCACTGTCCTGGGGCGCCGGGCGTGCCCTCTGTTGGGAACCATGCTTGGCAGGTCTGGGTATCGGGCGCTGC
Organism: Tragelaphus eurycerus; assembly: GCA_935064755.1. Taxonomy (NCBI): domain Eukaryota; kingdom Metazoa; phylum Chordata; class Mammalia; order Artiodactyla; family Bovidae; genus Tragelaphus; species Tragelaphus eurycerus. The sequence continues at coordinate 4,716,175 of CAKXYN010000120.1, read as the reverse complement.
CTTTGGGGGACTTTGACCGTTTCCAGCAGTCGAGCTTCGGCTTCCTGGGCTCGCAGAAGGGCTGCTTGTCCCCAGAGCCGGGCGGCGTGGGGCCGGGGGCCGGTGAGTGGCCGCCCAGCGCAGCGGATCCGAGGGAGATCAGCAGGCACCCCCGAACTCTCTGCCTCTCGGGAGTCAGCGTGTCTTGCGTCCTCGCAGCCTAAGAGGAGGGACCGAGAGGGGTTTTCCACAATGTGGAGAAGGGCTTGGATCAGGCGCTGGGACACTACCGCCCACCCGCCCTTCCTAGAGCTACGGGGCGGCAGCACTGGAGCTCTCTCATCTTTCAAGAAACCTCGCCCCACCTCGTTTCTTCTTGGCATTTATCAGCCCAAAGGTTTCAGGTTTCCGTTTTGCCCAGAAAGAAACTAAGGTCAAGGCATAGGAGGTCACCAGCACGCCAAGAGCACCTGGTCGCCGAGAAGTGGTAGAATCTTCACCTCAGGGAACACCTCTAGATTCCTCAAGCTTGAGTATCTCCCGGTTTCCTGGTGGAGATGCGCAGGCCAAAAAGGGAGGCCCTTAGATGCCTGTCGTGTCTTCCCAGGCCCTGTTTTTCTCCAAAGCCTTGAGTAATTCCCTTGACCCATGCCTCAGCCTGACAACCAAACCCCAGAGGATTGGGCCCTTCTGTGACGCCCTCCTGTAATGAGAGCTGCCCCTATTCAAGAGTTCTTTTCCTGCTGGGGCCACATGGGTCAGAAAGAAGCAGGAAAGGAGATTTAGTATTCCAGTGCTCAGAGAGCCCAAAGGGTATGGTGTTCCTGGAAGGGTGGAGCAGAGGATTCTGTCTGCTTCCAGTTCAGGGTTGGGAGAGGATCCCCAAGATGCTGGCGTTTTCTCAGCTTTCAATCCCATCCTGGGGTTCTCATTCACCAGGAGCAGGGACCTGTGCTTCAGCCAAGTCTTTTCTTCCTAGTCCCCCTCCCCCACCTCTCTTCCGAAGCTGCTTCAAGTGAAGCATGCATTTTGATGGTCATTGGGACATTAAAGTGTGGTGAAGAATTGTGAGCTAAGAAAGAACATCTTAGCCCTCATCTCTGTCATCTGTTGAAGGACCATTGATGCTTTATCTCCTTTGGTTAACGCCTTACCTGCAAACTGAAAGCACACTTCTGGCCAATAGTGGAGGAGGTGTTATGCCAGCAGCCTTCAGTTCAACCCAGCATGTGTTTACAGATGCTGAGTTCCTCCTGGCTTTATCAGAAGTGGGCAGCGGTTTAAATCAGACAAAAGATTGATTCCTGCTCAGCCCAGTGAGGAGAGCCGAGCTGTCCTCTGATTAACTTCTCAGTTGCAATGACTGCTGCCTAGCAGAGAATGGGCCTTGTGTGGTTGGGACTTGGAACAAATTGATTCTGATATGTGGGGGGAAGGAATAGTCCTTAACTAGCTCCTGCCCACAGATATGGAGTTAGTATTAGGCAAGGCAAGCATTTAATGGTCTTTAGGGCACTCCAGTGAAATGAAACACTGTGAGTTAGGAAAGAACATCTTAGCTCTGAGAAGGAAGGAGCCACTGAAAGGGGAGATGGGTAAAAGGTGCACTTGACTGAGTTCACTCAGCCTGCAGCTGTCATGTCAGACGCAGTTGATATTTCTTGACTGTCTCTGCTCTCTTGCCCCCAGATGTACCTCAGAGCTGGCCTTCCTGCTTCTGCCATGGCCTTATCAGTTTCCTGGGGTTCTTACTGCTGCTGATCACCTTCCCCATTTCTGGTTGGTTTGCCCTGAAGGTAAGGCTGGCTGGGTCATTCCCCAGAGTGGTTGGGCCACACTGAGAGCTTTAAGATTGGTGCATGAATTTCCCATCCTCTGCCCGCTTCCTCTAAGTATTATTACACCTCTGTGAAATGGGCGCAGATGGTAAAGAATCTGCCTGCAATGCAGGAGTCCTGGGTTCAATTCCTGGGTTGGGAAGATCTCCTGGAGAAGGGAATGGCCCTCCACTCCAGTATTCTTGCCTATAAAATTCCATAGACAGAGGATCTTGGTGGGTTACAGTCCATGGGGTCGCAAAGAGTCAGACATGGCTGAGAAACTAACACTGTGAAATGGGCTGGACAAGAATTGTTCATTCTCAGCTTTCAGATGAGGAAACTGAGGCTCAACTTTACTGGGAGACAATAAGTGGCAGAAACAAGTCTTCCCAAACGCCCAAGTTTAGGGGTCTGAACACAGGTGTTAAGGTGCACACAGTTATCTTCTTCCCTTTGGGTTAGGCTAAGTTAGAAATGAAAAACACTCAACCTGGCCCAGCAAGTGATGAGTAAAAGGAATTTCAGCCTCATTTTCAACAAGGGATGGGGCAGAAGGGAAAGGATGAGCTAGAGTAGATGCTCACACCTGAGTGCTGCAGTGGAGTTGGAAGCTGACCCTCATGCAGCCCCAGACAACAGTCACTATCTCTGGAAATGTTAAGGTTTGGGTGGTCTGGAAGGGAGTCCTTCCTTAGAAGGCCCTAAATCCTAATCCTGAAACTGCCACTGAAACAAATATCATGTGACCTTGGGCAAGTCACTGCCTCTCTGAGCCTTCATTTCTCAATTTGGATATATTTCCTTCCTTGAGGACTCCAGGAACCTGACGCTGGCAAAGCCCTTCCCTCAGGGTCACTATTAGAGCAGCCCAGCTTATCCCTTGACTAAGACAAGGGCAGACAGTTTCCTGGTTTGAGTCATGTTTAGCTTTAGACCACACAGGTAAAAGGTTTCACAGACAATCAAGTCAGTAGAGTCTCGTAGTTGAGAGCGTGGCTTTTGGAGTTACTCAGAACTGCCTTCAAATCTTGCCTGTTTCACTTGGGGGCTTTGTGGTTTTGAGCAAGTCAGTTAACCTCTCAGAGCTTGGATTTTTTCATCTGGAAACAGAGCTAAGGATGCCTGACCCTGAACCTGAGGGAGAGACGTGGGTGAAAGACCTGGGCAGACATAATTGTCAGCATCAGCTCAATGCTTTTGACCCTTTCCCTTGCTATTACAAGCAGATCGTGCCCACCTATGAGCGCATGATCGTGTTTCGACTGGGCCGGATTCGCACTCCTCAAGGGCCCGGTATGGTTCTGCTCCTGCCCTTCATCGACTCTTTTCAGAGGGTAGATCTGAGGACACGAGCCTTCAGTGTTCCTCCCTGCAAGGTGAGGGGCTTCTCGGCTCCCCTGGACAGAGGGAGTGGGGAGCTTGTGCGGGGTGTGTTGGGGATGTCAGTACCTTGGCCTGTGAGTAGCCATCAGGGCTGAGGAGTGGGGAAGACACCAGAAAAAGGAGGAGGGAGGCTGGGAGGACATCCTTGCTCTATATATCGAACCCCCTGCACTTGGGGTTACCATTTTGTTCTCGAGGAGCCAGTGGCCAGGCAAGTGGGTCAGGTTAGGTGGTCTCAGTGGGCCTGGCCTCCCTGCAGCCCCTGCCCCTCTTTCCTGGCCTCTCCTAACAGTTGGCCTCTAAGGATGGGGCTGTGCTGTCCGTGGGGGCCAATGTCCAGTTCCGCATCTGGGACCCGGTACTGTCGGTGATGACGGTGAAGGACCTGAACACAGCCACACGCATGACAGCCCAGAATGCCATGACCAAGGCCCTGCTCAAGAGGCCCCTGCGAGAGATCCAGATGGAGAAGCTCAAGATCAGCGACCAACTCCTGGTAGGCAGCTCTGCGCCAGGCAGAGTTCTGTGGCTGGCACATGGGCCCGGCTCTGCCTGCTGGGGCACTTGAGCATAGCACCAGATCACTCTGGGCCTCAGTTTACCTTTTGTCCCAAGAGTGTAATAACTTGTGAAGAGTCAGTGGTTTTGGTGGGACTGTGAGCTGAGGGATGGAAGATGGGCACAGACCATAGCGATCTTGGGCAAACCAGGCCTGAGAGGTGAAGAGGCTGGGCCAGGGGAGTGGCCTTGAGTCTGACTGCCTGAGGTTTCACTCCTCACTGCCCTGCAGGCATTGCCATGATAACGCTGGGCCTCAGGGGCACTGAGCGGCCTCCTGAGCAGGCAGGTGGGTGAAAGGAGCAGGGGCCTTCCTGGCCCAGTCACCTTCTGGGGAATTCCATGCTCCCCAAGGCAGCATGTGTGTTTTTGTGGTTTTGTGTTCTTTGTTCTGGGTCTTTTTCCTGCCTCTTGTCTGAGTGTGAGCAGTTACACTGGAATTCTCCTCAGATCCCTCCTGTGACAAGAGGGGTTGAAATATACGTGTGAGGGCATGTCACCTGCTCCTCATGCTCACCTCAGGCTTTCTCCCATGTCCTGGCAGGGGACTGTGGTGAAGTTTCTCCTCGTTCCCCTAGGCTCTGCCTTCCCCAAGGTTAGAAGACAGGGACGGGAGTGGGTAATGCCATTCCTGGAGGTTCCAGTCCCTTCAGGAAATAAATCAACTGGCTGACATCCCCAAGAAAATTCTATTTGTGATAGTAACAATACTTCCCACACGCATAGTATTTTGGCTGCCTCGGTGTATCTCAGCTTTGCATTTTGCTGCACAAAGGCTAGTATCACTCTTTTATTTTGGAGGAAGGAAATTAAGGCTCAGAAGTTATTTGACGTGCCCCTAAGAGCCGTGGTCAAAGGCAGAGTTAGGCCAGAGCCAGATCACCTGCCCCTGCCCTCCAGTCCACTGCTTAGTCTTACACAAATCAGATTTTGTTCTTGGCCTTTGTTTTTGGCTTTGCTGCACGTTACTTTGGTGCAACAAAGCCAAGAGAGGCCATTTGGGTGTGTGAGTCCCATACCAGGGCATTAGAGTCCTTTAGGGCCATTACCCAGACTGACTTAGCTCCTGGCAAAGTGGATTCAGTACCTGGATAAAATGAAATTTCAGGAAATGCACCACCTTCGGCAAGGCCTGGTTCAGACATGCGTCTCTCACTTTCACTCTTCCATCTGCCTGTTTTGCACCTGGAGGGATTGCACGCTTTCCACCTCTCCCTTGCTGGGCCCTCTTAGCTGCTTTACCCCTCCCTGCCCAGCCCAGCCTCCCCTGCAGCCGGCCCCACCCCCACCCATTCCTCTGCAGCAGGCCTTTGTCTTGATCCTCAGGAGAAAGCGCTCCAGGGTGAGAACTCTTCCAGCTTCCTCCAGCGTCACCCCCTGAAGCTTATCCACCTCTGTGCTGTTTTCCTGCCTCCCTGGAAGCTTCTGGTTTCTCTGCACTGCCCAGTGCTGGGGGCCCAGGATTCGGCTCCCTCCCTCTACTCATCCTCTTGCCTTTCTGCATGCTCTCCCTTTGTCCCACACCCCTTCTAGCTCTTCACCCCTCTCTTCCCTTTCCTTCCTCCCTTCCTGTTGTTACTCTAGCCTCCCCTAGGCTCCTAAGACTGACGTCACTGCCGACCCCACGTGACCTCCCTCTTGTCTGCTTGGGAGCACTTCTCAGTCCTTCCCTCATGTCACCTGGAGGCAGCCTTACCTGGAGGCAGCCTTGGACTCCGTGGGCACGTCCTTTTCTTATTATTGGATCCCCTGTTTCCTCTGAATTCCGTTATTCCACACTCCTGGTTACTCCCTATCCTACTGTTTCTGGGTTTCCCTCAGTGGTCTCTTCCCCTGTGATCCCCCTGGGGCTGTTTGCTACTTCTGGACACTACTTATTCACAACCCTCTGATCCAGTCCCATTCTGTCCTGCTTCCTGGACCTACTTACCCAGTTGTAGTTGGCTGTCCCATAGACACCTCAAGCTTAATGTATTTAAAAATACCTAGTCCTTCCCTAAAGGAATACTCATCATTCCTTCCCTGCCCACCCTCACATCTGTGTCTTCCTCTGTGTGTGCTTTCTGGGTGAATGCCCACACTCAGGATCGGTGCAAGAACCCTCATCAGAAACCTGGCTCCCCCGGCTCCTCAGTGCCCTTCCTCTCTTCGCACGCTCAGGCAGCCGAGAAGCCCAGTGGTGCTGCTTCTCTAGTGTCCTTCTGTGGCTTAGAGTCTAAGAGCTGTGCCCCTCCGCCATGTGTCTCAGCTCAAAGCCGCCTCTGCCTGACACTGCGTCTGCCTAACTTTTGCTTGCAGTTTGAAACACCATCCTACCTGGTCTCCCTCCATCCTCAACCCCTCCGGTCCAGCGTCCACACAGCAGCCAAGAGAATCTTTGCAGCTAGGAAGACTGCTCTGTCACTTTGCTGCTAAACTCCTCTCGGGGGCCCCTTGTGCCTCAGAGTAAGTCCAAATGAGAGAGAGAAGCCACCTCTGCCCCCTTGACTGTCTCCAGTGTCCCAGCCCGCACTTGAGGGTCCGGCTACGTGGAGCTGTGGTTACTCGCAGTTCCCCGAACATTCGAGGTGCTCCTCTCTGGGCTTTGTCACATGCTGTTCCTGTTGTCTGGAAGGGTCCTCCTTCATGCCCCTTCACCTGAATAACTCCTTCTCCTCCTCCTCCTAGCATCACCCCTTCCTGCCTGCCCCACACCCTCCCCTGGTGCACACTACAACTTCCCACGGCTGTGTTGTAATTGCCCTCTGCCTCCGTCCAGGCTGGGCACTTCTCAAGGGCTGGCCTGGTACCTCATGGGTCACCGTGGCCATCCAAGCCTGCCTAAAGATGGTGCTCTGGATGGGACCTTTGTGGAATGAGTGCCATTTCTCCCCACACTTCCTCCAGCTGGAGATCAACGATGTGACCAGGGCCTGGGGGCTGGAGGTGGACCGCGTGGAGCTGGCAGTGGAGGCCGTGCTCCAGCCGCCCCAGGACAGCCCAGCGGGGCCCAGCCTGGACAGCACCCTGCAGCAGCTGGCCCTCCACTTCCTGGGAGGCAGTACGCCTCCAGTGACAGGAGGTGCCCCGCGCCCTGGGCCAGGTGAGGAGCCTCAGGAAAAGGGTGGTTTCCCCCACCGGGCGTTCAACTTCATGTCCAGCACAGACTGAGCTTTGCCTCTTGTTCCTTTAACCAAGCACCTTGTGCAGTGCACACCCTGCCCCGCTGTTCCAGCCGCCCCGATTCTAGAGCTGACCAGAACTAAGGTAATGAGAAGAGTATGAGTATGTGGAGGCCTTTGGGAGCCTCCATGGGAGAAGCAACAGCATCCGGAAGAGAGTTTAAGACTCAAGGCTGGAGTGATTTAGAAATGGGGGTTGGGGTTATGGCTGGAAACTCAAGGGCAGCCTCTTGGCAGAGGAGGAAACTGAACACAGGCCTGCAGGGGATGTAAGAGGGAGCACTGTGAAGGCACTGGGGCCACCATCATCCTGACCTTGGCAGCACACTGACTTCCTTCTCTCTGCCTCTCTCCCTCATCCCATTGGCCACCACCAGCAGATACCTTGGAGATGGTGAGCGAGGTTGATCCGTCTACCCCTCACGGGGGTGCCGGGCCCAGCCCCAAGCAGCCTGTGGCCGAGGGGCTGTTGACGGCTCTGAAGCCCATCCTGTCAGAGGCCCTGGTCAGCCAGGTCGGAGCCTGCTACCAGTTCAACGTCGTCTTGCCCAGTGGCCCCCAGAGCATCTATTTCCTGGATCTCACTGCAGGTGCCCCTGCCCTCCCTGCCCTCTCCTTCCCCACCAGGGCTGCTCATAGCCCCACCACCTGTGGTCCTTTTCAGACCAGGCCCTACTCCTGCCAGCAGTTTAGGGCAAACCCATAGCTGTCAGGAGCTCAGATTCCATCTGCAGGCAGTGACTGCCCAGGCCTTGGGCTCCCTGTCCCATCCCCATGAGCAGGACCGCCCGGGTGGCCCAGCTGCCTGGACCAAGAGCCCTGCACACGTTGCAGGCCTGTTCGTGCCAGGCTCTGTCTGAGCACGTTTTGCACATCATGTCACCTACTTCTCATCATAAACCTGTGACTTAGTGATTATTATCATCCTCATCTCACCAATTTGGAAACTGAGGCTCTGAGTGGTCACACAGTCAGTAGGACTTGAACCCTGGGTATTAGCACCTGAGCTCTTAGCCACTCTTCCCACCCTTCCCAGTGGGACGTGTTGACCTCTTCTACTCCCTGTAGCATAGCTGGCCCCCCACTGATTCCCAGTTTTCTTTCTCCCCACAGGGCAAGGGAGGGTGGGACGCGGAGTGCCTGATACCATCCCCGACGTGGTGGTGGAGCTGTCCGAGGAGGACCTGCGGGCCCTGTTGTGCAGGGAGCTGCGGCCCCTGGGGGCCTACATGAGTGGGCGGTTGAAGGTGAAGGGCGACCTGGCCGTGGCCATGAAGCTGGAGGCTGTCCTCAAGGCCTTGAAGTAGCAGGTTTGGCTTCCTGTCAGTAGCCAGGCACCAAGCCAGGGAGACATCTTGGAGGCGGAGGCCCTGGCACTGCACCTTGGATTGTTGAAGCCCTGAGGAGTGTCAGACCCAGCGGGAGACAGTGAGTGGAGGCTGGGAGACACTGGAGCTAGGAAAGGCTGAGTCAGGCAGCCCTTCCCTTCTCACCCACAGTGGTTCTCTCAGCAAGCATTTGCTGATCCTGGTCCCCTGCCGAGTGCCCTACCTGAATTGGGTACACAGGCAGTGACAGGAGAGCCAGGCCTGCCCTGCTCCTCTGGCGACCTGGCTGGAGAGGAGGGGCTGACAGAAACAGCCCAACAGCAGCTGGTTTGGTCCTGGTGTGAGGGAGCTCTGCCTGTGACTCAGGCTCCAAGTTCCAGAAGAGGGGGTCAGAGAGGGGAGTCAGAGCTGCTCGGGGAGGGAGAGAGAAGGGAACCAAGCAGAGGTCCCTGCATTGGGAGGGATCTGAGATTGGGCTGGGTCTGCCTTGCTGATTGCAGTCCAGGCCCAGTCTGGGGGTGGGAGACGGGGAGCAGGGAGCGGGGGGAGAAGGGAGGGCAGGGTGGTGTCTCCCTGGCCCTGCTCCTGAGGGTGTCTTGACTCATCTCCCAGCCTCAGTCTTGCATGCCTGATGGGCTGGGGCCAGGGCAGCATGACAGAGAGCCCTGCTGTTCCTGTGCTTCTTACCAGAGGTTTGAAAACCTCAAATAAATGTGCTGTTTACAATATATCTGGAGAGAAATAGGGGTCATGGGGGTGGGGAAGAGGGCTCCGAGGTGATGTCCGTGCTGCCAGCCTGGGACCCAGGCCCTGAAGGGTGACCCAAGCCCCAACAGTGCTCTGGAATCACCCACAGTTCCCCTTCCTGACAAGGGCTTGAAAGCAGGCAGGAGCAGGCACTCTGTTCCTCTTTATAGTCTGGGGAGAGGTTTGCAGGAAGGATGTGGGTGTCGAGCAAACCGTTCATCCAGCAAAGGGCAGGGGCTCCTGTCACACCTGAGGGGAGATGGAGCTGCCATCACCTGCCCCTCCTGCTGTACGCCTGGTCACTGTTTCCCCATTGGTCTGGCCCAAACCCCAGGGACCCCAGAGAAGGAGGGCCTTAGACATCTTGAGTTCTAAGGAATGAATCTCACATCCCAGAGAGTCTTGTGAAAAAGAAACCCACAGAAATTCGAGCCTCCTCTTTGAGGAACAGCCTCTGGCTTATCCTCTGGCACCAAGCCTTCCCTGACAGGGCCCTGTCCAGCTGCCTTGGCACCAGGCTCCATCCAGTTTACCCTTTGGTTCCTGCCAGTGCCCGCCTTGGCCCTCCTCTTGTTGGTCCTCCTGGAGTAGACCAAACTGCCATTGGGTTCAGGTTTCAGACCCAGGGCCCCTCCCTGAAGGGCCAGAGCCCAGGCTGCTGACCCCTCCCTGTCCCTCTCTCCACTGCTCTGGAGGCCGCCCAGCTGGGGACGCCTGTTCAAAAGCCTTCCCTCCAATCCCCACCACCCATGAGCCCCAGTGGGACCTGGGCTCCCCCACTGCTTCGGGGCTGTCTTTGTGCCCATTCCCCACTGTTTCTGTTACTGTTCTTGTGTGAGTGTCTGCCCTCCCTGCTGGACCTTGAGCTTCGTGCCTGAGCCCTCCAGCATTGTTTTTCCGCTGCTGCTGCACACAGTGCCCCACAGGGTGAGAGGGGAAGCCCCAGGCGCGCTTAAGGGAAATCGAAACTCAGATTTTCTTTGTGGGTGTCAGAGGAGCAGCATCACCAGGGGAAATGGAAACTTATAGATGTCTGTGTGGGTGGAGAGCAGAATCTGCTGCCAGCTGTTTATGCCCTCATCCCATCGAAGGGAACTCATTCCTTGGCAAGGCCAGTGCTTCAGGACAGGGAGCCCACAGGCTCAAGGCCTCTGGGCTTCGGAGGACCCAGCAGACTCTGCAGTCCCTGGGGGTGGGGGTGCAACGAGGGGCACCTAATGGGGCCAGGGTTTGAGGGGGCGGGAGAGGAAACGCTGTTCATCAGAGAAAGCTTTCTGAGGAGCTGATGCCCGAGACTCACAGTTTACATGGAGATGAGAGAAGAAAGGAAATGGGGGAGACACTCGGCAGAGGGGAGAGTCCCTGTGAGGCCACAGGAAGGGGTAGCAGGCACCTCCGATTTGGGGAACTGGGACCTAAAGTCTGAGGAGGGGTGTGTGCCGGGCTTTTGTAGTAGTAACTGATACCGCGTGCCAGCTATGCCCCTCTACTGCATTAGACGCTTCCTGTATTTGTTTCCCCAAGGTAACCCGATGAAGAATGATAACTAAAACAGTTACGTGATGCTTTTCTATACATAATGTATTATTCTGATATTATTTTTTAAATAAGTATTTAATGTTGAAGGGAGAAGTTTAAAAAGGCAAGCTATGAAAATTGTTCCTCATACTCTTGACTCCATCCACGTAGTTTCAGACAGCTATCCTCTGGGACTAGTTTCCAAGTTCTTCCAGAAGTTGGGCTTTGGGGATTTCCCTGGTGGCCCAGTGGTTCCACTGCAGAGGGTGCGGGTTCAGCCCCTGGCCAGGGCGCTGAGGCCACATGCTGTGCTACATAGCCCAAAAAACTGAAGTTGGAGTTTTAAAAACATACACTTACAAGAAAATCCACATATATTATTCTCTGGGATTTTTTTTTTTTACAGAAATGGCAGCATAGCATATAAAATGTTAATTTGTTCACTTAACATTGTGCTTGAGAATCTTTCCATATTTGCATACCTGCTGCTGCTGCTGCTCTAAGTTGCTTCAGTCGTGTCCGACTCTGTGCGATCCCATAGACGGCAGCCCACCAGGCTCCGTCCCTGGGATTCTCCAGGCAAGAACACTGGAGTGGGTTGCCATTTCCTTCTCCAATGCATGAAAATGAAAAGTGAAAGTGAAGTCGCTCAGTCGAATTCAACTCCCAGCGACCCCATGGACTGGAGCCCACCAGGCTCCTCCGTTCATGGGATCCTCCAGGCAAGAGTACTGGGGTGGGGTGCCATTGCCTTCCCCCATTTGCATACCTAGACTTTCCCTATTCAGTTTTATATGAACAGTTACATAGGATTCAGTTGTATGGGGGTATCATAGTTTATTTTACCTGGTTTGGATTGATAGACATTCAGATTATTTTTTTATGTTTTGCTATTTCAAACAATCATGCAGTAATAACCTTTCACATATGCTATTGTGGTTGAAGTTCATCTGTGGGATAAAGTCCTAGAAAGGAAATTGCTAGGTCAAAGCATTTATAGTTTAATATTGCCCAAATGCCTTCTTTAGGGATTATTCTAATTTATATTCCCATCATCAGTAAGTGAGAGTCTTGTTTTTCCTCAGAGCCATGCCAACACAATGTGTTATTAAACTCTGGAATTTTTTGACAGTCCAGTAAATGAGAAAGCTCATCTCAGTGAAAATGTAAATAAAAATGTTCAACTTTTTAAAAAGTTGTTCAATTGTTTATTGCTTTTTAAGGTTTGGATTTTCCATCCCAGCAAAAGCACAGGGTTTCTTTTCAGTCCTAGGTAAAAAGCACAGAATTTACCTTTTTAACAGATAATAGGATAAAATGCATTCATTTTTTAATAGTAAAAGATGTTTATCATTTTTCACACTAAGTAGCCAGATAAATGATAATTATATTGCAAGCCATAAGGAAACATGATTAACCTAAGAATATAATTACATACAGTTTGGGGGGTATACATACATATGTTTTCATCCACCTAGCCAGTCTGTGTCTTTTGGTTGGTGCATAAAATGCACCCATTTTAAACGCACTTTGACAAATGGAACACCACGTAACCACTACCCATCAGAATCAAGATATAGAACGTTTCCATCAACTCACGTGGTTCCCTGTGTCCCTTCCCATTCAGTCTTCAGTCTCCCCACCCCCACGCCCAGGCCCAGGTCACCACTGATCGATCTGCTTTCTAATAACTATTGATTAAATTTCACATTTGTAGAATTTCATACAAGTGAAACCATGCCGTGTATATCCTTTTGTGTCTAGCTTCTTTCTGTGGAGCTTTTGAATCATCTATGTTATTACGTGTACCCATAGTTTGTTCTTTTTTTATTGTTAGTGTTACTCTGTTGTATGGACAGAGGTACAATTTGCATATTCACCTGTTGATGGACATTTGAGTAGTTTTCAGTTTTGATTATCAGAGCTTCTCTGGACATCTATCTGTGTATGAGTCTTTGTATGGATATATGTTTTCATTTGGGTAAATACTAAGGAGTAAAACTTCTGGCTCTAGAAACTGCCAAACCAATTCCAGGATGCTTGTGCCAACACTTGGTGGTGTCAGTCATTTCCAGTGGGTCTGCCTGATGATTTTGAGCCCTTTTAGGGTGCTCATTGGGTATATGTCTTTTTTTGTGAAGTGTCTGTCAAATTTTTTTTCTCGCTTTAAAATCTGGCTTTATCTTATTGGTATAATATTCATATTAGTTCTAAGAGTTCTTAGTAAATCCTGGATACATGTCTTTCAGCAGGTATTTGAAATATTTTCTCCCAGACTGTAGCTCAGCTTTCTAACTTCTTAATGATTTATTCTTTAAAGCAATAGATTTTAATTTTGATGAAGTTAGTCTATACTTCTTTAAGTGTTTATATATGTATTTGTGTCGGCTCTTAGTTGGGACACACGGATGGGGTCCTCATTGTCACGTGGGGTCCTTGCAGTGCACAGCTCCTGAGTTGTGGCGCACCTCCTGAGTTGTGGCGCACAGACTCCTGAGTTGTGGTGTGTAGGCTCCAGAGTGGGCTAGCTTCAGTAACTGCTGCTCATGGTCTTAGTTGCTCCATAAAGCATGTAGGATCTTAGTTCCCCGTCCAGGGATCAAACCTGCATCACACGGTGGGTTCTTAACCACTGGACCACCAGGGAAATCCCTATAATTTTTTCATGGTGAGAGGTTTTGTGTCCTTTGCTGGAAGTCTTTGCTCATCTTTGCTGAAGATCTTGAAGATTTCCCCCTGTGTTTTCTAGTGCTTTTAGCCACAATGCCTTAAAGTACTAGCTGAATCTATAAACTTTTAGAAGTACTTTTTTTTTTTTTTTTAGTACTTTTAGGCCTGATCCACTTTGAGTTACTTTTTGTATATGGTATGAGATAAAAGGCTGAGACATTTCCCCTGGCGCCCCCCCGCCCATGTGGGTATCCAGCACTTCTTATTGAAAGGGTATATTTTCCCCATTGAATTACCTCAAAACTTGAAATTTTTCATGTCTCTTATTTTGTGTAAAGTTGAAATTTTTTAATATGTTTAAGAGCTATTGTGTTTCTTTTTCTGTGAAATGTTATTTCATGTATTTTTTTTTAGTGTTGGTTGTTTCTATTTTTGTTTTGACATCTGGAACTCTTTATACTAGAGACATTAGTTCTTTTTGATATAAGTTGTAAAAATGTTTAACGCAATTTGTTGTTTGTAGTTTGACTTTGCTTATGATATTTTCCCATGAAATTTGACAGATGTATTTGAAATGATATATATTTTACTTTATGGCTTTTAAGTTTTAAGTCATAAGAAAAACTCCCATTCTAAGATCTTAAAGAAATTCCATGTACTTCCATTATTTTATTTTTTATGTGTAAATTGTTTGACAAAGCCCCTGGGATTTAAATGAGCATAAAATATACAGAACCACATTTTTTTTCAGTGCTATGTATTTCTGTTTGCCTTGGAATCTATCTCTGGGTTTTCTGTTCTGTTCCATTTGTCTGTTCACTAAGACCACGTGGTTTTAATTATTGAGACTTCATAAAATGTTGACTATCTATAAGATTAATTCTTTTTAATACTTCTTAAGACAGTCTTCCTGGGAATTTCCTGGCAATTCAGTGTCTAACCACTCAGCACTTTCATTGCCGAGGATGTAGGTTGACTCCTTGGTCTGAGAACTAAGATCCTAGAAGCCACCCAGTGTAGCCAAATTAAAAAAAAAAAACAGAAATTCTTCCTGCCTATTCTTGTTGCTGTTTTAAAATAAACTTTAGAATTACCCTAGCCTTGCCTGGAGAATCCCAGGGACAGTGGAGCCTGATGGGCTGCTGTCCATGGGGTCAGACAGAGTCAGACACAACTGAAGCGACTTAGCAGCAGCAGCAGTAATTGTTTAGGGGACTTTTGTTGTTGGTCCAGTGGTTAAGACTCTTTGCTCCCAACACAGGGAATTTGGGTTCCATTTATGATTGGGGAACTAAGATCCTGCCTGCCAATGGAGTGGTCAAAAAATTGTTTATATCTTTATGGAGACCATATTAAATGTGTGAAATAACTCAAATAATTGCAGTCTTTATGGTACTGAGTCTTCCTGTCCATGAACTGGCATGTTTTTATGTATTTTTTTTTTTTCTTCTTAGTGTTCTTCAGAAGTTTTGCAGTGTTCATATGGTCTTGAACATTTTTTTAAAGTTTATTCCCAGGTACTATATCTTTTCTGATACTACTGTAAATGGGGTCTTTCCTTTCATTATATTATCCAATCAGTGTGCAATTTACTGCTCTGTAGGAGTTCTTACTAACTTAATTTTTACCTTACTAACTGTATTTTTATTCATAGTACTTCAAAGTGCTTCATCTTCAATACACAGTCGGATGTTGACAACGTCACCTCCTCATTTCAGTGCTTTAAAGTGCTTTCCCTTTTATAATTGCATTGGCTAGCATGGAGGTGGGTATTTTTAAGGTGAAAGAGAGAGGATATTATGGGGAAAGATCCAGTAGAGAGAGAGGCAGAGGGAGACTATAGAGGAAGAGAAGGGAATGGGATCCTGAGCCCTGATGGGATTAGCTCTTGACAAAGATTGACACCTCACCCTGGAGAAAAGAAGGGAGGAAGTAAGGCTGGGGGCAGGATTCCGGCACTCCTGTGCGCATGGGGGCGGGCTGGAGTAGGTGGCAGCTCCGGGGTGTTTATTAACTGAACAGTTTGCAAGGAAGAGAAGTGCCAGTGGTAAATCATGGACACTGTGTCACTCACACAGGCCTCACTGAGTTAGCCCTTTGGTGGGGCCTCCAAGCCAAACACCATGAAATTGAGAGTGATGAGGTGGTGGGGACTTGGGGAGGTTTGTGTATTGCAGGGGTGGAAGCTGGGAGGAGAAATTTTCTGGTTCCTCCTGGTGAGTGGTTCTTGATTCCCATCCCAGGCCCAGTGGAGTCCAGCTCCCCTAACCAGGACAACAAGAGATGACTGGTCCACAGATGGGATGACCGAGCACCAGCAGGTCCCCAGAAGGCCTTCCCAGAGGGATTTGTGGCAGGACTGGGCCCAGAACCTGTGTCTCATGGCTCCAGCCCATGACTTCCTCTTCCGTCAGTGGGGACTGTGGGGCAGTGGGATTGGCTTGGAATAAAGAGGGTCTTAAGATTCTGGCTTTGTGTTGGTCCACTTAGCCTGGCTCCACTGTGTGGGGATGGGCATGGACTGTGTGGGGGTGGGCAGAGGGGGGCATATTCCCCATCTGCTGCCCCAGATCCTCTGCCACTCAGCCAGGAGAGAGGCTGGAGAGAGAGAGGAAAGGAGTGAAGAGGGGAGAAAAGGAGAGGGAGGAGACGGAGGATCAAAGGGACTTGCCCACCACAGTCCTCAGCCTGGAGCTTCTTCCCCTGGACTGGACTCCAGTGTGCTTCCACTGACTTTCCAGAGATGGGCAGTGTCCACCATGTAACAGGCACCAGCAACTGGTTTTTAAAATGGACTTGTTGCAGGACCTCCCTGGTGGTCCAGTGGCTCAGACTCCAAGCTCCCTATGCAGGGGGCGAGAGTTCAATCCCTGGTTAGGAAACTAGATCCCGCATGCCACAACTAAGAGTTAGCATGCTTCAGCTAAGACCCAGCACAGCCAAATAAATAAACACGTATTAAATTTTCTTTTTAAATGGACTTGTTGTGTAAGATGAAGCAGCATTAGATTTGCTGAGGAAGGTGAAGACAGACAGAGCACAGGTGAAGCTATGAAGAAAGGAGAGACCGAGGGAGACAGGGAGAGACAGACAGGTGGAGAGGGATGCTGGAAGATGAACGAGGAGAGACAAAGCAACAGGGAGACAGACAGCAAGGAGGTAGGAGCCAAACCATGGTACCTGCCACAGGGGCGAAAACAGGGCCCCAAGGGTCACCCTGGAGGGGCCAGAGTCACACCTGAGGGGAACAGAAGATGCTTGGGGTGGGGGGCACCCAGCTGTCTCTCGGGACACCTTGTCCTGTTCTGCGTTTTTTCTCCTTGAAGGAGCTAGCACAAGCCCAGTCGTGAGCTTGTGGCACCGTCTTGTGGCAGTTTGGGGAATAGCTGGTTTTCTCCTAGAAGTGCTTTCAAAGGCTGGGAAGGATCTTGCGGGCAAGGGAGCTGCCGCTGTGGAGAGAAAGTGAAGAGTAGAACTAGAGCCTGGGGCACAGGCCTGGGAGATGCCACCTTGCTCAACTGTTCCCATACACGCTCACACACCCATCCCTGTGTACACCCAGGCCCAGGGTTGGCGAAGCAGTGATGAGGGGTCAGGAGGGATGTGGGAGGCCAGATAATGTGAGGGTTTAGCCAGGAGAACTGGGGGAGATTGACCAGAGAGAGGAACAAGGAAACTGCAGATCATGGAGCTAAATCTGCAAAATGGAGCCAATTATATCAAAGGGCACTTTAAGACCTTTCTAGAATGAGGTATCTTCCCCTAAATCAATTATTTAAATGCACAGAATTGTCAGATATAACATATTACCATAAAATAACACAAAGTGATTTTTGTAAGTTTGCCTTGGAAATTATTTGACTAAGAGTAATTCATTCACGGTGTAATTATCTGCATGTTCTCAGCACTCCTTGGGGTTCTCCGCACTCCATGGGCATTCATTTACATTCTGGAAGTACTTGTGGAGTTAAAAAAAATCTACAAATTATTTCCAAATAGAATGAAATTCTTATGAATACTACACATTTAATAATTAAAGAAGTTGACACAAATTAATGATATAAGTTAACAATTGATGACATTTTTTATACATTTGATTAAAACATTTATTAATTTGGGCTGTTCTGTAGTTTTTGCATTTTAGAGCCAGACTTTCAGGTTTTAAACATTTAATGTAGGTTCTTGAGAAGTTCTGGGACTCTGGTCACTGTATCCCCTGGGATTACCTTACCTGAACAGTAAGCGGCTCTGGTAATATTGAGTTGGTGAAAAATTTCATTCAAGTATTTCTATATGATCTTATGGAAAAAACCAAATGAACTTTTTGGCCAACCCAATACCCTATCGGAGAGCTATGAAGAGTAAAAATATATGAAAGCATTTAGCACAATGTCCAGTAAACTCCAAGCACCCAATAAGCAGGAGATGTCATTAAGTATACCTGCATACACACATAATCCCATATTCATTCTAAAAAATTGTTTTGGGCACTCACTTTACATTAGACCAAGCAATGTCTTAGGTGCCGGAATAGTTGCTAAGTTGCAGCCCACTCTTTGCCATGCTGTGGACTGCAGCACACCAGGCTCCCCTGTCCTTCACTGTCTCCTGGAGTTTGCTCAGATTCATGTCCATTGAGTATCTGCTGGAGTTTGCTCAGACTCATGTCCATTGAGTTGGTGATGCCATCCAACCATCTCATTCTCTGTGGCTCTCTTCTCCTTTTGCCTTCAGTCTTTCCCAGCATCAGGGTCTTTTCCAGTTAGTTGGCTTTTCACATCAGGTGGCCAAAGTACTGGAGCTTCAGCATCAGCATCAGTCCTCCCAATGAATATTCAGGGTTGATTTCTTCTAGGATTGAATGATTTGGTCTCCTTACAGTCCAAGGGACTCTCAAGAGTCTTCCATAGCATCGCAATTCGAAAGCATCAGTTCTTCAGCTCCAGCACCACAATTTGAAAACTGGAGACTGCCAGTAGCCTTAATCAGTGCACACTTGAAGCTTTCCTTCCATTTTTAACTATAGAGCTTTCTAGTCCTCTGCCTGTCTTTGAGTCTCTGCTAGGACAAAGCGGTGGTGACTAACTCCCTTGCTCTATAGTAAGCTCTGAGAAAATAACCTTTGCTTTTCCTATTTGGCTGGTCTTCATTTATTTCCACAAATGACAAAAACTGCCTAACATTATAAAAGCTGCTGTATTGAGAATAAACTATGTAAAAGTATGGAGACCCATTAAGAGGCTATTGTAATAATCCAGGCAAGAAATGATAGTGGCTTGGACCATGCTGATAGCAGGGCAGGCGATTAGAAGGAATTAGATTATAGTTATGTGTATTTTATTATTTTATTTTGAAATTATAGATTCACTGGCAGCTGCAAAGAAATGCACAGAGAAGTCCCATGTCTGCCTCCGTGAGCCACCCGAGCATCTCATGTAACCACCAACCTGTATCAAAACCAAGGAGTTGACATTTGGATAATCAATCAGACTTATTCAGATTTCACTGGCTATATATGTGCGTGCGTGCGTGCGTGTGTGTGTGTGTGTGTGTGTGTGAGCTCTACACCATTGAATCACATGTAGGCTGTACATGAGTAACCACCACAGCAATCCAGATGCTCTATGGTACTGTCCTTGGCATCACCTCTTTATAGTCACACCCTTCCTTCTGTTTGCTCACTCTGACAGCCACTAATCTGTACTCTTATCTCCGTGATTATGCTACTCAGGATTGCCAGATAAATGCAGTCCTGCAGTGTGTATCCGTTTGAGGTTAGCTTTTTCACTCCCTGGAGATGCACCCCAGGTGTTGATGTGTTCGCAGTTCACACTCTTTCTTGCTGACTGTTGTACTGTGATGTAACAGTATACCACAGGGTGTGGTGTAACACCCTCTCTCTTGCTGACTGTTGTGCTGTGGTATAACAGTACACCACAGGGTGTGGTATAACACCCTCTCTCTTGCTGAGTGTTGTACTGTGGTGTAACAGTATACCACAGGGTGTGGTATAACACCCTCTTTCTTGCTGAGTGTTGTACTGTGGTGTAACAGTATACCACAGGGTGTGGTGTAACACCCTCTCTCTTGCTCAGTGTTGTACTGTGGTGTAAGTACACCACAGGGTGTGATGTAACACCCTCTCTCTTGCTGAGTGGTGTAACACTATACCACAGGGTGTGGTATAACACCCTCTCTCTTGCTGAGTGTTGTGCTGCGGTGTAACACTATACCACAGGGTGTAGTATAACACCCTCTCTCTTGCTGAGTATTGTACTGTGGTGTAACACTATACCACAGGGTGTGGTGTAACACCCTCTCTCTTGCTGACTGTTGTAGTGTGGTGTAACAGAATACCACAGGGTGTGGTGTAATACCCTCTGTCTAGCTGACTGTTGTAGTGTGGTGTAACAGTACACCACAGGGTGTGGTATAACACCCTCTCTCTTGCTGAGTGTTGTACTGTGGTGTAACACTATACCACAGGGTGTGGTGTAACACCTTCTCTCTTGCTGAGTGTTGTACTGTGGTGTAACAGTACACCACAGGGTGTGGTGTAACACCCTCTGTCTAGCTGAGTGTTGTACTCTGGTGTAACAGTACACCACAGGGTGTGGTGTAATACCCTCTTTCTTACTGACTGTTGTACTGTGGTGTAACAGTATACCACAGGGTGTGATATAACACCCTCCTTCTTGCTGACTGTTGTACTGTGGTATAACACTATACCACAGGGTGTGGTATAACACCCTCTCTCTTGCTGAGTATTGTACTGTGGTATAACAGTATACCACAGGGTATGGTATAATACCTTCCTTCTTGCTGACTGTTGTACTGTGGTGTAACAGTATACCACAGGGTGTGGTGTAACACCCTCTCTCTTGCTGACTGTTGCACTGTGGTGTGGATGCACCGCAGTTGGTTTCACACTTCCCCCTCTGAAGGACATCTGAGTAGTTTCCAGGCTTGGGCTATGACAAGTAAAGCTGCTGTGAACTTTTGTGTACAAGTTCTTCTGTGAGTGTAAGTCTTCGTTTCTCTGGTATAAATGCAATGGCTGGGCCTTGTTAGGTCTGTTTTTAGTTTTGAACTGGTATGTTGATATTTTTCAGTCTGTTTGCCCTCTGATGGAGAAGGGTAAGAGGCTTATGGAAGCTTCCTGATAGGAGAGACTGACTGACTGAGGGGGAAATTGGGTCTTGCTCTGATGGGCAGGGCCATGTTTAGTAAAACTTTAAGCCAATTTTCTGTTGATGGGCGGGGTTGTGTTCCTTTCCTGTTATTTGACCTGAGGCCAAACTGTGGTGGAGGTAATGAAGATAACGGTGACCTCCTTCAAAAGGTCGCGTGCATGCACTGCTACACTCAGTGCCCCTAGCTCTGCAGCTGGCCACCGCCAACCCATGCCTCCACCAGAGACTCCTGGACACTTACTGGGTGAAGCACAAGCTGGAATCAAGATTGCCGGGAGAAATATTAATAACCTCATATATGCAGATGACACCACCCTTATGGCAGAAAGCAAAGAAGAACTAAAGAACCTCTTGATAAAAGTGAAAGAGGACAGTGATAAAGTTGGCTTAATATTCAACATTCTGAAAACTAAGATCATGGCATCTGGTCCTATCACTTCATGGCAAATAGATGGGGAACAATGGAAACAGTGACAGACTTATTTTGGGGGGGCTCCCAAATCACTGCAGATGGTGAGTGCAGTCATGAAATTAAAAGACGCTTGCTCCCTGGAAGAAAAGCTATGACCAATCTAGACAGCATATTAAAAAGCAGAGACATTACTTCTGTCTAGTAAGTAGGTCTGTCTAGTTAAAGCTATGGTTTTTCCAGTAGTCATGTATGGATGTGAGAGTTGGACTATAAAGAAAGCTGAGCACCAAAGAATTGATGCTTTTGTTGTGTTGGGGACCACTCTTGAGAGTCCCTTGGACTGCAAGGAGATCCAACCTGTCAATCCTAAAGGAAATCAGTCCTGAATATTGATTGGAAGGACTGATGTTCAAGCTGAAACTCCAATATTTGGACTACCTGATGCGAAGAACTGACTCAATGGAAAAGACCATGATGCTGGGAAAGATTGAGGGAAGGAGGAGAAGGGGACGACGGAGGATGAGATGGCTGGATGGCATCACCTACTCAATGGATATGAGTTTGGGTAGGCTCCAGGAGTTGGTGATGGACAGGGAGGCCTGGAGCACTGCAGTCCACGGGGTCGCAAATAATCAGACATGACTGAGCAACTGAACTGAACTGAAGTTGATGTTTTATAGATAGAGCCAAAGAATCTCCTGATAGACTGGATGTGGGTGTGAGAGAAAAGGAGACGAATCAGGGTTTGAAATGGGCCAAGGCATTTGGTACTGGAGCATCGTAGGGGCTCAGTAAATGCCAGCCATTCAAGTGAGAGCAAACACAGCTATGGGGAAATGAGAAAATCTGTTGTGAGACACAAGTCACAAAAGGTACCTGACAACAGGTTAGGAATGAGTCAGAGGTCATGTAGTGTCTAGAAACCCCTGTGATTATTTGCATGTAAAAATTAGAGGGGTTTCACTTCCTCTTAGGATGTAGAAAGCTACAAGAAAATGTCACTCCCATTCTGACAAGAAGAAGCCAGGAATCTGCAGAACTGTAATTTTTTAAACCCATGAGAGAACTGAGATCATCATAGGCAACCAAGAGAACTGAATTCCAAACAGGCAAACGGTTTTGCCCTGGGGAGAGCATGCTGGAGGGCGGGGCCCCACGCTCAACTCTTTCCAGGAAGACTGGAGGCAGAGCAGTAGTGGGAGAGGGAGGAGAACGCCCTGGTGGCACAGATGTGCACGTGGTGACTGGCTGCTGCTGAACGCAGGCTTCACCTTCCCAGAGGAAGTTCTCTAAAAGCCTCTGGGGTTGGGGAGGGAGATGGGAGGGAGCTTCAAAAAGGGAGGAGATATATGTATACCTATGGCTGATTCATTTTGAGATTTGACAGAAAACAGCAAAATTCTGTAAAGCAATTATCCTTCAATAATAATTTTAAAAGCCTCTGGGGTGCTGGGGGGTTGGGGGGGAGATGGCAGGACGCAGCACACTGCTGGAGGAGAGGCAGAAACTAAGATCCACTGCTTCTGGGAGGATAAAAGTCAGCGCCCCTACTTGTCCCTGTGTGGCGGGCAGGAAAGGTTCTCTTGCCCAAGACGAAGGCGAGGGTCAGGAACACCGCCAAGGCGCACCCTGTGAGTCCCAGGTACACAGGCTCGGTAAGTGAGGCTGGGCCCGGGAGGACCGAGAAACCGCAACAGCAGTGTACCACTAGGGGGCGAGCAAGAGCACGCAGAGGGAACCGCTCCGTGGAAGAGGCAGGCAGGGACCAGGGACCTTTGAAAGCAAACTGGGACGAAAATCCTGTGGAACACCTAAGTACAAGGACTCCATTTTAAATATAAAGACCTAGGTAGGTTAAAAGTAAAAGAAAAAAAAAAGACGTGCTCTGATCTAAAGCTCAAGTGTCTATATTCAGTTCAGTAGCTCAGTCGTGTCTGATTCTTTGTGACCCCATGGACGCCAGGCTTCCCTGTCCATCACCAAGTCCTGGAGCCTACCCAAACTCATGTCCATCGTGTCAGTGATGCCATCCAACTGTCTCACCCTCTGTTGTCCCCTTCTCCTGCCTTCAATCTTTCTCAGCATTAAGGTCTTTTCCATTGAGTCAGTTCTTGAGTCAGTTCTTCCACTGAGTCAGTTGGCATCAGGTGGCCAACGTATTGGAGTTTCAGCTTCAGCATCAGTCCTTCCAATGAATATTCAGGACTGATTTCCTTTAGGATTGACAGGTTGGATCTCCTTGCAGTCCAAGGGACTTTCAAGAGTCTTCTCCAACACAACAAAAGCATCAATTCTTTGAGCTCAGCTTTTCTTTATAGTCCAACTCTCACATCCAGACATGACTACTGGAAAAACCATAGCTTTGACGAGACAGATCTTTGTTGGTGAGTAATGTCTCTGCTTTTTAATATGCTGTCTAGATTGGTCATAGCTTTTCTTCCAAGGAGCAAGCATCTTTTAATTTCATGACTGCACTCACCATCTGCAGTAATTTTGGAGCCCCCCAAAATAAAGTCTGACACTGTTTCCATTCTTTCCCCATCTATTTGCCATGAAGTGATGGGACCAGATGCCATGATCTTAGTTTTCTGAATGTTGAGTTTTAAGCCAACTTTTTCACTCTCCTCTTTCACTTTCATCAAGAGGCTCTTACTTCTTCTTTGCTTTCTGTCATAAGGGTGGTGTCATCTGCATATCTGAGGTTATTGATATTTCTCCTGGCAATCTTGATTCCAGCTTGTGTTTCTTCCAGTCCAGCGTTTCTCATGATGTACTCTGCATAGAAGTTAAATAAGCAGGGTGACAATATACAGCCATGACATATTTCTTTCCTGATTTGGAACCCAGTCTGTTGTTCCATGACCAGTTCTAACTGTTGCTTCTTGACTTGCATACAGATTTCCCAGGAGGCAGTTAAGGTGGTCTGGTATTCCCATCTCTTGAAGAGTTTTCCACAGTTTGCTGTGATCCACACAGTCAAAGGCATAGTCAATAAAGCAGAAATAGATGTTTTTCTGAAACTCTCGCTTTTTCAATGATCCAGTGGATGTTGGCAATTTGATCTCTGGTTCCTCTGCCTTGTCCAGATCCAGCTTGAACATCTGGAAGTTTACGGTTCACATACTGTTGAAGCCTGGCTTGGAGAATTTTGAGCATTACTCTGCTAGTGTGTGAGATGAGTGCAATTGTGTGGTAGTTTGAACATTATTAACACGAGACAAAGTAGATTAGGAAACAGAGAATATTTCCAGGAACAGAGGGACAATTCATAGTGAAAAAGAGGTCAAGTTCATTAAGAATAAAAAGGGCCTCAAAGTGATGACCTGTAGAATGGACCATCAGGATGCATACGAGTACAACTGATAGACTTGAAAGGAGAAATAGGCAAATCTTAATATTTGATAGAATGACTAAACAGAAAATCCACTTGGATATGGATAACTTGAACACTATTAACCAGTTTAATCTGAATGACATTTATAGGATTGACTCCACCCAACAACAGCAGGATACATATTCTTTTAAAGGCATATGGAACTGCACCAAGTTAGACCATATGCTAAGCCATAAAACAAGTCTCAACAAATTAAAATTAAACTCATACAAGTGTGTTCTCTCATCATAATAAAATTAAGCTATAAATTAATAACCAAAAGATATCTGGAAAACCCGCAAATAATTGGAAATTGAATACATTTTTAAATAACTCATGATTCAAAGAAAAAAATGAAAATAGAAATATTTTAATTGAAAGTGAAAACACAACTTATCAAAATTTAAAGCAGCACTTGGAAGTTATAGTACTATGTATTTATATTAGAAAATAGAGGAGACTATGACTTTGTTTAGGTAGAGATTTCTTAGATAAAATAAATAGTATAATCCATAAAAGAAAAAAACTCTTGATTATATTGCTTTAACCAAAATGAAAAAACTTCTGTGCTTCCAAAATTACTAGTAAGAAAATGAAAATACAAACCACAGATTGGGAAAAAATATTTGCAAAACATTTAACTGATAAAGTATTTGTATCCAGAATAGATAACTCTTCCAACTCTGTAATAAGACAGACAATTAAAAATGGGCAAAAGATTTGAACAGAAACTTCATCAGACATGAGATACGATGGAAAATATGTATGTGAACAGATGCTTAACATTATTAGTCATTTGGGAAATGAAAATTAAAACCACAATGAAATAACAGTACTTACTTCCTAGAATGGTTTAAAAACAGACACACACACAATCTGAAGTGCTGGCAGTAGTTACTTTGTGGAGCAATAGCCACTTTGGAAAACAGTTTGGCAGTTTCTTGTACAGTTAAACATACACTTATATGACTGAGAGCCTCATTCCTAGGTATTCCCCCCCCCCCCCACAAAAAAAAAAACCAATGTATGCCCACTTAAAGACCTGTATGTGAATATTGACAGCAGTTTTTTTGTTTTTGTTTTTTGTAATGGCCCCAAACCAAAAACAAACCAAATACATAATTTCTGAAATAAATGGAAAAACAAACTGTGGTCCACACAATGAAATACTTCTCAGCAATAAAAAGGAACAAGCTGTTGATACAACATGGATGAGTTTCAAAAGCATTATGTCAAATGGAGGAAGACGGGTACCAAAGGCCACATACTGAATCATTCCATTTATGTGAGATTCTGGGAAAGACAAAACTGTAGGGACAGAAAGCAGAGTAATAGTTGCCGGGAGATGTGGGTGGAGGTAGAAAATCAGCTACAAAGACGCATAAGAAAACTTAAGGGTCATGGAAATACTTTATATCCTGATTGGGGTGGAGGGTTTCTACAACTACACATACTTGTCAAAACTCATCAAAATGTATGCCTAAAATGGGTGAATTTTACTGTAGGCGGATTATTCTTTAATATATCTGAATTGTATTTTAAAAGTGAAAGATGTAATAGCTGTGAGTCAGAAATGAAATGGACTTTGAGGTCAGATATCCTGGAAATGGGGCTTCCCTGATGGCTCAGGCGGTAAAGAATCTGCCTGCAATGTGGAAGACCCAGATTTGATCCCTGGGTCGGGAAGATCCCATGGAGAAGGGAATGGCTACCCACTCCGGTATTCTTGCCTGGAGAATTCCATGAACAGAGGAGCCTGGCGGGTTGCAGTCCATGGGGTCGCAGAGTTGGACAGGACTAAAGCGACTTAGCACATCACATCCTGGAAATAGAGTCCTGCGCCATCTAGTGAAATTGAAGAAAGTAGGGAAAACTACTAGACCATTCAGGTATGACCTAAATCAAATCCCTTATGATTATACAGTGGAAGTGAGAAATAGATTTAAGGGCCTAGATCTGATAGATAGAGTGCCTGATGAACTATGGAATGAGGTTCGTGACATTGTACAGGAGACAGGGATCAAGACCATCCCCATGGAAAAGAAATGCAAAAAAGCAAAATGGCTGTCTGGGGAGGCCTTACAAATAGCTGTGAAAAGAAGAGAAGCGAAAAGCAAAGGAGAAAAGGAAAGATATAAACATCTAAATGCAGAGTTCCAAAGAATAGCAAGAAGAGATAAGAAAGCCTTCTTCAGTGATCAATGCAAAGAAATAGAGGAAAACAACAGAATGGGAAAGACTAGGGATCTCTTCAAGAAAATCAGAGATACCAAAGGAACATTTCATGCAAAGATGGGCACCATAAAGGACAGAGATGCTGTGGACCTAACAGA
This sequence comes from Tragelaphus eurycerus, assembly GCA_935064755.1. Taxonomy (NCBI): domain Eukaryota; kingdom Metazoa; phylum Chordata; class Mammalia; order Artiodactyla; family Bovidae; genus Tragelaphus; species Tragelaphus eurycerus. The sequence continues at coordinate 4,689,700 of CAKXYN010000120.1, read as the reverse complement.
AGCAGAAGATATTAAGAAGAGGTGGCAAGAATACACAGAAGAACTGTACAAAAAAGAGCTTCAAGACCTAGACAATCATGATGATGTGATCACTGAGCTAGAGCCAGACATCTTGGAATGTGAAGTCAAATGGGCCTTAGAAAGCATCACTAGGAACAAAGCTAGTGGAGGTGATGGAATTCCAGTGGAACTATTCCAAGTCCTGAAAGATGATGCTGTGAAAGTGCTGCACTCAATATGCCAGCAAATTTGGAAAACTCAGCAGTGGCCACAGGACTGGAAAAGGTCAGTTTTCACCCCAATCCCAAAGAAAGGCAATGCCAAGGAGTGCTCAAACTACCGAACAATTGCACTCATCTCACACGCTAGTAAAGTAATGCTCAAAATTCTCCAAGCCAGGCTTCAGCAATATGTGAACCGTGAACTTCCTGATGTTCAAGCTGGTTTTAGAAAAGGCAGAGGAACCAGAGATCAAATTGCCAACATCCACTGGATCATGGAAAAAGCAAGAGAGTTCCAGAAAAACATCTATTTCTGCTTTATTGACTATGCCAAAGCCTTTGACTGTGTAGATCACAATAAACTATGGAAAATTCTTAAAGAGATGGGAATACCAGACCACCTGATCTGCCTCTTAAGAAATCTGTATGCAGGTCAGGAAGCAACAGTTAGAACTGGTCATGGAACAACAGACTGGTTCCAAATAGGAAAAGGAGTACGTCAAGGCTGCATATTGTCACCATGTTTATTTAACTTATATGCAGAGTACATCATGAGAAATGCTGGACTGGAAGAAACACAAGTTGGAATCAAGATTGCCGGGAGAAATATCAATAACCTCAGATATGCAGATGACACCACTCTTATGGCAGAAAGTGAAGAGGGGCTAAAAAGCCTCTTGATGAAAGTGAAAGTGGAGAGTGAAAAGGTTGGCTTAAAGCTCAACATTCAGAAAACGAAGATCATGGCATCTGGTCCCATCACTGCATGGGAAATAGATGGGGAAACAGTGGAAACAGTGTCAGACTTTGTTTTTCTGGGCTCCAAAATCACTGCAGATGGTGACTGCAGCCATGAAATTAAAAGACGCTTACTCCTTGGATGGAAAGTTATGACCAACCTAGATAGCATATTCAAAAGCAGAGACATTACTTTACCAACAAAGGTTCGCCTAGTCAAGGTTATGGTCTTTCCTGTGGTCATGTATGGATGTGAGAGCTGGACTGTGAAGAAGGCTGAACGCCGAAGAATTGATGCTTTTGAACTATGGTGTTGGAGAAGACTCTTGAGAGTCCCTTGGACTGCAAGAAGATCCAACCAGTCCATTCTGAAGGAGATCAATCCTGGAATTTCTTTAGAAGGAATGATGCTAAAGCTGAAGCTCCAGTATTTTGGCCACCTCATGCGAAGAGTTGACTCATTGGAGAAGACTCTGATGCTGGGAGGGATTGAGGGCAGGAGGCAAAGGGGACGACAGAGGATGAGATGGCTGGATGGCATCACTGACTCGATGGATGCGAGTCTGAGTGACCTCCGGGAGCTGGTGATGGACAGGGAGGCCTGGCGTGCTGCGGTTCATGGGGTCGCAAAGAGTCGGACACGACTGAGCGACTGATCTGATCTGATCTGATCTGATCTAGGGCAGTGACAGTCCTATTTGCTGGCTGAGAAGCTCCCAGTCTGGAACCCCAGACAGAGGCCAAGGCCTCCCTTCTCTCGTCTGCCATGGATACCCTGCCACTTGGATCAAGTACCTTGAATCCAGGATTCTGTTGCCCTGGTCACCACAGTCACTGTCCCCAGGTTTTTTTGGGGTATACATGTTGATACAGAAAAGAAGGAATTCCAACCAGGACTTGACTATTTAATCAGATGCGGCCAAGCCCAGCAGGGAGAAAAGAAGACAGTAACTTATTTAAAAACAAACAAACATTTGAGAACTTTTCAAAAAAGAAAAGAAGTGACAAATTATCAACTTAATGTGGTATTTCAGCTGACTTCAAGGTTCTAGCAAGCAGCAATTATTCAGACTGTAGCCTTTTTGTATTTTTTGCAAGCTTTGCACACCTGCTCCATTTTATTCTCTCTGCTTCCTGAGAGGAGCACTTAGGACTGTACAAAAGGAATGTTGGGTCCAAACTGCCTGGAGCCAGATATCAGGTCCAGTTTTGCCCTAGCACAAGTCTGGGGCCCAGGAAAGCATACCAAACACTGGGTGTTGGGCAGTTGTGGGCGCCTCTAACCTCTTTGCTAATGCTAAGTCACTTCAGTCGTGTCTGACTCTGTGTGACCCCATAGACGGCAGCCCACCAGGCTCCCCCGTCCCTGGGATTCTCCAGGCAAGAACACTGGAGTGGGTTGCCATTTCCTTCTCCAATGCATGAAAGTGAAAAGAGAAAGTGAAGTCGCTCAGTCATGTCCGACTCTTAGCGACCCCATGGACTGCAGCCTACCAGGCTCCTCCGTCCGTGGGATTCTCCAGGCAAGAGTACTGGAGTGGGTTGTCATTTCCTTCTCCAGGGGATCTTCCCAACCCAGGGATCAAAACCAGGTCTACTGCATTGCAGGCAGATGCTTTATCCCCGGAGCCACCAGGGAAGCCGTAACAGCTCTATGCCATGCTAAGTCACTTCAGTCGTGTCCGACTCTGTGTGACCCCATAGACGGCAGTCCACCAGGCCTCCCCGTTCCTGGGATTCCCCAGGCAAGAACACTGGAGTGAGTTGCCATTTCCTTCTCCAATGCGTGAAAGTGAAAAGAGAAAGTGAAGTCAGTCATGTCCGACTCTTAGCGACCCTATGGACTGCAGCCTATCAGGCTCCTCCGTCAGTGGGATTCTCCAGGCAAGAGTACTGGAGTGGGGCAACACTATAATGGGATTTCATTTGCTGGCCTTTTATCCAGGGTTTTGTATACACTGCCGAAGTAAAACTTGTCTGTGGTTATCATCATGAAGGTCAGTAGGGAGGATACTTGTCTTTGTCAGATTTGAGTGTCAGGAGTATGTGAACTTTATAAAATCAATTTGGATGCATAAAACCCATCCATCATTTCCCCCATATGCTCTGGAAAAGTTTAAATAGAGAAATAGAAATGATCTGTTTTTCTAGTTTGGAAGAACTCATAAGAATACTCTCTACATCTTCTATCTTTTTTAGAGAAATTTGTAAAATTTCTTCTGTAGTTATGGGTCTTACACTCACTGAGTCCATTTTGGCAATTTACAAATATATTCCTAGAATATTGTTTTTAATGGTGAAACACATTAATAAGCATGAAAAATGCATGTACTATTCTCTTAAATTTCAAAAATCGTCTTCATAGCTGTCTTATTACTTCCTTTCTAACCTTGTATTTGGTATCATTTTCTTGACTAGACCAGTTGGTGGGTTGTCTATTTTGTCTATGCCTTCCCCTTCCCATAAAGAACAATCTAGACATGAATTCCACTACTTCTAAGAGGAATTATGCTTGTCCTTGCCCAGCCATTTTTGAGCTGCTGTTTCTAGGAGTCATGAATCTAGAGAGCTGTGGAGGAAGGAGATGAAGGTTTGAACGGTGCCCTGGCTCTGCTTCAAAGCACAGGCATCTGGTTTTCTGTCTGGTCTCAGATGCCTTGAGGATCTGATGGAAGCCACACCCCTGCCTCCAGAAATTTGCCTGCATTTGAATGTTGGCTCTCCTATTTACTAGCTGAGGGAACTGGGGTGAGTCATATGATTCTCTAGGCCTCAGCTTCCCCATCTCCTAAATGGGAATAATAACAGTGCTTTCCTCATAGGGTCATTGTGAGGATTAAGTAGCATAACTTTTGTATAGCATTTATCGGAGAGCCTGGAGCATGGCTAGGGCTTCCCTGGTGACTCAGATGGTAAAGAATCTGCCTGCAATGCAGGAGACCTGGGTTCGATCCCTGGGTCAGGAAGATCCCTTGGAGAAGGGAATGGCAACCCACTCCAGTATTCTGGCCTGGAGAATTCCATGGAGAGAGGAGCCTTGTGGGCTCCAGTCCATGAGGCTGCAGAGTTGGACACGACTGAGTGACTTGTACTCTCACATTTCGGCTGGCACTGCTGTCAGTGGCTCACAGTTCAGGAAGTTAAGCGTCATCACCATCATCATTAGTGGTCTCCTCCTGCTGGGCCCTTTTCTCTTTCCACCCCCGGAGGCACTTGTGCTTCCCTCACCTCAAGGTCCAGATCTGCGGGGACTTCTGTGAGCCAAGGCACACTGTGGGGTGATGGAAAGACAGAAAGTGAAGTCACTCAGTCGTGTCCAACTGTTTGCGACCCCATGGACTGTAGCCTACCAGGATCCTCCGTCCATGGGATTTTCCAGGCAAGAGCACTGGAATTGGTTGCCATTTCCTTCTCCAGGGGATCTTCCCCACCCAGAGATCGAACCTCAGGGTCTCCTGCATTGTAGGCAGACACTTTACCATCTGAGCCACCAGGGAAATCCTGGGGTGATGGGTTTGTCCCAAATGGGAAGAGGAAAGGAGGGAGGAGTTAGGGAGGTTGTGGTGGAAGCAGGCAGAGGAAAAAAGGCCAGACAGCTTCCCCCAGACTCGGGAGATGGGGGCCTGTGGCTCTGCTAGTAGCAAGGACAGTGTCCTGCTCCTGGCGATGCCCTGAGGATGTATGAACCTCAAGGGACATGCTGCGTGGGGTCCTTGTGCCCAGGCTTTGCAGGAAGCAGAGATACCTGCCCTCGAGGGTTCATTCATCAAACCTGCATGCCATGACTAGAGGGGACTGAAGACCGCAGGGCCCCTCTCTGATGTTCTGGGCCTTTTGAGGCTTCTAGGATGAGAGTAAAATGGCTCAGGGATTACATTAATTTTTTTTTTTTTTTAAGAATGATTTTACCAACAAAGGTTCGCCTAGTCAAGGCTATGGTCTTTCCTGTGGTCATGTATGGATGTGAGAGCTGGACTGTGAAGAAGGCTGAGCGCCGAAGAATTGATGCTTTTGAACTGTGGTATTGGAGAAGACTCTTGAGAGTCCCTTGGACTGCAAGAAGATCCAACCAATCCATTCTGAAGGAGATCAATCCTGAAATTTCTTTAGAAGGAATGATGCTAAAGCTGAAACTCCAGTACTTTGGCCACCTCATGCGAAGAGTTGACTCATTGGAGAAGACTCTGATGCTGGGAGGGATTGAGGGCAGGAGGAGAAGGGGACGACAGAGGATGAGATGGCTGGATGGCATCACTGACTCGATGGATGCGAGTCTGAGTGACCTCCGGGAGCTGGTGATGGACAGGGAGGCCTGGCGTGCTGCGGTTCATGGGGTCGCAAAGAGTCGGACACGACTGAGCGACTGATCTGATCTGATCTGATCACTTAGCTAGGGCAAATGGGAACCAAAATCCATACCTGCTTCCCCTGTCTTCCATACCTTGAGTTTCTCTGTTGAAGCTTTTTTAGGACTTTCTCATTCTTAGAAAGTTCTGCTGCAATTTCCAGGGTGATGTGTGTCAGATGAGCCCTTGGGTCCCGAGTCCTGGCTGCTCTCTTGACTTGAATCCTTGTGATTCCCCAGTGAAGTTTCCAGGGTGTGGGCAGTGCCTCTTATTCTCCTTAGCTGACTGGTGCCCACCCTGCCCATGGGCATTGCCTGTAGGACTCAGTCTGGGGGGCAGCAAGAAGTTTATGGGGAGGTGGGGCTTCCCAACAAAGGCTGTAGTCGGTTGTGTACCCAACTTGGCCACAGTGAGGAGTAGCTGTGTTGGGACCATCCCTGGGCATGACCAGCAGGGCTCAGAGGTCTGGAGGGTGGCCAGCCGGGCCTTGGTATCTTGATCATGAAGGGGAGATGCTTGGTCGGAGCTGGGGAGTGATGCCCCTGCCCCGAGCTGGAAGGGCAGGCGTCGTTAACCTCACTCAGTCTGAAGCAGCAGGGCAAGCAGGAACCTTCCTCAGGAGGCTGGCCCCAGGGGCGGGCATCAGGTGTGGGGCCAGTGAAGATGCTGAGGGACCCCCCAATACAGAGAGGAGGGGCTTGGCACACAGGCATTGCCATGGACTGAGGGAACCTGTTTGGCACCCAGCCCCTTACCACCCAGCAAGCCCCACACTGTTTTCTTGGAAGGCGGCTTCCAAGGAATAACCTTTTTTTGGTTCAGGCTTGAAGGTGGTTTGCGCCTCCTCCCCCTTCTGCTCCTCATGCAGCAGTCTCGCTCATCCCCACCCTCTAGCTCCTCAGCCCCCACCCCCCAGGAGCACTGCACCTCCCCAGGAGCTTCCCTTGAGCTTCAGCGGAAGCCTGTGGCCTTAGACAGGCTCCTCCTCTAGGCTTCAGCTTTCTGACCTGGCAACTGGGGACTCTTGACTTTACCTCTTGGGACCTTCTGACAGTCTGGAATTTGCTGACCTTGTCTGAACTCTCCTTGCCCTCCTGGGGGCACCTAGGAAGGATAGTGGTGGGGCTGGAGTCGGGACAGAGTCTCGGAGGCACACAGGGGTACAGGCTGTGGCAGAACGGGACCCCTGGAAGGCAGGTTTCTGCCTGTACCCCTCTGCCGTCCAGCTCTAGAGGGAGAGCGGCAGGGCCACAGCCCTTACCCTGAGTTGGGAAAGAGGTGAACCCTAGTAAGACTTAGTGAGGGAAGGCGAGAGGGGCTGCAGCCATGTTCCACTTGTCCTCTGCCTGGGCTAGTGAATGGATCAAGGCTCCAGTGGGCTGGGGCCAGGGCCTTCTGGAAGCACAGCATGGCTCCAGGAAGACCGCCCTCTCCACCCTGTTGGAGTGCCTGCCTTCTCCGGGGGTCCTGAGGCATGACCAGTGTGAGAGCCAGAAGGGGGGGACCCCCTTCTCCTTGGAGGACTCTGAGGGCAGCAGGGGGAGAGACCACAAGGACCTGGAGGCGTGGTCTAACAGCCTGCGGCTGACCTGCAGGAGTAGCTCACGGGCTCTCCGTGCCACGTGTGGGCCAGGCAGGAGAGCACTCCCATTTTACTGACGGGGAAACTGAGGCCCAGAGGTGTTGCAGGCCTTGCCCAAAGTCACACAGCCGTGAGCAGGAGAACCGGCCCTGGAGCTCGCAGCCCTGGTTCTTGGGCCAGGTTTCTTTCCCTTTGCCACTACTGTCACTGCCCTGGGAAGGGAGGGGGCTGGCAGGAGGCAGGTGGGTGCACAGGTGTTCCAGGGGCTTGTGGGAGGAGAAGGAGCAGGGGAAGTGCCTTCCTCTGCTCCTTCTGGCCCAGATCCAGGGTCCAGAAGCTCAGGGTACTGCTGCTAGGACAGGAACGAAAGGGCCACCGCCTCCATCAGCTTCTGCCAAGTAAACTCTTCTCCCTTCCCTTCCTGGGCTCCACCACTGCTCCCAGAGGCTGTCTCACTAGGTAGGGAATGTTTTTCACATTGGGGGGTGCACCCCCTCCAGCCCCTGTGAATAGGAACTGTCTCTGACTCTGATGTGCACTCTGTTCCACCATAGGCTGGGCATTCAGTAGGTGCTCAATATGCGAGAAGGGGGCAGGTGGCTAGTGGAGGGGGTGACTGTGTGAGAGCAAGGGGGGCGGTGGGTGGTGGTGGAGGATGAGATGCTGGGGGCCCCTCCCCCAGTGTGTCGTGGGCCTCTCCCCAAGCAGAGGGCTTGGCGCCGAGAGAGACCCTATGGGGCTTTCACTGGGGGCTCGAGGCCTTCTCAGTCAAGCTGTGGTCCTGAGAGGGTGGTGGCTGCCCTTTCCACATTCTGCTGCAAAGGATGGATCCCAAGCATGTCCCCTGAGCCCAGCCTAGCTTTTGGTTATCCCAGCCGGCAGGCCGCATGCAGAAAACCACGGAGTAGAAAAACCTTGTTTTATTCAGCCCAGGCCTGGGCAATCTTACTCTGTGGTATGGCCAAAATATAAAAAATAAAAACCGACAACCAACAAAATAACGTGGTAGGGGAGAGTTAAGTACACAGTGGGGCCTGGCATCCGGAGTCCCTGTGGTTTCGGCCCCCGTTCGCTCCCTGAGGCGGGCAGGGAAGGATGCTCCCATGCTCCCGCTCGTCCAGCTGCCCCTGCCTGTGAGTGGGGGCTGGGCCCCTCGGGCCGGGCTTGTCCTGGGGAGCAGGGCCTGCTTTGGAAGGCAGGGAGGTGGGCCGGCTGTATACACCTCCCCGGATCAGGATCTAAGGAAAGAAGGAGAGCGGGTCAGCAGCGGGCTGGGGGGCGGTGAGTCAGCCAGGCCCCCACCACCTCCCCCGCCGAGCGCTTCCCCTCCACTCCCCAGTCACTGGGGCTCAGGGGAAGGGGCCTTGCACCCCCAGCTCTAAGAAGAGGGGTCTCATGGGCTTCCACCCAGGGTGTGGTCATGGCAGCACACTGCCCCATGCCCTGAGCTCCAGACTGTTTTCTAGGCCATTAGCTACTGTCTGGAAATACTTTCTTACTTCTTCTAACTCAGTACTTTTGGGGGGAAAAAAAAAAAGGCCTCCTTTTTCCTCTTCAGAAACATGATTGAAACCCACAGGCGTCAGTCCCGTGGCCTTTCTGGGAAGGCTCCGTCCAGCTTCCTGTGCGCTGGCCCAGCCGCCTGCCTGCGGTCAGGGTCGCGGAGACGCGCTAATGAGACCTGAGCCTCTCCAAGCACTTATGTAAAGGGCTCGGAAGGAAGGGCCTCAGCATTCCCCGTGCCCGCAGGCCCCGGGGGGGGGGGGGCTGGAGAGGGTGTGGGGCAGCTGCTCTGTCCATCCCGCTGAGGGGCCCACCTCAGCCCCTCGGAAAACGGGGCTGTTTGGATGCTCCCTCCCCAGCAGCAGGAGGACAGAGGGTGTGTGGGCTCCCTGCCTCCCTTGCTCCCCGCTCAGCCCCCTTTCCTCTTGTATGGCTCTGGCCTCCCGCCCGCCCGCCCCTGCTACTCCTTCCCTCGACTGCTTCCCAGAAAACCTCTGCTGTTTAGGTGACCCCTGGAATTTTAATGGCTGAAAGAGACAAGCCCCGAGGAGCAAGAAGGTGCTGGAAACCCAGGCCTGCCAAAGGGCTAGGTTGCCAGGGATGGGGCAGGAGTCAGTCATTCCCAGGTCACTCCATGACCTGGATAATTCTGATCTAATCCCAGTAATGAGGAACAGAATCTCTGAATTGAACCAGAGGCTCCTGTTCTCACAGTGCGGTGGGGGCTGTGAACAGTTAGCTTAGTGGTAGCTGCCAAGGGTGAAGCGGCTCTCTGTAAACACACACCGAGCACTCACATACCAAGCCCTGACCCTGGTCACACGCTGAGCCTTAATCCTGGTCACACACTGAGCCCCAGTCCCAGTCACACGCTAAACCCTGACCCTGGTGACAGGCTAAGCCTCTCATATCTGTGAGCCATTAATAAGCAGGCATGTTTGGGGAAAAATGCTTCTCTGGGCCTTAGAATCCCTGCCAGTTGTCCCCTAGCTGATGGACTACAGCTCTAGAAGACTAAATGGAAGGGAGTTGCTTTGACCTGGTCAAGCATTTAAAATTGACACAGAAGCAACTGCATTTCTTGATGCGTGTGTAAGCTGGCGGTCCCTCTGCAGAGCACTTCACGTGAGGAGTCAGGAGGGAGGCTGAGGACAGCCAGCCTGGCAGCTGGGAGCCCTGTGCCAAAGGCCCGGGCACAGAGTTTATCCGCTCCCTCCACCAGGGGGCCCAGGGGCTGATGACCAGCCGGAATCCCTTCTAATCGGGGACTACTTCATTCAATCCACCCTGCAGGGACCCTAAGGCTCACACAGCTGCCATTCACTGAGCACCAGTGTAAGGGTTCTGCAACACGCAGGACATCTGTCAGGCCTTTCAATCCGCCTCACAAGCCAGCGTGGGAAGTGCTGAAGAGAAAATACCAGAGAGGTGAGGTGAGCTGCCTGAGGTCAGAGGGAGGGAGTCACAGAGCAAGGCCTGCAGAGCCCTGCACCTCCTCGACGACCCCTGCTAGTCTCCAGTTGAGAGATGGGGGGCCACACCCCAGATCAGCGCCCGCAGCCCAAGTGCCACCCCCATCCTGAGCACTGGGCTTGGGGTGGGCACAGACGAGCCTCCTCCTGCCCAGCTTGTGGGCTGGTCCAGCTGCAGCCGTGAGTGGCCATCAGGGTGACCCACAGGGCAGGTATCCTCCATGTCTCGGGTGGCCCTGCCTGCTCCTCGAGTGGGGTGGGCGAACACTTACTGGACAATTTTGCAGTTTGTTGCAGAAACGTAGCGACCTGTATAGTGGATGTTGCATCTCACAACATTGTTGGTGAAGTCAGACTCCAAAACGATGTACTTTGGGTTCACGTGCACCTGAAGAGGGGAGGGAACAGGTGGAAAGGGGTCTGATCAGGGGGCTGTGCTTCACCTGGTTGCCAAGGAAGGTGAGAGGCAGACGGGCAGACACAGAGGAGACAGAAGAGAGGGAGACAGGGAAATGGAGACAGACCACGCCAGACCAAGAGATGTGCTGATGCAGAGACGGGAGAAGAGGCTGAGACACAGAGAGAGAAGGGAGAGACGGCTCACCGTCAGAGCAAGCACCATCAGATCACCCTTCTTGGGAGACAGGAGGCTTCCTCTGTCAGCGCTCAGGACAGGGGGCCTGGCACAGGGCGTGCAGAGCCACCGCCCCAGGGAACCCAGCAGCGAGTGAGGGGCTGCGCAGGGACCCCAGGCCTGGTCTCCCCGACTACGAAGCCCGCACCCTTTCACCACGTGTGCCCATCTAGATGATCCGCTGATGGCCTATCTGTTGCCAGGTGGCATCTCCTGGCCTGGAGCCCAAGGCACCTGACACTCAACTGAGATGATGAGCCAAGCATAACCTGGCTGAAGAGGAGCTGCTGGGACACGAGGACTGACAGGGGAGGGCTTCATTGGGTTAGGCCACACCCAGCCTTATCTGGAGAGCATTTAAGAAGAGATGCAGTGATATTGGCTTTAAGTTACATTTCTTAGAGCCAGGAACGGGGCATTACATGTCACGAATCCTTGGAACCTAGAACTCAGAAGGGCTTTTGTGTGAGTCTGTTGAGTGGATGAATGAGGGAAGAAAAAAGATACCCTGAACAATGCTGGTCTCTGGGTGAGGCTGAGCAGAGGCCTCGCCAAGCCCAGTGAGAGGTTCTCAGGACAGGGCTGCAACCAACATCTTCTGGGTTGGTGGGTTCTGAATGCAGCGGCCTAGCAGCCCATCTTTGTGCACGTTAAAGCTGCTTTCCAGGCCCACCTTCTCTGCTCTTCTTTTACTCCAGAGAAGAGCCCAAGGAGCCCAGTAGAGTAAGCCCCACCCTGGCTTTGCACCTGCAAGAAAGAGGCTAAGATTTGGCTTCCCCAGGTGAGGCTGTGATGACCTGGCCCCTGCCCAGCCTGCATGGAGGCACCACGCTGGGTTCTGTGCCCCTGACGTGCTTTTCTACTTGTGCCCCCAACCAAGGGGCATTGGGGTGATAGGATGTGGAGGAGGGGTTCAGGCCAGAGGGGATAAAGCCCTTGGCTTTGCAGGGGGTCCTGTCTGTGTCTCAGGGAAAGGCAGTGTCCTCTCCCAGATGGCACAGAGCCTGCCCTGCCCACAGACAGGGGGATGGACTACATGGCTCTCCAAGTCCTCTGTCACTTAGGGAAGAGAGTCACCCCCTCCTCTAGCATTACCACACCTGGGCTGTAGTTTCCTTGGTGTTTTTTATGGGAAGAGGCTGTGTCTGCCTGAGACTAAGACCTTCAGATGAGAAGTGCAGACCTCAGGGGACATCATTAGTTGCAGAGCAACAGGAGTGTGAAGGAGGAAGCTTAGCCTGGAGATACTGGCCTCCCCTTTCCCCTACACCCTGGGTTCCAGCTTCAAATACTGCTTCCCAAACAGACTTAACTCTTTCATTTCTGTTCACTTGACCCAGAATCCACCCAGCCTCCTAGACCCAACTCAGGTCCCCTCCTGCAGGAAGTCTATCATGATTGCCCCATTTAGAGTGCTCATGACTGCCTGTGAGATCTAACATCCAGAGGGTGTATACCCAGAATGTGCAGCTTATGTCAGGGGTGAGGACATCAGGCTGGAGGAGTGCCTTCAGGGGCCCTACCTTGAGGATGTAGTTCCCGGGCTGCACATCGGTGATGTCGATCCACTGGCAATCGATGTCTGCGTTGTATGTGTCATAGCAGCCGGGGCTCAGGCCCTAGGAGCGGGGGCAGGAGCAGAGGCCGGGGTGCTGTGCCCTCCTCAGAGAGCCACCCCATGCCCACTTCAGCAGCCTGGGGCCTCCTTCCTCTGTGCTGTGTCCTGACCCTGCCCTCCCTCACCCCAGTAGCTGCTCAGCATGGCTCTGCCCTGTACTAGGCTCACTGGGCAGATGGACCAGAACAATGAGAGGTGTAATAGCCAGAAGCATGGATGAATGGACAGAGAGAGATAGGCAGGATAGATGGACACTCTCTGGACAGAAAGATGGATTTGGGGGCCCAGCTAGGCAAATGGAACATTAAGCCATCCGGACTTCCTTGGAATGTTCCTTTTCCTTCCATGAGCAGACACCCCTGGAAATGGAGGTGCAGGGTAGGCTCCGAGGAGCCCTGTGGTGGCCTCAGGACTGGCCAGAAGACCCGCACTCTGGAGGAGCCGAGTGGCCAGGAGCCTCGGCACCAGCCCGTCTTCAGGGTGACCCAGCCTCCCGTCTCCAGGCAGCTCTGCCCCGTCCTCCGGAGCCCGGCCCCACCTCTGCAGCCCGACCTGACCTGACCTGGGTGTGCGAGGTGCAGGCGTAGCGCTTGAGGTTGCCGAAGTCACAGGTGCTGTCCTCCAGGCAGAAGCTGGCCTTGTGGCCCTCGGCCACCTTCTTGCCCGTGGCTGCGTCCAGCAGGTCGTAGTGGCTGAACTCGTCCATGCTGTGGTAGTGCCTGGGGCGGCAGAGGAGTGGGAGAGGTGGGCCTAGTCGGCCCTGCCCAGCCCGCTCCCCTCCTGGGACAGCCCAGCTGACCCTGCCTCCTGACCAGCCTGGGCTCCTGTGTCCCACAGGCAGCATCTCTGGTGTCCCCACCGAGCCAGGCACCTCCTCAGGACCCCTCACTCCTCCCTGGGCTCCTCCCTTGGGCGATGCCCTGCATTCTAGACACTTCCATCTCCTATCCAGACCGATCCTTCTATGTCCCATCTTCCAGCCCAACTTTTGCTAAGGCTCTGCTGAAAAGTCCTTGTCCCAGTGATGGATTCTTCGCAGAAAACACCTCACGCCGCGCCCCCGCCCCCGGCCCAGCACCACCCCTGCCAGAGCGCTCGTGGGGAGCAGGGTCCGGGCCCAGAAGCGGGGCGGCTGCTCACTGGTGGCAGCTGTGCCACTCCCAGGCATGCCGTGGCCGGTTCGGGAGGAAGTCCGCTGTGCCCTGGTTCTTCACGCGCTGGGGGAAGCGCAGCAGTACACGCACGTCGTAGTCCGTGGCCTCGGGGGCGTAGGCCGTGCTGTGGGGACAGGTGGGGACAGGAGGGGCTTAGGCGCCAGCCAGAGACACCCCGCGCCTCGGGGGCGTAGGCAGTGCTGTGGGGACAGGTGGGAGGCGGGAGGGCTTAGGCGCCAGCCAGAGACACCCCGCGTGGGCCGCCTTGTCCCTGAAGGTTCTCACAGCTGACCCCTGCGTTGCAGCCAAGGCTCAGGCCTCCGCTCCTCTCTGCTGGCCGCCCCCTCCCGTCTGCCATGTGGCTGGAAGCTGCCAGTGGGGACACTCTAAAGCAGGGCCTGATAATGACCCTCTGAGGATCCCTGATGCCTGCTTATGACTCTCAGTCCCTGAGCGTGGTGGCTCAGATGGTAAAGAACCTGCCTGTAATGCCAGAGACCTGGGTTTGATCCCTGGGTTGGGAAGATGCCCTGGAGAAGGGAATGGCAACCCACTCCAGTATTCTTGCCCGGAGAATCCCATGGACAGAGGAGCCTGGTGGGCTACAGTCTATGGGGTCGCAAAGAGTAAGACACAACTGAGCGTGGGGGCACATCAAAATCTTTGGAGGTTTTTTAAAAACAACCTTGTCCAAGAGATTCTGACATCCCCCTTCCCCCTGCACCCTGGGTTCTAGCTTCAAATACTGTTTCCCAAACAGACTTAACTTTTCACTGATCTGTCCTTTTGTCTGTTCTGTTCACTTGACCCAGAACCCAACCAGCCTCTTAGCCCCAACTCAGGTCCCCTCCTCCAAGAAGTCTGCTGGGATTGCCCCACTCAGGGGGCTCTTGCCTGCCTGGGGGATCTGACAGCACTGCCTCCAACACGCCCTGATGCCACACACCCTGAGCTGGGCCTGTGTGAGCAGGCCACCGCTCCCTGCTTGTGCGGCCTCAGGACCAGCTACCTGACCTGTCTGTCTGGGGGAGCACTGGTTGCAAACTGCCTGCTCACAATTCACTTGCTGTCCCCCGGTTGCCAACTGAGATGGGCCTTGTGAGGAGGGAAGGGAGAAGAGAGAAAGCTGGGGGGTGGCAGTGAGGGGACACGTCCACACCCCCCGTAGGTAGGACTGCAGGCGTTCCCCCTTCAGCTGACTGCGGACAGCTGTCTTGGCTAGCCTCAGGGGCACTTCCCTAGCAATCATTAAGGGTTGGGCCCTGAGGCCAGAGGCAGGAGGTGGCCAGTCATGGGGATTAGCTCTCTGTGAGAAGATGTCTGGACACCAGGCGCTGCAGGCTTCTGTCTGCCAGGACGTAAGTCCCTTGGCCTTGTCTGAGGGAGGCTTGGAATTTGTCTCTGTCTGCGCTGGAACAGAACATCCTCCTTCCCTCTGTTCAGCTAAATCCTGCCCTTCTGTTGGGCTCGGCACACCGTGGGAACCCATTAGGATCTGGGTTCTAGGCCCAGCTTGGCCACAAGCCCGCGGTGAGGCTTGGCGCAAGTCCCTTCCCTCGTCTGAGGCCCGCCTGCCGTCTGTGGGCTGGCACCGGTCTGCGGCCATGCTTTCGGCCATCTCCGTGGGCCCTGCCGCTCCAGGGCGCTGGTCCTGCTGCATTTTCTAGGTCCGTATCCCACGCCTAGCCTCCGTGGACGCCTCAGCCCCTGCCAACCGCCCCCTCCTCTGGCCTTTTGCAGCTCCAGCCTACCAACCACCCTTTCCAGCTCTCCTCCACTCCCTGTCGCTTGGGTGTGGGTGAGCAGCTACCTACTCCAGCTAGATCAAAAGAGCCCTCGGACGGAGCCCCAGCGGCCTCCTCCCCAGCCCCCCTGGGGGCCCAGGTGTGGGCACACGGGATGTTCCATGAAGATGGAGTAGCAGTTTGGTTTTGACTCAAGACTCTTCAAAACTCAGCCTCGGTGGACAGCCATGGAGACTGAGCTCCTGTTCTCTGAAGGTGCTGCAGGAAGAGCAGTGCCATGATGCTCTGTCCCCAGGTATGAGACCTGAGTGGGCAGGCCGCTGAGGGGACTCAACGTGGTCCCTGGACCTCTGCCAGCTCTCACACTGTCTGTGGCCGGTCTGTAAGGAGATAAGGAACTTCCACCAACATGTAAATCAGCTACATCACTGATCACACTAGTTCAGCTGATACTTCTTTTTTGAAGCAAGACTCTCTCAATGAAGGAAGTGGTGAATTGAGTGACATTCACTGCAAGCATCCTCATCTTGTTACAGATAGATAACGGTCTGTGGTCGGCTACTCTGAATGGCCGTGAATGAGAGGTTCCATCAGTGAGAAAATGCTGAGATCCCCAAGCACTTCCCACATAGTTGAAAGTGAAAGAAGAGTTCAACTGCTTTAAGAAAGCAAATAATTAAGGTGCTTTCAACATAGAGGGATGTAAACAAAAGAAGTAAGTCAATGTGATCTTTAACTAGTTGTTTTAGCACGGGGAGATGTCCTCAACGCATACATATTTGACCAGACATTCGCTGTCAAACTGAGAAGCAAGCGCTGCGAGAGGCAGAATCACCCAGGTGTAATGAAGAGTCGGCTGTGCTCGCCTCCTGGGCTCAAGTGCTGATGGCCTTCCCCTGTCCCGGGTGCAACACGCGATGGAGGCCTCACTGCCGCCTGTGCCCTTGGCCCCTTCTGGTCAGCCTCCACCTGTCCTCTGTGCAGGCTCCACAGTCCTGCCCTCTGTCCTGATGGCAGCTAGAAGACTTTCCGGGGACCTTCTTATGACGCAGTTCAGATCTGAGGGTTTCAGTTCCTCTCACTGCTCCTCAGTTACTGATGGGGCAACACGGACCCGTTAGGGTTGCTGTGAAGTGGTGTGCTAAATTGCTCAGTCGTGTCTGACTCTGCAACCCCATGGACTGTAGCCCACCAGGCTCCTCTGTCCAAGGGATTCTCCAGGCAAGAATACTGGAGTGAGTTGCCATTTCCTTCTCCAGGGGATCTTCCCCACCCAGGGATAGAACCCTTATATCTTATGTCTCCTGCATTGGCAGGCAGGTTCTTTATCACTAGTGGGTGTGAAGATGAAATGTCATCAAGTTCCTTGCAGGGTGATGTATACATAAAAGCTGGATCTCCCCATTCCCTTCCCCACCTGAAACCCTGGGGGCAGACAAGGCCCACCAATGAGAAGGCCAGGGTAGTGCAGCCTGCAGGCAGGTTCTGGGTGACTCCCAGCGACTGTCCACACTTCATCTCCTTACCTGGCCAGGCACTTCTCCTCCGCAGCACAGCGCAGGGAGTACAGGTGGGCTCTCTGGACGTAAGTGGACGCTTGCACGTAGTTGGGGTCTGGGACCAAGTCAGGGAGACCTGGAGTGAGGAGTGGGAAGGAGAGACAGGAGGGAGCAATAGCTTGGCATTGAGGAGGGTCAGGGTTAAATTTAAAGCCCAGAGACCTCCCCAACGCCAAATTTCCTTGGTCGTTCTCAGTTCTCTACACTGGCTGTCACCTCCTCTTGGAAGCCTCCCAATATGTGTGTAAGCAAGGTGTGTGACATGAATCATTTTCTCTAGGCTCGGGTGTGGGGTCAGGGAGGTCACGGAGTAGGGGCTAACCTCTGGAACTCCATGCTGTGGGGATCACTGAGCCTCCTGGGAGACTTCGGGGGTGATTTGGAGAACCGGAGAAGACAAAAGAGTGTTCTCCGCAGGGGGCATAGCATGAACAAGGGCCTGGGGGCAGGACCGAGTGAACCAAGCAATTTCCTGACACAGACACTCCTGTTGGTATCCTTATTTCCCAGGGCACCAGCCCCCAGACACTCTCTGCTCGTCTCTCCCCTGCAGCTGGCATTCTTCGTGAACAGCCAAGAGCGAGCCCTAGGCTTCCAGCCCTCAGCGGGTACCAGAGGCTCCTGGGCAGAGCCAGGTGAATGGCGGTTGGCAGAAGTGAGGGTGGCCAGGAAGGGATGGGCTCACAAGAAAACACGTCCCTGGAGCAGGCTGCTGACAGGGCAGGATTCTTGGCTTGGGCACCCAGCCCGCCTTGCTCAGGATTCCTTTCATCCTGTCATTGGCCCCCAGAGTGGACCACACCTTCCCGTCTGCAGCCTTTGGCCTCCAGTCTGAGGAGGGCCTGGGGCTCAGTGCCCAGGGGAAGTCTGGAGTCTGGTCCAGTCCCTGGATCACTTGTTCCTCCAGTCAGGCTGCAGCCAAGGGTCTGTCCACTCTGCTCCCCATCCTGTACATAACTTCATCCCAGTGAGTTATTAGGACTAAGCAGAAGCCGAACTCAGGTGTCCAGACCCTGCTGCTGCTGCTGCTGCTAAGTCACTTCAGTCGTGTCCGACTCTGTGTGACCCCATAGACGGAAGCTCACCAGGCTCCCCCGCCCCTGGGATTCTCCAGGCAAGAACACTGGAGTGGGTTGCCATTTCCTTCTCCAATGCATGAAAGTGAAAACTGAAGTGAAGTCGCTCAGTCGTGTCCGACTCTTAGCGACCCCATGGACTGGAGCCTACCAGGCTCCTTCATCCATGGGATTTTCTAGGCAAAAGTACTGGGGTGAGGTGCCATTGCCTTCCCCGGTCCAGACCCTAGCCACCCGGAATAAAGAAGGAAAGATCTTGATGTTGGGTGTGTGGAAGGGGTAGTGTGGGAGGTGGGCAAGCAGCCTGCAGAGCCTCCAGAGCCCTGGGCTCCATCCCAGCTCAGCCACCAGCTTAAAGGGGAGTGGGCTTGGGTCTCCATGTCCCCTCCTCTCTCATGCTGCTGGGCTTCTGGCAGATAAATGATAAAATGAAGCTGTAAGCTCTTCTTAGCTTCTTTCAAGCCCTCTGTTTTTTGGGGGGCAGGCACAGTGAGGGGGCTTGAGTCATACGGACAGGCTTCTAGCTTCTTCTTCCTGCCGCCAGAACCCTCTTGTCAGCTTGTAGGTCCAGAAGACGAGACAGAAGAGGGGGACTCTGGCTTCTGAGCCTTTCCCAGAGGTTTCTGCCTGCCTGTCGCCCCTCACAAATACATCTCTGGGGCTCCCAGACCTCACCCCTGCCTGCCTGCGGCCCAGGCCTCAGGCGGGAGCAGCCAATGTGATCTCACCTGCTTGGAATGAAGAGGAAGCACGGAGCACAAGGGTGGGTGAGGATGAGGTGGCTCCTGGCTGATGGGGGCTGTCTTGGCCAGCCTCGGCCCCGCTACTCAAGCCCCTAGGAATGCTTGCAGTCATTTCCCCAGGGAGTGTCAGGCCCTGAAAGCAAGGGCCACCTCCGAATCAAGCTGTTTCTCACTCTCTGGTCCACAGAAGCTTGTGGGTGGGGGAGAGGGGGGTGAATGGCCAGGAATGGCTCCCTTCCCATTATCAAAGAGCCTTTCCCTCAGCAACATGTGGTGGTGGGTCAGCTGGGCCTAAAGCGGCATGAGACCCACATTTGGCACCAGGCAGCCTGCCACCCCCACTCCAGGCCCGGTTTCAATAAACACTGTACAGATGACTCTACAAGGCTTTCTGGCCCGACCCTTCCTCTCAGTCCAGAGAAGCTGAAAGAGCCAGCTAAGAGGTTGGGGGTACTCAGGGTTGCTGCACTCCTGGCCTCTGACTGCATCTTGACTCTGATCACATACTGAATTCTGATCCTGGCCACACACTGAACCTTGCTCCTGGTCCTGCTGCTGCTGCTAAGTCACTTCAGTCATGTCCGACTGTGTGTGACCCCATAGATGACAGCCCACCAGGCTCCCCCGTCCATGGGATTCTCCAGGCAAGAACAATGGAGTGGGCTGCCATTTCCTTCTCCAATTCGTGAGAGTGAAAAGTGAAAGTGAAGTCA
This sequence comes from Tragelaphus eurycerus, assembly GCA_935064755.1. Classification (NCBI taxonomy): domain Eukaryota; kingdom Metazoa; phylum Chordata; class Mammalia; order Artiodactyla; family Bovidae; genus Tragelaphus; species Tragelaphus eurycerus. Next base: position 4,670,596 of record CAKXYN010000120.1, on the reverse strand, counting down.
CTCAGTTGTGTCTGACTAGGCTGAGCCAAAGATGACCATTTTCCTCTTACTGTTGAGGAACCTCAGGTTCAGGCAGGTGCCTCCTGCTCCAAGAAGGCTTCTCTGATTGGCAGTGACATTCCAAGATGCTCACACTTCTGCCTCACTACTAGATTTCATAATAGTTACCTGTGTCTGCTCCCCTCCAGTCTGTACTCCGAGGGCAGGGCTCAGGCCCCACTCACCCCCTCAGCATGCATGCTTCAGGGCTGACTGACTGTTAAGCTCTCAGTCACTGTCAGGCAAGCTTCTTTACTGATCAGTGGCTTCACACTTTACTGTTCCACTCATCCACAAGTGTGCTTGCTCCTCAGCGTGTCTCCCTCAGGAAACCACGGCACACAGTGGTGCTGGAGGGAAGGAGGCTCAGAGACGGCAATGAATTTGCCCACAGTCACACAGCAAGTCAAGGAAGCCCGAGGAAGAGCTTCCAGGTCCCAGCCTCTCCTTCTAGGACTTTACGTGTTATTTCTTCTTTTTATAAAGATGATTTTTTTAAAGTTATAATTTACAGAGTCAAATGCATAGATTTTAGGCATACAGTTTGATAAGCTTTGACAAATGTATACAGGGTGTTAGAGCCACCACAATCATGCTATGGTCTGTTTCCATCATCCCTGAAAGTTCCTCCCTGGCCCTTCTCAGTAAATCCTCCCTCCCTCCTCCCCAGGTAACCACGGATCTGCTTTTAATCACTTTAGATTGGTTATGCCTTTTCTAGAACTTAAATGGAATCACCCTGATCATTATGTTCTTTGTTCTGCATCTCTGACCAACACGGGGGTCCTGTGACTCCCCACCTTCACTGCCGTTGGGGAAGCTACTGGAAAAGACAGAGTCTAGGCTGGGTCCCCTCAACCCCCCTTAAAATCCCCCACTGAGGTCTCTGGGAACAGCAGGCCCCCTCCCTCAGCTGGTATGTTTTCCCAGGGAGGAACAATGCCTCCTTCTCTGCTGCTTTCCCAGGAGGCATTCCATCAGCAGCCAGGCCTGCAGGCTTGGGCTTCAGCCTCTCCACAGGGGCCTGGGTGTGTGGGTGGGCTGTGTGATGTTGGAAGGGGGCTGAGGGAAGGCTTGAGTGGGCACTTGTGGATGTAGGGGTAGAGGTACCGGTTTGTTACCTCTGGCTTGTAGAGGTACATCCAGGCCCTTCAGACAGAGTGGCCAATGTTGGTTAAAGTTCAGTTCCAACAAGACCTGTGCTCACCTCTCTTCCCTACCATCCCAAGAAATGTGCATTTTAAAAGGAAGATCCTGGTCATCAGGTCATCAGAAGGCAGGGAGAACCATCAGTCACGGGATGTAATTTTGTCGGGGGGTCGGGGCTGGGATCTCTTATGCAGAATGTACGTAGTCAGCCAGCTTGTGGACCTCGCACTGGAGACATTATAAAGTAGTGTAGTGGGAAGTTTTTCTGGAGACACTTGTTTTTATAAATGCAGAGAACTTTTATAAACTTTTATAAATGCAGAGAAATGAATTCTCATTTCAGAGCAACCATTATCACTGGTTTGTGCAAGGCCATTCTCATAATTACATTTTTTTAACCTTCATCCTTACCCTGACCCTTAGACATGTCTTTGAACATCTGTGTCTCTGTATAAAATTGGGTGTGTATCCATGAGGTATATGAATGATATTGTCTTATGGGTCTCATTCCATTTCTTGACTTCCGGTCAATATTAACTTTTAAGATATGTCAAGTTCATTGCTTGTCATTGCGAGTACGATTCCACAGTTTATACCCTCCATGCCCGATCTAGCCAGTCTCCTGGAGATGGGGTTGACCCCTCAAAGGCTGGGCGATGGGCGTGCTCAGGCTACCCAGGGAGGCCTGGTCACCTTCAGCGGCCTGCCGTCCTTGCCCAGCAGGTAGGCAGGAGCCTGGCTTCTTACCCTTCTGTCACAGGCCTTCTGCGAGGCCCTGGGTGGGTCTGGCCCCTGTCTTCGCCTCACTGCTTCCATTAACACGGACTGAGGGCTGGGAGCCTGGGGCTGACCCCCTGTGAACACTCTTCCCCAGAGACAGTGTGCTGGCCACACGGGGTCAGGCTGCACAGTCTGGACTAGGGTTGGGAGGACACTGAGACAGACAGCGAGGGCCCTGGGGATGACTGAAGCTAGGCTGCTCAGCTGGGGAGGGGCAGGTGTGAGTGAACCAGGTGCCAAGGCCCTTCTGCAGGTAGCCTCTGGTCTGGAGGAAGTCTCTCGGCCTTGGGGGCCCTGTTGGACCGTCCAGGGCTGGGAGGACACGGAGTGGGGGCCAGGCGCCAGCACTCAGCATTCCTGCTCTGCCTCTGGGGCTTCCTCTCAGTGGGACCCAGGGCCCCTGCACACTGCCTCTTGGGGGTCTGATGTCCTCCCGCCTCACCTGGGCTGGGCCTGGAGCTGCCAGCTGGCCCCCATACCAGCCTGTGGAAGGCTGAGGACCATCTTCCCACTCCCGGGCACGACACAGCTGGGATCTTCTGGTGGGAGAGAGTCCAGCAGGCGGTATCTGCCATCTCGCCCTGCGCCTCGTGTTCCAGGTCCCGGCCCTTCTTTAGGCTCAGTTTCCCCATGTGGATGGCGGGGAGATTAGAGTAACCGTCCCTTGAGAGCAGGTTTGATGGCTCCATAAACACTTGGAGATTAAAATATTTTTCAGGAGCTATTCAGGCCATTCCCCAGCTTTGGGCAAGAGCCCAGGACCTCTCACAACCTCTGCAGACGATACTCTAGCTGCCAGGAAATTCTCCCACCGTCTGACCTAAATCCTTCCTGCTTTAGAAGGAATCTGTTCCCTCCTGCTCAGCGGTTCCTGGCAGCCACCCAGAGCGGAGGGTCTGAGGTTACATTCCCTCCGTGTGCCTACACCTCACCTGTTTTCCTCTTGGCTTCCTCTTTCCTGTGAGTTCCATAAACCTCGTCTCCTTTGAAATCCTTCTCCCCAGCCTCCTGCTCACACGAAGCAGCTGAAGGCAAATAGAATGCCAAAGAGCCCTAATCTCTTGAGCCTGGAGCTGGAGGATAAACAATGTCCAGCAGGAACCGGTCAGTGGGTTGTGAAATATGTAGAGAGAGGGATGTTTTGGCCTGAGTGGCCTGACTCCAGAGCAGCCCCTCGGTGGGGAGAGCAGGAAGCTCAGAGAGCATGGCCTGGAATAAGGATGGGCCGGGAGGGCCTCAAGGGCGGGAGCTGGCAGCTCTGGGTCCTAGGAAATGATCGTCTAATAATCAGGACATTAAACTGTCGGTGCCCCACTTGGGTGACCAGCAGGCAGGCAAGGTTCTGCAGGACCCACTGTGGCCCACCGTGAAGGGCAATACAGTCCAGGCAAAGGAGCTTAGGATGTTCACTGAGCCTAGCTCAGAACCTTTGGAGGCTCCCCCTCACCTACAGACTGCTGCCCCACCAGACTGGGAGAGGCAGTCCAAGGGCAGCGATGGCCTCACTACTCTGGGTGACAGTTGCAGACTCAGAGGAGGGCAAGTGTGTTTGTTCAATTGAGCAAACCACCCAGAAGTAGCCAGGGTGGAAGTGGAGGAGGCCGCCAGAGAGGTGAGCTACCTCTGCCTTCTGCCGCCTCCTCACACCCCTCCATCACTCACACTCTTCCCAGTGTGAGCACGCCCACCCACCCCACCCATGGGCCCCCTCTTGCAGGCCCTGCCTAGTGCCCTGCCCCTACCTCTAGAAGGCTCTGCAGATCCCGTGGTCCCCTGGGTTCCCTTGCTGCCCCTCAGACCCTTCTCAGTGACCTAAACTTTTTATCTTTCTTACAAAACTGCCCATCTCAGCTTATGGTGACTTCACCCTTTCAGCTGCACAGGACATAGCCCTTTCCTATCATGCCTGACCCCTCTCTTTCTCTTACACCCCACATCCAATTCATCAGGAAAAGCTCATCAGCTCTATCTCCAAAATATATCCTGAAACTGACTGCCCCCCACCTCATTGTTATCCCCTGGCCCGGCTGCTGATATCTCAGCCTCGATCTCTGTACCAGCCTCCTCTCAGACTCCCCTGTCTGCCTCCACACAGTCCATTCCCAGGATAGCAGAGAGAGACCCGGCTTAAATGTCACTGTAGTGGCTCCCCCTGGAGAAGGCAATGGCACCCCACTCCAGTACTCTTGCCTGGAAAATCCCGTGGACGGAGGAGCCTGGTAGGGTCCGTGGGGTCGCTAAGAGTCAGGCACGACTGAGTGACTTCACTTTCACTTTTCACTTTCATGCATTGGAGAAGGAAATGGCAAGTCACTCCAGTGTTCTTGCCTGGAGAATCCCAGGGATGGGGGAGCCTGGTGGGCTGCCGTCTATGGGGCTGCACCGAGTCGGACACGACCGAAGCGACATAGCAGCAGCAGCGGCTCCCCCATGAGTGGAGAGTCAAAGTCCTCACAGTAGCCTACAGGACCTCCATGGTCTGGACCCCGTTACCTCTCTGACCTGTCTCCTGTAAGGCCCCCACACCGGTGCCGTGCTGCTCCAACCACGCTGGAACACACCTGAAAGCTCAGGGAGTTAATTCCTGCCCCAGGGCCTTTGCACTGGCGGGCTCTTCTGTCTGGAAAGCTCAGGGAGTTAATTCCTGCCCCAGGGCCTTTGCACTGGTGGGCTCTTCTGTCTGGAAAGCTCAGGAGAGTTAATTCCTGCCCCAGGGCCTTTGCACTGGCGGGCTCTTCTGTCTGGAAAGCTGTACTGGCAGCTGCTTGGATCACTTACTCGACTCTTTGTTCAAGTCGCCGTCAGGAAGCCCACCCTGACACCCCTGCAAGCTCTCCCAACACGTCAGAGCTCCCTGACTTCTCTCTGCTTTCTCCACAGTCCTTACCACCTTCTATTATTTACTTATCATGTTCACTCATGAAGATACAAGATCTACAAGGACAGGGATTTTGTCTCTTTTCTTAAACTCATGAATACCCAGCGCTAGACTAGCACAGAGAAAGGCACTCCATGAATATTTGTGGAATGGGCTGCATTTCCTCATGAGATGATACCTGCTCTCCTCAGCCAGCCTTCTGTGGTCTGGCCTTAACCTGGCCTTCCAGATTTCTTAACCCCAAGGAGCAGGAGGCAGCTCCTAGCACAAGTGACCTTTTCTGCCACTGACCTCTGACCCCATAGTGCCCTTGCCCTGGAATTCCTTGCTATGCAGGCACGCACACACACAGACCCCTCATCGGGGTACAGTCTTGAGGTCCCAAGGCCTATCTTGTTAGCCCTCCTCTGCCACCGCCTGGTGCCCCTCCCTCTTCCCTCTTCTACCACCTGTCTGCCGCCACCCCGCTGTGGCCCAGGTCTGTGCACAGCGTGTTCTGAGAGCTGGCGAGTTGGCAAGAGAAGGAAGTGGACCTGGACCATGGCATCCTGCCTGCCGGGGCTAAGGCCCCGGTGAGAACAGGGATGGGTTCAGGGTGCCCCTGAGTTCCCTGTACCCCAGCTCGGGGCCTGGCACCTGCATGCCCTCAGCGAGCCTGAGGACAAACACTGGCACCCCACAAAGGGTCTGCTGGCACTGCTTATGGGAGCACAGCCTTCGTTATCACGTAGAGGCTCGGACTGACTCCAAAAGCCCTTTCTTTTCAGAAAGGATTAGCTTTGGGGCTGGAAAACCATGGTTCCCATAGGTCCACGACAGGGAGGAAGGGCGGTTTGTCTCCTGAGACTCGGGTGGCTGACGCTCCTCAGGCCTCGACTTCCCTCTCTGGGCACCTTCCTGCTCTGGTGTCCTGATGCCCTCGCTCCATGTTCAGGTGATGCTGAGATGCCCGGTTTCTGGGTGCCCGTCAGTAAGGGGGAGCGGGACCCAGGTGCAGCCTGGCCCTGCACTCCCGAACCCAGACAGCAAGGCCCTCTGGCTCCAGCCGCCTGTGGGGAGAAGACTGTTAGGTTGGGGCAGGGGAGGGATGGGAGCAGCCTCTCCTTCCGGCCTCCCTCCCTCCGAGCGGGCTGCTGCTCCGCAGGAATGCCGGGCACAGAATTAGAAGCAGGTGTGGGCTGCTGGGGCCGGCCACCGGCTCCTCCCCCGCCCTTCCTCTCCTGCCTTTCCAGCCACTGCCCTGGGGAGTTTTCCATGTGTTCTTGGCTTGGACAGGAGTGGCGTGGACTTGGGCTGGGACTCCTGGGGAGAAGTGCCCCTTCGGAGGTGAAATGCCCCTTCGGAGGTGAGAGGGCATTGAGATGGGGGCACCTAGAGTGGGAGAGAGGAGGAGAGGGGGTGAAAGGCCAGAACACCAACCCCCTGCCCCAGCCAAGTGCGGCAGTAGACTGGTACCTGTAAGGCCTGAAGCGCCTTGCTGGGCCACCACCCCAACAAGCTCTGTGAGGCCTGCGAACTCAAGGCAAAAAAATCCAACGTTTTGTGTCTTTATGGGGTTTAGATCTGAGAGAAACAATGAAGGTGGAGACATACCCTTCCTTGAGGGGCAGGAGCAGAAGGGGAGGTTGAAGTTTGGTGAGGGGAGTCAGCCTGGATCTGAGCTTGGCTGCTGATGAATTCTGGGACCCTGGATGAGTTACCGAACTTCTCTAGCCTCAGCTGCCTCCTTTGTAAAGTGGGGGTGATAAAACCTCACAAGCTTGCCGGGAGGACTAAAGGAGGAAACAAAAATAAAACGCTTGGCATAGTGTCTGGGGCACACTGTGGGTGCTCAGCCGCTTCATTCGTGTCTGACTTTTTTGTGACCCCATGGACTGTAGCCCGCCAGGCTCCTCTGTGCATGGGATTCTCCAGGCAAGAATACTGGAGTGGGTTGCCATGCCCTCTTCCAGGGGATATTCCCGACCCAGGGATCAAACCTGGGTCTCTTGCATTGCAGGAGGATTCTTTATTGTCCTAGCCACCAGGGAAGTCCTTGATATACATTAAGGGTTCAGTAATATCAGTTACAATTATAATTATTTAAAACAGGAGCTGTCTCTTCCTGCAGGGATAGTCCAGTTTGAGAGCAGGGGGAGAGGATGTGGCCCTCAACTGGCAGATATAAGAGGAGACAGGAAGTCTGCCTGCAAGGAGGCTGTCCCCGACACAGCTTGTTTGTTCCGACACCAGTGACCTCCGATTGCCAAACAGGGGAGCAGCAAGAGGACCCAGGCCCCTCTGTCTCCATAGCTGTCTGACCCTTTACCCCAACTTCCTCGGCCTGAGACTCCATTTCTTTCTAAAGGAGCAACTTGGGACAACTTCAGGAAGGAGTGCTGAGCTGTGATTCTGCCTCCACCAGTCACCAGTTAAAGCAGTCAGGGGCAAGTTGCTTAACCTCTGAGGGCCTGAGTTTCCTCATCTGCAAAATGGGAGTAACAGTAACAACAGGGTTGTTATGAGGATTGTATGTGTGCTTAGTCGTGTCCTACTCTTTGCAACCCCGTGGACTGTAGCCCGCCAGCCTCCTCTGTCCACGGAATGCTCCAGGCGAGAATACTGGAGTGAGTTGCCATTTCCTACACCAGGGGATCTTCCTGACCCAGGGATCGAACCCACGTCTCTTACGTCTCCTGCACTGGCAGGTGGATTCTTTACTACTAGTGCCACCTGGGAAGCCCGTTATGAGGATTAAACGACTCTAACTGTAAATTTCCAAGAACAGTGGCAGGTGCTGTCCATGTGCTTGTTAAATATTCTGGAGTCTGGAGTGGAAATGATAGGGCTTCATGCTAACACCACACTGGGAAGGTGTTCTTTGCTTCTAAATCTGTGCACATTCTGTTTCATCTCACTTTGTCACAACCAGTGTTCACTGCCCAGAACACAGTAGGAGTCAAGTATCTGCTAAATGACCAAATGGATGTGAGAGGTAAGCCTCAATACATGAAGATTTAGGGAAAAAAAATAATGCGTGGGGGTTAAGAACCCACGGATGGGGAGTCATACAGATTCAAATTCTGGTTTCACTACTAACAGGTCATGTGACAATCAGCAAGTGAACCCACCACCTCTATGAAATGGGATGGATTATCAGCATCTGGCTGGTGGGGTTGCTATGGGAATAATGAGAGATGATGTATAAATATAAAGTGTCCAACATATGCTAGTAGAATTATTCCCCCTGGATGTGGCTGGGGGAACTGGGGCCTGGCTCACAGGTGGCTTGAGGGTGGGGTCCCCTCAGAGTCATGAGGACATGACAGGCTCAGTGTGAAATCTTGGCTCCGCCGCATCCAGTTGTGAGACCTCCCCGGGTCTCAATTTTCTCATCTGTACCACTGGCCTGTAATCCCCACCTCTCTAGGAAGCTGTGGGGTGAATGAAATTGCACATTGAGGCCACTAAACTCAGCAGGTGCTCCTCTGCAAATGGTTGGAGTTGTGATCATCATTCCTGCCTCGGGGCTCTGACTCCGGATGCTTGCTGGGTGGAGGCCTGCTCTGTCTGCCCTTGCATCTCCTTCAAGCCTTGTGGAGGTGGGTGCGTGACCTGAGTCAGGAAGGCAGGTCCTGGTGGGGAGAAGGGCAGGCAGCAGGGGGTGCAGCAGGGAGCCTAGGCTGCTCTCGGGGACTAAGGGGTCCCATCTGGACTCTTGGGCGCAGGAGGCTGGATGGAGAGGAGCGGACCCTAGAAACACCTATGCCTGGACCGTCCCTGGGGGCTGTGGAGGCCTGAGAGACGGAGGAGGAGGGGACAGGAGGAGGTGCCTCAGGTTCTGGAGCAATAGGCTAAGGCATTTGCGATTTTGTCCTGAAGGCCTTGGGAGCCCCAGAACCTCATTGAGCAGGAGAGAAATGTGGTCAGCAATGCAAGGGTGTAGGACGTCTTCCTCACACGTAGGACGGACTGGAAGAAACCAGGGAGGAGGCAGTCACAGCTCCAACTGGCTGTGTGAGGATAGAGCTGGAGGAACCATGCCAGGCAGGACTGGCACAGCCATCAGAAGTGCCCTGGGAGGATGTCCTCCAACTGGCCGTCCTCCCAGGGCGGCTGCTCCACCTTATTTTCACAGGGTGGCCAGAACCAGTGAAACAGGCCAGGGGTGTAAGGGGGAGCCCTGGGAGAAGAGGCATAGTTTTCCAGGGCTTGGAGTCATCTTAGTCCGCACAAATATCAGCAGATCAGAGGAGCTGAGGCTGTGGGGAGGCAGGAACAGGGACAAGGAGGCTAGGAGGAGACAGCCTGGCCATGGGAGAGGGAGGGGCACAGCTCAGGGGTCTCAGCAGGGCCTGGTAAGCAGGCCCATCCCCAGGCCTCTGCCTGGATTTGCTGGGACAGTCAGGCCAGGTATGTGATCTAGGCCCCTGTTTCCTTGCCTTCCGTGCAGTTACATGTTTCAGAGACAACGGTATTGCAGGAACCCTTGGGCCCCCTCTCCAGGGTGGGAGGGAAGCGGGTACAGGCACCAGAGGAAGAAACCAGGCTCCGGACAGGCTCTTGGAAACCGCCCAAACGTGGAGGCCGTGGGCGGTGCGCACATGTGTTTGGTATTGTGAGGACATGTCCACGCCCGTACACGTGCGGGCTGCCAGGGCTCAGCCTCAGACCCCTGGGTGTGCGGCCAGGAGGAATGAGGTCAGCCTCGGAGAATCCGCCCTGGACTCCCACACCAGGCCTGGGGGTCTGATCTCAAGCACAAAGCTTGGCCTTCCCCGAGCTGGGATTTTCCATGGTCCCAGCCTAGCAGAGTGGGAAGGGGAACAAATGATGAGGGAGAAGGTACTGCTCCCTCTTTGGCCTCTCTGTGAGCCCGGATTTTGCCTGCATCCCCCACCCACACACCATCCCCTTCAGGATTAGGGAAGGGGCACCTGGAGGGTGCTGACAACTTGTAGCAATACTTGGGTACCTACTCCTAGAAGTCCTCCCTGGTTCCTAGTCCCTGACTGGGGGGCCCCTCCTCTGGCTCCCCTACACCACCACTCTCTCCCCACCTGCCCAATGCCTGCCTGATCACAGCCCTGAGATGCCCCCTCCTCTATGCCTCCCTCAGGGCAGGGCCTGGATTCAGCTTGGCATCTCCTTCAGGGCAGAAATGTCTTTAATCTCAAATGAACACGGGATCAGGGGCAATGGCCAGAGGCCCTCCTGAGCACCAAGCACCTCCACTCCAGACACAGCCTTGCCCTGGTCAGTCTCCCTCTGAACCTTAAGATCTGACAGGCCACAGAAGGGCCTTAGAAAAAGCCACTGGCTCTGGGCACAGATGATGAGTCCAAGGCCTGGCTCTGCCAGAACTGCTATTTGAGGCCTGGGTTTTCTCCTCTGCCCAGAGGTGGAGCGCTTCTGGCTGAGCCCCACTCCGCAGTCTTGCATTCGAAGAAAATTCACCACAACATTTTAGCCTATAGATAAAACGTGCTCTCCTCCATGGAGCTCTAGCAGGGGCTGATGCAGAGTGGTACCACACACCACTGCAGGGCTGCTGCGAGTCCTGCTGAGGATCAGATGCAGGTGAGGCCGGAAATCCTTCATCACATCATAGAAGGGCCCTCCCTCTAGCTCCTGTCTTGAGCACCTGCAGGTTCTCAAAGTGGGATTCAGCATCCCAAGTTGAAGGCTATGCTTTGAATGTGAGGGAGAGCTGGAGCTAAGTCGCTTTAGTCATGTCTGACTCTCTGCGACACTATGGACTGTAGCTCACCAGGCTCTGTGTCCGTGGGATTCTCCAGGCAAGAATACTGGAGTGGGTTGCCATGCCCTCCTCCAGGGGACCTTTCCGACCCAAGGATTGAACCCACATCTCTTACGTCTCCTGCAGTGGCAGGCAGGTTCTTTACCACTAGCACCACCTGGGAAGCCCTTGAATGTGCGGGAGTGAGTACTACCATTGGGGACACTTCCCTCCCCTAGCCTTGGGCTCCAGCAGCCCATAGAGAGACAAGAGTCCCCACTCCTGCAACCCAGCAGCAGCCTCTCACCCAAGGTCAGTATGGCTGGAGACAAGGATGCATCCCCATGTGGACAGAGGCAGAGGAACCAAGGCTGGAGGTGCAGTATCTGTGCCCCTGAGCCCCTCAGTGCTTAGCCCTCACCTGGTGGGCCTGGCACAGCCACCCTGGTGTGGAGCAGAGAAGCAGGAGTAAAGAATCAGGAATATTAATTGCAACGTGAAAGAGGCAAGGCTGACGTGGAATGCACACACATTGGGGTCTGAATGGAAAACCTTGACCAGAGCTGACTGCGGACTTGCAGAGACAGAAGCAGGAACGGGGATTCTAGGAGGGCAGAGGTTAGGTCAATGGCTGTTCAGCCCTGGCCAGACCACTCGTGGGCCCTTGCCAAGGTAGCCTGCCTTAGAACAGCATGTGTGGAGCTGCTCATCTGAAGAAGGAAGGCCGCCCCTTCCACTGTGCAGATAGCTTTCCCGAGACTAGGTCATATCTTCAACCTCCCCCGGCCTCATCCCTGTCCACAATTGCCTCCAGGGACTCTTCCCAGCCTGGGGTGCAAAACTTAAGAGGGCATCTAAGATCTCAGTAACTAAGGGAAGTAATATTTGAGGCAATAGTTTAAAAAATCAGCAGTACTGCAAAAAAAGAAATCTGATGAAGAAAATATCAAAATTTCATATAAAGACAGATTGCTATTGCTAATTTTCAGTTTTTCCCTGGCTTGAATACAGTTTGGCACGGCACCATTACTGATTCTATTTCAAAATTTGATATTTTGTTCATCTTTTTTTGGCATGACTTTTGATCTAAAAATGCACTGAAATATTACTTAAGTAGATTACTAAGTTTTCTGGCGCCCAGGCCAGTGCCTCACTTGCCTCTCTAGTCCGGGCCTGGCAGTGTCCAGTGAAGGAACCCAGGGAGGTCCAATCTGCTCTCCTGTCAGGCCAGACCCTCTCTTCTAACCTCTTGTTCATTCACGCCAAGCCCACCTATGCCCAGTGACTGGGAACTTGTCACACCTCCGGAGGTGTCCCCAAGGCCTTTCTAACCGGGATGCTCCGTGTTTCATCCTGTGACGCTGGCAGAGGGGCACCTCCAAGAGGGGAGGACGTGCCCCAGTGGGAACGAGGGAAAGGCGGGGTGAGGGGCTCCTTTATGTGTCCTCAGATGACCCAAGCGTCTCTTTCCAAAGCCTGTCCAGCCCCTCCATCCCCTATCCCCCAGGTCAAAGCCTTGGCCTGCCTGGCCAAATCCTGGCGCCATGGGGATGTGTGGACGGTGGCAAAGGCCTGGGAAGCACTGGGGCTGCCGATGGGGGCCAGGGTGGGGGTCCTGACTTAGCAGGCGGGGAGGCCTTCTGTAAAGGATGGACGAAGCCCCGGGCGCCGGGACGGACTCACCTCGACCGTTCTGGTTGGGCCGGTACACGCTGCCCACGCTCAGGCGGCCCTGCTGCACGCCGTTGCGCTCGGAGCCCGGCGGGGGCGCGTCGGAGCTGCGCACCGGCAGGTAGGGAGGCTCCAGCACGCGGAAGGGGGGCTGCGGCTCCACGACCCGCGGCGGGCTGTAGGCCTCAGGCGGCATGTTGCCGTAGGGTGGGTACCAGCCGAGGCGGGGGTCGCCGCCGCCGCCGCCGTACGTGCCGCCGCCCCCGCCGCCGTTGGGCTGCGCGGCGTCGGGGCCCGGGTCGGGGTAGGCCGGCTCGAGGCCCGCGGTGCCCTCGTGGTACAGGCTGTGCGAGTAGCGCCGGTCCAGGCCGTCGGCGGGCTGCGGCGCGTACGGCCTCTCCGGGGCGGCCGGATAGAAGCCCTGCGGCGGGTACTCGGGCTGCTCCTCGCCGCCGCCACCTCCATACTCCTCGTAGCGCGCCCGCGGCTGGAAGGGGTAGACGACCCCCGCCGAGGCCACGGCCGCCGCGCCCAGGCCACCGCCCGCGCTGCGGTAGTACACGTAGCCCTGGTCGTAGGTCCGGGTCGCGGGGTCGTACGTCTCGTACTGGCTGACGAAGGGCGCCTGCGGGTAGGGGAACTGCTGCTGCGGGAAGGAGGACGGCTGGCGGTAGGTGCTGGCGAAGGCAGAGGCAGAGGCCGAGACCGAGGAGGCGGAGCCCCCGTGCCGTTGCTGGGAGACGGAGGTGCGGGCCCGGGCCATGCCCGTGCTGTCCCCGACGGCCACCTCGCGCCAGTTGTCGGGCACCTGGCCGAAGCCGAAGGGGTGCCGTGCCTGGCCGCGCACTGTGTCCGAGCCGACGCGCCCGGGCAGGGGCAGGGACGGGGCCTGCCGACGCCGGAGGCCCCCCTGGCTGCGCCGCGGAGGGGCCTGGGGTGCGCCCGCCAGCAGCACCCGGGAATTAGCCTCGGCGCCCTGAGGCCCCGGCGGCACGTACTCCGCGCCCGAGTTGAGCAGGCTGTACACCTGCCCGTTGTTCTCCCACTGGATCAGCTGCCGCCAGCGTCCCGGGTCCGAGCCCTGCCCTGGTGGCGCCTGCTGCCCTTGCACCAGGACGCAGACGCAGGCGCCCCACACCAGCTGCCAGCCGGTTAGGGCCAGAGCCATGGTGGCCCCTCTCTGGAGGCCCGGTGGACCGAGAGGCTCTCAGGAGTGGCCCCCCGTGCGTGCTTCTCTTCCCACGGCCTCGAGGACAGGACGGCTCCTTGCCCGCCCCAGCTCTAGCTTTGTCCATCCTGGCCTTGTCCCGAGCGGGACGGCTCCTCCGATGACAGCATTTCGAGGCCAAGGGGGTCAGGGTAGGGCAGGGGCGGTGCCCAGGGCTGCACGAGGCTCTCTGTAGGGCACCGGGCAGGCAGGGCCGCCTGGGGGCCTTACATGGCCAGCCCGGCTGTGGCTGGCCGCCCTGGGCTGGCGCTTTCCCACTCTGAATGAATAAGCAACAGGCTGGGAGCTTCGGGAGGCTTTTCGGGCAGCCTGGTCCGCCTGCTGGGGCCTCCTCCGCGGGGCCCTATGGCCCGCCGGGTTTTAGCTATGTGGTCTGTCCCACAGCTGCTGCGCTCGCTCCCTCAGTCCCTGGAGCTCCCAGCCAAGCCGCAGACCTGCCTCTGAGCGAGGCAATGAAATAGGGAGTAGGAAGGAGGGCTCTGGTCTGGTGAGTGGGGTCCTGGCAGGCATAACAGGGCAGAGGTGTCAGCACCACTCTGGCCGTTTCTTTTTGCTTTGGACCCAGCATCCTGGTTTCTTATCTAGGCTTTAATGAGCCCCTGACTCCTCTCCACTCCAGCCTCTGCCCAGGACACCTGGGCTGCTAGTCTCCAAAGCAGTACTGAGACGTCCTCTTTGTTGGTGGGCCTTCTAGGGGGATATGCTGAATCCCACCCTCCTGTGGGGAGAGGCTGAGCCACTCTAATTCAGGTCATCAGGTGCATCTTCCTTCACTGGGCCTGAGCACAAAGAAGATGGAGCTTCAGCCTTTTCCCTCTGGTCTGTGGAATGGAAGTTTGTCTTCCTGCTGTACAGAACTTGTGAAAACATGCGAGAAATCAATTTCCTGCCCGTCATGTGTGGCTTCTGACACGCATCTCTGAAGTCCACATGGCCTAGAAATAGCCTGAGTGTGCACCTGGATAAAGTGAAATTCAGGGGCTGTCTTTGATGTGGGCTAGGAGTCATTGGGAGGCACCATGTGCTGTTTGCATGGAGCAGCAGAAAAGAGGATTTGAAAGAATGGGCCTACTCCAGTTGCTGTGGTTAAGTTGCTAGATGAACTTGGGCAAGTCTTTCCCCTGTTCTGATTCAGTCACCACATCCGATCAGTGGAGGATTAGACCAGATGGTCTCCAAGAGGGCTTTGGCAGGCTCTCTGTTCTCTCAGCAGAAATAGGAGGGGCCTCAGAAGTTTGAACACTTTGGAGTCTAAGAAATGTCTCTGAATGCCTCCCGCAGGGTGCCTTCTCCAACCTTGGTCGTGGGAACTGGAGGGTAGAAATCCCCCTCTTGGGCCTATACATCCAGGAGGAAGAACCTGCCCTTAACTTGGTCTCTCCAGATTCCCCTCCTACTTAGGAAACGTGTGGAGACCACTTTGGTAGGAGACAGCCAGAGTGGACATTCCTCAGAGACCCTGGGCCCCTGCTTCCTCATCCAGCCTGCATGTGTTCCCCCATCACGCCGTGCTTCGAGATGAGGCTTGGTTCTGGTGACTCAGGGCATCCGTCTGCCCTCCTAGTCCAGCCAGCGACCGCTCAACACCAGCCCCTCTGCTCCCTCATGTGGGGTTTGATCTCAGTCTCTAAACAGGACTCCTGCAAAGGGCAACCCATTTGGTGCAGGACCACGAGCCAGATGCTGAGGGCCGGGACTGGGAGGGTTAAGCCTTCCCTCCCTCCAGCCTGCCCCCCTGCAGTGCTGGCCTCAGCTGCTTGGAATCCCTGGGGTCCTATAGGGCCCTCCCGACAGCCAGATGGGCAGCAGCGCCAGGAGAGGAGGAGGAGGAGCAGTGGAAACAGGCCCCAGGGTACCCCTAGGCAGGGAGGGGAAGGAAGAGAGGAACAGAGGGAGGAGAGAGGATGGCTGTATGGTACAGGAGCCCAACTGGCAGAGCAGAGAAGGCCGGGCCCTTCTTCTTGAGCCAGGCAGGGGGACAGGGCTGCCTCGGGGCTTTGGAGCTGTGGGGAGTTCGGGGCACAGGCCATTGTGCTCAGCCGGCCTCCGCCTGGGAGCCAGCTCTTGGCGTGAAACCCTACCCAGTGCTGGCTCTTGCTCCTCTTTCTTTTTTCTTAATAAGGTCGAATCAGAGTGAGTCAGAGGAGCCAAGTTTCCTGTTAGGCTCTGTTTGAATAAACTCTGCTCTGAACATAGCTTGGGCCTCTGCACAAGCTCCTGGGGCCAGGACTGTAGCCCTGCCAGCCATCTCTGCTGAGACTGAAGACCTGGGGTCCTGGACTGGCCCCCAGATGCTCCCCTGGGAAGCCTGTTAAGCTCTCAGAGCTTCAAAGTCTTCAGCTATAACTTGGGAGTAATAATACCTTTCTCGTGGTATATTTGGGAGGATGAAATAAAAGGATTATGAAGAGTACCTACCCAGCCAGGCATGTGGCCACTATTTTTTTTTTTCCCCCTCTGGACTGATGAGAGAAGGGAGGGCTTCACCCCCAGGGTGTTCCCCCTTCCCCATTTTCTCTGTCCCTTTCATCTTTTTCATCTGTCTTCTGCATCCTTTTCTTGTACCCAGCCCAGGGCACACTCGTGGTGCCAGTCCTCTCCTCTCTAGTCCCTTCCTTGCCTTCCTTCTCTCTTCCAGTCTGCGTCTCCCAAAGTAGCTGATAAGACCCTCTTGGATCTCTGAGCCCAGAGGAGCCTAGATGGTTCCCCCTCTGCACACATAGGATGAGGCCTTGCCTGAGTAGCTGGAGGTGTCCTGACATCCTTTGATTGGAAGCAGCAGAGCCGGGGTCTGAGAGAGACCCCAGGCAGGCAGCAAAGGATGCAGAGCTGGGGTCAAATGAGGGCTTCGAGTCACCAGGCTGGGCCTGAGCTGTCTGGAGGTGAGGGGCGGGTGGCAGGCAGCTCCTCACCAGGCCCTGTTCCTAGGGGCTGGGTTCACACCCACAGTTTTAAGACCTAGCCCTGTGGTTGAGGCTTGTTGCCAGTCCCTGGCAGTAGGAACCAGGCACAAGTGTTCTTGGAGGGCTGGGGTATAGGGCTGCAAGAGCTTGTTGGTATTGTGTGACTTTGTTAAGAATCTAATGTACTGGACGGGGCTGCTCCTCCCCTGGGCTTCCCATGGGACACAGCCAGTGTCTTTTGATCCTGTGCTGGAACTCCAGGCTCTGGAAAATCCGGAGGGAGTGAGGAGGCCTCAGACCTAACCGCAGAGGGTTTGGGAAGCCGAGAAAGGATATGAGCCGTGGGATGTCTTACTGCTTTGCAGAGGAAAGGACCAGGAGGCCCACTGTGGGTCAGAATGTTTCTATGGTTGTGGGGAAAGGATGAGGCAAACTCCGGGTGTCTCTGCCTTCTGTCCCCCACCTGGAATGGGGCTGGTCCTTATCCACCCACTGAGATCCCTGGCTGCTGAGCCTAGGCCCCTGGCCAAGGCTCTTGATGGGGTTTGTGCGGACCTGGGGGTGGAAGCCCCAGCCCAGCTGGCAGTGAACTGTGCAGGCCCCTGTTACTGCTTCTAGAAATTGGGCCGAGGAAGTGCTGAGTGAGGAGGCCTGGCAAGCTGGCATAGAATGTGCTGACTCTGCAGCAAGAGGACCACCAACTGACCACTGCCAGCTGGGCCTTGCACCCACCCTTCCCCTGCAGCCACATCTGGTGCAATGGTGGGGGAGGCAGGGGGGCTTTGGAGGTCTCCAGAGCCAAGGTAGCTGTGGAGGGGCCCGCAGGAGGGGCCGGGGCCCTTTGGTTTGAAAGTGCCTCTCTTTAGCGCTGGAACTCTGGAGAAGCCCAGAAATGGGGGAGGTGAGGTCAGAGCCTTTTGGAAGGACAAATGGGGAGGTGGGGGGGGGGAGGGAAGGAACCCACCCTTCTCTAGGACCCAGGGGAATTCAGTGGCTCTGGCCATCTCCCACTCTGCTTTTCCTCCTAGCTCTCTGGGGGTCCCGCCTGCATGCTTCCCCAGGGAATTGGAAATACCAGCGCTGATACATGGGTCTGGTCATCCAGGCAAAGCTCTGTGAGGCAGGAAGCCTCCTCGATCCCCGGATCCCCTCGGCTCCCAGCCCAGCCAGCTTCTCCACTTCCAGACTTTCTCCCCATCCTGAGGGGTGGGCAGGGCTCTGGGTCTGGCTAAATGGTAACATTCCCTGTCCACGTCGCCCACCACCCCTGGCCCCCCAACCAGCCCCCACTCCATCCCAGGGTCCAGAGCTGGCATGGTCAGGGAACATCATGATTACAGGGATGGAGAGGGGGTCTCCTCCCAGAGGCCTTCCTTGGGTGGAAGGATTTTGCTGAAGTTGTTGGTTGGGGCCTGCTGGTAGGACAGCCCCTGGTGTCAAGGTTCGCGTTGGGGTGACTCTCAGCCAGCATGCCGTAGGGAGGAGGAGGTCCCAGAGTTCCCTGCCCAAAGGTGAAAACTGGCAAGACCAAGCAGGAGGCCAGTCCCTTGGGCTGCAGCCTGGCAAACCCTGGAGAACTGGCAGGGAAACTGAGGCAGGAACCCAGGGGTTCTAATAGCAGCCTGGCAAGGCTAAGGGAAGATCCTCCTGGAGTAGGAAATAGCAACCCACTCCAGTGTTCTTGCGGGGAACTCCCATGGACAGAGGAGCCTGGTGCTACAGTCCGTGGAGTCCCAGAGTCGACATGACAAGCAAGGCTAAGGGCAAGCTCTTTTCTCTCTCTGTCTCTCTCTCTGCTTTTGTTTTCCTGCCTCTATATCTTTAACTTCCATTTGGGTCTTTCTGGGTTTCTTTACCTTTATTTTTTTTCTTTTTCAGAGTATCCCTGTTTTCATTCATTCATTCACTTCCTCTGTCTCCCTCCGTTTCAGTGGCTTACAGTCTCTACTCATTGTTTCTATTCTCTTATATCTCCCCTACTCCACCTCACCTATTTCTCTGAATTATTCCCTCATGCGTCCACTCATTCAGTCAGCGTGTTCCCTGGGTGCCTGCTGAACGGAAGCCCTGTGTTGGCTGGGGGATCCCCAAAGAGCTCACGCTCTAGCGGGAGTGGCTAGTCCTGAGGAGGGTGCATCTTTAGGCCGACTCTGTGACCTTTGAGTCACCCAATAAATATTAGTTGAACAAATGAATGAATGGTGAATTTCTATATTCTTTGACTATTTTCTGTTGTAACATTCATCTGCTTGGTATTGATTTATCGGATGTAGTACATTTAGCATCTTTTCATATATCACTCTTTTTGTCATATAGTATGGAGGTAATTTTTGAAGTTTGTCATTTACATCTGTAGTTTTTATACTTTCCTGATATATTGAAGTGCTTCAGTTTTAAGCTGTCAAATTATTCGATTTTTCTGTTATGATCTCAGACTTTATTGTTATATGACCTTTCCCTTTACCAAGAATGCATACATTTTCAATTAAATTTCAAGATTTTATAATTTAATTTCACCTTTATATTTAACTCTATTTTATTTTTGTATCTGGTGAGAGGTAAGGAAACAACTTTAAAACAAATTAAGCCACTGTCCCAATATGAATGATAAATTAATCCATAAGTGAATTCCTAGTGATCTGAAAGGCCGTTTTATCATACACTGAATAGTTTTCTGTTTGATTGTGCTTTCTATTCTGTACCATTGACTTATCAGATCATTTTTACATTGAGATTACCTTATTTTATTAGTTGTAACTTTTAAATAATGGTTATTAACTGAGAATACAAATCTCATTTATTTATTTATTGGCCATGGCTTGTAGAATGCAGTATCTTAGTTTCTTGACCAGGACTTGAACCCATATACCCTGTAATGGAAGCATGGGTATTTTAACCACTGGACTGCCAAAAATTATTCTTAGTGCTTGTCATTTAGGTGAACTCTTTATTTTTTTTTCCAAGTTAAATATAAAACAAAATGTCTCTCTGGAAATTGGAATTGGATTAAATTTATAGATTAAAGTAGTGGTAAATAACTTCTTTGCAACACTGAGTGTTTCCATTCAGGAAGATGGTGTATCTTTCTATTATTAAGGTCTTTTAAAATTGTTGTTCTACAATAAAGTTTTATAGATGAATGTATGTGTCTGGTGCATCTTTTATGAAACATGGCAATGACATCTGTAGTTGGCAGCTTCTGAAATGGTTCTCAATGATCCCTGGTAGTCACTTCCTTGTATAATCCCCACCTTTTATGTGTGGATTGGACCTAATGACTTGCTTCTAGTGACTAGAATGTGGGAAAAAGTGATGGGATGTTACTTCTGAGATTAGGTTATGAAAAATTGTGACTTCTGTCTTGCTGGAGCTCTCTTTCTCTCTCAGGCTCTCTCACTTGCCTTCTCTAACAAAACCAGCTTCTGTGTTTCGAGCTGACTTATGCGAAGCCCATGAGGCAAGGGACTGAGACCCTCAGCCCAACAGCCACGTGAGTGAGCATACCTACTTGAACCTTCAGATGAGACCGCAGCCTTGGCTAACTACTTGATTATAGCTTTGTGAAGGACTCAAAGGTAGAGAACTCAGCTACCCACAGATTCCTGGCCCACAGAAACTTGAGATAATAAATTCTGTTGTTTTAAACCACTGTGCTTTGGGGGCAATTTGTTATGCAGCAATGGATAACTAATGCAGCATCTTTATTTATTTAATTTTTGCTTAATGTTTTCCAGTAAGTTGTCAGGAAGTAGAAAAGATGTTAACTTTTCTGTAGTTATTTTATAACTGGCTACTTTACTAAACTCTTCTATTCTGATAATTTTGTATTCCTTTTCCTAGTTTTTCTGACTACTATTTGCAAATAATTATAATTTAATCTTCTTATTTTTTCTGATTGCATTAGCTAGAATTTTTATAATATTTAGTGTTGAATAACAAGACAGTAGAAATCTTTATCTTGTTCATATATTTGATGAGAATGCTTTTTTGTATTTCACTGATTTGGTGTTGGCTGTGGGTTTGAGAGCTAGTAGTTTTTACCACGTGAAACAAATATACTTCCACCTCTGGTTCACTAGAGTTTTTTGAAAGAAAATCAGGAATGGATATTGAAATTTACCAAGTGTCTATTCAGCGTGTAAAATGATTTTTTTTCTCCTTTGACCTATCGCTGTAGTCAATCAGTTTCCTGCAGTTTTGATACAGCATTATCCGTGCATTCCAGGGGTGTTTGCTCATGGTGTATTCTTTTCATAGCTCTAGATACTTTCACTGTAAGTATATTTGCCAAGACATCTTTGACACAAACATTGACATCACATAACTAGCTGGCCACAAGACAATTTTGCCATAAAAGTTTAAGAGGAACATTAAGAAGGACAGAAACATGAAGAATGAAATCTAAAAGACTTTATTTTAAAATACAAAATATTTGAATACATTTAAAATATGTATAGATTCATAGACATGCTACACAAAGAACTGATTTTACTTTGTGGATTGGACCTATCTGCAGCTGTCTTCCAGGTCTTCCATTCATAGTATTTTATGCGTTTACTTATTGACTTGTCTTCTCAGCTGGCATCACTCTTTTTCTTTCAGGCTAAAATTTCTTCCTTCGCTGGATGAGGCATCTGGTCCCCATTGCTGGGATGAACTCTGTGGTGAGCTGTGAAGGCCTCTGGACTGTCATTAACTCTTGGTGTAATGCCATGTGTCCATTGATTGTTACTCCAGACGTGTGTGGGAAGAGTGGGCTCAATTGTGCCTGGAAGGCTTCTTTCTCCTCCAGGGTAGTGTGTTTCAAAATAAGAAACCAACTCTTGGGGCAAATCATTGTCTGCTGTCAGCTCCATAAAGCCATCAATAACATTGCTAACTGGAAGAAATGCTGGCACACTTCAACCAGCGGAAACCAAGCTGTCAAACCCCAAACTGTCAACCGGTTATTTGATCTTTCTCACAAAATTGCCTCACAGCCCTTTAGTTACAGGGCAAAAATGTTTGCAGCAGAAAACGCTTTCGGCAAAGATTTCTGTGGCAAAGATGCTTATGGTGAAAACACTGGACACATTCTTTTAATATGTTGTTGGGCTGGGTTTGGACTTCAATCTGATTAAATTTTTATTAGGACTTTACATCTATATGAAAGAGACTCGTGAATGACTCATTTGATCGTTGTGTTTTTCTTTGTGCCATTGGTCAGGTTTTAGTGTTAGGGTTATTGCAGCTTTGTAAAGAGTTGGGAAGTGTGTGAGTCAGGGTCCTGGCAAGAAACATTCTCCCCACTGCCAAATGGTTTAAACAGAGAGACTTTATTATTATTATTTTACTTTTAAAACATTTATTTATTTGTCTGCCCCAGGCCTTGTGACACTCAGGACCTTCGACCCTCATTGCGGCGTGCGTTAGTTGCAGCTTGTAAGATCTAGTTCCCCCAACCAGGGGTCAAACCTGGGCCCCCTGCATCGGGAATGCAGAGTCTGAGCTCCTGGGCCACCGGAGAAGTCCCTAAATAGAGAGACTTTCATGAAGGGAGTCCCTGTAGAAGTGTGGATAAGGTGAAGGGGACAAACGAGGGACAGTGAGGCGCCCGGAGACCAGTACTGATGCGGAGACGCCACCAGTCCCAGGGCTGCAGGGACGAGGGAGGAACCTAAAGCTGACACCTGGGAGAACAGGTCCAGGCGAGTGCTGAGGTTGGAGACGCTGCTACTGCCCCAGCAGTTTGTGGGGTCAGCCCCTTGGGGCTTGGGACCAGATGGGCAAGGATGTGGTTTCTGCTGCAGTTTCTGTCTCATGACCAGACTCTGACGGAGACTAACATAATCATATGCCTGATAGGGCTTTAATATTCACTTCCACATCTATACCACAACTTCCTAGTACTGACTTTTGTTGTTTACTATGATCTGCAAAAAAGCAAAATGGCTGTCTGGGGAGGCCTTACAAATAGCTGTGAAAAGAAGAGAAGCGAAAAGCAAAGGAGAAAAGGAAAGATATAAACATCTGAATGCAGAGTTCCAAAGAATAGCAAGAAGAGATAAGAAAGCCTTCTTCAGCGATCAATGCAAAGAAATAGAGGAAAACAACAGAATGGGAAAGACTAGGGATCTCTTCAAGAAAATCAGAGATACCAAAGGAACATTTCATGCAAAGATGGGCACGTTAAAGGACAGAGATGGTGTGGACCTAACAGAAGCAGAAGATACTAAGAAGAGGTGGCAAGAATACACAGAAGAACTGTACAAAAAAGAGCTTCAAGACCTAGACAATCATGATGATGTGATCACTGAGCTAGAGCCAGACATCTTGGAATGTGAAGTCAAATGGGCCTTAGAAAGCATCACTAGGAACAAAGCTAGTGGAGGTGATGGAATTCCAGTGGAACTATTCCAAGTCCTGAAAGATGATGCTGTGAAAGTGCTGCACTCAATATGGCAACAAATTTGGAAAACTCAGCAGTGGCCACAGGACTGGAAAAGGTCAGTTTTCATCCCAATCCCAAAGAAAGGCAATGCCAAGGAGTGCTCAAACTACTGAACAATTGCACTCATCTCACACGCTAGTAAAGTAATGCTCAAAATTCTCCAAGCCAGGCTTCAGCAATATGTGAACCGTGAACTTCCTGATGTTCAAGCTGGTTTTAGGAAAGGCAGAGGAACCAGAGATCAAATTGCCAACATCCGCTGGATCATGGAAAAAGCAAGAGAGTTCCAGAAAAACATCTATTTCTGCTTTATTGACTATGCCAAAGCCTTTGACTGCGTGGATCACAATAAACTATGGAAAATTCTTAAGAGATGGGAATACCAGACCACCTGATCTGCCTCTTAAGAAATCTGTATGCAGGTCAGGAAGCAACAGTTAGAACTGGTCATGGAACAACAGACTGGTTCCAAATAGGAAAAGGAGTACGTCAAGGCTGCATATTGTCACCATGTTTATTTAACTTATATGCAGAGTACATCATGAGAAATGCTGGACTGGAAGAAACACAAGTTGGAATCAAGATTGCCGGGAGAAATATCAATAACCTCAGATATGCAGATGACACCACTCTTATGGCAGAAAGTGAAGAGGGGCTAAAAAGCCTCTTGATGAAAGTGAAAGTGGAGAGTGAAAAGGTTGGCTTAAAGCTCAACATTCAGAAAACGAAGATCATGGCATCTGGTCCCATCACTGCATGGGAAATAGATGGGGAAACAGTGGAAACAGTGTCAGACTTTGTTTTTCTGGGCTCCAAAATCACTGCAGATGGTGACTGCAGCCATGAAATTAAAAGATGCTTACTCCTTGGAAGGAAAGTTATGACCAACCTAGATAGCATATTCAAAAGCAGAGACATTACTTTACCAACAAAGGTTCGCCTAGTCAAGGCTATGGTCTTTCCTGTGGTCATGTATGGATGTGAGAGCTGGACTGTGAAGAAGGCTGAACGCCGAAGAATTGATGCTTTTGAACTGTGGTGTTGGAGAAGACTCTTGAGAGTCCCTTGGACTGCAAGAAGATCCAACCAGTCCATTCTGAAGGAGATCAATCCTGGAATTTCTTTAGAAGGAATGATGCTAAAGCTGAAGCTCCAGTATTTTGGCCACCTCATGCGAAGAGTTGACTCATTGGAGAAGACGCTGATGCTGGGAGGGATTGAGGGCAGGAGGAGAAGGGGACGACAGAGGATGAGATGGCTGGATGGCATCACTGACTCGATGGATGCGAGTCTGAGTGACCTCCGGGAGCTGGTGATGGACAGGGAGGCCTGGCGTGCTGCGGTTCATGGGGTCGCAAAGAGTCGGACACGACTGAGCGACTGATCTGATCTGATCTGATCTGATGATCTTGCTTATTTTGATTCGTCCTTGCCTGCTAAGAGTGCATCCCTGAATATTTTCCCCCATGAAACATTACACATGACACATATCCTAAGTTCTGAAGTACAGGAAAGTTTCTTTCTGTTGTCTTCATGCATGAGTGCCCCTGGCAGATGGTGGGAATTTTAGGTCACAGCTGCAGTCTCACAAAATTCTGTAGAAGCATGGTTTCCAAAGTGTGTTCTATGGAGCACCCGTCTTTCCATGCAGTCAGTGGAAAAGGGTTTCATTGCTGAATAAACTTGGAAAACTGTGCTCGCTAATATTACTGATTTCACAAATGCTTTCCAAGCCCCGAGAAAGCCTCAGTATAGGATCTTGCCGCACTTCACTCTGCATCTCCCAAGTCAATTTTATGGCAGAAGCTTTTTTCTGCAGCATAGCTGGGACACGGGGCCCTTTGCTGCAGTGCTTCAGTGCTTGCACCTGGACACACCTCTCCTCGAGCAACACAATATGAAGAAACTGTATGGGACTAAAAATAACTGCATGCATATGCAGTTGGGACAAATTCTGGACAAAAGATACAAAGAGACCAAAAACCCAACTGCCATTTTTGAAGAAGCTGGAGCAAAAACAGTGTGTCAGGAGGAAAAATAGGGTACTGTGCATGCCCACTGCACTCGACATCATCAAAGGAGTGGGTAAAACACCTAAGCCACGCCTCTGGCCTGACCCCTGGACACACCCCTGCCCTCATTCTGTATAAGGAACAAACCGGCACCCTGCTTTATGGAGCAAGCGAACAAGGGACACTTGTTTGTTCTTGATCTCACTTGTTGCAGCTGCTGCTGCTGCTGCTGGTGCGTCGCTTCAGTCGTGTCCGACTCTGTGCGACCCCATAGACGGCAGCAAGGGCCCCAGAAAAGCTTTGTCTGAATTTCGTGTCTGGCCTCCAGTCAATGTCTGTTGATTGGGGAAGGCCAAGAACCCTGGTTAGTAGCATAAGTACTTCTCAACATTCCATGGAATGGAGTTTCTCTTCCAATTAAACATGTTTCCCGAATGTTACAGAGGTTTCTCCCGCATTCCCCTTCCATGTGGGTGCTTAGAAGATTGCTTTGTTGTTGTTGTTCAGTTGCTAAGTTGTGTCCAACTCTTTGTGATCCCATGGACTGTAGCCTGCCAGGCTCCATGACGTTTGCCAGGCAAGAATCCTGGAGTTGGTTGCCATTCTCTTCCCTGGGGGCTCTTCTTGACCCAGGGATCGAATCTGTGTCCTGTCGAACCAAGTCACTTGCACTGACAGGCAGATTCTTTACTGCTGAGCCACCAGGAAAGCCCCGGAGAATTATTCCTTTACCCTTAAAATGGACAAAATCTTGCATGGTATTTCTATGTTTTGTTTTTTTTTTTTTTTAATTATTTGACTTATATCAAAAGGAATCTTTTAAATGTTTAAGCTCAGGCTTCCCATCAGGAGTATCATCTTCTTTTTTGACTCTTGCTTTTGTTTCATTTGCTCAGTTTCTCCTTTGGACCTCCATGTCTACTGTGGTCTCCCCCTGTGTTTTTATTCCTTTGGGCTTTTCCTCAGCCTTCTCAGAGGACTTAGGTCTGTCTCCGCATTTACAGATTCAGTCTTCTGTAGTTTCGATTCTGTCCATTACCATCATGCTGCTGCTGCTGCTAAGTTGCTTCAGTCGTGTCCGACTCTGTGCGACCCCATAGACGGCAGCCCACCAGGCACCCCCGTCCCTGAGATTCTCCAGGCAAGAACACTGGAGTGGGTTGCCATTTCCTTCTCCAATGCATGAAAGTGAAAAGTCAAAGTGAAGTCGCTCAGTTGTATCCGACTCTAGCAACCCCATGGACTGCAGCCCTCCAGGCTCCTCCATCCATGGGATTTTCCAGGCAAGAGTACTGGAGTGGGGTGCTGTTTGCCTTCTCCGAATTACCATCATAATATGATTTAAATCTGCTGCTGCCTTTGTAGTCTCTTGACAGCCTTTTCTTTTCTTTCTTTCTTTCTCTCCTGTATGGTTTGCCTATGACTCCCACCTGCCTCTCAGCCAGCAGCCATCGCATTTCATTCTTCCCATTTGTATTTCAGCTGTCCTTTCTTAGAGTTTATGTTTTGATTATATGAAGTGCATACAAAGCAGATGTGGTCTGAAAGTTATTTGTGTATCTGCGATAAATCATCTTCAAAGGAATGGTTTTTCTCTGCCCTTTGAAGGACTTGTTCTTTCCCTTCATGATACAGAATCTTTTCAAAGACGCTGTGTGTTTGCAAGTGTATGTGTGTGCATGTGGGTGTGTGTTTGCTTTTACTCCTCCTTAAAAAAATTAGTGTTTTGTTAAATCTTATTATTTTTCCCCAAACAAGAGGGGAAGAATTGGATTCTTTTTAGCTCACCATTCACCTGGATATTTTTCCAGGTCCTGTCATCTTTTAGGCTGAAGGACTGGTTAATGCCAACTCATGTCACCAACTGGCTGTGAACACAAATTATCTTTGTCATTATGTGCCCCTGCTCATCTCCAGAGTTGACTTGCAGGTCTCACTGGCTGTAGGGTGTGTGTGTGCACGCGTGTGTGTGTGTGTATGTGTGTGTGTGTGTGTATCTATGTATTTGTCCTGTTCTTTCTCTACTCAAGTAGAGCCTTCCAAAGGCTATTACCAGCTCAGGGATCTAGTTAGAGGGAAGGAGTGGGAATTGGCAGTGACCCAGTGGGGAATCTTCTGTCTGCACCAGAGGCCAGCGATATGCCAGGCTCCTCCACTAGGTAATCGATGCAGCCTTGACAAGACTTGAGCTCATCCTGTCAAGGAAGAGGAAATGTGGTATTGGGGTGAAACTGATTCAGGGAGGAGCTTCCACCCAGTTATATAGTTGGCCTAGCAACCACATACACCCCCAAAGCCTTCTAGTCAGCTCCTCCCAAATGCTATTGATCCACAGCCCCGAAAGAGCTTCCGAATGATATATTCTCGGCAAGCCCCACGTCCCACCACCTGCTCTCCAATTCAGGGGCAGTTGACAGACACTGCCAGGATCTCATCTACTTATTTCTCTTGAAGGAAGTTTACCTTTCTCAGAAGCTGGTGTCGTGAACCAGCCCTTGAGGGGTCTCACTTCAATCCCCATGGTGCGTGTTTTCCACAGATCCCCAGCATTCTTGCCATGGAAATGTGCTTTCCCTGGCTTCCAGGCTGACTCAGGGCTTGCTCTTATTTTATTATTTTTTTTTAATTAAAAAAAATTTAAGGAAGGGGACTTCCCTGGTGGTCCAGTGGTTAAGAATCTGCCTTCCAGATGGTGTGGAGATTCCTTTAAAACTAGGAATAAAACCACCATATGACCCAGCAATCCCACTCATAGGTATGTACCCTGAGGAAACCAAAATTGAAAAAGACACATGTACCCCAATGTTCATTGCAGCACTATTTACAATAGCTAGAACATGGAAGCAACCTAGATGTCCATCGACAGATGAATAGATAAAGAAGATGTGGTACATATACACAATGGAATACTACTCAACCATAAAAAGAAACACATTTGAGTCAATTCTAATGAGGTGGATGAACCTAGAGCCTATTATACAGAGTGAAGTAAGTCAGAAAGAGAAAGATAAAAATTATATGCTGCTGCTGCTGCTGCTAAGTCGCTTCAATCGTGTTTGACTCTGCAACCCCACAGACAGCAGCCCACCAGGCCCTGCCGTCCCTGGGATTCTCCAGGCAAGAACACTGGAGTGGGTTGCCATTTCCTTCTCCAATGCATGAAAGTGAATAGTGAAAGTGAAGTCGCATATATACGAAATCTAGAAAGATGGTACTGAAGAATTTATTTACAGGGCAGTAGTGGAGAAACAGACATAGAGAATAGACTTATGGACATGGGAAGAGGGGAGGAGAGGGTGAGATGTATGGAAAGAGTAACATGGAAACTTACATTACCATATGAAAAATAGATAGTCAACAGGAATTTGCTGTATGGCTCAGGAACCTCAAACAGGGGCTCTGTATCAACCTAGAGGGGTGGGATGGGGAGGGAGATGGGAGGAGGTTCAAGAGGAAGAGGATATATGTATACCTACAGCTGATTCAGGGTTTCCCTTGTCGCTCAGCTGGTAAAGCGTCTGCTGCAATGCAGGAGAACCGGGTTCGATCCTTGTGTTGGGAAGATCCTCTGGAGAAGGAAATGGCAACCCACTCCAGTATTCTGGCTTGGAGAATCCCATGGACAGAGGAGCCTGGCAGGCTGCAGTCCATGGGTTCGCAAGAGTCGGGCACAACTTAGCGACTAAGCTGCCACTATAGCTGATTCATGTTGAGGTTTGACAGAAAACAACATCCTGTAAAGCAATGATCCTTCAATTTAAAAATAAAAAAAAGAAGCTGCCTTCCAGTGCAGGGGACATGGGTTCAATCCTTGCTAAGGGAACTAAAATCTCACATGCAGTGGGGCAGCTCGGCCCATGCACCACAAGTAGAGAGAGGCCCAGGCATACAAGGAAGGATCCCACAGGCCACAGCTAAGACCCAACGCAGACAGAAATAATAAAAAAAAAATACAATGTTAAAAAAAAATTATAATATGTTTATTTACTGAGCTTTCCCTTCTATATATATCCAAGAGCTGGGCTCTTGGAGGCAGGAGAGCCCTGCGCCAGCATACCTGGATGCTGTGTGGGACTTGTCCTGTCCTGGATGCAGCTAAGACCCAAAACTGAGTATGAAAGACACCAGGAACCCACGTGCCTACATTCACAGAGCCTCCAGTGAGTGGCCAGGAGCTCACAGCATCTCCCCTCTGCAGGGCTTTCAAGGGGGCTGGACTGGCTCTTCTCTCATCAGCACCACGGCTGCCCACAATGACTGGAAGAGGAGCTGGCATGGGGGAGAGTCATTTGCCATGTGGGGAGCGCAGTGCATGTGGCAGAGGGTCTGTTCTTCCCTCGTGGGGGAGATGGGGAGGGGTGCTTTTCCTTCCCAGGGCCACAGGAAATCTCTTGTAAGGCGAGACCAGCATGTCATCCCCCAGGTGGGTGTCTGCTTTGTCTGTGGGCTCTGTGATGAACCTCTGGCCGCCTGAGGAGGGGAAGGGGAAATAAGAGACAGATGGCGGGCTGGGGAGAGAGCACAGAGCGAGGCAGCTGAGCTCAAACTGAGCGCTGCTGCTGCTGCCTCGCCCAGGAGGGCCTCACTCACAGGCTTCAAGGAATGTACAGGCCTTCCAGAGGGACTCGGCTTTCTTTGAACAGAGGATGGGTTGAGTAGCCAGAGAAGCAGTGACAATCCAGCCTGGAGAAGACAGGCTAGTGAGACTTGCTTCCACACCCCTCTCCTGCCCCCCCGACCCAGTCTCAGAGATCTCTAGAAGTGGGAGGAGGAGGCTGGGTATAGGGCCAAATTCCCCTTCACCCTGGGCCATGCAGCTGGGGTCTCAACTCTGCTGGAGGAGGCGAAGAGGTCTGAGTGTTGACTGCAGAAACGAGACTGTTCCAATAGATGAACATGGCCAGGGAGCAGGGCGGTGCAGCCAAGATGTCATTAAGAGCCCTGCCACCCAGTGGGACATGGGCTTTCGACAGGACACAGCTGGGTGAGGGGTGGAGGGGTGTTGGTTGTTAGAAGACAATTTCATGTTTATACTCCAACAGATTGAGACTCTGCAATGAGTGTGCTACACTTGAAAAACCCTTTCTTAAAAGCAAAAGGGGGCAAAACCAGCTTTGGAACATTTTGGGGGTAGGGAATGTATAGAGGTGGTGTATGGGAGCTTCTGTGAGTGCAGATGAAGAGGGAAGGCCATTGGCAGGGGACCGAGGGGTCAAGGAGCAGGTCTTTGTCCTTTCGCTTTTGGGGACAGAAAGTCCAACTCATGCTCGCTTCTGCAGAAGTAGGGCTTTATAGGGGGGATCCTGGAGCATCTCATGGAGTCCGATAGTTGAGCTGGGGGAGGGGAGGTGACATAGGTGGGCATGAGTGAGCCAAAATCAGCCCTCTCCCAGTTCTCATTTTTTGCTTCCTGCTGTGGGTCAGCCCCATTCTTTCCTCTTGCTGTACATAGGTTTGGTCCAAAAGACAAAAAATATGGTCACTCACAGCTTCCAAGCATTGTAACATGGAGACTCTGCCCAGAGAACTGACTCTCGGTGGCACCAAATCTAAAATCCCAGAGGATGACCTCAATGGCCAGGTCAGGACAATGAATAGTCAGTCTGGCCAGGAGGGCAGCTCCACAGAGCAGCAGGGAAGGGCCCTCCCGGGAGAAAGAGGATTGATGCCGTCAGGCAGTCACAACTGGTATTCCTGGTGGAAATCAGACTGACAACATGTCTTCTGTAAGGAGGGGGTTCTGACGACCGCACCATTCCACCACTTTCCAGGGTGCCATGCAAGCTGCAGCAGTTCTGATGGTAGCATGGCCTTTAGCCCTCATGAAACCCATGGCAAGGGAAGCAACCTCAGAAATCATAATGCTGCTGCTGCTGCTAAGTCGCTTCAGTCGTGTCCAACTCTGTGCAACCCCATAGATGGCAGCCCACCAGGCTCCCCCGTCCCTGGGATTCTCCAGGCAAGAACCTGGAGTGGGTTGCCATTTCCTTCTCCAATGCATGAAAGTGAAAAGTGAAAGCGAAGTCACTCAGTTGTGCCCAACTCTTTGCGACCCCATGGACTGCAGCCTACCAGGCTCCTCCACCCATGGGATTTTCCAAGCAAGAGTACTGGAGTGGGTTGCCATTGCCTTCTCCACAGAAATCATAATAGCTGGCATTTATTGCCTACTTACTATGTGTCAGGTCCTGGGCTGTGCTGTGTATGGATTTTCAATGAATCCTCAGAGCAGCTGTATTATTTCCATCCATATTGAGGTTGAGAAGGCAGAGGTTAAGTTGGAAAGGTTAGGAACCCAAGGCCCTGTGGCTAGTGGAGGCCAGTCCTGGCCCTCCTCCCAGGTCTGTCTGGCTTCCAAGTCCACAAGTTTTTACCATTCAGCTCTCCTGCCTCTAAGACTGAAGGTCTGGGATGTGGCATTTCCAGAGAAAGTAGAAAAGTCTTCCAGGCCTGGGATATCGTTCTGTTGTGTAGGCCTTCAGGCACCACAACCAGGGTGTGAGAAGCTTCCTGGGGACTGGCTCTATCACCATGAGGTCTCCAGGAGGTCATGATGAGCATCTGAAGAGGGGACGGCTGTGAGCAGCTGCTGTGGTTGATGGAAGGGCTACAGAGCCGGATCCTCCATCCTGATGGTTTTGAGGACAGAATGGAACCAGGCTCCATTCCTCCCTTCTTATTTTGTCTCTCGTCTCCTTTCTCTTCCCTTCCATTTTTCCGTGTTCCTTCACTAGAGGGAGGGGAGTTTCCCCAGGCACCTCGGGCTTATTACTCAGGCTCTAGTCACCGACTCACTGGAAAAGACCCTCTTGCTGGGGAAGATTGAAGGCGGGAGGAGAAAGGGGGTGACAGAGGATGAGATGGTTGGATGGCTTCACCGACTCGATGGACATGCATTTCAGTAGGCTTCCGGAATGGGTGATGGACAGGGAAGCCTGGCGTGCTGCAGTCCATGGGGTCACAAAGTCTGACACGACTGAGCGACTGAACTGAACTGAGCTGCAGGCATTGCTGTTGTCAGCAGAGGGCGCCAAAGCCTCTTCACACATCCAAGGCCCGGGCCTGGCCCAGGAGGGAGAGCAGAGGGGCAGGTTGGTTCCTCTTGCCTCAGTCAGCCTGTCCTCTGTGTACCTCTACGCAGAGCTGATAAATGTGCACATGCCTTCCTGTGCGCGTGTGTGTGCCTGTGCATGTGCACATCTGGTTCTCCCTGTGTCCAAGAGGAAGTCCAAGGTAAGGCATAGGGACAGATACTCTGTCCGTAGCAAGCCACTGATTTTACAGACTTCAGAAACATCATTTTCTGGGCAGTCATTATAATTCTTGTTTCTGTCCTATCATGGGACAGGCCAAGAATGACTGCATGAAGGGAGGGGAAAGAACAGCTCTCTGTCTGTATCAGGTCTTGGCTAGAAGCTCTGCACCTGTTATCCTGGTTGGCCAGTCCCAACAGTCATGTAAGCCAGGCGATATTAGTCTCATGATACAGATGAGGATGAGGCAGCTCAGGGAGGTTAAGTCACTTGCCTGAGGTCACACAGCTAGGAAGTGGTGAAGAAAAGATTTGAACCCTTGTCTCTGATTCCAAAGTCCATGTCAGTTTCACACCTAAAGCTGCCCTCTCAAACTTGTGGTTTCCTTACATGCAGACATCCCCCTGGCCTCTACCTCCCCACTACACCAGCAAAAAAAAAAAAAAAAAGGACTTGAGAGCAGTCAGTGAAATTGCAGGAGTAGCAGCTGGCTTGCGGCTGGAATGACTGAGAAATGAATGTTGATAGATAGAGTGGTGGCTTCTGGGATTTAAGGAATAAGGGGCTGTATTTAGCTGTTAGCTGATGGGGAGTGAGGAACAAGATTGGCTTGAAGGAGAGAGAGAGAGAGAATGGATGGGAATGAGGTGCCAGCTGCCTGGCCTGGCTCCTCGCCCTCAGAGTTGGTTCATTGTGGCCAGCTTTGTATGGAACCATAGCTAGTTGGGATCTCTTCAGAAAGGGAAGTCCCGACTTTATCAGGGCTGATGGGACAGAAAACAGGGCTTACCAAGGAGGATCTGCCAGGCCTTTCAGATTCTCTTCTCCACGTACGTGATATTGGTCCATGAGCCATTCTAGCTAGGGGGTATGAGGGTCCATAGACTAACATCAGCGCAGCTCAGCTCCAAAGCACTGAAACACCCCCGGATGGGTTGGGGTTAGGTCTGTCCCTTAGAGTCATGTGACCTCAGGTGCCTCCTCACAGGCCAGGACATCCCTCTCCTTTCTCACAAGGGGACATCAAGGCACTTGCTCTGGTGTGCCTTGGGTCTGGTTTGCCCAAACAGTCTGCTTCCCAGAGGAACAGAGAGAGAAGTTCCTGCCTTCTCCTCACATGTCTGTGGTTCTGTCCCCCTCTGCCCTCCTCCTCAACCCACTGTGTCCCCTCCTTGTGTAACCGATGGGGCTGGTCCCCACCTTTCTCCTCAAACCGCTCTGCCCCGACTCCTCCCTCAGATTTCACTCACTCAAAGAGCAAGGCCGAGTGTACTACGATTTGAGTGGTAGACCTCGAAGAGGGTCTCATACCCCCACTTGAGATGCATTTCTTTCCACCCTTCTCCCTGCTTAGGTCCCATTTGCCCACCCAGATCCTTCAAGGTGGGCAGCACGAAGGCCCACCAGGCACCGGGGCGCAGCTTCCCAAGGAGGCTGTGGAGAGTTATAAATAACAAGGACACTTTTCTATGTAGAAGTAGCACCATGGGGTGGGGAGGGCAAATTGGGAAAGGAGACGTGCCATATGTACACTACCCCGTGTAAAGCAGATAGTGGCGGGAAGCTGCTGCGCAGCACAGCGAGCTCAGATGTGTGCTCTGGGATGACCTAGAGGGGTGGGGGGTAGGGGGGTGGCTGGGAGGGATGCTCAAGAAGGAGAGGACATATGTGTGCTTACAGCTGATTCCCAGGTGGCGCTAGTGGTAAGGAACTCACTTGCCAATGCAGGAGACATAAGAGACACGGGTTTGATCCTTGGGTTGGGAAGATCCCCTGGAGGAGGAAATGGCAACCCACTCCAGTATTCTTGCCTAGAGAAGCCCATGAACAGAGAAGCCTGGCAGGCTATGGCCCACTGGGCTCGCAAAGAGCTGGACACAACGGAAACAACTTAACCCGCATGCATGCATAGCTGATTCACGCTGTTGTAAAACAGAGACTATCACAGCACTGTGAAGCAATTATACTCCAGTAATAATAAAAAGAAGTAGCGCCATAAAAGAGAAGTAGTTCCTTCTAGGACTCTGAGTCTGAGCAGCTGCACAAGAGAGACCCCAAAGCCAGAGCACAGGACACCTGCCTGTGCCTGACCCCCACCCCGGCCACACTGCTGGTGGCTCATGGCCAGTTACTTCCCTTGCTGGGCCTGGATCCCCTTGCCTGAGTTCTCTTCCCTTCAGACCACACTGCCTTGAGGAGAGGCGCAGACCCCCCGGGACAGGCCCCGGCAAATCCGCACAGACCCTGTGCTGCCCGCTTGACCACCCCCATGGATTCTACTCTGAGTTTCCCCTGGGGCGCTCACAGCCAGGACCTGGACCACATGCTATAAATCCACCGAGTGCTCCGATTTCAGCTCACCTGGGAGCTTGCTGGGGACAGAGCCGGTAAGTGAAGGCACTGGTGGCTTTCTGAGGAAGAAAAGAAGCTCTGGTCTGTAGCAGTTGTCAACTTCCATGTAACAGATACTGCCCCCCCCCCCCCCCCCCCGCCCCTTCCACGACCAATTTCAGGCTCCCAACATGAAGCACACAGTGCAGAATTGGGAAGAGATGTGGAAATGTGTTTTTTTTGAGCCAGCACCAGCCCATTTCCACACTCCATCCGGCCAGGGGAAGGGCATGAATCCAGGGACCCTAACCTTAAGGATGTGCTGGCTTCCGCAGGCAAGGAGCCAGCGAGCAGACCCCTAAATCTTTGTGTTCCTCCCACAGGTCAACTTAACAAGGGAGAATAAAAGCTCAAGAGTGCATTTGTGAGTGAATCTCTTTCCAAAACAATCAGACCACTTAGCAATTTAATCACCTAATAGCTGTGAAAAGAAGAGAAGTGAAAAGCATAGGAGAAAAGGAAAGATATAAGCATCTGAATGCAGAGTTCCAAAGAATAGCAAGGAGGGATAAGAAAGTCTTCCTCAGCGATCAATGCAAGGAAATAGAGGAAAACAACAGAATGGGAAAGACTAGAGATCTCTTCAAGAAAATCAGAGATACCAAAGGAACATTTCATGCAAAGATGGGCTCGATAAAGGACAGAAATGATATGGACCTAACAGAAGCAGAAAATATTAAGAAGAGATGGCAAGAATACACAGGAGAACTGTACAAAAAAGATCTTCATGACCCAGATAATCACGATGGTGTGATCACTGACCTAGAGCCAGACATCCTGGAATGTGAAGTCAAGTGGGCCTTAGAAAGCATCACTACGAACAAAGCTAGTGGAGGTGATGGAATTCCAGTTGAGCTATTCCAAATCCTGAAAGATGATGCTGTGAAAGTGCTGCACTCAATATGCCAGCAAATTTGGAAAACGCAGCAGTGGCCACAGGACTGGAAAAGGTCAGTTTTCATTCCAATCCCAAAGAAAGGCAATGCCAAAGAATGCTCAAACTACCGCACAATTGCACTCATCTCACATGCTAGTAAAGTAATGCTCAAAATTCTCCAAGCCAGGCTTTAGCAATACGTGAACCATGAACTTCCAGATGTTCAAGCTGGTTTTAGAAAAGGCAGAGGAACCAGAGATCAAATTGCCAACATCCGCTGGATCATGGAAAAAGCAAGAGAGTTCCAGAAAAACATCTACTTCTGCTTTATTGACTATGCCAAAGCCTTTGACTGTGTGGATCACAATAAACTGGAAAATTCTGAAAAAGATGGGAATATCAGACCACCTGACCTGCCTCTTGAGAAACCTGTATGCAGGTCAGGAAGCAACCGTTAGAACTGGACATGGAACAACAGACTGGTTCCAAATAGGAAAAGGAGTTTGTCAGGGCTGCATATTGTCACCCTGCTTATTTAAATTCTATGCAGAGTACATCATGAGAAACCCTGGGCTGGAAGAAACATAAGCTGGAATCAAGATTGCCAGGAGAAATATCAATAACCTCAGATATGCAGATGACACCACCCTTATGGCAGAACGTGAAGGGGAACTAAAAAGCCTCTTGATGAACGTGAAAGAGGAGAGTGAAAAAGTTGGCTTAAAGCTCAACATTCAGAAAACGAAGATCATGGCATCCGGTCCCATCACTTCATGGGAAACAGATGGGGAAACAGTGGAAACAGTGTCAGACTTTATTTTGGGGGGCTCCAAAATCACTGCAGATGGTGACTGCAGCCATGAAATTAAAAGATGCTTACTCCTTTGAAGAAAAGTTATGACCAACCTAGATAGCATATTGAAAAGCAGAGACATTACTTTACCAACAAAGGTTCGTCTAGTCAAGGCTATGGTTTTTCCAGTGGTCATGTATGGATGTGAGAATTGGACTGTGAAGAAGGCTGAGCGCCAAAGAATTGATGCTTTTGAACTGTGGTATTGGAGAAGACTCTTGTGAGTCCCTTGGACTTCAAGGAGATCCAACCAGTCCATCCTAAAGGAGATCAGCCCTAGGTGTTCATTGGAAGGACTGATGTTTAAGCTGAAACTCAAATACTTTGGCCACCTCATGCAAAGAGTTGACTCATTTGAAAAGACCCTGATGCTGGGAGGGATTAGGGGCAGAAGGAGAAGCGGACAACAGAGGATGAAATGGCTGGATGGCATCACTGACTCGATGGACATGAGTTTGGGTAAACTCCGGGAGTTGGTGATGGACAAGGATGCCTGGCGTGCTGCGATTCATGGGGTCTCAAAGAGTCGGACATGACTGAGGGACTGAACTGAACTGAACTGAGATATTTTTTACCTAATTTAAAAATTGCTCATCCTATAAGTAATTGGACCACATATTATTGAATTAGAGGGATTTAGTACCTAAACTGGGGGCTTCCCTGGTGGCTCAGCGGTAAAGAATCTGCCTTTAATGCAGGAGAACTGGGTTTGATCCCTGGGTCAGGAAGATCCCCTGGAGAAGGGCATAGTAACCCACTCTAGTATTCTTGCCGAGAATTCCAGGGACAGAGGAATTCTCTGGCATGAGTGAGTGAATGACTAAGCAGCAGCAGCAGCAGTGCCTAAACGGCAGAAACGATCAAACATCTGCATCTTTGAATTGAGTAGCTGATTCACACTTGGCTGGGGTTGGGGCAGGGGGACCTGGTTCTCTAGCGAGCTGCCCTCGCTCACCTGGAGCCCTGTATTGTGGGAGCAAGTTGCATGGTCAGCTAGGGCCGAGCCTGTGCGCCCTCCTCGGCCCTCTTGTGCTGCTGTCTGTGCTCATCCCTCCCCAGTTTTCACCTCTGTCCCTAGATTCTTCCATTTCTGCCCTTGACTTTCTCCATTTTGGTCTGTCCTCCTCTCATTTCTGCCTCTGTCTCCATTCACCTCACCCCACTCTGTCTTCGTCACTTCTTTTGTGCTTTTTGTTTGTCTGTGTTTGCTTTGTGCCTCAATGTCTCTTCCCTTCTTGTCTCTGCTGTCTGTTTTTCTTGGCCTCTCTCTCTTACACACACATACCTGGCCCTGTCTTCTAACCCCAGTTCTTCCTTGTTTTGGTTCCCCAGCTGCATGCTGGTCCTGTCCACATCCATCTTGGCACTCTGTGGCCTGATTGACCTCCCTCCCCATGGCTGATCTGCCTGCCTCTTGAGGGAAGATCAGAGCCAGAACCTGTGCTACGAACCCCCCGCCCCCACCCCCCTGCACACACACACACTCAGGATTTCATTACACCTGGGAGCCACAGATGGTTGGGGTGGGGATGGGGCACAAGCAGTGGAGGCTCTCTGAAGAAGATGAAATCCTTGCTTGGTAGGATTTCTGATTTCCACGGTGTAAATACTCTTCATCGTGGCTGGTTCCAAGCTATTGATGCGATGATGATATGTTGGGAAGAGATGCACAAGTTGGTTGCTCTGAGCCAGTGCAAGCTGATTTCAGCATACCAGCAGGCAATGGGCTGGAAGGAGATTCCACAGGACCTGAAGGGGGGCTGCTAACAGGGC
The DNA here is from genome assembly GCA_935064755.1 of Tragelaphus eurycerus. NCBI lineage: Eukaryota > Metazoa > Chordata > Mammalia > Artiodactyla > Bovidae > Tragelaphus > Tragelaphus eurycerus. The sequence continues at coordinate 4,632,640 of CAKXYN010000120.1, read as the reverse complement.
TGACCACAGAGCAGCCCACCGCAGCCTTCCCAGGGTGAGGTCTCACTGGACTTGATGGGGCTCAGCTCTGGGCTGACAGCTGACTCCATCCTGGCTACTACTTCCTTGAAGCTGGTGTCACAGTACACTCACTTTAGGGTGGGGCAGGGAGCCCGAGGATTGACCTTCATAGTCACAAAGGAAGGCTTCCAAGATGAAATGCCTGCATTGAGCTTAAGGCAGAGGTACAAGAGCGTACGGAAGGGCATTACCGGCGGAGGGCATGAGCCAGATTCTGTGTGTGTGTGCGTGTGTAGGGGGCGGAGACACAGCTGCTGTGGGTGGTATTGGTGATCACAAGCAGTTCAGTGTTGCCAGAACATGAAGTTTGAGGCTGGAGGTGAGAAGTGGTGCAGGAGAGGCAGGCATGGGTGAGGGTCATGGAGAGCTCTGAAGGTACCTGGTCTTTCCCGGAAGGCAGTGAGGAGAGGAAGGTGATCTGTTGTCTTAGTTTCATTTCCAGACCTTTAGACAAGGATTTGGGTGACATCATTTGTTTTTCAGGTGATTCCAGGAAGCAGATGGGGGAGAGGGAAGTAGACAGGATGGAGACAAGTGGAGAAAGCGTGTGTTGATGAGCGGGCTACTGCTGTGGGCAATCGGGACCCTAGCCGAGTGGGGTCCCTGTGAACATGCCCCAGAATTGTCTAATTGAGGCAGTAAATCAGGGGTATTAATCCACCATGACTCGTCCCTTGTGGGTGGAAGGTTTCTCTTGGGGTGTCAACACCCTGGTGTTCCAGTCTGACCCACGTGGGGGCCAAGTTCAGTCCTGGGTCAGACAATGCCCTTATGAAGAGAGACAAGAGGGCCTGGGTCCCAGTTCAGGAAGCAGCAGAGAAGCTTGTTCTGGCCAGAGCCTTTGGACGGCTGCCTCTGTATCAGGCAGCACTTGGGTTGTTAGTGACTCTGGGAGGGCATTTCAGAGGGATAAAGGGGCAGCAGCCAGAGAGGACTGACATACGGGGAGAATGAGAGTTGGTCAGAGAACACAAACTACTCCACAAAGCACAGATAATGGGGGAACTGTTGCAAGGCCTGTGGCGCTGGGGGAAAGATGGGCTACACGCGGACAGGGGAGTTGCTCAGAGCCCGGGGGGGCAAGCACATGACCCAGCGGGAGCAGCCACATCCACTCTACCCACTGCCAGACCTGGGCGATGGAAGTGTGCGTGGAGCCTCCCCAGAGTCCTCCAGACTCAGACTGAGTCCTCCAAACTCAGCCTGGGCACCAGCTGACACCTTTCACTTCCATATTTCTCTCTGGGTGTCACGGATCGACTCAGCATGACCGGTTCTGCATTTATTGGATTGATGGGAAGGAGGCAGGCCTCTCCTCTCCAGGGGGAGCAGACCCCACGTTAGGCATCAGGGGGGTGAGAAAAGGAGAAGAACCTTCCTTCCGCTAGTCTGGGAAAGTTATACCTGTGCAATGACAGATACAGGCAGTGGACTGGGGCAGGTACCAATGGAAGTGTCAGGGAGCATGTAAGTCGGAGAGGAGACGGCTATTCTGCCTGGGTTGGGGCAGCCAAGCCTTGAGTGATGAAGGATATATAGAGAAAAGAGGGGTCAAGCATTCCTGGACCTCAGACTTCCTAGCCTGTTTTCCCCTTCCTGGTAACTGAGTGTCACATACCTTCAAGATTAGGGACCTGCTGCCTACAAAAGCCATCCTTTCATAGCCAGACCCCAGTCACCATCCTTTGATGTCAGACTGCCTTTGCTGGGGATTGATACGGAGGATGTTTGGAAGGAGTTGAGGCAGGTCGCACTGGGCCTCCAGTTTAAAGGAAGAAGGCTGCTTTCCTAGGTTCCGTTTGTTGGTGTTGTAGGCTGAATAGCAGCTTCCATCCAAAGACGTGTGTGCTGTGTGCTGTTGCTTCAGTTATATCCAACTCTTTGCAACCCTATGGACTGTAGCCCACGAGGCTCCTCTGTTTATGGATTGTCCAGGCAAGAATACTGGAGTGGGTTGCCGTGCTCTCCTCCAGGGGATCTTCCCGACCCAGGGATTAAACCTGCATCTCCTGTATCGCAGGCAGATCCTTTATCCACTGAGCCACTTCGGAAGCCCCCGCCCAGAGATATCAACATCCCAATCCCCAGAAGCTGGATGTTACCTTACATGGTAAAAGGGACTTTGCAGATGTGATTAAATTAGGGTTCTTGAGATGGAGAAATTATGCTGGATTATCAAATGGACTTCAATTTTTATCCCAAGGGTCTTTATGAAAGGGAAGTAGGTCCAAAGAGGAAGTAGAAAGCAGAGATTGGAGTGATATGAGAAAGTGGCCACCAGCCAAGGAATTCAGGCAGCCTCCAGAAGCAAGAGAAGACAAGGAATCAAATTCTCCCCTGGAGCCTCCAGGGGAAACCAGCCCTGCCTATACCTTGACTTTAGCTCAAAGAGACTGAATTTGGACTTCTAGCCTCCCAAGCTGTAAGAGAATACATGCACCCATTTATTGCTTGAAGCCAAGCTATAAGAGAATAAATGCACCCGATTATTGTTTGAAACCAAGTTTGTGGTGATCTGTTTCAGCAGCTAGAGGACATGAATATACCTGGGAGGCAGACTTGGGGATAAAGATTTGCATGTAGGGGTTTGAGTGAGGAGTGCCCCTCACCTGTAGGGAGTGAAGGAAGCAGAGGTGGGCAGAGCAGGCTGCCGAAATGCTGTGGAGTCACAGACAGTCACTGGCTTCAGAGCGTCCTTAAAATACTCCCACAGGTGGTCCTCCCAACACAGCCTGTGAACAAACCTGAGGATGTCCACCCTCCCCATTTTCTTTACTGGGTTTCCTGGTACCATGTCCTGCGGTTCCTCTGCTCTATGGGGACTGTGCTGCGTATAAGAATAACAGGAATAAGATCACGTGCTGAGCATTTAAGCAGTTTCAGAAAGTACTTTTGTTTCTCTGCATTTTTCATTATTTTGGGTCATTTGCAAAGCTATAGAAATCATTTTAAAGAGAACAGGTGAGTCTTTTGTTTAATTACAATTCTAACGGTTATCTCCATTTCAGAAGAGTTCTGTTTAGTTTTCTCCCCAAATGTATAGTACTCCACAACTAGTTGCAATCACGGTGAATGTACATTTTTGAATATCCTGCTTTCTTCAAGTCACATTATATTGCATTTTTGACTAGATTTGAAGTCAGGACTCTGAAGCTCTGAAGCAGAAGGAGCAGGAGTTGTTGGCAGTCCCTCAGTGGCTGCGGAGGCAGGAGAGTTACTTCAGATGGGGGAGCCAGGCGGGAAGGCCTGTCTGCCTCGTCTCCTATAAAGTCTGTTTGATGAACTGTAGCCCCGTGTTCACCTTTGGCACTTGTCAGCTTTCCTGGTCCTGGTTCCAGTGGAAGGCAGTGGTGAGCATCAAGTACGGGGCAAAGAACTTCAACAAAAGCATTTGCTGGGAGGCCTGGCTTAATTTCAAAAGTTCTGGCTAGGATTCTATAGAAACCTGGGGTCACTGGTGTTAGTGAGGTTAGGTTTCAGGTGCACTCAGAGGTAGCTCTAGGGCCAGGCTTGGCTGAGGCCCAAGGGTCCCTTTCCTGGGCTGGAGAGGCCCTGTCCTATACTGGCCTCTCACCCAGTGGCCTGAGACCTTTCATTTAGTGTGGATGACTTAATTAGACCTGAGACTCCAGAGAGCTGCAGGCTCATGAGGCTTCCCACTTTGTCCTAAGACCTTAGGCACAGGAGAGTTCAGTGATTTTTATTGATTTTGTTGTTGGTCAGAAGGTAGAAGGGATAGAGACTTCCAGGAGCCATGGAACTGGAGAATCACCTTTAGGGACACCTCTGATGAACTGATATTGGTTTATCTGTGATATGGCCTCCTTTGGGTAGGTGTGGGGATGGTGGAGGGGGTGGAAAGAAGAAGGTGGATGAAAAGTTAGAATAGGAGAAGAAAAGGAGAGGGCACTCTCTTCCATGAAGTGTGGCTCTGTTGCTGCAGCTTTCGCTGGGGTTAGATGGAATGAGGAAAGTTCAAAGCTATGTTGCTGTGGGTCCAAATTTCGGGGAGGAAAGTGCTTTCATCAAGGGAGATGGTAAAGGCTCTAGGAACTGGAAGTTGTGACTATCACCTGGCCCTTTTGGGCTCCTCATATCAGTGCATCAACAGGCAAAGAAAGGAGGTTCTATGTTGGCTTGAGTAACTGACTGTATGGGAGGCTAGGATTCCTGCTGTACAAAGAGGGAAGAGAAGAGTATGACTTGAGCCCAGGAGATTCGCTGGGGGCATCCCTTATACTTTTGTGCTCAGTGATACTTATAAACGGGCAACAGCAACCACTTAAACCCAACAAATAGAAGGCAACTGAAGACTCAGCCCCCCTCAGGGTTAGAGGTCTGGGTCACCCCAGCAGACATACAACCCAGACTAACACAAATGTTGGCCAAAGGGGAGGGAAATCTAGAATGGGCAGTAGAGGGATCAGATGAGAAATATCAGTTAAGACCTGGGGACAGCTGCAGCAGAGGAGCCCATAGCTTGATTTGCCAACCCTCCATAAGTCATTTTAGGAGACTGTGATTGGTTATTGCGTTGAAGATTTGAACTTGTACCTTCCCTCTCAGGAAAGAAGGACAGGCATCTTGTTCTCAGGTAAGATCCAGATACTGTAAGAAGGTGCAAATGGGACTTCCCTGGTGGTCCAGTCGCTAAGACTCTGAACCGCCAGTTCAAGGGACCAGGGTTTGATACCTGGTCAGGGAACTAGATCCCACAGGCTGCAACTAAAGATCCCACATGCCTCAACTAAAGAGTCTGCATGTGGCAACTAAGATCCCACGTGCTGCAACTAAGACCTGACGCAGCCAAAATAAATATTCACAAACAGAAAGTGAAGGTGGATTTGAGTGGCATAAGAAAGGCTTCGTCAGGACCATTTTGTCTACTACCTCTGATCAGCTCGATCAGTTATACTTCCCAGCTCACACCATTCCCATGGATATAAATCCCAGGCCACCATCGCTTTTGCTAAAGACAAAAGAACGTCCATGCAAGGCACTAATTGACAAGGAGACCACCATGTCCGTGCCCAAGGAATCCCATGAAGGCTTAGATTCTTTAGCAGCATCCTGAATGGGCTGAGTGATGCGATCTGGAAGTGCAAGGATATTTACTCCCCACAGAACAAACCTTGACCAATGGGAGAATGAACAGGTGTATGTACTTATGTACGGGTAGGTCCATATATGGTATTGAGTCAGCAACACTTAGAATACCTGGGGTTTAGAGCCAACATATAAAAGAAATAAAGATAGTTGTTAATCTTAGCCTCTAAAATTATATTATTACCATAATTATTTGATGTTAATTATTTCCAGTTTTTTTCTTGTGCATATATCAAATGCTGCTGCTGCTGCTGCTAAGTTGCTTCAGTCGTGTCCGACTCTGTGTGACCCCATAGACGGCAGCCCACCAGGCTCCCCTGTCCCTGGGATTCTCCAGGCAAGAACACTGGAGTGGGTTGCCATTTCCTCCTCCAATGCATGAAAGTGAAAAGTGAAAGTGAAGTTGCTCAGTCGTGTCCGACTCTTAGCGACCCCATGGACTGCAGCCTACCAGGCTCCTCCGTCCATGGGATTTTCCAGACAGGAGTACTGGAGTGGGGTGCCATTGTCTTCTCCAATATATCAAATACTTAACCATAATCACAAAAATTGAGATTCTACTATAGAGAGATATTTATATTGTTTTAAAAAGCGTTCTTGCATTGCATTTTCCTACATGATTCAATCTTTTGAAATAAATTTTTAATACATTCAAAATATTCAGTCACATAAGTTTACTATTTAAACTTTGTTTCATGGCTGGGAAGCCAGCTTTCTACTATTGAAAATGCTGAAGTAAAAATCTTTATTCATAAACACTGGTGTATATCTCTGATTATTTATTAAAGATGACTCTCTGCAAAGGGTTCACTTGATTGAAGGGATTCAGCATCCCCTCAGAAGCGGGGAGGGGTATCAGCCACAGGCTTCCGTGCTGTGTGTCCCTGTCTTGCCTGTTTCTCTCCTTCAGCCAGTCCCTCCCTCACCTGCCAAGAACTGGAGGCCAAGCAGGCCCTAGGCCTTCAGCTTCCTGCGGGTTGGGAGCAGCCGTTTGTGGCTGTGTTTCGTGCAGGTCTTGCAATGCGGTCCCTCCTCTTATCAGCTCCACGTATTCCTTTTGCAGAAGTCAGTGACACAAGATCTTCTCTGCATCGCACATCAAAGATGCACAGATGGTAGATCTTCTCTTATCGAGGTGGACAGTGAGGAGGGCTCAGTGTGAACCAAAGGCATCTAAACCTGAGCTTCTCAACTGAGGCTGATTCCTGCCCAGCTCCTCACAACCTGCCCTCCTCCCCCACCCTGCCCCCGCAGCTGCCACCAGGGCATCTCCTAGAAAAGCCTGGAGACATCTTTGGTTCAGAACTTAGAGGAGAAGGGGATGTTGATACTGGCACCTAATGGGGAGAGGCCAGGGATGCTCTAAACACCCTGCAACTCAGCATGTTCGTAGTGATTCTGAAGAGCCCGAAAGATGACTCAGAGTTGATGATGAAGGCAGGGGAGGATCTACTGTACTTTCTTCTTGAAGGTGGACATAGGGGGCCTGCCACTCCAGGGAACCCCTTTCTCTACTTTCTCTCACTATTGTTCTTCACTGTATCCTCTCTGTCTCTCACACTCACACCACACACTCCCCCCTTTCAAGACTTCTGGAATGCCTGATGCCGGGAGAAGAGAGACGAGACACACACTCAGGTCAGGAAGCCAGGTGTTCACTGAGATTTATTGGGAATTCTGTGACCTGAAGGGGCCTTCCCGAGGATGAGGGACGTGACGGGGCTTTAAGAGGAAAACCAGAGGCAGATCCAGGGTGAGTGGCACAGAGAACCTGCCGGAGTCCTGCTCTGGTTTCCCCTCAGGCTGGCCCAGGTTCCAGGTTAATTCTGTTTCAGGACCTCATCGATCCAGGGCCGGTAAGGGGAGATCCGGGTGAAGACGGCCGGGGGCTTTGCATTGGGCAGTCCATAGGAGACAATGCCCTGGGCCACCCCAGCACACAGAAGAGGGCCCCCAGAGTCTCCCTGTGGGACAGAGAAGGAAAGAGAGAGAGAGAAGGTGAGCCAGGGAAACCAGCGCCTCCTCCCTGTGATCCCAACTCTGAGCTGGTCGGACCTGCCATCAGGCTCAAGAACACTGGCTCCTCATAAGGTGATATGTCTCTGATGCTATTCCCTTTCCTCCCTGGCACCCCCTGACCCTGGGCGGCACCCCCTGACCCTGAGTAGACCCTGGTCAGAGACCCCATGGGGCCGAGGGAGGAGGATCTGCGGAGGGACAGTCCCAGCTCCTCAGACCTGAGGTCTCACACTTTGTCAGTGGCTGACACTGTGAACTCCGTCTCCTTCCAAAGGTGTCTGCACCCTCGACAGTGATTTGTGGAGAACACCGTAGTCTGAGAATCACCTTAAATGCAGATTGTGTGCTCTGGGGATTGCCCACACAAAGCTGGAGATGGTGGTTAAAAGCAGAGAAGTGGCTGCAGGCCTGGGGCTCCATGAGTCTCAGCTTCACCTCTTGCAGAGTGCTGGAGGGTGGTTCATTCATGTCTGTTTGTCCCCAGCCGGCCACCCAGCACATTATCCCGGGATGGATGAAGGTGAAATGGGGTGGAAGGGGGATTGTCCCCACGGCCAGGGTCAGGTTGGCTTTCTCCTTCAACTGTGAAGGAAATGAGGGCTGTCAGTGATGGAAGTGGGCTTGGGGAGGGGTGGAGGCAACCAGGGAGGGACAGGGCAGCTGCTCCACATGAGAGCCAGTTGCAGAGGCTGAGCTGAGGGGTGCAGGCGAGAGGCAGGTTGGGAAAGTGTGAGGGTAATGGGACCTGAAGGAGAAGTCCTAGAGAACAGGGAGTGGGGAAGGAAGCCCTGGAGAACAGAGAGCAGGGAGCGAGGAAGAAAGCTCTGGAGAACAGGGACTGGGGAAGAGGAAGAAGAATTTGCACCTTCAGTAACATGATGTCATGGAGACCAATATGCTCGTATTTTGGGTAAGGAAACTGTTTTATGACTTCAAGCCTCTGCCATGTGTCTTCTCTCTTTTGTAAGTTATGGGCTCCGAGGATGACTGTTACAGACCTATGTGAGGGAGAAGAAGGACAAGGTGAGACGCTGATGGTGGGGTGTCTGCTGAGATACGCCCACTCTGAGAAAGGGCATGTAGTCTCTCCCAGGGTGAGCGATCTCTTCCCACCTCCCTCGTTTGAGCTACTCATGTATGCGAGAGGCTCAGGCTTTACTCAAGGAAGAGATTTCCCAGGGACAGAGATAATTTCCAGGGCCTTCAGGACGCCAGAGAGTGAGCAGGCCGTGGAGGACCCAGGGGACAGGGTAGGTACTTCCTAATCAAGGTGCCCTAATGAGGGCCACCTCTCTGAGGGCAGAGGTGTCCGAGGAAAGTGGGGAGTGGTGGGGTCTCAGGTGGACCCTGTTCTCTGTCTCCCATGGAAAGGATGGGTTCAGGTCCCTGGGAACTAAAGGCCAGTGTTCTTGAAAAGGACATGGAGGAAGTGGTCCAAGAACTGGGTGGGCCCCTGAAGAGTGAGTCCACATCACTTGTGTTGGAGTTGGGTTGGGGGAGCTGCTTTTAGAAGAGGGACACTGGGATGAGGTCCTCTTTCCTCTGAGGGGAGCTGAGCTCACAGTGACTGAGGGCCAGGACAGCTGTTCCAGTCTGAGAACGATTTCCTTAAGGCCAAGTATTGTCTCTCCCTAAAGAGACCCAGCCCTAGGAGCCCCCCTTCAGGCCCCCGAGGAGCTGTTCCTGGTTGCTCCCCTGGCTGCTCCCCCCCATTTGGAGATAAACAAGACCCATTGTCTCACCTTCCTGCACAGTGCGCAGCCGTCAGCACAAAGTCCCTTCTTATCAGGAAACCACCACAAGCTGCCCATTGACCATTCCAGTTGACAATTTGCAGGTAGGCCATGTAGGGGCGGGAGTGTGGCTTGCTCTCTGTGCCCCCGATGATCTCCCCTGGAACACAGAACCCCAGGGCCTGAACACAGAGGGTGCACCAGCTGGCTTCAAGTTGAAACAGGTGTCTTTGGAATCCGTACTCGCCCCGTGTTCTGCCCTCTTCCTCTCGGGTGGTTCCGGTGTCTGCTGTCTTTGCTCCAGGCACAGCAGCCAAGCTGGCCTTGGACACCTCTCAGTCACGCTCACCTAAGGTTTCCCCTCACTCCCATTCTGCCCTCACTCAACCCTCCTCTGTCTCCATGCATGACCAGCTCTCCAGGTTCCTGTCTCCACCATCTCCATATCCCAGGTTGCTCAGAGATCAGCCAAGTTACAAGGCCAGAAGGTGAAGGGAACACAGGACTTTCAGCACCGCGTCACACATTCCATACAAAATAGACCACCCCTTGGGGCCCCCTGCTCTGGGCTTTCCTTCAATCAAGGTGGGCACCTTCTTCCTGGGAATGACCATGGGCTGCAGAGAGAGGGTATGCACAGCCCAAGTGGAAACTTCACTCTGGGGTGTTGGGGAGAAATCCTCGGGTTCTGTTTAAGGGTCAGCAATCTTCTGAGTAAATCTTGTTTTAGGGGTTGATCCTGCAGCTTCCAGAAGGAGTGGCCGGGCAACTCACCAGCCTGGGCTCTGCAACAGAGGAGGAGGAGCAGCAGCAGCGTGAGAGGAGGACGATGCATCTTCTCAGAAAGGCTGCCCAGGGTACGTGCTGCTTCTGTTTTCCAGTCTTGGGTTTTTAACTCCCAACAAGCGAGGGCAGGGCCAGACTGGTAACCGCAGAAACTGACTGGTCACGTACTCTTCTCTCTTACTGCGCCTGCTGTCTTTCTAACCAGAATTTCCCCTAGAGATGCCTTCTGTTTTGTTTAGATGAAGCTGAGGCCTGAACTTCCATTCTTGGCCTCAGGGATGAGCTCTCCAGTGTGGTTCCTCATTGGTGTGGAGGTGGAGGGCTCATGTCCTTCCCAGGCGGGGCAGCTGGTTAAGGGCCATCAGAGACATGGGTGGGGGAGAATCTTTACACTGAGAATTCAGAAGCATATGCACTTTGAAGGCCATGGTGCACATTTTGCAAAAAGCCCCTGTGCATGCACTACATGTATGTGAGTACTGAGCACAACTTATACCCATGCAGGTGAATCAAATGATCAGGAAGTAGGGTTTATCCTTAAACGATGTGCATTCTCTCCATCGTTTCTACTTCTTGTCATTCCTTTTTATTCCAATCCACAGTAGCATGTAAGCCTCATGTCACTCAAAGATGATTACCTGAAACTTGAAAAGCATTGTATGGATCTCTCTCTCTCTGTAAACCGATAGTTCACTGGCTTAGAAGAAGGATCCAGAAGATGAAGCTGGAGTCAGTGTCTGTCAGCCCCTTGGGGTCCGAGTCATCCTGTGGGCTCCGCCCAGCTCCCCGCAGTGTCCACTGACCCCACCGCTTTCTGAGGGCCAGGTTGTCAGGGTAGGCTGACCGGTCTCCTCACGTCTCCAGTGTTCAGCTCCTTGGAAAGGCGGTCTGCCCTGTGGATGTGCTATCCTTGGGATCTGGGGGTCAACAGTGGATGGGGCCTGAGCTACAACTCAGTGTGTGTGCTGGTCTCCGGAACAAACATCACGCATCTCTGTGCCTTGTATTTCATGTTTTAAAACTCTTACTTAATTATACAAATATAAAAGGAGAGTTAGGGAAAAAATCATAAAAATGGTTTATTATCATTCCATGAAAGTTCTCTTATTTTTGAGAACCTGTCACATTTCTTCGTGTTTTTTTTTTTTTAAATTGGAAAGTGCTTCCCTGGTGGCTCAGTGGTAAAAATCTGCCTGCGGGAGACATGGGTTCTATCTCTGTTTCAAGAAGATCTTGCATGCTGCAGAGCAACTAAATCCACGCGCCACAACTATTGAGCCAGTGCTGTAGCCCAGGAGCCACGGCAACTGAGCCCACGTACCCCAGCTACCGAAGCCCGTGCATCTAGAGCCTGTGCTCTGCAATGAGAGAAGCTGTCACAATGAGAAGCCTGTGCATCGTGACTAGAGAGTGGGCTCCTCTTGTTGCAACTAGAGGAAAACCCCCCTGCAGCAACAAAGACCCAGGACAGCCAAAAACAAACAAATAAGGTGTGTACATGTGTTTGTTTTTCATAGAGTTAGTTTATAATCAGATATGTTTATCAGGATTTCTTATGTCTACATTGATCAGTGGCAGAACTGGAAGCCTAGACCTGTGGGCTGACAGACAATGCGAAAAATGGAGTCTCTGGGTCCCTGGTCTAGGGCCAGCAGTAGCAGCCCTTTCTTGCATGGGGCTGGGCCTGTCTTCTAGGCCTCTTAGGGAATGTGGTGAAACCTGCATGAGGGCCCTTTAATAGCAGGCTCCTGAGAGCTAGCTAGTGTTCATGCTCCATTTCCCTTGTTCAGATGTGTATGGGTGTGAGTGCAGGCATCCAACTCAGATGTTGGTGGGTATGGGATTCAGACCCCTGAGGGTCACTTGGAGGAGGAAATTTTGGAGAACTTGACCTAACTCAGATTTCTCTTTTGGAAGACCTGGAGACACCGTGTCATTTCTGAAGGAAGAGGACAATTGAATGGGGTGCCTCTGATGTAGTTCAGGGGCCAGACTCCCCCTGGCATTCTAGGGGAACTTTCTTTCAGACTTGCATGGCCCTGCTTCGTTGCGACAGCTGTGGTTGACAAAGCCATCCTGAGGACCTCCAGGGCTTAGCCCTCCCCAGCATCCTGAGTTCTCGCACTTGGGAAATCTTCCTCCTTCTCACTTAGCAGATACTTCTCTGGGCCCAGACCCAATATTGAGGGGGATGGTGAGGATGGGGCAGAAGTGGGTGTAAGGATGCAAGGTATCAACAGCCAAATCCTGAGACCATCTCCAGAAAGAGTCACGGGGAGTTTGCTACGTTGCATCTATGCCCTGAATTGTAGTGTCTGAGGCACAAGGTCTGTGGGAAGAGAAGTGAGAGGAGGAGGAAGGAGGAGCAAGAGGAGGAGGAGGAGGAGGAGGAGGAAGAGCTAGGCTGAATAATGGCACCCAGGAATATCCAGGTCCTAATCCTCTGAACCTATGAGTGTTACCTTATATGGTCACAGGAACTTTGCAGATGTGATTAAGAATCTTGAGATGGGGGGATTACCCATGGTATCCAGGTGGGCCCTAAATGTAATTACATGCATCCCTACAAGAGACAGGCAGAGGGAAATTCTACTATGAGAGAAGACCATGTGACAACCTCAGCAGAGAGAGAGAGAGAGATGCAAAGTCACTACTCCGTGGGCTTTGAAGACAGAGGAAAGGACTATAAGCCAAGGAATGCGAGCTATGCCACTACAGAAGTTGGAAAAGTTATTAGCCTCTGGAGGGAGTGCAGCCTTGCCAACACCTCAGTTTGGGGCTAGTGAAAGTAATTTCAGACTTCTGACCTCCAGAAATGTGAGAGAAACAATGAATACTGTTTTAACCCACTGTGCATGCATGCTAAGGCACTTCAGTTGTGTTCAACTTTTTGCGACCACAGAGGAGCCTAGTAGGCTCCTTGGGATTCTCCAGGCAAGAATACTGGAGTGGGTTGCCATGCCCTCCTCCAGAGGATCTTTCCAACCCAGGGATTGAACCCACATCTCTTATGTTTCCTGTATCGGCAGGTGAGTTCTTTACTGTTAGCGCCACCTGGGAAGCCTCTTTAACCCACTAAGTTGGCAATATTTTGTTACAGTGACTATATTAAAATAATACAGTGATCAAAGGATTTCATGGGTCTGACCTGACACAGTCTGAACAACACTATAAACATTTGGAACAAGTCAGTGGCATACTTGACACCCACCTATAACTGGTGGGAGCCGTCACATATTCCAGAAGCAGGAAGAGAATTCCTTTTTGCTTTATTTCAGAAATGCACTAATTTCCATTCTTAGAGGAATAAACGTAAGTTAAAAAAAATAAAAATAGAAACAGAAAAGGCAGAGAAGCGTTAGAGACAGGCTAGAAACAAAGAGCAAGGGCAACAAATAGAAAATGGTAACAAGTATGGTAGATATTATACCAATACTTGTCTTGAATACTACTGGTCTAAATGCACCAATTATAATGCAGAGGTGCACAAACTGCTGGGCAGGGTACTCAATCTTGGGGGCTAATGATGCTAATACAGTAATAAGTATCTTTAATACTTACTATACCTGATGCTTTAACCCCTCATCTTTTATTTAGTCCTCATCATTCTTATGCCCATTTTACAGATGACTGGGAAGGGGGAGCCTAGGAAAGATGAAGAAATCTGCCCAAAATACAAAGTTGGTAAGGGATTCTACCAGGATCCCAATACAGTCTGATTCCAAGCTCTTAATTAAGTATATCTTGTTCCCAAATGCATGCTATAAATAAGGGTTCTGTAAGAAAAAGGTAATTCTTTCCCAAGCTTTGACAATGTAATTTTGCATTTAACTCAGAGATGCTTGTCTTGGGCTTCCCTGGTGGCTCAGATGGTAAAGAATCCACCTGCAATGCAGGAGACTTGGGTTCGATCGCTGGGTTGGGAAAGATCCCCTGGAGGAGGTCATTGCAACCCACTCCAGTATTCTTGCCTGGAGGATTCCATGGGCAGAGGAGCCTAGTGGGCTACAGTCCATGGGGTTGCAAAGAGCTGGACATGACTGAGTGACTAAGCACACACCTTGTCTTAGGAGATCCACTCCTCTCATCCTTTTATAACATTCTTCTTATAAGCACTGAAAAATCAACCCTTCCCAAGAGATCTTGGTGCTTACCTCCCTCCATCATGGCAGTATCAACAGACCAGCCAAATGTTCAAAATTACATCAGACATATATGGCATGCAGGGAGAAGAGAAGGTTCTTTCTACTTGGTTGTAAGAGATAAGGAAATGCAGGAATAAGGAGCAACTAAAAGGAAGAATCATTATCTGAGAAAACATTGATTCACATCCTGGAGGGCCAAGGGAAGAGTCCTGAGTTAGCGTCCCCTTAATTGAAACAACAGATTGGAGAGCATAAAAGAAACCCTTGAAGGCAGGCCCTCAGACTCTGGCCATGCTGTCTCAGAGCAACGTCCTGACTCCATTTCTGGCAGCAACCATTATCCAACAAGCTTAATGCGAGCATGTTGGAAAAAAAAAAAACAACAACAGTTGATGCCATACGGCCTTCCTCCAACAGGTAAGAGAAGATCCCCATGGACAGATTTGATTTGAAGGTACATAGAACTCTCTTTTGTTGCCCTGGCTGATGCTGGTTGCTGATAGACTGACAGCATTGCAAGGTTTACTAGAGAAGCATGCCAGACTTAAAGGACTTTACCCAAACCCATGGAAAGGGATGGTTTGAGACAGTTTCACACGACTACTGGATACACAGGGAGGCTGATGAGAGGAGATGAGACAGGGCAGGGATGGACACAAAGCCAACTATTCTCAGGTGTGCAGTGAGCCTACAAGTGAAGTGAGAAAGTGAAACAAGAAGTTCTTTTGCCATCATTCACCCCAGAGGGAGTTCTCCCATGGAGACACTGGATTCCACCTCCGCTCAACCTTTTGCTTTGCTAGCTACTTAGTTCACCATTGCCTTCAAGCACCAGCACAGTAATACATACATACATACATATGTACATAACTGCAGAAAGAGAGGAGAGTAAGAAAGGAAGAAAACATCTTAGGCATAAGGGAGAGAGCCTAGGAGTCCTATAACGAAGGACTGTAACACAACAGGGCTTCCCCGGTGGCGCTAGCGGTAAAGAACCCGCCTGCCAATGCAGGTTAGACGTAAGAGACATGGGTTCAATCCCTAGGTCGGGAAGATCATGGCAGCCCACTGGAGGAGGGCATGGCAACCCACTCCAGTATTCTTGCCTGGAGAATCCCATGGACAGAGGAGCCTGGCAGGCTGCAGTCCATAAGGTTGCAAAGAAAAGGCCATGACTGGAGCGACTTAGCTTGCATGCATAACACAATGAAGGTCAGGAGCACAGGGAAACGTTCAAGTGAAGCTAAACATTAGAAAACCACAAATGGGTTCCAGCTAAAGTACAGAAGGAACAAATTATCTATGCCTTATCCTCTTCTGTCTCATTGGACATGAAGCAGGCATAGGTGTCTGGTATTCATCTAAGTGGCAAAATGAATTATATAGACAAAACCAGTGATTTCAGGAAAGGGGATATTCATTACGTCCTGTAACTGCTAAGCAAGATTTACCATCATGGAAAACTCTAACGTGAATGGAACTTTCCAGATCAAGCCTCATTGACCTTCTCCATATTCCCATTCGTTAGTCCCCACTAAATAACCCAGAGTTCATTCAAACTCTTCTTAAACATGATCACTAATGATTGACTAATTTATTATTCTCTTAAGCAACCTATCAACAACCTGCAGAGTAACTACCTCAGGGAATCCATTACAGATCCTTCAGGCAAGAAAAGACTAACCTCTGAGACTGGAGGGGGTGGACTGCTGTCACTGCAAAGGAGCTTTAAAAGGATTTGTAAGTTCTAGATTCCAGCTTCATCAGATTCTGCCCAGATACACTCCTCTCCCAATTTTCAGAATCCCAAATAATGCCTTACTTTACGTAAGAGACCTACCAGACTGGGAATTAAAAATGTATAGCAAGTCATCACAGGAATAGACATAGGTTTGGTTTTTAGAACTCTGCAGTCTGGGGAACATAGCAGATGTGCTTGAAAACTCAGTTATAATAGTTAAAAGTTTTGTTATTTGAATCACATTAATGTGTCTGAGTCTAAATTCCATGTTAGTAAAGCAATGGTAATGGTAATTCCCAAGGTTGTGATGGGAAAACAGAGGCAAACCTCAGATCCTGACATCTGTGTATATTCTATTTCAATCTAATGAGCTTGATTCCTCATGTGAGATTAGGGACCCCAGCATCCCTGGAACAACCATTCTTCTATATCTACATTCCCATTAGCTGAACTAGATTTCTCTGCCTTTGATGGTACAGCAGAAGGGCCCTTCGTATGAAATGAGGGAAGTCTAATTCTGAGGCATAAGCTTTGATAGCAAGATTCATAAAATAGAGATAACTCTACCTATGTAACAGGATAGTTATAAAAGTAATAATACATCTAAGAGAGTGACAATAATTGATATTCATGAGCTCTTTAAAGTCCTAATTCCAATCCCATTTGCTCTTATGATAATGTATGTAAAGTCCAATCATAGAGTATGATCTCTTCCCCTACCTAATATTCTTTGATCACTCTCTTCTGCCTATGAACCTTTGGTTAGGAGGGAGAGAGAGATGCAGATTAACATTTTTCAAATTGCAGATAACCATGCTTGAAGTGCGATGTAGCTTGCATTTTAATCTGGAGTGGAATAAAATGGGATGGAAAGGAGTGGCAGTTTAGACTGGAATGCACGTAATTAAGGATAAGTATTGTTTCCTGCAACTTTGGATTCATTTGTATGTTCGAAGGTTTGTGCCTTTGTACACACATACCTATGGTATATGTGTTGGGTCTTTTTGCAAATATATTTCCTACTGTGGTCATTGTCTTAAATGTGCATATGCTCCTGAATTCTCAATGTAAAGATTCTCCCTGACCCATGTCTCTGATGGGTCTTAATCAGCTGCCCTGCCTGGGAAGGACATGAGCCCTCCACCTCCACACCAATGAGGAACCACACTGGAGAGCTCATCCCTGAGGCCAAAACTTGGAAGTTCAGGCCTCAGCTTCATCTCACATAACACAGAGGGCATCTCTAGGGGAAATTCTGATTAGAAAGACAGCAGGCACAGTATGAGAGAAGACCAGTGACCAGTCAGTTCCTGTGGTTACCAGCCAGTTGCTGTGGTTACCAGCCTGGCCCTGCCCTCGCTTGTTGGGAGTTAAAAACCCAAGACTGGAAAACAGAGGCAGCACGTGCCATGGGCAGCCTCTCTGAGAAGATGCATCCTCCTCCTCTCACGCTGCTGCTGCTCCTCCTCCTCTGTAGCAGAACCCAGGCTGGTGAGTTGCCTGGCCACTCCTTCTGGAAGCTGCAGGATCAACCCCTAAAACAAGATTTACTCGGAAGATTGCTGACCCTTAAACAGAACCCCAGGATTTCTCCCCAACACCCCAGAGTGAAGTTTCCACTTGGGCTGTGCACATCCTCTCTCTGCAGCCCATGGTCGTTCCCAGGAAGAAGGTGCCCACCTTGATTGAAGGAAAGCCCAGAGCAGGGGGCCCCAAGGGGTGGTCTATTTTGTATGGAATGTGTGACGCGGTGCTGAAAGTCCTGTGTTCCCTTCACCTTCTGGCCTTGTAACTTGGCTGATCTCTGAGTAACCTGGGATATGGAGATGGTGGACACAGGAACCTGGAGAGCTAGTCATGCACGGGGACAGAGGAGGGTTGAGTGAGGGCAGAATGGGAGTGGGGGAAACCTTAGGTGAGCGTGACTGCGAGGTGTCCAAGGCCAGCTTGGCTGCTGTGCCTGGAGCAAAGACAGCAGACACCAGAGCCACCCGAGAGGAAGAGGGCAGAACACGGGGCGAGTACGGATTCCAAAGACACCTGTTCCAACTTGAAGCCAGCTGGTGCACCCTCTGTGTTCAGGCCCTGGGGTTCTGTGTTCCAGGGGAGATCATCGGGGGCACAGAGAGCAAGCCACACTCCCGCCCCTACATGGCCTACCTGCAAATTGTCAACTGGAATGGTCAATGGGCGACTTGTGGCGGTTTCCTGATAAGAAGGGACTTTGTGCTGACGGCTGCGCACTGTGCAGGAAGGTGAGACAATGGGTCTTGTTTATCTCCAAATGGGAGGGGAGCAGCCAGGGGAGCAACCAGGAACAGCTCCTCGGGGGCCTGAAGGGGGGCTCCTAGGGCTGGGTCTCTTTAGGGAGAGACAATACTTGGCCTTAAGGAAATCATTCTCAGACTGGAACAGCTGTCCTGGCCCTCAGTCACTGTGAGCTCAGCTCCCCTCAGAGGAAAGGGGACCTCATCCCAGTGTCCCTCTTCTAAAAGCAGCTCCCCCAACCCAACTCCAACACAAGTGATGTGGACTCACTCTTCAGGGGCCCACCCAGTTCTTGGACCACTTCCTCCATGTCCTTTTCAAGAACACTGGCCTTTAGTTCCCAGGGACCTGAACCCATCCTTTCCATGGGAGACAGAGAACAGGGTCCACCTGAGACCCCACCACTCCCCACTTTCCTCGGACACCTCTGCCCTCAGAGAGGTGGCCCTCATTAGGGCACCTTGATTAGGAAGTACCTACCCTGTCCCCTGGGTCCTCCACGGCCTGCTCACTCTCTGGCGTCCCGAAGGCCCTGGAAATTATCTCTGTCCCTGGGAAAGCTCTTCCTTGAGTAAAGCCTGAGCCTCTCGCATACATGAGTAGCTCAAACGAGGGAGGTGGGAAGAGATCGCTCACCCTGGGAGAGACTACATGCCCTTTCTCAGAGTGGGCGTATCTCAGCAGACACCCCACCATCAGCGTCTCACCTTGTCCTTCTCCCTCACATAGGTCTGTAACAGTCACCCTCGGAGCCCATAACTTACAAAAGAGAGAAGACACATGGCAGAGGCTTGAAGTCATAAAACAGTTTCCTTTCCCCAAATATGAGCCTGCTGGTCTCCACGACATCATGTTACTGAAGGTGCAAATTCTTCTTCCTCTTCCCCCAGTCCCTGTTCTCCAGAGCTTTCTTCCCCACTCCCTGCTCTCTGTTCTCCAGGGCTTCCTTCCCCACTCCCTGTTCTCTAGGACTTCTCCTTCAGGTCCCATTACCCTCACACTTTCCCAACCTGCCTCTCGCCTGCACCCCTCAGCTCAGCCTCTGCAACTGGCTCTCATGTGGAGCAGCTGCCCTGTCCCTCCCTGGTTGCCTCCACCCCTCCCCAAGCCCACTTCCATCACTGACAGCCCTCATTTCCTTCACAGTTGAAGGAGAAAGCCAACCTGACCCTGGCCGTGGGGACAATCCCCCTTCCACCCCTTTTTACCTTCATCCATCCTGGGAAAATGTGCTGGGTGGCCGGCTGGGGACAAACAAATGTGAATGAACCAGCCTCCAGCACTCTGCAAGAGGTGAAGCTGAGACTCATGGAGCCCCAGGCCTGCAGCCACTTCTCTGCTTTTAACCACTATCTCCAGCTTTGTGTGGGCAATCCCCAGAGCACACAATCTGCATTTAAGGTGATTCTCAGACTACGGTGTTCTCCACAAATCACTGTCGAGGGTGCAGACACCTTTGGAAGGAGACGGAGTTCACAGTGTCAGCCACTGACAAAGTGTGAGACCTCAGGTCTGAGGAGCTGGGACTGTCCCTCTGCAGATCCTCCTCCCTTGGCCCCATGGGGTCTCTGACCAGGGTCTACTCAGGGTCAGGGGGTGCCGCCCAGGGTCAGGGGGTGCCAGGGAGGAAAGGGAATAGCATCAGAGACATATCACCTTATGAGGAGCCAGTGTTCTTGAGCCTGATGGCAGGTCCGACCAGCTCAGAGTTGGGACCACAGGGAGGAGGCGCTGGTTTCCCTGGCTCACCTTCTCTCTCTCCCTTTCCTTCTCTGTCCCACAGGGAGACTCTGGGGGCCCTCTTCTGTGTGCTGGGGTGGCCCAGGGCATTGTCTCCTATGGACTGCCCAATGCAAAGCCCCCGGCCGTCTTCACCCGGATCTCCCCTTACCGGCCCTGGATCGATGAGGTCCTGAAACAGAATTAACCTGGAACCTGGGCCAGCCTGAGGGGAAACCAGAGCAGGACTCCGGCAGGTTCTCTGTGCCACTCACCCTGGATCTGCCTCTGGTTTTCCTCTTAAAGCCCCGTCACGTCCCTCATCCTCGGGAAGGCCCCTTCAGGTCACAGAATTCCCAATAAATCTCAGTGAACACCCGGCTTCCTGGCCTGAGTGTGTGTCTCGTCTCTCTTCTCCCGGCATCAGGCATTCCAGAAGTCTTGAAAGGGGGGAGTGTGTGGTGTGAGTGTGAGAGACAGAGAGGATACAATGAAGAACAGTAGGGAGAGAAAGAAGAGAAAGGGGTTCCCTGGAGTGGCAGGCCCCCTATGTCCACCTTCAAGAAGAAAGTACAGCAGATCCTCCCCTGCCTTCATCATCAACTCTGAGTCATCTTTCGGGCTCTTCAGAATCACTACGAACATGCTGAGTTGCAGGGTGTTTAGAGCATCCCTGGTCTCTCCCCATTAGGTACCAGTATCAACATCACCTTCTCCTCCAAGTTCTGAACCAAGGATGTCTCTAGGCTTTTCTAAATGTCCCCCAAGGAAGATGTCATGTTGGTGGGGGTGTGGAGGGGGTAGGCAGGGTGTTTTGAAGAAGCTGGGCAAGAATCAGCCTCAGTTGAGAACCTCAGGTTTAGATGCATTTAGTTCACGCTGGGCCCTCCTCACAGTCCACCTCGATAAGAGAAGATCTACCATCTGTGCAGCTTTGATGTGAGATGCAGAGAAGATCTTGTGTCACTGACTTCTGCAAAAGGAATACGTGGAATTGATAAGAGGAGGGATCGCATCACAAGTTCTGCATGAACCACAGCCGCAAACGGCTGCTCCCAACCACACTAGCCTGTGTGACCTCCAGAACGTCCACCACTGTGGGCCACGCAGAGGGAGAGGGTCAGTCCCGTGAGGACAGGGGGACACTAGCTCTATATCCTTGCCCAGGAGTAGAACGGCCTTGATGTGCAGGATGGAGCCTGCCCCCTGTTCTGTGTGATTACCTGTTCCTGTGAGCACACCTGAACTGGGTAACAGGCTCGTCCTTCATGCCGAGTGTCAGCCTGAAGCCCTGCTTCTGTGTCCTGGAGACCAGCCCGGAGTCAACAGTCCTGCAGCGTCTTCATGTGGAGTAGATCAGGGACCTGGGAGAGGAGATGGAGCTGCCACCAGGGTGCAGTGAAGCACTGACCATGTCCTACCCTGTGCTCTGATGGAGGCCCTATAAGGCTACCATCACCTAGAGGGGTCTTAAGATGGGGAGGCAGTACCAGGAGTCGAGCTGGCTCAGTCTTTCCCCTTTCGTGTCCTCAGGGGGACTCTGGGGTGTGACCACGTAACCCCAGGGCATTGTCTTCTATGGACAAAATAATGTGTCACCTCCAGGATCCTGCACCAAAGTCTCAAGTTTCCTGCCCTGGATAAAGAAAACCATGAAAAGCCTCTGACTGCAGGAACCAGACCGTCTTTCCTGGGGCTGATCCAGAATCACACTGCAGGGTTGGGGTGCCCGCAGCTCAGTAACTGTCTCTCAGCTGGGCTCGAAGGGCTGGTTGCTTATTTATTCACTGACTCCTATTCACAAATACTGTGTGTTTAGAAAGGCAATGACAGGATTCTGCTGTTTCTGCTGTTTTCTGCTTCCTCCTCTCCCCCCTCCCACCATCTCTTCCCCTAAACTCCATGCAAAGCTGTCACCCAGGTCTGCTTACCCACACCTGTCTTCCAGGGCCGACTTTCCTGCCAGGGCTGAAGCTGAGCACCATCAGGGGAAAACATGAACCTCTCTGGTTCTGGGGCTCAGGGTGAGCTCCTTAGCTCCTTGCTCTGGGTGCATGGCAGGGAGGAGTGGGTCACACATGATTCCCCAACACCAAGAGCACAGCCTGGGGCTGCAGCTCCAGGACAGAGCTGGGGAGGGGGTGCTACCTGACTTTTAACCCCCACAGCCAGGGGAGCGGGCCCAGAGCAGGGCTGGATCTCCTGAGAAACCCCTCGTTCTCATCCAGACTGAGTAGGAGTGTTATTACACATAACTCTGGAACATCAGTCATTTTGTTTCTCGACGTGAAACAAATCTCTGCTCTGCTCACTGGAGCATACTCGCCCCCTGGGGGAGGGGGCAGCAGGGAGGGAAGAGAAGGAACAGGGCAGCCTTATTTTTTTACTCTTAATGTGCTGTGCTTAGTCGCTCAGTAGTGTCCGACTCTGCGAACCCATAAACTGTAGCCTGCCAGGCTCCTCTGTCCATGGAATTCTCCAGGCAAGAATATTGAAGTGGTAGCTTTCCCTTCTCCAGGGGATCTTCCCAACCCAGGGATCGAACCCAAGTCTCACCACATTGCAGGTGGATTCTTTACCAGCTGAGCTACCAGGGAAGCCCACTCTTAAGACAGCAGGTAGAAATGTCACTGCACATGCTCAAATGGTAGGAACACCCATTTGAAAGGCAATTTGAATCTGATTCTAAACACTCATCCATTGGATGGACCAGAAACAGGCTCCCTGTCATGGCTGCAAGCTCTTGCCTGTGCAAACCAAACTGTAGTCAGGGAGGCCCATGTGGTCTGGACAAATGGAGAAACGCCTCTGCTCTTAGGCCATCACATTACTTCTGCTCCATAGGGTCCAAGATGACCTAGACTTTTCATCCTTGGGAAGGTCTTGGTTTGGAGAGTATGTGATTTTTGCTGAGCAAGGATCTCCCTGTGCTGGTCTCCCCTCGCCAGACACTTCCATCTACCATCCCTCCAGGGTCTTGACTGTTGTGCTGAGCTGCCTGGGAGCTGAGCCTGAGTTCCAGCTCTTGGCTGGTGCCGCCCTACCCCTACACATAGCACTGTGCTTCTCTGAGGCATGTGCCAATACTTTGGGATACAGTTACCCTAAAGGCAGGCCCTTTCTCCTCTGGTTGTGCACAAATCACACAGCAACACAATCTCCTAGTGACCTGGGGCACGTTAACAAAGGAAGAGCCGTTCTTCTGCTTTAAAGGCACAGGTTCTGATTTAGAGCTGAGAAAATCCCCGGACGTACTAGGACCCAGCTCGTTGATTGAAAATTACACAAAAAGAAAACAAAGAAACAAAAACATATTGTTTAAGAAAGGTGCCCAACCACTTGTATATTCCGCTCAAGTATAACGTTTACTTTGAGGAAATGGTTTTGTGGTTTGAAAAAGTTTAAGAATATTTGTTGCAGACTCTCGTCCTTCTTCGAGAGATGAGGGAGACAGTTCCAGGAGGGACAGTGAGCGCCTGGAGGCCCCACAGAGTTAGGACAGAGCCTGGGCTCAGCCAGGCCCGCAGAGAGTCAGACCAGCAAGAGGACTTCCGTGTTTTCTAACCCTGCCCACTGATGACTTCCTGCCATCCCTGGACAAGACAGGAGCCTCTGCTCAGATACCTCCTTCCACACACAGCGAGTCCCTGGGCTCCCATGGCAGCCAATCTTGGACAAGTACTCAGACAGCTTCTTGGTGAGCTGTTCTGTCTGCTCATGGGGACAATCAGATGAAGGTGGGCAAGCACCTAAAACATGCTGATTTCTTAAAATCTTCTGGTCTGTGGAAATGTCCTCCATCCCCCACTTTTGAGGAAACAGTCCTTAACTTGTTTAAAGATCTTTGCAATGGAAATAAAACAAAATAAAATAAAATATCCCTGGACTTCCCTGGTGGCTCAGTGGATAAGAATCTGCCTGCTAATGCAGGGGGCATGAGTTCGATCCTTGATCTGGGAAGATTCCACGTGATTTAGAACAAGTAAGCCCATGCAGGACAACTACTGAGCCCGTGTGCTTTAACTACTGAAGCCTGTGTGCCTAGAGTCTATGCTCTGCAGCAAGCGTAGCCACCACAGTGAGAGGCCTGCACACTGAACGAAGGATAGCCACAACTAGAGAAGGCCCACATGGAGCAATGAAGACCCTGCACAGCCAGAAATAAATAAATAAATGAATACAATTTTAAAAATATCTGTAATGACCTCCAGTGAGATGCCTCTACTGACCAAGGCCTCACCCACCACTTTTCCCCCCCAAGACCCACAAGAAGATTCAGTTCCTACTATACCTGGAGAGACAACTGCCAGGCCAGCTCTGGGGATGATGGACCTGAAAGGTCAAGCCCTTGCTAGTCTGGAAATGTGCTTTGGAACAGGAATGGCTCTGCCTTCCCTGCCCATGACCATGCTGCTGCTGGTACCACAGTGGTCTTGCAGGGTTTATTTCCTGTCTCTGTATCCCACACAACATGACTTTTGACCAACAAATGTTTTACTGTGAAAGAACGTTGAAGTCATGAGTTAATGTCCCATATCACCCAGAAACAGCTGGCCCGATAATTGTGTAAGACTTGGTAATGTAGATAGTGGAAAGACAACCACCTTCAAGATTGGGATGCTGTCTTTCAGGATGTGGTATATGCTTTAAGCCAGCAGTGAGTATAGGGTGTTGTTTCTCTCCTAGCCAGAATACATGGTTCTAGAGACAAAGACGTGACCATAAGAGCGGCTCTCATTCCTACTGTTAAACCTATTAACTCAGTCTCAAAAGTTTACTTCTGTCTCTATGACCTTGGACTCTTCTGATTTTTAGAGGCCTTAATTTGTAGGAAAGCAATCGACAGACAGGTAAACTTACTATGCAAGTTACGTGAGTGATCCTAATTGCCAAGGGAAGATGAGATTCCCTGTGTTACATCTTGGTAATTTGGTATTTCCATTCTTATTAGTGATGGTCAGTGAAAGGCTACTTTAGCCAATAAACATCAGACCACTAAAATCCTTCAAGAATAAAGTGTTGAGTCACCATATCAGATAAAGAATCCCACTAGCTGAGATACTTGAGATAAGATTCCTCTGTATGCTTCTCAGATGATAAAATTCCTGTTCTTGTAATGACCTCCCAGTCTCTTTGGTCAAGAACCCTTTCAAATTTCCTGGAGAAAGAGATATGTGTGTGTGTGTGTGTGTGTGTGTGTGTGTGTGTGTATCCATCTGGTCTAATGTGTTATTTAAGACCTTTGTTTTCTTATTTATTTTTTATCTGAATGATCTGTCCATTGAAGTAATTGGGCTGTTTAAGTCCCATATTTTTACTGCATTACCGTCAATTTCTCCCTTTATGCTTGTTAATATTTATGTTTTTAGGTGCTCCTATGTTGGTTGTGTATAGATCTAAAATTGATGTATCTTCTACTTGAATTGATCCTTTGATCATTATGTAATGTCCTTATTTGTCTCTTGTCACAGTCTTTGTTTTAAAACTATTTTGTCTGATGCAAGTATTGCTACGCTTTCTCTCTTTTCTTCCCCTGGCTTTAATTTTGTTTCCATTTCCTTGGAATACTTTTTCTATCCCCTCATTTTCAGTCTGTGTGTATCTTTAGATCTGAAGTGAGTCTCTTGTAGGCAGCATATGTATGAATCTTGTTTCTGTATCCATTTAGATATTCTATGTCTTTTAATTGGCTCATTTAGTCCATTTATATTTAAAGTAGTTATTGATAGGTGTGTACTTCTTGCCATTTTGTTCATTGTTTTTCAGTTGTTTTCGTTCTTCTTTTTTTTGTTTCTTCTTTTGCTCTCTTCCCTTGTGATTTGATGACTATCCTTAGTGTTACATTTGGATTCTTTTCTCTTTTTTCTGTGTGTGTATCTAGTACAGATTTTTGGTGTGTGATTACCACCAGGCTTATATATATATATGAATATATATACATCAGTATTCTATAACTGTAATTATTTTCAATTGTTGGCCTCTTAAGTTTAACACATCCTTATAACTCTGCATTTTTATCCCTCTCATTGTTCATTTTTTTTGACATTGTATTTTATGGCTTTTTATTTCAAGTATTCCTTAACTACCTATTGTGGATATAGATGATTTTACTACTTTCATCTTTTAACTTTCTTACTAGCTTTGTAAGTGTTTGATAGCTACCCTGAGGGTTGTTGCTGTTCAGTTGCTCAGTCATGTCCAACTCTGTGACCTCATGGACTGCAGCATGCCGGGCTTCCCTGTCCTTCACTCTCTCCCAGACAAACATACCTTCATTTTTCCTTACCAATGAGACTTTTTCTTTGATAATTTTCATACTTCTAGTTGTAGTCTTTTCTTTTTCGTTTAGGGAAGACCATATAACATTTCTTATAAGGCTGTCTTTGTGTTGCTGAACTCCTAGTTTTTGTTTGTTGTAGAACTTTAGCTTTCTCCTTCAAATATAGCCTGCACAGTGGAGTACTCTTGGTTATAAGATTTTTTTTCCTTTCATCACTGGAAATATATCATGCACTCCCTTCTGGCTTGCAAATTTTTTATTGAAAAGTCTGCTGGTAGCTGATAGTTCCCCTATACATAACTTTTTGCTTTTCCTTTACTGATTTTAATATTCATATTAATATAAAATTAATATTTCATTTTTGCCATTTCAATTACAGTGTCTTAGTGTGGTCATCTTTGTGTTTATCCTGTTTGGGACTGTCTGTGTTTTCTGGCCCTGGATATTTCTTTCTTTTCCTATGTTAGGGAAGTTTTCAGCTATTATGTCTTCAAATATGGTCTCTAACCCTTTTCTTCTCTCTTTTCCTTCTGGGACTCCTAGACTGTGAATATCAGTATCCTTGATATTATCTCAGAGTTCTCTTAAAGTGTCCTCATTAAAAACATTCTTTCTCTCTCTCTCTTTTTTTTTTCTGTTCAGGTTGAGTGATTTCTGCTGCTCTCTCTTCTATTTTGCTGATCCACTCCACTGTATCATCTAATCTACTATTGATTCCTTCTAGTGTATTTTAAATTTCAGTTATTGTATTCTTCAGTTCTGCTTGGCTCTTCTTTAGATTTTCTAACTCTTTGATTTATATAGATCAACTCTTTGTGATATATGTTGCAATAATTTTTTTCCTGAGTTATTGTCTGTATTTTGGTTTTGCTTATGCTTGATTTTTGAGATATAAACTTTAAAAAACTGTATTTTACATATCACAATTTATTTATCAATCTTTCCTTCTAATGTTTCTGTATTTAGAGTCATTGCTAGAAGACCTCTAATTTTATGAAGAGATTTATCCACATTTATTTATTGTTTTTATTTCATGGTTTTATTTCATACATTTGTGTCTCATATTTTGCACTTACTCAGGTGGTTTATGTCATGTGTGACTAACTTATTGCTCCAATATCATTTAGTAAAAAGTACTACTTTCTCCCAGTGATTTTTCTTTTAAATGTCACCTCAGTATAAACTACATTTTCATATGTGCTTGGGAATGTTTCTGGATTTTCTATTCTTTTTCTTTGGTCTGTCTGTCTGATCATGAGTGGGCAACGCACTGTTTTCAGAAAATACATCTTATGGGATATTTTTTAATATCTGACTAGTTATTCCTTCATGTTATTTTCCAAATAAATTTTAGACATTAGCTAGAACTTCCTAACACTAGGAGAAAAAAAATTTCTTTTAATTGGAATCACATTTTTATATTAACTTCGGGAGAATCAGTGTCTTTTTGGTGTGGTTCTACCCTATCAGAGAACTGAGACTATCTTTCTATTTCTAAAGTCAGTTTTCATTTTTTTCAAGAATCATTTAACATTTTGCTCAAATAGTGTTTCACAATTCTGGTTATGTTTTTCCCAAGCTCTTTATGTTTTTTTTTGTTGCTGCTGTGACAGATTATCTTTTCAAATGTATCTTCAAACTGGTTGTTGTTCATATATATGAAGGCTATGGATCTCCTTTTACTTTTGAAATAATCTCAGGCTTATGGAAAAGTAGCAATTATAATACAAAAAACTTTTATTTTCCTGAACCATTTGAGAATAAAGTTACTGACATGGTGTTCCATCAGTTCTCAAAAACTTTAGAGGACAATTTCTACAAACAAAGAAACGCTTATGTGACTACAATCAAATCCAGGAAATTATCATTGATGCCACCAATACCATCTAATCTTTAGACAGTAAGAAACGGAGTCACTTGCCTTAATATGTTTGATTATTAGACTAGTCCCCACAGAGATGTATAAAACAGATCTCTCACTCATCTTCTCCAAGTGCATCCCCTGCTCTTCCCACCCAGGCTCTGGAGACCCACGTCAGGCAGCTGCTTCAAAGCCATGCCCGCCTCGCCCTATTTGTCCTGCTCTGACACATCCCACCAGACTGCCCTTTCTGTTGGAGTCCCTGAGTCCTCCGTCAGCTCCTTTACCTCCAGTGGTCAACCCTTGTGTAAGCAGCCTCCTCACAGCCGTTGGATGTTCACACCCTATGTAGCAGTAGTACTAAAAGTCGCTGAGTCATGTCTGACTCTTTGTGACCCCATGGACTGTAGCCTGCCAGGCTTCCCTGTCCATGGAATTCTCCGGGCAAGAATACTGGAGTGGGTTGCCATGCCCTTCTGCATTCCCTATGGAAGGCAGCATTCCCCACTTCAGTTGCGTTCTGCTAGCTCATCCAGGTTGTCCAGTGCAGGGTGTCCAGGCCCATGTGGGACGAGGACACTGCTTGGGTCACTGTGACTCACCTGCCAGAATCACTATTGACCATGGGCTTTGTTTCTTTAACTAAGGTGTTGTTGCTTTTTAAGAGGCTTGGGATCAAGATGTTTTGAAACAACAATTGTTTTGATTCCATGACTTCCTCCATTTTCATGATGGGGACATGACTGCCGCTGTATATCTCCATCCCACAGGCTCTTCTTATGTGACTGTAACAAAGGAGGTCTAGGGCCCTCCATTCATAATCTGGGTGAGGGGAGCTCTTGATTGCTTTAAGCAGTGGAATATGGTAGAATAGGTGCCATATGACATCAAAATCTAGGTAATGAAAAAAACACAGCTTCTAGATGGCTCACTTTTTAGGAAATGCTCACTCTGGGGAAACCAACCACAGTGTTATGAAGGAGCCAAAGAATCCCATGAAGTGAGACAACTTGAGGGGCTCTTAGGGAGAAAAACCAGCATGCTGAGTGGATAGCCAGCACCAACCACTGGGCATGTGTGAGCAATCCTTCAAGTGAGTCAGCCTCCTGGCTTCGAGCAGCCTTGATAGCAAGGTGAGTAGAGGGATGCCATCCACACTGTACCCAGACCAAAATGCAGATGGGTAAAGCAATATTGCTGTTGTTTTAAACCCCTGAGCCCTTTAGTAAGTGGAATAAACCCTCTTCAGCATCACTTTCACACCATTATGTCTATTCTACACTGTGGATCTTGCTTTTATAGTCGGATCATGATGGCTTATCTCCTCTACATGAAGCAAGGAATCCCATCTCCAATATTTCTCACATTCTTGCTGAAGAAGGGGTCTCAATACACAATCACCCTGCTGATCTAATATGAACCACGCAAAGACTTTCTTTGATCTATCATCATGAGGCCCAGGTTTCTGGGGCTCAGGCACCTGAGGGCTTAAGGACTGGCTGATGCAACCACCCCCCTTGACCCCACCCCACCCAATGGATGAAAACTTACCAGAGGCTTTAATTAAATTCAAATAAACTGTCCACTCTGACTACAAAGAAGTGGTTTGAGGTTTTCAGATAAGGCTCATGTGACAAAGGCCAGAACATGGAAGGGGACAACTCAGGGTTAAAAGACCAGAAGGAAGCAGCAGCCACTCAGATCTGGGCAGCTTTCCTGCAGAGATGGTCCTGCTCCTGCTCCTGGTGGCCCTTCTGTCCCCTACAGGGGAGGCAGGTGAGTGACTGTCCCACCCTCAGAGGCCCAGTCCCACCCTACATGAACAGACCTGCTCAGACGCTACCCTCATGCACAGCCTGAGTCTGGTCCATCTAAGAAAATTTCTGAACTCAGGGAAACCTTGATCCCATCTCCCCTGTTCAAACTTTGGCTCCATGAGCACAGCAGGCAGGCTGGAATCTTTCTTTCAGGGAAAATCATCGGGGGCCATGAGGCCAAGCCTCACTCCCGTCCCTACATGGCGTATCTTCAGTTCAAGACTTCAGGGAAACGTTACAGCTGTGGGGGTTTCCTCGTGCGTGAGGACTTCGTGCTGACAGCAGCTCACTGCCTGGGAAGGTGAGGAGCAGTGCCGGGCCCCCACCCCTCTGTGGAGCCCTCCCAGGGAGCCCTCTTAGGAGCTGCAGACCTGTGCCACCAGGTAACATAGGATGCTATTCAGAGTTCAGGTGAGCACTGGGGAGGGAGGGACAGGTCAATGCCAGTCGAGCATGGAGAGAAGGGACTGATCAAACCTGGAACATAAGGAAGCCAAGGTTGTGGCCTGGAGCCCACAGTGCAAATGTGAGAAATTCTTGTTTTCCTTAGAGACAGTCAAGCTTGAGCAGGACTGAACACCCTCCATGGACTACAGGAACTGCCACCCTGCCCAGGCTGCCAGGGAGCAGACAGTTTAGAGATGCTCAGCCCCAGGGCCCACCGCCTAGAATTTCGCCACACCCTCCCCCCACCCCACCCCAAGTTTTGCCCTGTCCCAAGCTGTGCTTTTTCCTCCTGGCTCCTGCACCGGTCCTCCTTTGATGCCGCCTCTGTTTCTGCTCTCTGTGCAGCTCAATCATCGTCACCCTGGGGGCCCACAACATCATGAAACGAGATAGGACCCAGCAGGTCATCTCAGTGACAAGAGCCATCCCCCACCCACGTTATAATAATAAGACTTGCGCCAACGACATCATGTTACTGCAGGTGGGACACGTGGCTGCACTGACTCTGGGACACTTCCATCCAGGGTTCTGCCTCCCCCATGACCTCATTCCTGACCCTCCTCCTGTACGACCCCTCCGTGGTCCCAATGCTGAGAAGAAGGCATCCCCATTACTGTCCTGCAGCCTCTGTGGGCCAACAGTAGGTGAGAATGCTTTTCCTCTACATTCAGCTGACTAGGAAGGCTGACATTACGGATGCAGTGAGCCCCATCAATCTGCCCGGGAGCTTGGCGACGGTGAAGCCAGGGATGATGTGCAGTGTGGCCGGCTGGGGACAACTGGGGGTAAATATGCCCTCTACAGACAAACTACAGGAGGTAGATCTTGAAGTCCAAAGTGAGGAGAAATGTGTTGCTCGCTTCAAAGACTACATCCCCTTCACACAGATATGTGCTGGAGATCCAAGCAAGAGGAAGAATTCTTTCTCGGTGAGATCCCCAGTGTTATCCATGCAAAACCCTGGGCCCAACTGAGCTGGGACGATGGGTGGCTGTGGGAACAAAGCCCACCCCTGTGTCCCCAGCCTGTCCTCCTATCTGGACACTGTCCTGTGTCCCTGGGGTGTGAACACTGCCCCACAGTCACAAATGGGTGGAGGTTTCCTGCAGGAGGAGCAGAAGGATTGTCAATGCCAGGGTGAAACCTCAGGACCAGTAAGGCCCTGATATCAGCCAGAACTGCTAACTGAGCCCACCCACCCCAGGGTGGCAGGGAGACCAGACCTGAAGGAGGTGAGCTCAGCCCTTGCCCTCTCTGCCCACAGGGTGACTCTGGGGGCCCGCTCGTGTGTAATGGTGTGGCCCAGGGCATTGTGTCCTATGGAAGAGATGATGGGACAACTCCAGATGTCTACACCAGAATCTCCAGCTTTCTGTCCTGGATCCAGAAAACAATGAGACAGTATAAACACCAGGGATCAGTGTGACGTGTCCTCGGGATGGACCCCTCCATCTTCCCTGGGATTGGAAGCATTGGTCAAAGTGTGTGGAGGAAGGTTGCCTGGAACTTAATAAACATTCATCTCTTGAAAAGAAATCACTGATTGCTCCCTTATTCACAAATTCGTTAGATACCTTCTCTGTCAGGGAAACATCTGTTCACATTTCTGATCTGTTAGCAGCTTCTCTCTCCAGCACATACACTGCTCCTCCCACCCCTCCCTTCCATTCTCTAGAATAAAATCTTCTGCTGTACCTACAGCCAGCTCCCTCCAGTCACATGTCCCCAGTGCCAGCTCCCCCTCAGGCTGCCCATGAGCTCCATCAGAGAAGGGAGACCCCTCCTCAGGAACACAGGACCCTCTGGTCCATGACCCTCGTGTCTCATCCATATGCCCTCCTCCTCGTCAACACCTACTTCCCTCCCCCACATCCCAGTGTCCAGGGGGCAATAGAAGAGAATCCAGATTTGGAAAGGGGACCACCTGAGAAACTCTGGGATTGAGGGGGGCACTTGTCCACACTAACAGAAATGGGGGAGGTTTACAAAGGTGTGGCTCACCCCATGAGTGTTCCATCCCTGCATCAGAGGAGACAGAGGTCAGAAGCCTGAGAAAGTTTCAGGAGGCCTTCAGTATGCCTAGGGCAGGGCCAGCTTGAGTTCCTGTCACCCCTGTCTTGGATTCCTGGGCCCAGGGCCCTGTGCAGCCTCTGGTGTCCTGAGGGCAATCGTCCTTCAGCCCCAAGAGACCTTCAAGGAGCTCCTCCACCTTGAGCTGAGCCAGCCTCTCCCATCTCCATCATTCCCACATGTATGTATGTTTCTATAAAGGAAAGTCATAGTAACAAAACTTTTTAGATGCAAGGTATCCTAATATTTCAAAGATGTCCCATACCCAATAGCTTACTGGATAATTTTTTTCTGGTCTATCTTTTAATAATCTATGAATTTTCATGTAAGAATCTATTCAGGAAAGTAATCTCATTTTTAAAACATGCAGCTTAGAGAAGGCTGGGCTAAACAGAAGTGATTTGCTGGACGTTTGCATGGTGAGTGAACTTCCACCATGGCAAAATGTATTTTGTGTGTAAAAACAACACATATAATCATATAAAGATAGCTAAATACAGAACATATAAGTAAGAAATTTAAAATTGCCTACAATTTCACTATCCGCAGATCATCATCAACAGTGGTTAAACTTGTGTCCTTCTGCTCTGTTTATTCATAAGATGCTCTTGCTACAACTCACTGGGACTTGGCTTGTTTAGAACTCATGCAATCTTTTCCATTCTTCTTTCTTCTGTCTCATACTGGTGACAGTGTTGGAATCATCTGCACATGTTCAAGATGGCCTGGCCCAGAGACATCAGAGATGTGGTTCTCTTGTCTCTGGAGAGGGAATATTGCTGCTGCTGCTAAGTCGCTTCAGTCGTGTCCGACTCTGTGCGACCCCATAGACGGAAGCTCACCAGGCTCCCCCGTCCCTGGGATTCTCCAGGCAAGAATACTGGAGTGGATGGGTTGCCATTTCCTTCTCCAATGCATGAAAGTGAAAAGTGAAAGTGAAGTCGCTCAGTTGTGTCCGACTCTTAGCGACCCCATGGACTGGAGCCTACCAGGATCCTCCGTCCATGGGATTTTCCAGGCAAAAGTACTGGGGTGGGGTGCCATTGCCTTCCCCGAGAGAATATTAGTGGAGAGTAATTATTAGGGTGATCACCATGACTTATCTCATCACCTCACACCAGTAACCAGCATTTTTAGAGAGGAAGGCCCTTCCCCTCACAGGAACCCTGACTTGGATGGGACAGCCACCAACTCAGCTCAAGGGATGCTGGATACCTCAGCACAGGCAAGCCAGTCAGGTCACTGAATGCTGAAGGACCCTGTGATGGTTGGTTTTGGTCCAATGAGTATCAAGTCCAAGACTTTTGTTCAACATTGTGGGATAAGAAAATTTCTGTCACAGAATATTTACATTTGAAGAGCTGATTGTAAGCACAACAAAAATGTGAGGCTGGAACCCTGGCAAGAAAGGAAATGGGGTTGCTGTTTGGTTCACTTTGGTGAGTTCAGGTCTATCTGCTCCCAAACCAAGTTCAGCCACTTCCTCACACTTGGCAACAAGCAGACCCCTCATCATAGTACTCACCAGCTTGCTCTCTACCCACCTATTCTAGGTCTATCTCTGTGTCCTGCTAGCTTCACAGGGACAGGAGCTGAATCTCTCATATCCCTGAACCTCCCCTATTGTGTAATTATTCATGATATTATCAGAATCATAGAAGTATCAAGAGTGGAGAAATGGAGATTCAGTTACTGAGGGACTCTTGTGGATCCAGCTCCTCTTGGTGTGATAGGGAAGAACTTTGGTATTCTGTTAATCACTAATGGTATATTGCCTATAACATTAATTATACATGATGACACATCTCTTGGAACGCTGGCTCTCAAGTAATGAGCTTTAAGCTAAAATACCTTTGTTTAGCTCACAGGAAACAAGTCCAATGATGAAAGACAGAAGAAATTAACACAACCGTCCTGAGGCTAGTGGAACCAGGAAATGTTTGACTTTACTCCGTTCCCTTCTAGTATAAAAGTAGCCTGAATTCTAACTCAGGTTAGGTGGTTCTTTGAAACATGAGTCCACCATCTTCTTGGTCTGCTAGCTTTCTGAATAAAGTTGCTGTTCCTTGCTTCAACATCTTATCTCATGATTTATTGGACTGTTGCTTGGCAAGTAGTACAAGGTTGGACTAGATAACACTGGCTGCACCACAGGCTTCACTTTCTTATTCCTTCTGGTGAGTCTTTGTGTGTGAGTGTGGTGACGATGTCATTCTCTCCCAATCCAGGGCAGAGAAGGTGGTCATCTGTGGCATGCTGACACCCGGCTAGGGGGAGCACACCTCTGGGATGTCTGTGGGGACACTGAGCCTCCTTTCCTTCCTCCCTTCCCTTGTGCTTTGTGTCTGGAAGGAAGAAACCCCAGCAGCTGTGACCTGGACGAAACTTTGGGAAGATGCTGCCACTCCTACTCCTGATGGCCTTTTTTCTGCCTCCTGGGCTGGGACTGGTGAGTGACTGCCCATTCCTGAGGGTGTAGCCCATCTCACTAAGCCTCCCGCAGTCCTGACCCTTCTGCGCAGCTCTAATTTCTGAACCAGGTCCCATCCCAACCAAGAACACAAGTTTGATGCCACATAGACACTCAGCAAGGAGAGGTGGCAGGCAAGCAGGAAGATTTTCACTAAGATCTTTCATGAGTCTCAGACTCTCTCTCACCACCAGAGGAATGGGTTGTGCATTTGGTAGAGGATATGAAGCTACAAAACACAAGTAAGTAAAATCCCTCACACCAGCCGGGAAAAGACAACTCAGACAAACCAACCACAGTACTGGAGTTGTCAGTGGACCCGGCTTACGAACCAGTGCCTTCCACCCCTCACTCTTGTCCAGGATAGGAACAGGTGTGAGATTGATCGAAGATGCTAGATGACAGCACCCAAAGTTCTCCATGTGTCTTGGCTCTTTCCCAGGCCCCAAGCAGCTCATTTTCTGTCCCACCTCCCCTGCCTCTCAGGCCCTTAGTTACTCCACTGTCTGTGGCAGTGCCCTCCACCCCTGTGACCTGAAATCCCAACAGTACCATCCCCAACAACCTCAGCCAAAAGCGAATGGGAGGCCACTTGTGCAGCCAAAGAACATTTTCTGAGATCCTGGGATGCGTTATGCCCTCGGACATGAGGGTTTTAGAAAACTCACCTCTATAAGTTCCTCATGCAAACTCACATTAATTTCACAATATTCCTGAGAAAGCTCCCAGAAGCCCTGTACTCGTGTCATTGAAAAGCACAAGACACAGTGTCACCCCCCCCCCCCCCACGGCTCTCTGTCACCTCAATTTCCCCTCAGCTGTGGCCCTGCCCTGAAGCTGCCGGCCCGTCACAGCTCCTTGGCTGTATCTCCTGTGACTCCACGCTCCTCATACCTCTACTCTGTTCTCTGTGCAGCTCAATCAGCATCACCCTGGGGGCCCACAGCATCAAGAAGCAGGAGAGGGTGCAGCAGGGTCAAGTGCTTTTTTCCATGTAGAAAGATGTGTTCTTAAAGACACCATAGAGACACTTATTTTCCTGAGCACCACTTATTTAGGAGGAAAAAAGAAGTTTCTCACCACTCTTTGCCATAAAACTCCATCATAAACCAAGTGTTCTATATTCGTGTAGAAAGTCTCAATGCGTGCGGGGTCTCTATCTTGTCATCTATGTCTCTATGGCGCCATCAGGACCACACTATCTTCATTACTATGACTTCATTTGCTAAAGCAAGAGCTCCCATCTTATTCTCATTCTTTAAGCCTGTCTTCTCCAATGTTGGCTACTGGTTTTCCACATCTATTTAGAACCAATAAAGTTCTGTGAAATACTTCCTGAGTGCAACGAATCTGTAGGTCACTTTTTGGAGAATGAATACCTTTAGAGTATTTTCTCTTCCAAACATGAATGTGGAATATCTTTATGATTTATACTTAGTTATTTGACTATTCCCGTGATTTTAATGTTTTTTTTTTCAAATTTCATTTTCTAACTATTATTATATAGATAGAGAGATGATTAATGTTTGGGTTGATTTTCTGCCCAGAAAACTTGACAATTACTAATTATAACAATTGATCTGCAGGTTCCTGGCTATTCTTGTTGTGTTTTATATCTTGAATATTCACAGTTTTATTTCCTCTTTCCCTGTCTTATAGCTTTTACTTGTACTGCCTGCTTAACTGTAGTGACTAAAATCTCTAGTATATTACTGAAGAGAAATGATGATTATGGCTATCTGTGTGACCTTGTATTATTGTTTTGCTCTTGAATGAAAAACACAGAACATTTCATCAGTAAGTATATTGATTGGTGTGGGATTTTTGCAGGGATCATTTATCAGAATGAAGACCCTCGTTTCCGTTCCTATTTTTTAAAGAAATTTTTTAAATGAAGGATAGTGAGTTTTAGTAGCTGCTTTTCCCCATTCAGTTGAATTATCATATGGTGTTTCTTCTTTCATCAGACAGTGTGTTGTGTTACAGCAATTGTATTTTGAATGAAAGCCACTCGTCTTCAGAAAAACTCAAATTAGAAATGATCTAATACTTTTGCTTATGGACTGATTGGATTACATCAATACTAGAATAACATTTTTTTTTTTTTCAAATGTGATTTGTTTATTTTCCTGTCTGAGTAAGAGGTTCAGAGAATGGATTGACACATATCATAAGCTATCTTCCAGCCATATACAGTAGGTATACACTGATTCTACTTTTTCTTTTCCCCTGATAGGTGACACTTTCTTTGTTCAAACCAAATTACAAATGAAGAGATACTATAGAAATAAAAGGGTGTGTGGGTCTAGTCTTTTTATTCTCAGACAGTAAATGTATACCCATCACCACGAGGAGAAAAGCACTGAGGAAACATTTGTACTAAACAGTCAGGACCCTCAGAGTACCTCTCCCAACAGCAGACTGGAATAGTCAGCCATTACTATAAAGGAAGTTCCTAGTCTTCCATTTTTTCTGCCATCACATTTGCTACACTGGAATTTAAACCCTTTTCAGAGTGCAAATATAAAAGTGATCAAAGTCAGGGTTTTATGGCAATCTTTGCCAAACTTTATTCTTGCTAAAATATATTCTATTTTAATATACATGCTATAAAAGTACACTAAAAAGGTCAATCTTTAGAGCTCTGTTAAAATTAAGAATTTTTTTACATATAGAATAATATACACCCAACTCTAAAAGTATATTTGAGGATAGCTATTACTGTGACCCCAAATATTTCTAGCTTCAGATTTTGTTTATAATAGTATCAATTTTATAATACATGTATTCAGTAATGCTCTCATAATTGTATAGCAATACTTCACTCATCACTAAAGAAAAATGCAGAGGGAACTGCATTTTCTCCAAGAAGATCTTATTGTGCAAATCGCCAAGTTTTCAACAGAAGTTCCTATTACAATATTTTTTAAACTTTGGTAAGTAAAATTCTTTTATGATGCACATATGGGGCTTTTAATGCAGCAAGTAAAAAAGAGCGATTTGAAAATTAACCTGAAGGTAGCCTGATTTTAAAAATGATCGCTTCCTTCTGTAATAACATCTCCAGGGCCAATTGTAGGTGTTTATGGAATAGTGTGGAATAAGGCTGACTGCACACGTTCAGTGGTGATGAACTGACTGAGTGCTTGCCAAACCAAGACATCAGACTCTTGGGATTGAGTTTAACTGTATCCACCACAATCATGTAGTACACGTGATAAGGCTGCTAGTTTACACCTGTGGAACCCAGGCATAGTCGCAATTTTTTAAAGTGGAGTTGTAGAACACAAATATAATTGAAATTTGTTTCTGATTTAAACAAAAATATCTACTCTTTTCACTAACAAAACATTCTTTAAAATATACCAACTTCTCCTCTCCGAACATTTAGCCAAGGAGCACTCGGCAATTTTTGAAGGTTTTTGTGCTGACCGTTCAATACAATAAATATGGTTGTAGTGAGCACACAGCAACAAGTAGATTATTGACATCCACTGAGAAGAAATTTATTCTCCTCTGGTTACAGTGTCCAGTCCATCAAAGGGAAGGTTTGGCATTCGTGTGCTTTTTGTTCTTGGTGGGAATCACTTCCGCTTGATTTTCGTTGTTGGAAGGAAGAAAAACCAGCTGATGACCTCGGGTCTTGTGACATGATGTGAAAGAGGAACGTGGCAAAAATTAGCTGCTACCATGGAGCCTGTCTGGGATGGGGTTTCCAGGCAGATCTCGCTTGTTCCCAGGGGAGTGTCCGGTGGGCTGCAGGGGAACCAGGAGCCAGGCACCTGGGACCCAGGCGTGTGGAGCTGCATCTTGGTGGGGGGCTGCTCTCACTCAGCAGAGCACCCCCGGCTCTGCCTCGGTCACCACCCCTCCTCACTACCTTATATACTGATATCCGTGGCTACAGAACTTACGGAGACCAGCTCACAGGGAGACGAAGGCAGAGAAGTCAACCAAGAGTAGGCTGTGCACGTGCCATCGTCCAGTTCTGCCTCCTGACTGCCTGTCTGTTGAGATTACGGGTGGAGCATGCGCACATCCGTTCTTCCCCGCGGAATTCTCCCATTTCTCTTGAAAGCTTTTGAGAAGGTCCTGTTTTTCTCCAAACCGTTTTATCAAAGTAGTCTGATGTCGGCTCTTTGAGCAAACCAATCATGGTAGAAACTTCAGCCCCTCTCTCTTGAATTTCAAACCTACCTAAAAGTGGAATGTTTTCCCCTGGCAAATAATTACTTCTTTGAAAAGTGGACAGTTATTCTTTTTTTGGATCCAAGTCAGCCCTTCAGAAAATACTTCAGACTGAAAGAGGAGGAAGTGGAGGAGAACTAGCTTCCTATTGTGCCTTACATAAAACGTTTTGCTGAAAATGAAGAACGGCTCCAACTACAAAGGTAAATATTTGTGGAAAGGGCACACCACCAGGTGCAACCTCAAGACATCCTCAATGTACTCATTTCTTAGTGTGCGACTCTTTAAAATACAAGTCTGTTAAGTGACGAAACCGAGAAAGTAATGGGAAGGAAGTTAACATCAGAAAATACACTTTAGAAAAAGTACAAGACATTTTGCCCTCCATTTGCTACTTATTTCATAACTTAGATCAAGAAAGTGTTAAATATTCACAGTAACTTCAGAGAGGAAACATTCATGTCTGTAAAACTTCAATCCATTGCATTTTCAACTGTTTCTCTGCATAATTACAAAAATGTCATCTGTCAGTGCTTTCCTGGAGAATTCTTTATTGTTAGTCCGTCCCTCTCCGACTCCAATTATACCTTCAAGGTGGGCTGTAGTATTCCCTTCTCAATGAGATGAGTCTTCAGCGTTTTATAGATATTTAACTGCTGTTCTGGTTGAAGCACCAACAGCTGCTGCAGCACTTTGCTGGGATTCGGACCTCTTATAAAACTTGTGATGTACACATGCACGAAAGTTGCCATCAAGTACTGACAATCAAATCTGTCCATTATCCCACCATGTCCAGGAATGGTGTTTGCAAAATCCTTGATTTTGAAAGCTCTTTTGAATCCGCTGGCAAAGAAGCCTCCGAATGGACCAATCAAAGATGCAAACGTGGAAAGAGCAATGCTGTGTATCTGGAAAGGGTACATGCTCACTGTTTCCCGTCTCAACACTGCCTTCAGAAAGGGAGGAAGTGAGTAACTCTGAAGCTGAAAAAGTTCTGAGGGTTCACACTCTGTAACGAAGGAGTTTACATCACTTCGGTATTCCACTGGGCAGACAAAGTACTGGTATTTGGATAACACGTAAGCAGCAATGAATCCAAAGATAACTGTGGAAAAGAAACCACCAATGAATCCTTCCCAAGTCTTCTTAGGAGACAACTTAATTAATGGAGTTCTTCCAAAAAAAAAAATCCAAAAATGTAAGCAGTTATGTCATTGCAAATAACACTTGATATTGGAACAAGGAACCATATCATGCCTTCAAACAGATTTTGGATGACAAGATGTGACTGAGTAACTGTTATCAGTAAGGTGACATGAGTCCATGCGAACATATAAAACTGCAGACGGTAATGTTTCTTCACCAAGCTCAGCACAAACATGCAGAAACCTGCCAGATACAGGGCAAATGATATAAATCTGTGGTAGTGAATGAGGAACTGAAGTTGCTCTTCTCTTTGAACAAATGTAGCAAAATAATCAGCCACAGTCTCTCCATAGAAAAAGTAGTTCACACACAACAGAAAGTACCAACTTAGTGTTCTAAACCAAGGTAAGTCGTAAGAATGGTAGACTCTGTAACCTATGGTGATGATTTCATGGAAGCATTTCACTTGGATGCCTAGAACAAGAAGCATCAGCATAAAGGATCCCATATAGATGATCAGGAAAAACAACGAAATCATCGTCAGAGTAAGAATTCCACGAATCCACCAGTTTTTCCATCTTGAAGGCAAACCAGACAGAGCTTTCTTGAGGATCTCGGGGGTTCTATCTAGGGATGGTGGAATTTCTGGAATATCAGAATCTGTTCTGGAATCCAAGTCTCCATATCTGTCATCAATATCTGTTTCTTTGTCACTGGTGCTCTCGGTTTCGTGTCGCCGCCGGCCGCCTCTCCCTCGCGGGGTGGCGACGCCGCCTCTCCCCCGGGGCCGCCGCCTCCCCGGTGCC
Source organism: Tragelaphus eurycerus (assembly GCA_935064755.1). NCBI lineage: Eukaryota > Metazoa > Chordata > Mammalia > Artiodactyla > Bovidae > Tragelaphus > Tragelaphus eurycerus. Next base: position 4,591,978 of record CAKXYN010000120.1, on the reverse strand, counting down.
TGAGTTTCCACATCTCCGGCTCCCGCGCAGCCGGGCCGGTTTCCTCCAGCGCCCCCGAAATCCGAGCTCGCGCGCGAGGTCTCGAAGTCCGGCTGAGCTGCGGCCACTCACACGCCTCCCCACCCCGCACGCCACCTGGAGGCGCCGCTGCCGCCGCCGCGGCGCTGGGTCACCCCCAAAACGGCATCAACGAGCGAGCGCTCGTGGCCACCTCCAGCGAGCGCGGCGCCGGGGGCCGGCTCGGGGAGCCCGGCCCGAGCGGAGAAGGCGGGGGCGCGGCCGAGGGCGGCCTCCGGTTGCCAGGTGCGCGTCCCCACGCGGAGGCCCAGGTGGGAGGAGAAGAAAGGACCGGGAGGGCAGGAGCAAGCCTGACCTGCTTTAGCGCTCCGCCGGGCTGCCCGCCGCCCGGGCCCTGCCACTCCCCGCCCCGCCCCCCGAACTCAGGAGTCAGCCGCTCCGGGCCCCCTACACCTTTCTCCGGGTTCCTGCCTCCTGCAGCCAGGTCACGCGCCGCAGGCCCCACCAATACTGGAATAACATTAACCTGTAAAGTTCTCCTCCCATATTGTCATCACTGGGTTTGTCATCTAGGTTTTGCTAGTCTCATAAGGGAGATGCGTAGCATCTACTTGCCAGCAGAAAATGTATATCAATATTTAAATTGTTTTCAAAGACTTCCAGGGAATTCTCGTGTGCTTGCAGCTGTCCTTCATGGACTATTTTTGAAAACGGAATCAATTCGTGTAATGTTTATAGGGAAATTCAAACTTCCTGAGTATGTTTCTTTAATTTATATTTTCTGGGGATTTGTAATTCCATGTAAATTTTGAAAACTGTTCACTTCCCTGTGACCTAGAGGTTAACATAGATAAGATTCATGTATGTATATATACCTACATATATCTCCCAGATAAAACTCTTTCTTAGTTCACCCACCTTGTGGCTATAATTTTCACTATCTCAATAGTGTCTTTAGCAATCAGAATTCTCTTGATTCTTACATACCCAACTGCTGGAGTCCAGCTCCAGCAGCCAGGGGATCAGCTTGAAGGGATGAGTGGTGTCTGCGGGGAATGATGTAGCCTCTGACTCGAGGTCCGGGACCACATGTTTATTTCAAGCATCAGGTCTTCTTTTATACTTTTTCAAAAGGATTGGGTCAGAGGTGTTTCATTTTCAGCTCCCCCTCACCCAGATTTATTATCTCCTTGTTGCCCTTCAAACAGAGCTCCAGCTTCAGCGATTCTCTCAGAACCGTGTTTACTTGTGATTGCATTGTAACTCATGCTTATGTCTGGGCTGCATGCCACATTCCCCAGTTTGTTTCTTCTAAATCCTGCTTTCCCCTAGTATCCTAAGCTCACTATCTCCTAGAAAGGCTTCTGCTGCTGCTGCTGCTAAGTCACTTCAGTCGTGTCCGACTCTGTGTGACCCCATAGACCGCAGCCCACCAGGCTCCCCTGTCCCTGGGATTCACTATTCTTAATTATTCCTAAATCCTAAACTCAGCAAACTTCCTTTGTCATAAACATCTCCCTCACAAATAGGTCTCAGATAATAATCCTTCCTATGGCCTCAAGCCTATGTGCTCATCCTGGGACATTCTTTGTAAAAATCCTTGAACAAATGTCAATGGTTTCTTTATAGATTATTTTATGGACACAACTGCAGAAGGCTTTGTGCTTTCTCATGCTTTTCTCAAAAACAATAAGCACTTTAACTTTCTTTCCAGCCAACTCAACCGAAGAAAGGAAGAAACAGGTCAGAATCACAAGAGCTAACCCCTTCAACCCGGGTCTGTGCCTGCAGGACAAGGAGAGGGGGTTGGGGGCCGTGCCTCCATTTTGTCAGTAATGCCTAATGCGGCTCCCGACACAAAACACATTTTTAATGTAGATCAACTTATCCATCATTATTGATAGTCCTTTTTATATCTTGTATTAATTTGCTTTTACAAGGTAAGTGTATAAAGAAATTCTCCTATATTCAATGTTTTCATGTTTTATCTTTCAATGAGTTAGAGAAACCGTGTTAAGTGGTCGAGTTTATTTTTAGTCACACGTAGCCAACAGATTTAATATATTTTCATCATTACTTACCATCTTGAATTCCTTTTCTTTTGATTTCCATTATGATTTTGCTTATGATTTACAGTGGATCCTTGAACATGCCTCATATCACATGTAACCTGATATCCAGGCCACCCAGTGCATGGTTCCGAGCACATGTGGTGTGAGACACCCCGTGGCTCACTGTGACTCTCCAGCCCGAATCACTATTGACTATGGGCTTTGTTTGTTTAACTAAGATGTTGTTACTTTTCAAGAGGCTTGGAATCAAGATGTTTAGAAACAACGTTTTTGATTCCACGCCTTTCCGCATTTGCATGGTGTGGATATGACTGCCATTGTGTGTCTCCATCCCACAGGCTCTTCTTACATGACTGCAATGTCTTACCTCCTGCTGGGAGGTGGGGTCTAGAGCCCTTCCTTTTTATTCTGGTGAAAGCTCTTGCTCTTGATTGACCCAAGCAGCAGACATGGCAGAATGGATGTCATATGACATCAATGTCTAGATAACCTCAGATATGCAGATGATACCACCCTTATGGCAGAAAGTGAAGAGGAACTCAAAAGCCTCTTGATGAAAGTGAAAGTGGAGAGTGAAAAGGTTGGCTTAAAGCTCAACATTCAGAAAACGAAGATCATGGCATCTGGTCCCATCACTACATGGGAAATAGATGGAGAAACAGTGGAAACAGTGTCAGACTTTATTTTTCTGGGCTCCAAAATCACTGCAGATGGTGACTGCAGCCATGAAACTAAAAGACGCTTACTCCTTGGAAGGAAAGTTATGACCAACCTAGATAGCATACTCAAAAGCAGAGACATCACTTTGCCAACAAAGGTTCGCCTAGTCAAGGCTATGGTCTTTCCTGTGGTCATGTATGGATGTGAGAGCTGGACTGTGAAGAAGGCTGAGCGTTGAAGAATTGATGCTTTTGAACTGTGGTGTTGGAGAAGACTCTTGAGAGTCCCTTGGACTGCAAGGAGATCCAACCAGTCCATTGTGAAGGAGATCAGCCCTGGGATTTCTTTGGAAGGAATGATGCTGAAGCTGAAACTCCAGTATTTTGGCCACCTCATGCGAAGAGTTGACTCATTGGAGAAGACTCTGATGCTGGGAGGGATTGGGGGCAGGAGGAGAAGGGGACGACAGAGGATGAGATGGCTGGATGGCATCACTGACTCGATGGATGTGAGTCTGAGTGACCTCCGGGAGCTGGTGATGGACAGGGAGGCCTGGCGTGCTGCAGTTCATGGGGTCGCAAAGGGTCGGACATGACTGAGTGACTGATCTGATCTGATCTAGATGGTTCACTTTTTAGGAGATAGTGAGCATCACTCCAGGCACTGTGTTTGGACAGAGCCAAAGAATCCCATGAAGTGAGACGACATAAGGGACCCTCCTGACAAGAAACCAGTGTGCCCAAAGGACAGCCAGCAGCAACCACTGGGCATGTGTGAGGGAGCCTTCAAGTGATTCAGCTTCTGGGCTTCAAGCTTCCCTAACAGCAATGGGAGCAGATGGGTGCTGTTCACATGATACCATGAGCAAATTGCAGATTCATGGGTCAAGCAATTTTGGTGTTATTTTAAACCACTCAGTCCTTTGGTAACTGGAATAAACCCTCTTCAACATCACTTTCACACCATTATGTCTATTCCACACTGTGGATCTTGCCTTTATAGTCGGATCATGATGGTTTATCTCCTCTACATAAAGCAAGGAATCTCATCTCCAATATTTCTCACATTTTTGCTGAAGAAGGGGTCTCAATACACAATCACCCTGCTGATCTAATATGAACCACGCAAAGACTTTCTTTGATCTATCATCATGAGGCCCAGGTTTCTGGGGCTCAGGCACCTGTGGGCTTAAGGACTGGCTGATGCAACCACCCCCTTGACCCCCACCCCACCCAATGGATGAAAACTTACCAGAGGCTTTAATTAAATTCAAATAAACAGTCCACTCTGACCACAAAGAAGTGGTTTGAGGTTTTCAGATAAGACTCATGTGACAAAGGCCAGAACATGGAAGGGGACAACTCAGGGTTAAAAGACCAGAAGGAAGGAGCAGCCACTCAGATCCGGGCAGCTTTCCTGCAGAGATGGTCCTGCTCCTGCTCCTGGTGGCCCTTCTGTCCCCTACAGGGGAGGCAGGTGAGTGACGGTCCCACCCTCAGAGGCCCAGTCCCACCCTACATGAACAGACCTGCTCAGATGCTACACTCATGCACAGCCTGGGCTTGGTCCATCTAAGAAAATTTCCGAACTCAGGGAAACCTTGATCCCATCTTCCCTGTTCAAACTTTGGCTCCATGAGCACAGCGGGCAGGTTGGAATTTTCTTTCAGGGAAAATCATCGGGGGCCACGAGGCCAAGCCTCACTCCCGTCCCTACATGGCGTATCTTCAGTTCAAGATTTCAGGGGAACCTCACAGATGTGGGGGTTTCCTCGTGCGTGAGGACTTCGTGCTGACAGCAGCTCACTGCCAGGGAAGGTGAGGAGCAGTGCCGGGCCCCCACCCCTCTGTGGAGCCCTCCCAGGGAGCCCTCTTAGGAGCTGCAGACCTGTGCCACCAGGTAACATAGGAAGCTGTTCAGAGGACAGGTGAGCACTGGGGAGGGAGGGACAGGTCAATGCGAGTCACGCATGGAGAGAAGGGACTGATCAAACCTGGAACATAAGGAAGCCAAGGTTGTGGCCTGGAGCCCACAATACAAATGTGAGAAATTCTTGTTTTCCTTAGAGACAGTCAAGCTTGAGCAGGACTAAACACCCTCCGTGGACTACAGGAACTGCCACCCTGCCCAGGCTGCCAGGGAGCAGACAGTTTAGAGATGCTCAGCCCCAGGGCCCACCGCCTAGAATTTCGCCACACCCTCCCCCTGCCCCAGCCCAAGTTTTGCCCTGTCCCAAGCTGTGCTCTTTCCTCCTGGCTCCTGCACCCTTTCTCCTGTGACACCGCCTCTGTTTCTGCTCTCTGTGCAGCTCAATCATTGTCACCCTGGGGGCCCACAACATCATAAAACAAGAGAGTACCCAGCAGTTCATCCTAGTGAGAAGAGCCATCCCCCACCCAGACTATAATGATGAATCTGGGACCAACGACATCATGTTACTGCAGGTGGGACACGTGGCTGCACTGACTCTGGGACACTTCCTTCCTGGGGTTCTGCATCCCCCATGACTTCATTCCAGACCCTCCTCCTGTATGATCCCTTTTGTGGTCCCAGGGCTGTGAAGAAGGCAACTCTGCGACTGTCCTGCAGTCTCTATGGGCCATCAGTGGGTAAGAATGCCTTTCCTCTGCTTTCAGCTGATGAGGAAGGCAAATGTGACCACCTCTGTGAGCCCCATCAGTCTGCCCAGGGACTGGGATAAGGTGAATCCAGGGATGCTATGCAGTGTGGCTGGCTGGGGGCGTCTTGGTGTGGATATGTCCCGCACAACAAAACTACAGGAGGTAGAACTTGAAGTCCAAAGGGCCGAGAAATGCACCTCTCGCTACAAATCTTACAGTACCACCACCCAGATATGTGCAGGGGACCCAAGCAAGAGGAAGAGTTCCTTTAAGGTGAGCTCCCCAGTGTTATCCATGCAAAGCCTTGTTCTCTGGATCCAGGGCCATGGGAACGAGCTCTGTCCTGTGTCCTCAGCCTGTCCTCCTGTCCAGTCTCTGTCTGGGGTCCCTGGGGGATGGACATTGCCTCAAAGTCACATATGGGCAGAGGCTTCTTGTGGGAGGAGGTGGATTGTCAGGGCCAGATTGAAACCTCAGGACCAAAAAGACCCTTTTATCAGCCAGGGCCCCTAACAGGGACCACCCACCCCAGGGTGGCAGGGAGAATAGATCCGAAGGTGAGCTCAGCCCTTGCCCTCTCTGCCCACAGGGTGACTCTGGGGGCCCGCTCGTGTGTAATGGTGTGGCCCAGGGCATTGTGTCCTATGGAAAAAGGAATGGGACACCTCCAAGAGTCTTCACCAGAATCTCAAGTTTTCTGCCTTGGATCCAAAAAACAATGAAAGAGTATGAACTTCAGGGACCAGACTGAGGTTTCTCCAAGGACTGATCTGTCCATCTTCCCTGGGATGGAGGCACTGGGCAAAGTGGTTAGAAGCAAGGCTGGCTGAAACTTAATAAACTTCCATCTCTTGAGCAGAAATCATGGATTCCTCCTTTACTTAGCCAAACAATTCATTCAGCAAATGCCATGTCTGACCTGTTTATAGTTCTGATCTGTTACTGGCTTCCACCTTCAATACACCACCCTGTTCCAACTCTGAAATAAAAACTCCTGCTGCACTGATAGCCCGCTCCCTCCAGTCACACGTCCCCAATGACAGTTCCTTCTCCAGGCTAACCATGAGCTCCATCAGAGAAGGGAGACTCCTCTCAGGACTACACAACCCTCTTCTTGACAATCCTCGTGTCTCATCCATACACCTTCTTCCTCCTCCACACCCACTCCCCTCCCCCCCATCCCAGTGCCCTGAGGGAAAACAAGAGAATCCAGATTTGCAAGGAGGGCCACATGAGGTTGAGGGCTGAGGCAGGAGGACACTTGTCCACCCTAACAGAAATGGGGGAGGTTTACAAGGGTGTAGCTCACCCCATGCTGTGTTCTCTCCCTGCATCAGAGCAGGCAGAGCTCAGAAGCCTGAGAAAGTTTCAGGAGGCCTTCAGTATTCGTAGGCCCAGCTTGAGTGCCTGTCACAGCCCTGTCTTGAAGTCCTGGGCCCAGGGCCCTGTGCAGCCTCTGGTGTCTGAGGGCACATCCTCCTTCAGCCCCATGTGACCTTGAGGGGGCTCTTCCACCCTGGGCTGAGCCAGCCGCTCCCACCTTCATCATTCCCACGTGTGTTTGTGCATAAATATATTTATCTCCAAAGGAAACTCACTCTAAAGAAAATCATTGTTTACAAGGTATCCTAAAGTTTCAAAAAGTATCTATAGCCTATAGTTATTGGGTACATTTCTTTATATACATATATATATATGTTTTAATCAATTGCTGAAGTTTTGATGCAAGATTCAGAAAAGCAACCTTAGTTTTAAGACATGCAGTTTAGAGAGGGCTTAAGAGAAGTGGTTTGCTGAACATTTGAACGGAGAGTGAGCTTCAACTATTGCAAAATGTGTTCTGGCAGAAAGTAACACATATTCATCAAAACATATTCCTCATAAATGGAACATATGCAACACGGTGCGTGCAAGTGTGCTAAGTTACTTCAGTCGTGTCGGATTCTTTGTGACCCTATGGACGGTCGCCCTCCAGGCTCCTCTGCCCATTCATCATAGAAAGACAAGTAAATACAGAACAAACGGATGAGAAAAGGAAACGAAGTGCAGTTCCACCACCCCCGATCATCATCATCCATGCTCAAGCATACTTCCTTCCACTATTTTTCTATTTATTCATAAAATGCTCTTGCTTCAACTCCCTTGGGATTGGGTTGTTTAGAGATCCTCATGCCCTCCTTTCCATTCCTTTCTTCTGTCCTCATACTGCTGAGAGTGTGGGGGTCATCTGCACATGTTTAGGATGGCCTGGCCCAGAGACATCAGATATATGGCTCTCTTGGCTCTGGACAGGGAATACTTAGTGGGGAGTAAGTATTAGATGACGGGCATCTGTTTCCCCTTCACCACTCACCAGTCACCAGCATTTCTGGAGAGGAAGCCCCTCCTGACTCACAAACACCCTGATTCGGGGTGGGGGACAGCCTCCGTCTCAGCTTGAGGGGCGCTGGATACCTCAGCACAACCCAGCCATGTCCCTCACTGCCGAAGGACCCGGTGATGGTTTTTCCTGGTTCAGTGAATATCAAGTCCAGGACTTTCGTTCAGAATTTTCAGATAAGAAAGGCTCTCTTTGTTTCAGAATACTTATATTTAAACAGGAGATTCTAAGTCCTCCAAAAATGTGAGGCTAGAACCCTGGCAAGATAGGAAATGGGGTTGCTGTTTGGGCCACTTGGGTGAGTCCAGGCCTCTCTGCTCTAAAGCAAGTGCAGTCTCCGCCTCACCCTTGGGCCCCAGAACGTAGTCCTCACACACGTGTCCTCTGCCCACAGATTCTAGGTCTCCCCAGCCCCTGAGCTTCTCAAGCACAGGGGTCATGTCACTGTATCCCTGACCCTCAACTATTATGTAATTCTTCATGCTTTCCCCAGAATCAAAGAAGACCCAAGAGGGGAGAAATGAAGATCCTCTTGATTCAGTCACTGAGGGCCTCTGGGGATCCAGCTCCTCCCCTGACTGCAACACAGCCTCCACTTTCTTATTGTTCCTCTTGCTCTGTGACTCAGCAGTGGGGGTGCAAGTGTGGTGACTGTCATTCTTACCCATCCCACAGCAGAGAACATGGGCACATGTGACATGCTCACACCCGGCTGGGGGGAGCACAGCTCTGTGGGGTCTGTGGGGGCACCGAGCCTCCCCTGCTTCCTTCCCCTGTGCTTTGTGTCTGGAAGGAAGAAACCCCAGCAGCTCTGTCCTGGGCAAACCTTCTGGAAGATGCAGCCACTCCTGCTCCCTATGGCCTTTTTGCCTCCTGGGCTGGGACAGGTGAGTGACCATCCACATTCCTGACAGGGTAGCCCATCTCAGTAAACCTCCTGAAGTCCTGGCCCTTCTGCTCAGCTCCAATTTCTGAACCAGCTCCCATCCCAACTGAGACTACAAGTTCGATGCTGCATAGACATTCAGCAAGGATGGATGGTAGGAAGCAAACTTTCACTAAAAGCTTTTGTAGCTCTTAGCCTCTCTCTCACCACTGGTAAAGTGGGTTGTGCATTTGCTGGAGGATGTGAAGCTACAAGCTCAAGTAAGAAAATTCCTCACTCTAGCCAGAAAAGGACAACTCAGACAAACCATCCACAGCATGGGAGTGCTCAGTGGGCCCAGCTTAAGAACCAGAGAAACTTGTCAGTTTCCCCCATTCTTCACTCCTGCCAGGAGAGGAGCCCAGGGTGTGACTGGTCAGAAATGGCTAGATGGCAGCACCCAAAGCTCTCTGGGTGTCGTTACTCTTCCCCAAGCCCCAAGCAGTTCATTTTCTGCCCCAGTGTCCTCCCCCATCCCTGTGGTCTTAAATCCCATCAGTACTATCCCCACCAAACCTCAGCCAAAAGATAATTGGAGGCCATTCAGGCATCTAGTCAACTGATGTTTTCTGAGATCCTGGGATGCATTATGCCCTAGGACATGAGGATTTTAGAAAACCCAACTCCATAAACTCATAGGTGGATTATTAGAAAATGGCACCAAACAGGATGTTAGCAGAGGCTTAGAGGGGTCCAGGAGACTCCAAGAGAATGAGGGCTCATCAGGGGGTCCCATCCATGATCTTCTGGGCTCCGCCCTCTGGAAGGCAGTCTCAGGCCCCTTCATATGTGTGTGTGACTCAGGATGTGGAGAGCAATACTGAGGTTTGGGGTTCAGAAAAGTTTATCCCACTGCAGTGAGAACCTGGGGGACTCCCCCCTAGTGTCTGTGGGCACTGTCGACCCACCTTGACTGCCACCTTCCCAAACCTCCCTTCTAACCATAGCCTCTCCCATTTCCCCATCTTTCAGCCTTTTCTTTCAGAGGTGATCACTGGGGGCCACGAGGCCAAGCCCCACTCCCGCCCCTACGTGGCTTTGGTTCAGTCGCTGGGTGAGATAATTTGGAAGAGGTGTGGTGGTGTTCTCATACAAAAGGACTTTGTTCTGACGGCTGCTCACTGCAGAGGAAGGTGAGGGGCAGTAGCCGGCCTACCCTACCTGAGGCCTGGACAGGGACCCGTCATCTGCCCAGGAGCTGAGCCCAGGGGTGCCCCTCCTTCACCCCAGGATCCTGGAAATCAGGACCACAAGAGCTCATCAGACAAGCCATCTTATGAGCAGGACTAGGGTGATGAAAAGCTCAGAAACAGGACAAGCAAAGTTTTGAGGTCAGTGGGTCGGAGGTGAAAACAAGAGACAGGGTTGAGAAGGCTTGACTCACAATGGCCAAATAAAGCATCAGAGAAGGATGAGAGTGTGCAGTGAGAGCCAAAACCCAAATTCAGAGTCATGTCACAATATTGCTGAGAAAGCTCCCAGAGCCCTGCCCTCATGTCCCTGAGAAGCACAGGGCTCAGAGTCACTCAGCCCCAGGACCGTCTGTCACCTCAATTCCCCCTCAGCTGCTGCCCTGCCCTGGTGTCAGCTGCCTGTCACAGCTCCTGGGCTGTATCTCCGGTGACCCCATGATCACCAGACGCCTGCTCTGATCTCTGAGCAGCTCAATCATCGTCACCCTGTGAGCCCACAACATCAAAGGGCAGGAGAGGACCCTGCAGGTCATCCGATGAGAAGAGCCATCCACCACCCAGACTATAATCCTAAGAACTTCTTCAACGACATCATGTTACTGCAGGCAAGGAAAACTCCCCACTGGCCCTGCCTTCCTGAGATCAGATCATTGCCTTCCCAGGATCTCCTGCCTCTTTCTTCCTTCCCATCCTGGTCACCTGACCAGTCTAAGGGGAGAGACGAGAGATGGGGTCCATGCAGCCTCATCATGGCATCCAGGCCAGAGGACCACCTGCTGAACCAGACTCTCGTCTCTTCCCATCAGCTGGAGAGAAAGGCCAAGCAGACGTCAGCTGTGAAGCCCCTTAGTCTGCCCAAAGCCAAGGCCCGGGTGAAGCCAGGAGAGGTGTGCAGTCTGGCCGGCTGGGGGAAGGTGGCCCTGGGCACTCCAGCCACCACCCTGCAGGAGGCAGAGCTGACGGTGCAGGAGGATCGGGTATGCAAATCCCTCTACCCCAGGCACTACTGCCGGGCAACCCAGAATTGTTTTGGGTACCCAAAGAAGGTGAGGACCGGCCTCAAGGTCAGTTTTTCTGCATCTAAGCACTTAGACTCGGGGAGAGCAACTTTGGGGAGGTATTGGTAGGGTAGAGGCCATATCCTCAGCTGAGAATTTTGGTTGCCTGGTCCTTGAATCCAGTGTTTTGCTTTTCTTTTCCCTGAGTGGGTCACGAAGCATCAGTCATCCCACAGCTGTCTTATCACCAGAGTTTCCAGGAGAAAATTGATAGAAAGGTAGACTTGAGTCCAGCTGCTAAGAACAGTCAGAGTCAGGCTGGAGCCCCAGGACCTGGAGGTGACCAGGCCTCCCTGGGCCTGGGTCTTCCTCACAGCCCCTGACTGAGACTATCCAGCCTGGGCGGCAGGGAAGACAAAACCCCAAGAGGCCTGCTCAGTCCTTATCTCTCTGCCCACAGGGTGACTCCGGTGGACCCCTCGTGTGTAAAAAAAGTGGTCCATGGTACTTTCTCCTATGGAAGGAAGAATGGGACACCTCCAGGAGTCTTCACCCAGGTCTCACACTTCCTACCCTGGATAAAGAGAACAATGAAACACCTCTAATAGCAGCTTGAGACTGACCTTTCTCTGCACTGACCATTGTCCTGGGGCAGCAGCAAGAATCCCACAGGGATTGGCAGTGGGATCACAGGGCCACAATAAATGGGATCTCCAAAGTGATGGTGACTGAATTCCTATTTATTCATGGAACCACCTCAATACATAACCACGCCGCTCCAGGCCACCCTCTGCTGTCAGTTCTGGGATTTACTTCCTCCTTCCTCCCTAGCCCTCTGCTGCTGTTAAGGCACTAAGTCACGTGCCACTCTTTGCAACCCCATGGACTGTGGCCTGCCAGGCTTCTCTGTCCACGGGATTTTCCAGGCAAACACTGGAGTGGGTTGCCATTTCCTTCTCCATGGGATCTTCTCGACCCAGGGATCGAATCCACATCTCTTGAGCCTCCTCTTGGCAGACGAATTCTTTACCACTAAGCCACCCTAGATAATCACGATGGTGTGATCACTGACCTAGAGCCAGACATCCTGGAATGTGAAGTCAAGTGGGCCTTAGAAAGCATCACTATGAACAAAGCTAGTGGAGGTGATGGAATTCCAGTTGAGCTATTCCAAATCCTGAAAGATGATGCTGTGAAAGTGCTGCACTCAATATGCCAGCAAATTTGGAAAACTAACAGTGGCCACAGGACTGGAAAAGGTCAGTTTTCATACCAATCCCAAAGAAAGAAAGGCAATGCCAAAGAATGCTCAAACTACCCCACAACTGCACTCATCTCACACACAAGTAAAGTAATGCTTAAAATTCTCCAAGCTAGGCTTCAGCAATACATGAACTTCCAGATGTTCAAGCTGGTTTTAGAAAAGGCAGAGGAACCAGAGACCAAATTGCCAACATCCGCTGGATCATGAAAAAAGCAAGAGAGTGCTGCTATGAACATTGGGGTACACGTGTCTCTTTCAATTTTGGTTTTCTCAGTGTGTATGCCCAGCAGTGGGATTGCTGGATCATAAGGCAGTTCCATTCCCAGTTTTTTGAGGAATCTCCATATTGTTCTCCATAGTGGCTGTACTAGTTTGCATTCCCACCAACAGTGTAAGAGGGTTCCCTTTTCTCCACACCCTCTCCAGCATTTATTGCTTGTGGACTTTTGGATCGCAGCCATTCTGACTGGCGTGTAATGGTACCTCATAGTGGTTTTGATTGCATTTCTCTGATAATGAGTAATGTTGAGCATCTTTTCATGTGTTTGTTAGCCATCTGTATGTCTTCTTTGGAGAAATGTCTATTTAGTTCTTTGGCCCATTTTTTGATTGGGTCATTTATTTTTCTGGAATTGAGCTGTAGGAGTTGCTTGTATATTTTTGAGATTAGTTGTTTGTGTGTTGCTTCATTTGCTATTATTTTCTCCCATTCTGAAGGCTGTCTTTTCACCTTGTTTATAGTTTCTTTTGTTGTGCAGAAGCTTTTAAGTTTAGTTAAGTCCCATTTGTTTATTTTTGCTTTTATTTTCAATATTCTGGGAGGTGGGTCATGGAGGATCCTGCTGTGATGTATGTCAGAGGGTGTTTTGCCTATGTTTTCCTCTAGGAGTTTTATGGTTTCTGGTCTTACATTTAGATCTTTAATCCATTTTGAGTTTATTTTTGTGTATGGTGTTAGAAAGTGTTCTAGTTTCATTCTTTTATAAGTTTGACCAGTTTTCCCAGCACCACTTGTTAAAGAGATTGTCTTTAATCCATTGTATATTCTTGCCTCCTTTGTCAAAGATAAGGTGTCCATAGGTGTGTGGATTTATCTCTGGGCTTTCTATTTTGTTCCATTGATCTATATTTCTGTCTTTGTGCCAGTACCATGCTGTCTTGATAGCTAGGACTTGGAAGCAACCTAGATGTCCATCCGCAGATGAATGGATAAGAAAGCTGTGGTACATATACACAATGGAGTATTACTCAGCCATTAAAAAGAATACATTTGAATCAGTTCTAATGAGGTGGATGGAACTGGAGCCTATTATACAGAGTGAAGTAAGCCAGAAAGAAAAACACAAATACAGTATACTAACGCATATATATGGAATTTAGAAAAATGTAACAATAACCCTGTTTACGAGACAGCAAAAGAGACACTGATGAGACAGCAAAAGAGACACTGATGTATAGAACAGTCTTGTGGACTCTGGGAGAGGGAGAGGGTGGGATGATTTGGGAGAATAGCATTGAAATATGTATAATATCATTTCTGAAACGAGTCGCCAGTCCAGGTACGATGCCTGATAACGGATGCCTGGGGCTGGCACACTGGGACGACCCAGAGAGATGGTATGGGGAGGGAGGAGGGAGGAGGGTTCAGGATGGGGAACACATATATACCTGTGGCGGATTCATTCTGATGAATGGCAAAAGCAATACAATATTGTAAAGTTAAGCAAAATAAAATTAAAAATAAATAAAGAAATAAATTTTGCAAACATTAAAAAAATAAAAAAAAAGCAAGAGAGTTCCAGAAAAAGATCTATTTCTGCTTTATTGACTATGCAAAAGCCTTTGACTGTGTGGATCACAATAAACTGTGGAAAATTCTGAAACAGATGGGAAGCTGCAAAACTCAAGTAAATAAAATCCTTCACACCAGCTGGGAAGAGACAACTCAGACAAACCAACCACAGTACTGGAGTTGTCAGTGGACCCGGCTTACGAACCAGTGCCTTCCATCCCTCACTCTTGTCCAGGATAGGAACCAGGTGTGAGATTGATTGAAGGTGCTAGATGACAGCACCCCAAGCTCTCCATGTGTCTTGGCTCTTTCCCAGGCCCCAAGCAGCTCATTTTCTGTCCCACCTCCCCTGCCTCTCAGGCCCTTAGTTACTCCACTGTCTGTGGCAGTGCCCTCCACCCCTGTGACCTGAAATCCCAACAGTACTATCCCCAACAACCTCAGCCAAAAGCAAATGGGAGGCCACTTGTGCAGCCAAAGAACATTTTCTGAGATCCTGGGAGGTGTTATGCCCTCAGACATGAGGATTTTAGAAAACTCACCTCTATAAGTTCCTCATGCAAACTCACATTAATTTCACAATATTCCTGAGAAAGCTCCCAGAAGCCCTGCATTCATGTCATTGAAAAGCACAAGACATGGTGTCACCCTCCTACAGCTTTCTGTCACCTCAATTTCCCCTCAGCTGTGGCCCTGCCCTGAAGCCGCCGGCCCGTCACAGCTCCTGGGCTGTATCTCCTGTGACTCCACGCTCCTCATACCTCTACTCTGTTCTCTGTGCAGCTCAACCAGCGTCACCCTGGGGGCCCACAGCATCACGAAGCAGGAGAGGGTGCAGTAGGGTCAAGTGCTTTTTTCCATGTAGAAAGATGTGTCCTTAAAGACACCATAGAGACACTTATTTTCCTGAGCACCACTTATTTAGGAGGGAAAAAAAAGTTTCTCACCACTCTCTGCCATAAAACTCCATCATAAACCAAGTGTTCTATATTCATGTAGAAAGTCTCAATGCGTGCGGGGTCTCTATCTTGTCATCTATGTCTCTATGGCGCCATCAGGACCACACTATCTTCATTACTATGACTTCATTTGCTAAAGCAAGAGCTCCCATCTTATTCTCATTCTTTAAGCCTGTCTTCTCCAATGTTGGCTACTGGTTTTCCACATCTATTTAGAACCAATAAAGTTCTGTGAAATACTTCCTGAGTGCAACGAATCTGTAGATCACTTTTTGGAGGATGAATACCTTAAAAGTATTTTCTCTTCCAAACATGAATGTGGAATATCTTTATGATTTATACTTAGTTATTTGACCATTTCCATGATTTTAATGTTTTTTTTTTTTCAAATTTCATTTTCTAACTATTATTGTATAGACAGATGATTAACGTTTGGATTAATATTGTGCCCAGAAAATCTGACAATTACTAATTATAATAATTGATCTGCAGGTTCCTGGCTATTCTTGTTGTGTATTATATCTTGAATATTCACAGTTTTATTTCCTCTTTCCTTGTCTTATACCTTTTACTTCTACTGCCTGTTTAACTGTAGTGACTAAAACCTCTAGTATATTATTGAAGAAAAATGATGATTATGGCTATCTGTGTGACCTTTTACTGTTTTCCTCTTGAATGAAAAACACAGAACATTTCATTAGTAAGTATATTGATTGGTGTGGGACTTTTGCAGGGATCATTTATCAGAACGAAGACCCTCGTTTCCGCTCCTATTTTTTAAAGAAATTTTTTAAATGAAGGATAGTGAGTTTTAGTAACTGCTTTTCCCCATTCAGTTGAATTATCATATGGTGTTTCTTCTTTCATCAGCCAATGTGTTGTGTTACAACAATTGTGTTTTGAATGAAAGCCACTCATCCTCAGAAAAACCCAAATTAGAAATGATCTAATACTTTTGCTTATGGACTGATTGGATTACATCAATACCGGAATAACATTAACCCATAAAGTTCTCCTCCATATTGTCATCACTGGGTTTGTCATCTAGGTTTTGCTAGTCTCATAAGGGAGATGTGTAGCATCTACTTGCCAGCAGAAAATGTATATCAATATTTAAATTGTTTTCAAAGACTTCCAGGGAATTCTCGTGCACTTGCAGCTGTCCTTCATGGACTATTTTTGAAAATGGAATCAATTCATGTAATGTTTATAGGGAAATTCAAACTTCCTGAATATGTTTCTTTAATTTATATTTTCTGGGGATTTGTAATTCCATGTAGATTTTGAAAACTTCACTTCTCTGTGACCTAGAGGTTAGCTTAGATAAGATTCATGTATGTATATATACATACATATATCTCCCAGATAAAACTCTTTCTTAGTTCACCCACCCTGTGGCTATAATTTTCACTATCTCAATAGTGTCTTCAGTAATCAGAATTATCTTGATTCTTACATACCCAACTGCTAGAGTCCAGGAGTCCGGCTCCAGCAGCCAGGGGATCAGCTTGAAGGGATGAGTGGTGTCTGCGGGGAATGATGTAGCCTCTGACTCAAGGTTCGGGACTACATGTTTATTTCAAGCATCAGGTCTTCTTTTATACTTTTTCAAAAGGATTAGGTCAGAGGTGTTTCATTTGCAGCTCCCCCTCACCCAGATTTATTATCTCCTTGTTGCCCTTCAAACAGAGCTCCTGCTTCAGTGATGATAGAATGGTGTTTACTTGTGATGACATTGTAACTCACGCTTATGTCTGGGCTGCACGCCACATTCCCCAGTTTATTTCTTACCTTTCTAAATCCTGCTTTCCCCTAGTATCCTAAGCTCACTATCTCCTAGAAAGGCTTCTAGCTATTCTTCATTATTCCTAAACCCTAAACTCAGCAAACTTCCTTTGTCATAAACATCTCCCTCACAAACAGGTCTCAGATAATAATCCTTCGCATGGCCTCAAACTGTGGCCTACGTGCTCATCCTGGGACATTCTTTGTAAAAATCCTTGAACAAATGTCAGTGGTTACTTTATAGATTATTTTCTGGTCACAACTGCAGAAGGCTTTGTGCTTTCTCATGCTTTTCTCAAAAACAATAAGCACTTTAACTTTCTTTCCAGCCAACTCAACCGAAAAAAGGAAGAAACAGGTCAGAATCACGAGAGCTAACTCCTTCAACCCGGGTCTGTGCCTGCAGGACAAGGAGAGGGGGTCGGGGGCCGTGCCTCCATTTTGTCAGTAATGCCTAATGCGGCTCTTGACAGAAAACACATTTTTAATGTAGATCAACTTATCCATCATTATCGATAGTCATCTTGTATTAATTTGCTTTTACAAGGTAAGTGTATAAAGAAATTCTCCTATATTCAGTGTTTTCATGTTTAATCTTTCAATGAGTTAGAAAAACAGTGTTAAGTGGTCGAGTTTATTTTTAGTCACACATAGCCAACAGATTTAATATATTTTCATCATTACTTACCATCTTGAATTCCTTTTCTTTTGATTTCCATTATGATTTTGCTTATGGTTTACAGTGGATCCTTGAACATGCCTCACATCACATGTAACCTGATACCCAGCCACCCAGTGCATGGTTCCGAGCACATGTGGTGTGAGACACCCCTTGGCTCACTGTGACTCCCCAGCCCGATTCACTATTGACTATGGGCTTTGTTTGTTTAACTAAGATGTTGTTATTTTTCAAGATGCTTGGAATCAAGATGTTTAGAAACAACAATGTTTTCGATTCCATGCCTTTCCGCACTTGCATGGTGCAAATATGACCGCCATTGTGTGTCTCCATCCCACAGGCTCTTCTTACATGACTGCAATGTCTCACCTCCTGCTGGGAGGTGGGGTCTAGGGCCCTTCCTTTTTAATCTGGTGAAAGCTCTTGCTCTTGATTGACCCAAGCAGCAGACATGGCAGAATGGATGTTGTATGACATCAATGTCTAGGTAATGAAAAGAACACAGTTTCTAGATGGTTCACTTTTTAGGAGATAGTGAGCATCACTCCAGGCACTGTGTTTGGATGGAGCCAAAGAATCCCATGAAGTGAGACAACATAAGGGACCCTCCTGACAAGAAACCAGTGTGCCCAAAGGACAGCCAGCAGCAACCACGGGGCATGTGTGAGGGAGCCCTCAAGTGCTTCAGCTTCTGGGCTTCAAGCTTCCCTGACAGCAATGGGAGCAGACAGGTGCTGTTCACATGATACCATGAGCAAATTGCAGATTCATTGGTCAAGCAATTTTGGTGTTATTTTAAACCACTCAGTCCTTTGGTAACTGGAATAAGCCCTCTTCAGCATCACTTTCACACCATTCCGGCCAGCCCACACCCTTAATCTCACTGTTCTTATCTGGTCTTGATGGTAAGCTCTCCTTTACCAGAAGCAATAGAGCTTATCTTGAGTGTTTCCCACAGTCTCGCACAAAGCGGTCCAAGACACAATCTCTGTGATGATCTAAAGAGAACCACAGAAATGAAGACATTCTTTGATCTATCATCCTGAGGCCTGGGTTTCTGGGGCTCAGGGACTTGAGATCTGTTGATGCAGCATCCCCACCACCCCACAGATAAGAACTTATCAGAGGCTTTTGTTAAGTTTTTACTCCACTGAGACCCCAAGACTTGATCAAACAGTGATGTGACACTTTCTGAGAAGCCTCCTGTGATAATGGCCACAACAGAGCAGACACTCAGGGTTAAAAGATCAGAAGGAAGCAGCAACTGTTCAGATCTTATCAACCTTCCTGGAGAGATGGTCCTGTTCTTGCTCCTGGTGGCCCTTCCTCTGTTCCCCACTGGGGAGGCAGGTGAGTGATGGTCCCATCCTCAGAGGCCCAGACCCACCCCACATGGCACGGACCTGCTTAGATGTTACACTCATGCACACTCTGGCTCTGGTTCATGTAAGGAAATTTCTGAACTCAGGTTGAATTTTCTCAAAGACCACCAACCCTGGTCCCATGTCCCCTCTCCATCCTTTGCTTCTATAAGCACAGCAGGCAGTCTGGAATCTCTCTTTCAGGGGAAATCATTGTGGGGCATGATGCCAAGCCACACTCCCATTCCCTATATGGCATTTTTTGAATACCAGTTTTCAGAGGAAATTTTCAGCAGTGGAGGTTTCCTCGTGCATAAGGAGTTTGTGCTGACAGCAGCTCACTGCTTGGGAAGGTGAGGAGCAGTGCCTGGGTTCCCACCCTCTGTTGACCCCTTGCAGGGAATGCAGGAAGCTCTTCAAAGGCCAGGTGAGCTCTGGGGAGAGAGTGACAAGTGAATGCCAGTGGCACATTAAGAGAAGCAACCGATCATACCTGGAATGGAAGGAAGCCAAGGTTGTGCCCTGGACCCTAGGGTACATGTGTGAGAAATTCACATTTCCCTTTGTGACTGTCAAGCTTCTGCATGACTGAGCACCCTCATGGGCTCCAGGAGGTCCTCCCTGACTGGGCTGCCAGGAAACAGACAGCTCAGAGATGTTCTGCTCAGGGCCCATTGCCTAGAATTCTCTCTCCTCCAGCCCCACCCTGTCTCAAGCTGTGTTCTTTCCTCCCAGCTTCTGGACTGTATCTACTGTGACACCTGCTCCCTCTCTGCTCTCTGTGCAGCTCAGTGAATGTTACCTGAGGGCCCACAACATCATGGAACAAGAGAGGATCCAGCAGGTCATCCCCATTAGAAGAGCCATCCACCACCCAGACTATAATGGTAAGTCTTGGGCCAAGGATATCATGTTACTTCAGATGGGATGCATGGCTGCACTGGTTCTGGTACCCTTTCCTTCCAGGGTTCTGCATCGCCCATGACCTCATTCCTGCCCTTCCTCCTGTACGACCCCTTCCGTGGTTCAAGCACTGAGAAGAAGGCAACCCCATGACTGTCCTGCAGTCTCTGTGGGCCATCAGTAGATGAGAGTGCCTTTCCTCTTCTTCAGCTGATGAAGAAGGCCGATTTGACAGTTGCAGTGAGCCCCATCAATCTGCCCAGAAGGTGGCAGAAGGTGAAGCGAGGGATAATGTGTAGTATGGCACATTATTATATATATCTCATATATAATGGGAAGTTGGGGTAGATATGCCCTGTGCAGACAAACAAAGGAGGTAGATCTTAAAGTCCAAAGGGAGGAGAAAGGTATCACTTGCTTCGACGACTACATCCCCATCATGCAGATATGTGCTGGAGATTCAAACAAGAGCAGGGATTCTTTCTTGGTGAGATCCCCAGTGTTGTCCATGCAAAACCTTGGGTCAGCTGAGCTGGGAGGATGGGGGAAAGGGGAATGAACCCTATCCCTCTGTCCCAAGCCTGTCCTCCTATCTTCTCTCTGTCCTGTGTCCCTGGGGGGTGAACACTGCCCCACAGTCATATATGGGCAGAGGCTTCCTGTGGTAGAATCAGAGGGGTTTTCAACGCCTGGATGAAACCTCAAGGCCAACAAAGGCCCTGGTGTCAGCCCAGACCCCTAACAGAGACCAGCCTGGGCATCAGTGGGGAGAATAACTGAAAAACGTGAGCTCAGCTCTTGCCCTCTCTGCCCACAGGGTGACTCTGGGAGTCAGCTCTTGTGTAATGGTGTGGCCCAGGGCATTGTGTCCTGTGGAGAAGAGTATGGAAGGACTCCAAATGTCTACACGAGAATCTCCAGCTTTCTGTCCTGGATCCAAACAACAATGAGACAGTACAAATGGCAGGGATCAGCCTGAGGTGCCCCTGGGATGGAGCCCTCCATCTTCCCTGGAATGGGTGCACTGGGCAAAGTGGGTGAAGGAAAGCTGTCTGGAATTTAATAAACTTTCATCTCTTGAGCAGAAATCACTGATTCCTCTTTTATTTACCTAAACACATTTGTTAGGCACCTGCTCTGCCAGGCAACCATCTGTTCACATCTGATCTTCCTCCTCCAGCACATACACTGCACCCCAACCCCACCTTCCAACTCTGAACTGCTGCGCTGACAGCCAGCTCCCTCCAGTCACATGTCGCCAGTGCCAGCTCCCCACCCCAGGCTGCCCGTGAGCTCCATCAGAGAAGGGAGAGCCCTCCTCAGGAACACACCACCCTCTTGTCAACGATCCTCGTGTCTCATCCATACGCCCCTTCCTCGTCCACACCTACTCTCCTGTCCCGCATCCCAGTCCCCAGGGGGCAACAGAAGAGAATCCAGATTTGGAAGGAGGGCCACCTGAGAAGCTCTGGGGTTGAGGGGGGAACTTGTCCATCCTAACAGAAATGGGGGAGGTTTACAAAGGTGTGGCTCACTGAATGCAGTCCCTCCCCGCATCAGAACAGACAAAGGTGAGAAGTCTGAGAAAGTTTCAGGAGGGCTTCAGTATTCCCAGGCCCAGCTTGAGTGTCTGTCACAGTCCTGTCTTGGGGTCCTGGGTCCAGGGCCCTGTGCAGCCTCTGATATCTTGACAGCACATCCTCCTTCAGCCCCAAGTGACCTTAAGGGAGCTCTTCCATCTTGAGCTGAGCCAGCCTCTCCCCACCTCCATTATTCCTATGTAGGTGTGTATATAAATATATTTATCTCTAAAGGAAAGTCATTGCAATAAAAAAGTTTTGGATTCAGGGGTATCCTAATGTTTCAAAGGTTTCTTATAACCTATAGGTTATTGACTCAATTTTTCCTTCTATTTATCAATAATTTCTGAATATTTTTTTATCTACAAATGTATTTGGGAAAGTTACTAATTTTTAAAAGATGCAGCTTAGGGAAGGCTAGGCTGAAGGGGAGTAGTTTGCTGAACATTTGCATGGTGAGTGAGTTTTGACTGTGGCAAAATGCATTTTGGATGGAAAAGCAACAGACATCGTAGTTAAATACAGAACATATAAATAACGTTAAAAGAAGTGCAGAATTCCATCAGATGATCCTCAGATCATCATTAATGCTTAAACATATTTCCTTTTGCTCTTTTTCTATTTGTTCATAAGATGTTTTACCTTCAGTTCACTTGGGATTGGGTTGTTTAGAGCTCCTCACACCGTCCTTTCCATTCCTCTTTCTTCTGTCCTCATACTGGTGAGAGGGTTGGGGTCATCTGCACATGTTTGGGATGGCCTGGCCCAGGGTTATCTGAGGCATGGTTCTCTGGACACTGGACAGAGAATACTTTGGGGGAGTAATTATTAGGATGAGCAGCATCTGTATCTCTTTCACTGCTCACCAGTCACCAACATGTTTGGAGAGGAAGCCCCTTCCCACTCATGAGCACTCTGATTTGGGTGGAAAAGCCCCCACCTCAGCTTACAGGATGCTCAGTGCCAATAGTCCCAGGGATGGTTTGTTTTGGTCCAGTGAGTATCAAGTCCAGGACTTTTGTTCCGAACTGTGGGATAAGAAAAGCTCCCTATGTTGTGAAATATTTACATTTAAAGAGGCGATTCTAAACACTCCAAAAATGTGAGGCTAGAATGGTAACAAGATAGGAAATGGGATTGCTGTTTGGGGCACTTGTGTGTGTCTAGGGTATCTGCTCATAAGGCAAGTCCAGTCTCTGCCTTCTCACATGGCACCAAGCAGAACCCCCCTTGTCTTGGTCCTCACCATCTTTCTCTCTACCCACAGATTCTGAGTCTACCTCTGCCTACTGTCAGCTTCTCAAGGGCAGGAACTGTGTCTCTCATATCCCTGGACCTTGCTATTGAGTAATTATTCATGATCTCATCAGAATCGTAAAAGAACCATCAGTGGGGAAATGGAGATATTCTTGATTCAGTCACTGAGGTGCTCCTAGAGTCCAGCCCCTCTACTGCTATATTATGGAAGAATCCTTGCAGTCTATTAGATTAGTTACTAATGGGGTGTTGACTACAAGTTTTAATTATACATGATGGCCCATCTGTGGAATCCTGCCTCCCAAGGAGTGGGCATTAAGCTAAAATGCCTTTGTTTACAATACAGGAAACATCCTGGCCAGGCCCATCAATGAAAGACTGCAGGACGGAAGAAACTGACACATCTTCTCTGGAGGCTGACTGGAACCAAGAAATGTTTGATGCCCCTCCCTCCTCTTTTATCATAGTATAAAAGAAGCCTGAATTCTAACTCAGGCAAGATGGTTCCTTGGGACACAAGTCCACCATCTTCTTGGTCTGCTGGCTTTCCAAATAAAGTCACTACTCCTTGCCCAAACAACTCATCTCTCTGTTTATTGACTTACTGTACAGCAATGAGCTTGGACTTGGTAACACTGACTGCAACACAGCTTCACTTTGTTGTTCTTCTTGCTTTGTGACTCTGCAGTGGGAGTGCAAGTGTGGTGACTGTCGTTCTCACCTATCCCACAGCAGAGAACATGGACACATGTGGCATGCTGACACCTGGCTGGGGCTGGGGGGTGCACAGCTCTCTGTGGGGGCACTGACCTTCCCTTCTTCCTTCCTCTATGCTTTGTGTCTGGAAGGAAGAAACCCCAGCAGCTGTGACCTGGGCAGACCTTCTGGAAGATGCAGACACTCCTGCTCCTGATGGCCTTTCTTTTGCTTCCTGGGCTGGAACAGGTGAGTGACTGTTCCCATTCCTGAGGGCAGAACCCATCTCATTAAACCTCCTGCAGTCCTGACCCTCTGCTCAGCTCCAATTTCTGAACCAGCTCCCATCCCAACCAAGACTACAAGCTTGATGCCACATAGACACTCAGCAAGGAGGGATGGCAGGCTGGAACAAAGATTTTCACTAAGAGCTTTCATGGGTCTCAGATTCTCTCTCACCACCAGTAAAGTGGGTTGTGCATTTGGTGGAGGATGTGATGCTGCAAAACACGAGTAAGTACAATCCCTCAGTCCAGCCAGGAAGGGACAACTCAGACAAACCATCCACAATACGGGAGTTTTTGGTGGACCCAGCTTAAGACCCAGAGAAAACTTCTCAGTGCTTCTCACCCTTCACTCCTGCTAGGAGAGAAGTCCAGGGTGTGATTGATCAGAAGTGGCTATGTGACATTACCCAAAGCTCTCCAGGCGCCTTGACTCTTCCCCAGACCCCAAGAGGTCCATTTTCTGCCCCATCTCCCCTGCCTCTCAGGCCCTCAGTTGCCCCAGGGTCTTTAACAGTGCCTACCCCCATTCCTGTAGTCTTGAATCCCACCAGTACTATCCCTATCAATCTCAGCCAAAAGCTAATTGGAAGCCATTCACTCGTGCAGCTAAAAAAACATTTACTGAGATCCTGGGATGCATCAGGCTCAAGGACACGAGGATTTTACAAAATCCACCTCTATAAGCTCCTGGTACAAGCTCACATTAATTTCATAATATTCCTGAGAAAGCTTCCAGAAGTCCTGCACTCATGTCATTGAAAAGCATAAGACACAGTGTCACACCCCCAGGACTCTCTGTCGCCCCAATTTCCCCTCAGCTGCGGCCCTGTCCTGAAGTCGCCGGCCCGTCACAGCTCCTGGGCTGTATCTCCTGTGACTCCACGCTCCTCATACCTCTATTCTGTTCTCTGTGCAGCTCAATCAGCGTCACCGTGGGGGCCCACAGCATCAAGAAGCAGGAGAGGGTGCAGCAGGGTCAAGTGCTTTTTCTTTCCATGTAGAAAGACGTGCCTTATAAGACACCAAGCACCCCACTCCAGTACTCTTGCCTGGAAAATCCCATGGACGGAGGAGCCTGGTGGGCTGCAGTCCATGGGGTCGCTAAGAGTCCGACACAACTGAGCGACTTCACTTTCACTTTTCACTTTCATGCATTGGAGAAGGAAATGGCAACCCACTCCAGTGCTCTTGCCTGGAGAATCCCAGGGACGGGGGAGCCTGGTGGGCCGCCGTCTATGGGGTCGCACAGAGTTGGACACGTTTGAAGCGACTTAGCAGCAGCAGCAGCAGTGACATTTATTGTCCTAGCACCACTTATTGAGGAGGGGAAAAAATAGTCTTCTCCTCATTCTCTGTCATAAAACTTCCATCATAAACCATGTTTGATATATGTGTCGTTCTGTAATCACTAAGTCACGTCTGACTTTTGAGACCCCATGGGCTGTAGCCCACTGGGCTCCTCTCTTCATGGGATTTCCCAGGCAAGAACACTGGAGTGGGTTGCCATTTCCTTCTCCATGGGATCGTCCCAACCCAGGGATTGAACCTGGGTCTTCTGCATTATTTGGTGGATTCCTTACTGTTGAGGCACCTGGATAGCTCTTGATACGTGTGTATCACTGTCCCAATATGTGTGGGGTCTCTTTTTCTTGTCCACTAGTCTATATCCCTGTGTTCCATCAATGGCCACACCATCTTTAGTACTATGACTTCATTTGCTAAAGCAAGATCTACCATCTTGCTCTCATTCTTTAAGACGACTTGCCTATTTTTGGTCATGGATTTTTCCACATCTATTTTCTATGTCCATTTAGAACCAAGTAAGTTACTTTCAAGGGCACCCCACTCCAGTACTCTTGCCTGGAAAATCCCATGGACGGAGGAGCCTGGTAGGCTGCAGTCCATGGGGTCGCTAAGAGTTGGACACGACTGAACGACTTCACTTTCGCTTTTCATTTTCATGCATGGGAGAAGGAAATGGCAACCCACTCCAGTGTTCTTGCCTAGAGAATGTCAGGGATGGGGGAGCCTGGTGGGCTGCCATCTCTGGGGTCACGCAGAGTCGGACACAACTGAAGTGACTTAGCAGCAGCAGCAAGTTCTATGAAATACCTCTTGGGTGCAGTGAATCTATAGACCATTTTTTGGAGAAATGACATTTTAAAACTATTTTCTCTTCCAAACATAAACATGGAATATCTTTCTGTTTAAATCTTCTAAGTGTCTCTTAGTAAGGTTTTATTATTTTCACCATATCTTTTCTTTAGGTTTATATTTACTTATCTGACAATTTTTATGCTTTAAAACTTTTTTTTAAATTTCATTTTCTGACAGTATTATCGTGTATATAGAATATGGCTAATATTTAAATTAATTCTGTGCCTAGAAAATTTGTCCAACTCTCTTATTAATCATAATTATTGATCGGCAGATTCTTGGATATTCTCAATGTATACTATATCTCAAATATTCAGTTTTATTTCCTCTTTTCCTGTCCTTATTTCTATAAATAGAAGCTTTCCTTCTATTTCTTGCTTAACTGTACTGGCTAAAATCTCTAGTATAATGTTGAAGAGAAATGATGATTATGGCTATCTGTGTGAACTTGTTTTGCTCTCAAATGGAAAAACATTCAACACTTCATCATTAAGTATAATGATTGGTATGGGATTTTTGCAGAGACCTTTTATCAGAATAAAGAGCCTCTTTATTGTTCCTATTTTGCTAAGAATCTTTAAAAATAATTAATGATGAATTTTAGTACATGCCTTTTCCCCCTTCAGTTGAATTATTATATGGTGTTTCTTCTTTCATCAATCAACATGTTGTTATAGCAATTGTGTGTGTGTGTGTGTTTAAAGACTTCAGCTACAACTTTATTAATCAGACACACACCGAAATGATAATCAGGAAACAGCAACAGGTGTGGGAAGGGAAGAAACATATATACAGTAATTGTGTATTGAATGAAAAGCAACTCATCCTCGGTTCAGGCAGTCAGTTCAGTCTCTCAGTCGTGTCCGACTCTTTGCGACCCCATGAACAGCAGCACGCCAGGCCTCCCTGTCCATCACCAACTCCAAGAGTCCACACAAACCCATGTCCATTGTGTTGGTGATGCCATCCAACCATCTTATCCTCTGTCATCCCCTTATCCTCCTTTCTTAGCATCAGGGTCTTTTCAAATGAGTCAACTCTTCACATGAGGTGGCCAAAGTACTGGAGTTTCAGCTTTAGCATCATTCCCTCCAATGAACACCCAGGACTGATCACCTTTAGGATGGATTGGTTGGATCTCCTTGCAGTCCAAGGGACTCTCAAGAGTCTTCTCCAACACCACAGTTCAAAAGCATCAATTCTTCGGCACCCAGCTTTCTTGACAGTCCAACTCTCACATCCATACATGACCACTGGAAAAACCATATCCTTGACTAGATGGATCTTTGTTGGCAAAATAGTTATCTCTGATTTTGAATATGTTATCTAGGTTGGTCATAACTTTCCTTCCAAGGAGTAAGTGTCTTTTAATTTCATGGCTGCAATCACTCATCCTCAGAAAAACCCAAATTAGAAATGATCTAATATTTTTGCTTATTGACTGATTTGACTTACATCAGTACTGGAATAACATTAGCCCATAATGTTCCTCTCCTATATTGTCATCACTGGGTTTGGCATCTAGGTTTTACTAGTCTCATAAAGGTGATGTTTAGCATCTCCTTGCCAACAGAAATTGTTTATCATCCTTGGAAATTTTTTCACAGGTTTCCAGTGAATCCCTGTGAGCCTGGGGCTGTCCTTGATGGACTATTTTTGAAAACTGAAACAAATTATTTAACGTTTATGGGAAAATTCAAACTTCTTGAGTATGCTTCATTAAGTTACTAAGGATTTGTCAGTTTCACGTGTTCAGTCGCTCAGCCGTGTCTGACTTGTACTCCTATGGACTGCCACCCACCAGGCTCCTCTGTCTATGGAATTTTCCATGCAAGAGTATTGGAGTGATTTGCCATTTCTTTCTCCAGGGGAACTTCTTTACCCAGGTATTGAACCCATGTCTCTCTCTTTTTTTATTTGGACCTATGTCTCTTGTGTCTCCTGTATTGGAAAGCAGATATTTTACCACGAATTTACAAAATTACTGGCTTCCCAGTGACCTAGAAGTTAATATAGATATGATTTATATATATATATATATATATCTCCCAGATAAAAACTCTTTCTTAGTTCTCCCACCATGTGGCTGTACTTTTCACTATCTCAATAGTGTCTTTGGTAATCAGAATTTCATCTTTATTCATGTACACCTCCAAAAATTTTAATGTAGATCAACTCATCCATTATTATTGATGGTTCAGTTCAGTTCAGTTCAGTTGCTCAGTCGTGTCTGACTCTTTGCGAGTTAGTGCTTCTTATATCTGTATAAAATTGTTTAAAATTCTTTATATCTGTATAAAATTCTTTATATCTGTATAAAATTTTATACAATGAGTGTATAAAGAAATTCTTCTATATTCAAAGGTTTAATTTTTTACCTTGCAATTAATTAATTTGAGGCATAGTGTTAAATGGTCAAGTTTCATCTTTATTCTGATATACCTAACAAATTTTTACTATAAATTAATTTCATCATTATTAATCATTTTGATATTTTTGTTTTCATTATGATTTTACTCATGGTTTCCAGTTGATCCTTGAACAGCATAGGAGATAAGGGGCACTGATGCTTCACCTGGTAGAAAATCCAGGTATAACTAACCTATAGTTGGCCCTCATGTTCTGTGGTTTTGCAACCAATCATGGATAGCTCAGTAGTCTAATATTTACTGCTGAAAAAAATCAGTGTATAAGTAGACTTGTTCAGTTCAAACCCCTGTTGTTCAAGGAACCACTGTATTTAGCAGTCTATTTACTTAGTTTTTAAGATATAAGGATTTCCTGCTCATATTCTTGTTATTAAATTATAGTTTATACTCATTGTGGCATATTAAATATGATGTATCATTTAAATCCTTTAAACACTTTTGAGACCTAATCTATGGCTTAATCTATGGTCAATATCTGTATGTACTTGTCAACTGTGTAATCTGCTTTTGTTGGGTAAGATGTTCGTTATGTATTCACTTTTTCATTAGCTATTCATAACTTCTATATCATTGAAGAGAAATGAAAGTGAAAGTCGCTCAGTTGTGTCTGACTCTTTGCGACACCATGGACTATATAGTCCATGGAATTCTCCAGGCCAGAATACTGAAGTGGATAGCCTTTCCCTCCGCAAGGGGCTCCCAACCCAGAGATCCAACCCAGCTCTCCCTCACTGCAAGCAGATCTTTTCCAGCTGAACCACAAAGGAAGCCCATTACTAATCTATATCATTACTAATCAATATATAGGATAAGTTTTAAAATCTTTGCAAATTATATGAAGATATTTCTTCCTGGGGAGCATCCACTCACTGCTGCTGTTGAAAATTCAGCCTTTGACCTGACATTCATTTGAAAGTGTTTAATCTGTTTATCTTAATCTACTTGCCCCTAAATTTTCTGCCATTTCTTTATAATATTGATTTCTAAATATCAATTTCTTTTTTTGTATTCTGGTTGAGATTTATTTATCTTTTTCTAACCTCTAACTGCATGTTTGTCATCAGCTTAAAAAATAATCTCAGCTAGTATGTCATTATATATTACTTTTTTCCCTTTTCTTTCTTGATTTTCTCCTAATTCAACATATGTTCAACCTCCTAATTCTACTATTTTCTATATTTTTATCTTTATGCCTGTCTGTGCTCCATTCTGGACAATTCTTTCTGAGCTCTTTCAGGTTAGTTATTCTCCTCCCATCTTTGTCTACTCTGTTATTAACTTTATTCACTGTGAATTTGATTTTGTGTTTTTTATATTTTTTGCTTTTAGAAGCTGTATTTAGCTCTTTTACAGATGTTGTGTCATTTTTTAAGATTAATGTTCCCTGCAGTGTGTTTAAAGCTAGCTTTTATTTCAGCCAATTGTTTTGCAATCTGTATTTTATTTTGCTAATAACATTATCCCAATAATTAAAGTTTTTTTCTCTATTATTATCTGTTGTTTCTTAGTCATGGTATCTTGTATTTGTTTGCTTGTTCATCTTTTTATATTTGACTATATACTTATTACATTTGAAACACAATATTTAGGTGTAATTCAAACACTGAAATTAAGTGAATTTCCTCTACATTTGTATTTGATTTTGCCAGGTACTTTGGGAAACAGTCTGTAACCACATTAATGGAAGAAAGTTCAAGGTATGAGAGGCTGTGAAAATCTAGATAATACCATCTTTCATGCTATTACATGCAAGGAATAGCCCATTAACTCTTTTTTTGTTACTTTGAGTGCATATACTTTTAATTCCCAGCTTATCATGGTGGGGGGCCTGATTAGACCTGCTTGTGAGGGTCTTGGTCTTTAATTTCTACACCCTTCACATTATATGCTCATTAACACAGAAGTTCAAAAAACAAAAATAGAAGTTCAAATTTTGTGGGTTCAGAAAATTTACACAGGACAATAATAATTATCTAACTGGACGCTTGTTATTCCTTCACTTGTGGCCTGAGTCACATCTGCATTGGCAGTTCTTCAAGGCTTTTCAGGTTTTTAGACATTTTAAACAGGTTTGTTTTGACAGTTTTTGGAGGAAAGATGGGCATAAAATGCTAGTCATTGTGAATGAAATCCCCTATGCACATCTTCATTCAGATGATTGTATATATTTGATTCCCATTTCTTTGCATGCTATTCTTTATCTTTCCTTTTAAAAAAAAAAAAAAAACAATTACGTTAAAGTTTTTAAAATAAAATGAAGTGCTGAAAAAATGTAAATAACAATGATTTTCAATTACCCAAATGCTAAGGCACTAATCAAGCTGTTATTCTATTTTTTACTTTTTCCCTCCTGTTTTCTGCGTATTACTTTTTAGATGCATAAAGAAATTTCATGAGGTTGCAAGCATAAACCATGCATTAGAGAAAGGATTAAGTTCTTTGCAGCTTTAAGAATAGGTGACAACCTACAAGTATTCATATATGCAGAGAAGATCTTTAACTTTCATAAGCTTTTCAAGTGGTCTTAAAACAATCCACAAAAGGTTGAGAATTGTATTAGAATTCAATTCTGACATTTTTGCAAAACTTTAACCATTCTGTAGTGCTTTCTGAGGCAATACAGAATCTTCCAAGTATTTTAAGTGTGTCTACCAACCCCCTGTGTTACTCTACAGAACTCTGCCATACCTTTCTCTCAGTGATGAGTGTCCACTCCTTCACATGTCACACACAGGTAGCACAGCAGTGAGCTACCTCCTTCTTAGCGCTAGCGCCCGTGGAGCAGAGACGGGTTTAGGTTGATGGGTCTATCATGGATGAATAGGATCTGAGATGTTTTTCCACAGGGTCTGATGGCTGTCAACAAAATCAAGTCACCGGGCTTTTTCTGCAGTCAGGGAAGCTTCTGGGACACAAAAACATTCAGCTCAGTAGGAAACAGAAAGATAGAAGCCATCCCTAGTGTCGTGATGCACTGAGAGTTTGTTGGGGGCTTAAGTGACCTGAGAACGAAGTGGTCAGTGGCAGAGCCTCATTCTTCCCTTTTCTTTCTCTGGCAGTGTCCTCCACCCACCCAGGAACAGAGCTACTCAGTGTGCTTGGCAACTTCTAGAAAGAAGTGGGAGCAGCCAGGGTCTGGGTGGGGCTCAGGACCAGGGGGTGAAGACATGCAGGTTCCATTCCCTGAGGGAGAAGGAGGAAGTAGACAGGTCCCAGCCTTGATGCTTGTGAGGACATTATTGAATTTGGTGGGTTTGGGGTTCTGGGACACCCAGCCTCCACCCCAGAGCCCTGGGTTCCCATTTCTGTGGCTGGCACTGACTCAGCAGCTGTGCGCACTATTGCATTGAAGGCTTCGGTTACTGCCTTCCCCCAGGTCCCTGGCAGTTGGTGGGCAAGCCTCTTGGGCAGCTCTGGGTGATGAAACTGATCACAGCGGCAGGAGAATGGGACTGTGGATTCTCGAGCCCCCACCCCGACTCTCAAACCCCCACCTTCACCTTTGCTTCCTCTCCCAAGGGCTCAAAGTCTGGCAGGAGGAAGCAGGGGCAGCAACTGCTGGGCAGCCTCGCCAGGAAGATGCGGCCGCTCCTGCTCCTCGTGGCCTTTCTCCTGTCCCCCAGGGCTCAGGCAGGTGAGTGACTATTCCCACCCTAGGGGCCCAGCTCCACCTGATAGACTCTGAAGGCAGACCGCCCAGACACTTGCTAGCCCTGTATCACTGGGCAGCTTGCATGAGTCCACAGTTTCCAGCTTCAGATTCTGAAGGCAGGAATTCTATCAGGCCTACCTGGAGAGTCGCTATGAGAGTTAAGTGATGTGATGTACATAAAGCTCTCAGAACCACCCCAGTATGTACCACCTGCTCTATAAATGTGCTCTCTGAACTCAGTTGCAGCCCCTGTGTCAGAGCCTAGGGGATCAAGATACAGAGATAGTGGGCCCATCAACCCATCTCTAGATTCTTAAATTCATGAGCTGGACTCACAGGGATCTGGAAAGTTCCCTGAGGAAGAAAGTGCCACAGAACTTCAGGGAGAGGTGGCGCCAGAGGGCTCTGGGTTTGCCATCCCCACAGCAGAGAAACCCTCTTGTGAGGGAGGTTGCAGCTGGCCTTGCCTTCTGGGCAGGTGGGAGGGCACTGAGGCTGGAGGGAGAGCCAGCAGCACTTTCTGCAGGATCCTGGAGCCTCCCCCAGTTCTGCACCCTGCAGACCCCATTCTCACCAACCACCAGCTCACCCTTCCCCTGCTCATCTCTCCTGTTCCCCAACTTCCAGTCTTTCTGGAGCCACCAAGCCAACGTCCATACACCTGCCAGTGCAGAGATAATCCTCGTGCTTCCTTCCAGGGCAGATCATTGGAGGCCGAGAGGCCAGGCCCCATTCCCACCCCTACATGGCATATATTCAGAGCCGAAGTCCAGCAGGTCTGAAAGTTTGTGGGGGGTTCCTGGTGCGTGAAGACTTTGTGATGACAGCAGCTCACTGCCTGGGAAGGTGAGGACTTAAGGGACTTCTGGGCACCAGCAAAGCATGTCTAGAAGAGTTAATGAGAGAAGTCACTGAAAGCAGGGTTCTAGCTTGAATGGGTAAAAAAAAAAAAAGACCATGTAGAGATTGGGGGACAAGAAGCAGGCCAGTGTGAATGGGGGAGGACCTGATCAAAAAGAACAAGACGGGGAGATGAAATGTATGCACTGGGGCTTAAGTTATGACTTCAAGTTATTTTTTCAATCTCTTGTTGGGGAGGCAAAATCAAAATCACTATGTCCTCCACCACCTCCAACTCAAGGCTTGGGAGACCTAGGGCGCAAAGTTCGGCCCCAGAGCCCTCCTGTCTCTCAGTTCCCTTGGTTGAGGTCTGGAAACCCTGGGCAGTCACTTGACTTTTATTGTGGACCACAGTTCATGTGGTTCAAACCTTACCTCCAGGCTCTCTTTGTTTTGCAGCCAAATAAATGTCATCCTGGGGGCCCACAACATCAGGACATTGGAAAGCACCCAGCAGCACATCCCTGTGCTCAGATCCATCCCCCACCCCGGATACAGTCAGCAGAACAAGAGGAATGACATCATGTTACTGCAGGTACCGACCCTCTGGTTCTTTAGCTGGGAGGCTCGTTCCGCCTGGGGGGCTTCCGGTGTCCTGGGATCAGGGAGAGGGGAAGCCGTGCAGACTCCCAGGGCAGTGGCGGGCACGGGGTAAGCACAGACTAGACAGTCCCTGAGCGCCTGTATGCTTCCTGTCAGCTGGCGAACAGAGCCCAGCGTAATCGATTTGTGAGGCCCGTGCCTCTGCCTCAGACTCAAAACAGACTGAGACCTGGGACCCAGTGCTCCGTGGCCGGCTGGGGCCTGATCAGCCTGACCACAAGAACAGACACACTCCAGTGTGTGCGGCTGAGGGTGCAGAAGGATAGGGTGTGCAGGAGACGCTTCATGTTATACAGTGGCCGGACACAGATTTGTGTGGGGGACCCGAGACAGAGGAAATCTGCCTTTCAGGTAAGACCACAGCATCTGCCAACACTGACAGGGGACCCTGGGCAGACTGGGCAGTGGGACGGACCACATTCCTATGGCTGCAGTCTGGGGCCTAGATCAGAGGGATGTGGGGGAGATTTCCCCCATGCACCTGGTGTCTGGGGGGAATAGGAGAAGTACCAGACACGCAGGATGTTCACGTGCAGTGTTTTCCTGGGGCCAGTGAAGGTACCTTGACCTGGGTTGGGCTGGAGAAGCAACCACAGTCAGGGCTGAAGCCCAGCAACGGGAAAATTCTGAAGCTTTTCTTCTGCACCCCACCACCCTCCACACAGCCAGCACTGGAAGGAGCTCCCCTCAACCCCCGTCTTCTCTGAGGGTTGGGAGAGGGCAACAGGACTGGGGAGTCCTGGAAAACTGAGTGTCCCTTCCCTCCTCTGCCTGTAGGGGGACTCCGGTGGCCCCCTCGTGTGTAGCAATGTGGCCCAGGGCATTGTCTCCTATGGAGACAGGATGGGGACCCCTCCAGCAGTCTTCACCAGAATTTCCAGCTTCCTGCCCTGGATAAGGAGAACAATGAGACGCTTCCAAGAGTGGAGACCAGAGTGACATCCCACGAGACTGACTCTCCTTCTCTGGGGCAGAGGCCAGCTCCAGAGCAGTTTCCAGAGCCTGAATAAATGTCCCAGTCTGGAGTGGAAATGACTGATTTTTAATGTGTTCATTAAACATGATTCATGTACAACAAAGTGTGCCAGGACTGAGGGTGAGCTTCATCAGGAAGATGGGGTCTCTTTCTCAGGACAAGTGAATCCTTATTCCCACTGTTCTGGGGTCAGCAGGAGCCTCTTCCCTCCTCCAAGCCATCCATTTCTCCATGTCCCCTCTGCCCACAGCCTGGGGAGGGATGGAGGGACCTACCTCTTCCCAGAGTAAGGTCCATGTTCTCCACCCTACCAGAGATGCCCCCTTAGGTACCTGAGAACCACATGTCATTGGCCTGGGTAGGACATAAAAAACAAAGGAACAATTGAAATTCCATACGAGGCTCAATTTAAGAATAAATGTGGCAGTGCCAATCACTGGAAAACAATGAATTTTTAATAGATTCCAATGAAACAGATAGTCATTTGGGGAAAAAAGATAAAATCGGGTCCGCATAATGGGATCAAAGATCTAAATGAAAATATCAACCATAGGAGAAACAGAAGAAAGAAAAAAAAATTTACTTTCTTAAAAATATCTAACAAACACCCATATCAAAGCTGTGCTGTTCACAATGGCCAAGAGATGGGAGCGACCCAAGTGTCTACAGACAGAGTCTTTCTCCCAAACCCTTTTCCACACCAACCCGCTGTGCTGTGGACCAATGTCCTCATTTCCATGTGATGAGGGTCTCCTTCTTGGTTTTTACTCTACAATTATACAAAACTGCACATAATATGTTGGCTAAAATAACATGACTTTTACTATAAAGATTAGCCTGTGACTAATACACCAATATTATATTCAAATAATAGATTTCTGAAGTCACATAGTTTAAAATCATGTTTTAACACTTTAGGGTAACTATAAAGAATCAGCTGGAGGTTCTTCTATATTCCTCAAAATGTTAACTGGGTTTCCCTGACGGTCTAGTGGTGAAGAGTCTGCCTGCCAATGAAGGGAACAATGGTTCGATCCCTGGTCTGGGACGATCCCACATGGCGTGGAGCAACTAAGTCTGTGCACTGCATCTACGGAAGCCCACATCCTTAGAATCCATGCTCTACAACAAGACAGGCCACCACAATGAGAAGCCTGTGCTCTGCAACAGAGCAGCCCCCACTCGTGACAACTAGAGAAAGCCCGCGTGACAACAAAGAGCCAGGGCAGCCAAAAATAAACAAATAAATCTTAAAAAATGGTAATTACTCCTTGCCATGTGACATTTCCCACCTGAATTTTTGCAGTTTCCATAATCTTGAGTAATCACTGAACACACATCAAATCCAACTGATATATACAAAAATGCTTCAGTAAACTTGATCATATTTTTATAGATATATCGTGCCAGAAGGTCATTTGCCTAATATTCAGTGTGAGTCATTTATCAACAAAATTTTAATCAGTGATACATCTTTGAAAGCAGTCATTTTTTCCCTTTATTTGCTACTACCCACCCATAGGAATTATGTCTTGCTTGTATGTTCCAGGGGAAAACAATCTCATTATTAAATGTTTGCATTGCCAGGTGGAGAGAATACTTGATGGTGGAAGTAGGGGGAGAGAGCGGTGGAAGAGCCCCCATACAGTCCTTCCTAAGCTCTGTGACATTTATTTTGAGCCCCAGAGCACCACCCAAGTCAAGACTCAGTTCCCAGGAAACTCCTAGTGCAGACTCATCTCCCTACCTAAGGATCTTCCAGCTACTGAGCCCCTTCAAGGCAGCTGCCTGCCTTTAGCAGCCCTGCTGGAAAGGTTTCTACAGACCTCACCATGCTCACCTCCAGAGGACAGTTCTCTTCTTGACCATCCCAAAAGTCAGGTCCACTACCTCTCACAGCTTAGCACCCTCCCCTATTAAGTAAATCCCAGCAGCAGAGGTTTGGCAGAGGTCCAAAGTTTACTTAAGGAAAATATTTTTTGTTGTGTTCTCCACAGGCACTGGACCCTGATCTCCCAAGTACTAGTCAGCCCTCTCTCAATCAGAAGATATTGTTCTTCTATTTTCTCCTGGTCCCACTGGTCACAGAACCATTCAATCTGCTGCTCTCAGATCTATCTGGATCCCATGGCTTGGTCTAGGTCTTGGTCTAGGTCATCCCATCTTTTTCTCTGAAATGAAGTCTGTCTTCCTGGGGCTTTCTAGTCCTCCATACATCTCAGTGATATATGTCAGTGTTTGATATAAGTCAGTGTTTGACTAACTTGAGTTTAGCTGGAATCTCTGTGATACTGTGACTTATCAAGTTATTTAAACTCTGTGAGAGTTCCCTTTTCATCTCTGGATTAAGGAATCCCCAAAGAATTCTGAGGATAAAATGACACAGTACGTTACTAATTCCTTCCAAAGTACCTGGTGTGTAAAATGATTTCAATAAACATTAATCATCACTTCTCTTTCTTTTATTTCTTATGTCCCAGCTCTGGAGCCACAGGAAGAAATTCACCTCAGGCAGTCTGACAGTCCTTAATTTAGGGGAGTTATCATGTCTTTTGAACCGTGGTGTTGGAGAAGACTCTTGAGAATCCCCTGGACTGCAAGGATATCCAATCAGTCCATTCTGAAGGAATCAGCCCTGGGATTTCTTTGGACGGAATGATACTAAAGCTGAAACTCCAGTATTTTGGCCACCTCATGCGAAGAGTTGACTCATTGGAAAAGACTCTGATGCTGGGAGGGATTGGGGGCAGGAGGAGAAGGGGACGACAGAGGATGAGATGGCTGGATGGCATCACTGACTCGATGGACGTGAGTCTGAGTGAACTCTGGGAGTTGGTGATGGACAGGGAGGCCTGGCATGCTGCAATTCATGGGGTCGCAAAGAGTCAGACACGACTGAGTGACTGAACTGAACTGATCATGTCTAGTGTCCTGTCAGTGTAACTCTCTTCTCCTGAAAAAAAAAAAAAAAAAACACCCCCCAGCTCTTCATCTATTCTCCTAAAGGTATTCTGGAATCCATTCACCTCCGAGGATCCTCTCTTGTGGAAATTCTTCTCCAACTCTAAGACTGGGACCTCCTAGATCAAGCCACAAATTGAGTTTTCTCAAACCTCAGGATCAGGACTAGGGCTGTGGTTTCTGGAAGCACAAATATTTCTACTGCGTCCCCCATTCTTCTCAATACGTGCTGCTGCTGTTGCTGCTGCTAAGTTGCTTCAGTCGTGTCTGACTCTGTGCGACCCCATAGACAGCAGCCCACCAGGCTCCTCCGTCGCTGGGATTCTCCAGGCAAGAACACTGGAGTGGGTTGCCATTTCCTTCTCCAATGCATGAAGGTGAAAAGTGAGAGTGAAGTTGCTCAGTCGTGTTCGACTCTTAGCGACCCCATGGACTGCAGCCCACCAGGCTCCTCTGTCCATGGGGTTTTCCAGGCAAGAAGAGTATTGGAGTGGGGTGCCATTGCCTTTTCCGTCTCGATATGTGAGGTTTGTAGAAAGACTAGAGAAGGAATGCCTGTGTGGGGGCAGTCACTTTGAACTGGGGTTATTCTTCGCTTGAAAACAAGAACAGATGCCCTCATCAGGCTTCGGATATCTTTCAGTTGTCCTAGATGAGCAAGGGCATTTGCTTCTCACCTCTTTCTTTAGCTTACAAGATGGCCTGAAGTATGTAGAGCGAGGCCTCTCTAACCTACCTGTACACATGCAGGGACAGGTAGGAGGAACTTGGTTGTCAGGGGCAGGATGAAGTCGGGCAGGCTTGTTTGTGATGACTTGTTCCCTCCCCAGCTTGCTCTTCATCCCTTTTCTCTTACAGTCTGTTTGCACAGGTTTTGCCTGCTACCTATTAAGGTGTAAGTGATAAATGAGGCACATGACTGACAATGTGATCATGCTCAAGGCTCTTGCATTTATATAAGAATCTCTTGCAAATTCATGAGATACAAAGAAGAATGGTGATTCCCAGGGGCTGGGGGGAAGGGGTAATGGGGGATTACTACTTAATGAGTTAAGAGTTTCAATTTGGAAAGGTGAAAATTTTTTTAAGATGGATAATAGTGGAGGTTGCACAATGATGTTCATGTACTTAATGCCACTGAACTGCAAACTTAAAACTGATTAATAGGTAAATTTTCTATTATGTATATTTTACTACAATTTAAAAAGTAATTTAAGGAAAGAATTTCTTGCAACTCTTCTTAAAAAGTTCTAATGGTAGAAGACGTTATTTGGAGAAAGTGGGCAGCTACCTCTTCTGCACACAGACGGCATTGTTGGAGTTACTTTCCCTTAAGAGCACTCAGTTTCTAGATCAAGGACAAGAGGCCCCGCGTTGGAATAATGTCATAGACCCCAGAAGTGTTTCCACCCCAGCATTTTTCATGCGTGAACATAACACAGAAGGACAAACTGTAGGAGAGAATGAGCCAGAGGTGCTATCTGAAGAGAGGGCTGGGTTGGAAATAAAATGATGAGATCTAGGATAGAAAGAAAGGAGGAGTGGGGGTAATCTCACCCATTCTTCTATGATATTGATACTCTCTCCTACTTGGAGTTCACTGAGTTTCTTGGTTTTGAACATTAATACTTCACAGTGTTTCATCAATATTGTGAAATTTTCAACCATTATTTATTCAAAAATTTTCAACTTTTTATTTTCTATTGGAGTACGCGTGCATGGGCATGCTTAGTTTTGTCTGACTCTTTTGCGACCCCATGTACCCAGCTTGCCAGGCTCCTCTGTCCATTTTTAAGGCAAGAATACTGGAATGGGTTGCATTTCCTCCTCCAGGGGATATTCCTAACCCAGGGATCGAGCCTGCCTCTCCTTCATTGGCAGGCAAGGATTCTTTACCACTGAGCCACCAGGGAAGCCCTATATTGGAGTATAGCCAATTAATGATGTGATTTTTTTTTCAGGTGCACAGCAGAGTGACTCAGCCATACCTATACATGTATCCATTCTCTCTCAAACTCCCTCTTTAATTTTTTTTTTTTCTGCTCCTTTCTCTGTCTCTTCTCCTTCTGGGACTCCCTACTTATAAGTTGCATGAGGTGTCCACACATCTGATATCCTATTCATTTTTATTTTTATTTTTTTACTTCTGTTCACTGAAAAGTCCTAAAGCAATTCCAGATTTGTTAGTGATGACTTCATAGGGGCAGCCAGCTACTCTCCTGGAATAATAGCCAGGCTCGACACAGGTGCCTTCTGTCCTTGGTCTAAGCAGCAGAGCTAGATGTGGGTCAAGTGAGACAGGAGGAGGCAGGGAGAAGGAGAATAGAGAAAGAGATAATTGCTGATCAACATTATGTGGATCCACGGGGAGCCCTGGAGAAGGGAGGCTTGAGCCACATGTGGGGTGCAAGTATAGTCCAAGATCAGATCAGATCAGATCAGTCGCTCAGTCGCGTCCGACTCTTTGCGACCCCATGAACCGCAGCACGCCAGGCCTCCCTGTCCATCACCAGCTCCCGGAGGTCACTCAGACTCACACCCATCAAGTCAGTGATGCCATCCAGCCATCTCATCCTCTGTCGTCCCCTTCTCCTCCTGCCCTCAATCCCTCCCAGCATCAGCGTCTTCTCCAATGAGTCAACTCTTCGCATGAGGTGGCCAAAATACTGGAGTTTCAGCTTTAGCATCATTCCTTCTAAAGAAATTCCAGGATTGATCTCCTTCAGAATGGACTGGTTGGATCTTCTTGCAGTCCAAGGGACTCTCAAGAGTCTTCTCCAACACCACAGTTCAAAAGCATCAATTCTTCGGCGCTCAGCCTTCTTCACAGTCCAGCTCTCACATCCATACATGACCACAGGAAAAACCATAGCCTTGACTAGGCGAACCTTTGTTGGTAAAGTAATGTCTCTGCTTTTGAATATGCTATCTAGGTTGGTCATAACTTTCCTTCCAAGGAGTAAGCGTGTTTTAGTCCAAGGTGGAGTCCAAATAGCTCAGAGGAAAGCTGTCTGTCAGAAAAATGTGATAGCACTGCCAAATGCACAGGAAACCAGCTACAGAAATTGTGAAAACTCTCATGGTTCTATGTGACAAGATGTATTAAAATGATAAACACCTGCTTTGGGCTAAAATTATAGTTTATCCTCTTTGATTTTCTATACTTCCCCAAACATCATAAACAATATTTTATAGGTACATTAAAGCCCAGTGTGTCAACACAGTGGTTTAATAAATTATTACAACATTGCTGAGCATATTTGTGGTTTGCAAATTGGTGGTGGGGAGGAGCGGTAAACCATCAAAGCTAAGAAGCCATGTATGTATCCCCTTTAACTGTCATGTCTGGGGCAGAGAGTGAAAATGAGAAGATACATGTTCCTCCTTGAGGGTAAGGCCTGAGCCAATACATGCAAAGTATCTTAAACATTATGTCCAGTTTGAGATAAGATTCCAGAAGTCTTCTCATGTCTATATTAAATTATAAAAGAACAAATAAAAGCAATTTAAACTGTTTGTCTGATTGCATGTATTCTAAGTAGAATCATAGCTTGGAACTTGCCCTTAAGGCTGACAATGCTTAAATACCTGTGTGCAGAGAACTGCATGAGTAAATATGCCTGGTTCCTCACCAGGAGCAAGGAGCCTAGGTGGGCAGAATCTTTGCCCACATCATGGTCTTTCCTGGAACCCACATTACCTGGGCCAGGAGGTGCATTTGTCTATCAAACCCATCTTCTCAAACTCTTCTATTCTGTCACTACCTTATCTTCCTGGCACTCTCGTTGACAACCCATCTCCACTTCATCCGTAGTCTCTGGTCCTCACCTGCATTCCCAACAGTTTGCAGTTGCCTGAAACTACCAAGAAGCTGATAGACCGCTAGGCTCTTGCCTAATGTGTTCTAGGAAAGACTTTTGCTTGGTAATTTTGCATTTATAAAGATAACAACAACAAACCTCTTCAGCTATCCTAAAAAAGTGAAGTTCTACAGTTCACTTTTTTAGGATAGTTGTATGCTTTTTGAAACCTAATGACAAATTCAAGGCATGGTGGGGTCAGATTTATGGTCTTGGAGGATCAAAATTAGAGGAAGGGGACACCATTTCTGATTAATGCCACCAGCCGCCTCCCCCGCCACCACACCTCCTTTCTCTGTTCAGAAAGTCCATCCAGGACTTTCTCTAGATGAATTTGGTTGTGCTATCAAGGGCCTAAGAATGCAGTTCCTGAAACACCCTTACCACACAGATTTTTCTGATGAAAGCTCACATCTTGGGAATCAATAGAACCAGGAGTAAATTGGTGGTGCCCGAGACTGCCCTTTTAAACTCAGGATTGAAAAAACCTGGAAGGAGAACTCACATGCTTCTTCAGACCTGCTTAGCTTTTCAGAGAAGATGCTGTTGCTCCTGTTCTTACTGGCCGATCTCCTAACCCCTGGGGCTAAAGGAGGTGAGTGACTGTCCCTGTCTTCAGTGAAAGTCATGCAGTCATGTCCAACTCTTTGCAACCCCATGGACTATACAGTCCATGGAATTCTCCAGGCCAGAATACTGGAGTGGGTAGCTTTTCCCTTCTGAAGGGGATCTTCCCAACCCAGGGATCGAACCCAGGTCTCCTGAATTGTAGGCAGATTCTTCACCAGCTGAGCCACAAGGGAAGGCCCTCTGTCCTCAGAGGCCTGGCTTATTCCAGCAACACCACTTCCCCAGTGCCCCTGCGAGACTATTGCTATGATGTTCCTTGCCTCAGTCCATTCCCGGAAATTTGCTAGACTCCAGATCTGCTGCTGGACACAGAGTATGCAGATTACAGAAAACTACTCCCATGGAGACCTGTTGGGTCTTCTCCCTTTCATAGGTCACACCCTGGCATGTGGAAAGTTATTTATAATTAGGATGGCACAAGATCCTGATGGGGAGGGAAAGCTGAGAATGAGTGTTGTAACTTCCCATTCTCTAAAACTAAGGGTGAGTTGCTTTGTCCCAGGAGCTATCGTCCAGAACAAGAATGAAGGAGCCATCTCACAGTTTCCTAGATGTCACCCTCTCATTGACCCCACTCTCCTGAGCCACTCTGCTCCAGGGCAGGTATTTAGAACCCAGGCGAGCCTCGCGGTGTCACCTCACCACCGATTCCATGGCCCTCATGGGGGCTGGCTTCCACCCAGGCCCCCTCCTCCCATTTCTTCACCTCATTCTGGTTTCTAATCCTTGTACATGTCCTCTTTGGCTTGAAAGTTAAATTGCTTAAAAAGATAAATCTGTGCTGAAATTCAGACCACATTAGGACCCAAAGCCATTTTGGAGACTGTTCATTCACATATCCAACAGCATTTGTGGGACATTTACTGTGTGCCTGGCTCATGATGGGGGAGAAAGAAGCCATGAGCTCAAAAGTTTGGGTTTTTGAAACCAGCCTCATCTGGAAGTAAGCAGGACACAGAGGGTCTGAGAAGCTCAGGAACAAAGAAAGAGCCAGAGTAGGTCAGAGAGTAGCTTCCAGGTGGTTTATCTCGAAGACAGATCCCCACCCCCTCACATGTATTTGAAGTGCTCCAGAACAAAGGCTGAGCCCCTCCTCTCTATGGGGAGATAAGAACTAACCAGGGAAACAGGTCACATTGCAACCCTGCTGTGCTGCCCAGGGGAGCCTGAGGCCCCATCTCATTGAGCTGGGTCCCTAAAGACCATTGAGGACTATCATCCTCTGAATGTCCCATTGTTTTAGGCCACCTGGCAGTTCCTGTCCTGTTTTCTATGAAGACAGAACTCCAGGGAAATATTCTCTTTCAGGGGAGATCAAATGGGACAGAAAGGTCAGATGGCGCTCCCCACCATACATGGTATCTGTAGATTTTTATGACAACAAACAAGGCTGGAGCAGGTGTTGGGGGTTCCTGGCATGAGACAACTTCATGTTAACTGTGGCTCACTGGGACAGAAGGTAAGGAGCACCAAAGAGTCTTGTCTTTCTGGGAACCCCTAGTACCATCCTAGGCCTCGATAACTCAGGAAAGTCCCAGAGCATGCGGAACTGATGCTAATCAATGGAACCATCTGATTCTCTTGGGCCAGGGCCAATCAAGTGTGGGGTCCTGGGAGGAAGTGTTTGGAGAGAGGCCTGTTAAATTTCCGGAT
Source organism: Tragelaphus eurycerus (assembly GCA_935064755.1). Taxonomy (NCBI): domain Eukaryota; kingdom Metazoa; phylum Chordata; class Mammalia; order Artiodactyla; family Bovidae; genus Tragelaphus; species Tragelaphus eurycerus. The sequence continues at coordinate 4,548,727 of CAKXYN010000120.1, read as the reverse complement.
GTGAAAATGGTTTAGTAATTTTTTGCATAACAAAACAGTGAATCATAATGTAGCCTGTGAAAATTGTACTTCTGAAAATTCAGTGGAAACTTGAAAAAGCAACCTTTTTTAAAAAATTGAAGTATAGTTGATTTACAATGTTGTGTTGGTCTCTTTCATACAGCAAAATGATTCAGTGACACATGTACATGTATAATTCTTTTTAAAAATATTCTTTTCCATTATGATTAACTATGAATATAGTTATCTGCACTACACAGCAGGACCTTATTGTTTATCCATTCTATACGTAATAGCTTACATCTGCAAACTCCAATCTTCCCCTAACCCCCTCCCAGGGGCAACCATAAGTCTCTTCTCTATGTCCATGTGTCTGTTTCTATTTTGAATATAGGTTCATTTTAGATTCCATGTATAAGTGATTTTATATGGTATTTGTCTTACTTTCTGACTTCACTTAGTATGATGATCTCCAGTTGCATTTATGTTGTTGCAATGGTGCTATTTCATTATTTTTTATGGCTGAATGGTACTCCACTGTATATACGTACTACATCTTCTCTATCCATTCATCTGTTAATGGACATTTAGGTTGCTTCCATGTCTTGGCTATTGTGAATAGCGCTGCTATGAACATAGATTGCATATATTTTTTTGGATTAGAGTTTTGTCTGTATATGTGCCCAGGAGTGGATTGCTGGTGATAAAGTAGTCTTGATAGATATCAGTCTAGTGAACTTTGTAGTTGTTCTGGGGGTCAAGACACCTAAAATCTTGAAATGATTCATAATGTATTGGGCAGATTTTGTATACTGAGAGTTTTTCTTTTTTTTTTTTTTTTTTAACATTTCCACAAGAAAGATATATTCTTTGAGCTATTGGGACTGGTCCTGGGCTGCCCTCTTGTCTCCAACTCGAGGTTGGTGGATGAGTTGGAGAAAGATGGTTTTCTCCTGGGGTCCCCACTTTTCCCAGACAAACTCAGACAACCATGATCAAGGTTACCAGCCCTCACTTCTGTGATGCTGCTAGTTCTGATGTATTGCCAGTGTCTAGCTTCTCCTGCGGAGAAGGCAATGGCACCCCACTCCAGTACTCTTGCCTGGAAAATCCCATGGATAGAGGAGCCTGGTGGGCTGCAGTCCATGGGGTCGCTAACAGTCAGACACGACTAAGTGACTTCACTTTCACTTTTCACTTTCATGCATTGGAGAAGGAAATGGCAACCCACTCCAGTGTTCTTGCCTGGAGAATCCCAGGGACGGGGGAGCCTGGTGGGCTGCCATCTATGGGGTCGCACAGAGTTGGACACGACTGAAGTGACTTAGCAGCAGCAGCAGCAGCTTCTCCTGAATCTGATGCTCTGCCCCAGGGCACAGGCACCAGGTTTCTATGGACCGGAAGTCTGCCTGAGCTATCAGGTCAGGAGTGAAGTTTCTGGTCAGATTTCCATCCTAGAGCTTGTCATGGTTTTGTGACTTTCCAGACAAGTCAGTAAGTCTTCCAAAGCACAGAGGTTGAAAGCAGAGAAAGAGAGTGAGAGGAACTGTGTTCTTTTGCACTAGTTTTTGGTGTGCAAAATATTTTCTTGCCGAAGCTCTGCTGCTGAGGTTTACTTAATAAGGAAGTATGCTGAGCTGTGAGGAGTGGTGGAACTGGCTTCTGAAATGGTCATGAAGGGAATTGTCCTGTGGGCATGGTGAGGGCTATAGAAATCTTTCCAGCAGGGCAGCTGGAGGCAGACAGCTGCCTTGGAGAGCTGACTGGCAGGGAGAGGCTTGGAGGAGAGACGGGTCTGTCCTGGGAGTTTCCTGGGCATTCCTGACCTGGGTGGTACTCTGGTGGTGGGTTAGTTGCTCAGTCGTGTCCAACTCTTTGCAACCCCACGGACTGTAGCACGCCAGGCTTCCCTGTCCTTCACCACCTCCTGAAGTTTGCTCAAACTCATGTCCATTGAGTCAGTGATGCCATCCAACCATCACATCCTCTTTTGTTCCATTCTCCTCCAGCCTTCTATCTTTCCCAGCATCAGGGTCTTTTTCAGTGAGTCACCTCTTGCATCAGATGGCCAAAGTATTGGAGCTTCAGCTCTGGGGCTCAAAGTAAATGTTACAGAGAGGAAGGGCTTCATGAGGGCTCTTCCACTGCTCTCTCCTCTCCCCCTGCCCTCACCATCAAGTATTCTTTCCATCTGGCAATGCAGACATTTAATAATGAGACTGTTATCCCTGAGAACATATAAGTAAGAGATAATTCCTATGGGTAGGTGATATCAAATTTAGAGGAAATGACTGAATGTTGTCAAACTTGTGTTGTTAACATTTTGTGGAAAATGGCATACACTGAACTTTAGGCAAATGCATTTTTGACAAGAACTACCCATAAACATGGGTATCAAGATTGCCAGGAGAAATATCAATAACCTCAGATATGCAGATGGCATACCCTTATGACAGAAAGTGAAGAGGAACCAAAAAGCCTCTTGATGAAAGTGAAAGAGTAGAGTGAAAAAGTTGGCTTAAAATTCAACATTCAGAAAACTAAGATCATGGCATTTGGTCCCATCACTTGGTGGGAAATAGATGGGGAAATATTGGAAACAGTGTCAGACTTTATTTTGGGGGGCTCCAAAATCACTGCAGATGGTGATTACAGCCATGAAATTAAGATGCTTACTCCTTAGAAGGAAAGTTATGACCAACCTAGATAGCATATTCAAAGCAGAGACATTACTTTGCCAACAAAGGTCTGTCTAGTCAAGGCTATGGTTTTTCCTGTGGTCATGTATGGATGAGAGAGTTGGACTGTGAAGAAAGCTGAGCACCGAAGGATTGATGTTTTTGAACTGTGGTGTTGGAGAAGACTCTTGAGAGTCCCTTGGACTGCAAGGAGATCCAACCGGTCCATTCTGAAGGAGATCAGCCCTGGGTGTTCATTGGAAGGACTGATGCTAAAGTTAAAACTCTAATACTTTGGCCACCTCATGCGAAGAGTTGACTAATTGGAAAGGACTCTGATGCTGGGAGGGATTGGGGGCAGGAGGAGAAGGGGACGACAGAGGATGAGATGGCGAGATGGCATCACTGACTCGATGGACAGGAGTTTGAGTAAACTCTGGGAGTTGGTGATGGACAGGGAGGCCTGGCGTGCTGTGATTCATGGGGTTGCAAAGAGTCAGACATGACTGGGTAACTGAAGTGAACCCATAAACATAATGGACAAATTTGCTAAGGCATATCTGTGTAGAGCCAGTTGGATTTGATATGTGCATATGGATCATTTCATTTCAGATTATGGAAACGGCAAGAATTCAGGTGGGAAATGTAACACTAGAAGGAGTAGTTAACATTTTGATGGATGTAGAACCTCCTAGCTGATTCTCTACAGTTACCTTAAGGTGCTAAAAGCTTGGGTTTAAATTATGTTACTTCAGAAATCCTTTATTTCAATATAATATTGATGTATTAGTCATGGGTTAATATTCAGGGTAAAAGGCATTTTAGTCAACATATTGTGTGGAGGTTTGTTTAATTTTAGAGTAACAAACCCAGCAGGAGATTCTCATCACAGTGAAAATGAGAACACCGGTCTAGAGCACAGTGAGGGTTGGTGTGGGAAAGGGTTTAGGAGAAAGACTCTGGCTGTCCATAGACACTTGGGTTGCTCCCATCTCTTGGCCATTGTGAAAAGCACAACTTTGATATGGGTGTTTGTTAGATATTTTTAAGAGAGTAAATCTTCTTTTTTCTTTCTTCTAGTACTTGCATGGCTTGATTTTTAAACATTTAGATCTTTGATCCCGTTTGAGTCTTATCTTGGATTATGATAGGAAGTATGGACCCAACTGTATCTTTTTTACTCAGTGATTCTGTTTTGTTTCAATGACACCTATGAAAAGTTTATTGTTTCCCAGTGGTTTGAGAATTGTTCACCATATATTAAATTGTGCCTTGTTTAGAATTTCAGTTGTCCCTTTGGTCTGCCTGTCCAACTCATCCTTCTCTCACCAATGGCATGTGGTTTTGGGGTACACTTTAATACCTAGTGTGGAGTCTCTTTAATACTCTAGTGGGTAGAGAATAGAAAGCCCTACTCTGGGGAGAGGTAGGTCCCTACATCCCTCCCCAGGCTGTGGGTAGAGGGGACACGGAGGAATGGGTGCCTTGGAGGAGGGAAGAAGCTCCTGCTAACCCCAGGACGGTAGGAATAGGGATTCACTTGTCCTGGGAAAGAGACCCCATCTTCCTCGACAAAGCTCACCCTCATTCCTGGCACACTTTGTTGTGCACAAATAATGTTTAATGAACACATTAGAAATCAGTTATTTCCACTCCAGATGACGATGTTTATTAAGGCTCTGGAAACTGCCCTGGAGCTGGGCTCTGCCCCAGAGAAGGAGAGTCAGTCTCGTGGGATGTCACTCTGGTCTCCACTCTTGGAAGCGTCTCATTGTTCTCCTTATCCAGGGCAGGAAGCTGGAAATTCTGGTGAAGACTGCTGGAGGGGTCCCCATCCTGTCTCCATAGGAGACAATGCCCTGGGCCACATTGCTACACACGAGGGGGCCACCGGAGTCCCCCTACAGGCAGAGGAGGGAAGGGACACTCAGTTTTCCAGGACTCCCCAGTCCTGTTGCCCTCTCCCAACCCTCAGAGAAGACGGGGGTTGAGGGGAGCTCCTTCCAGTGCTGGCTGTGTGTGAGATGGGAGGGTGGTGGGGTGCAGAAGAAAAGCTTCAGAATTTTCCCGTTGCTGGGCTTCAGCCCTGACTGTGGTTACTTCTCCAGCCCAACCCAGGTCAAGGTACCTTCACTGGCCCCAGGAAAACACTGCACATGAACATCCTGTGTGTCTGGTACTTCTCCTATTTCCCTAGACACCAGATGGATGGGGAAAAGCCCCCTCCCCACCCCATGTCACTTTGGTGTGGACCCCAGGCTGCAGCCACGGAGATGGGATCTGTCTCCACTGCCCATTGTGCCTAGGACCCCTGTCTTGGACACTGTCAGCAGATCCTACATTGTCTTACCAGGAAAGTGGACTTCCCCTCTCTTGGGTCCCCTACACAGATCTGCTTTTGGCCAGTGTAGAAATTAAAGCGACTGTGACACTCTCCATCCTTCTGAATTGTCAGCTGCACCTCCTGGAGTGTGATTGCTCTCCTGTGCAGTCTGGTGAGGCCCCAGCCGGCCACGGTGCACTGGGTCCCAGGGCTCAGCATTTCCTCTGTCTGAGGCAGAGCTACCAGCCTCACAGCTTCATTCTGTCTGACTCTGTACGCCAGCTGGCAGGAAGTGTGCAGGCACTCAGGGACTGTATGCTCACCCCATGCCCACCACCACCCTGGGAGTCAGCCCTGATTCCCCTTCCATGGTCCCAGGACACATGAAGCCTCCCAAGCTGGGAGAGAGTCACCCAGTTGAAGAACCAGACAGAGGGTTGGTACCTGCAGTAACATGATGTCGTTTTGGTTGTTCTGCTGATTGTATCTGGGATGGGGGATGGGTCTGAGAACAGGGATGTGCTGCTGTGTCCATTCAGAAGTGGTGACACTGTGGATCCCCAAGATGACATTTATTTGGCTGCAAAGGAAAGGAGCCCTAGAGGTAGGTTTGAGCTGCAAGAACTGCGGTCCCCGATACAGGTCGAGTGACTGCCCAGGGTAGCGAGACCTCAGCCAAGGGAATCAAGGGACAGGAGGGCTCTGGGGCTGAACTCTGTGCCTTAGGTCTCCCCTTGAGATGGGGGAGACCGCTCAGCCTTGAGATGGGGGGTGGTGGGAAATTCAATGACCTTATATTTTGCCTCCCCTACAAGAAGTTGAAAAAGAGCTTGAATTCACAATTTGAGCCCCATGGTGTGCCGTCCATCTCCACCTCTTATTCTTTCTGATCAGACCCTCCTTAATATCCATTCACACAGGCCTTCTCCTGGTCTTTTTTCACCTATTCATTGCTAGAAACCTGCCTTCAATGGCTCCTCTCATGAACTCTTCTGGATCTGCTTTGCAGGTGCCTAGAAGCTCTTTAATTTCTCACCTTCCCAAGCAGCGAGCTGCTGTCATCACAAAGTCTTCTCGCACCAGGAACCCCCCACAAATGGTCAGACCCGCTGGTGTCAGGGTCTGAATATATGCCATGTAGGGGTGGGAATGGGGCCTGGCCTCTCGGCCTCCGATGATCTGCCCTGGAAGGAAGCACTAGGATTATCTCTGCACTGGCAGGTGTATGGACATTGGCTTGGTGGCTCCAGAAAGACTGGAAGTTGGGGAACAGGAGAGATGAGCAGGGGAAGGGTGAGCTGATGGTTGGTGAGAATGGGGTCTGCAGGGTGCAGAACTGGGGGAGGCTCCAGGATCCTGCAGAAAGTGCTGCTGGCTCTCCCTCCAGCCTCAGCGCCCTCCCACCTGCCTGGAAGGCAGAGCCAGCTGCGGCCTCACTCACAGGAGGGTTTCTCTGCTGTGGGGATGGCAAACCCAGAGCCCTCTGGCGCCGCCTCTGCCTGAAGTTCTGTGACACTTTCTTCCTCAGGGAACTTTCCAGATCCCTGTGAGTCCAGCTCATGAATTTAAGAATCTAGAGATGGGCTGATGGGCCCACTATCTCCGTATCTTGATCTCCGAGCCTCTGACAGCTCAGGGGCTGCAACTGAGTTCAGAGAGCACATTTATATAGCAGGTGGTATGTGCCAGGGTGGTTCTGAGAGCTTTATGTACACCACATCACTTAACTCTCATAGTGACTCTCCAGGTAGGCCTGATAGAATTCCTGCCTTCAGAATCTGAAGCTGGAAACTGTGGACTCATGCAAGCTGCCCAGTGATACAGGGCTAGCAAGTGTCTGGGCGGGTCTGCCTTCAGAGTCTATCAGGTGGAGCTGGGCCCCTAGGGTGGGAACGGTCACTCACCTGCCTGAGCCCTGGGGGACAGGAGAAAGGCCACGAGGAGCAGGAGCGGCCGCATCTTCCTGGCGAGGCTGCCCAGCAGTTGCTGCCCCTGCTTCCTCCTGCCAGACTTTGAGCCCCTGGGAGAGGAAGCAAAGGTGAAGGTGGGGGTTTGAGAGTGGGGGTGGGGGCTCGAGAATCCACAGTCCCATTCTCCTGCCGCTGTGATCAGTTTCATCACCCAGAGCTGCCCAAGAGGCTTGCCCACCAACTGCCAGGGACCTGGGGGAAGACAGTAACCGAAGCCTTCAATGCAATAGTGCACACAGCTGCTGAGTCAGTGCCGGCCACAGAAATGGGAACCCAGGGCTCTGGGGTGGAGGCTGGGTGTCCCAGAACCCCAAACCCACCAAATTCAATAATGTCCTCACAAGCATCAAGGCTGGGACCTGTCTACTTCCTCCTTCTCCCTCAGGGAATGGAACCTGCATGTCTTCACCCCCTGGTCCTGAGCCCCACCCAGACCCTGGCTGCTCCCACTTCTTTCTAGAAGTTGCCAAGCACACTGAGTAGCTCTGTTCCTGGGTGGGTGGAGGACACTGCCAGAGAAAGAAAGGGAAGAATGAGGCTCTGCCACTGACCACTTCGTTCTCAGGTCACTTGAGCCCCCAACAAACTCTCAGTGCATCACGACACTGGGTACGGCTTCTATCTTTCTGCTTCCTACTGAGCTGAATGTTTTTGTGTCCCAGAAGCTTCCCTGCCTGCAGAAAAAGCCCAGTAACTTGATTTTGTTGACAGCCATCAGACCCTGTGGAAAAACATCTCAGATCCTATTCATCCATGATAGACCCATCAACCTAAACCCGTCTCTGCTCCACGGGCGCTAGCGCCTAAGAAGGAGGTAGCTCACTGCTGTGCTACCTGTGTGTGACATGTGAAGGAGTGGACACTCATCACTGAGAGAAAAGGATGGGAGAGTTCTGTAGAGTAACACAGGGGGCTGCTAGACCTACTTAAAAATACTTGGAAGACTCTGTGTTGGCACAGAAAGCCCTACAATACAGTAAATGTTTGAAAAAATGTCAGAATTGAAGACCAATACAGTTCTCAACCTGTTATGGATTGTGATAAGCCCACTTGAAAAATCTTATGAAAGTTAAGGATCCTCTCCCCATATACAAATATACATCAGATCAGATCAGTCGCTCAGTCGTGTCCGACTCTTTGCGACCCCATGAACCGCAGCACGCCAGGCTTCCCTGTCCATCAACAGCTCCCGGAGATCACCCAGACTCATACCCATCGAGTCAGTGATGCCATCCAGCCATCTCATCCTCTTTCGTCCCCTTCTCCTCTTGCCCTCAATCCCTCCCAGCATCAGAGTCTTCTCCAATGAGTCAACTCTTCGAATGAGGTGGCCAAAATACTGGAGTTTCAGCTTTAGCATCATTCCTTCTAAAGAAATTCCAGGATTGATCTCCTTCAGAATGGACTGGTTGGATCTCCTTGCAGTCCAAGGGACTCTCAAGAGTCTTCTCCAACACCACAGTTCAAAAGCATCAATTCTTCGGCGCTCAGCCTTCTTCACAGTCCAGCTCTCACATCCATACATGACCACAGGAAAAACCATAGCCTTGACTAGGCGAACCTTTGTTGGTAAAGTAATGTCTCTGCTTTTGAATATGCTATCTAGGTTGGTCATAACTTTCCTTCCAAGGAGTAAGCATCTTTTAATTTCATGGCTGCAGTCACCATCTGCAGTGATTTTGGAGCCCAGAGAAACAAAGTCTGACACTGTTTCCACTGTTTCCCCATCTATTTCCCATGTAGTGATGGGACCAGATGCCATGATCTTCGTTTTCTGAATGTGTACATAGCTTGGCGCTTTTTCTCAAAGCTGCAAAGAACTTAATTCCTTCCCTATTACAATGTAAGTGATTGCAACCTCATGAAATTTCCTTAAGCATCTCAAAAAGATATAGGCAGAAAACGGGAATAAAAGCAAAAATAGTATAACAACTTTACTTAGTGCCTTTGGGTAGTTTTAATTTATTGTTATGTAGTCTGAGTGAACTCTGGGAGTTGGTGATGGACAGAGAGGCCTGGTGTGCTGCAATTCATGGGATCAGAAAGAGTTGGACACGACTGAGTGACTGAACTGAACAGAACTTGAGGCTTTTAATTTTATTTTGTCTTTAAAATGTTACTCTAATTTAAACTAAGGGGAAAGTATAAAGAACAGAGAGTCCATGTGCAAAAAGGGAAGTAAAATATATGCTCCTAATGATCTGGGTAGAGAGATGTTTAGGGGATTTCTTTAGCAGTGACTAGGATTTCATGCCAATCTTCCCACCAAAACCAACCCCAAACACACTTGTTTAAAATGTACGGAAACCTTAAAAGCCTTGAGGAACTCCCAATGCAAGAGTTATTATTAGGTTAAAACAGAAGGAATAATGGGAATCAAGACAGGTAGCTCTATTTCTCTGAGAGAATTTGCTAAATCCACAGAATTTGAGCTTCTGTTTGAAGAACACCTAAAATGATGGCGTAGAAATCAAAGATCATGAGGTCTAGTCTAGAGAACAGGTCTAGTCAAGCCTTCCCCACAATGAACTGTGAACTTAAAAGTCTATATGCTCAAATTAACAAAAAAGAGATTTTGAGTTAGTAATTGCAAATAATTTCTTGAAAGTTTGCAATTACCTGGACTTTTTAATGGACTCTCAAGCTTTGAACTTCTGTTATTATACTTATGGATTGTGTTCCAAAGTACCTGGCAGAAGCTATGGCAAATCTAGAAGAAATTCACTTATCTTCAAAATTCAAATTACACCTAAAAAGTTATTTTTCAAGTATAGTGACAAGCATATAGCCAAATACAAATAGCTTAGCAAACACATAAGGATATAAGACATCATGACTAAGAAATAGTAAATAACAAAAGAGGAAAAACCCTTTAGTTTTTAAGATAATATTATCAGTATAATAAAATACAGATGTCTCCTTTTACATCTATTAGCATTTCCCTCATATATTGAGGTCCTCCTATGTTGGGTGGATATATATTTACAATTGTTATATTTTCTTCTTAGATTGATCTCTTGATGATTATGCAGTGTCCTTCTTTCTCTTGTAACAGTCTTTATTTTAAAGTTATTTTGTTTGATACAAGTATTGCTACTCCAACTTTCTTTTGATCTCCATTTGCATGGAGGACCTTTTTCTATCCTGTCACTTTATGTGTGCCTATATCTGATGTGGGTCTTCTGTAGACAGCGTATATATGGGCCTTATTTTTGTATCCATTCACCAAGTCTATGTCTGTGTTGGAGCATTTAAAGCTTTTAGAGTTAAGGTAATTATTGATATGTATGTTATTGCCATCTTGTTAATTGTTTTGGATTTGTTTTGGTAGATCTTTTTCCTTCCCTCCCTCTTTGGTTCTCTCTTCTTCTGATTTGATGATTTTGTTTAGTATCATGTTTGGATTTGTGAGTGCATGTCTACTGTAGGTTTGGTTCCCGTGAGGTTTTGATATACAATATTGTTTTAAGTTGCTGATCTCTTAATTTCAAATGCATTCCCAATATCCTGCATTTGTGTCCTCTCCTCTTTTCATTATTGCTGGTTTGGATATCATATTTGTGTGCGGATGTTTTCCTATCTTTGCTGTATGTTTGACTTAACCGGTGAGCTTTCCCATTCATAATTTTCTTGTTTCTAGTTGTGGCCTTTTATTTCACCTACAGAAGTTCCTTTAGCATTTGTTGTAAAGATGGTTTGGTGGCGTTGGATTCTCACAGCTTTTCCTTGTCTGTAAAGCTTTTGATTTCTCCATCAAGTCTGAATGAGAGCCTTGCTGAGTAGAGTATTCTTGGTTACAGGTTTTCCCCTTTCATCACTTTAAATATACTGTGCCACTCCCTTCTGGCCTGCAGTGTTTCCACTGAAAAATTAGCTGATAATGGTATGGGGTTTCTTTGTATATTATTTGTTGCTTTTCCCTTGTTGATTTTAATATTTTCTCTTTGTTTTTAATTGTTGTCAATTTGATTAATATGTGTCTCTCTGTGTTCCTCCTTTGGCTTATCCTGTATGGGACTCTCCGTGCTTCCTGTAGTTGAATGAGTGTTTCTTTTCCCATATTAGGGAAAATTTCAGCTCTTACCTCTTCAAATATTTTCTTAGGTCCTTTCTCTCTCTCTCTCCTCCTCATAATGTGAATTTTGGTCTCTTAGACTGTCCTCATTTCTTTTCATCCTTCTTTCTTTCTTCTGTTCTGCAACAGTGATTTCCACCAATCTGTCTTTCAGTTCATGTATTCATTCTCCTGCCTCATTTATTCTATTGATTTCTTCTAGTGTATTTTTCATTTCAGTCACTATATTGTATTGTTGAATAGTTATATTGTACTGTATTGTTCATCTCTGTTATTTAAATCTTCTAGATCTTTATTGAACATTTCTTGGAGAAGCGGCTGCAACGCCGAGTGGAGGAGGCAGGAACCCGAAGGCAAGCAGTAGCTGGGTGGGGACCATGGCTGGGATCACCACCATCGAGGCGGTGAAGTGCAAGATCCAGGTTCTGTCGCAGCAGGCCAATGATGCAGAGGAGAGGGCCGAGCGCCTCCAGTGGGAACCGGAGGGAGAAAGACGGGCCTGAGAACAGGCTGAGGCTGAGATGGCCTCCTTGAACCGTAGGATCCAGCTGATTGAAGAGGAGCTGGACCGAGCTCAAGAGTGCCTGGCCACTGCCCTGCAAAAGCTGGAGGAAGCTGAGAAAGCTGCTGATGAGACCGAGAGACGTATGAAGGTTGTTGAAAACCGAGCCTTAAAAGATGAAGAAAAAATGGAACTCCAGGAAATCCAACTCGAAGAAGCTAAGAACACTGCAGAAGAGGCAGACAGGAAGTATGAAGAGGTGGCTCGCAAGTTGGTGATTATTGAGGGAGACTTGGAGTGCACAGAGGAGTGAGCCGAGCGGGCAGAGTCCCATTGCCGAGAGATGGGTGAGCAAATCAGACTGATGGACCAGAACCTGAAGTGTCTGCTGCTGGTGCTAAGTCACTTCAGTTGTGTCCGACTCTGTGAGACCCCACAGACGGCAGCCCACCAGGCTCCCCCGTCCCTGGGATTCTCCAGGCAAGAACACTGGAGTGGGTTGCCATTTCCTTCTCCAATGCATGAAAGTGAAAAGTGAAAGGGAAGTCGCTCAGTTGTGTCCGACTCTTAGCGACCCCATGGACTGCAGCCCACCAGGCTCCTCCGTCCATGGGATTTTCCAGGCAAGAGTACTGGAGTGGGGTGCCATTGCCTTCTCCAGAAGTGTCTGAGTGCTGCTGAAGAAAAGTACTCTCAAAAAGAAGACAAATATGAGGAAGAGATAAAGATTCTTACCGATAGACTCAAGGAGGCAGAGACCCGTGCTCAGTTTGCTGAGAGGTCAGTAGCCAAGCTGGAAAAGACAATTGATGATTTGGAAGATAAACTGAAATGCACCCAAGAGGAGCACCTCTGTACACAAAGGATGCTGGGCCAGGCTCTGCTTGACCTCAATGAGATGTAGAGCACCCCAGCCCGGCTGGCTGCTGCTCCTCCCTCTCACCCCCACTCCAACTCCACTGGGGCCAGCCTGCCCGAAGCTGACCTTTAAACTGAGGGCTGATCTTTAACTGGAAGGCTGCTTTCTCCTTTCGCCACCTCTCCCACCCCCTGCTCCTGTGTCCTTTTCGCCAAACTGTCTCTGCCTCTCCCCAGAGATTCCAGTTAGGCTAGAGGCTGAGCACCTTTGGGAACAACGTTTAAGGGAATGTGAACACAATGCAAAGTGTCTTTAAAAGCATGTTGTGATGTACACATTTTGTAATTACCTTTTTTGTTGTTGATGTAACAACCATTTGTAAAAAAACCCAAAACATTCCAGATAATTCCATAGTTCTGAAGCAGCAGTCTAATCCCTTTCTCACTTTTGGAAGGTAACATTTCAGCTTAATGCATATTGCCTTCTCCAGAGAGAAAGGGAAAAGGTTTGGGCCTGCCTTACTGAGAGCCTTGCAGCCCAGAGAAAGGTTCCATTTGGGGAAACCTCATTGCTCTGTAAAAAGTACCTGCCAAACCAGAAAGATGATTCCAGGAGGAGTTAGCCAAAAAAAAAAAAAAAGTGCTGTTCAGGTTTTCAGCTTTATGGTATCTTTGGACAACACTTTTTTTTTTTTCCCATCAGAAGGGACCAAACAATTAAGATGGTGAACCCTCTGAGACCAAATCCTTGTCCCAGCTCTACCCTGTTCCCAACTGCTCACAGAATGGATCATGTGCCCCTTATATCGAAGTGACCACTCATTTGCTCTCCTGCCTCCTTGAAAGAAAGGAAAGAAAATTATGTTTTGCCACTGACTTAGCCATATGAAGCTCATCTCATCACCCTTTACTGGGTCTGAAGCTGCTGTCTCTAAAAGTGCCATCTCATTGTGCTTTGTATCGGTTAGTGCTGGAGAAATCTTGAAAAACGTATGTACAAAACTTTAAAATTTTTATATTATTTTGGAACTTTGCTTCTTTGGGGCTGAGGCACACTGGTCACCCCTCTGCCTGTGAGAGCCCTCTACAGTCTGTGGGCTAGCAGTGTGCAGATCTTTTAAAGTTCCTTTCCCTACCCAAACCCCCTTTTTTGATGAGGTTTCAGTGAGGTCTGTTAGGTGTGCATCCTGCAGCTTAATTGGCTTAAAATGTTCTCTCCTTTGGTGTGGTCTCTCTGGGGACCAACTGGGAGAAAAAAAAAATAAAAACAAAACCCAGTAGTGTAACTGTTTTGATACTGAAAATTGATAAATGTCTTTTTGAAATAAAGAACCAGTCCCTCCAAAAAAACCCCAAAACATTTCTTGTATCCTCTCGGTCTGTGCCTCCGTTCATTTTCTGAGATTGTGGATCATCTTTACGTAACATCGTTGCTTTGAATTCTTTTCAAGGTTGATTGCCTATATTCACTTTACTTAGTTGTTCTTCTGGGGTTTTATCTTGTTTCTTCATCTGGAACATATTTTCCTGCATCCTCATTTTATCTAACTTTCTATGTCTGTGTTCCTCAGAACTTACAGTTCCTTGCAGAACTGTAATTTCTCTTGTTTCTGGTGTCTGTCCCCTGGTGGGTGAACTTTGTTCAGGGCTTGTGCAGGCTTCCTGGTGGGAAGGACGAGTACTTGGTACTGGTGGGTGGGCTGTATTTTGTCCTGCTGGTTGGGAGGGCCATGTCAAGGGATGTGTTTATAGGTAGTTGTTGGTTCAGGATGACTTTAGGCAACATGTTTGCTGATGAGTGGGACTTTCCCCAATTATTTTCCAGTTTGTTGCCCACCTTGTGGGTATGAGGTTATTTTATTTTACTGTGAAACAGGCATTCTAGCACCGGAGCCTGCAGGTTGTTGAGTAGGGCCACGTCTTGGTGCCCAAATGGCAACCTCTAGGAGATCTCACACTAATGAGCATTCCCTGGGGTGTCTGCCACCACTGTCCTTGCCCTCACAGTGAGCCACACCTTCCCAGGATAGGGTATCCCACCTTCCTAGTATACCCTCCAGGCCCCCCAAGTAGGTCTGGCCCGGGCTTTTATGGAGTCACTGCTTTGCTCTGGGTCCCAGTGCACATGAAGCCTTGAATATGCACCCTAAGAGTGGAGTCTCCATTTTCCCCAATCCTGTAGAGCTCCTGCATTCAAGTCCTGCTGGCCTTCAAAAGCAAATGCTCTTGGGGCTCTTTCCCCCAGTGCCAGATCTCCAGGCTGGGAAGCCTGATGTGGGGCTAGGGAGTCTCACTCTTGTGAGAGAATTTCTGAGAAATAATTATTTTCGGGTTTGTTGGTTGCTCACTTGGTGGTATGGGGTTTGATTTTATTGTGAAAGAGCCCCGCTTGACATCTCATCGTAGCTGCTTCTTTGTCTGTGTGTAGAATATCTTTATTGGAGAACGAAATGGCAACCCACTCCAGTATTCTTGCCTGGAGAATCCCAGGGACGGGGGAGCCTGGTGAGCTTCTGTCTATGGGGTCGCTCAGAGTCGGGCACGACTGAAGCGACTTAGCAGCAGCAGCAGCAGAATATCTTTCCTAGTCTGTCAAAGTCTTTTTCCATAAATGGTTGCTCAGCAGTTAGTTGTGATTTTGGTGTTTTCATTAGTGGAGGGGTATGCTCAAGTCCTTCTACTCCACCATCTCATTTTTCATTCTATACAAGTTTTTTTTCAGTTGTAAATGCTACCGTACTACATTATCCATGGTTGATTATACAAGTGAATGTGAAACCGCAGAATGGAGGGCCAACTATAAGTTTTACCTGGATGTTCCACTGGGTGGAGGGTCAATGCCCTTAACCCCTGCACTGTTCAAAGATCCACTGTAAATAAACAGTCAAAATTTTAAAAGAATGGAGATAAAAAATGAGTTTAAAATGATTAATAATGGCAAAAATAATTTATAGTAAAATTTATTGAGTATGAATAAAGATAAAACTTGATTATTTAAAATAAAGGAAAAAACTTTTAAAAGAAGAATTTCTTTATAAACTTAACAAAGGGAAAAATTTTAAGATATAAAAAGTGCTAACCAATAATAATTACAAAGTAAAAATGGATAAATTGGTCTACATAAAAATTTATTGGGTATATATGGATAAAGGTGGGGCTCCCCTGATAGCTCAGCTCGTAAACGATCTGCCTGCAATGCAGGAGACCCTGGTTTGATTCCTGGGTCAGGAAGGTCCCCTGGAGAAGGATAGGCTACCCACTCCAGTATTCTTGGGCTTCCCTGGTGGCTCAGATGGTAAAGAATCCACCTACAATGTGGGAGACCTTAGTTCAATCCCTGGGTTAGGAAGATCCCCTGGAGAAGGGTATGGCAACCCACTCCAGTATTCTTGCCTGGAGAATCCCTATGGACAGAGGAGTCTGGTGGGCTGCAGTCTATGGGGTCATAAAGAGGTGGGCATGACTGAGTGACTAAGCACAGCATAGTATGAATAAAAGTGAAATTCTGATTATCCAAAATAATATTAAGACAGTGAAAAGTAAAGCCACAGGGTGAGAGAAGATACTTGCATGAACTGAGAAAGGGTTTGTATGTGGGAGATGTGTGTGTCATAACTATGTTATCTTATATGTCATTGGGAGGCCAATAATTTTGAAAATCTACATGAAATTGACAAATCCCTAAAAAATATAACTTAGTGAAATATACCCAAGAAGTTTTAATTTTCCTTTAAACATTAAATAGATTGATTCTGTTTTCAAAAACATTCTATCAAGGACAGCCCCATGCTCATAAAGCTTCACTGAGCATCTCAACAAAATATTCAAAGAACACTACACAATATCTTCTGGAGAGGAGATGCTACCTATCTCCTTTATGAGACTAGCAAAGCCTCAATGCCAAACCCAATAAAGACAATATGGGAAAGGAATATTACAGGCTAATATCACTTGAATATTGAGGTATGTCGAATAATTCAACAAGGAAAAGTAATATATCAGGACGAATTTGGGTTTATCCTAGGAGTGGGTGACTTTTTATTCAAACCCAATTGCTGTGAAACAACACATTAATTGATAAAAGGAGAAATGCTGTATGATTATTCACTTGAAATGAACAAATAAGCACTTGCTGAAGTTCATTAATTAAAATTCAAGCAAAGTATAAATAAAAAATAATGTTTTTAACCTGATAAAATGTCTCCATAAAAACCCCCAGCAATCATTATACTAATGTTGAAACACACAGTGTTTTTGCTTGAGAGCAAATCAGTATAAGGACATGTGGATAGCCATAATCACCATTTCTCTTTAGTATTTATACTAGAGATTTTACACAGTGCACATAAGCAGGAAATAGAAGTGAAAGGTATAAGGTCATGAAAAGCAGAAATAAAACTGAATATTTGAGATGCTATTGTGTATGTAGAAAATGCCCAAGAACTTGCAGCTCAACTATTACAGTTATTAAGGCAGTTTGACAAATTTGCTGGACCGTAAAACCAACTTAAACATTAATTATATTTTGATATATACTATAATACTGTTATTATAGTAAAGAGTCGGACACGACTGAGCGACTGATCTGATCTGATAGTACTGTTGGAAATTTTGAGGAAGTTAACATTTAAATCATGAAAATTATCAAATAACTAAATATAAATCTAAAAAAAGTTGTGCAAGACCTCTTTGGTGAAAATATGTATAAAATTATAAGAGACACTTAATAGGACCTAAGGATAGAGATATTCCATGGTGGTGTTTGAAAGAGACAAAAAAATTTTTTTAAGTCAATTCTCCAAGAAGTGTTCTATAGGATTCATTGCATCTGAGAGGTTTTTCATAGAACTTAATTGATTTTAAACAGATATGGAGAAACCAATGGCCAACATTAGCCAAGACAGTCTTGAAGAATGAGAATAAGATGGGAGGTCTTATTGGAGCAAATGAAGCCACAGTAATGAAGGTAGTGTGGTACTGATAGGGGCATAGACACATAGACTAATGGACAAGAAATAGAGATTCCACACACATTTGACACTGATACACACGTATTGGGAGAAGGCGATGGCACCCCACTCCAGTACTCTTGCCTGGAAAATCCCGTGAACAGAGGAGCCTGGTAGGCTGCAGTCCATGGGGTCGAGAAGAGTCGGACACGACTGAGCGACTTCACTTTCACTTTTCACTTTCATGCATTGGAGAAGGAAATGGCAACCCACTCCAGTGTTCTTGCCTGGAGAATCCCAGGGACGGGGGAGCCTGGTGGGCTGCCACCTATGGGGTCGCACAGAGTTGGACATGACTGAAGCGACTTAGCAGCAGCAGCACACACATATTGAATGCTTGGTTTATGATGGAGGATTTATGGCAGAGAGTGGGGAAAAGATTTTTTTTTCTTTTTACTCCTCAGTAAGTGGTTCTAGAACAATAAAGGCCTCTATGATATCCTTTAAGAACACATATTTCTACTTGACCCTTATTTCACACCATGTCCAATAAAACGTTTTATGTGGATTATGGATCCAAATGTGAATATGTATTTGAAAATGTAATAACTTTATGATAGGTAAATATTTTCAATGCTGTATACAGAAGAATTAATCGTTAATAAATGGAATGATGACTTAGACATCAAAGTAGAGAGAAACAAAAGCCAGAGTTTAGGGATTAGAGAGACCATTTGGGTAGAGAGGGGATATATGGCGGTAGAGAGAGGTATGTATGCTTTTATTTTGTATTTTGATGAAATGTGACTGAACTGGACTGAAAGTGATATTTGAACAAATAGGATGGTGATATGTTTCACAATATCCACAGCTAGTTACATCTACTTCAGGCTGTTTTAGTACATTTCCGTCAGTTACAATGTATTTTTCTTCTCTGGGCTGTTGGGACACTAGCAGGGTGTTTCCCATCTCCTTCCTGGCTCCAAACGCTACCAACAGTCCAAGTCTTCTGTGCAGGCAGTTGTCAGGCGGTGCTGGGTCACTTCCCCTTCCCTCTTTTTGCTGCTACTTTGGTCAGAAACCAACGTAGTTAGTCTTGACTTTGTAGGAGACCAGTGTATTCCTGAAGCATTCTGGAAATCCTCAAGTCTGCCTTAAAATCACTCTTAGAAGAACGTTTTGGAAGCTCCTTGGGGGTACTTCTACTGATCAGCTTGTGTTGCCCCCATGACTGTCTTCCCACCACATGTGAAATGAAAGACAAATGAAATAGAAACACAACACTCCAAAATCTATGAGATGCAAAAAACAACTCTAAGAGGGAATTTTAGTGTAACACAGGCTTTCCTCAAGAGACAAGAAACATCTCAAATAAGTAAAGTTACCTATCATCAAAAGGCATTTGAAAAAGAACAAAGTCCAAAGTCAGGAGAAGGAAGGAAATAATAAAAGACTAGAGAGGAAATACAGCAAATAATAGAAATAAAATCAATGTAACCAAGAGCTGATTTTTTTTTAAGGGACAAGCAAAATTAATAAACTTTTAGCCAGACTCACCAAGAAGAAAAGAGACAGGACCCAAGTAAACAAAATAAGAAATGAAAGAGGAGAAATAACAACTGACATCACAGAGATACAAAAAATCATAAGCAAATACTACAAACCGCTGAGGCTGCTGCTGCTAAGTCGTTTCAGTCGTGTCCGACTCTGTGCGACCCCATAGAGGGCAGCCCACCAGACTCCCCCGTCCCTGGGATTCTCCAGGCAAGAACACTGGAGTGGGTTGCCATTTCCTTCTCCAATGCATGAAAGTGAAAAGTGAAAGTGAAGTCGCTCAGTCGTGTCCGACTCTTAGCGACCCCATGGACTGCAGCCCACCAGGCTCCTCCATCCATGGGATTTTCCAGGTAAGAGTACTGGAGTGGGTTGCCATTGCCTTCTCCAACAAACAGCTATATGCCAGCAAATTGATCAACCTAGAAGAAATGGACAAATTTCTAGAAAGATACAACTTGCCAAGACTGAGTCCAGAAGAGATGGATAATTGGAACTGACTGATTACTAGTAATAACATCAATTTCTAAATAAAAGCACTCCTAGCAATCAAAAGTCCAGGGCCAGACAATGTCACAAGACTATTATACCAAACATATAAGAGTGAATACCTATCCTTCTCAAACTATTCTAAAAGTTTAAAGAGGAAGATACACTCCCAATTTCATTGCGTGAGGGCATCATTGAAAGGGAAGTGAAAGTGTTAGTTGCTCAGTCATGTCCAACTCTTTGTGACCCCATGGACTGTAGCTTGCCTGGCTCCTTTGTCCATGGAATTCTCCAGGCAAGAATACTGGAATGGGTTGCTATTCCCTTTTCCAGAGGATCTTCCATACCCAGGGATCAAACCTGGGTCTGCTGCATTGCAGGCAGATTCTTTACTGTATGAGCCATAAGAGAAGCCTGAGAGCACCATTACCCTATTACCAAAACCAGACAAAGGTGCTACAAAAAAAAAAGGAATTATAGGCCAGTAGCTTTGATGATGGGGAAGGCAATGGCACCCCACCCCAGTACTTTTGCCTGGAAAGTACCATGGACGGAGGATCCTGGTAGGCTCCAGTCCATGGGGTCGCTAAGAGTCGGACACGACTAAGCGACTTCACTTTCACTTTTCACTTTCATGCATTGGAGAAGGAAATGGCAACCCACTCCAGTGTTCTTGCCTGGAGAATCCCAGGGATGGGGGAGCCTGGTGAGCTGCTGTCCATAGGGTCACACAGAGTTGGACACGACTGAAGTGACTTAGCAGCAGCAGCTTTGGTGAGGAGAAGGCAGTGGCACCCCACTCCAGTACTCTTGCCTAGAGAATCCCATGGATGGAGGAGCCTGGAAGGCTGCAGTCCATGGGGTCGCTGAGGGTCGGACACGACTGAGCGACTTCCCTTTCATTTTTCACTTTCATGCATTGGAGAAGGAAATGGCAACCCACGTCAGTGTTCTCGCCTGGAGAATCTCAGGGACGGGGAAGCCTGGTGGGCTGCCGTCTATGGGGTCGCACAGAGTCGGACACGATTGAAGTGACTCAGCAGTAGCAGCAGCAGCAGCAGCTTTGATGAATATAGATTTGAAAATCCTTAGCAAAATATTAACAAACCATATCCAACAACATATAAGAAGGATCACATAATGTGATCCAGTTGTTTTATTCCAGGGACACAAGGACAATTCATCATTCACAAATCAATGGATGTGATACGCCATGTTATCAAAAGTACAGAAAAATCACATGATCATCTCAATAGATGAGGAAGAATCATTTGATAGAATTCAACACCCACTGATGGTAAAAACTCTTAGCAAAGTGGGTGTACAGGGAACATATCTCAGCATAATAAAGGTCATTTAAGACAAACTCAGTTGACAATGCCCATTTCTATTTAACATAATATTGGAAGTATCAGCCACAGCATAAGAAAAGGGGGAAAAAGCATCTAAATTGGAAGTGAAGAAGTAAAACTGCAGATGACAAGATACTTCAGATAGAAACCCTAAAGTCTCCACCCCTAAACTATTAGAATTAATAAATGAATTTCACATAGTTGCATGATAAAAGATTAATACACAGAAATCTGTTGCTTTTCTACACACCAGTAATTAACTATCATAAAGAGAAAACAATCCTATTTAAAATAGGAAGCAATTTAAATCTATTTAGAATAGATGCAATTCTATTGCATCAAAAAGAATAAAATTAAAGAATAAACTTCTCCAAGGAAGTAATCAGATCAGATCAGTTGCTCAGTCGTGTCCAGCTCTTTGCGACCCCATGAACTGCAGCACGCCAGGCCTCCCTGTCCATCACCAACTCCCAAGGAAGTAAAGAAAACTATAAAACATTGATGAAGGAAATTCGAGATGATAAAAAGAAATTGAAAAATATCTGGTGCTCTTAGAGCAGAAGAATTAATATTGTTAAAATGACCTTACTACCCAAAGCAATCTACAGACTTAATGCAATCCTTATCAAAATATCCATGACATTTTCCACAGAACCAGAAAAAATAACCTTAAAATTTACATGGAAGCACAAAAGACCCCAAATTGCCAAGGCAATCTTGAGGAAAAAAAAGCAAAGTTGGGAGTTACCATCCTTCCTGACTTCAGACTGCTCTACAAAACTACAGTAATCCCAATAGCATGGTGTGTGTGCTTAGTCACTCAGTCGTGTCCGATTCTTTGTGACTCTATGGATGGTAGGCTGCCAGGCTCCTCTGTCCATGGGATTTCCCAGGCAAGAATACTGGGGTGGGTTGCCATTTCCTCCTCCAGGGAATCTTCCTGACCCAGGGATCGAACACAGGTCTCCTGCATCTCCTGAATTGGCAGGTGGATTCTTTACCACTGAACCACCTGGGAAGCATGCTACTGGCATAAAAACAGACATATATATAAATGAAACAGGACATAGAGCCCACGCAACTATGGTCCATTTAATATAGAAGATAAGCCCACACACCTATGGTCCATTAATCTATGACAACAGAGGCAAGACTCTACAATGGAGAAAGACAACCCTTTCAACAAGGATTGCTGGGAAAACTGGACAGCTCCATGTAAAAAAGCGAGATGAGATACCTCCTCACATCATATGTAGAAATAAACCCAAAATGGTTTACAGATCCAAATGTAAGAACTGAAACCATAAAACTCATAGAAGAGAATGTAGGCAGAACACTGCCTATTGTAACGATATTTTTTTGGATTTATCTTCTAAAGCAAAAGAAATAAAAGCAAAAATAAACAAATGGGACCTAATTAAACATGAAAACTTCTGCATAGCAAATGAAACAAACTGAACGAAAAGGCAACCTATGAAATGGGAAAAAATATTTGCCAATGATATAATTGACATGGGATTAATATCCAAAATATACAAACAACTCATATTGAAAAAACAACTAACCAAATCAAGAAATGGGCAGAAGATCTGAATAGACATTTTTTTCCCCTAAAGAAGACACACAAATGAATAATTGTCACTTGAAAAGATACTTAACATCACTAATTATTACAGAAATGCAAATCAAAACAGCAATAATATCACCTTATACCTGCAAAAGCAATGGCACCCCACTCCATTACTTTTGCCTGGAAAATCCCATGGATGGAGGAGCCTGGTAGGCTGCAGTCCATGGGGTCTCTGAGAGTCGGACACGACTGAGTGACTTCGCTTTCACTTTTCACTTTCATGCAGTGGAGAAGGAAATGGCAACCCACTCCAGTGTTCTTGCCTGGAGAATCCCAGGGACAGGGGAGCCTGGTGGCTGCCGTCTATGGGGTCACACAGAGTCGGACACGACTGAAGTGACTTAGCATAGCATAGCATGCCTGCAAAAATGGCTATCATAGAAAAGTACACAAATAACAAATGTTGGAGAGGAAGTGGAGAAAAGGGAACCCTCCTACAACTGTAAGTGAAGGTGTAAGCTGGTATAGACATTATGGAGAGCAGTATGAAAGTTCCTCAAAAAGATAAAAACAGAACTTTCCATATGACCCAACAATTCTAATCTTGGGTATATATCCAGAAAAAACAAAACACTAATTGAAAAGGGACATGTGCACCTGCACAACTTACAATAGTCGATATTTGGAAGAAACCCAAGTGCTGACTAACAAATGAATGGATAAAGAAAATGTGGTATACCTATACAATGGAATATTACTTGGCCATAAAAATAATGAAATTCCACCATTTGCAGCAATGTGGATGAAGCTAGAGAATATTAAGATTAGTGAAATAATTTAGAAGAAAAATTCTATATATCGCTTATATGAGGACTCAAAAAATATTGCAAGTGCGTGTATATACAAAGTTGAAACAGACTCACAGATATGAAAAATAAACTGCTGCTGCTGCTAAGTCGCTTCAGTCATGTCCGACTCTGTGCGATCCCATAG
Organism: Tragelaphus eurycerus; assembly: GCA_935064755.1. Taxonomy (NCBI): domain Eukaryota; kingdom Metazoa; phylum Chordata; class Mammalia; order Artiodactyla; family Bovidae; genus Tragelaphus; species Tragelaphus eurycerus. The sequence continues at coordinate 4,525,414 of CAKXYN010000120.1, read as the reverse complement.
ACAGCAGCCCACTAGGCTCCGTCCCTGGGATTCTCCAGGCAAGAACACTGGAGTGGGTTGCCATTTCCTTCTCCAATGCATGAAAGTGAAAAGTGAAAGTGAAGTCGCTTAGTCTGTCCGACTCTTAGCGACCCCATGGACTGGAGCCTACCAGGCTCCTCCATCCATGGGATTTTCCAGGCAAGAGTACTGGGGTGGGGTGCCATTGGGTTACCAAAGGAGAGAGGGAAGGGGAGAGGCATTTTAGGGGTATGTGACTAAGAGCCACAAATCACTATGTACAAAATAGATATGCAACAAGGATATATTGTGCAGCACAGGAAATTATAGCCATTATCTTGTAATAACTTTAAATGGAGTGTAATCTGCAAAATACTGAATCATTATGCTATGCACCTAAAACAAATAATGTAAATCAACTGCACTTCAATAAAAAGGCATAAAAATCTAAAAGCAAAAACAAAAATGAAAATTTATCTACTTAAATCTGATTTTTCTATAAAAATAAGCAGAAAAAAATTGAGGGCCATGATCCTTCTAAACAGCAAACAGGATTGAGTGCTGTGGTAGAGAAGATCTGGCAGTTTAGCAAAACCAGGTCATACGCCCCCATGATCTGGGGGACACGGGTGAACTGTACTGTCCATCTCCCTTGAGCACAGGCGTGCCTCTGTCACTGTCTCAGCAAACGGGAGGTGAATGAGATGCTGTGGGCCCCATCCCGAGCTGCAGCAACTCCCATGCTTGACCGTCTAGTTTCTCCCCTTTCCAGGGTTTGGCACAGATGAACATGGGCAACTTGGAAGCATCTTTAGGGGACCGAGTCTGGATCCCTTAGCTTTGGGCTGACCGTGTAATTTATTGCCCAAACCAGGACACTTGAGAGTGAGAGTGGGCACTGCTCACCAGGAGTATTCACTTGGGACTGTCCCTGAGCAAGAGAGAATTCTATTGTGCCAGCCGTGAAATGCTAAAATTGATCTGTTAGAATAGTCAGTTAACTAACACATCTGCCAGCTTACTTAACCCTGCCTTTTTCTAACATGAGATTTAAAAAAATACAATAATTTTATGAATGATGCATTTTAAAATAGTGAATAAATTAAAAGCACAAAGAAGAAAAATGTCAGCCTTAATCGCACCATTTAACTGACTACTGTTAACAGATCTAGTTCCGTCTAGGTTTTTTACATATTTCTTTTTTATAGGTGTGGTTACAATATGTTCAGTTTTGAATCCTATAGTTCATTCAACAAACATTTTCCTCATTTTATTAAAAAAAACTGTTAGTGAAGATAATTTTTTTCAATTTTTTAATGCCTTTTATTTATTTTTTTAATTTTAATTTATTTATTTTAATTTGAAGATTATTTTAGAATCTCATATTTTTAAAAAGACACAAGTTATCTAAATCATATGTAAATGTTGTAGAAAAATTAGATAAATGGTTGTGTAGGAAGAAAAAAGCCTAAAAGGAAAATGTATGCATAAGCAAAAATTGACTGTAGTATGTACAGCTCTTAATCTGCTTTTGACTTAAATCTAATGACCATTCTTTCATGTAGCTACTGTAATTCTATATCATGACTTTAAAATTTCCACTGTGTTCCAAGTGAGGAAAAATTTTAAAAAGCAAATCTCCATTTAATTCTGGGTTAATTAGTATTTCTTAAGATTTGGCTTGTGTAACTTTTTTGGGCATCACCTTCTGCACTTTTCCTGGTATAGTTGATGGCTACATTAGATTCTTCTTTTTTATTTTTTAAGGATATTTGTGTACAAGGTGTTAAACTGAATTTTCTCAGTGTCTATTCTAGATCTCACTAGTATTATTTGTGTCAATCCTTTCCAATCATATAAGTAAAGATTATTCATATTTCATTTGCATTAATTAATTAGTGAGCTTTCACTTTCCCCCAAGTGTTTATTCAGTTTTTAAAAATGATTTTCCTATTAATATTCTTAGCCTAGCTTACTCTTTTTTTTGTCTTCTCTGCCTAGTTTTTGTTCTTTTGTTTTCTTAGCCTGGTTTTCTAGAGTAGTGGATAATGTAGATAATAATGACTGCATAATATATAATGCAAGCATGCCGTATTTTACCATCTTCCTGTTTTGGACATTAATACTGATTCTAATTTGAGGTCTATTATTAAATAATGATGTGATGAACATTTATGTGAGTAACCCCCCTACAAACACACACATTTTAGATCTTATGTAGGTTAAAGTCTAGAAATAAAAATCACTAGATCAAAAAAAGAAATAATGTAAAGATATTTGGAAATCATTTTTAAGAAATATATAGCCTCAAGCAGTTTTGTGATCATGATGCTATAGCATTGTAAGGTAATAGTTTTTCTTCCTAATATATCTCATATTCTGTTAAATGATTCCATCAGGTGTAAGGGGGAAGACTGACTCATCAGGCACTGTCTCTTGAGGGCACACATCCTTGCCTGGGTGGGGGATATCCTTGACCACTCTGCCTTACTCCCTGGGCTTCTGTGCGGCTCTTCACTACTGGCTTTCTGGGCTCTCTGCATTCCTTTTGTGTGAAGACATCTCCTAAGAGTGTCATCATCTACTGCGGGGACCCGAAGTTGTCCCTGGCTTATGCACACCTTACCCCTTTCTTGTTCACCTTCATGCATACGTTCAGCTCTTTGCTCACCTGTGCCCTTGCTGGTGCTGTGAGCTCCAGGGTTAGACTTGGCAGATGGATGTAGGGATGGTCTTGTGTGAAAAATAAGTGTTTATTTGTTTTCAATATGTTGAATTTTACTTCTCATATTCATGTGATTTGTTATTCTTTTTAGTGAAGTTCTTTCTCTTTATTCTGGTTCTTTTTGTTGTTGTGAAGTTTCTTCTCTTCTCATGGTTGATCACACTCGATTCAGTGTTTGCCCAGTTACCATGAATTTGATGTGTTCCATTATCCTCAATTCACTGGTGGTGCTGTTTAAAGGATTCAAGATATCTGGGTCATAATGAACTGTCTTACCGTTTAAACGTGGCATCTCGTAGATTTGCAAACTGAGGTTCATGCTTCCACATGTAAGATAACAAAAGAGTCTGTTCCAGGAGTCTCTTCCCTCCCTCCCCTCCAGACATGGACTCCACAGAGCACAGACTGGAAACCCCAGGACCTGTGGGTCTCCAAGCCTCTTCCAATTTCACATTGCCCTTCTGGAATCAAACAAGATTATGCATGTGAAACTCTAATGTACAATCCAGCTAAAATACAGAGAAAGTAATTATTTTCAAGAGAAGATTTCTTCCAGATTCCAAATACAGGTCTATCTGTGCCAAACTGAACTTCCTTGCGGAAGGAGAGGCACCATGGAAATTTAAAGGAAATTTCTTACTGCTAAACGTTTCCTAATGGCAGAGACAGAGCTTGTTGTGTTCTGGCACAAAGAGAAAGATCAATATTTGATCTACTGATGCATGGCAACATGGTACTTTCCCACCCGGTGGCCCTGGATCCCTGTGGCTCACAAGGCTGCCGTAACCTGGTTGCCAGCAGGGGGAGTCAGAGGCCCAATGCCAGGCCAGGCTGAAAGGGCTGAGGCCTCTCAGTTCCTCCACAGGCCTTGGTGGTGGTTGGGCCCCTGGGGGATGTTGGGCTGGACGCAGGGCCTGAGGAGGCCCTTCCCAGGTGGGAGGTGGGTCCCGGCTCCTCAGATAAGCAGAAGGTACTGGTTGGGAGGTTAGGTATGGCAGGGACAGTGGCTCAAAACCAAGTGAGCTGGAAGGGAAAGGAGCTGGTGGCCAGGGCACTCGGGTAGAAAACAGGGGATGGTGTGGGACGGTACACAGGGAGCAAGGTTGACTGAGTCCCGTGTTGGGCCTGGGGCAGGGTATGGAGATGGGATCTGGGTGAGGCTGAGGGCCATCATGGGAACATCTCACCTCCTAAGCTCTAGACAGTCCCAGTATGGGATCAGCCTGTCCTCACAGGAGAGACAGAGGCCCTGGAAACAGGAATCTGAGTGCCCATGGCATGGCCCCCTGACCTTCTAGGTCCCTGGAGTTATTCTCCTTCCTCTGACCTGCTCTTTGCTAAATTGTTGAGGGGTTGGTGGCAGTGTTTGGCTTAGAGAAGGTAAGAAATTTCTAACACCCAGAGAGGACCATTTTGGGGAGAGTTTGTCCTTTTTGATGAATTGCCCTTTAGATGCATCCCTGGCGGAAGGCTAAGCACCAAAGAGATTTTCTTGCTTTGGCTAAGCGCCAGATCATTTTCTCAAAGATTTCTTATTGAGGAATCAATGAGATTCTATACAGACAGCGTGGGATTTAGGGAGGAGCGAGGCCTAGGGTGGCTTAGTGGTAAAGAATTTGCCTGCCAAGCAGGAGATGCAAGAGATGTGGATCCGATCCCTGGGTCGAGAAGATCCCCTGGAGAAGGAAATGGCAACCCATTCCAGTGTTTGTGCCTGGAAAATCCCATGGACAGAGGAGCCTGGCAGGCCACAGTCCATGGGGTCGCAAAGAGTGGCACACGACTTAGTGTCCCACTAAAGAAGCAGAGGGCTAGGGAGGAAGGAGGAAGTAAGACCCAGAACTGACAGCAGAGGGTGTCCTGGAGCAGCGTGGGTATGTATTGAGGTGGTTCCATGAATAAATAGGAATTCAGTCACCATCACTTTGAGATCCCATTTATTGTGGCCCTGTGATCCCACTGCCAATCCCTGTGGGATTCTTGCTGCTGCCCCAGGACAATGGTCAGTGCAGAGAAAGGTCAGTCTCAAGCTGCTGTTAGGGGTGCTTCATTGTTCTCTTTATCCAGGGTAGGAAGTGTGAGACCTGGGTGAAGACTCCTGGAGGTGTCCCATTATTCCTTCCATAGGAGAAAGTACCATGGACCACTTTTTTACACACGAGGGGTCCACCGGAGTCACCCTGTGGGCAGAGAGATAAGGGCTAAGCAGGCCTCCTAGGGGTTTTGTCTTCCCTGCCGCCCAGGCTGGGTGGTCTCAGTCAGGGGCTGTGAGGAAGACCCAGGCCCAGGGAGGCCTGGTCACCTCCAGGTCCTGGGGCTCCAGCCTGACTCTGACTGTTCTTAGCAGCTGGACTCAAGTCTACCTTTCTGTCAATTTTCTCCTGGAAACTCTGGTGATAAGACAGCTGTGGGATGACTGATGCTTCCTGAGCCACTCAGGGAAAAGAAAAGCAAAACACTGGATTCAAGGACCAGGCAGCCGAAATTCTCAGCTGAGGATATGGCCTCTGCCCTACCCATACCTCCCGGATCTGAGTGTTTAGACACAGGAAAACTGACCTTGAAGCCGGTTTTCACCTTCCTTGGGTCCCCGACACAAATCTGGGTGGCCCGGCTGTAGTTCCTGGGGTAGAGTGATTCACACACCCGATCCTCCTGCACCGTCAGCTCTGCCTCCTGCAGGGTGGTGGCTGGAGTGCCCAGGGCCACCTTCCCCCAGCCGGCCAGACTGCACACCTCTCCTGGCTTCACCCGGGCCTTGGCTTTGGGCAGACTAAGGGGCTTCACAGCTGACGTCTGCTTGGCTTTTCTCTCTAGCTGATGGGAAGAGACGAGAGTCTGGTTCAGCAGGTGGTCCTCTGGCCTGGATGCCATGATGAGGCTGCATGGACCCCATCTCTCGTCTCTCCCCCTTAGACTGGTCAAGTGGCCAGGATGGGAAGGAAGAAAGAGGCAGGAGATCCTGGGAAGGCAATGATCTGATCTCAGAAGGGCAGGACCAGTGGGGAGTTTTCCTTGCCTGCAGTAACATGATGTCATTGAAGACGTTCTTAGGATTATAGTCTGGGTGGCTGATGGCTCTTTTCACCTGGATGACCTGCTGGGTCCTCTCTTGCTGACTGATGTTGTGGGCCCCCAGCGTGACGTTGATTGAGCTGCACAGAGACCAGAGCAGGGGTGTGGGGATCATGGGGTCACCGGAGATACAGCCCAGGATGTGTGACAGGCAGCTGACACCAGGGCCGGGCAGCAGCTGAGGGGGAATTGAGGTGACAGACGGTCCTGGGGCTGAGTGACTCTGAGCCCTGTGCTTCTCAGGGACATGAGGGCAGGGCTCTGGGAGCTTTCTCAGCAATATTGTGAAGTGACTCTGAGTTTGGGTTTTGGCTCTCACTGCACTCTCTCATCCTTCTCTGATACTTTATTTGGCCATTGTGGGTCAAGCCTTCTCAACCCTGTCTCTTGTTCTCACCTCTGACCTCAAAACTTTACTTGTCCTGTTTCTGAGCTTTTCATCACCCTAGTCCTGCTCATAAGATGGCTTGTCTGATGAGCTCTTGTGGTCCTGATTCCCAGGATCCTGGGGTGAAGGAGGGTTACCCCTGGGCTCAGCTCCTGGGGAGAGGACGGGTCCCTGTCCAGGCCTCAGGTAGGGTAGGCTGGCTACTGCCCCTCACCTTCCTCTGCAGTGAGCAGCCGTCAGAACAAAGTCCTTTTGTATGAGAACACCGCCACACCTCTTCCAACTCTTCTCACCCAGAGACTTAACCAAAGCCATGTAGGGGCGGGAGTGGGGCTTGGCCTCGTGGCCCCCAATGATCTCCTCTGAAAGAAAAGGCTGAAAGATGGGGAGATGGGAGAGGCTATGGTTAGAAGGGAGGTTTGGGAAGGTGGCAGTCAAGGTGGGTCGACAGTGCCCAACAGACACTAGGGGAGAGTCCCCCAGGTACTCACTGCGGTGGGATAAACTTTTCTGAACCCCAAACCTCAGTATTGTTCTCCACATCCTGAGTCACACACACATATGAAGGGGCCCGAAACTGCCTTCCAGAGGGCAGAGCCCAGAAGATCATGGATGGGACCCCCTGATGAGCCCTCATTCTCATGGAGTCTCCTGGACCCCTCTAAGCCTCTGCTAACATCCTGATTGGTGCCATTTTCTGATGATCCACCTATGAGTTTATGGAGTTGGGTTTTCTAAAATCCTCATGTCCTAGGGCATAATGCATCCCAGGATCTCCATAAACATCTGTTGACTGGATGCCTGAATGGCCTCCAATTAGCTTTTGGCTGAGGTTTGGTGGGGATAGTACTGGCGGGATTTAAGACCACAGGGATGGGGGAGGACACTGGGGCAGAAAATGAACTGCTTAGGGCCTGGGGAAGAGTAACGACACCCAGAGAGCTTTGGGTGCTGCCATCTAGCCATTTCTGACCAGTCACACCCTGGGCTCCTCTCCTGGGCAGGAGTGAAGGGCGGGGAAACTGACAAGTTTCTCTGGTTCTTAAGCTGGGCCCACTGAGCACTCCACGCTGTGGATGGTTTGTCTGAGTTGTCCTTTCCTGGCTGGAGTGAGGAATTTTCTTACTTGTGCTTTGTAGCTTCACATCCTCCAGCAAATGCACAACCCACTTTACCAGTGTTGAGAGAGAGGCTAAGAGCTACAAAAGCTTTTAGTGAAAGCTTGCTTCCTACCATCCATCCTTGCTGAATGTCTATGCAGCATCGAACTTGTAGTCTCAGTTGGGATGGAAGCTGGGTCAGAAACTGGAGCTGAGCAGAAAGGCCAGGACTGTGGGAGGTTTAATGAGATGGGCTACCCCGTCAGGAATATGGAAGGTCACTCACCTGTCCCAGCCCAGGAGGCAGAAGAAAGGCCATCAGGAGCAGGAGTAGCTGCATCTTCCAGAAGGTTTGCCCAGGTCAGAGCTGCTGGGGTTTCTTCCTTCAAGACACAAAGCACAGGGGAAGGAAGCAGGGGAGGCTCAGTGCCCCCACAGACCCCCCAGAGCTGTGCTCCCCTCCAGCCGGGTGTGAGCATGTCACGTGTGCCCATGTTCTCGGCTGTGGGATAGGTGAGAACGACAGTCACCACACTTGCATGCCCACTGCTGAGTCACAGAGCAAGAGGAACAATAAGAAAGTGGAAATTAAAAAAAAATTAAAAAGAAAAGTAAAGAAAAAAATCTGTCCTTAAAAGAGTGAGGGAGGACCATAAAAAAAAAAAAAAAGGAAAGTGGAGGCTGTGTTGCAGCCAGGGGAGGAGCTGGATCCCCAGAGGACCTCAGTGACTGAATCAAGAGGATCTTCACTTCTCCCCTCTTGGGTCTTCTTTGATTGTGGGGAAAGCATGAAGAATTACACAATAGGTGAGGGTCAGGGATACAGCGACTTGGCTCCTATACTTGGGAAGCTCAGGGCCTGGAGGAGACCTAGAATCTGCGGGCAGAGGACACGTGTGTGAGGACTACGTTGTGGGGCTCTGCTTGGGGCCAAGGGTGAGGCAGAAACTGCACTTGCTCTAGGAGCAGAGGGGCCTGGACTCAGCCAAATGGCCCAAACAGCAACCCCATTTCCTATCTTGCCAGGGTTCCAGCCTCACATTTTTGGAGGGTTTAGAATCTCTTGTTTAAATATAAGTATTCTGAACAAAGAGAGCCTTTCTTATCTGAAAATTTTGAACATAAAGTCCTGGACTTGGTATTTACTGAACCAGAAAAAAAACCATTACCAGGTCCTTCGGCAGTGAGGGACATGGCTGGGTTGTGCTGAGGTATCCAGCACCCTCAAGCTGAGACGGAGGCTGTCCCACCCGTATCAGGGTGTTTGTGAGTCAGAGGGGCTTCCTCTCCAGAAATGCTGGTGACTGGTGAGTGGTGAAGGGGAAACAAATGCCCGTCATCTAATACTTACTCCCCACTAAGTATTCCCTGTCCAGAGCCCAGAGAGCCATATATCTGATGTCTCTGGGCCAGGCCATCCTAAACATGTGCAGATGACCCGCATACTCTCACCAGTATGAGGACAGAAGAAAGAAGAATGGAAAGGAGGGCATGAGGAGCTCTAAACAACCCAATCCCAAGGAAGTTGAAGCAAGAGCATTTTATGAATAAATAGAAAAATAGTGGAAGGAAGTATGCTTGAGCATGGATGATGATGATCGGGGGTGGTGGAACTGCACTTCGTTTCCTTTGCTCCTCCATATGTTCTGTATTTACTTGTCTTTCTATGATGAATGGGCAGAGGAGCCTGGAGGGCGACAGTCCATAGGGCCACAAAGAATCCGACACAACTGAAGTAACTTAGCGCACTTGCATGTACCGTGTTGCATATGTTCCATTTATGAGGAATATATTTTGATGAATATGTGTTACTTTCTGCCAGAACACATTTTGCAATAGTTGAAGCTCACTCTCCATTCAAATGTTCAGCAAACCACTTCTCTTAAGCCCTCTCTAAACTGCATGTCTTAAAACTGAGGTTGCTCTTCTGAACCTTGCATCAAAACTTCAGAAATTGATAAAAAAAAAAAACAGGACAAATGTACCCAATAACTATAGGCTATAGATACTCTTTGAGACTTTAGGATACCTTTAAACCAGTGATTTTCTTTAGAGTGAGTTTCCTTTGGAGATAAATATATTTATGCACAAACACACGTGGGAATGATGAAGGTGGGGAGCGGCTGGCTCAGTCCAAGGTGGAAGAACTCCCTCAAGGTCACTTGGGGCTGAAGGAGGATGTGTCCTCAGGACACCAGAGGCTGCACAGGGCCCTGGGCCCAGGACTCCAGGACAGGCTGTGACAGGCACTCAAGCTTGGCCTAGGCATACTGAAGGCCTCCTGAAACTTTCTCAGTCTTCTGAGCTCTGCCTGCTCTGATGCAGGGAGGGAACACTCATGGGGTGAGCCACACCTTTGTAAACCTCCCCCATTTCTGTTAGGGTGGACAAGTGCCCTCCTTAACCCCAGAGTTTCTCAGGTGGTCCCCTTTCCAAATCTGAATTCTCTTCTATTGCCCCCTGAACACTGGGATGTGGGGGATGAAAGTAGGTGTTGACAAGCAGGAGGGCGTATGGATGAGACACAAGGGTCATGGACCAGGGGGTCCTGTGTTCCTGAGGAGGGGTCTCCCTTCACTGATGGATCTCTTGGGCAGCCTGAGGGGGAGCTGGAACTGGGGACATGTGACTGGAGGGAGATGGCTGTAGGTACAGCAGAAGATTTTATTCTAGAGAATGGAAGGGAGAAGTCCGAGGAGCAGTGTATGTGCAGGAGAGGGAAGCTGCTAACAGATCAGAAATGTGAACAGATGTTTCCCTGACAGAGAAGGTACCTAACGAATTTGTGAATAAAGGAGCAATCAGTGATTTCTTTTCAAGAGATGAATGTTTATTAAGTTCCAGGCAACCTTCCTCCATACACTTTGACCAATGCTTCCAATCCAAGGGAAGATGGAGGGGTCCATCCCGAGGACACGTCACGCTGATCCCTGGCGTTTGTACTGTCTCATTGTTTTCTGGATCCAGGACAGAAAGCTGGAGATTCTGGTGTAGACATCTGGAGTTGTCCCATCATCTCTTCCATAGGACACAATGCCCTGGGCCACACCATTACACACAAGCGGGCCCCCAGAGTCACCCTGTGGGCAGAGAGGGCAAGGGCTGAGCTCACCTTCTTCAGGTCTGGTCTCCCTGCCACCCTGGGGTGGGTGGGCTCAGTTAGCGGTCCTGGCTGATATCAGGGCCTTGTTGGTCCTGAGGTTTCACCCTGGCATTGACAATCCTTCTGCTCCTCCTGCAGGAAACCTCCACCCATTTGTGACTATGGGGCAGTGTTCACACCCCAAGGACACAGGACAGTGTCCTGATAGGAGGACAGGCTGGGGACACAGGGGCGGGCTTTGTTCCCACAGCCACCCATCATCCCAGCTCAGTTGCACCTGGGTTTTGCACGGATATCACTGGGGATCTCACCAAGAAAGAATTCTTCCTCTTGCTTGGATCTCCAGCACATATCTGTGTGAAGGGGATGTAGTCTTTGAAGCGAGCTATACATTTCTCCTCACTTTGGACTTCAAGATCTACCTCCTGTAGTTTGTCTGTAGAGCGCATTTTTACCCCCAGTTGTCCCCAGCCGGCCACACTGCACATCATCCGTGGCTTCACCTTCGCCAAGCTTCCGGGCAGATTGATGGGGCTCACTGCATCCGTAATGTCAGCCTTCCTAGTCAGCTGAAAGGAGAGGAAAAGCATTCTCACCTACTGTTGGCCCCCAGAGGCTGCAGGATAGTAGTGGGGTTGCCTTCTTCTCAGCATTGGACCCCTGAGGGGTCGTACAGGAGGTCAGGGATGAGGGCATGGGGGATGCAGAACCCTGGATGGAAGTGTCCCAGAGTCAGTGCAGCCACGTGTCCCACCTGCAGTAACATGATGTCGTTGGCGAAAGTCTTATTATTATAGCGTGGGTGGGGGATGGCTCTTCTCACTGGGATGACCTGCTGGGTCCTCTCTCGTTTCATGATGTTGTGGGCCCCCAGGGTGACCTTGATTGAGCTGCACAGAGAGCAGAGACGGAAAGGGAGTCACAGAACCGGTCCAGGGGCCAGGAGGAAAGAGTACAGCTTGGGATAGGGCAAAACTTGGGGTGGGGCAGGGGGAGGGTGTAGCGAAATTCTAGGCGGTGGGCCCTGGGGCTGAGCATCTCTAAACTGTCTGCTCCCTGGCAGCCTGGGCAGGGTGGCAGTTCCTGTAGTCCACGGAGGGTGTTCAGTCTTGCTCGAGCTTGACTGTCTCTAAGGAAAACATGAAATTCTCACATTTGCACTGTGGGCTCCAGGCCACAACCTTGGCTTCCTTATGTTCCAGGTTTGATCAGTCCCTTCTCTCCATGTGCAATTCGCATTGACCTGTCCCTCCCTCCCCAGTGCTCACCTGAACTCTGAATAGCTTCCTATGTTACCTGGTGGCACAGGTCTGCAGCTCTTAAGAGGGCTTCCTGGGAGGGCTCCACAGAGGGGTGGGGGCCCGGCACTGCTCCTCACCTTCCCAGGCAGTGAGCTGCTGTCAGCACGAAGTCCTCATGCACAAGGAAACCCCCACAGCTGGAACGTTTCCCTGAAATCTTGAACTGAAGAAACGCCATGTAGGGACGGGAGTGAGGCTTGGCCTCATGGCCCCCAATGATTTTCCCTGAAAGAAAGATTCCAGCCTGCCCGTTTTGCTCATGGAGCCAAAGTTTGAACAGGGGAGATGGGATCAAGGTTTCCCTGAGTTCAGAAATTTTCTTAGATGGACCAGGCCCAGGCTGTGCATGAGGGTAGCGTCTGAGCAGGTCTGTTCATGTAGATGGGACTGGGCCTCTGAGGGTGGGACCGTCACTCACCTGCCTCCCCTGTAGGGGACAGAAGGGCCACCAGGAGCAGGAGCAGGACCATCTCTGCAGGAAAGCTGCCTAGATCTGAGCAGCTGCTACTTCCGTCTGGTCTTTTAACCAGGGTCTCCGCCTATGTTGTGGCTTTTATCACTTGAGATTTCTCTGAAGCCTCACACCTCTGTCTGATCAGGTCCTGGGTCTGAGTGGAGTGTGTACTTAGTGGTCACCACAGAAGCACCCATAAGCTCTTGGCTTAGTGTCATCACTCAGCAGAAAACAAGAAAATCACTACAAGTAGAGGTAGTGAGACGTTGTATCAACAAATACCAGATCTTTGAGCCCCAGCATTCTGGGTCCCATGATGAGAGATTCATGACATAGAATGTCTTCCTTTCTGTGGTTCTCTTTGATCACCAGGGTGGTTGTGTATTGAAGCCTCTTTGTATGAGAAATTTGGAGATAGATCTCTCACTTCTGGTGGAGGAGACAAAACCGTCAGGGTCAAACAGGATGGTGAGAACCATGGTGTGGTATATACAGGATGGTGTGTGAGAGTGATGCTGAAGAGAGATTATTCCAGTTATTAAAGACTGAGTCTTTTTTTTTCAAAACAGCAACATTGTTTTAGCCATGAATCTACATTTTGGTCAGGATAGAGTGTGGATAGCACTCCTCTGCTCCTCTTGGTATCAGGGAGGTTTGAGGCCTGGATGCCTAATTACTTGATGTCTCGCTCACACATGCCCAGTGGATGGTGCTGGCTGTTCACTGGGCATGTTGGTTTCTCTCCATGAGGCACCTCAAGTCCTCTGTGTTTCTGGGATTGTCAGTCTCCCTCACACATGACATGTTGTCGGCTTTCTCCCAAAGAAGCATCTGCTAAGAAACAAGCCAGGCACAAGCTGGGCTCTTTTAATTACTTCACTTTTGATGTCCTATGGCATCTATTCCACCATATCCCTCTGTTTGAGGCAATCAAGAGCTCCCAGTAGATTAAAAAGGCAGGACCCTAGATTTCATCTCCCAGCAGGAGTGTTGCAGTCAAGGAAGAAGAGCCTGTGGGATGGGATTTCCACGTGAAGTGAGAGTGGGTGCCAGGGAGGCAACACAGAATTCCCCCACCACTACCCAGAGAATGGCATTCTGATGTCCCTTTACAATTTGCTAACCAAATTATCCTGGCCATGTCCCAACAATGGAAAAGGTGGAGAGAGTCATATAATTGAAAACATCATGGGGCCTAAACACCTTGATCTCAAGTCTCTTCTAAAGCAATGAAACCTTTGGTTAAGAAACAAAGCCCACCGTCAATATGGATTCTGGCAGGGGAGCCACAGGTAACCAGGGCATGGTGTCCAAGCCAAGCCCATGTCGGATGAGCATGTGTCTACACTGGGCCTCTCTCCTGTGTGGACACACTTCTCACCCTCCACCCTGCATTGGGCATCCTGGATCAGGTAACTGAATACATGTGAGGCGGAGATCCAATGCCCACGTGGGATAAGGAGGGTGTTCACAGGAGGGATGGGTGGTTTCTGAGCAAGGGGGGTTTATAGGCCTTCTCGGGGGTGGGGGCTATCAGGTGGGATTTATCAGAGCAGGACAAATAGGGTGAGGTGGGCATTGGTAGGAAGGGGCCACCTAATGTGCGTCAGCAGATCCTGGGGCGTGGGGATCAGGTGATGCCCTTGGAGATGATGGGTGAGAGATTGGTTATATATATATATCTCTGCAGATGCTGATCAGCTAAGTCAACTTATTCAGGCTCCTGAGCTAGGTTTTTCACTGAGGATTAGATGATGATTGTGGCATCAGTGTTAACTTCCTGGGTCTGAAGGTTGGATGGTGGCTACGTATGTCCTTGTTTGTACAAATTACATTCTATAGTATTTGAGAAGCAATACAGTGCCATTTCAGTAACTTGTACTAGCAAATGGTTCTGGAGAGCAAAACCTTTTGCATTGCGATTGCAACTTGTCTATGAGCTTGAGATTGTTTCCAATTTAAAAGGAAACCTGTACCTTTAACATATATAATAATAACCTGTTTTAAGATAATTTAAAAGAAAATCTGTTACATTAGTACCAAATATAGGTATGAGGCTGAGGAAAAACTTAACCAGGATTGTGAAAAACCTATTCATGCAAAATGTTAAACTGCTTCTGCAAAACACAAGAAGTCTTTAGAAAGAGCAAGATATTCTTAGTTCTCAAATAGAATAGATCTACACCAAAAATGCACTGATTCTCCCAAGTTAATATATGAATATGGTTATAAAAATAATATATATATATATATAAAATGTGATTTTGAAAAGAAAGCTATTGAATTTTTTCTCCTAGTGTTCCACAAGTTCTAGACAATTTCTAAAATTTATGTGGAAAATAAACATGAAAGAATCACTAGGGAAATTTTGTCCAAATGAAAAATGTATAATAAGGGAGAAGGTTAGCCTATCAGAGCTAAAAACTATGAAAATTCTTTCTGGAACACAGTGTGATTTATTCTCTGTTCTTCTGCCCGCTTTTCTGCTCTGTTTTGTGATATCTCATTTTGGCTTCTTTATTGGCTTTCCGATATATATCTGTCTATTATTTTAGTCGTTACACTGAAGGATATGCCTTCAGCTTCCCCTGTGGCTCAGATGGTAAAAAATCTGCCTGTAATGCTGGACATCTGGGCTTAAAGCCTGGGTTGGGAAGATCGGCTGGAGAAGGGAATGGCTACCCACTCCAGGGTTCTTGCCTGGGAAATGCCATGGATGGAGGAGCCTGGCAGCTGCAGTCTATGGGGCTGCAAAGACTTGGACGGGACCGAGCAGCCAACACTTCCACTTTGTTTCTCACTCATACGTGAACCTCGTATGGTATATTTTCACTCGTCTTCCTTCTCACCCTTTGAGTTATCTTTGTCATACATTTCACCACTATATGCCTCATATACTATTGTGCCTTAAATAGTCAATAATCGATGGAAGAAACTGATATAAATTCTTTTCCATTTAGTTACTTTTTAAAAATTAAAGTATAGCAACTCACAGTATTAGTTTCTGGTGTACAGTGTAGTACCCCATATTTTTATAGTTTATACTCCATATAAAGTTATTACATAGCATTGACTACATTCCCAGTGCTGTACATTATATCCATGTATCTTATTTATTTGATAGCTACTGGTTTGTACCTCTTAATCCCCTTCGCCTATCTTGTCTCTGTCACCACCCACTCCCCTCTGGTAACCAGTAATTTGTTCTCTGTATCTATGAGTCTGTTTCTATTTTGTTAAATTTGTTCAACTGTTTTATATTTTAGATTCCACATATAAGTGAAAATGTGTAGCAGTTATCCTTCTCTGTCTGATATCACTAAACTTAATACTTTACAGGTCCATTCATGTTGTTGCAAATGGACAAATTTCATTTTTTTATGGCTGAGTATATACTATTGTGTGTATATATATACCACCCCTTCTCCATCCACTCATCTGTTAATGGATGCTGAGCTTGATTTCATAGCTTGGTTTTTGTAAATAATGCTTTTTTGAACATTGGGGTTAATGTTCAAATGACTTATTGAATTAGTGCTTTTGAAGTAGTCATTGTTAATGACTTATTGAATTAGTGCTTTTCTTTACTTTGGATATATACCCAGGTGTGGAATTGCTGAATCCTATGGTAATTCTATTTTTAAGTACTTGAGGAACCTTGGTACTGTTTTCTCTGGAGGCTGCACTAATTTATATTCCTAACAACAGTCTACCGGCTTTTTCTTTTCAATGCATCCTGTTAACACTTATCATTTGTTATCTTTTTGACAGTAGTTATTCTAAGATGTGTGAGGTAATGTTGTGATTTTGATGTGCATGTATTACGTTGGTGCAAAAGTAACTGCAGTTTTTACATTTTGCTGTTTGATATTGGAATACATTCTTAAATATGGTCATGTCATATGTCATTTTAATGCACATTTATTGCTTTATGTTTTTTGTGCTAATGACTTGTTACTTGCTATTTATTTATTTTTATTTCAGACAAGGAAAATGATGTTACACAAAAAGCACACTGATCGGTTTTCTTATTCCAGTTCAAAATGGATCGTAAAGCAGCAAAGACAACTCTCCACATCAACCACGCATTTGGCCCAGGACTGCTAATGAACATATAGTACAGTCGTGGTTCAAGAAGCTTTGCAAAGGAGACGAGAGCCTTGAAGATGAGGGGCTCCGTGGGTGACCATTGGAAGTTGACAAATACCAAGTGAAAGCATCATCAAAGCTGATCCTCTTACAACTACACGAAAAGCTGCTGAAGAACTCAAAGTCAACCATTCTTTGGTCGTTCGGCATTGGGAGCAAATTGGAAAGGAGAAAAAGCTCGATGAGTGGGTGTTTCACGAGCTGATTGCAAATCAAAAAAAATCATCATTTTGAAGTGTCATCTTCTCTTATTCTACCACAACAACAATGAACCATTTCTAGATAGGATTGTGACATGCGACGAAACGTGGGTTTTATATGACAGTGGCGACCACCAGCTCCGTGGTGGAACTGAGAAGAAGCTCTAAGCTCTTCCCAAAGCCAAACTTGCACCAAAAAAGAGTCATGGTCACTGTTTGGTAGTCTGCTGCCCATCTAACCCACTATAGCTTTCTGAATCCTAGGGAAACCATTATGTCTGAGAAGTATGCTCAGCAAATAGATGAGCTGCACCAAAAACTGATGCCTACAGCCAGCACTGGTCAACAGAATGTGCCCAGTTCATCTCCATGACAATGCCTGATCACACATCACACAACCAACTCTTCAAAAGTCGAATGAATATGGCTACAAAGTTTGGCTTCATCCAGTATTTTCACCTGACCTCTTGGTAACTGACTACCACTTCTTCAAGCATCTCGACAACTTTTTGCAGGAAAGCACTTCCACAACCAGCAGGAGGTAGAAAATATTTTCTGAGAGTTGGTCAAATCTAGAATCATGAATTTTTACTTTACAGAAATAAATAAACCTATTTCTTATTGGCAAAAATGTGTTGATAGTAATGGTTCCTATTTTGATTAATAAAGAAGTGTTTGAGCCTAGTTATAATGATTTAAAATTCAGTTTGAAGTTGCAATTATTTTTTCACCAACCTAATACCTCATACGGAGAAGGCAATGGCACCCCACTCCAGTACTCTTGCCTGGAAAATCCCGCGGATGGAGGAGCCTGGTGGGCTGCAGTCCATGGGGACACTAAGTCAAACATGACTGAGCAACTTCACTTTCTCTTTTCACTTTCATGCATTGGAGAAGGAAATGGCAACCCACTCCAGTGTTCTTGCCTGGAGAATCCCAGGGACGGGGAAGCCTGGTGGGCTGCCGTCTATAGGGTCACACAGAGTCAGACACGACTGAAGTGACTTAGCATAGCATAGCATAGCAATACCTCATTATTAGTGATGTTGAACATCTTTCCAAAGAATATCAAGGAGAGACAAGAAAGCCTTCCTCAGTGATCAATGCAAAGAAATAGAGAAAAACAATAGAATGGGAAAGACTAGAGATCTCTTCCAGAAAATTAGAGATACCAAGGGAACATTTAATGCAAAGATGGGCTCAATAAAGGACAGAAATGGTAGGGACCTAACAGAAGCAGAAGATATTAAGAGGAGGTGGCAAGAATACACAGAAGAACTGTACAAAAAAGATCTTCATGAGCCAGATAATCATCACGGTGTGATCACTCACCTTAGAGCCAGACATCCTGGAATGTGAAGTCAAGTGGGCCTTAGGAATCATCACTACAAACAAAGCTAGTGGAGGTGATGGAATTCCAGTTGAGCTATCTCAAATCCTGAAAGAAGCACAAACTGGAATCAAGATTGCCAGGAGAAATATCAATAACCTCAGATATGCAGATAACACCACCTTTATGGCAGAAAATGAGGAAGAACTAAAGAGCCTCTTGATGAAAGTGAAAGAGGAGAGTGAAAAAGCTGGTTTAAAGCTCAACATTCAGAAAACAAAGATCATGGCATCTGGTCCCATCACTTCATGGGAAATAGATGGGGAAACAGTGGACACAGTGGCTGACTTTATTTTTCTGGGCTCCAAACTCACTGCATATGGTGATTGTAGCCATGAAATTAAAAGATGCTTGTTCCTTGGAAGGAAAAGTATGACCAACCTAGACAGCATATTCAAAAACAGAGAAATTACTTTGCCACAAATGTCCATTTAGTCAAGGCTATGGTTTTTCCAGTAGTCATGTATGGATGTGAGAGTTGGACTATAAAGAAGGCAGAGTGCCAAAGAATGGATGCTTTTGAACTGTAGTGTTGAAGAGGACTCTTGAGAGTCCCCTGGACTGCAAAAAGATCCAACTAGTCCATCCTAAAGGAGATCAGTCCTGGATGTTCATTGGGAGAACTGTTGTTGAAGCTGAAACTCCAATACTTTGGCCATCTGATGAGAAGAGCTGAATCATTTGAAAAGACCCTGATGCTGGGAAAGTTGGAGGGCAGGACGAAAAGGGGATGACAGAGGATGAGATGGTTGGATGGCATCACCGACTCAATGGACATGGGTTTGGGTGGACTCCAAGAGTTGGTATGCACAGGGAGGCCTGGCATGCTGCGGTTCATGGGGTAGCATAGAATCGGACATGACGGAGTGACTAAACTGAACTCAGCATCTTTTTATGTACCTGTTGGCCATCTTCATGTCGTCTTTGGAAGAATGTCTATTCAGATGTTCTACCCATTTAAAAAATTACTTTTATTGAAATATAGGTGATTTACATGCTGTGTTAATTTATGCTGTACAGAAAAATGGTTCAGTTATTCTTATACATCCTTTTTTATATCCTTTTCCATTATGGTATATCACAAGTTACTGAGTATAATCCCCTGTGCTCTGCCTATTTTTCAGTTGGGTTATTTTCTCTTATAATATTGAGTTGTATGAGTTCTTTATATATTTTAAACGTTAGCCACTTATGAGACATATCATTTGTAAATACTTTCTCCTATTCAGTAGGGTTCTCTTTTGTTTTGTTAATGATTTCCTTAGCTGTGCAAAAGCTTTTAAGTTTGATTAGGTCCCATTTGTTCCTTTTTGCTTTTGTGTCCCTTGCCTGAGGAGAAATAGCCAAAAAAGTATTGCTAAGATCTGACCAAAGAATGTACTGCTTGTGTTTTCTTCTAAGAATTTAATCGTTTCTGGTCTTGAATAAGTTTGAGTTTATCTTCCTGAATGGTGTGAGAAAATGTTCTAATTTTATTCCTTTATGTGTAGCTGTCCTGTTTTGCCAAAATGACTTATCAAAGAGACTGTCTTTTCTCTATTGTATGTATCTTGCCTCCTTTGTGGTATAAATTGACCTTACATATGTGGGTTCATTTCTGGGCCCTCCATTCTGTTCCACTGATCTATGTGTCTGCTTTGTGCCAGTTTCATACCATTTTGATTACAGTAGCTTTATACTGTAGTCTGAATTGAGGGAGCATGATGAAAAGTGAACGTGTTAGCTGCTCAGTTGTGTCTGACTCTTTGCAACCCCAGGGACGGTAGCCCACCAGGCTTCTCTGTCCCTGGAATTTTCCAGGCAAGAACACTGGAGGGATAGCCATTCCATTCTCCAGGGGATCTTCTTGACCCAAGGATAGAACCCTGCTCTTGCATTGTAGGCATATTCTTTACCATTTGAGCCACCAGGGAAGCCTCAGGAAGTCTGATATCCCCATCTTTGTTCTTTTTCCTCAACATTGCTTTGGCTCTATGGAGTCTTTGTTGTTCTAGATGAATTATTTGTGGGACTATTTGTTCTAGTTCTTAAAAATACCATGGGCGTTTTCATACGTATTGCCTTAACTGTAGGTTGCTTGGAGTAGTTTACTCATTTTATTACTAATAGCTTTTTCAATCCCTGAACATGCAATATCTTTCCATTTATTGGTATTGTCTTCAAATTCCTTCAATCAGTATTTTACAGATTTTAGAGTATAATACCTTCATGGGTAAATTTATTCATCAGATCAGATCAGTTGCTCAGTCGTGTCCAACTCAGCTTCAGCATCATTCCCTCCAAAGAAATCCTATTTATTCATAGTTATTTATAAATTTTGATTAGATTGTCATCCCCTTCTCCTCCTGCCCCCAATCCCTCCCAGCAACAGAGCCTTTTCCAAAAGTCAATTCTTCGCGTGAGGTGGCCAAAGTACTGGCGTTTCAGCTTAAGCATCATTCCCTCCAAAGAAATCCCAGGGCTGATCTCCTTCAGAATGGACTGGTTGGATCTCCTTGCAGTCCAAGGGACTCTCAAGAGTCTTCTCCAACACCACAGTTCAAAAGCATCAATTTTTCAGTGCTCAGCTTTCTTCACAGTCCAAGTCTCACATCCATACATGACCACTGGAAAAACCATAGCCTTGACTAGACAAACCTTTGTTGGCAAAGTAATGTCTCTGGTTTTGAATATGCTCTCTAGGTTGGTCATAACTTTTCTTCCAAGGCGTAAGTGTCTTTTAATTTCATGGCTGCAGTCACCATCTGCAGTGATTTTGGAGCCCCCAAAATAAAGTCTGACACTGTTTCCTCATCTATTTCCCATGAAGTGATGGGACCAGATGCCATGATCTTCGTTTTCCGAATGTTGAGCTTTAAGCCAACTTTTACACTCTCCACTTTCACTTTCATCAAGAGGCTTTTTAGTTCCTCTTCACTTTCTGCCATAAGGGTGGTGTCATCTGCATATTTGAGGTTATTGATATTTCTCTGGGCAATCTTGATTCCAGCTTGTGCTTCTTCCAGCCCAGCATTTCTCATGATGTACTCTGCATATAAGTTAAATAAGCAGGGTGACAACATACAGCCTTGACATACTCCTTTTCCTATTTGGAACCAGTCTATATAGGATTCAGCAATTCCACACCTGGGTATATATCCAAAGTAAAGAAAAGCACTAATTCAATAAGTCATTAATATATGCACTCCAATGTTCAAAAAAGCATTATTTACAAAAACCAAGCTATGAAATCAAGCTCAGCATCCATTAACAGATGAATGGATAGAGAAGGGGTGGCATATATATACACACAATAGTATATACTCAGCCTTAAAAAGTGAAATTTGTCCATTTGCAAAAACATGAATGGACCTGTAAAGTATTAAATTTAGTGATATCAGACAGAGAAGGATAATTACTACACATTTTCACTTATATGTGGAATCTAAAATATAAAACAGTTGAACAAATTTAACAAAATAGAAACAGACTCATAGATACAGAGAACAAATTAGTGGTTACCAGAGGGGAGTGGGTGGTGACAGAGACAAGATAGTCAAAGGGGATTAAGAGGTACAAACCAGTAGGTATCAAATAAATAAGATACATGGATATAATGTACAGTGCTGGGAATGTAGTCAATACTATATAATAACTTTATATGGAGTATAAACTATAAAAATATGGGGTACTACATTGTACACCAGAAACTAATACTGTGAGTTGCTATACTTTAATTTTTATTTTTTATTTTATTTTTTTAAATTTTTTTAAATTAAATTTTATTTTGCTTAACTTTACAATATTGTATTGCTTTTGCCATACATCAAGATGGATCCGCCACAAGTATACACGTGTTCCCCATCCTGAACCCCCCTCCCTCCTCCCTCCCCATACCATCCCCCTGGGTCGTCCCAGTGCACCAGTCCCAGGCATCCATTATCAGGCATCGTACCTGAACTGGCGACTCGTTTCAGATATGATATTATACATATTTCAATGCTATTCTCCCAAATCATCCCACCCTCTCCCTTTCCCAGAGTCCAAAAGTCTGTTCTATATATCAGTGTCTCTTTTGCTGTCTTGTAAACAGGGTTATTGTTACCATCTTTCTAAATTCCATATATATATGCATTAGTATACTGTATTTGGGGAGAAGGCAATGGCACCCCACTTCAGTACTTTTGCCTGGAAAATTCCATGGACATAGAAGCCTGGTGGGCTGCAGTCCATGGGGTCGCTAGAGTTGGACACGACTGAGCGACTTCCCTTTCGCTTTTTGCTTTCATGCATTGGAGAAGGAAATGGCAACCCACTCCAGTGTTCTTGCCTGGAGAATCCCAGGGACGGGGAAGCCTGGTGGGCTGCCGTCTTATGGGGTCGCACAGAGTCGGACACGACTGAAGCGACTTAGCAGCAGCAGCAGCAGCAGCATACTGCATTTGTTTTTTTCTTTCTGGCTTACTTCACTCTGTATAATAGGCTCCAGTTCCATCCACCTCATTAGAACTGATTCAAATGCATTCTTTTTAATGGCTGAGTAATACTCCATTGTGTATATGTACCACAGCTTGCTTATCCATTCATCTGCTGATGGACATCTAGGTTGCTTCCAAGTCCTGGCTATTGTAAACAGTGCTGCTATGAACATTGGGGTACATGTGTCTCTTTCAATTCTGGTTTTCTCAGTGTGGATGCCCAGCAGTGGGATTGCTGGATCATAAGGCAGTTCTATTCCCAGTTTTTTGAGGAATCTCCATACTGTTCTCCATAGTGGCTGTACTAGTTTGCATTCCCACCAACAGTGTAAGAGGGTTCCCTTTTCTCCACACCCTCTCCAGCATTTATTGCTTGTGGACTTTTGGATCGCAGCCATTCTGACTGGCGTGAAATGGCACCTCATAGTGGTTTTGATTTGCATTTCTCTGATAATGAGCGATGTTGAGCATCTTTTCATGTGTTTGTTAGCCATCTGTATGTCTTCTTTGGAGAAATGTATACCTAGTTCTTTGGCCCATTTTTTGATTGGGTCATTTATTTTTCTGGAATTGAGCTGTAGGAGTTGCTTGTATATTTTTGAGATTAGTTGTTTGTCTGTTGCTTCATTTGCTATTATTTTCTCCCATTCTGAAGGCTGTCTTTTCACCTTGCTTATAGTTTCCTTTGTTGTGCAGAAGCTTTTTAAGTTTGATTAGGTCCCATTTGTTTATTTTTGATTTTATTCCCGATACTCTGGGAGGTGGGTCATAGAGGATCCTGCCGTGATGTATGTCAGAGAGTGTTTTGCCTATGTTTTCCTCTAGGAGTTTTATGGTTTCTGGTCTTACATTTAGATCTTTATTCCATTTTGAGTTTATTTTTGTGTATGGTGTTAGAAAGTGTTCTAGTTCCATTCTTTTACAAGTGTTCGACCAGTTTTCCCAGCATCACTTGTTAAAGAGATTGTCTTTAATCCATTGTATATTCTTGCCTCCTTTGTCAAAGATAAGGTGTCCATATGTGCGTGGATTTATCTCTGGGCTTTCTATTTTGTTCCATTGATCTATATTTCTGTCTTTGTGCCAGTACCATACTGTCTTGATGACTGTGGCTTTGTAGTAGAGCCTGAAGTCAGGCAGGTTGATTCCTCCAGTTCCATTCTTCTTTCTCAAGATAGCTTTGGCTATTCGAGGTTTTTTGTATTTCCATACAAATTGAGAAATTATTTGTTCTAGTTCTGTGAAGAATACCGTTGGTAGCTTGATGGGGATTGCATTGAATCTATAAATTGCTTTGGGTAGTATACTCATTTTCACTATATTGTTCTAACGATCCATGAACATGGTATATTTCTCCATCTATTAGTGTCCTCTTTGATTTCTTTCACCAGTGTTTTATAGTTTTCTATATATAGGTCTTTAGTTTCTTTAGGAAGATATATTCCTAAGTATTTTATTGTTTTCATTGCAATGGTGAATGGAATTGTTTCCTTAATTTCTCTTTCTATTTTCTCATTATTAGTGTACAGGAATGCAAGGGATTTCTGTGTGTTGATTTTATATCCTGCAACTTTACTATATTCATTGATTTGTTCTAGTAATTTTCTGGTGGAGTTTTTAGGGTTTTCTACGTAGAGGATCATGTCGTCTGCAAACAGTGAGAGTTTTACTTCTTCTTTGCCAGTTTGGATTCCTTTTATTTCTTTTTCTGCTCTGATTGCTGTGGCCAAAACTTCCAAAACTATGTTGAATAGTAATGGTGAAAGTGGGCATCCTTGTCTTGTTCCTAACTTTAGAGGAAATGCTTTCAATTTTTTCACCATTGAGGATAATGTTTGCTGTGGGTTTGTCATATATAGCTTTTATTATGTTGAGGTATGTTCCTTCTATTCCTGCTTTCTGGAGAGTTTTTTTTATCATAAATGGATGTTGAACTTTGTCAAAGGCTTTCTCTGCATCTATTGAGATAATCATATGGTTTTTATTTTTCAATTTGTTAATGTGGTGTATTACGTTGATTGATTTGCGGATATTGAAGAATTCTTGCATTCCTGGGATAAAGCACACTTGGTCATGGTGTATGATCTTTTTAATGTGTTGTTGGATTCTGATTGCTAGAATTTTGTTAAGGATTTTTGCATATATGTTCATCAGTGATATTGGCCTGTAGTTTTCTTTTTTTGTGGCATCTTTGTCAGGTTTTGGTATTAGGGTGATGGTGGCCTCATAGAATGAGTTTGGAAGTTTGCCTTCTTCTGCAATTTTCTGGAACAGTTTGAGTAGGATAGGTGTTAGCTCTTCTCTAAATTTTTGGTAGAATTCAGCTGTGAAGCTGTCTGGGCCTGGGCTTTTGTTTGCTGGAAGATTTCTGATTACAGTTTCAATTTCCGTGCTTGTGATGGGTCTGTTAAGATTTTCTATTTCTTCCTGATCCAGTTTTGGAAAGTTGTACTTTTCTAAGAATTTGTCCATTTCTTCCACGTTGTCCATTTTATTGCCATATAATTGCTGATAGTAGTCTCTTATGATCCTTTGTATTTCTGTGTTGTCTGTTGTGATCTCTCCGTTTTCATTTCTAATTTTATTGATTTGATTTTTCTCCCTTTGTTTCTTGATGAGTCTGGCTAATGGTTTGTCAATTTTATTTACCCTTTCAAAGAACCAGCTTTTGGCTTTGTTGATTCTTGCTATGGTCTCTTTTGTTTCTTTTGCATTTATTTCTGCCCTAATTTTTAAGATTTCTTTCCTTCTACTAACCTTGGGGTGCTTCATTTCTTCCTTTTCTAGTTGCTTTAGGTGTAGAGTTAGGTTATTTATTTGGCTTTTTTCTTGTTTCTTGAGGTATGCCTGTATTGCTATGAACTTTCCCCTTAGGACTGCTTTTACAGTGTCCCACAGGTTTTGGGTTGTTGTGTTTTCATTTTCATTCGTTTCTATGCAGAATTTGATTTCTTTTTTGATTTCTTCTCTGATTTGTTGGTTATTCAGGAGCGTGTTGTTCAGGCTCCATATGTTGGAATTTTTAATAGTTTTTCTCCTGTTATTGAGATCTAATCTTACTGCATTGTGGTCAGAAAAGATGCTTGGAATGATTTCAATTTTTCTGAACTTACCAAGGCTAGATTTATGGCCCAGGATGTGGTCTATCCTGGAGAAGGTTCCGTGTGCACTTGAGAAAAAGGTGAAATTCATTGTTTTGGGATGAATTGTCCTATAGATATCAATTAGGTCTAACTGGTCTATTGTATCGTTTAAAGTTTGTGTTTCCTTGTTAATTTTCTGTTTAGTTGATCTATCCATAGGTGTGAGTGGGGTTTTAAAGTCTCCCACTATTATTGTGTTATTGTTGATTTCTCCTTTCATACTTGTTAGTATTTGTCTTACATATTGTGGTGCTCCTATGTTGGGTGCATATATATTTATAATTGTTATATCTTCTTCTTGGATTGATCCTTTGATCATTATGTAGTGACCTTCTTTGTCTCTTTTCACAGCCTTTGTTTTAATGTCTATTTTATCTGATATGAGTATTGCTACTCCTGCTTTCTTTTGGTCCCTATTTGCATGGAAAATCTTTTTCCAGCCCTTCACTTTCAGTCTGTATGTGTTCCCTATTTTGAGGTAGGTCTCTTGTAGACAACATATGTAGAGGTCTTGTTTTTGTATCCATTCGGCCAGTCTCTGTCTTTTGGTTGGGGCATTCAATCCATTTACATTTAAGGTAATTATTGATAAGTATGATCCCGTTGCCATTTACTTTATTGTTTTGGGTTCGAATTTATATACCCTTTTTGTGTTTCCTGTCTAGAGAATGTCCTTTAGTATTTGTTGGAGAGCTGGTTTGTTGTTGCTGAATTCTCTCAGCTTTTGCTTGTCTGTAAAGGTTTTGATTTCTCCTTCATATTTGAATGAGATCCTTGCTGGGTACAATAATCTGGGCTGTAGGTTCTTTTCTTTCATCACTTTAAGTATGTCTTGCCATTCCCTCCTGGCTTGGAGAGTCTCTATTGAAAGATCAGCTGTTATCCTATGGAAATTCCCTTGTGTGTTATTTGTTGTTTTTCCCTTGCTGCTTTTAATATTTGTTCTTTGTGTTTGATCTTTGTTAATTTGATTAATATGTGTCTTGGGATGTTTCGCCTTGGGTTTATCCTGTTTGGGACTCTCTGGGTTTCTTGGACTTGAGTGATTATTTCCTTCCCCATTTTAGGGAAGTTTTCAACTATTATCTCCTCTAGTATCTTCTCATGGTGTTTCTTTTTGTCTTCTTCTTCTGGGACTCCTATGATTCGAATGTTGTAACGTTTAATATTGTCCTGGAGGTCTCTGAGATTGTCCTCATTTCTTTTAATTCGTTTTTCTTTTTTCTCCTCTGATTCATTTATTTCTACCACTCTATCTTCTAATTCACTAATTCTATCTTCTGCCTCTGTTATTCTACTATTTGTTGCCCTCAGAGTGTTTTGGTGTTCTTATTTATTGCATTATTCATTATATATTGACTCTTTTTTATTTTTTCTAGGTCCTTGTTAAACCTTTCTTGCATCTTCTCAATGCTTTTCTCCAGGCTATTTATCTGTGATTCCGTTTTGATTTCCAGATTTTGGATTAATTTCACTATCATTATTTGGAATTCTTTATCTGGTAGATTCGCTATTTCTTCCTCTTTTGTTTGGTTTGGTGGGCATTTATCCTGTTCCTTTACCTCCTGGGAATTCTTCTGTCTCTTCATCTTGTTCAAAATGCTGAGTTTGGGGTATCCTTTCTGTATTCTGGCAGTTTGTGGAGTTCTCTTTATTGTGGCATTCCCTCACTGTATGTGGGTTTGTACAGGTGGCTTGTCAAGGTTTCTTGGTTAGAGACGCTTGTGTCGGTGTTCTGGTGAATGGAGCTGTATTTCTTCTCTCTGGAGTGCAATGGAGTGTCTAGTAATGAGTTATGTGATGTCTATGATTTTGGGGTCACTTTGGGTAGCCTGTATATTGGCTTGGTTTCAGTGTAGGTTTGGAGGCATTTGATGAGCTCCTGTCAGTTAATGTTCCGTGGGCTCAGGGTTTGGACTTAGGCCTCCTGCTTCCAGTTATTGGTCTTATTTTTACAGTAGTCTCAAAAACTTCTCCTTCTATACTGCACTCCACAACTGGACCGCTCAGAGATGTTCATGTAGTTATACAGAGAAGAAAAGAGGGAGGAAGGTGACAGAGGTGGTCAGGAGGATAAAAGGAGGGAATGAAAAGGAGAGAGGCAGATCCAGTCAGTAATAGGCACAAATTGATTACATATACCAGAAAGCATAGATTAAAGATCTAGATTAGAGTTTGGAGTTTCAGGAATACCATGTCAAATAAAAGATGAAGAGATAGAAAGAGGGAGGAAAAGAAAAAAAAAAAAGAAAAAGTCACAAAAGTTATAAAAAAAAATGAATAGGTAAAAAATTGATAGCAATTACCAATAAGCTAAACTTATGAATCTAGAGCAGAGTTTGGAGTTTCAAAAATACAATGTTAAAGGAAAGAAAAAAAGAAAAGACAAAAAGAAAAAGAAAAAAGAAAAGAAAAAAAAAGGGGGGTCTCAAGAATTATAAAAAATATTCTAAAAGTGGAAATTACAGGAGTACTAGAGGATAAAAATTAAAAAAAATTAAAAAAAATTTTTTTAATTAAAAAATATATATATATATAAAAAGAAAGAAATAATGATGGTAACAATAGTAACAATATATATATAAGACTTTCTCTGTTATTGTTGTGGGTATTGTGGGTTCAGTTCATTTTCGGCTAGTTCCTTGTTTCGGCTTAAATTTCTCAAGATCTATAGGCCCCTTTCTCTGTAGTTGATACTAACCACGGGGTTTTAGTTTATTGCCTGTCGCTTCCACGGCGGTTCCCTCTATTATAGCTTCTTCTGTTTGCTGGTCTCTTCAGTGTCTGATTTCCACCCTGATACAAAGGGGGCAGTGGTGGACACCCTTTTTTTTTTTTTTTTTTTAAGGCTCATTTGTTCAGTCGCGCTGCGGGGAGGGAGGGACGCTGCAAATAAATACCACTGGTGTGTGCTCGCAGTGGCTCAGCCACACTGGGTCTGCCCCTGCTCATGGCGCGTATAGCCTCCCTGCCCACTCTGCTTAGGCTCTCTGTTTCCCTGCCAGAACCATCCGCGACTGGCCCTGGGCTGCTTGCCCCTCCCAGGTCTAAGCTGCTCAAGTTCGGGCACTCGGGTAGTCCTCAGAGGCCCAGGCTCGGTTGGGCCTGCGTTTTGTGCCCTTTGCAGAATCCAGCAGCACAGGTAATGAGGCGTTCAGCAAGCGCAGCTTCTGCGACTTTTCGCCTCCCCACCACTTGGTCCTCCAAGTGCACCACTGGCGCACTTTCCCAGGCGGATGTTAGCCGACCAGAGCCCTAAGAAGTCTTAGTTAGCAAAGAAGCCTGCTTAGCCTGCTTAGACATTATCCAGTTTTGTGGATAATGTCTCTCTGGGGCTGCGATTGCCTCCCTCCAGCTCTGGCTGCCTGTCACGGGAGGGGGACGGACTGCAGCCGGCTATCTCTGTAAAGTCCTTTGTTCTGTGCACAGGCCTGGCGGTGTCTTGGGTTAGGGCTGGCATTTCATGTGGTAGGTATCCCACAGTCTGGTTTGCCAGCCCAAATTATTCCGCTCAGGTAGCGCTCGGGATATTCAGGCCAATGCAGCCCCCCCGCGAAAGCAAGCGACCCGCGAAGCAGCACGCCGGCCGGCGCCTCCCCTGCCCAGCCCCCGGCTTGCTAATGGCAGATGCGGGCGCCTGCACTGTTTCTACGCTGGGGAAGTTATCTTGGGGCTCGTAGTCTGTGGGTTTTAATTGATTATTTATTTTCCTCCCTGTTATGATGGCCTCCGTGCTTCCCAGGTTTGGCACAGACTTGGCAGTGAGAGAGTTTCCTGGTGCTTGGAAACTTCTCTCTCTCTTTTTTTAAGACTCCCTTCCCCGGACAGAGGTCCGTCCTTCCCTCTTTGTCTCTTGTTTTGTCTTTTATATTTTTCTCCTACCTCCTCTTTAGAAGGCAATGAGTTGCTTTTCTGGGTGTCTGATGTCCTCTGCCAGCATTCCGAAGTTGTTTTGCGGAATTTACTCGGGCGTTTAGATGTTCTTTTGATGAATTTGTGGAGGAGAAAGTGTTTTCCCCGTCCTATTCCTCCGCCATCTTAGCTCCTCCCCTCTATACTTTAATTTTTTAAAAAGTGACTAAATGGAAAAGAATTTATATCAGTTTCTTCCATCGATTATTGACTATTTAAGGCACAATAGTATATGAGGCATATAGTGGTGAAATGTATGACAAAGATAACTCAAAGGGTGAGAAGGAAGATGAGTGAAAATATACCATACGAGGTTCACGTATGAGTGAGAAACAAAGTGGAAGTGTTGGCTGCTCGGTCTCGTCCGAGTCTTTGCAGCCCCATAGACTGCAGCTGCCAGGCTCCTCCATCCATGGCATTTCCCAGGCAAGAACCCTGGAGTGGGTAGCCATTCCCTTCTCCAGCGGATCTTCCCAACCCAGGGCTCAAACCCAGATCTCCAGCATTACAGGCAGATTTTTTACCATCTGAGCCACAGAGGAAGCTGAAGGCGTATCCTTCAGTGTAACGACTAAAATAATAGACAGATATATAACGGAAGCCAATAAAGAAGCCAAAATGAGATATCACAAAACAGAGCAGAAAAGCAGGGCAGAAGAACAGAGAATAAATCACACTGTTCCAGAAAGAACTTTCATAGTTTTTAGCTCTGATAGGCTAACCTTCTCCCTTATTATACATTTTTCATTTGGACAAAATTTCCCTAGTGATCCTTTCATGTTTATTTTCCACATAAATTTTAGAAATTGTCTAGAACTTGTGGAACACTAGGAGAAAAAAATTCAATAGCTTTCTTTTCAAAATCACATTATATATATATTATTTTTATAACCATATTCATATATTAACTTGGGAGAATCAGTACATTTTTGGTGTAGATCTATTGTATTCAAGAACTAAGAATATCTTGCTGTTTCTAAAGACTTCTTGTGTTTTGCAGAAGCAGTTTAACATTTTGCATGAATAGGTTTTTCACAATCCTGGTTAAGTTTTTCCTCAGCCTCATACCTATATTTGGTACTAATGTAACAGATTTTCTTTTAAATTATCTTAAAACAGGTTATTATTATATGTGTGAAAGGTACAGGTTTCCTTTTAAGTTGGAAACAATCTCAAGCTCATAGACAAGTTGCAATCGCGATGCAAAAGTTTTCCTCTCCAGAACCGTTTGCTAGTACAAGTTACTGAAACAGCACTCTATTGCTTCTCAAATACTATAGAATGTAGTTTGTACAAACAAGGACATACATAGCCACCATCCAGCCTTCAGACCCAGGAAGTTAACACTGATGCCACAATCATCATCTAATCCTCAGTGAAAAACCTAGCTCAGGAGCCTGAATAAGTTGACTTAGCTGATCAGCATCTGCAGAGATATATATATAACCAATCTCTCACCCATCATCTCCAAGGGCATCCCCTGATCCCCACGCCCCAGGATCTGCTGACGCACATTAGGTGGCCCCTTCCTACCAATGCCCACCTCACCCTATTTGTCCTGCTCTGATAAATCCCACCTGATAGCCCCCACCCCCGAGAAGGCCCGTAAACCCCCCTTGCTCAGAAACCACCCATCCCTCCTGTGAACACCCTCCTTATCCCACATGGGCATTGGATCTCTGCCTCACGTGTATTCTGTTACCTGATCCAGGATGCCCAATGCAGGGTGGAGGGTGAGAAGTGTGTCCACACAGGAGAGAGGCCAGGTGTAGACACATGTTCACCCGATATGGGCTTGGCTTGGACACCATGCCCTGGTTACCTGTGGCTCCCCTGCCAGAATCCATATTGACGGTGGGCTTTGTTTCTTAACCAAAGGTTTCATTGCTTTAGAAGAGACTTGAGATCAAGGTGTTTAGGCCCCATGATATTTTCAATTATATGACTCTCTCCACCTTTTCCATTGTTGGGACATGACCAGGATAATTTGGTTAGCAAATTGTAAAGGGACATCAGAATGCCATTCTCTTGGTAGTGGTGGGGGAATTCTGTGTTGCCTCCCTGGCACCCACTCTCACTTCACGTGGAAATCCCATCCCACAGGCTCTTCTTCCTTGACTGCAACACTCCTGCTAGGAGATGAAATCTAGGGCCCTTCCTTTTTAATCTACTGGGAGCTCTTGATTGCCTCAAACAGAGGGAGATGGTGGAATAGATGTCATAGGACATCAAAAGTGAGGTAATTAAAAGAGCCCAGCTTGTGCCTGGCTTGTTTCTTAGCAGATGCTTCTTTGGGAGAAAGCCGACAACATGTCATGTGTGAGGGAGACTGACAATCCCAGAAACACAGAGGACTTGAGGTGCCTCATGGAGAGAAACCAACATGCCCAGTGAACAGCCAGCACCATCCACTGGGCATGTGTGAGCGAGACATCAAGTAATTCAGCATCCAGGCTTCAAACCTCCCTGATACCAAGAGGAGCAGAGGAGTGCTATCCACACTCTATCCTGACCACAATGCAGATTCATGGCTAAAACAATGTTGCTGTTTTGAAAAAAAAGACTCAGTCTTTAATAACTGGAATAATCTCTCTTCAGCATCACTCTCACACACCATCCCTGTATATACCACACCATGGTTCTCACCATCCTGTTTGACCCTGACGGTTTTGTCTCCTCCACCAGAAGTGAGAGATCTATCTCCAAATTTCTCATACAAAGAGGCGTCAATACACAGTCACCCTGGTGATCAAAGAGAACCACAGAAATGAGAACATTCTATGTCATGAATCTCTCATCATGGGACCCAAAATGCTGGGGCTCAAAGATCTGGTATTTGTTGATACAGTGTCTCACTACCTCTACTTGTGGTGATTTTCTTGTTTTCTGCTGAGTGATGGCACTAAGCCAAGAGCTTATGGGTGCTTCTGTGGTGACCACTAAGTACACACTCCACTCAGACCCCAGGACCTGATCAGACAGAGGTGTGAGCTTCAGAGAAATCTCAAGTGATAAAAGCCACAACATGGGTGGAGACCCTGGTTAAAAGACCACACGGAAGTAGCAGCCGCTCAGATCTGGGCAGCTTTCCTGCAGAGATGGTCCTGCTCCTGCTCCTCGTGGCCCTTCTTCCGTCCCCAACTCGGGAGGCAGGTGAGTAATGGTCCCATCCTCAGAGGCTCAGCCCCTCCCCACATAGACGGACCTGCTCAGATGCTATACTCATGCACACCCTTGTTCTGGCTCATCTTCAGAACTTTTCTAACTCAGGTCAAAGACAAGCAAATATGGACCCATCTCCCTTCTCTACCCTTGGCTCCATGAGCACAGCAGGTAGGCTGGTGTCTTTCTTTCAGCAAGAATAATTGGCGGCCATGAGGCCAAGCCTCACTCCAGTCCCTACATGGCGTATCTTCAAATACAGACTGCAGATAAAATTTTGATCTGTGGAGGTTTCCTTGTCCGTGAGGACTTCGTACTCACTGCTGCTCACTGCCACGGAAGGTGAGGAGCAGTGCCCAGGTCCCCATCCCTCTGTTGACCCCTCCCAGAGAGCCCTCTTCTCAGGGGCTGCAGACCTAGGTCACCAGGTACGGTAAGAAGCTCTTTGGAGGACAGGTGAGCTTTGGCAAGAGAGGGACAGGTCAACGCCACTGATGCATGGAGAGAGGGTCTGATCCAACATAATATGGAAGGAAGATAATGTTGCAAGTGGAGCCCAGAGTGCACGTGTGAAAAATTCACATTTTCCTAGACACAGTCAAACTTGTACAGGATTGAACACCTTCCGTGGACTCCAGGAACTACTACCCTGCCCAGGCTGTGTGGAAGGAGACAGCACAGAGATGCTCAGCTCCAAGGCCCATCGCCTAGAATTCTCCCTCCCTAAGTCCCACCCTGTCCCAAGCATTCCTTCAGGTTCCTGGCCTGTGTCTCCTGTGACTCCCTTTGCCTCTCTGCTCTCTGTGCAGCTCCATCAACGTCACCCTGGGGGCCCACAACATCATGGACCGAGAGAGGACCCAGCAGGTCATCCCAGTGAGAAGAGCCATCCCCCACCCACGCTATAATAATAAGACTTTCGCCAACGACATCATGTTACTGCAGGTGGGACACGTGGCTGCACTGACTCTGGGACACCTCCTTCCTGGGGTCTGCATCCCCCATGCCCTCATTCCAGACCCTGCAGGACTGGAGACTGCAGGACAGTCGTGGGGTTGTCTTCTGCCCCAGGGCTGTGAAGAAGGCAACCCCACGACTGTCCTGCAGTCTCTATGGGCCATCAGTGGGTAAGAATGCCTTTCCTCTGCTTTCAGCTGATGAGGAAGGCGAATGTGACCATTTCTGTGAGCCCCATCAGTCTGCCCAGGGACGGGGATACGGTGAAACCAGGGATGTTATGCAGTGTGGCTGGCTGGGGGCATCTTGGTGTGGATATGTCCCTCCCAAATAAACTACAAGAGGTACAGCTTGAAGTCCAAAGGGCCGAGATATGCACCTCTCGCTACCAATATTACAGCACCACCACCCAGATATGTGCAGGGGACCCGAGAAAGAGGAAGAGTTCCTTTAAGGTGAGCTCCCCAGTGTTATCCATGCAAAGCCTTGGTCTCTGGATCTGGGGCCGTGGGAACGAGCTCTGTCCTGTGTCCCCAGCCTGTCCTCCTGTCCAGGCTCTGTCTGGGGTCCCTGGGGGATGGACATTGCCTCAAAGTCACATATGGGCAGAGGCTTCCTGTGGGAAGAGGCGGATTGTCAGGGCCAGATTGAAACCTCAGGACCAACAAGACTCTTATCAGCCAGGGCCTCTAACAGGGACCACCCACCCCAGGGTGGCAGGGAGACCAGACCTGAAGAAGGTGAGCTCAGCCCTTGCCCTCTCTGCCCACAGGGTGACTCCGGGGGCCCACTTGTGTGTAATGGTGTGGCCCAGGGCATTGTGTCCTATGGAAGAAATGATGGGACAACTCCAGGTGTCTACACCAGAATCTCCAGCTTTCTGTCCTGGATCCAGACAACAATGAGCCAGTACAAATGGCAGGGATCAGACTGAGGTGCCCCTGGGATGGACCTCTCCATCTTCCTGGGATTGGAAGCCTTGGAATTTAAGCCTCTGGAACTTAATAAACTTTCATCTCTTGAGCAGAAATCACTGATTCCTCCTTTATTCACATATTCGTTAGGTACCTGCTATGTCAGGGAAACATCTGTTCACTGCTGCACTGACAGCAAGTTCGCTCCAGTCACACGTCCCCAGTGCCAGCTGCCTCTCCAGGCTGCCCATGAGCTCCATCAGAGAAGGGAGACCCCTCTCAGGAACACACAACCCTCTTCTTGACAACCCTTCTGTCTCACCCATACGCCTTCTTCCTCGTCCACACCTACTCCCCTCTCCCCCATCCCAGTACCCTGGGGGAAAACAAGAGAATCCAGATTTGCAAGGAGGGCCACATGAGGTTGAGGGTTGAGGCAGGAGGGCACTTGTCCACCCTAACAGAAATGGGGGAGGTTTACAAAGGTGTAGCTCACCCCATGCTGTGTTCCCTCCCTGCATCAGAGCAGGCAGAGCTCAGAAGCCTGAGAAAGTTTCAGGAGGCCTTCAGTATTCCTAGGCCCACCTTGAGTGCTTATCACAGCCCTGTCTTGGAGTCCTGGGCCCAGGGCCCTGTGCAGCCTCTGGTGTCCTGAGGGCACATCCTCCTTCAGCCCCAAGTGACCTTGAGGGAGCTCTTCCACCTTGGACTGAACCAGCCGCTCCCCACCTTCATCATTCCCACATTTGTTTGTGCATAAATATATTTATCTCCAAAGGAAACTCACTCTAAAGAAAATCATTGGTTTCAAGGTATCCTAAAGTTTCAAGGAGTATCTATAGCCTATAGTTATTGGGTACATTTCTTCCTGTAATCTTTTTTTTATCAATTGCTGAAGTTTTGATGCAAGGTTCAGAAGAGCAACCTCAGTTTTTAAGACATGCAGTTTGGAGAGGGCTTATGAGAAGTGGTTTGCTGAACATTTGAATGGAGAGTGAGCTTCAACTATTGCAAAATGTGTTCTGGTAGAAAGTAACACATATTCATCAAAACATATTCCTCACAAATGGAACATATGCAACACGGTGCATGCAAGTGTGCTAAGTTACTTCAGTTGTGTCGGATTCTTTGTGACCCTATGGACTGTCGCCCTCCAGGCTCCTCTGCCCATTCATCATAGAAAGACAAGTAAATACAGAACATATGCATGGGAGAAGGAAACAAAGTGCAGTTCCACCACCCCCGATCATCATCATCCATGCTCAAGCATACTTCCTTCCACTATTTTTCTATTTATTCATAAAATGCTCTTGCTTCAACTCCCTTGGGATTGGGTTGTTTAGAGCTCCTCATGCCCTCCTTTCCATTCCCCTTTCTTCTGTCCTCATACTGGTGAGAGTGTGGGGGTCATCTGCACATGTTAAGGATGGCCTGGCTCAGAGACATCAGATATATGGCTCTCTGGGCTCTGGACAGGGAATACTTAGTGGGGAGTAAGTATTAGATGACAGGCATCTGTTTCCCCTTCACCACTCACCTGTCACCAGCATTTCTGGAGAGGAAGCCCCTCTGACTCACAAACACCCTGATTTGGGTGGGATAGCCCCCAGGTGAGATTGAGGGTCGCTGGATACCTCAGCACAATCCAGCCATGTCCCTCACTGCCGAAGGACCCGGTGATGGTTTTTTTTCTGGTTCAGTGAATATAAAGTTCAGGACTTTCATTCAAAATTTTCAGATAAGAAAGGCTCTCTTTGTTCAGAATACTTATATTTAAACAAGAGATTCTAAATCCTCCAAAAATGTGAGGCTGGAACCCTGGCAGATAGGAAGCTTGATATCAAGTTCAGGGGTTGTTGTTTGGGCCACTTGGGTGAGTCCAGGCCTCTCTGCTCCTAAAGCAAGTGCAGTCTCTGCCTCACCCTTGGCCCCAAGCAGAGCCCCACGCTGTAGTCCTTACAC
This sequence comes from Tragelaphus eurycerus, assembly GCA_935064755.1. Classification (NCBI taxonomy): domain Eukaryota; kingdom Metazoa; phylum Chordata; class Mammalia; order Artiodactyla; family Bovidae; genus Tragelaphus; species Tragelaphus eurycerus. The sequence goes on along the minus strand of CAKXYN010000120.1, from coordinate 4,489,022 downwards.
ACGTGTCCTCTGCCTGCAGATCCTAGGTCTCCTCCAGGCCCTGAGCTTTCCAAGTACAGGAGCCATGTCACTGTATCCCTGACCCTCACCTGTTGGGTAATTCTTCATGCTTTCCCCAGAATCAAAGAAGACCCAATAGGGAAGAAATGCAGACCCTCCTGATTCAGTCACTGAGGGCCTCTGGGGATCCAGCTCCTCCCCTGGTTGCAACACAGCCTCCACTTTCTTGCTGTTCCTCTTGCTTTGTGACTCAGCAGTGGGGGTGCAAGTGTGGTGATTATCATTCTCACCCATACCACAGCAGAGAACATGGGCACATGTGACATGCTCACACCCAGCTGGGGGAAGCACAGCTCTGGGGGGTCTGTGGGGGCACTGAGCCTCCCCTGCTTCCTTCCCCTGTGCTTTGTGTCTGAAAGGAAGAAACCCCAGCAGCACTGACTGGGCAGACCTTCTGGAAGATGCAGCCACTCCTGCTCCTGATGGCTTTTCTTCTGCCTCCCGGGTGGGGTATGTGAGTGACCATCCCCATTCCTGAGGGTGGAACTCATCTCACTAAACCTCCCGCAGTCCTGACCCTTCTGCTCAGCTCCAATTTTTGAACCAGCTCCCACCCCAAGCAAGACTACAAGTCTGATGCTGCATAGACTCAGCAAGGAGGAGGGGGTGGGCAGGCAGACAGGAAGGTTTTCATTAAGAGCTTTCATGGATCGCAGTCTTTCTCACCATCTGGAAAGTGTGTTGTGCATTTGCTGGAGGATGTGAAGCTACAAAACACAAGTAAGTAAAATCCCTCACTCCAGCCAGGAAAGGACAACTCAGATAAACCACCCACAGTACGGCAGTTGTCAGTGGACCCAGCTTAAGAACCCATGAAATTTCTCAGCATCTGCCACCCCTCACTCCTGCTCAAGAGAGGAGCCCAGGGTGCGATTGATCAGAAGTGGCTAGGAGACAGCACCCAAAGTTCTCCAGGCGCCTTAACTCTGCCCCAGCCCCAAGCAGCCCATTTGTGGCTGAGTTGTTAGAGGTGAGAAGGTGTCCTCATGCAAAAGGACTTTGTTCTGATAGCTGCTCAGTTCAGACAAAGGTGAGAACCAGCAGCTAGGCTACCCCTCCTGAGGATGGGCTCGGGCCCATCCTCCACCTAAGAGTTGAGCCGAGGGGTGCCCTTGCTTCACCCCAGGATCCTGACAATCCAGGACCACAAGGGGTCATCAGACAAGCCAACTTAAAGCAGGACTCGGGTGATGAAAAGCTGAGAAATGGGACAGGTAAAGTTTGAGGTCATTGGGTCCAAGGTGATAACAAGAGATGGGGTTGAGAAGGCTTGATCCACAATGGCCAAATAAAGCAGCACAGGATGAAAGCACACAGTAAGAGCTAAAACCAAAACTCAGGGTCACTTTACAATATTGCTGAGAAAGCTCCCGGGAGCCCTGCTCTCATGTCCCTGAAAAGCACAGGGCTGTCACTCAGCCCCAGGACCAGGAGATGGCAAGGGTGAACATTGACATTTTAGGAATCAGTGAACTAAAATGGACCAAACAGGCACATTTAATTCAGATGACCATTAAATCTACTCCTGTGGGCACAAATCCCTTAGAAGAAATGGAGTAGTCCTCATAGTCAACAAAAGAGTCCAAAATGCAGTACTTCAGTTCAATCTCAAAAATGACAGAATGATCTCTGTTTACACTGTTTCCAAGGCAAACCAATAAATATTACAGAAATCCAAGTCTATGCCCCAGCCACTACTGCCAAAGAAGCTGAATGGTTCTATGAAGACCTACAGGACCTCCTAGAACTAACACCAAAAAAAGATATCCTCTTTATCATGGGGACAGGAATGCAAAAGTAGGAAGTCAAGAGATACTTGGAGTAACAAGTAAGTTTGACCTTGGAGTACAAAATGAAATAGGGCAAAGGCTAACAGAGCTTTGTCAAGAGAACGCAGTGGTCCTAGCAAGCATCCGCTTCCAACAACATAAGAGACGACTCTACACATGGATATCACCAGATGGTCAACACTAAAATCAGATTGATTATATTCTTTGTAGCCAAAGATGGAGAAGCTCTATACAGTCAGCCAAAACAAGACCAGGAGCTGACTGTGGCTCAAATCATGAACTCCTTTTTGCAAAATTCAGACTTAAGTTGAAGAAAGTAGGGAAAACATGTAGATCATTCAGGTATGACCTAAATCAAATCTCTTAAGATTTTACAGTGGAAGTGACAAGTAGATCCAAGGGATTAGATATGATATATAGAGCGCCTAAAGAACTATGGATGGAGGTTCATAACATTGTACAGGAAGTGGTGATCAAAACCAACCCCAAGAAGAAGAAATGCAAAAAGGCAAAATGGTTGTCTGAGGAGGCCTTACAAATAGCTGAGGAAAGAAGAGAAGCAAAAGGCAAAGGAGAAAAGGAAAGATACATCCATCTGAATGCAGAGTTCCAAAGAAGAGCAAGGAGACATAAAGCCTTCTGAAGTGATTAATGCAAAGAAATAGAGGAAAACAATAGAATGGGAAGACTACAGATCTCTTCAAGAAAATTAGAGATACCAATGGGAATATTTCATGCAAAGATAGGAACAATAAAGAACAGCAAAGGCCTAAGAGAAGCAGAAGATATTAAGAAGTGGCAAGAATACACAAAAGAACATTACAAAAAAGACCTCAATGACCCAGATAACCATGATAGTGTGATCACTCACCTAGAGACAGACATCCTGGACTACAAAGACAAGTGGGCCTTGAGTCCAATTCAGTTCAGTTGCTCAGTTGTGTCCAACTCTTTGAGACCCCATGGACTGTAGCACACCAGGCCTTCCTGTCCATCACCAGCTCCTGGAGTTTACTCAAACTTACGTCCATTGAGTGGGTGATGCCATCCAACCATCTCATCCTCTGTTGACCCCTTCCCTCCTGCCTTCAATCTTTCCCAGCATCAAGGTCTTCTCCAGTGAGTCAATTCTTTACATCAGGTGGCCAAAGTACTGGAGTTTCAGCTTCAACATCAGTCCTTCCAGTGAATATTCATGACTGATTTCCTTTCGAATGGACTGGTGAATCTCCTTCAGTCCAAAAGACTCTCCTGAGACTTCTCCAACACCACAGTTCAAAAGCATCAATTCTTCAGTGCTCAGCTGTCTTTATAGTCCAACTCTCACATCCATACATGACTACTGGAAAAACCAAAGCTTTGACTAGAGAGGCCTTTGTTGGCAAAGTAATGTCTCTGCTTTTTTAATATGCTGTCTAAGTTAGTCATAACTTTTCTTCCAAGGAGCAAGCATCTTTTAATTTCATGGCTGCAATCACCATCTGCAGTGATTTTGGAACCCCAAAAGAAAGTCTGTCACTATTTCCATTGCTAAGTCGTTCCTACTCCTAAGTGGGAAGCATCACTATGAACAAAGCTAGTGGAGGTGATAGAATTCCAGTTGAGCTATTTTGAATCCTAAAAGATGATGCTGTGAAAGTGCTGCACTCAATATGTCAGCCAATTTGGACAACTCACCAGTGGCCACAGGACTGGAAAAGGTCACTTTTCATTCCAATCCCAAAGAAAGGCAATGTCAAAGAATGTTGAAACTGCCACACAATTGCACTCATGTCACACGCTAGCATCCTCACACACTAGCCCCAGGATGTGTCTTGGTGTCTAGAGGGTGAGGTGGTCCCCAGGTCCGAGATCTTCTGCAAACACACTTCTCCCCAGATCCAAGCAGAGCAGACTGTCACTCTCACCTTACAGGAAGCTTTCTTTGTCTTTGTGTCCCCATACATCGCTGGATGGCATTGGTGTAGTCGGAGTGTAAGTGGGACTCACACATCTGATCCTCCTGCATGGTCAGCTGTACCTCCTGCAGTGAGTTAGGGTAGGTGCCTATGGAGTCCTTCCCCCAGCCACAGCCACACTGCACGTCTGTCCTGGCTTCATGCAGGCCGTGGCCCTGGGCAGGCGGAGCTGCCTCACAGCTGCAGTCTGCTAGGCCTTTCTCTCCAGCTATGGGAAGAGGCAAGAGTCTGGCTCAGCCAGTGGTCCCCAAGCCTGGACAGGGCAATGATGTTGAGGTCTCTGCTCTCTCCTAAGCCACAGGGACTGGTCAGGCAGGCAGGATGAGAGGGATGAAAGGGCAGGAGATCCTGGGAGGGCAATGATCTGATCTCAGGAGGGGAGGGCCAGTGGGGAGTTTTTCTTGCCTGCAGTAACATGATGTCCTTGGAGACGTTCTTAGGATTATAGTCTGGGTGGTGGATGGCCCTCCTCACCTGGATGACCTGCTGGGTCCTTTCCTGCTCTTTGATGTTGTGGGCCCCCAGGGTGATGATGATTGAGCTGCTCAGAGACCAGAGCAGAGGTGTGTGGATCATGGGGTCACTGGAGATACAGCCCAGGAGCTGTGACAGGCAGCTGACACCAGGGCAGGGCAGCAGCTGAGGGGGAATTGAGGTGACAGACGGTCCTGGGGCTGAGTGACTCTGGGCCCTGTGCTTCTCAGGGACATGAGGCAGGGCTCTGGGAGCTTTCTCAGCACTCAGCAGTAAGTGACTCTGAATTTGGGTTTTGGCTCTCACTGCACACTCTCATCCTTCTCTGATGCTTTATTTGGCCATTGTGGGTCAAGCCTTCTCAACCCTGTCTCTTGTTCTCACCTCGGACCCACTGACCTCCAAACTTTACTTGTCCTGTTTCTCAGCTTTTCATCACCCTAGTCCTGCTCATAATAAGGCTTGTCTGATGAGTTCTTGTGGTCCTGATTTCCAGGATCCTGGGGTGAGGGAGGGGTACCCCTGGGCTCAGCTCCTGGGGAGAGGATGGGTCCCTTTGCAGGCCTCAGGTAGGGTAGGCTGGCTACTGCCCCTCATCTTCCTCTGCAGTGAGCAGCCGTCAGAACAAAGTCCTTTTGTATGAGAACACTGCCACACCTCTTCCTACTCATCTCATCCAGAGACTGAACCAAAGCCATGTAGGGGCAGGAGTGGGGCTTGGCCTCGTGGCCCCCAATGATCTCCTCTGAAAGAAAAGGCTGAAAGATGGGGAGATGGGAGAGGCTATGGTTAGAAGGGAGGTTTGGGAAGGTGGCAGTCAAGGTGGGTCGACAGTGCCCACAGACACTAGGGGAGAGTCCTAGGTTCTCACTGCGGTGGGATAAACTTTTCTGAACCCCAAGCTTCAGTATTGTTCTCCACATCCTGAGTGACACACACTTATGAAGGGGCCCGAAACTGCCTTCCAGAGGGCGGAGCCCAGAAGATCATGGATGGGACCCCCTGATGAGCCCTCATTCACATAGAATGTCCTGGACCCTCTGAGCCTCTGCTAGCATCCTGATTGGTGCCATTTTCTGATAATCTATCTATGAGTTTACGGAGTTGGGTTTTCTAAAATCCTCATGTCCTAGGGAATAATGCATCCCAGGATCTCAGTAAACATCAGTTGACTGGACGCCTGAATGGCCTCCAATTAGCTTTTGGCTGAGGTTTGGTGGGGATAGTACTGGTGGGATATAAGACCACAGGGATGGGGGAGGACACTGGGGCAGAAAATGAACTGCTTAGGGCCTGGGGAAGAGTAACGACACCCAGAGAGCTTTGAGTGCTGCCATCTAGCCATTTCTGACCAGTCACACCCTGGGCTCCTCTCCTGGGTAGGAGTGAAGGGCGGGGAAACTGACAAGTTTCTCTGGTTCTTAAGCTGGGCCCACTGAGCAGTCCCAAGCTGTGGATGGTTTGTTTGAGTTGTCCTTTCCTGGCTGGAGTGAGGAATTTTCTTACTTGTGCTTTGTAGCTTCACATCCTCCAGCAAATGCACAACCCATTTAACCAGTGGTGAGAGAGAAGCTAAGAGGTACAAAAGCTTTTAGTCAAAGCTTGCTTCCTACCACCCATCCTTGCTGAATGTCTATGCAGTATCGATCTTGTGGTTCAGTTGGGATGTGAGCTGGTTCAGACATTGGAGCTGAGCAGAAGGGCCAGGACTGCGGGAGGTTTACTGAGATGTGCTACCCTGTCTGGAATGTGGATGGTAACTCACATGTCCCAGCCCAGGAGGCAGAAGAAGGGCCATCATGAGCAGAAGCAGCTGCATCTTCCAGAACATTTGCTCAGGTCAGAGCTGCTGGGGTTTCTTCCTTCCAGGCACAAAGCACAGGGGAAGGAAGCAGGGGGGCTCAGTGCCCCTACAGACCCCCTAGAGCTGTGCTCCCCCCAGCCGGGTGTGAACATGTCACATGTGCCCATGTTCTCTGCTGTGAGATGGGTGAGAATGACAGTCACCACACTTGCACTCCCACTGCTGAGTCACAGCGCAAGAAGAACAATAAGAAAGTGGAGGCTGTGTTGCAGCCAGGGGAGGAGCTGGATCTCCAGAGGTCCTCAGTGACTGAATCAAGAGGATATTCATTTCTCCCCTCTTGGGTCTTCTTTGATTCTGGGGAAAGCATGAAGAATTACCCAACAGGTGAGGGTCAGGGATACAATGACATGGCCCTGTCTTTGGGAAGCTCAGGGGCTGGGGAAGACCTAGAATCTGTGGGCAGAGGACAAGTGTGTGAGGACTACAGCGTGGGGCTCTGCTTGGGGCCAAGGGCGAGGCAGAGACTGCACTTGCTCTAGGAGCAGAGAAGTCTGGACTCAGCCAAATGACGCAAACCGCAACCCCATTTCCTATCTTGCCAGGGTTCCAGTCTCACATTTTTGGAGGATTTAGAAGCTCTTGTTTAAATATAAGTATTCTGAAACAAAGAGAGCCTTTCTTATCTGAAAGTTCTGAATGAAAGTCGTGGACTTGATATTCCCTGAACCAGAAAAAAACCATCACTGGGTCCTTTGGCAGTGAGGGACATGGTTGGGTTGTGCTGAGGTATCCAGCACCCCTCAAGCTGAGATGGAGGCTGTCCCGCCCGAATCAGGGTGTTTGTGAGTCAGAGGGGCTTCCTCTCCAGAAATGCTGGTGACTGGTGAGTGGTGAAGGGGAAACAGATGCCCGTCATCTAATACTTACTCCCCCTAGGTATTCCCTGTCCAGAGCTCAGAGAGCCATATATCTGATGTCTCTGGGCCAGGCCATCCTAAACATGTGCAGATGACCCCACACTCTCGGCAGTATGAGGACAGAAGAAAGAGGAATGGAAAGGAGGACATGAGGATCTCTAAACAACCCAATCCCAAGGGAACTGAAGCAAGAGCATTTTATGAATAAATAGAAAATAGTGGAAGGAAGTATGCTTGAGCATGAATGAGGATGATTGGGGGTCGTGGAACTGCACTTCGTTTCCTTTTCTCATCCGTTTGTTCTGTATTTACTTGTCTTTCTATGATGAATGGGCAGAGGAGCCTGGAGGGCGACAGTCCATAGGGTCACAAAGAATCCGACACAACTGAAGTAACTTAGCACACTTGCATGTACCGTGTTGCATATTTCCATTTATGAGGAATGTATTTTGATGAATATGTGTTACTTTCTACCAGAACACATTTTGCAATAGTTGAAGCTCACTCTGCATTCAAATGTTCAGCAAACTACTTCTCTTAAGCCCTCTCTAAACTGCATGTCTTAAAACTGAGGTTGCCCTTCTGAACCTTGCATCAAAACTCCAGCAATTGGTAAAAAAAAAAATACAGGAGAAATTTACCAAATAACTATAGGCTATAGATACTCCTTGAACCTTTAGGATACCTTGAAACCAATGATTTTCTTTAGAGTGAGTTTCCTTTGGAGATAAATATATTTATGCACAAACACACGTGGGAATGATGAAGGTGGGAATGATGAAGGTGGGAGCGGCTGGTTCAGCCCACGGTGGAAGAGCTCCCTCAGGGTCACTTGGGGCTGAAGGAGGATGTGCCCTCAGGACACCAGAGGCTGCACAGGGCCCTGGGCCCAGGACTCCAGGACAGGGCTGTGACAGGCACTCAAGCTGGGCCTAGGAATACTGAAGGCCTCCTGAAACTTTCTCAGGCTTCTGAGCTCTGCCTGCTCTGATGCAGTGAGGGAACACTCATGGGGTGAGCCACACCTTTGTAAACCTGCCCCATTTCTGTTAGGGTGGACAAGTGCCCTCCTCAACCCCAGAGTTTCTCAGGTGGTCCCCTTTCCAAATCTGGATTCTCTTCTATTGCCCCCTGAACACTGGGATGTGGGGGAGGAAAGTAGGTGTTGACAAGGAGGAGGGCATATGGATGAGACACAACGATCGTGGACCAGGGGGTCCTGTGTTCCTGAGGAGGGGTCTCCCTTCTCTGATGGGTCTCTCGGGCAGCCTGAGGGGGAGCTGGCATTGGGGACATGTGACTGGAGGGAGCTGGATGTAGGTACAGCAGAAGATTTTATTCTAGAGAATGGGAGGGAGGGGTGGGAGGAGCAGTGTATGTGCTGGAGGGGGAAGCTGCTAACAGATCAGAAATGTGAACAGATGTTTCCCTGACAGAGAAGGTACCTAACGAATTTGTGAATAAAGGAGCAATCAGTGATTTCTTTTCAAGAGATGAATGTTTATTAAGTTCCAGGCAACCTTCCTCCATACACTTTGACCAATGCTTCCAATCCCAGGGAAGATGGAGGGGTCCATCCCGAGGACACGTCACACTGATCCCTGGTGTTTATACTGTCTCATTGTTTTCTGGATCCAGGACAGAAAGCTGGAGATTCTGGTGTAGACATCTGGAGTTGTCCCATCATCTCTTCCATAGGACACAATGCCCTGGGCCACACCATTACACACAAGCGGGCCCCCAGAGTCACCCTGTGGGCAGAGAGGGCAAGGGCTGAGCTCACCTCCTTCAGGTCTGGTCTCCCTGCCACCCTGGGGTGGGTGGGCTCAGTTAGCGGTCCTGGCTGATATCAGGGCCTTGTTGGTCCTGAGGTTTCACCCTGGCATTGACAATCCTTCTGCTCCTCCTGCAGGAAACCTCCACCCATTTGTGACTGTGGGGCAGTGTTCACACCCCAGGGATACAGGACAGTGTCCAGATAGGAGGACAGGCTGGGGACACAGGGGTGGGCTTTGTTCCCACAGCCACCCATCGTCCCAGCTCAGTTGGGCCCAGGGTTTTGCACGGATATCACTGGGGATCTTACCGAGAAAGAATTCTTCCTCTTTCTTGGATCTCCAGCACATATCTGTGTGAAGGGGATGTAGACTTTGAAGCGAGCAATACATTTTTCCTCACTTTGGACTTCAAGATCTACCTCCTGTAGTTTGTCTGTAGAGGGCATATTTACCCCCAGTTGTCCCCAGCCGGCCACACTGCACATCATCCCTGGCTTCACCTTGGCCCAGCTCCTGGGCAGATTGATGGGGCTCACTGCATCCGTAATGTCAGCCTTCCTAGTCAGCTGAATGTAGAGGAAAAGCATTCTCACCTACGGTTGGCCCCCAGAGGCTACAGGACAGTAATGGGGTTGCCGTCTTCTCAGCCCTGGGACGACAGAGGGGTTGTACAGGAGGAGGGTCAGGAATGAGGACATGGGGGAGGCAGACCCTGGGTAGGAGGTGTCCCAGAGTCAGTGCAGCCACGTGTCCCACCTGCAGTAACATGATGTCGTTGGCGAAAGTCTTATTATTATAGCGTGGGTGGGGGATGGCTCTTCTCACTGGGATGACCTGCTGGGTCCTCTCTCGTTTCATGATGTTGTGGGCCCCCAGGGTGACCTTGATTGAGCTGCACAGAGAGCAGAGACGGAAAGGGAGTCACAGGAGAACTGGTCCAGGAGCCAGGAGGAAAGAGCACAGCTTGGGACAGGGCAAAACTTGGGGTGGCGCGGGGGGAGGGTGTGGCGAAATTCTAGGCGGTGGGCCCTGGGGCTGAGCATCTCTAAACTGTCTGCTCCCTGGCAGCCTGGGCAGGGTGGCAGTTCCTGTAGTCCACGGAGGGTGTTCAGTCCTGCTCGCGCTTGACTGTCTCTAAGGAAAACATGAAATTCTCACATTTGCACTGTGGGCTCCAGGCCACAACCTTGGCTTCCTTATGTTCCAGGTTTGATCAGTCCCTTCTCTCCATGTGCAATTCGCATTGACCTGTCCCTCCCTCCCCAGTGCTCACCTGAACTCTGAATAGCTTTCTATGTTACCTGGTGGCACAGGTCTGCAGCTCCTAAGAGGGCTCCCTGGGAGGGCTCCACAGAGGGGTGGGGGCCCGGCACTGCTCCTCACCTTCCCCGGCAGTGAGCTGCTGTCAGCACGAAGTCCTCACGCACGAGGAAACCCCCACATCTGTGAAGTCCCTGAGAAGTCTTGAACTGAAGAAACGCCATGTAGGGACGGGAGTGAGGCTTAGCCTCGTGGCCCCCGATGATTTTGCCTGAAAGAAAGATTCCAGCCTGCCTGCTGTGTTCAAGGAGCTAAAGTTTGAATAGGGGAGATGGGATCAAGGTTTCCCTGAGTTCAGAAATTTTCTTAGATGGACCAGGCCCAGGCTGTGCATGAGGGTAGCGTCTGAGCAGGTCTGTTCATGTAGGGTGGGACTGGGCCTCTGAGGGTGGGACAGTCACTCACCTGCCTCCCCGGTAGGGGACAGAAGGGCCACCAGGAGCAGGAGCAGGACCATCTCTGCAGGAAAGCTGCCCAGATCTGAGCAGCTGCTGCTTCCGTCTGGTCTTTTAACCAGGGTCTCCGCCCATGTTGTGGCTTTTATCACTTGAGATTTCTCTGAAGCTCACACCTCTGTCTGATCAGGTCCTGGGTCTGAGTGGAGTGTGTACTTAGTGGTCACCACAGAAGCACCCATAAGCTCTTGGCTTAGTGCCATCACTCAGCAGAAAACAAGAAAATCACTACAAGTAGAGGTAGTGAGACGTTGTATCAACAAATACCAGATCTTTGAGCCCCAGCATTCTGGGTCCCATGATGAGAGATTCATGACATAGAATGTCCTCATTTCTGTGGTTCTCTTTGATCACCAGGATGATGGTATATTGAGGCCTCTTTTTATGAGAAATTTGGAGATAGATCTCTCACTTCTGGTGGAGGAGACACAACCATCAGGATCAAACAGGATGGTGAGAACCATGGTGTGGTATATACAGGATGGTGTGTGAGTGATGCTGAAGAGAGATTATTCCAGTTATTAAAGACTGAATCTTTTTTTTTTCAAAACAGCAACATTGTTTTAGCCATGAATCTGCATTGTGGTCAGGATACAGTGTGGATAGCACTCCTATGCTCCTCTTGGTATCAGGGAGGTTTGAAGCCTGGATGCTGAATTACTTGATGTCTCGCTCACACATGCCCAGTGGATGGTGCTGGCTGTTCACTCTGCATGTTGGTTTCTCTCCATGAGGCACCTCAAGTCCTCTGTGTTTCTGGGATTGTCAGTCTCCCTCACACATGACATGTTGTCGGCTTTCTCCCAAAGAAGCATCTGCTAAGAAACAAGCCAGGCACAAGTTGGGCTCTTTTAATTACCTCACTTTTGATGTCCTATGACATCTATTCCACCATCTCCCTCTGTTTGAGGCAATCAAGAGCTCCCAGCAGATTAAAAAGGAAGGGCCCTAGATTTCATCTCCCAGCAGAAGTGTTGCAGTCAAGGAAGAAGAGCCTGTGGGATGGGAGTTCCACGTGAAGTGAGAGTGGGTGCCAGGGAGGCAACACAGAATTCCCCCACCACTACCCAGAGAATGGCATTCTGATGTCCCTTTACAATTTGCTAACCAAATTCTCCTGGTCATGTCCCAACAATGGAAAAGGTGGAGAGAGTCATATAATTGAAAACATCATGGGGCCTAAATACCTTGATCTCAAGTCTCTTCCAAAGCAATGAAACCTTTGGTTAAGAAACAAAGCCCACTGTCAATATGGATTCTGGCAGGGGAGCCACAGGTAACCAGGGCATGGTGTCCAAGCCAAGCCCACGTGGGGTGAGTGTGTGTCCACACCTGGCCTCTCTCCTGTGTGGACACACTTCTCACCCTCCACCCTGCATTGGGCATCCTGGATCAGGTAACTGAATACACATGAGGCGGAGATTCAATGCCCACGTGGGATAAGGAGGGTGTTCACAGGAGGGATGGGTGGTTTCTGAGCAAGGGGGGTTTACAGGCCTTCTCGGGGGTGGGGGCAATCATGTGGGATTTATCAGAGCAGGACAAATAGGGTGAGGTGGGCGTTGGTAGGAAGGGGCTACCTAATGTGCGTCAGCAGATCCTGGGGTGCGGGGATCAGGGGATGTCCTTGGGTATGATGGGTGAGAGATCGGTTATATATATATCTCTGCAGATGCTGATCAGCTAAGTCAACTTATTCAGGCTCCTGAGCTAGGTTTTTCACTGAGGATTAGATGATGATTGTGGCATCAGTGTTAACTTCCTGGGTCTGAAGGTTGGATGGTGGCTACGTATGTCCTTGTTTGTACAAATTACATTCTATAGTATTTGAGAAGCAATAGAGTGCTGTTTCAGTAACTTGTACTAGCAAATGGTTCTGGAGAGGAAAACTTTTTGCATCGCGATTGCAACTTGTCTATGAGCTTGAGATTTTTTCCAATTTAAAAGGAAACCTGTACCTTTCACATATATAGTAATAACCTGTTTTAAGATAATTTAAAAGAAAATCTGTTACATTAGTATCAAATATAGGTATGAGCCTGAGGAAAAACTTAACCAGAATTGTGAAAAACCTATTCATGCAAAATGTTAAACTGCTTCTGCAAAACACAAGAAAAGTCTTTAGAAACAGCAAGATATTCTTAGTTCTCCAATAGAATAGATCTACACCAAAAATGTACTGATTCTCCCAAGTTAATATATGAATATGGTTATAAAAATAATATATATATATAATGATTTTTAAAAGAAAGCCATTGAATTTTTTCTCCTAGTGTTCCACAAGTTCTAGACAATTTCTAAAATTTATGTGGAAAATAAACATGAAAGAATCACTAGGGAAATTTTGTCCAAATGAAAAATATATAATAAGGGAGAAGGTTAGCCTATTAGAGCTAAAAACTAGGACAGTTCTCTCTGGAACACAGTGTGATTTATTCTCTGCTCTTCTGCCTGCTTTTCTGCTCTGTTTTGTGATGTCTCATTTTGGCTTCTTTATTGGCTTTCCGTTATCTGTCTGTCTATTATTTTAGTCATTACGCTGAAGGATATGCCTTCAGCTTCCCCTGTGGCTCAGATGGTAAAAAATCTGCCTGTAATGCTGGACATCTGGGTTTGAGCCCTGGGTGGGGAAGATCCCCTGGAGAAGGGAATGGCTACCCACTCCAGGGTTCTTGCCTGGGAAATGCCATGGATGGAGGAGCCTGGCAGCTGCAGTCTATGGGGCTGCAAAGACTCGGATGGGACCGAGCAGCCAACACTTCCACTTTGTTTCTCACTCATACATGAACCTCATATGGTATATTTTCACTCGTCTTCCTTCTCACCCTTTGAGTTATCTTTGTCATACTTTTCACCACTATGTGCCGCATATACTATTTTGCCTAAATAGTCAATAATCAATGGAAGAAACTATGTAAATTCTTTTCCATTTAGTCACTTTTTAAAAATTAAAATATAGCAAGTCACAGTATTAGTTTCTGGTGTACAGTGTAGTACCCCATATTTTTATAGTTTATACTCCATATAAAGTTATTATATCGTATTGACCACATCCCAGCGCTGTACATTATATCCATGTATCTTATTTATTTGATAGCTACTGGTTTGTACCTCTTAATCCCCTTCGCCTATCTTGTCTCTGTCACCACCCACTCCCCTCTGGTAACCACTAATTTGTTCTCTGTATCTATGAGTCTGTTTCTATTTTGTTAAATTTGTTCAACTGTTTTATATTTTAGATTCCACATATAAGTGAAAATGTGTAGCAGTTATCCTTCTCTGTCTGATATCACTAAACTTAATACTTTACAGGTCCATTCATGTTGTTGCAAATGGACAAATTTCATTTTTTTATGGCTGAGTATATACTATTGTGTGTATATATATTCCACCCCTTCTCTATCCACTCATCTGTTAATGGATGCTGAGCTTGATTTCATAGCTTGGTTTTTATAAATAATGCTTTTTTGAACATTGGAGTGCATATATTAATGACTTATTGAATTAGTGCTTTTCTTTGTTTTGGATATATACCCAGGTGTGGAATTGCTGAATCCTAGATAGACTGGTTCCAAATAGGAGAATGAGTACGTCAAGGCTGTATATTGTCACCCTGCTTATTTAACTTATATGCAGAATACATCATGAGAAACACTGGATTGGAAGAAGCACAAGAAGGAATCAAGATTGCCGGGAGAAATACCAATAACCTCAGATATGCAGATCACACCACCCTTATGGCAGAAAGTGAAGAGGAACTAAAAGGCCTCTTGATGAAAGTGAAAGAGGAGAGTGAAAAAGTTAGTTTAAAGCTCAACATTCAGAAAACGAAGATCATGGCATCCGGTCCCATCACTTCATGGGAAATAGATGGGGAAACAGTGGAAACAGTGTCAGACTTTATTTTTTTGGGCTCCAAAATCACCGCAGATGGTGATTGCAGCCATGAAATTAAAAGATGCTTACTCCTTGGAAGAAAAGTTATGTCCAACCTAGATAGCATATTCAAAAGCAGAGACATTACTTTGCAAACAAAGGTTCATCTAGTCAAGGCTATGGTTTTTCCAGTGGTCATGTGTGGATGTGAAAGTTGGACTGTGAAGAAGGCTGAGTGCTGAAGAATTGATGCTTTTGAACTGTGGTGTTGGAGAAGACTCTTGAGAGTCCCTTGGACTGCAAGGAGATCCAGTCAGTCCATTCTGAGGGAGATCAGCCCTGGGATTTCTTTGGAGGGAATGATGCTGAAGCTGAAACTCCAGTATTTGGCCACCTGATGCGAAGAGTTGACTCATTGGAGAAGATTCTGTTGCTGGGAGGGATTGGGGGCAGGAGGAGAAGGGGATGACAATCCAATCAAAATTTATAAATAACTATGAATAAATTTACCCATGAAGGCATTATACTCTAAAATCTGTGAAACACTGATTGAAGGAATTTGAAGACAATACCAATAAATGGAAAGATATTGCATGTTCAGGGTTTGAAAAAGCTATTATTACTAAAATAAGTGAACTACTTCAAGCAACCTACAGTTAAGTTAATACATATGAAAACACCCATGACATTTTTCAGAACTAGAACAAATAGTCCCACAAATAATTCATCTGGAACAACAAAGACCCCATAGAGCCAAAGCAATGTTGAGGAAAAAGAACGAAGATGGGGATATCAGGCTTCTGAGGCTTCCCTGGGGCTCAAATGGTAAAGAATCTGCCTACAGTGCAAGAGCAGGGGTTCTATCCTTGGGTCAAGAAGATCCCCTGGAGAATGGAATGGCTATCCCTTCAGTGTTCTTGCATGGAAAATTCCAGGGACAGACAAGCCTGGCGAGCTACTGTCTCTGGGGTTGCAAAGGGTCAGACACAACTGAGCAGCTAGCATGTTCACTTTTCACCATGCTCCCTCAATTCAGACTACACTATAAACCTACTGTAATCAAAATGATATGAAACTGGCACAAAGCAGACACATAGATCAGTGGAACAGAATGGAGGGCCCAGAAATGAACCCACATATATAAGGTCAATTTATATCACAAAGGAGGCAAGATACATACAATAGAGAAAAGACAGTCTCTTTGATAAGTCATTTTGGCAAAACGGGACAGCTACACATAAAGGAATAAAATTAGAACATTTTCTCACACCATTCAGGAAGATAAACTCAAACTTATTCAAGACCAGAAACGATTAAATTCTTAGAAGAAAACACAAGCAGTACACTCTTTGGTCAGGTCTTAGCAATACTTTTTGGCTATTTCTCCTCAGGCAAGGGAAACAAAAGCAAAAAGGAGCAAATGGGACCTAATCAAACTTAAGAGCTTTAGCACAGTAAAGGAAATCTTTAACAAAACAAAGGAGAATCCTAATGAATAGGAGAAAGTATTTACAAATGGTATGTCTCATAAGGGGCTAACATTTAAAATATATAAAGAACTCATACAACTCAATAATAAAAGAGAAAATAACCCAACTGAAAAATAGGCAGAGCACAGGGGATTATACTCAGTAACCTGTATATACCATAATGGCTGCTGCTGCTGCTAAGTTGCTTCAGTCGTGTCCAACTCTGTGCGACCCCATAGATGGCAGCCCACTAGGCTCCTCTGTCCCTGGGACTCTCCAGGCAAGAATACTGGAGTGGGTCGCCATTTCCTTCTCCAATGCATGAAAGTGAAAAGTGAAAGTGAAGTCGCTCAGTCGTGTCCGACTCTTAGTGACCCCATGGACTGGAGCCTACCAGGATCCTCCGTCCATGGGACTTTCCAGGCAAGAGTATAGGGGTGAGGTGCCATTGCCTTCCCTGATACCATATTGGAAAAGCATATAAAAAAGGATATATAACTCGGAAAAGGCAATGGCATCCCACTCCAGCACTCTTGCCTGGAAAATCCCATGCACAGAGGAGCCTTATTGGCTGCAATCCATGGGATCGCTGGGAGTTGGACATGACTGAGCGACTTCACTTTCACTTTTCACTTTCATGCATTGGAGAAGGAAATGGCAACCCACTCCAGTGTTCTTGCCTGGAGAATCCCAGGGATGACAGAGCCTGGTGGGCTGCCGTCTATGGGGTCGCACAGAGTCAGACACAACTGAAGTGACTTAGCAGTATGAATAACTGAACCACATTTCTGTACAACAGAGATTAACACAGCAGGTAAATCACCTGTATTTCAATAAAAGTAATTTTTTAAATGGGTAGAACATCTGAATAGACATTCTTCCAAAGACGACATGAAGATGGCCAACAGGTACATAAAAAGATGCTGAGTTCAGTTTAGTCACTCCGTCATGTCCGATTCTATGCTACCCCATGAACCACAGCATGCCAGGCCTCCCTGTGCATATCAACTCCTGGAGTCCACCCAAACCCATGTCCATTGAGTTGGTGATGCCATCCAACCATCTCATCCTCTGTCGTCCCCTTTTCTTCCTGCCCTCCATCTTTCCCAGCATCAGGGTCTTTTCAAATGATTCAGCTCTTCTCATCAGATGGCCAAAGTATTGGAGTTTCAGCTTCAACATCAGTTCTCCCAATGAACACCCAGGACTGATCGCCTTTAGGATGGACTGGTTGGATCTCCTTGCAGTCCAAGGGACTCTCAAGAGTCCTCTCCAACACCACAATTCAAAAGCATCAATTCTTTGGCACTCTGCCTTCTTTATAGTTCAACTCTCACATCCATACATGACCACTGGAAAAAGCATAGCCTTGACTAAATGGACCTTTGTGGCAAAGTAATTTCTCTGTTTTTGAATATGCTGTCTAGGTTGGTCATAACTTTCCTTCCAAGGAACAAGCATCTTTTAATTTCATGGCTACAATCACCATATGCAGTGAGTTTGGAGCCCAGAAAAATAAAGTCAGCCACTGTGTCCACTGTTTTCCCATCTATTTCCCATGAAGTGATGGAACCAGATGCCATGATCTTCGTTTTCTGAATGTTGAGCTTTCAACCAACTTTTTCACTCTCCTCTTTCACTTTCATCAAGAGGCTCTTTAGTTCTTCCTCACTTTCTGGCATAAAGGTGGTGTTATCTGCATATCTGAGGTTATTGGTATTTCTCCCGGCAATCTTGATTCCAGCTTGTGCTTCTTCCAGCCCAGCATTTCTCATGATGTACTCTGCATATAAGTTAAATAAACAGGGTGACAATATGCAGGCTTGACAAACTCCTTTTCCTATTTGGAACCAGTCTGTTGTTCCATGACCAGTTCTAACTGATGCTGGGAGGGATTGCGGGCAGGAGGAGAAGGGGACGACAGAGGATGAGATGGCTGGATGGCATCACTGACTCGATGGACTTGAGTCTGAGTGAAATCTGGGAGTTGGTGATGTATAGGGAGGCCTGGTGTGTGGTGATTCATGGGGTTGCAAAGAGTTGGACATGAGTGAGTGACTGAACTGAACTGAACTGAAGAATAGCTAGAAGCCTTTTGGGGATTTCTGTTTTGATCCTAATCTTAGGGGGAAAGCTTTCAGGTTTTCACTGATGAATGTGATTTAAGTGGTGGGTCTGTCATGGAAAGTGAAAGTGTTAGTCATTCAGTCATGTCCAACTCTTTGGAACCCCATGGACTGTAGCCCACTGGCCTCCTTTTTCCATGGAATTCTCCAGGCGAGAATACTGGAGTGGTAGCCATTCCCTTCTCCAGAGGATCTTCATGACCCAGGGATTGAACCTGCGTCTCCTGCATTGCAGGCAGACTTTTAATGTCTGAGCCACAAGGGAAGCCTAATGTGGTTCTGTCATTAACAGCTTGTATTTTGCTGAGATATATTTCCTCTGTACCAACTTTGTTGAGAGCTTTTATCCTGAATGGGCTCAGACAGTAGAACCTGTATTGTGTCCACTGTACCACTGTACAATCATAGTGTCCAGCACTTAGTAGGTGATCTACCAGCATTTGTATTGATAAATGAAAAATGTGCCTTTCAGTCCTACTAAGGACAGGAGCCCTTTCCAACTGAAAAGGCCCTAGGTGACCAGCAGGGAATTTTGGCCCAGAGACCAGCTATGACTAAAGGGACAGGATGAAAGGTACTCTTTCAAACTAACCAAACAGATCACTTGGACCACAGACTTGTTTAACCCAATGAAACTATGAGCTGTGCCATGTAGGGCCACCCAAGACAGACAGGTGGAGACTTCTGACAAAACATGGTTTACTGGAGAAGAGAATGGCAAACCACTTCAGTATTCTTGCTGTGAGTACCCCATGAACTATATGAAAAGGCAAAAAGATATGATACTGAAAGAGGAACTCCCCAGATCAGTTGGTGACTAATATGCTACTGGAGAAGAGTAGAGAAATAGCTCCAGAAAGAATGAAGAGTTTGAGCCAAAGGGAAAACAATGCCCAGTATGGATGTGACTTGTGATGGAAGTAAGATATCATGCCAAAAAGGACAATATTGCATAGGAACCTAGATGTTAGGCCCATGAATCAAGGTAACTTGAAAGTGGTCAAACAGAAAATGGCAAGGGTGAACATTGACATTTTAGGAATCAGTGAACTAAAATGGACCAAACAGGCAAATTTAATTCAGATGACCATTAAATCTACTCCTGTGGGCACGAATCCCTTAGAAGAAATGGAGTAGTCCTCAAAGTCAACAAAAGAGTCCAAAATGCAGTACTTCAGTTCAATCTCAAAAATGACAGAATGATCTCTGTTTGTTTCCAAGGCAAACCATCAAATATCACAGAAATCCAAGTCTATGCCCCAGCCACTACTGCCAAAGAAGCTGAATGGTTCTATGAAGACCTACAAGACCTTCTAGAACTAACACAAAAAAAGATATCCTCTTTATCATGGGGACAGGGATGCAAAAGTAGGAAGTCAAGAGATACTTGGAGTAACAAGTAAGTTTGACCTTGGAGTACAAAATGAAACAGGTCAAAGGCTAACAGAGCTTTGTCAAGAGAAGTAGTGGTCCTAGCAAGCATCCTTTTCCAACAACATAAGAGATGACTCTACACATGGATATCACCAGATGGTCAATACTGAAATCAGATTGATTATGTTCTTTGTAGCCAAAGATGGAGAAGCTCTATACAGTCAGCCAAAACAAGACCAGGAGCTGACTGTGGCTCAAATCATGAACTCCTTTTTGCAAAATTCAGACTTAAGTTGAAGAAAGTAGGGAAAACATGTAGGTCATTCAGGTATGACCTATTTCAAATCTCTTAAGATTTTACAGTGAAAGTGACAAGTAGATCCAAGGGATTAGATATGATAGATAGAATGTCTAAAGAACTATGGATGGAGGTTCATAACATTGTACAGGAAGTGGTGATCAAAACCAACCCCAAGAAGAAGAAATGCAAAAAGGCAAAATGGTTGTCTGAGGAGGCCTTACAAATAGCTGAGGAAAGAAGAGAAGCAAAAGGCAAAGGAGAAAAGGAAAGATACATCCATCTGAATGCAGAGTTCCAAAGAAGAGCAAGCAGAGATAAAGCCTTCTGAAGTGATCAAAGCAAAGAAATAGAGGAAAACAATAGAATGGGAAGACTACAGATCTCTTCAAGAAAATCAGAGATACCAATGGGAACATTTCATGCAAAGATGGGAACAATAAAGAACAGAAAAGGCCTAAGAGAAGCAGAAGATATTAAGAAGTGTCAAGAATACACAGAAGAACATTACAAAAAAGACCTTAATGACCCAGATAACCATGATGGTGTGATCACTCACCTAGAGACAGACATCCTGGAGTACAAAGACAAGTGGGCCTTGAGTTCAATTCAGTTCAGTTGCTCAGTCATGTCCAACTCTTTGCCACCCCATGGACTGTAGTACACCAGGTCTTCCTGTCCATAACCAACTCTTGGAGTTTACTCAAACTTACGTCCATTGAGTCAGTGAAGCCATCCAACCATCTCATCCTCTGTTGTCCCCTTCCCCTCCTGCCTTCAATCTTTCCCAGCATCAAGGTCTTTTCCAGTGAGTCAATTCTTCACATCAGGTGGCCAAAGTATTGGAGTTTCAGATTCAACATCCGTCCTTCCAATGAATATTCAAGACTGATTTCCTTTCGGATGGACTGGTTGGAGCTCCTTTCATTCTAAGGGACTCTCCTGAGTCTTCTCCAACACCACAGTTCAAAAGCATCAATTCTTCAGTGCTCAGCAGTCTTTCTGGTCCAACTCTCACATCCATACATGACTACTGGAAAAACCAAAGCTTTGACTAGAGAGACCTTTGTTGGCAAAGTAATGTCTCTGCTTTTTTAATATGCTATCTAGGTTGGTCATAACTTTTCTCCACTCTGCACACACTGTCTGCAGTGATTTTGGAGCCCTCCAAAAGAAAGTCTGTCACTGTTTCCATTGCTAAGTTGTTCCCATTCCTAAGTGGGAAGCATCACTCTGAACAGGGCTAGTGGAAGTAATAGAATTCCAGTTGATCTATTTCAAATCCTAAAAACGATGCTGTGAATGTGCTCACTTAATATGTCAGCAAATTTGGACAACTCACCAGTGGCCACAGGACTGGAAATGATTAGTTTTCATTCCAATCCCAAAGAAAGGCAATGCCAAAGAATGTTGAAACTGCCACACAATTGCACTCATGTCACACACTAGCATCCTCACACACTAGCCCCAGGATGTGTCTTGGTGTCTAGAGGGTGAGGCGGTCCCCAGGTCCCAGATCTTCTGCAAACACACTTCTCCCCAGATCCAAGCAGAGCAGACTGTCACTCTCACCTTACAGGAAGCTTTCTTTGTCTTTGTGTCCCCATACATCGCTGGATGGCGTTGGTGTAGTCGGAGTGTAAGTGGGACTCACACATCTGATCCTCCTGCATGGTCAGCTTTAACTCCTGCAGTGAGTTAGGGTAGGTGCCTATGGAGTCCTTCCCTCAGCCACAGCCACACTGCACGTCTGTCCTGGCTTCATGCAGGCCATGGCCCTGGGCAGGCAGAGCTGCCTCACAGCTGCAGTCTGCTAGGCCTTTCTCTCCAGCTATGGGAAGAGGCAAGAGTCTGGCTCAGCCAGTGGTCCCCAAGCCTGGACAGGACAGTGATATTGATGTGCCTCCCCTCTCTCCTGAGCCATAGGGACTGGTCAGGCAGCCAGGATGGGAGGGACGAAAGGGCAGGAGATCCTGGGAGGGCAATGATCTGATCCCAGGAGGGCAGGGCCAGTGGGGAGTTTTCCTTGCCTGCAGTATCATGATGTCATTGGAGTTCTTAGGATTACAGTTTGGGTGGTGGATGGCCCTCCTCAGCTGGATGACCTGCTGAGTCCTCTCCTGCTGTTTGATGTTGTGGGCCCTCAGGGTGATGATGATTGAGCTGCTCAGAGACCAGAGCAGAGGTGTGTGGATCATGGGGTCACCAGAGATACAGCCCAGGAGCTGTGACAGGCCGCTGACACCAGGGCCGGGCAGCAGCTGAGGGGGAATTGAGGTGACAGACGGTCCTGGGGCTGAGTGACTCTGGGCCCTGTGCTTCTCAGGGACATGAGGGCAGGGCTCTGGGAGCTTTCTCAACAATATTGTGAAGTGACTCTGAATTTGGGTTTTGGCTCTCACTGCACTCTCTCATCCTTCTTTGATGCTGTATTTGGCCATTGTCGGTCAAGCCTTCTCAACCCTGTCTCTTAATCTCACCTCCGACCCCCTGGCCTCAAAACTTTACTTGTCCTGTTTCTCAGCTTTTCATCACCCTAGTCCTGCTCATAACATACTTGTCTGATGAGCTCTTGTGGTCCTGATTCCCAGGATCCTGGGGTGAGGCAGGGGTACCCCTGGGCTCAGCTCCTGGGCTAGAGGACGGGTCCCTGTCCGGGCTTCAGGTAGGGTAGGCTGGCTACTGCCCCTCACCTTCCTCTGCAGTGAGCAGCCGTCAGAACAAAGTCCTTCTGTATGAGAACACCACCACACCTCTTCCTACTCATCTCATCCAGAGACTGAACCAAAGCCATGTAGGGGCGGGAGTGGGGCTTGGCCTCGTGGCCCCCAGTGATCTCCTCTGGAAGAAAAGGCTAGAAGATGAGGAGATGGGAGAGGCCATGGTTAGAAGGGAGGCTTGGGAAGGTGGCAGACAAGGTGGGTCAACAGTGTCCAACAGACACTAGGGGAGAGTCCCTCAGGTTCTCACTGCAGTGGGATAACCTTTTCTGAACCCCAAACCTCAGTATTGTTCTCCACATCCTGAGTCACACACACATATGGAGGGGCCAGAGAGTGCCTTCCAGAGGGTGGAGCCCAGAAGATCATGGATGGGACCCCCTGATGAGCCTTCATTCTCATGGAGTCTCCTGGACCCCTCTGAGCCTGTGCTAACATCCTGATTGGTGCCGTTTTCTGATAATCCACCTATGAGTTTATGGAGTTGGGTTTTCTAAAATCTTCATGTCCTAGGGCATAATGCATCCCAGGATCTCAATAAACATCTGTTGACTGGACGCCTGAATGGCCTCCAATTAGCTTTTGGCTGAGGTTTGGTGGTGATAGTACTGGCGGGATTTAAGACCACAGGGATGGGGGGGACACTGGGGCAGAAAATGAACTTCTTAGGGCCTGGGGAAGAGTAACGACACCCAGAGAGCTTTGGGTGCTGCCATCTAGCCATTTCTGACCAGTCACACCCTGGGCTCCACTCCTGGGCAGGAGTGAAGGGCGGGGAAACTGACAAGTTTCTCTGGTTCTTAAGCTGGGCCCCCTGAGAACTCCCCACGCTGTGGATGGTTTGTCTGAGTTGTCCTTTCCTGGCTGGAGTGAGGAATTTTCTTACTTGTGCTTTGTAGCTTCACATCCTCCAGAAAATGCACAACTCACTTTACCAGTGGTGAGAGAGAGGCTAAGAGCTACAAAAGCTTTTAGTGAAAGCTTGCTTCTTACCACCCATCCTTGCTGAATGTCTATGCAGCATCGAACTTGTAGTCTCAGTTGGGATGGGAACTGGTTCAGAAATTGGAGCTGAGCAGAAGGGCCAGGACTGTGGGAGGTTTACTGAGATGGGCTACCCTGTCAGGAATGGGGACAGTCTCTCACATGTCCCATCCCAGGAGGCAGAAGAAAGGCTATCAGGAGTAGGAGTAGCTGCATCTTCCAGAAGGTTTGCCCAGGTCAGAGCTGCTGGGGTTTCTTCCTTCCAGACACAAAGCACAGGGGAAGGAAGCAGGGGGCTCAGTGCCCCCACAGACCCCCCCAGAGCTGTGCTCCCCCCAGCCGAGTGTGAGCATGTCACATGTGCCCATGTTCTCTGCTGTGGGACAGGTGAGAACGACACAGTCACCACACTTGCACCCCCACTGCTGAGTCACAGAGCAAGAGGAACAATAAGAAAGTGGAGGCTGTGTTGCAGCCAGGGGAGGAGCTGGATCCCCAGAGGCCCTCAGTGACTGAATCAAGAGGATCTTCATTTCTCCCCTCTTGGGTCTTCTTTGATTCTGGGGAAAGCATGAAGAATTACCCAACAGGTGAGGGTCAGGGATACAGCGACTTGGCTCCTGTACTTGGGAAGCTCAGGGGCTGGAGGAGCCCTAGAATCTGTGGGCAGAGGACACGTGTGTGAGGACTACGTTGTGGGGCTCTGCTTGGGGCCAAGGGTGAGGCAGAGACTGCACTTGGTCTAGGAGCAGAGGGGCCTGGACTCAGCCAAATGGCCCAAACTGCAACCCCATTTCCTATCTTGCCAGGGTTCCAGCCTCACATTTTTGGAGGATTTAGAATCTCTTGTTTAAATATAAGTATTCTGAACAAAGAGAACCTTTCTTATCTGGAAATTTTGAACATAAAGTCCTGGACTTCACATTGACTGAACCAGAAAAAAAACCATCACCAGGTCCTTTGGCAGTGAGGGACATGGCTGGATTGTGCTGAGGTACCCAGCACCCTCAAGCTTAGCGGAGGCTGTCCCACCCTAATCAGGGTGTTTGTGAGTCAGAGGGGCTTCCTCTCCAGAAATTCTGGTGACTGGTGAGTGGTGAAGGGAAACAGATGCCTGTCATCTAATACTTACTCACCACTAAGTATTCCCTGTCCAGAGTCCAGAGAGCCATGTATCTGATGTCTCTGGGCCAGGGCATCCTAAACATGTGCAGATGACCCCACACTCTCAGCAGTATGAGGACAGAAGAAAGAGGAATGGAAAGGAGGGCATGAGGAGCTCTAAACAACCCAGTCCCAAGGGAGTTGAAGCAAGAGCATTTTATGAATAAATAGAAAAATAGTGGAAGGAAGTATGCTTGAGCATGGATGATGATGATCGGGGGTGGTGGAACTGCACTTCGTTTCCTTTTCTCGTCCATATGTTTTGTATTTACTTGTCTTTCTATGATGAATGGGCAGAGGAGCCTGGAGGGCGACCGTCCATAGGGTCACGAAGAATCCAACACGACTGAAGTAACTTAGCACACTTGCACGCACCGTGTTGCATATGTTCCATTGATGAGGTATATGTTTTGATGAATATGTGTTACTTTCTGCCAGAACACATTTTGCAATATTTGAAGCTCACTCTCCATTCAAATGTTCAGCAAACCACTTCTCTTAAGCCCTCTCTAAACTGCATGTCTTAAAACTAAGGTTGCTTTTCTGAACCTTGCATCAAACCTTCAGCAATTGATTAAAATATATATATATATGTATATAAAGAAATGTTCCCAATAACTGTAGGCTATAGATACTCCTTGAAACTTTAGGATACCTTGAAACCAATGATTTTCTTTAGAGTGAGTTTCCTTTGGAGATAAATATATTTATGCACAAACACACGTGGGAATGATGAAGGTGGGAGCGGCTGGCTCAGCCCAAGGTGGAAGAGCTCCCTCAGGGTCACTTGGGGCTGAAGGAGGATGTGCCCTCAGGACACCAGAGGCTGCACAGGGCCCTGGGCCCAGGACTCCAAGACAGGGCTGTGACAGGCACTCAAGCTGGGCCTAGGAATACTGAAGGCCTCCTGAAACTTTCTCAGGCTTCTGAGCTCTGCCTGCTCTGATGCAGGGAGAGAACACAGCATGGGGTGAGCTATACCCTTGTAAACCTCCCCCATTTCTGTTAGGGTGGACAAGTGCCCTCCTGCCTCAGCCCTCAACCTCATGTGGCCCTCCTTGCAAATCTGGATTCTCTTGTTTTCCCCCAGGGCACTGGGATGGGGGTGGGGGGGAGTGTAGGTGTGGACGAGGAAGAAGGTGTATGGATGAGACATGAGGATTTTCAAGAAGAGGGTCGTGTAGTCCTCAGAAGGGTCTCCCTTCTCTGATGGAGCTCAAGGTTAGCCTGGAGAGGGAGCTGGCATTGGGGACGTGTGACTGGAGGGAGCTGGCTATCAGTGCAGCAGGAGTTTTTATTCCAGAGTTGGAACATGGTGGTGTATTTGAGGTGGAAGCCAGTAACAGATCAGAACTATAAACAGGTCAGCCACGGCATTTGCTGAATGAATTGTTTAGGTATGTAAAGGAGGAGTCCGTGATTTCTGCTCAAAGGATGGAAGTTTATTAAGTTTCAGCCAGCCTAGCTTCTAACCACTTTGCCCAGTGCCTCCATCCCAGGGAAGATGGACAGATCAGTCCTTGGAGAAACCTCAGTCTGGTCCCTGAAGTTCATACTGTTTCATTGTTTTTTTGATCCAAGACAGAAACCTTGAGATTCTGGTGAAGACATTTGGAGGTGTCCCATTCTTTTTTCCATAGGACACAATGCCCTGGGCCACACCATTACACACGAGCGGGCCCCCGGAGTCACCCTGTGGGCAGAGAGGGCAAGGGCTGAGCTCACCTTCTTCAGATCTATTCTCCCTGCCACCCTGGGGTGGGTGGTCCCTGTTAGGAGCCCTGGCTGATAAAAGGGTCTTGTTGGTCCTGAGGTTTCAATCTGGCCCTGACAATCCGCCTCCTCCCACAGGAAGCCTCTGCCCATATGTGACTTTGAGGCAATGTCCATCCCTAGGGACCCCAGACAGAGACTGGACAGGAGGACAGGCTGAGGACACAGGACAGAGCTTGTTCCCACGGCCCCGGATCCAGAGACCAAGGCTTTGCATGGATAACACTGGGGAGCTCACCTTAAAGGAACTCTTGCTCTCGCTCGGGTCTCCTGCACATATCTGGGTGGTGGTACTGTAAGATTTGTAGCGAGAGGTGCATTTCTCGGCCCTTTGGATTTTAAGCTCTACCTCCAGTAGTTTATTTGGGAGGGACATATCCACACCAAGACACCCCCAGCCAGCCACACTGCATAGCATCCCTGGATTCACCTTATCCCAGTACCTGGGCAGACTGATGGGGCTCACAGCGGTGGTCACATTTGCCTTCCTCATCAGCTGAAAGCAGAGGAAAGGCATTCTTACCCACTGATGGCCCATAGAGACTGCAGGACAGTCATGGGGTTGCCTTCTTCACAGCCCTGGGACCACAGAAGGGGTCATACAGGAGGAGGGTCTGGAATGAGGTCATGGGGGATGCAGAACCCCAGGAAGGAAGTGTCCTGGAGTCAGTGCAGCCACGTGTCCCACCTGCAGTAACATGATGTCGTTGGCCCGAGTCTCATTATACTCTGCGTGGGGGATGGCTCTTCTTACTGGGATGACCTGCTGGGTCCTCTCTCGGTCCATGATGTTGTGGGCCCCCAGGGTGACCTTGATCGAGCTGCACAGAGAGCAAAGAGGGAAAGGGAGTCACAGGAGAACTGGTCCAGGAGCCAGGAGGAAAGAGCACAGCTTGGGACAGGACAAAACTTGGGGTGGGGCAGGGGGAGGTTGTGGCGAAATTCTTGGCCGTGGGCCCTGGGGCTGAGCATCTCTAAACTGTCTGCTCCCTGGCAGCCTGGGCAGGGTGGCAGTTCCTGTAGTCCACGGAGGGTGTTCAGTCCTGCTCGAGCTTGACTGTCTCTAAGGAAAACATGAAATTCTCACATTTGCACTGTGGGCTCCAGGCCACAACCTTGGCTTCCTTATGTTCCAGGTTTGATCAGTCCCTTCTCTCCATGTGCGACTCGCATTGACCTGTCCCTCCCTCCCCAGTGCTCACCTGAACTCTGAATAGCTTCCTATGTTACCTGGTGGCACAGGTCTGCAGCTCCTAAGAGGGTTCCCTGGGAGGGCTCCACAGAGGGGTGGGGGCCCGGCACTGCTCCTCACCTTCCCCGGCAGTGAGCTGCTGTCAGCACGAAGTCCTCACGCACGAGGAAACCCCCACATCTGTGAGGTTCCCCTGAAATCTTGAACTGAAGATACGCCATGTAGGGACGGGAGTGAGGCTTGGCCTTGTGGCCCCCGATGATTTTGCCTGAAAGAAAGATTCCAACCTTCCCGCTGTGCTCATGGAGCCAAAGTTTGAACAGGGGAGATGGGATCAAGGTTTCCCTGAGTTCAGAAATTTTCTTAGATGGACCAGGCCCAGGCTGTGCATGAGTGTAGCATCTGGGCAGGACTGTTCATGTGAGGTGGGACTGGGCCTCTGGGGGTGGGACCGTCACTCACCTGCCTCCCCGGTAGGGGACAGAAGGGCCACCAGGAGCAGGAGCAGGACCATCTCTGCAGGAAAGCTGCCCAGATCTGAGCAGCTGCTGCTTCCGTCTGGTCTTTTAACTAGTGTCTCCGCCTATGTTGTGGCTTTTATCACTTGAGATTTCTCTGAAGCCTCACACCTCTGTCTGATCAGGTCCTGGGTCTGAGTGGAGTGTGTACTTAGTGGTCACCACAGAAGCACCCATAAGCTCTTGGCTTAGTGCCATCACTCAGCAGAAAACAAGAAAATCACTACAAGTAGAGGTAGTGAGACGTTGTATCAACAAATACCAGATCTTTGAGCCCCAGCATTCTGGGTCCCATGATGAGAGATTCATGACATAGAATGTCCTCATTTCTGTGGTTCTCTTTGATGACCATGGTGGTTGTGTATTGAGGCCTCTTTGTATGAGAAATTTGGAGACAGATCTCTCACTACCGTTGGAGGAGACAAAACCGTCAGGGTCAAACAGGATGGTGAGAACCATGGTGTGGTATATACAGGATGGTGTGTGAGAGTGATGCTGAAGAGAGATTATTCCAGTTATTAAAGACTGAGTCTTTTTTTTCAAAACAGCAACATTGTTTCAGCCATGAATCTGCATTGTGGTCAGGATAGAGTGTGGATAGCACTCCTCTGCTCCTCTTGGTATCAGGGAGGTTTGAAGCCTGGATGCTGAATTACTTGATGTCTCGCTCACACATGCCCAGTGGATGGTGCTGGCTGTTCACTCTGGATGTTGGTTTCTCTCCATGAGGCACCTCAAGTCCTCTGTGTTTCTGGGATTGTCAGTCTCCCTCACACATGACATGTTGTCGGCTTTCTCCCAAAGAAGCATCTGCCCAGAAACAAGCCAGGCACAAGCTGGGCTCTTTTAATTACCTCACTTTTGATGTCCTATGGCATCTATTCCACCATCTCCCTCTGTCTGAGGCAATCAAGAGCTCCCAGCAGATTGAAAAGGAAGGGCCCTAGATTTCATCTCCCAGCAGGAGTGTTGCAGTCAAGGAAGAAGAGCCTGTGGGATGGGAGTTCCACGTGAAGTGAGAGTGGGTGCCAGGGAGGCAACGCAGAATTCCTTCACCACTACCCAGAGAATGGCATTCTGATGTCCCTATACAATTTGCTAACCAAATTCTCCTGGTCATGTCTCAACAATGGAAAAGGTGGAGAGAGTCATATAATTGAAAACATCATGGGGCCTAAACACCTTGATCTCAAGTCTCTTCTAAAGCAATGAAACCTTTGGTTAAGAAACAAAGCCCACTGTCAATATGGATTCTGGCAGGGGAGCCACAGGTAACCAGGGCATGGTGTCCAAGCCAAGCCCATGTGGGGTGAGTATGTGTCCACACCTGGCCTCTCTTCTGTGTGGACACACTTCTCACCCTCCACCCTGCATTGGGTATCCTGGATCAGGTAGCAGAATACACGTGAGGCGGAGATTCAATGCCCACATGCGATAAGGAGGGTGTTCACACGACTGATGGATGGTTTCTGAGCAAGGGCGGTTTAAGGGCCTTATCTGAGACCTGTTTGTGAAGGATATGTTTATGGCAAAGGAAGTTTACTGAGTTTAGGGTTTAGGAATAGTGTAGATTGAAACAGCTGGCTTAAAGCTCAACATTCAGAAAACGAAGATCATGGCATCTGGTCCCATCACTTCATGGGAAATAGATGGGGAAGCAGTGGAAACAGTGTCAGACTTTATTTTTCTGGGCCCCCAAATCACTGAAGATGGTGACTGCAGCCATGAAATTAAAAGATGTTTACTTCTTGGAAGAAAATTTCTGACCAACCTAGACAGCATATTCAAAACCAGAGACATTACTTTGCCAACAAAGGTTTGTCTAGTCCAGGCTATGGTTTTTCCAGTGGTCATGTATGGATGTGAGAGTTCGACTGTGAAGAAGGCTGAGTGCCACAGAATCGATGCTTTTGAACTGTGGTATTGGAGAAGATTCTTGAGAGTCCCTTGGACTGCAAGGAGATCCGACCAGTCCATTGTGAAGGAGATCAGCCCTGGGATTTCTTTGGAGGGAATGATGCTGAAGCTGAAACTCCAGTACTTTGGCCACCTGATGCGAAGTGTTGACTCATTGGAAAAGACCCTGATGCTGGGAGGGATTGGGGGCAGAGGGAGAAGGGGACAACAGAGGATGAGATGGCTGGATGGCATCACTGACTCAATGGACATGAGTCTGAGTGAACTCAGGGAGTTGGTGATAGACAGGGAGGCCTGGCGTGCTGTGATTCATGGAGTCGCATAGAGTCAGACATGACTGAGCAACTTAACTGAACTGAACTGAAGAATAGCTAGAAGCCTATTTGGGATTTCTGTTTTATTCCTAATCTTAGGGGAAAATCTTTCAGGTTTTCACTGATGAATGTGATGTAAGTGGTGTGTCTGTCATGGAAAGTGAAAATGTTAGTCATTCAGTCATGTCCAACTCTTTGGGACCCCATGGACTGTAGCCCACCGGCCTCCTTTGTCCATGGAATTCTCCAGGCAAGGATACTGGAGTGGTAGCCATTCCCTTCTCCAGAGGATCTTCCTGACCCAGGGATTGAACCTGGGTCTCCTGCATTGCAGGCAGACTTTTAATGTCTGAGCCACAAGGGAAGCCCAATGTGGATCTGTCATAAACAGCCTGTATTTTGCTGAGATATATTTCCTCTGTACCAACTTTGTTGAGAGCTTTTATCCTGAATTGGCTCAGACAGTAGAACCTGTATTGTGTCCACTGTACCTCTGTACAATCATAGTGTCCAGCACTTAGTAGGTGATCTACCAGCATTTGTATTGATAAATTAAAAATGTGCCTTTCAGTCCTACTAAGGACAGGAGCCCTTTCTAACTCAAAAGGCCCCAGCTGACCAGCAGGGAATTTTGGCCCAGAGACCAGCTATGACTAAAGGGACAGGATGAAAGGTACTCTTTCAAACTAACCAAACTGATCACTTGGACCACAGACTTGTTTAACCCAATGAAACTATGAGCTGTGCCATGTAGGGCCACCCAAGACAGACAGGTGGAGACTTCTGACAAAACATGGTTTACTGGAGAAGAGAATGGCAAACCACTTCAGTATTCTTGCCGTGAGAACCCCATGAACAATATGAAAAGGCAAAAAGATATGATACTGAAAGATGAACTCCCCATATCAGTTGGTGACTAATATGCTACTGGAGAAGAGTAGAGAAATAGCTCCAGAAAGAATGAAGAGTTTGAGCCAAAGGGAAAACAATGCCCAGTATGGATGTGACTTGTGATGGAAATAAGATCTGATGCCAAAAAGGACAATATTGCATAGGAACCTGGAATATTAGACCCATGAATCAGAGTAAATTGGAAGTGGTCAAACAGGAGATGGCAAGGGTGAACATTGACATTTTAGGAATCAGTGAAGTAAAGTTGACCAAACAGGCAAATTTAATTCAGATGACCATTAAATCTACTCCTGTGGGCACGAATGCCTTAGAAGAAATGGAGTAGTCCTCAAAGTCAACAAAAGAGTCCAAAATGCAGTACTTCAGTTCAATCTGAAAAATGACAGAATGATCTCTGTTTGTTTCCAAAGCAAACCGTTAAATATCACAGAAATCCAAGTCTATGCCCCAGCCACTACTGCCAAAGAAGCTGAATGGTTCTATGAAGACCTACAGGACCTTCTAGAACTAACACCAAAAAAAATATCCTCTTTATCATGGGGACAGGAATGCAAAAGTAGGAAGTCAAGAGATACTTGGAGTAACAAGTAAGTTTGACCTTGGAGTACAAAATGAAACAGGTCAAAGGCTAATAGAGCTTTGTCAAGAGAAGCAGTGGTCCTAGCAAGCATCCTCTTCCAACAACATAAGAGATGACTCTACACATGGATATCACCAGATGGTCAATACTGAAATCAGATTGATTATATTCTTTGCAGCCAAAGATGGAGAAGCTCTATACAGTCAGCAAAAACAAGACCAGGAGCTGACTGTAGCTCAAATCATGAACTTCTTATTGCAAAATGCAGACTTAAGTTGAAGAAAGTACCGAAAACATGTAGATCATTCAGGTATGACCTAAATCAAATCTCTTAAGATTTTACAGTGGAAGTGACTAGTAGATCCAAGGGATTAGATATGATAGATAGAATGCCTAAAGAACTATGGATGGAGGTTCATAACATTGTACAGGAAGTGGTGATCAAAACCAACCCCAAGAAGAAGAAATGCAAAAAGGCAAAATGGTTGTCTGAGGAGGCCTTACAAATAGCTGAGGAAAGAAGAGAAGCAAAAGGCAAAGGAGAAAAGGAAAGATACATCCATCTGAATGCAGAGTTCCAAAGAAGAGCAAGCAGAGATAAAGCCTTCTGAAGTGATCAATGCAAAGAAATAGAGGAAAACAATAGAATGGGAAGACTACAGATCTCTTCAAGAAAATTAGAGATACCAATGGGAACATTTCATGCAAAGATGGGAACAATAAAAAATAGCAAAGGCCTAAGGGAAGCAGAAGATATTAAGAAGAAGTGGCAAGACTACACAGAAGAACATTACAAAAAGACCTTAATGACCCAGATAACCATGATGGTGTGATCACTCACCTAGAGACAGACATCCTGGAGTACAAAGACAAGTGGGCCTTGAGTTCAATTCAGTTCAGTTGCTCAGTCGTGTCCAACTCTTTGCAACCCCATGGACTGTAGTACACCAGGTCTTCCTGTCCATAACCAACTCTTGGAGTTTACTCAAACTTACGTCCATTGAGTCAGTGAAGCCATCCAACCATCTCATCCTCTGTTGTCCCCTTCCCCTCCTGCCTTCAATCTTTCCCAGCATCACAGTCTTTTCCAGTGAGTCAATTCTTCGCATCAGGTGGCCAAAGTATTGGAGTTTCAGCTTCAACATTCGTCCTTCCCATCAATATTGACGACTGATTTCCTTTCGGATGGACTGGTTGGAGCTCCTTTCATTCTAAGGAACTCTCCTGAGTCTTCTCCAACACCACAGTTCAAAAGCATCAATTCTTTGGTGCTCAGCAGTCTTTATAGTCCACACTCACATCCATACATGACTACTGGAAAAACCAAAGCTTTGACTAGAGAGGCCTTTGTTGGCAGAGTAATGTCTCTGCTTTTTTAATATGCTATCTAGGTTGGTCTTAACTTTTCTTCCAAGGGGTAAGCGTCTTTTAATTTCATGGCTACAATCATTATCTGCAGTGATTTTGGAGCCCTCCAAAAGAAAGTCTGTCACTGTTTCCATTGCTAAGTTGTTCCCATTCCTAAGTGGGAAGCATCAGTATGAACAGAGCTAGTGGAGGTGATTGAAATAGTTGAGCTATTTCAAATCCTAAAAATGATGCTGTGAATGTGCTCACTTAATATGTCATCAATTTGGACAACTCACCAGTGGCCACAGGACTGGAAAAGATTAGTTTTCATTCCAATCCCAAAGAAAGGCAATGCCAAAGAATGTTGAAACTGCCACACAATTGCACTCATGTCACACACTAGCATCCTCACACACTAGCCCCTGGATGTGTCTTGGTGTCTAGAGGGTGAGGCGGTCCCCAGGTCCCAGATCTTCTGCAAACACACTTCTCCCCAGATCCAAGCAGAGCAGACTGTCACTCTCACCTTACAGGAAGCTTTCTTTGTCTTTGGGTCCCCATACATCTCTGGATGGCGTTGGTGTAGTCGGAGTGTAAGTGGGACTCACACATCTGATCCTCCTGCATGGTCAGCTTTAACTCCTGCAGTGAGTTAGGGTAGGTGCCTATGGAGTCCTTCCCTCAGCCACAGCCACACTGCACGTCTGTCCTGGCTTCATGCAGGCCATGCCCCTGGGCAGGTAGAGCTGCCTCACAGCTGCAGTCTGCTAGGCCTTTCTCTCCAGCTATGGGAAGAGGCAAGAGTCTGGCTCAGCCAGTGGTCCCCAAGCCTGGACAGGGCAGTGACATTGATGTGTCTCCCCTCTCTCCTGAGCCACAGGGACTTGTCAGGCAGCCAGGATGGGAGGGACGAAAGGGCAGGAGATCCTGGGAGGGCAGTGATCTGATCCCAGGAGGGCAGGGCCAGTGGGGAGTTTTCCTTGCCTGCAGTAACATGATGTCCTTGGAGACGTTTTTAGGATTATAGTCTGGGTGGTGGATGGCCCTCCTCACCTGGATGACCTGCTGGGTCCTTTCCTGCTCTTTGATGTTGTGGGCCCCCAGGGTGATGATGATTGAGCTGCTCAGAGACCTGAGCAGGGGTGTGGGGATCATGGGGTCACCGGAGATACAGCCCAGGAGCTGTGACAGGCAGCTGACACCAGGGCCGGGCAGCAGCTGAGGGGGAATTGAGGTGACAGACGGTCCTGGGGCTGAGTGACTGGGCCCTGTGCTTCTCAGGGACATGAGGCAGGGCTCTGGGAGCTTTCTCAGCAATATTGTGAAGTGACTCTGAATTTGTGTTTTGGCTCTCACTGCACACTCTCATCCTTCTCTGATACTTTATTTGGCCATTGTGGGTCAATCCTTCTCAACCCTGTCTCTTGTTCTCACCTCCAACCCACTGACCTCCAAACTTTACTTGTCCTGTTTCTCTACTTTTCATCACTCTAGTCCTGTTCATAAGATGGCTTGTCTGATGAGCTCTTGTGGTCCTGATTTCCAGGATCCTGGGGTGAGGGAGGGGTACCTCTGTGCTCAGCTCCTGGGGTAAGGACGGTCCCTGTCCAGGCCTCAGGTAGGGTAGGCTGGCTACTGCCCCTCATCTTCCTCTGCAGTGAGCAGCCGTCAGAACAAAGTCCTTTTGTATGAGAACACCGCCACACCTCTTCCTACTCATCTCATGCAGATACTGAACCAAAGCCATGTAGGGGCGGGAGTGGGGCTTGGCCTCATGGCCCCCAGTGATCTCCTCTGAAAGAAAAGGCTGAAAGATGGGGAGATGGGAGAGGCTATGGTTAGAAGGGAGGTTCGGGAAGGTGGCAGTCAAGGTGGGTTGACAGTGCCCAACAGACACTAGGGGAGAGTCCTAGGTTCTCACTGCGGTGGGATAACCTTTTCTAAACCCCAAACCTCAGTATTGTTCTCCACATCCTGAGTCACACACACATATGAAGGGGCCTTAGACTGCCTTCCAGAGGGCGGAGCCCAGAAGATCACGGATGGGACCCCCTGATGAGCCTTCATTCTCATGGAGTCTCCTGGACACTCTGAGCGTGTGCTAACATCCTGATTGGTGCCGTTTTCTGATAATCCACCTATGAGTTTATGGAGTTGGGTTTTCTAAAATCCTCATGTCCTAGGGCATAATGCATCCCAGGATCTCAGTAAACATCTGTTGACTGGACGCCTGAATGGCCTCTAATTAGCTTTTGGCTGAGGTTTGGTGGGGATAGTACTGGTGGGATTTAAGACCACAGGGATGGGAGAGGACACTGGGGCAGAAAATGAACTGCTTAGGGCCTGGGGAAGAGTAACGACACCCAGAGAGCTTTGGGTGCTGCCATCTAACCATTTCTGACCAGTCACACCCTGGGCTCCACTTCTGGGCAGGAGTAAAGGGCGGGGAAACTGACAAGTTTCTCTGGTTCTTAAGCTGGGCCCACTGAGCACTCCCGTGCTGTGGATGGTTTGTCTGAGTTGTCCTTTCCTGGCTGGAGTGAGGAATTTTCTTACTTGTGCTTTGTAGCTTCACATCCTCCAGCAAATGCACAACTCACTTTACCAGTGGTGAGAGAGAGGCTAAGAGCTACAAAAGCTTTTAGTGAAAGCTTGCTTCCTACCACCCATCCTTGCTGAATGTCTGTGTAGCATCGAACTTGTAGTCTCAGTTGGGATGGGAGCTGGTTCAGAAATTGGAGCTGAGCAGAAGGGCCAGGACTGTGGGAGGTTTACTGAGATGGGCTACCCTGTCAGGAATGTGGATGGTCATTCAGATGTCCCATCCCAGGAGGCAGAAAAAGGCCATCAGGAGCAGGAGTAGCTGCATCTTCCAGAAGATTTGCCCAGGTCAGAGCTGTTCAGGTTTCTTCCTTCCAGACACAAAGCACAGGGGAAGGAAGCAGGGGAGGCTCAGTGCCCCCACAGACCCCCCAGAGCTGTGCTCCCCCCCAGCCGGATGTGAGTATGTCACATGTGTCCATGTTCTCTGCTGTGGGACAGGTGAGAACGACACAGTCACCACACTTGCACCCCCACTGCTGAGTCACAGAGCAAGAGGAACAATAAGAAAGTGGAGGCTGTGTTGCAGCCAGGGGAGGAGCTGGATCCCCAGAGGCCCTCAGTGACTGAATCAAGAGGATCTTCATTTCTCCCCTCTTGGGTCTTCTTTGATTCTGGGGAAAGCATGAAGAATTACCCAACAGGTGAGGGTCAGGGATACAGCGACTTGGCTCCTGTACTTGGGAAGCTCAGGGGCTGGAGGAGCCCTAGAGTCTGCGGGCAGAGGACACGTGTGTGAGGACTACGTTGTGGGGCTCTGCTTGGGGCCAAGGGTGAGGCGGAGACTGCACTTGCTCTAGGAGCAGAGGGGCCTGGACTCAGCCAAGTGGCCCAAACAGCAACCCCATTTCCTATCTTGCCAGGGTTCCAGCCTCACATTTTTGGAGGGTTTAGAATCTCTTGTTTAAATATAAGTGTTCTGAACAAAGAGAGCCTTTCTTTTCTGAAAATTTTGAATGAAAGTCCTGAACTTTATATTCACTGAACCAGGAAAAAACCATCACCAGGTCCTTTGGCAGTGAGGGACATGGTTGGGTTGTGCTGAGGTATCCAGCGCCCCTCAAGCTCACCTGGGGGCTGTCCCACCCAAATCAGGGTGTTTGTGAGTCAAAGGGGCTTCCTCTCCAGAAATGCTGGTGACTGGTGAGTGGTGAAGGGGAAACAGATGCCCGTCAACTAATACTTACTGCCCACTAAGTATTCCCTGTCCAGAGCCCAGAGAGCCATGTATCTGATGTCTCTGGGCCAGGGCATCCTAAACATGTGCAGATGACCCCACACTCTCAGCAGTATGAGGACAGAAGAAAGAGGAATGGAAAGGAGGGCATGAGGAGCTCTAAACAACACAGTCCCAAGGGAGTTCAAGCAAGAGCATTTTATGAATAAATAGAAAAATAGTGGAAGAAAATATGCTTAAGCATGG
This sequence comes from Tragelaphus eurycerus, assembly GCA_935064755.1. Lineage (NCBI taxonomy): Eukaryota > Metazoa > Chordata > Mammalia > Artiodactyla > Bovidae > Tragelaphus > Tragelaphus eurycerus. Next base: position 4,451,872 of record CAKXYN010000120.1, on the reverse strand, counting down.
ATGATGATGATCTGAAATTGTGAAATTCTTGGTAATTTTTATTTTCTGATATATACATGTTCTGTTTTAGTTGTTTTTCTGTGATGAATATATTCCATTTATGAGGAATATGCTTTGATGAATATGTGTTACTTTCTACCCAAAACACATTTTGTGGTGGTTGAAGTTCACTCTCCATTCACATGTTCAGCAAACCACTTCCCCTCAGTTCTCTCTAAGGTGTATGTTTTAAAAGTGAAGTTGGTTTGCTCAATATGTACCTGTACTAAAACCTCAAGATTGATGAAAAATAGAAGAAAAAATATATTCAATAACCTATGGCTATAGATATCTTTGAAACTTTAGGATACCGTGAAACCAATAATTGCTTTACAGTGACTTTCCTTTGGAGATAAATATATTTACACACATGCACGCACACACACACACACGCACATGCACGCGCACACGCACACACATACATGCGAGCAATGAAGGTGGGAGCAACTATCTCAGCCCAAGGTGAAAAAGCCCCCTCAAGGTCACTTGGGGCTGAAGGTGGATGTGCCCTCAGGACACCAGAGGCTGCACAGGGCCCTGGGCCCAGGACTCCAAGACAGGACTTTGACAGACACTTGAGCTGAGCTTGGGAATACTGAAGTGAAGTAAAGTCGCTCAGTCGTGTCCGACTCTTGCGACCCCATGGACAGTAGCCTACCAGGCTCCACCATCCGTGGGATTTTCCAGGCAAGAATACTGGAGTGGGCTGCCATTTACTTCTCCAGGGGATCTTCCCAACCCAGGGATCGAACCCGGGTCTCCTATACTGCAGACAGATGCTTTACTGTCTGAGCCACCAGGGAATACTGAAGGCCTCCTGAAACTTTCTCAGGCTTCTGACCTCTGCCTGCTCTGATGCAGGGATGGAACACTCATGGGGTGAACCACACCTTTGCAAATCTCCCCCTTTTCTGTTAGGGTGGACAAGTGCCCCTTCAACCCCAGAGTTTCTCAGGTGGTCCCCTTTCCAAATCTGGATTCTCTTCTGTTGCCCCCTGGGCACTGGGATGTGGGGGAGGGTAGTAGGTGTGGACAAGGAGGAGGGCATATGGATGACACATGAGGGTGGGAATCAAGAGAGAACTATACTCCTGAGAAGGGGTCTCCCTTCTCTGATGGAGCTCACGGGCAGCCTGCAGGGGGAGCTGGCACTGGGGACATGTGACTGGAGGGAGCTGGCTATTGGTACAGTAGAAGTTTTATTCCAGAGATGGAAGGTAGGGGTGAGAGGGGTGGTGTATGTGCCGGAGGGGGAAGCTGGTGACAGATCAGAAATGTGAACAGATGTTTCCCTGGCAGAGTAGGTGCCTAACAAGTATGTGAATAAAGGAGGAATAAAGGAGGAATCAGTGATTTCTGCTCAAAAGATAAAACTTTATTAAGTTCCAGGCAGCCCTCCTCCACCCACTTTGCCCAACACCTCTACCCCGGGGAAGATGGACAGATCAATCCTGGGGGACCTCAGTCTGGTCCCTGCAGTTTGTACATTTTCATTGTTTCTTTGATCCATTGCTGAAACCTTGAGATTCTGGTGTAGACATCTGGAGGTGTATCTTTTCCACAGGACACAATGCCCTGGGCCACACCATTACACACGAGGGGGGCCCCGGAGTCACCCTGTGGGCAGAGAGAGCAAGGGCTGAGCTCACCTTCTTCAGGGCTGGTCTCCCTGCCACCCTGGGGTGTGGTCTCTGTTAGGGGCCCTGGCTGATATAAGGGCTTTGTTGGTCCTGATGTTTCAGTCTGGCGCCGACAATCCCCCTCCTCCTTCAGGAAGCCTCCACCCACATGTGACTGTGGGGCAGTGTTCACCCCCCAGGGACACAGGACAGAGACCAGATAGGAGGACAGGCTGGGGATGAGGCTCATTCCCACTGCTCCCCATCCCCACAGTTTGGCTGTGCCCAGGGCTTCGCATGCATAAATGTGTGTTACTCACATCCATAGCCTTCTTCCTCATCCTTGGGTTCCCCACACATATCTGGATGTCGCTGTTGTAAACTTCATAGCGAGATTTGCATTTCTCATCCCTCTGGACTTCAAGCTCTACCTCCTGCAGTTTGTTTGTGGTGGAGCCATTCACACGGAGGACTCCCCAGCCGGCCACACTGCACAGCATCCCTGGGTTCACCGTATCTGAGCTGCTGGGCAGGCTGATGGTGCTCACAGCAGCGGTCACTTTGGCCTTTCTCTTCAGCTGAAGGCAGAGAAAAGGCATTCTCACCTACTGATGGCCCACAGAAACTGCAGGACATTTGTGGAGTTGCCTTCCACCAGCCGTGGGACGACAGAGGGGTTGTACAGGAGGAGGGTCAGGAATGAGATCATGGGGGAGGCAGACCCTAGGTAGGAGGTGTCCCAGAGTCAGTGCAGCCACGTGTCCCACCTGCAGTAACATGATGTCGTTGGTCAGAGATTCATCATTATAGTCTGGGTGGGGGATGGCTTTTCTCACTGAGATGACCTGCTGGGTCCTCTCTCGTTCCATGATGTTGTGGGCCCCCAGGGTGACCTTGATTGAGCTGCACAGAGAGCAGAGACGGAAAGGGAGTCACAGGAGAATGGGTCCAGGAGCCAGGAGGAAAGAGCACAGCTTGGGACAGGGCAAAACCTGGGGTGGCGCGGGGGGAGGGTGTGGCGAAATTCTAGGCGGTGGGCCCTGGGGCTGAGCATCTCTAAACTGTCTGCTCCCTGGCAGCCTGGGCAGGGTGGCAGTTCCTGTAGTCCACGGAGGGTGTTCAGTCCTGCTCGAGCTTGACTGTCTCTAAGGAAAACAAGAATTTCTCACATTTGCACTGTGGGCTCCAGGCCACAACCTTGGCTTCCTTATGTTCCAGGTTTGATCAGTCCCTTCTCTCCATGCGTGACTGGCATTGACCTGTCCCTCCCTCCCCAGTGCTCACCTGAACTCTGAATAGCTTCCTATGTTACCTGGTGGCACAGGTCTGCAGCTCCTAAGAGGGCTCCCTGGGAGGGCTCCACAGAGGGGTGGGGGCCCGGCACTGCTCCTCACCTTCCCTGGCAGTGAGCTGCTGTCAGCACGAAGTCCTCACGCACGAGGAAACCCCCACAGCTGTGAGGTTCCCCTGAAATCTTGAACTGAAGATACGCCATGTAGGGACGGGAGTGAGGCTTGGCCTCGTGGCCCCCGATGATTTTCCCTGAAAGAAAGATTCCAGCCTGCCCGCTGTGCTCATGGAGCCAAAGGCTGGAGAGGGGAGATGTTGGTCTTTGAGGGAATTTGACCTGAATTCAGAAATTCCCTTACATGGACCAGGGCCAGGGCGTGCATGAGTGTAGCATCTGAGCAGGTCTGTCCATGTGGGGTGGGTCTGGGCCTCTGAGGGTGGGACCTTCACTCACCTGCCTCCCCAGTGGGGAACAGAGGAAGGGCCGCCAGGAGCAGGAACAGGACCATCTCTCCAGGAAGGCTGATCAGATTCTGAATAGCTGCTGCTTCTGTCTAGTCTTTTAATCCTGTGTCTGCTCTGGTGTGGTTTTTACCACCTGAGACTTTTCTGAAAGCCTCACACCTCTGTCTGATCAGGTCTTGGGGTCTGAGTGGAGTATGTATGTAGTGGTCACCACAGAGGCACCCATAAGCTCTTGGTTTAGTGCCATTACTCAGCAGAAAACAAAAAAATCGCTACAAGTAGGAGTAGTGAGAGATCGTATCGACAAATACCAGATCTTTGAGACCCAACATCCTGGGGCTCATGTTAAGAGATTCAAGAATGTCTTCATTTCTGTGATTCTCTTTAGATCACCAGGGTCATTATTTATTTATTTAACAATTTTATTTCATTTTTAAGTGGAGGAAAATTACTTTCCAATATTGTGATGGTTTCTGCCATATGTCATAATGAATCAGCCATAGGTATAAATGTCCCCTCCCCTTAAACCGCCTTCCCACCTCCCTCTCCATCCCACCTCCGGAGGCTGTCTTAGAGCACTGGCTTTGGGTTACCTGCATCATGCAGCAAATCCCCACTGGCTGTCTATCTTATCTTTACAAAAGGGGATGTATATGTTTCAGTACTACACTCTCAAGTCATCCCACATTCTCCCTCCCTCACTGTGACCGTAAGTCTGCTCTTTATGTCTGTATCTCCTTTGCTGCCCTGCAAACAGGATCATCAGTACCATCTTTCTATTACATAGAAAGAGTCCATACATATACATTAATATACTCTATGTGTCTTTCTCTTTCTGACTTACTTCACTCCGTACAATAGGTTCTAGGTTCATCCACCTCATTTGAATGGATTCAAATGCATTCCTTCATATAGCTGTGTAACATTCCATTGTGTATATGCACCACAATTTCTTTATCCGTTCATCTGTTGATGGACATCTAGGTTGCTTCCAAGTCCCATCAATTGCAAGCAGTGCTGCACTGAACACTGGGGTATATATACTTTTTTCAATTATGGTTTTCTTAGGGTATATGCCCAGTACTGAAGTGCTGTGTCATATGATAATTTTGTTCCTAGTTCTTTAAGGAGTCTGCATACTGTTCTCCATAGTGACTGTATCAATTTGCATTCCTACCCACAGTGCAAGAGGGTTCTCTCTTCTCCACAGCCTCTCCAGCATTTATTGTTTGTAGACTTTTTGATGATGGCCATTCTGACTGGGATGAGATGATACCTTATTGTAGTTTTGATTTGCATTTCTCTAATAATGAGCAATGCTGAGCATCTTTTCATGTATTTAATAGCCATCTGTATGTCTTCTTTGGGGAAATGTCTGTTTAGTTCTTCTATCCTCTTTTCGATTGGATTGTTTATTTTTCTGATATTGAGTTGCATGAGCTGCTTGTCTATATTGGAGATTAATCCTCTGTAAGTTGTTTCATTTGCTATTATTTTCTTCCATTCTGAGGGCTATCTTTTCATTTGCTTGTAGTTTCTTTCATTGTGCAAAATAATTTACACCAGGGTCATTGTAGATTGAGGTCCCTTTGTGTGTGAGACTGTGGGAAGCATTGCAGATAAGATTTCTTGCTTCTGGTTGAGGAGACAAAACTATCATGATCAGACAAGGATGGTGAGATTCATGGTGTGGGATGGACAGAATGGTGTGAGTGATGCTGAAGAGGGCTTATTCCCATTACTAAAGAACTGAGTAGTTTAAAAAAGAACAGCAATGTTACTGTTACCCAAGAATCTGCATTTAGTCAGAGTGCAGTGTGGATAGCACCCCTGTGCTCCCTTGGTATCAGGGAGGCTTCAAGCCTGGAGGCTGAATCTCTTGAAGGCTCGCTCACATATGCTGAGTGGATGGTGCTGGCTGCTCAGTGGGCATGTTGGCTTCTTGCCATGAAGGTCCCTCAAGCAGTCTTCATTTGTGGGATTGTTAGTCTCCCTCACAACATGGGGTTGCTTTGCCCCCAGATGAGCATCTGCTAAGAGATGAGCCAGGCACAGACTGCGTTCTTTTCATTACCTAGACTTTGATGTCATAAGGCATCTGTTCTACCATATTCCACTCCTTGAGGCAATCAAGAGCTCCTACCAGTTAAAAATAGAAGCGTCCTAGACCTCACCCCCATCAGGAGCATTGCAGTCAGGGAAAAGCCTGTGGGAAGGGAATCCCACATGAAGTGAGAAAGGATGCCAGGGAGGCAAAGCAGAATCCCCTCACCACTACCCAGAGAATGGGATTCTGATGTCCCTGTATAATTTGCAAACCAAATCATCCTGGTCATGTCTTCATAATGGAAAAGGTGAAGAGAGTCATGGAGTTGAAAATATTGTAGGTCCTAAACATCTTGATTCACACCCCCTGCCCACTCCCCCACAACAAAAGCAACAACATGTTAAAGAAACAAAGCCGACTGCCAATAGGGATTCTGGCAGGAGAGCCACAGCACACCAGGGTGGGGTGTCCATGCCAAGCCTGTGTGGGGTGAGAATGTGCTCACGCCAGGCCTCTCTCCTGAGCGGACACACTTCTCACCCTACTCTGCAGTGGGCAGCCTGGATCAGGTAACCAGAATACATGTGTGGTGCAGAGTGGATGCCCCAGTGGAGTGAAGAGGGTATTCATACAAGGGATGGGCTACCAGTTGGTTTCTGATCAAGGGGAATTTATAGGCCTTCATTGGTTTGGGGGCAGTCTGGTAGGATATGTCAGAACAGGACAAATATGATGATATGGCTGTTGGTACCAAGGGGCTGGCTGGTGTGGATCACCAGAGCCTAGGTGGGGGCAGCAGGGTCTTGCACTTGTGGAAGAGGGGTGAGAGATATGTTATATGGATCTCTTTGTAGACTAATCAGATAAGTCAGCATATTAAAGCTGATGAGCCAGATTTCTCTGTGTCTGAGGATTAGATGATGACATCGATGTTAATTTCCTGGGTTTGATGGTTTGAATGTGGTTCCGTAAGAGTGTCCTTGTTTCAGGAATTACACTCTAAAGTATTTGAAAAGCAATGAAGCACCATGTCGGTAATTTTACTTGCAAATGGTTCTGGAAAACAAGTTTTTGTATTGCAATTGTAGCTTTTCTATAAGCTTGAGATTGGTTCAGAATTGAAATCTGTACAGAGACTACCCTGGTGGTCCAATGGATAAGAATCCACCTGCCAATCTTCCTGGCCCAGGAAGATTCCACATGCTGCCGAGCAACTAAAGCTGTGCACCCTGTGCGCTGCAACGAGAAGCCCCTGCGGTGAGAAGCCCACGCACCGCAGCTAGAGTAGCGCCCTCTGTCGGCAAGTCGAGGGAGCCCATGCGCAGCGACAGAACCCATCACAGCCAAAAATCAAAAAATTGGAAACGTGTTCCTTTCGCCTAAACAGATGATAACCAGCTTGAAGATCACTGAAAAGAAAATCTGTACAGTAGCAACATAGGAAGACACGACGCTTAGGAAAAATTTAACCAGAATTGTACAAAACGTATTTGTGCAAGACGTTATACTTGTGAAAAACAAAACAAATGTTAAAGTACTTCTGAAAAAAACAGGCTTAGACACATCAAGGTGTTCTTAGTTCTTGGATCGGATGGATCTACACCAAAAAAAGGTTCTGACTGTCCCAAAGATAATACATAAGTATGATATAAAATAACATAATGTGATTTAAAAAATCAATCCAATTTTTCTCTTGATGTTATACAAGTCCTAGATAATCTCTGAAATTTCTGAGAAAAATCAGTATGAAAGAACCACTAGGGAAATTATGTCACCAAGAAAAAGGAATAGTGTGGGAGACAGCCTACTGGAGTTTAAAAACTACTAAAGTTCTTTCTGGAAGACAGTGTGGAGCTGAATGATGAACAGACAGAGAGACTAGTAAAACAGAATGGAAGATCTCAGAAACGTTCACAAGCATCTATGGAAATGTAGTTTCTAATAAGGTAGCATTTCGAATCACATGAGGGGAAAAATGGACTTTTAACAAAGATTTTTGAACAAGTCATTTGTTAAGAGATTAAGTTAGAGTAACACTTCATAGAAACCACCAGAATAAAGTTTGAATAGATATTTGTATTTTCAAACATACAGCATAAAACCACACATGTACTGGAAATAAGCACGAGGAAATTCCTTTATAGATTGTGAGTGGGGAAAGCCTTTCTGGTAATGACTGGAAATCCAGAAACATTCTAAGAAAGACAGATAAATAAATTATTATTTGAAAAAATAATTTTTAATGTTTCTATATAAAAAATGAGTACAAGCATATTTGATTTACAGGCAGCAAATTTGTGAAAAATTATTGCAACATATGTCAAAATTAAGTTAGCCTATCTATTATAATTCATCTCACACACTAGTAAAGTAATGCTCAAAATTCTCCAAGCCAGGCTTCAGCAATATGTGAACCGTGAACTTCCTGATGTTCAAGCTGGTTTTAGAAAAGGCAGAGGAACCAGAGATCAAATTGCCAACATCCGCTGGATCATGGAAAAAGCAAGAGAGTTCCAGAAAAACATCTATTTCTGCTTTATTGACTATGCCAAAGCCTTTGACTGTGTAGGTCACAATAAACTGTGGAAAATTCTGAAAGAGATGGGACTATCAGACCACCTGATCTGCCTCTTGAGAAATCTGTATGCAGGTCAGGAAGCAACAGTTAGAACTGGTCATGGAACAACAGACTGGTTCCAAATAGGAAAAGGAGTACGTCAAGGCTGTATATTGTCACCATGTTTATTTAACTTATATGCAGAGTACATCATGAGAAATGCTGGACTGGAAGAAACACAAGTTGGAATCAAGATTGCTGGGAGAAATATCAATAACCTCAGATATGCAGATGACACCACCCTTATGGCAGAAAGTGAAGAGGGGCTAAAAAGCCTCTTGATGAAAGTAAAAGTGGAGAGTGAAAAGGTTGGCTTAAAGCTCAACATTCAGAAAACGAAGATCATGGCATCTGGTCCCATCACTACATGGGAAATAGATGGAGAAACAGTGGAAACAGTGTCAGACTTTCTTTTTCTGGGCTCCAAAATCACTGCAGATGGTGACTGCAGCCATGAAATTAAAAGACGCTTACTCCATGGAAGGAAAGTTATGACCAACCTAGATAGCATATTCAAAAGCAGAGACATTACTTTGCCAACAAAGGTTCACCTAGTCAAAGCTATGGTCTTTCCTGTGGTCATGTATGGATGTGAGAGCTGGACTGTGAAGAAGGCTGAGCGCCGAAGAATTGATGCTTTTGAACTGTGTTGTTGGAGAAGACTCTTGAGAGTCCCTTGGACTGCAAGGAGATCCAACCTGTCCATTCTGAAGGAGATCAGCCCTGGGATTTCTTTGGAAGGCATGATGCTAAAGCTCAAACTCCAGTATTTTGGCCACCTCATGCGACGAGTCGACTCATTGGAGAAGACTCTGATGCTGGGAGGGATTGGGGGCAGGAGGAGAAGGGGACGACAGAGGATGAGATGGCTGGATGGCATCACTGACTTGATGGATGTGAGTCTGAGTGACCTCCGAGAGCTGGTGATGGACAGGGAGGCCTGGCGTGCTGCAGTTCATGGGGTCACAAAGAGTTGGACACGACTGAGCGACTGATCTGATCTGATCTGATCTATTATAATGTACAGAGATCTGTAATCCAGAAGAAATAGACCAAAAATCTGATAGAATGGGCAAAAGATCTGAAAGTTCACAGTAAAACATATATAAAAACTAACTAAGAGTCTCAACTTCACTGTTGCTAAGCTAAATAGAAATAAGGAAAAAAGAAAATAATTATCCTACTCTATGTTATCTCACAGATGGCCAAAATTTCTACAGTTAAACAGCATATACCATGGATATTGTTTTTTTTTTTTTTAATTGGGGTACAGGATACATCCTTTTTATTGCCCCATAAGTTTATATTCCATCCATGTCTTTATATTCAAGATGTTTCTCCTGTAAATCACACAAAATTGGATCTTACATTTTTTATCGAGACTGACAGTCTCTGCTATTTGGAGTACTTAATCTACTAAAATTTAATGCCACTGCTACTAAGATGAGATTGAAGAACATTGCATTACTATTTGATTTCTATTAATGTGATTTAATTACACAAATAATTAATTAAAATTATAATCATTATATTAAAAAATGATAATAAAAACAAGAGAAGCAAAAGGCAAAGGATAAAATGAAAGATATACTCATCTGAATGCAGAGTTCCAAAGAATAGAAAGGAGGGGAAAAAAAGAAAGCCTTTCTAAGTGCATGATGCAAAGAAATAGAGGAAAACAATAGAATGGGAAAGACTAGAGATCTTTTCAAGAAAATTAGAGATACCAAGGGAACATTTCAAGCAAAGATGAACCCAATAACGGACAGAAATGGTATCAACCTAACAGAAGCAGAAAATATTAAGAAGAGGTGGCAAGAATACACAGAAGAACTATACAAAGAAGATCTTCATGACCCAGATAACCATGATGGTGTGATCATTCACCTAGAGCCAGATATCCTAGGAGTGTGAAGTCAAGTGGGCCTTAGGAAGCATCACTACAAACAAAGCTAGTGGAGGTGATGGAATTCCAGTTGAGCTATTTCAAATCGTAAAAGATGATGCTGTGAAAGTGCTGCACTCAATATGCCAGCAAATTTGGAAAAGTCAGCAGTGGCCACAAGACTGAAAAGGTCAGTTTTCATTTCAATCCCAAAGAAGGACAATGTCAAAGAATGTTGAAAGTACTGCACAATCACACTCTTTTCACACACTAGCAAAGTAATGCTCAAAATTCTCCAAGCTAGGCTTCAACAATACGTGAGCTGAGAACTTCCAGATGTGCAAGCTACATTTAGAAAAAGGTAGAGGAACCAGAGATCAAATCGCCAATATCTGTTGGATCATAGAAGAAGCAAGATAATTCCAGAAAAGCATCTACTTCTGCTTCATTGACTACACTAAAGCCTTTGAATGTGTGGCTCACAACAAAGTGGAAAATTCTTAAAGAGATGGGAACACCAGACCACCTTACATGCCTCGCGAAAAACCTGTATGCAGGTCAAGAAGCAACAATTAGACCGAACATGGAGCAACAGTTCAAAATTGAGAAAGGAGTACATCAAGGCTGTGCACTGTCATTCTGCTTATTTAACTTCTATGCAGAGTACCTCATGAGAAACGCTCGGCTGGAAAAAGCACAAGCTGGAATCAAGATTGCCAGGAGAAATATCAATAACCTCAGATATGCAGATCACACCACCCTTATGGCAGAAAGTAAAGAGGAACTAAAAAGCCTCTTGATGAAAGTGAAAGGGGAGAGTGAAAAAGTTGGCTTAAAGCTAAACATTCAGAAAACGAAGATCATGGCATCTGGTCCCATCACCTCATGGGAAATAGATGGGGAAACAGTGGAATCAGTGTGAGACTTTATTCTGGGGGGCTCCAAAATCACTGCAGATGGTGATTCCTTGGAAGGAAAGTTATGACCAACCTAGATAGCATATTCAAAAGCAAAGACGTTACTTTGCCAACAAAGATCTGTCTAGTCAAGGCTATGGTTTTTCCAGTAGTCATGTATGGATGTGAGAGTTGGACTGTGAAGAAGGCTGAGTGCCAAAGAATTGATGCTTTTGAACTGTGGTGTTGGAGAAGACTCTTGAGAGTCTCTTGGACTGAAAGGAGATCCAACCAGTCCATCCTAAAGGATATCAGTCCTGGGTGTTCTTTGGAAGGACTGATGCTGAAGCTGAAACTCCAATACTTTGGCCACCTCATGCAAAGAGTTGACTTACTTGAAAAGACCCTGATGCTGGGAGGGATTGGGGGCAGGAGGAGAAGAGGACGACAGAGGATGAGATGGCTGGATCTCATCGATGAGATCTCATGGCCACCTCGATGGACATGAGTTTGAGTGAACTCCAGGAGTTGGTGATGGACAGGGAGGCCTGGCGTGCTATGATTCATGGGATCACAAAGAGTCGGACACAACTGAGCAACTGAGCTGAACTGATTTCTGACAAGAAGCTTGTGATTATTGTTTCCCCTGAAGTATTTTCTTTTCTTCTCTGCCTATGTTCAACTTTTTCTCTTTCTCTTTGACTTTTATTAATCTGACCATTACATGCTTAGATGTGATTTTCTTTCCTACCTGAGTAACACAGGTTGACTGAGCCTTCTGCCTGAAGAAAGAATGTGGTCTAGCAATATGTCTCTGGAAAAAAAGAAACAGTTGCTGAATTATTTTCATGCAGCAAGGTGTTTGTTGACCAAAAGCAGTGCTGGGTGGGATATGAAGATAGGAAATAAGAAATAAACCCTGGATGTCCTGCAAGTCCATGGTGAGTGGTACCGGCAGCAGCATGGTCATGGGCTGGGAAGGCGGAGCCATCCCTGTTCCAGTGCACATTCCCAAACCAAATCAGCAAGGATTTGAATCCCTTTAGGCCCGTCTCCCCCAGAGCTGGCTGGTCAATTCCCTACCAGTATGCTTGTACCTGACTCTTCTTGCGAGTCTGGACAGAAGGAAAAGTGATGGGATAGGCCTTGGTGAGCAGAGAAATTTCCTTAGCGGTATCTTCAGAGATGTTTTACTGTATGTTATGTTTTATTTCCATTACAGAAATATTTAAGCAAGGGAAGATTTGTTTCCTTAAAGGTGGGAGCTGGGGGATAATTCTACGGAGAAGATTTGAAGAAATCAGCATGTTTTAGGTGCTTACGCACCTCTTTCTGCATGTGCCCATGAGCAGACAGACCAGCTCACCAAGAAGCTGTCTGAGTACTTGCCAGAGAATGGCTACAGTGGGAGCCCAGAGGTTCACAGTGTGTGGAGGGAGGTATCTGAGCAGAGGCTCCTGTCTTGTCCAGGGATGGCAGGAAGTCATCAGTGGGCAGGGTTAGAAAACACAGAAGTCCTCTTGCTGGCCTGACTCTCAGGGGGCCTGGCTGAGCCCAGGCTCCGTCCTAACTCTGTGGGACCTCCAGGCGCTCACTCTCCCTCCTGGGACTCTGTCTCCCTCATCTCTTGAAGGAGGACGAGAGTCTGCAACAAATATTGTTAAACTTTTTCAAACCACAGAACCATTTCCTCAAAGTAAATGAGGAAATTCAGCTCAATTATCCTTGAGCTGAATATGTATGTGGCTAGGCTCAGTTTTTTAAACAGTGCGTTTTTGTTTCCTTGTTTTCCTTTTGTGTGATTTTCAATCAAGGAACTGGGTCCGTAGTAAATCTTGGGATTTTTTCAGCTCCAAATCAGAAGCTGTGTCATCACCGTTATTCCTTTGTAAACGTGCCCCAGGTCACTAGGAGGTTATGTTGCTGCATGATTTGTGCACAACCAGAGGGGAAAGGGCCTGCCTTTAGGGTAACTGTATCCCAAAGTATTGACACATGCCTCAGAGAAGCACAGTGCTCTGTGTAGGGGTAGGGCGGCACCAGCCAAGAGCTGGAACTCAGGCTCAGCTCCCAGGCAGCTCAGCACAACAGTCAAGACCCTGGAGGGATGGCAGATGGAAGTGTCTGGTGAGGGGAGACCAGCACAGGGAGATCCTTGCCCAGCAAAAATCACATACTCTCCAAACCAAGACCTTCCCAAGGATGAAAAGTCTAGGTCGTCTTGGACCCTATGGAGCAGCAGTAACCGTGATGGCCTAAGAACAGAGGCGTTTCTCCATTTGTCCAGACCACATGGGCCTCCCTGACTGCAGTTTGGTTTGCAAAGGCAGGAGCTTGCACCCATGACAGGGAGCCTGTTTCTGGCCCATCCAATTGGATGAGTGTTTAGGAGTCAGATTCAAATTGCCTTTCAAATAGGTGTTCCTACCATCTGAGGGTGAGCAAGGACATTCCTGCCTGCTATCTTTAGAGTAAAACAAATAAAGCTGTCCATGTTCCTTCTCTTCGCTCCCTGCTGCCCCCTCCCCCAGGTGATGAGGATACTCCAGTGAGCAGAGCAGTATCTTCTTGTCTAGAAAGCAAATGACTGATGTTCAAGAGTCACACATAACAACATCCTATGAGTGTAAGCAGCAATAAAAATAAACACAAATCTTTGTTCCTGTGGACTACCCACAGAGATGTAGGCCCCTCAAGTGGACTCATGACAGGGAAGGAATATAGACACTTTGGATGATATTGACACTGTCAGTTACAGCTGGACTGAGATGATAGAACCTGTGTGTGTCCACTGTACAACCATAATGTCCGGCACTTAGTAGGTGTTCCATCAGCATTTGTGTTGACGGATGAAAACCAATGCACTTTTCAGTCCTGCTAAAGACAGGATCCCTTTCTAACTCAAAAGGTCCCAGGTGACCAGCAGGGATTCTTGGCCTAGAGGCCACCAGTACCTAAAGGGACAGGCTCACAGGGACTCAGGCTACTGAGCCATCAGGACCCTGAGCACATGGGGGACACTGGGCTGCATGTGAGGGGTTGAGCTGGCCCTGCCCAGGTGAGAGATGGGGCCCAGCGATCTGGACTTGCCCAGTACAGCACAGGCCTGGTCCCTCTGATTCCTCTCTGCCAAGGCATGAGCTGGGCTGGTACGTCAGTGGTGAGACCCTGCTGGAACCCCATGGGACTCGGGTATGCAAGGTGGGAAGGATATGAGGAAGGGGTCAGCAGAGATCAGTGTGGTCTGGAGGGGACAGGAGCTGGTGGCCCTGCTGAGGACGTGGAGTGATGGGCAGGGATGAAGAAGAAGAGGCGGCAGAGGAGACTGGAGGCAGAGCTGGGGCCCTGGGCTCTGAGGAGGGCAGAGCAGGACACTCAGCCTGAGTGAGATGGAGGGGCTTCTCAGGAGACCAGCCCAGCTCTGGGCTGGCTTCCCTGGCTGTGGGGATTAAAGGTCAGCTCAGGTAGCCCCCCTCCCCAGTAGGAGGGTCTCTGTCCTGGAGCTGCAGCCCCAGGCTGTGCTCTTGGTGTTGGGGACCCATGGTGTGACCCACACCTCCCTGCCATGTACACAGAGCAAGGAGCTAAGGAGCTCACCCTGAGCCCCAGGACCAGAGAGGTTCATGTTTTCCCCTGATGGTGCTCAGTTTCAGCCCTGGTGGGAGGGCCGGCCTTGGAAGACAGGTGTGGGTAAGCAGACCTGGGTGACAGCTTTGCATGGGGTTTAGGGGAAGAGATGGTGGGAGGGGGTAGAGGAGGAAGCAGAAAACAGCAGAATCCTGTCATTTACTTTCTAAGCACAGACTAGATGCCCGTGAATAAGAATCAGAGAATAAATAAGCAACCAGCCCTTCGGGCTCTGCTGAGAGACATTTATTGAGCTGTGGGCACCCCCAACCCTGCAGTGTGATTCTGGATCAGCCCCAGGGAAGATGGTCTGGCTCCTGCAGTCAGAGGCTTTTCATGGTTTTCTTTATCCAGGGCAAGAAACTTGAGACTTTGGTGAAGGCCCGTGGAGTTGATCCATCAGTTTTTCCATAAGAGACAATGCCCTGGGCCACATTGTCACACACGAGAGGGCCCCCGGAGTCCCCCTGAGGACAGAGAAGGGGAAGGACTGAGTCTGCTCTCCTCCTGGTCCTGCCCTCTCTCCCACCCTGCCATTTCAAGATCCTCTCTGAGAAGGCCACTTCGCAAGGCCTCCACGTGTGAGACAAGTGAGCAAGGCACGTCTATGGGCCCCCGGCTGCCAAGCCCTGACCTGGACATTGTCCCTGCTTCACTTTCCCCAGGGGGGCAGCTCCTTCTCTGCCCCCAGGTCATCGTCCCCTCTCTCTCTAGATGCTGGGGGCTACTGGCTCCAGGCTGCTGTTCGGACAGGGAAGCAGGTGGGAGGGCTGACATTCATCAGGGAGGGGGAGCTCAGTAAGCAGGTGGGTTCCAGCTCTGAGCAGGCACCTGGACTGAACCACCTCCCACTCAGGAAGCCTGGTTTTCTAACACCTGAGCCTCAGTGCGTGGCAGATTCTCCCTTCCAGAGGAGCGCCAGGTTGGGATTCACTGCAGGTCTTGTGTGGCTTGCAGAGGCTCTAGGTCCTCCCAGCTTCGGCTGTTCCCCCTTTTATTCCTGGAGAGAGGTCCCAAGCCTAGAGGGTGAGGCGGTCCCCAGGTCCCAGATCTTCTGCCAACACCCTTCTCCCCAGATCCAAGCAAGGTAGGCTGTGATTCTCACCTTAAAGGAAGCTTTCTTTGTCTTTGGGTCCCCCACACACAGCTGGATGGCGCCGTTATAATACTTGGGTAAGTAGGCCTCACACTTTTGATTCTCCTGCACGGTCAGCTTTACCTCCTGCAGTGTGTCGGCGTAGGTGCCCGTGGAGTCCGTCCCCCAGCCGGCCACGCTGCAGGTCTGTCCTGGCTTCACCCGGGCCTTGGCCTTGGGCAGACCAAGGGGCTTCACAGCTGATGTCTGCTTGGCCTTTCTCTCCAGCTATGGGAAGAGACAAGAGTCTGGCTCAGCCACTGGTCCCCGAGCCTGGACACGGCAATGACGCTGACGTGTCTCCCCTCTCTCCTGAGCCACAGGGACAGGTCAGGCGGCCAGGATGAGAGGGAAGAAAGGGGTAGGAGGTCCTGGGAGAGGAAACAAGCTGATGCCAGGAGGGCATGAGAAGCAGGGCGGTTTACCTTTAATAACATGATGTCGTTGGAGAAGGTTTTAGGATTATAGTCTGGGTGGCGGATGGCTCTTCTCACCCCGATGACCTGCTGGGTCCTTTCCTGCTCTTTGATGTTGTGGGCCCCCAGGGTGACGTTGATTGAGCTGCACAGAGACCAGAGCAGGAGATGGGGGTCACAGCCTCAGGGTTTACAGCCCTGGAGCCATGAAGGGCAGGTGACTCCAGGGCAAGGCTCCCACTGAGGGGAAGTGCAGGCACCAGGAGGGCCCTGGGGGCTAAGCTGTCTGTATTGTCTGTTTCTTGGCAGCCAAGGTCAGATTCTGGAGCCATTGGGAAGAGCACAACTGTTCTCCATGGGCAGTTAGCCCTAGGAACACATGTGAAGTTGCATTGGTTTGCATTCTGATATCCAGGCACAGCCTATGTCTAGTCTCTCTCACTTAAGAAATGCCTCCGGCAGTGGCCTTCCCTCTTTCTCACCCTCTCACTCTCCTGCCGCCCTCTTTCTTGCCCTCCCAGGAGCCCTCCTGGCTCAATGTTCCTAACAGCCTGGTTGCTCCTGGAGAAAAAAGGTGGGGCTCCCTTGCCAAGGGTGTTCAGAAAGGTACAGGCTACTTGCTGCTCCTCACCTTCCGTGGCAGTGAGCGGCTGTCAGCACAAAGTCCTGTCGAACCAGGAACCCACCGCACCTAGTCCGGACATCCTGATTCCAGTACTGAAGATACGCCATGTAGGGACGGGAGTGGGGCTTGGCTTCATGGCCCCCGATGATCTCCCCTGAAGGAAAAGGGCTGTTCTGCTTGTGTATCCCCACTGAGTGTACTTGTTGGCATTGGCTTCATGTTCAGAACTGCTGGACACTGGGGAATCCAGCCTGGCCTGGAGTTGGGGCGGGAGGAGGCTGAGAAGGGGGTTCAACTTCCTCCTCTAGAACAGAGCAGCTGTCTGAGTCTGTGAATCTGTCTCCCACACATAATTGGAGGTGAGCATAGAATCTGCCTGCAATGCAGGAGACTCAGGTTCGATATCTGGGCTGGGAAGATCTCCTGGAGAAGAGAATGGCAGCCCACTCCAGTATTCTTGCCTGGAGAATTCCATGGACAGAGGAGACTGGTGGGCTACAGTCCTTGGGGTCTCAAAGAGTCAGACAGGACTGAGTGACCAATACTTTCACTTTTCATACCTGTCCTAGGGATAGCAAAGTCCTAGAGCCTTCTGAAAATTCCTTCCCCACCTGTGCTTCATTCCAGGTGAGTTTCTAAGGGCCCCATTACCCTATTTTATTCAGGATAGCCCTGTCTTCCAGGGCACAGGAATTCAGAGTAGGGCCCTAGATGTCGCCATAGCCTCTTTCCCAGGGTCTGCCCGGTAGTAATGCCCAGTGAGTATTTGTTGGCTGCATGAAGGAGTGACCATGCCCCCTGCTGCATCCTCCCTGCTCACAATGGGCCTCTGGGTGGGGGCTGTTGGTATGGCCAGTGTTAGTGGGCTTCTGGGAAGCAGAGCAGTTCAGGTCTACCAAACACTGGCTTCATCCTTGAAAGAGAGGAGCCCCTGATGGCCTGGGAAGAGAAGTCGAGTTGGGTAAAGGGCCTGTGGGTCCTAGGGATTGAGCAAACACAGAGGCACCAATTCCAGGGTCTGCTAAGCAGATGCTGGGGTAACTAGAAGCAGAGGCCAGACCCACTCTGCCCTCTTCAGGGGCAATTTAGTATTTTCTTTTCTCCAGTTTGCACCCATCTGCCATCACTTCTGGGAAATTTCCACTTTCCAGACGGCAGAAGTAGGGCTGGAGGAGGGGCTGGTACCCACTGGCTCCTCTTGAGAGCAGACTTTGCTCTGTCGTTCCTGCTGGTGGTTTATCCAGCATCACACTCCCTGGTATGAGGTGGGATGGGAGCTGGTGTTCTGAATGTTCCTGCCTCGTGGATAGCTAGATCAGGGACATGCAGAATGGGCAGGACCTCTGTGCCACCTGGGGGATGGGGTTGGGCCCCTAGGATGGGGATGGTCACTCACCTGCCTCTGCCCTGGGGGTCAGGAGAAAGGCCACCAGGAGCAGGAATGGCTGCATCTTCCTAGAAAGACTGCCCAGGATGGAGATGCTGGTGCTACCTCCTGGCTCTCTTTCAGATCCCCCAGCCTCTTGGAGAGAAATACAGTGTCAGTGGCCTCAGTGGTCTCGTGTTCCCCTCTGGCTTTGCGATGCTTCATTCTAGAGGCTTTCTATGAAAGCTTGCCCCACCCTCACTCCATCTGCCTGATGACGTTCTCTGGGTGGTTGTGTGAGAAACACAGTGACCACACCAGTACCCACAGATGATGACTCAGAGCAGACCACTTGTTCCAGCCCAGAGCAGGAACCCAAGAGTACAAGGTGGGGACTGTAGGGTGTGGTATCGACCCGTAGAGGTAGTAGAGCCCAGAAACCAGAGTCCCCAGTGGTAGAACCATCAGGGCCTCATTTCCATGCTGCTCAGTCCACACAATAATTTCTTGAGCAGATGTGGGTTTAAGCTCTTCTCTATGTTATGACCAAACACACTGGAGATGCATCTCCTTCCCTTAGAGAGCTGACCGTCTGCTGGAGGAGAAAGAAACATCCATGACCAGAATGCGGCATGGGAAGGGCTGTGGTCCAGGGATGCACAGAGCTTGACTGCCACCTACTAAGTCCATACAGTCATCCACTCATCATCATAACTTCCTTTCTAACACATGTACACCCATGGCTGATTCATGTCAATGTATGGCAAAACCACTACAATATTGTAAAGTAATTAGCCTCCAATTAAAATAAATAAATTAAAAAAAAACAAAAACAAAAAGACCCCCACCATTTTAAAAAATTACAAATGCTCAGAGTGATAGAGTCCATTTCTCTTGGCCATGTTTTGCAAACAAACATACTGCACTTGACATTTATTGGCCTAATTTAACGAATCACTATGACTCTAGAAACTGAATCTACAGATTAATGTAAGTCTAGGTCATTCCTCCTTTGAGTAGGCTGAGGGTGGGTTCCACCTAAATCACCTGAACTAAGACAGGGAAAGGGCTGGTTCGGCAAAGGAAGTTTGGATTACTAAGTTGCCCCTGCCATGTGAAGTAGGAAAGCATGCTGGGTGACCAAAGACCAATAATTGTCCTTTGAGTATTGTCTGTGCTGTGTCCTGAGGGCCACACTTCATATTAGCAGCCCAGGCACATTAGAGGCTCTCACTGGCTGAACAAACTCTGCAGAAGACCTTGCTATATGGGAATAAAGGACAGTTCTTTCTAAATAGTCCAAACCCAGCCCTGTTCAAGAACAATAGAGAATCTGTCAGTGGTTAGAGTCTGGAGATTTAAGTGTCTATCTTGACGTAGTCTGTACTTTATTTCTGAGGAATATTATGCATCAAAAGATGTAATTCCAGGGTAAAGATCCTCCTTATCAAACCAAATACACTTATCGAAACTTTACTTTTTTGAACTTAGTTTGCCCACCAGTAGAAATTTTTAAAATAAAATTAGCTTTGTTATTTTTGTGTAGTATATGTTCATTAAGAAAATTTGCAAAGTAGAAAGGAAAAATATTACTCATTTGCTTGTGTCTCACAGATAAATTATTATCATAGGCAGTGCAGATACTTGGGATGATAGTAGGAAGTATTAGGAAGTGTTTCCCCTTCTTTAATTTTTTGAAACAATACTGGGTAAGACTAGTGTTAATTCTTCTTTAAATGTTTTATAGAATTCACCAGGGTAGCCTAGGATTTTCTTTGTTAGAAGGTTTTTGATATTTGATTCAATCTCTTTATTGTCATAAGTCTGATTAGATTACCTATTTATTTTTGAATCAGCTTTGGTTATTTCTCTATTTCCGGGGAACTGTTCATTTCATCTTGATTTTATCTAATTTGTTGCTGCACAAACATTGATAGTATTCTCTAAGAATTCTTTTAATTTCTCTGAGGTTGGTAGTAATGTCCCCTTTTTTTAATTTCTGGTTTTAGTAATGTGAATCTTCTCTCTGCCTTTTTTTGTTGGTCTAAAGTTTTGTTGGTCTAAAAGTTTATCAATTCTATCGATCTTTTCAAAGAACCAACTTTTGGTTTGTTGATTCTTTTTATTTTGATTATTTGCCTCTAATCTTTAGTATTTCCTTATATCTGCTGGCTTGAGTGGTTTGATCTATTTTTAGTTTTGTTAGGCTTAAAGTTGTGTTGTTGGTTAGGAATATTTCTTCTTCTTTAACTCATTCATAGTTATATATTTTCCTCTGAACATTACTTTTACAGCATCCTATACATTTGGTATGTTGTATTTTCATTTTCACTTGTCTCAAAGTACTTTCTAACCTTTCTTATATTTCTTCTTAGGCCCACTGGTTACTTAAGATTGTGTTGTTTAATTTCCATGTATTTCCATGTTTGTGAATTTTCCAGTTTTCCTTTTGTTATTCATTTCTAGCTTCCTTCCACTGTGGTTAAAAAAGATAATTTGTATTCAGTTCAGTTCAGTTCAGTTCACTTTAGTCGCTCAGTCGTGTCTGACTCTTTGCGACCCCATGAATCGCAGCACACCAGGCCTCCCTGTCCATCACCAACTCCCGGAGTTCATCCAGACTCATGTCCATCGAGTCACTGATGCCATCCAGCCATCTCATCCTCTGTCGTCCCCTTCTCCTCCTGTCCCCAATCCCTCCCAGCAACAGAGTCTTTTCCAATGAGTCAACTCTTCGCATGAGGTGGCCAAATTATTGGAGTTTCAGCTTCAACCTCAGTCCTTCCAAAGAACACCCAGGACTGATCTCCTTTAGGATGGACTGGTTGGATCTCCTTGCCATCCAAGGGACTCTCAAGAGTCTTATCCAACACCACAGTTCAAAAGCATCAATTCGTCATCAAAAGCTTTCTTCACAGTCCAACTTTCTCATCCATACATGACCACTGGAAAAACCATAGCCTTGACTATATGGACCTTTGCTGGCAAAGTAATGTCTCTGCTTTTCAATATGCTATCTAGGTTGGACATAACTTTCCTTCCAAGGAGTAAGAGTCTTTTAATTTCATGGCTGCAATCACCATCTGCAGTGATTTTGGAGCCCCCCCAAAAATAAAGTCTGACACTGTTTCCACTGTTTCCCCAACTATTTCCCATGAAGTGATGGGACCGGATGCCATGATCTTTGTTTTCTAAATGTTGAGCTTTAAGCCAACTTTTTCACTCTCCTCTTTCACTTTCATCAAGAGGATCTTTAGTTCTTCCTCACTTTCTGCCATAAGGTTGTGTCATCTGCATATGTGAGGTTATTGATATTTCTCCCAGCAATCTTGATTCCAGCTTGTGCTTCTTCCAGCCCAGCATTTCTCATGATGTATTCTGCATATAAGGTATATAAGCAGGGTGACAATATGCAGTCTTGACAAACTCCTTTTCCTATTTGGAACCAGTCTGTTGTTCCATGTCCAGTTCTAACTGTTGCTTCTTGACCTGCATATAGGTTTCTCAAGAGGCAGGTCAGGTGCTCTGGCATTCCTATCTCTTTCAGAATTTTCCACAGTTTCTTGTGATCCACACAGTCAAAGGCTTTGGCATAGTCAATAAAGCAGAAATAGATGTTTTTCTGGAACTCTTGCTTTTTCGATGATCCAGTAGATGTTGGCAATTTGATCTCTGGTTCCTCTGCATTTTCCAAAACCAGCTTGAACATCCTTAAGTTCACAGCTCACGTATTGCTGAAGTATTATTTCAGTCTTTTAAAATGTATTGAGAAATGTTTTGTGGCCTAACCTATGGTCTATCCTGGGGAATTCTTCATTTGCACTTGAGGAGTATGTGTAGTCTAATTGGTTTATAGATGTACCATTTACTACTGAAAGTAAGGTGTTAAGGTATCCAACTATTTTTATAAAACTATTTCTCTCCTCAGTTCTCTCAATGTTGCTTTATATATTTTGGAGTTCTGATGTTTGGAGTGTTATGTCTTCTTAATTGATCTTTTATCAATATATAATGTCCTTTGTCTCTTTTAACAATTTTTCACTTACAATCTATTTTATCTAGTATTGGTATAACCATTCCAATTTCCTCTTGATTACTATTTACATAGCATATCTTCTTCCATTGTTTCATTTTCAACCATTTTTGTCTTTGGATCTAAAGGGAGTCTCTTGCAAGCTACATGGAGTTAGATCATATTTTTAAATTCATTCTTCCAATCTGTCTTTTAATTGGTTAGTTTAATCCACTTACAATTGAAGTGGTTGCTGATAATGAGGGACTTACTTCTGCCATTTTGCTATTTGGATTTTATATGTTTTATGTATTTTCTATTTCTTCAAAATTGCCTTCTATTGTGTTTGATCACTTTTTCCCCTAGTGTGCTATTTTGAATCCCTCTTCATTTCCTGTTCTGTATATTTTAAAGTTACTTTCTTAATGGTTACCATGGTTAATGCCCTAAATTTATAACAATATACTTTGAATACATATCAATGTAGCCTCAACATTATACATTAACTCTGCTCCTATCTAGTTCCATCGCCCACCTTGTTATTGTCACAAATTACACGTTTATACATGTGTGTCCATTGACATAGGTTATAATTATTGTTTTATGCATTTGTCTTTTAAAACATATGAGAAATGAAAAAAATTACAAACCAAAAATACAAATACTACTAGATTTTATAATTATCTATGTGGTTATTTTGACCAGAGATTTTGTTTTCTTCATTTGGCTTCAAGTTGCCATCTGGTGCCTTTGTGTTTCAACTTAAAGGATCCTCCTTAGCATTTCTAGTAGGGCAGGTCTGTGTGCTGTGCTGAACTCAGTCACTTCAGTTGTGTCCGACTCTGTGACACTGTGGACTGTAGCCCCCAGTCTCTTCTGTCCATGGGATTTTCCAGGCAAGAAATACTGGAGTGGGTTGCCGTGCCCTCCTCCAGAGGATCTTCCCAAATGCAGGGACCAAACCTTCAAGTCCTGTGTCTTCTGCATTTCAGGTGAATTCTCTACTGCTTAGCCACCAGGGAAGCCCAGGGCAGGTCTACGGGGCAGTAACAATGATTAATTCCCCTGGCTTTTGTTTATCTGGGAACATCTTTATTTCTTCATTGTTGGAGGGCAGTTTTAGCAGATATGTAATTTTTGGTTACCAGATCTTTTTCTTTCAGCAGTTTAAATATGTCATGCCACTACCTCTATGGTTGCTGATGAGAAATTGGGCATTAATCTCATTGAAAAATCACTTGTCCAGAAGTCATCACTTCTGTCTCACTGCTTTCTAGATTTTGTCTTTGGCCCTTGACAGTTTGGTTGTAGTGTGTCTCAGTGTGAATCTCTTTGAGACTATTTGGGAGTTTGTTGGGCTTCTTTGTTATTTACAGTCCTATGTTTCATCAAATTTGGGATCTTTTTAGCCATTATTTCTTCAAGTATTTTTTTCTGACCCTTCTTTCTTCTCCTTTTGTGACTCCCTTAATGCATATGTGTTAGTACATTTGATAGTATCTCATAGGTCCCTTAAATTCTGTTCATTTTTCTTCATTCTTTTTTCCTTTCCACTCTTCAGACTGAATTATTTTATTTTCCCTCCAAGTTCACTGATTCTTTCCTCTGCCTAGTCATATCTACTGTTGAAATTCTCTATTGAAATTTTTATATCTGTTATTGTGCTTTTCAGTTCCAGAATTTTAATTTGTATCCCTTTATAGACGTTCTCTGCATTTTCATATATTGTTCTGATTTGCTTTAGTTCCTTTCATGGTTGCTTCAGCTCTTTGAGTATTTTTTTCTCTTCTTTGAATGTTTTTAAGACAGTCAATTTAAAATCTTTGTCTGGTATAAACAGTATTTGTGTGTTCAGTTGCCAAGTTGTGTCCGACTGTTTGTGATCCCACAGGCTATGGCATGTCAGGCCTCCCTCTCCCTCACCATCTCCCGGAGTTTGCCCAAGTCCATGTCCATTGAATCCAATGCTATTCAACCATATCATCCTCTGTAACCCTCTTCTCCTTCTGATTTCAATCTTTCCCAGTATCAGGGTCTTTGCATCAGGCTGTTTGCATCAGGTGGCCAAAGTATTGGAGCTTCAGCTTTAGCATCAGTTCTTCCAATGAATATTCAGGGTTGATTTCCTTTAGTATTGACTGGTTTGATTTCCTTGCTGTCCAAGGGACTCAAAAGAGTCTTCTCTAGCACCACAGTTTGGAAGCATCAGTTCTTCGGCTCTCTGCCTTCTTTATGGTCCAACTTTCACATCCATACATGACTACTGGAAAAACCATAGCTTTAACTACACAGGCCTTTGTCAGCAAAGTGATGGCTTTGCTTTTTAATACACTGTTTAGGTTTGTCATAGTTTTCCTGCCAAGAAGCGATTATCTTCTAATTTCATGGCTGCAGTCCACAGTGATTTTAGAGGCCAAGAAGAGGAAATCTGTCACTACTTCCACCTATTCCCCTTCTATTTTCCATGAAGTAATGGGACTGGATGTCATGGATCTTAGTTTTTTTAATATTGAGTTTTAAGCTGCCTTTTTCACTCTCTTCTTTCACCCTCTTCAAGAAGCTCTTAAGTTCCTAATCACTTTCTACCATTAGGGTGCTATCATCTCCTTATCTGAGGTTGTTGATATTCCTCCCAGCAATCTTGATTCCAGTTTGTGATTCATCCAGTCCAGCATTTCACATGATGTACTCTGCATATAAGTTAAATAAGCAAGGTGACAACAAACAGCCTTGTCATATTCTGTTTCCAATTTTGAACCAGTCAATTGTTCCATGTAAGGTTCTAACTCTTGCTTCTTGACCCTCACACAGGTTTCTCAGAAGACTGGTAAGATGGTCTGGTATTCCCATCTCTTTAAGAATTTTCCACACAGTCAAAAGCTTTAGCATAGTCAGTGAAACAGAAGTAGATGTTTTTCGGAAATTCCCTTGCTTTCTCTATGACAGAGCAAATGTTGGCAATTTGCTCTCTGGTTCCTCTGCCTTTTCTAATTATCCTCAAAGATGTTTTCTATCAAATTCCTTTTTTTTCCCTCTATGAATAGACCTTACTTTCTTATTTCTTTGTATTTGCATATTTTCATTGAAATCTGGATTCTTTAAAATGGGAAGATAATTGCTTTCCAGTGTTGTGCTGGTTTCTGCCATACAACAATGCAAACCAGTTGTAAGTGTGTGTATATATATATATTCCCTTCCCCTTGATCCCCCCTCCCACCACCCCTCATCCCAACCCTCTAAAACTGGAGATTTTGAATACAATACTGTACTCTGGGAATTACACTGTCTCCATCCCCCAAGCTCTGTATTGTTCGTTGAGTGGTGCCATCATCCATCTGTCTAGTGACTTTTCCAAACTATTTTTGCAAGTACTATATTCCTAGCTTGTGCTGTCACTGAAATCTCTGTTACCTTATCTCTGTTTAGTTGTGCTGCGAAGGCTGCTCAATCTCTGTAACCATTTGAGAATATTTTTCACATGGAAAAGGGCATGACACAGGAACTTTGCTAAGAAAGACCCCCCCCCCCCCCCCCCACCACCTGCAAAAAGCCTCAGTGGAGAGCCTAAATTTCTTCCTAGATGTGACCAAAGGGAGCCACAATAAGAGAGTAAAAAACCATCTGTGGCTTGAAACTGTAAGATTCTGTGTCTAAGTAAAATAAGTAATAATAAAAAGATATTCTCTGGAAAAGGTGTGCTTCAGTCCACTGAACCAATGAAAGAAATAATATCTGACACTATAATGCTGGCTACTGTTTTTGATCACTGATCATGGGTCCTCACTCCAACCCTCTGCATTAGCACGGCTGTGTCTTTCATGTTACACATCAGAAAGCTAAGGCACTGAGAAGCAAAGGAGCTTTTCTGACTTCACTCAGCTTGAAAGAGTGGAGAGATCTGATTGTTAAGTCTGTGAACTTATCTGTAGCTCTACAAACTTAACCACTTCCTATATTGTTTTTTGCCTATATTGTTCCCTCTATATTCTGGGGAAATGTTAAGGAGGGGCTGAATAATAAAAGTTTCTGTCTGTCTGTAATGTATGACTTTGGTTCTCTTAGAAATTAAAGGTACCTCAGTGGTTACCATATTGTGATGGAAGAGTTCATTTGGATCATACCTTCTCTTTGAGTTTATCCTTTGAACCCAGATATTTTCTCCCAACACGCAAAATAATGTCATGCCTGGCTCATAATGGGTAATCCCCTTGGACTTTACCCTCACATAATTAGTGCCTACTGGAAGTCACCCTGGCCATTTCTTACAGGCAGTGACAATGATATGATATTGCCACATTATCACCTTCTCACATTCATGCATGACATTTGAGTCTGTTGCTATAAATCAGTTTCCCTGAGCCTGATCATTGTCTTGTTATACCTAAAACAAGAACCTATAGGCTTAAGGGTTCAGAGCTTGGCCTCAACTGATTGACCATGAGTTTCAGTCATGTTGTTGAGAAGGGATTCCTGCCTCAGTTAGGAGTTATCCCTGCATTTCTATTAGGAGTGTAGGAAGATAGTCGGAATGTCTGGGGTGCTAGTATAAGATCAAAGACCGTTTTAAGGAAAGATCTGTCAGTGAAGGAGAATCTAAGTTATGTGACAGAGTGGGGAAAGGGTACTTCTGTTTTGTCTCTGTAGTAATGATGAATTGAGAGGGCAGGGATGTGGAGAGAAAATGTGTGCAGGGCAGATATACTTCCATGGGATTTCCAGAGTTTGGGGAAACACTAGAACACCCTTTAATTTTTCCTTGTTGCCTACTCTAATCGTTGTTTAGCCAACAAAGGGTAAGCTCTGGATTTTGCATTGAGGATAATTCAGTAAAATTCTTGAGTGGTTAGATATCTGGAGTGATGAGTAGGGAGAAGATTGTAGAGGAAAGGAGAGAAGTGGTCTTGAGTGAGAACAGTGTGCCTACCCCCAGCAAACTGGGGGGCAAATATGAAAATACAGAACCTGAAAAACCAGTTTTTGTGTTTCTGAATGGGAATGAGACAGAAGAGTTTTGTGTTGTGATGGTGCCTTTGATGTGACCTTGAAACACACTTAAGACCCCCTCCACCCTCTACTCCCCACTTGAATCTTTATCTCCCCAGTATCTTTGTCCACCAGACCATTTCCTTTGCCCCAAAGCATTTTGTTCTCACAAGACCTAAAGATCTCACCTTAAGGTTCTGGGGTGAGTGGTCTCTTTCTCCTCCCATCTCACTTGGGGTCTAGGGTTATGCGTTATCTTATCATGTCTGTACGGGATGTGGCAAATGGTTTGGTTTGGGGGTAGGTAAGAGGGATGCTGCTGAATCATTTCCCAGAACCTCCAGTATATGACTGCTAAATTGTTCAGTCTTTCTACCTCACAGTTCAGGGCACATGCAACTAAGCGTTGTATTTGGAAAATCTAATTCACACCTAAGAATTTTTGTGTCACATCTTTTGTCTTTCAGTCTTGGTATGTCATCTCCTAGTTGTAGATAACCCCCTGCTATTACGTTTCTCTCTTTATTACCAAGTACCAGGGAGCGACAGTGGAACCAATCAAGACGTGGAGTATTCTACTCAGCCCTGCAAAGTCCGCCCCAGGGAAACGAGGCGTTGTAGAAACCTGCTGCACTGCTGAGAACACCAGTAGAACGGCGGCAGGATGATTTCCTGTGATACCACACTGCTGTGCTGTGGCTGTGCTTAGTGGCTCGGCTGTGTCTGACTCTTTGCAACTCTATGGACTGTAACCTGCCAGGCTCCTCTGTCCATGAGATTCTCCAGGCAAGAATACTGGAGTGGGTTGCCATGCCCTCCTCCAGGGGATTGAACCCAGGTCTCCCGCATTGCAGACAGATTCTTTACTAGCTGAGCTAACAGGGAAGCCCAATGACCATATTAGACTCTCTGTATTCTCTATTACCATTCATTCATCAGAACTTCCAGGATATGATAACAAAACTCTAGATATATTTTATGTTCCCATACTTCAGGTTTCTAAAACTGAAGACGGAGGATTGTTTGTTCCTGGACCATGCTTAATACATCAAGGCATTGAACTCCACCTTTGAGGTGTTCCAGGCCCATTTGGCATCATATGCTAAGATTTTGGCTGGGCAGCTATGAGCACCTTAAATACCTACACATAAGTATTCACAAGTGATACTTGATAACTTCCAAGAATATAATGGGAACCAGAATCAGTGAATTTAGCATTGGCCTGTGTCCTGTGGCTGGACTCCTTTCTCTCAGAAATCTCATCTTTGTTGCTGTCTTACAGAGGCAGGGAGGTCAGGCTTTGCTCTTGACTCTATAGAGGATAAAAGGGAAAAGAGAAGGAAAATCATATCCTAAAAGGGTGTCCACCCTGGGTTCTGCTCAGGGTCCAGAAGAGAGGGTCTTCACTGAGAAGATAACTCCCAGCTGACTCATGTCAGAAAAAGTGGACTGGGATATGGGTGCATATCACAGAGATCTTCAAATATTTTGAGGCTCTTTGGTGTTTCTTTAAAAATAATGTATGTATGTATGTATCTTTGGCTGTTCTAGGTCTTTGTTGCCGCACAGGCTTTTCTCTAATTGCCGTGAGTGGGGGCCACTTCCTAGTTGCAGCGCGTGGGCTTCTCATTGTGGTGGCTTCTCTTGTTGCAGAGCGCTGGCTCTAGGGAGTTTGGGCTTCAGCAGTTGCGGCTCCCAAGTTCTAGAGCACAGGCTCAGTAGTTGCAGCACATGGGCTTAGTTGCTCCGGACGGCATGTGGAATCTTCCTGGATCAGGGATTGACACCCATGTCTCCTGCATTGGCAGGTGAATTCTTTACCACTGAGCCGTCAGGAAAGCCCTGGTGTTTTTGCTTTTGTTTTATTGAACATTAGTACAGTGTCAAAAGCAACAGCAGAGTAAGGTAGGGGAAATCAGGGGAGAGGGAAAGCAAACAGCATTAATAACAATCCACACCTTAGTATATTCCAAAGCACATGTAATTTGTATGTTATCTCATTGAATTCTCCACCTTCTGCCTGGGAATTATTGTTAATCACATTTTATGAAACTGACTCAGAGGTATTAAATGATGTGCCTAAGGTAACATGGTTACAGAAAGTGTGTGTACACACACACACACACACACACACACACACACACACACAAGATGTGTGTCTGGCAAGCGGCAAACTTTCCTCTATATCAATCTTGGAAGTGGTGGAAGTCGCAGCCGGCAGATTTCAGCTCAGCAAGGGAGAGCGTTCTGACAGAGTTCTCTTGGAATGGCCTCTCAGGTGCTTTGTCTGCAGGGTATTGTTGCAACAGAGGCTGGAAAAGACCTTAGTCGGAAGGACTAGGAGATTAACGCGGACGTGGGCATGCAATAATTTTTAAGACATTTTGCTGCCCTGAGACTTCATCTCTTAGTAGGAAGAGACCTGACTTGGGGTTCGGAGCCTTGGTCTCCTATTCAGTTCTGTAGCTCAACTGCCAGTCTCTGGGCCTTATGTTGTCATCTCACAAAAGCAAATTGAGCTACAGTAGAGGCTTCTGATGGAGAAGGCGATGGCACCCCACTGCAGTACTCTTGGGGTCGCTAGGAGTCAGACACGACTGAGCAAATTTACTTTCACTTTCTACTTTCATGCTTTGGAGAAGGAAATGGCAACCCACTCCAGTGTTCTTGCCTGAAGAATCCCATGGACGGGGGAACCTGGTGGGCTGCTGTCTCTGGGGTTGCACAGAGTCGGACATGACTGAAGCGACTTAGCAGCAGCAGAAGCTTCTGAAACACTGTTAACCATAGCAACGGTTCCTTGGGTAGATTAAATATGTATCATGGTGGCTTTTTGAAGTCAAATATCTATATCTATACTTTTTTCTTATATCTATACTTATACCTATGTATATAGCCACAAGTATACATTTTGTCTTATATACACTGCTTTTCAAAATTTTATTTTATTCTTTCAAAATTATTTATTGATTTGTCTATGCTGGGTCTTAGTCGTGGCACGCGGATCTTTTAGTTGTGGTATGCTTTTAGTTATGGCATGTGGGATCTTTCAATTTTAGTTCAGTCACTCAGTCATGTCTGGCTCTTTGGGATCCCATGGACTTCAGCACACCAGGCTTCCCTGTCCATCTCCAACTCCTGGAACATGCTCAAACTTGTGTCCATTGTGTTGGGGATGCCATCCAACCATCTCATCCCATCCAACCTGAGAAGCCATCCCAGAAGAACCCTGTCAGACACTCTCCTTTGCTGAGCTGTGGGATCTTTGGTTGTGGCCTATGGGATCTAGTTCCCTGAAAGAAAGTGATGTTGCTTAGTCATTCCAACTCTTTGTGACCCAATGGACTGTAGTCTGCCAGGTTCCTCCATCCATGGGATTTTCCAAGCAAGAATAGTGGAGTGTTTTGCCATTTCCTTCTTCAGGGCATCTTACTGACTCAGGGATTGAACCTAGGACTCCTGAACAGCAGGCAGACTCTTTACAGTCTGACCCACCAGGGAAGCCTCTGACCAGGGTCCCCTGAATTTGAAGCATGGAGTCTTATCCACCAGGAAAGTCCCTATACACATTTTTATATGGTTACATATACACATGTATAAATATATACATGTATATTTGTGTGTGCATGTTTGTATAGTTGTATTTTTGTTTGCTTTCTTCTTTTTCCTTTCTGAGCCTGATCTCAGTACATTTTAGAAAATTTATCAATACAGTCAGAGAAGGCAATGGCAACCCACTCCAGTACTCTTGCCTGGAAAACCCCATGGATGAAGGAGCCTGGTAGGCTGCAGTCCATGGGGTCGCTAAGAGTTGGGCATGACTGAGCGACTTCACTTTCACTTTTCACTTTCATGCATTGGAGAAGGAAATGGCAATCCACTCCAGTGTTCTTGCCTGGAGAATCCCAGGGACGGGGAAGCCTGGTGGGTTGCTGTCCATTGGATTGCACAGAGTCAGACACAACTGAAGTGACTTAGCAGCAGCAGCATCAGTACAGTACAATTTACAACATAAAGAAATTAGTATACTTTCATAAACTGGACATACGCATGTAGAATCCAGATCAATAAACCAAATATTACCAGCTCCGTAGAGTCCCACCAGTTTGCTCTCCATTTGATGCCGAGCAGGGCTCTGTGGGACTCCTGGGCACGGAGGCCTTTTCGTCCCCCATTCCTTGTAGCCAAGACTCCAGCCTCCATGACCTTCTCTGAATTCCAAGGGGCAGAGCAGTTGCTAATCAGGGAGGAGCTGCCAAGAAAACACCTGAGGCAGAGGCTCATCAACATTAGGAGATGGACCACGTAGGACCCTGCTGGTGGCTCAGATGATAAAAATAAGAATCTGCCTGCAATGCAGAAAACCCAGGTTTGATCCCTGGGTAAGGAAGATCCCCCGGGGAAGGCAATGGCACCCCACCCCAGTACTTTTGCCTGGAAAATCCCATGGACGGAGGATCCTGGTAGGCTCCAGTCCATGGGGTCGCTAAGAGTCGGACACGACTAAGCGACATCACTTTCACTTTTCACTTTCATGCATTGGAGAAGGAAATGGCAACCCACTCCAGTGTTCTTGCCTGGAGAATCCCAGGGACGGGGGAGCCTGGTGAGCTTCTGTCTATGGGGTCGCACAGAGTCGACTGAAGCGACTTAGCAGTAGCAGCAGCAAGGAAGATCCCCTGGAGAAGGGAATGGCAACCCGCTCCAGTATCCTTGCCTGGGAAATCCTGCGGACAGATGAGCCTGGGGTCACAGTGCAGCTAACACTTTCACTTAGGACCCTGCACACACCCTGATCTGGTCAGCAATCCCCCCCTTTTTTTAAACTGCAGAAGAAAGAAAAATACAAGACTGCTGCTGGATTGATCCTTACCACATACTCCCATCTGACTATATAACCTCTCCCTACCCACCAGGAAGGGGGCACAGTTCTTGAGGTGCTAGCCTACTGTGTTCCTCCTTTGCCTGGCAAAGTAATAAAGCCACTCTTTCCTTCTCCTCCATAACTCTGTCTCTGTATTTCTGTTTGTCATTGGTATACAGAGACCCAAGATTTTGGCAGCACATTCCAATCCACTGTCACTCAACCCAAACATTAACTTGTCTTCAAGAAAGATAGATCAGTTGTACCTATTTTTGTACTTTATATGAATGGAAACACTTAGTATGTATTCCTCTGTGTCTGGTTTATTTCAGTTACATTTTTGAAATGTATCCATATTGCTGCTTCCCTGATATCAGGGGCTTCCCTGATATCTCAGTTGGTAAAGAATCCACCTGCAATTCAGGAGACCCAAGTATGATTCCTGGGTCAGGAAGATGCGTTGGAGACAGGATAGGCTACCCACTCCAGTATACTTGGGCTTCCTTTGTGGCTTAGCTGGTAAAGAATCTGCCCGCAATGAGGGAGACCTGGGTTTGGAAAGGTCCATTGGAGAAGAGAAAGGCTAAGCACTATAGTATTTCAGCTTAGAGAATTCCATGTACTATAATGTAGTCCATGGGAGCGCAAAGAGTCAGACACAGATGAGCGACAAATTCAGCAACTAAAGTTAAATGAGGTCATAAAGATGGGGCCCTAATCCAATTGGATTAGTATCCTTAGGAGAAGAGGCACTGGAAAACTCGTTCTCTCTTTGTCTCTATACACATACCCCAAGGAAAGGCCATGTGAAGATAGCAGCTGTCCATAAGCCAGGTAGATATCTCACCAGAAACAAAATCAGCTGGAACAGAAATGTATTTTCTCAGTCCTGTAGGCTACAGGACCAATGTGACTGTGCCAGAGGATTGATTCCTTCAAATGTCTCGCTCCTTGGCTTGGAGATGGCCATCTTCTCCCTGTGCCTTCAGAGCCCTTTCTCTATGGAGAGCTATACCCAAGTTTTCTCTTCTCTAAGGACACCAGTGATGGATCAGGGCTTACCCTAACGATCTCTTTTTAACTCAGTCATCTCTCTAAAGACTCCACCTCCATACAAAGCCACATTCTGAGCTACTGGGGATAAAAACTTTTTAACACGGGAATGCTGGGGCTGGGTGGGGTAAGGGAGGTTACACAGCTACACAATGCAGCCCAAAACAGATGGAAAAGAGCCAAAGATCAGAATTACTTATTTGACCATTAATTGATCTGGTTCCTTATTGAAATTCTTCAAGTCTTCTAGAAACAAAATTTAGGAGGTGTTGTTCTGACCTCAGATTAATGAGCCCACAAAAAGACTGTCTTAAACATGTATTGATAGCCTAATGATAACAGCTCTAATAAATGGACCAACTAAAGTATATGGTTTCTCAAACACTATAGAAGTTTATTTTTCACTCCTGTAACAGTTTCAGGACGGTATACATGGCTGGCAGGGCGGCTTTTCTCCAAGCAGTCCATCTGTTGGCAGCCCTGCCATCTTTACAATGTGGCTTCCAAGATCCCCCAGGAGTTTTCTAACCTAGTCAACTAGAAGAGAGAAAAGACCTTGGAAATGTGAGAGGACTTTGGGGGCCAAGCCAGGAAATGGCGCTCATCATGTTTATTTACATTTCATTGTAGAATTCAGGCACCCAGCCCCATTTAACAACACAAGCTGTGAAATATGCTGTATGCCCAGGAAGAAGAAAAAAACACAGTTTTGATAAATTGGTAGCTATCTTCAATGAGACTCAAAATGCAATGATGATAAAAGATTGGTAAATGTAACTATATTAAGATTAGAAGAAGACCAAAAAGATAGGAAGGAGTTCCCTGGTAATCTAGTGGTTAGAATTCAGCACTGTCGCTGCTGTGGCCTGGGTTCTGTCCCTGGTGGGGGAACTGAGATCCTGCAAGCTGCGTGGCATGGTCAAAATTTAAAACAACAACAACAAAAAAAGGAATTCCTTGGCAGTCCAGTAGTTAGGCTGGGCTCTTTCACTGCCATGGACCAGGTTCAAAGCTGTGAAGCGCAGCTGAAAAAGAGAAACAAACAGCAAGAAAATAGGAAACCCAGAGCAGGAAGATGAAAAGATAGTAGATTGCATTAGTAATAAGAGAAGTGAAAACTAAGCCACAGTTAGATACATTTCACATCTTACAGGTAATCAGATCTTTCCAAATATGTCAGTATCAAGCATTAACAAAGAGTAGAGTGGCAGGAATTCTTCATCTATTGCTGCTGAGTGTGTAAAAAGCCGCTTGGCATTGCTTTTTAAAGTTAAAAATATATGTATCTTGTTGCTAGGCCCTTTTACAGGGAACTAAGAAGCAAGGTTGTAGACAAACTATAATTTTTGCTTGATGACCTTATGTCCCTGTAAGACTAAAAGCTTTAGCAAGTGGCTGCTGTCTTCTTGTGCAGAGGCTTGAGTAAGAGGTTAAAGCAGCAAATTGTCCACCTTCTGCAACAAAGTAGAACATTTAGAGAGCTTTATCTTTTCCAGATCTGTCTTCAAGGTTTGTGAGAAATTAGAAGGACCCTCAGTAAAGCCCTGAAGCATTACCGTCCAGGTGAACTGATTTTTCTTCCCAAATGAAGGTAAAATTATTGGCTAAGCTTCATCAACTGGAATTCTAAAGAAGGCACTGCATAAATCACTTACAGCAAAAGGTTTGCTTCTTCTAGTGGGAATGGATGTTAGGAGCTTATGAGGGTTGGGAGTAACCAGGTGTCAAGGGAGAACAACGTTACTTATTGCTTGGAGGTCCCGGACCTCCACACTCAGCCCTTCTTATTCTCACCTGTAAAATGCGAGAGTTATAGGAGCTAGTACCACGATGATGAGGCCTTGAACCTTGTAATCCTCTATTATGAGCTCTATGCCCTGAGGTCTTCCTTACTCATGGGATATTGATTAAATCTGGGAGGAGGTTTTGAGGCGTCTATCTGAATCATGATGGGGGCTGTGCTGTGAATTTTGCCAGCATTAGTTGGAAATTTGGCCCCTTAAGAAGGGTAGTAGCTGATTCCCCGGGGACAAATGATAAGGCATTTTCAGAATCAGCTCTAGTATCATCAGAGATGGAGCAAATAAAGATGTGAAGGGCCATTTAATTCAACTAGTGGTGAATTGCCACATTCTACCGTGACATTATAGAATTATTTCCCCCTTTCTGGAGAAAGAAATTCTGGCATGATACTTCTCAAAGAAATCTTAGTCTGATAAACGGATGGGGGTGGATAAATTAAGGAGAAAGGGGTGTGTATCTCTCAAAGGGCCTAAATAAAATAGAACAGGTTCAGAGACAGGAACATTTTGAGGCTCATTAGAGATTCCTACTGCCTGAATTGTTTTGTACTCTGATGCAAGGGCTATTGTTTAGTAGTGGGGTCAAACACCAAGAGGGTGGCTCTGGTATCTGTTAGGACTAGAAGAGACTCATCCCCAAACTAGGGAAATATTTCTCTAAAGTGAGGAAGAGGGAGGTTGGGAAGAGCTCCTGTAGTCCTTCAGAGCCTTGTCATTGAGAACTGGGAGAACATTTGAAATGCTGTTTAGAGGGCTGTGGGTGTCTGAAGCACTTACAGAGTGAATTTGTAACAATCTCTTTTCGAATATCCTGGCTTTTTATAGTAATAACAGAAACTAGGAGGGTTTGGTTTCATTTCGGGGCCTTCATTTGCTGGGGTTGAAGATTAAGAATTTCAATTCTCTTCCTTTTAGGTGATTCATCTAGGGTACAAGAGAGATGCTGTGCCAGATTAACTGAATCTGGAGTGGACATAGTTTTCTGTTCAATCCTGGTCCTTTTTACTTGAAAGGAAAGGCCCTCAGTGAGCCCATGAATCAATATAGACTAAGTGGAATCAATATTTGAAGGAAAATCAGAATTAAAAAAAGAAAATAATCTGAAGCCAATAGTAATTAGTCATTGAGAGTCTCATCAGATTTTTGTGTGGAAGCCTGAATTGTGTTCCAGTCAACAGGCTTTGGGAAAGTCCCAAGAATTGCCTGACAAAATTACCTAACAATTTCCTTCACCTGATCCTATAATAAATTGTTGGGCTATTATATATAGTTATTAATACAATTCCAGAGACCTTCCAGGATTTTTCCAAGTACCAGCTTTCATCCAGTGCTGGGCCTGGCCTTGTCTGACAAGCATATGAAGTAGCTGATAGACATCAGAGAAACCATGTTGATAAGTTTGAAGGTCTATATTAAATTTCTCAGCAAATCTGTAAAGATCTTTGGTTGATTTGGGAAAATCTTTTGGTCTCACAGTTTAGCTTTAGTCTAGGGAATATAAGAAATTCAGGGTTTAGCCTCTGGCTCCTCAGAAGACTTAATTTTAAAGGGGCAGGTTTTGATAAGTTCAGAGGAAAAGGGAATGGGGATGATTTCAGGGGAAAAGGAGGTTCAGTAAGAGAATTAGTGGGAGGAATTGAGGGTATGGAGGAGG
The DNA here is from genome assembly GCA_935064755.1 of Tragelaphus eurycerus. NCBI lineage: Eukaryota > Metazoa > Chordata > Mammalia > Artiodactyla > Bovidae > Tragelaphus > Tragelaphus eurycerus. The sequence goes on along the minus strand of CAKXYN010000120.1, from coordinate 4,415,477 downwards.
CATAGGTGGTACAGGAGGGAAGGGGGATGATGGTCCCAGAGGGGAAGCCTGAGACAAAGAAGTCAAGGAAGAAGAGCATGAGGTCAGAAGCCGTGTTGTCTGTCTTTACCTGTGGCTCTCCTCGGTGAATCTTAAAATCTTAACTGGCCAGGAGGCAATTTCAGGCTTTAGGAAGCCTTGAAATATCAATCAAGGTAGGAACTCCATTCAGTTTTGGAAATTTTAGAGCAATGGTTTTCCAATTCAGTTTTTAAAACAGTGAAGTCTGGGATATCTAAAGGTATTTGTCTTCTAAGCAATTTGGCCTTTGATTTTGGTGCTGTCTTGGGGCAAGAGGGATAAAAGTCAAGGCCCGGGGTCCAACCGATGTGGAAAGTGAAGAGTCCTCGTTCATCTGGGGTCCTGTGGGTGTCCCTGAGCATAAACAGCAGCATGAAAGCCTGGGTACTGAGCAAAGCAGGAAAAAAAAAAAAAAAAAAGAAAGAGAGAGAGAGAGAGAGAGAAAGGAAAAATAACCAGACTCTGATGCTCCGCTTTCCTGAAGATTTATCGCCCAGGGTCTCACTGGGTTTCAAGCAGCAGTCTTGATTTTCAGGTGGTTCACAGGGGAAATGTCTCTGGGTGCCAGGCAGATGTATCAGTAATCCTCTGTGAAGAAGATACTTTCAGTCTAAGCCTTGGGAGTCCTGCCGTCTCCTACACTGCCTCCCACCACCCCGACCAAACACACACATTCTTTTATAATGTAATAAGCTGTACATAGTCAAGATGCCAAAGAACACAGAAAGTATGACACTGTGAGTGAGAGCCAGGAGGAATGACTCTGAGAAGGTTCCTGAGGGTTTGGAATCGTCTGGCACATATTTTAGGACAAACTTCAAAATAACTGAGGGAGCAGGGAAACATGAAGTGTCATTACAGGTCTGATAAAGGACTGAGCAGCAGTTCCAAAAAATGAAATAGCAACATACAAAACTAAATGGACGATTTGCTTACAGACTGAAGACAGCAGAATTGTTAACCAGAGGAAATATCAGAAGAAATTATTGGAGTACAATGTAGGAAAAATAGAACTAGTCTTGCTTTGACCAGAAGAAATACCAGAAGAAATAATTACAGTACAACATAGAAAAAACAGAACTAGTCTTGTAACTAGAAACTATTAAAGGAGTGTGAACATTATTTAGATTATGATAACCACACTTTCTTTTTTTTTTATGATATTATACATGTTTTAATGCCATTCTCCCAAATCACACCCCCCTCCAATAACCACACTTTCTAATGGCATTTACAAAACAGGGTAGAATTAAAATGCAAAAATGTTGGGAGAAGATAAATGAGATTAAAAATCCTGTGTTACTTGTATTTTCAGGGAGGAGGGTCAATCTATTAACTAAACTTAATCACTGATAAGGAAACATGCTGTGCTTTCATGTAATCACTGAAATAATATAAAAGTCCGTAACTTACAAATTAGCAGAAGGGAAAAAAGGAAAGGTAAAGGGTAATCTATCCAAGAAAAGATAAAGAAGAGAGAAAACAAAACTGTAAAATAGTTGGTACAAATACAACTCGTAAAGTAAGAGTAGATTTAAAAGCAAGTATATCAATAATGATTTTAACTATAAAAATACTGACCCAGTTAAAAATCAAAGAATATCAGATTAGCTATGAAAATATAGGATAAACACATGTTCTGTGCAATAGACCAGTTTAAAAAATTGAAAGTAAAAGCAAAGAAATGGATACAGCGTATTTACAGTAACCACAGAAAACTATCACAGGAAAAAAGAAAAGAGGTGCAAATATTTACTATCAGAAACTTAAAAGGGTGTGCGTGTGTGTGTGTGTGTATTTTTTTTTTCTTCACCAGTGCTGCAGACCATTGAAAGATAAACCAAGAACATAATGAAAAACTTTCTGCTAATAAATTTGAAATTTTAGACAAAGTAGAAATATCACTGCCTAACACCTACTCAATAGGAAATTGCAGACTTTCCAGGTAATATTGGATCTATCAAAGAAAATTATATCAGCAATCAAAAATTTTCCAAGTGAGTTTGAAGTCCTTACTGTATATTTCTTTTGGAATTCAAGGAAGGAAAACTTTTAACCTATACATTTTTCCAGAAAAGAGAAAAAGAAGAAAAACTACCTATCTCACTTGAGAAGACTGCCATAGTCTTGATACAAATAACAGAGAAAGAAAGGAAATTTACAGGTTAATCTCATTTGTGATTCATAGACACAAAAATCCTACACAAAGTATCAACTCTTGAAAGTAGTCTAACAATATCTGAAAAGGTTAATACATTATGAGGACTGTTAGGTTTACACTGATCAGATCAGATCAGATCAGTCGCTCAGTCGTGTCTGACTCTTTGCGACCCCATGAACTGCAGCACGACAGGCCTCCCTGTCGATCACCAGCTCCCGGAGGTCACTCAGACTCGCATCCATAGAGTCAGTGATGCCATCCAGCCATTTCATCCTCTGTCATCCCCTTCTCCTCCTGCCCTCAATCCGTCCCAGCATCAGAGTCTTCTCCAATGAGTCAACTCTTCTCATGAGGTGGCCAAAATACTGGAGTTTCAGCTTTAGCATCATTCCTTCCAAAGAAATCCCAGGGCTGATCTCCTTCAGAATGGACTGGTTGGATCTCCTTGCAGTCCAAGGGACTCTCAAGAGTCTTCTCCAACACCACAGTTCAAAAGCATCAATTCTTCGGCGCTCAGCCTTCTTCACAGTCCAGCTCTCACATCCATACATGACCACAGGAAAGACCATAGCCTTGACTAGGCGAACCTTTGTTGGCAATTTCATTTAACCTTGCTTCTGCTGCTGCTGCTGCTGCTGCTAAGTCGCTTCAGTTGTGTCCGACTCTGTGCGACCCCATAGACGGCAGCCCACCAGGCTCCCCCGTCCCTGGGATTCTCCAGGCAAGAACAATGGAATGGGATGCCATTTCCTTCTCCAATGCATGAAAGTGAAAAGTGAAAGTGAAGTCGCTCAGTTGTATCTGACTCGTAGTGACCCCATGGACTGCAAGCCTACCAGGCTCCTCCGTCCATGGGATTTTCCAGGCAAGAGTACTGGAGTGGGGTGCCATTACCTTCTCATATTATTATCTTATTATTATCATAATATATTATCATATTATTAATCATATTATTATCTTAACAGAAAAGCATTTGATAAAATTCAACGTCCACTGTTGATAACAAAGATAACCTGTTAACAAACCAAAATGTAAAGAAGTTTCTTTAATCAACACTATCTTTAAAACCTATAGAAACTGTTTAGTCAACCGTTTATCAAGTAAGGAAATTGGGGTTTCTATCTTTCCCACAAGAATGCAAGAAAGCCCTTCTCTTCAGGCTGCTTTGCACACAAAGTGTGTAATGCTGATATTCTCCTGGCTCTTTTCCTTGGGAAGCTTGAGTGTGGAAAAATATCTTAAGTGAGGTCCTTTCAGGAAAGTCTTAGATTAAAAAAAAGTGGGGGTTGGAGGGGGGACAGGGTTGTAAACAGTAGATCCAAGGGAGAAACAAGGCTGAAAAAGAGAAGAGGAGGGTTTGCAGCCCTGTGGGCTCATTCTCTACATTTAATCCCAGGTCGCTGGACTGGTACTCCGACTGTTAATGTGTGCTCCTGTATCTTTGGCCCTGGGATTCTCTTGTTCAGGGGAGAGCCTCAGGGCACAGAAGCCAAGCTCCGTTCCTGTCCTTTTAGGACACACCCACAAATGACCGTGGGTTACTGAGTCTAGGTATAAGTTCCTGATGAGAGAGGTTGTTATGATGGTCCCTCACTGAGCTGGGCAACAAAAACTTTGCTTCTTCTCCATGTTTTGGAGAGCCAGAATCAGAAATTTTTTGGGGGGCATCAGGGGGATAGTAGCTTGGGTTCAAGGGACCTGTTTATTTTTGAAGGAAAAAAATGATAAGGATGACTGATATCCCCAGTTATCTGAGATATTATTCCCTTTGGATAACCCCTTCTTGGCACTCTCCCCAGGAAAAGTTTGTAACTTCATCCTTATTGTCCAGGTCCAGGCTCTCTAATTCACCCCCTAGCTTACTGATAAAGCCCATTTCCCATGACTAAGCAAGTTGGGTTTTCTTTTCTTTCTTTCCTTCCTCTCTCAGCTGATGCCCTATATATACAAGTTGGCCCTCCATTTTGGACTTGGATAAAACAGTACCCCATGGGACTTTGAACTTGGGTTTCTGAGTGGCAACTGAGGGACCAGATGACATTAGCCAACCAGCTACAACTTCATTCCAATGTCCATGCTCTCATAGCTGAGAGTAAGCCAACCCCCAACATCCCCACTTCTGAAAGTCTGGTTTTACATTTCTCAAAATCTATTTAATCCTAGGGCTTTCCCAATAGTCTGGAGGTAAAGAATCCACCTGCAATGTAGGAGACACAGGAGACACAGGTTTGATCTCTTAGAAAGATCCTCTGGAGGAGGAAATCTCAACCCACTCCAGTAATCTTGCCTGGAAAATTCCAGAGACAGGGGAGCCTGGTGGGCTCACAAAGAGTCAGACATGACTGAGCAGCACGGCATACATATAAAATTAGCTTTTACTCAGTTCAGAGACACTGTTCTTTTTCAGTACCATTCTCCCTTGCTCAGTAAGCCATAATTCAGATTTTTGTTTCAGACATCGAATGCTATATCCTTCCTGTGACACTCCTTGAGATTAATTGTTCTGGAGAAGTCCCAGGGTCTGAGTGACCAAGCTTATTGAGCATCTTGTCTTGTCTCTTAGCAATTTGTGAAGTAGTGGCTGGCTGCGGTAGCGCCACATATCACAGGTCCCACTGCATTGCATCTTTCCTTGACTCCAGTCTTTTTCTTTACTGTTACTGCCCTGGGCTTGCACCTCCCAAATAAACTGGGAGGTTTTATCCCTGTAATCTTTGCTTCGGGCTCTGTTTTCTACAAGAGTCAAGCTGCATGCGTGTCCGACTCTTTGCGATCCCATGGACTATAGCCTTCCAGGCTCCTCTGTCCATGGGATTCTCCAGGCAAGAATACTGGAGTGGATGGCCATGCCCTCCTCCAGGGGATCTTCCCAGCCCAGGGATCGAACCCCTATCTCTTACATCTCCTGCACTGGCAGGCGTGTTCTTTACCACTAACTCCATCTGGGAAATCCCAGAGTCAATAAAGTACAATTTGTACAATAAAGTACACTTTGTGGCATTTTTTTTTCCTCTCTTGTATCTCCAGTTGAAAGTTAAAACTCAGAGGGAGTCTTTTTATAAATTACAAAGAAGATAATCCCCAGGGATAAACTTTCATTAAAATCTTTTGTCCTCATGTTATCCCCTCCTGGTAGTCCTTGGATATTTCTCCTCTCTGTTTAAACAAAGTTTATGATAGAAGGCCTTTTTCTTATTCCTTCTTACAGTCTGTTTCTGGGTGCCCAACCAGGAATTTCACCTAAGTACTTTCTGTTGGTAAAGTCAGCGCTGCAGCCTCATAAAGTGCATCCAGAGATTCTCAGCCTGGCTGAGGGACAGAAGAATATCCTGTGTCTTCTAAGGGCAAAAGCATAGCCTGGGGAAAATGGGCCGTCTACACGGGCAAACACTATCATATTAACCACAGAGTTGGGGCTCAGTGCTATGAGTCACCAGAAAAAAACGGCTGGCCTCAAACGAGGTTGTATTTTCCTCCACGCTTCCCCATTTGTTGTTCTTCTTGTTTTATAGTTATGTGATTATTCAATCAGTGACAAAAAGAGGCGAAGAATAACTGAATGTCCACTCTGGTGTGCTCAACCACAGCCAACATGGACATTCCACATGTTAAAGCTTTACTTAATGTTGTCAGCGGACAATGGGGATGATAAAAATGAGGCAAAATAGAAAAGATGTGAACTTTAAGGCTTGGGATGACCTTGGAGTAATAAGGAGGGGGTAGTGAGAAATAAGCTGATAGTTCATAAATTACTTAGCAAGTATTCAGAAGACAGTTGAAGAATTAGTGAAAGAAAAACAGACAGTCTTTCCAGGAGCTTCTTGAGATCTCCAGGGAATCAGACTTGGAGGAATCTTTTAGAAGTGATTTGTTGTTTCCAAGTAATTTTTTTTTCCATTTTTCTCAGTCCATGCAACAAAAACTTGATCTCTTATTTTTTCCATCTTTCTGTTAATTGTTTCATTTCTGGCATTTGATCTCATCCTCTGCCTTTTTTGGATTATTTTTAAATGGTGTGAAGTGCAAACCCCGTTACCTTCGACTATTAAGTTTCCTTTCTAGGAGGATGACATTCTAAAAGTAAAGACCAACTGTGCAAACTCAGTGTTGTCTGTTTACATGAAAATTCTCATATTGAGGAATTTCAGTGGACTCCCTCTTTCCTGTGTAATTTCCATCCTTGGTTTTCTTTCATTTTATAGAGTATACCATGCATTTGATGTTCAACATCAGTGTTACCTTCTGACATCTTGCTTCTAATCCAAACTCTAGCTAGACTGAGGGAAGAAGAGTACATAAAATACACTCAGGGGAACCTGTGATGGGCAGGCAATGGGAGCATTATGAATGGGGTCCATATGTGATAACCCTGTATTATAGAATCCAAGTGAAAGATAGACATTCCAACTTGACCTAATCAGTTACCATACAGCCTTGACATTCCTTTCTCTGCCCTAAATCTAATTAAAACATGAAGATAATCCCTTGAAAATGTGTCATAAGGAAAATACAAAATGCTTGGGGGATGAGTTAAGGCTGAGAACTCATCTTCATTAGTCAATAACCACAAGCTTGTGATCAGCTTCTGTCACCACAAATCAGCCTTCTTGGTTCCTGGTGTTAAAAACATCGTTGGCTCTTTGTAGCCAATGTAGCCACAGTGGGAACCTCATAAAGAGTCCATTGTGGGCCTTAGATCAAAGATAGAGATGCTATTTCCTGAAACCTCTGAGGCTTTCCACTGCTTCGACTGACATGAGAAGCCAAATCCTAGGGACACTGTATCAAACGTCCTTAAGGGAAGGGTTTTAAAATGATACAGGTGAAGATGGAAAGTTCAAGTCTGAGCAATTCCTTCATTCAGAAATATGTATTGCTGCTGCTGCTGCTGCTGCTAAGTCGCTTCAGTCGTGTCCAACTCTGTGCGACCCCATAGACAGCAGCCCACCAGGATCTGTCATCCCTGGGATTCTCCAGGCAAGAACACTGGAGTGGGTTGCCGTTTCCTTCTCCATTGCGTGAAAGTGAAGTCGCTCAGTCGCGGCCGACTCGTAGCGACCCCATGGACTGCAGCCTACCAGGCTCCTCCATCCATGGGATTTTCTAGGCAAGAAAGTACTATTCAATACTTTCTCTGTGTATGGCACTCTACAAAGCCCTGGGAATCAGGTGGTGAGCAACAACATATAATTTCTCATCTTGAGGAGACACACGTTAGCCAAATCCACACACATGTATATGATGATGAATGGTGGCAAATACTCCTGAGGAAAAAGTTACTGGAGAATATAACAGGCTAACCTGAGCTTTCATAGGTGTTGGAAAAGACCTTCTTGAGGATGTAAGATTTGCCAGACATGTAAACATATAGTTGAGGATGGGAAGTGTTCTCTGATATGTTCAAGTAATTATCTTGAGGTGGTCACACACCCTGAGGTTATGGAGGGCCTGAGCATCATGAGATATAATGAGAAAATTTACTAAAAGTTAACTTCTTCTATTTTCAAGAAACTATGTGGAATTCATAGATGAGGCAGAAATGAATAAATTGGAGTCTTTGAAAATGTAAATCTTCTGTTTAACCAAAAACATAATAGTGCAAATAATCATAATAGTGCAATACTCCCTTTGTATTGGGGAATGGTGTTTACAATATTTATTTTTAAATTGATATCTAGAATATATAAAGGGTTCCTCTGGTAGTTCAGTCAGTCAAGAATCTTGGGTGCCAGGCAGATGTATCAGTTCAATCCCTGGGTTCAATCCCTGGGTCAGGAAGATCCCCTGGAAAAGGAAATGGCAACACACTCCAGTATTCTTGCCTGGAGAATCCTATGGGCAGAAGAGCCTAGAGGGCTACAGTCCATGGGGTTGCAAGATTCAGACATGACTTAGTGACTAAACCACAACCAGAAAATATAAAGACGTCTTTAAAATGGCTGAAAAATGACTCAAATGTAAATGTGCAAGGGATATGACAGTTCACAGAACAGCAAACTCAAATGACTAATAAATAGTTGAAAAGATAATGAACCTTACCAGTAGTCAGGGAAGCAGTAGGAAAATCACTATGATTTACCATTTCACACTTAGTAGACTGATAAAATGATTAAGCTTTACAATACCAAGTATTGTTGGGAGTAACACTCGAAACAATAGCTTTGTGGAGCCATTGGGTAAAGTCAAAGATAAGTGAAGGTACATATACGCTATAACTCAGCCATCCTAAGGATATACCCCAGAGAAATTCTGGCTCATGTAATCTTTACTTAATTCTTAGGTAAAGAACGCTCATTGCAACTTTTTTATCAGCAAAAATTGGAAACAACTTGAATTTCCTAAGAATGGATAAATAAAATTTGCTATTTGCTCATATTGAAATATTATGCATCATTAAAATGAATAAACTATATTTACTTGTATCAACACAACTAAAATCTCAAAAAAATATATCACTGATTTGTTTCTTCTGGGAGAGAAACAGGACAACTAGGAGTCAGGGATGAGAGGAGTATTTTAACTTTTTTATGCCTTTGGTGCCTAAATTTGGTACCAAGGAAGCATATTTCTTTTTGGAAAAGAATACAATTATTCAATAAATGTAACTGAATAATAAAAAGGATGCAAATAGCTTTTCTTGGGGATAAATATAGGATATGTTATTTAAAAAAATGTTAAAAACAGACATAGTGAAAATCAACCAGCTCACTTCTGCCCCCTACACAGTTTGAATAACCCAGACTGCTCATAGTTTAACTTACTTCCCTGGTGGCTCAGACAGTAAAGTGTCTGTCTACAATGTGGAAAACCAGGGTTCAATCCCTGGGTTGGGAAGATCCCCTGGAGAAAGAAATGGCAATCCAATCCAGTACTATTAACTGGAAAATCCCATGGACAGAGGAGCCTGGTAGGCTACAGTCCATGGGGTCGCAAAGAGTCAGACACGACTGAGCGACTTCACTTCCCTACTCACCATTTTGGATTCCAAACCTGAACCACTGTATTGGCTGGAAACCAAAGCTCTTGATTTTCTCCTATTATTTGCTTCTGACAAGAAAGACAACAGGGGAAGAAAAATAAAGTGACCAATGAGATCCTAGAACCTACACAGTCTGGGAGAGGCTGTTGCCCACTGAGTTCTCACTCTCCTTTCCCTGCTAGGGCAAACTCCTGGTGTGCAGAGCAGCTCCTGTCATGGGCAGCCTCCCTGGAAAGCCCAGCTCCTCTGGTTGACCTTGTCAGCTGCTCTCCTTCCCCCTCAAGCTTGCTTACTTTCTCTGTCAGAAACACAATGTGCTGGCTGAGCTGGAACAAGGCACTTTGCTGAAATCTGCTTATATGTTGTCAAAATAAATATAGAAAGTGGCTGTTTACCCTGTGACCTGCTCAGATCTCTAAACCCTGATCTGTGTGAGTTCTGCACTATAGTTGGTGTGTCTTAGGCGCCTCCAACGGGAGGATAAAGTTGCAAGTCTGCTCTCTATGTCTGTGAGTCTATTTCTGTTCCACGGATATGTTCACGTGTGCCGTATTTTAGATTCCACGTATAAATGGTATCATATGCTATTTGTCTTTCTGGCTTCACTTAGTATGATAATCTCTATCTGGGTCCATCAGCGTTGCTGCAAATGGCATCATTTCATTCCTTTTAATTGCTGGGTTGTATTCCACTGTATATATGTGCCGCATCTTCTTTATCTATTCATCTGCTGATGGACATTTAGCTAGTTTCCATGTCTAAGCTATTGTGAATAGTGCTGCTCTGAACATGAGAGTACTTGTATTATATTTTTTTTGGAATTATAATTTTGTCTGGATATATGCCCAGGAATGGGATTACAGGATCACATGGTAATTCGATTTTTAGTTTTTTAAAGAAACTTCATACTGTTTTACGTAGTGGCTGCATCAATTTACATTCCCACCCACCAACAGTCCAGGAGGGTTGCCTTTTCTCCACACCCTCTCCAGCATTTGTTATTTGTGGACTTTTTAATAGTAGCTGGAGAGGTCTGTTTCATTGTTTGTTCCTTCAGGGGAATCGCTTTGATCTTTTAATTGGGAGTGGTTTCTCTGCTTCTTTATCTTACTTCTATTTCTCTTCCTCAATGAGTTTCAGAGAAACAATGATCTACTGAGGTCTTGGAGGGCTATTTTTATGTGGGCGCCCCTGTGTAGCCTGGGTGAGTAGGAGATGTGACTGGTGGTGTAACCACAGCCTGCGCTGACTATTGAATGGGGCCTCCTCTTTGCTCTGTGGCTGTCACTGCCGTGTCATGGGCAGGGTCTGCTCCCTGGTTATTGCAGTAGAAGCCCCCAGATCTGTTTCCGAGCTGCGTTTCTGAGCTGCAGTGTGAGGTAGTCAGGATTGTAGGCCTCTCACTGGGAGAGGAGCCACTGAATATTCCTCTGCCAGAGTCAGGCTTCAAATTTCTTAGACAAGCCCATGGAGAAGCAAATCCTCCTTTTATTAATCCATTGAATGCCTCTGAATGTCCCAACCTTCTGCTGGTATCTCATGATGTCTAAGGCCTGGGGCCACTCTATCAGAACCTTCAGGTCAGAACCAAATGAGCATTGTCTTATGTCCCCAGGGCCTGCTCACAGTTCTACCTGCTAAGGAACCTACTCTTGTTTCTATCACAGCCTACGTGCCTCCTAATTGGGTTTGTGTCCATGTTTCCTGAGTGTCTGACCCCTGGAGGTGATCTTGAACCTGAGACAGAGAAGGTCTAATGTCTCAGGAGGAAGATGACCAAACTCAACTCTTTAGGTGACCCTAACCTGTCCCTGCCCTATTTTTTGTCCTCATTTCATTAACAGTTTTGTCATGGTCACTTTTGGAGTTCATCCCATTTCAGGTGGGCAGAATCCTAAAATGAGCCCTGATGACTCTCATTCTTGTTTAATCTCCTCTCCTTTGAATGTGATTGTGATAATGTTATGTTTTATGGCAAAAAGGAGATGACCCAGGTGGGCCTAACTGAATCACATGAGCTCTTCAAAAGCAGAGAGTTTTTTCCATCTGGCTGCAGAGGACAAAGTCATAGAATTCCCAAGTATGCTAAGGGTTTGATGGATCATTGCTGGCTTAAAGATGGAGGGGACCACTTGGCAAGGAATGAGGGCCACCTCTAGAAATGGAGAGTTTCCCCTGGTGATAGACAGCAAGGAGATGGCACCTCAGCCCACAACAACCAGGAACTAAATCCTGCCAACATCCTTAGGGAACTTGGCAGCTGATGCTTCCACAAAACCTCCAGATGAGAGCCCGGTCCGTCTTACAATGTATTTGGCCTTCAGAAACCCTGAGCAGAGGACCCAGTTGAGCCCACCCAGACTTCTGGCCTACTGAAAGATGAAATCATCAGTGGGTAGTATTTTGAGCTGCTAAGTTTATGGCAGCTTGTTACATGGCAATAGAAAATCTTCCTCTTGCGTATAGGGTGCAATCCAGCTTTCCCTTCATAGAGAAGCCTTGGGGAAATCAGCACTCCAGGGAGATGTGAGCTGTGAGATCCCTGCAGTACGAATGGAATAATGATGACCAGATAATACTTACTGAACACCTATTCTGCGCCAGGTACTATTTTAAGTGCTTGAAATGAATTCCTTTACTCCTACAACAAACCCATATAGTTGCACTATCATCACCACTGTTTTACAGTTGAGAAAACTGAGGGACAGCCAAGTGAAGCAGCTCTTCCAAGGCTGTGGATTTAGACAGGAGGGTGTGCACTTAATCCCTACACAGAAGATCTTTATCCAAGTCCAAATTCCTTTTGGGAAAAAGTAATACACATGTGTATCCTTGTCAATTCCAAGCTCCCTGAGCATTCTCTCTACCATCTGCATGGTGACTGTCCCCTGGTCTTACAGCTGTCCTGATGTCCAGGACAAGGCTGGCTCTTCTGCACCTCCTAGAGGTGGGGGTGAGAGTGAGTAGTCCTAAGTGATTTTCTTGTGTCAGGAGTATACTTGAGCAGCTTTCTGGGTTTAACTGGAAAAGTCTCAGAAAGAAGTTTTATACTTCACTCAGGCTCCCACTGGCAGCCAGGCTAGTCCAGGAAGGAGAAATGTTAGGTCAAGGACTGAAGGAGAAAGTGAGGAAGTGGTATAGCCTGAGGATCTTAGAAGCTTGCCACTGTTTGAACCTACATCCTGAGATTCTGAGGGAGATTGCTCCTGCTGTGGCCCAGGAGGGGCCAGCCAACTCTGCCAGGTAAGTAGACCAAAGACTACTTTACTTTAATCCAATAAAAAAATCTCCGGAGCAGGGTCCCTACCCTTGGCTGGGGAGACAGCTTAAGACCATAGCTCTTTAGGACACTCTGGGTGCAGAAGCTAAATGACAGGTGTGACTTTCCCCACTAACTCTTCAGCTGCCACCGCCCGAGGACTTGTTGGAGTGGGGTGGGCTAATTATTTCCTGTGCTCAACCTCAAGTTTACTTGCAGGAGTCTCCTCCCTGGTAACACAGTAACCACATCAAAACATCTCCTGCAGCTCCAAGCTCTAGCAGTGTCTCATTATATACAGGTGGCAAACTGAGGCATATAGTTTCGTTTCTGAGCCCAGCCCTATCTGTTTTAGGAGATAAGTTTTACTAAGATTCCCCAAGCAGCCCCCAAGAGTTCCTAGCTCCTGCTTATGTCTGCATTTTAAAAATGGAGGTTATTATTTGTGACTGACACTGCGAGTTTCCTGCCCAATGTCCATCCCTGCTTCTTCCCTGCTTCTTCCTCACTGAGTTCAGTCCAGCCACTCAGTCATGTCCAACTCTTTGTGACCCCATGGACTGCAGCATGCCAGGCTTCCCTGTCCATCACCAACTCCCAGAGCTTGCTTGAACTCATGTCTATTGAGTCGGTGATGCCATCCAATCTCATCCTCTGTCGTCCCCTTCTCCTCCTGCCTTCAATCTTTCCCAGCCATCAGTGTTTTTTCCAATGAGTTAGTTCTTTGGATCAGGTGGCCAAAGTATTGGAGCTTCAGCTTCAGCATCAGTCCTTCCAATGAATATTCAGGACTGATTTCCTTTAGGATGGACTGGTTGGATCTTCTTGCTGTCCGAGGGACTCTCAAGAGTCTTCTCCAACACCACAGTTCAAAAGCATCAATTCTTTGATGCTCAGCTTTCTTTATAGTCCAGCTCTTGCATCCATACATTACTACTGGAAAACTCGTAGTTTTGATTAGATGGACATTTGTCAGCAAAGTAATGTCTCTGCTTTTTAACATGCTGTCTAGATTGGTCATAGTTTTTCTCCAAGGAGTAAGCATCTTTTAATTTCATGGCTGCAGTCACCACCTGCAGTGATTTTGGAGCCCAAGAAAATAAAGTGTCATTGTTTTCTTTGTTTCCCCATCTATTTGCCATGAAGTGAGATGGGCCTGGATGCCATGATCTTAGTTTTCTGAATGTTGAATTTTAAGCCAGCTTTTTCACTCTCCTCTTTCACTTTCATGAAGAGGCTCTTTAGATCTTTGCTTTCTGCCATAAGGGTGGTGTCATCTGTATATCTGAGGTTATTGATATTTCTCCCCGCAATCTTGATTGCAGCTTGTGCTTCATCCAGCCCAGTATTTTGCATGATGTACTCTGCATATAGGTTAAATAAGCAGGGTGACAATATACAGCCTTGACGTACTCCTTTCCCAATTTGGAACCAGTTCATTATTCCATGTCTGGTTTTAAAGAACCCCAATGTTGTTCAGAGCAGTAATATGTCCAGATAAATACATTTCCCCTCCCCGATTCCTTTGCATGTAAGGATTGATGTGTGTTGGTCTTACCCAGGAGAGTCACTGAGAGGGGTTTTTAGGAGAAATTATTGAAAGGGCATCTTGTCTTCAGCTTTTTGTCCCTTCCTTTCATGCCCGAGAAGTGGCGCTACTTATGACATGTGACTGTGAGATGATAAGATGGAGGATTTCTCCCTCCCCTCCTCTCTGTCCCTTTTACTGGTCTACTCTCCTTTCTCTCCATCACAGTGTCCTGTTTCCAGTCTACCCATGGCATAGCTGCTGGTGCCTGACAAATCACGCTCTGGGATTCCCCTCCCATTACACCTTCAAGACAGTCACCAAGAGAACATGAACACTGCAGACAGCCCTTGAAGAAGACTGCACAACGAGGGCAGATGTGTCCACAGTGACTCCCGTCCCCTTTGCTGGTGACACGTGACCAGAGAGAGCTCTCTCCCAAGCCCCTGGGTCTGGCTGTATTGGAGACCCTGGAACTATGACAAGACTCTCACGTGAAGCTAGTTCCAAGAATGGCTAACGAAGGTTAGATCCCCTGCCAGCTCAAATCAAAATTACATCAATTTATAGAAAATAAGGGAGGTGATACATTTCAAATTCTGGAGTTTTAAACTTTTATAGATGTATATTCATAATTTTGAGTACCTAGGCATGCTTTATATCATACAATTCTTTTTAGTGAAAATAAATCACTGGACAATCTAATAGGACCTTCAGACTAATAAGAGAGTTCAGCAGCATTTCTAGGTACAAGATGAACATAGAGAAATCAATTGGGTTCCAGAGACCTACAACAGTCATAAAGTATGATTTTTATAAAGGATTTTATTTATGATAGGAGCAAAGTCTCTAAGGTATCTTGGAATAAAAATAGGTGTGTGAAACTTTTGTGGAGAAATTTATTTTTAAAAAAAGAAAAAAATGATGAAATATACTTTATCCTTGACTTAAAAGATTCCATATTCTTAAAGATGTCAGTTCTCCCAAAGGTAACTCACAGATACAACAAAATTTTCATCAAAAGCCCAACAGATAAGGGGAACTTAGTTCTTTGTCTGGGTGTTGGTTACAAAAGAATGTTCAGTTTATGGAAATCCATCACGGTACACATGTATGATCTGTGTGGTTTTCTCTTTGATACAATGCTCCCCAAAAATCGCTAATGAAAATAGATAGTTTTGTTTAAGCAAAATCAATAAATTATCATGACTGATTTTTAAAGAAAAAGCCCAAGAGAGTTTCTCCAGCAACTTAAGTTGGTTTTAAAATTTCAATAGGAAACTTATAGGCTGAGAATAACCAAGAAAAAAATAGGAGAAAAATAAGACAGGGACTTACCTTACCAAATATCAATATTTGTTACAAGGCTGTCAATATTAAGACAATGAAGTATTACACAGGGATTTATAAAAGACCAGTAGAAGAGAGTAGAAAATTCAGAAACAGGTGTCCTCATATAAGACTCCATAGATGACAGAGACATGAAAAATTAGCAAAGAAAAGATGGATGCTGATCAGTGGTGCAGCACAACTGTTATGCATGGGGACAAAAATGAAATTACATCCCCCATTCATACCAAAGCCATAAAAGATCGTTAGTGACTTGAATGTAAGAGACAATTTTTTTTACAAGTCTAAAAGAAGACATAGAATATGTTTATGACTTTTGGGTACAGAAGTTTTCTTAACAAGACAGAAAAAGCACAGACCATAAAGGAAAATGCTAATATATTTGCCTAAGTGAAGAGAAAAATCTTCATACCCGAGAAGCCATGAAGAAGGACTAGCCTGCTCAGACTTGTGGCCACCATGGCCCCCAGTAATCAAGACAGTGTTAGAAAGGCCACATGCAGGGGCTGTAGGCAGGGCCTGTCCAGGAGCCAGCATCCAACAGATGAGGCCACCCTGGGAATGTTCTGCAGAGAGTGG
This sequence comes from Tragelaphus eurycerus, assembly GCA_935064755.1. Lineage (NCBI taxonomy): Eukaryota > Metazoa > Chordata > Mammalia > Artiodactyla > Bovidae > Tragelaphus > Tragelaphus eurycerus. The sequence goes on along the minus strand of CAKXYN010000120.1, from coordinate 4,399,561 downwards.
ACAAGAGCACCCTGCTCTGGAAAGTTCAGTCTGTAGGTGGGGGAATCAACTCTTGTCTCTGTGAAATGTAGCCATGTGCTTGAACCCCTCTCCCTTAATATTAATTTAGGAGCTATACAAAAAAGTTCCATTGGTCCTTTGGAGCTGGAGAACGCCTTCTATTGCCAAAATTCTTATCCATGCCAAATTTCACCTTCACCTCTTATTGACCCAGGGGATAACTGTTAACCACCGTCCTACTACACAATCTTATTTATTGTAGCCTAAAGAATCGGACATGACTGAGCAACTGAACTGAACTGAAGGCTTAGGGTGTTTATTTGGAAAAGGAAATATCCACAAACTGGTCCATCACACAGACATTAATCATGTCTGAAATTTCTTAGTTTAGTGCCTGGAACAAAACTGAGGCTTAATAAACCTGTGTGAAACTAAATGACTATAATGTCAAAGATTCTTATATTTGAGAATATGAGAAATATTAAATAAATTTATATAAGAAATATAAATATTTATTTATAGAAATATAAATATTTATTTATAGAAATATAAATATTCTTAGATATTTACATAAAATATAAAAATTTAAAATATTTTCTTATTATATAAGAAAATAAAAAATTCTTATATTTTCAACATGGAAAACATGGTACAAAAAATACCCCTACGCTCCTCACCCAGATCAAACATTTATCAAGTTTAGCACGTTTTCTTTTTAAAATGCCATTCTCAATATTATTCAGGCCCTGAAATTTGTTCCAGTTCAAACATCAGAAATAATTTGGAAAAAAGTATGACCTGGCTTTGTCAGCCACAGCATCACATCTCTTGTGACGTATCGGTGGGTTCTCCAGTAAGCCCACCACAAACACCTGGGGTCAGATCCTGAGAAAGGCGAAGGAGGACCCCTCTTCACACTTCATCGAGTACAGAAAGATGAAATCTCAGAAGTAGGGGCCTGTGGTCAGTCATTTCGGTGACGCACTAACACACGTAACATCTTTTGCTACTCTGGCATGTTGGAGAAAGCCAGCCACAACAAAGCAAAAGCTTTTCTGCAGCGTGAAAATTGACACACCACACTCTGCTTTCATTAAAAACAATGAATGGAGATAAAGCCCACAACCATGAGCAAACTTTTCAAGTAAGAATGATCCAGGGCCAGGAATGGGATTTCTTTCGCAGGGGCTTGTATTCCATTCCATTTGTGCCCAGAGCTCCGAAGAGAACATGGCCTTGTAGATTCAGCCTCCACCTCCAGCCTGACAACCCTCAAGTCTACAGCTGAGGGGTGGACTTCTCTCCCAGCTCTAAACTGGTGGTCCTAATTGATTTCTGGCACCTTCACCTGGATGCCTTAAGGACATATCAGACTCGAAGGTCCAAAACTGAACTAATTATTCCTACTTCCTCTTCAGACAGAGTTTTCTTAAAAATCCCAGTATCCTAAGATTTAACTTTCACAAATGATTCCTAAGTGACTCTGAAAGTCCCTGACTTTTCCTACTGAGGAAGAATTTATATAACATAAAAGTAGCCTTGGTAAAGTGTACAATTCAGTGACAGTCCATCCGCAGTACTGTGCAGCTATCACTACCATCTGGCATCATCACCCCAAAAGGAAATCTCATAAGCATGAAACAGTCGCTCCCCATCTGCCCCTCCCTCAGCCCCCAGAAAACCTTAGCCAACTTCTTACCTCCATGAGTACGCCTATTCTAGATGTTTAATGTAAATGGAGTCGGGTAACTTGTGGTATTTTATGTCTGAATTCCTTAACTCAGCAAAACGTTTTCAAAGCTCAAGCACGTTGTAGCATCAGTGGTCCATTCCTTTTTGTGGCTGAGTAATATTCTTCTGTATGGATACACCACATTTTGTTATATTATCCACCCGTGAGTTGATGAATGGGTTGCCCTCCCCGCTATGGCTATCACGTGGACACGTGTTTGTTGGGATGCTTTGTTTTAAGTCATTTTTCCAAGAGTGGAACTGCTGGGTCATATGCGAATTCTACGTTTAACTCGAGCAACTGACTGCCACATTGTTTTCTTCCGTAGTTGCATCGTTTTACATTTACGTTGTACATTTTGCACCTCCACAGCAATGTAGGAGGGCTCCAATTTTTCCACATCCTTGCCAACACTCATTTTCCTTTTTAAAAATTCTAGCCATCCTGGTGGGTGTGAAGTGGTATCTCATGCTGGTTTTGACTTGCATTTTCCCTATTAACTAGTGACACTGAACATCTTTTCAGGTGCTTGCATGCCATTTGTCTGTCTTCTTTGTATTCCCCTTTTCTCTGTTTTGATAAAGTCCCTGACTTTTTATAGAGACCTGAATTTGAATGTTAGGCTGCAAGCCTAGGGCTGTGGGGTTGTCACTTAGCTGAGTGCCTTGAAATTGCCAAGAGGGAGTTGTTTCTCTCCCATTCTTGTTTCCTTGTTCTCTTTTCAACAAGGGAGTAGTAAAGAACTTTATTCAAGGCTCTAGTGAATCTTTTTTCTTGATCAAAGCACTACAATCCATATAGTTGTCCAAGTTAAAAGTTTGCAGTGACCCTCGGTTCCTCTCTCTCCCTAACTGCCCTTCTCCACTCAGTTACTATGTAATATTCAGTTCAGTTCAGTTCAGTCACTCAGTTGTGTCCAACTCTTCGCGACCCCATAACTGCAGCACACCAGGCCTCCCTGTCCATCACCAACTCCCAGAGTTCACTCAAACTCACGTCCATCGAGTTGGTGATGCCATCCAGCCATCTCATCCTCTGTCATCCCCTTCTCCTCCTGCCCCCAGTCCCTCCCAGCATCAGGGTCTTTTCTAATGAGTCAACTCTTTGCATGAGGTGGCCAAAGTATTGGAGTTTCAGCTTCAGCATCAGTCCTTCCAATGAACACCCAGGACTGATTTCCTTTAGAATGGACTGGTTGGATCTCCTTGCAGTCCAAGGGACTCTCAAGAGTCTTCTCCAACACCACAGTTCAAAAGCATCAATTCTTTGGCACCCAGCTTTCTTCACAGTCCAACTCTCACATCCATACATGACCACAGGAAAAACCATAGCCTTGACTAGATGGACTTGTGTTGGCAAAGTAATATCTGTGCTTTTCAATATGTTATCTAGGTTGGTCATAACTTTCCTTTCCTTAGGAGGAGCCAAATTTCATAACTTTAGAAACAATATTAAAATTTATGGAGATGTATTCTTGGAATGTAACCTTAATCCTGGTTTCACTTTATATTAAAACCCGTATTTTCCCTTTGTTTCTAGTTCTTCACTTTAAAATTTTGTTCTTTCATACACAATTTTGCAAGCTACCTCAAACTTGCTTTTTAGAATCCAAAATAAAGGTTAAAAAATCTTACATACTTTAATCCCTATACAGTGCTATAAAAACAAAGCAACTTTTATTGTTCTGCTAGGTATTCATGACATACATGCTTATTTTGGAAATTTAGAAATTGGACCCCATAAGTAAATAGGTAAAAAGAGTAAAATAAAAATCTATAAACTCATCATTAACTACCATTAATATTCTGGAATGTGGGTCACAAAGAGTTGGATGCGACTGAAGCAACTTAGCATGCACACATGTATCCTTTTAGCCTTATTTAGCGTGTATCTAGCTAAACTATTTTTAAAATTTTTACTTTAAAATTTGAAAAATTTCAGTTCTTCTTTTTAAAAATACTGAAGGATAGTTGACTTACAATATTGTGTAGGTGTCAGTGTACAGTGAAGGGATTCAATTATATCTCTATATATTCAGGTTATTTTCCATTATAGCTTATTACAAGATATTGAATATAATTCCCTGTGCTATAGAGTCAGTCCTTGTTGCTTATTTTATGTGTAGTGGCATGTATCTCTTAATTCAATCCTCACAATGTATCTCCCACCCCATTTCCCTTTTGGTAACCAGAAGTTTGTTTTCCGTATCTGTGAGACTGTTTCCATTTTGTGAAAAAATTAACTTGTATTTTTTTTAGATTTCACATATATTAATACAAGATATGGTGTAATATTTGTCTTTCTCTGTCTGACTTGTTTTACTCAGTATAACAATCTCTAGGTCCATCATGTTGCTGCAGATGACATTATTTCATTCTTTTTTATGGCTGAGTAATATCCCATGGTATATACATCACATCTTCTTTATCCATTCATCTGTTGATGGACACTTCGGTTGCTTCCCTGTTTTGGCTATTGTAAATAGTGCTGTAACACTGGGGTACATGTATCTTTTTGAATTGGAATTTTCCTCTTTCCTTGGTATATGCCCAGGAGTGGGATTGCTGAATCATATGGTAACTTTATTTTTAGTTTTTTTAAGGAAGCTCCATACTGCACCAATTTACTGTTCTGCTAACAGTATAAGAGGGTTCCTTTTTTTCTACACCCTCTCCAACATTTATTATTTTAGCTATACTATTTTAAATGGAATTTTATTGTAAATTATTTTCTACAACCTACAATTTTAAACTAAAAATGTATCATGAGCTTTCCCTCTTATAATTAACTGGACTTACATGTTTATATGGAGAAGGCAATGGCACCCCACTCCAGTACTGTTGCTTGGAAAATCCCATGGACAGAGGACCCTGGTAGGCTGCAGTCCATGGGGTCGCTAAGAGTCAGACATGACTGAGCGACTTCACTTTCTCTTTTCACTTTCATGCATTGGAGAAGGAAATGGCAACCCACTCCAGTGTTCTCGCCTGGAGAATCCCAGGGAAGGGGAAGCCTGGTGGCTGCCGTCTATGGGATCACACAGAGTCGGACATGACTGAAGTGACTTAGCATAGCATAGCATAGCATACATGCTTGTAAGTTTTTACAGTGATGAATATACCATTATTCATTCAATCAACTACTTATTTGCATTTTTCATTGTTTTATTAACATTTCTGCTAGAAACACCCTTATACCTACAATTGTGCCCTTATCATGACTTAATGTTTTTGATTATATCCAAACTGGGAGGCATGCATCAGTGATGCTGCTTAATAAATGTTCTAATTGTTGAATGGAAGATTGAAAGGGCAGAGGCTAAAGAAAGGCTCCCCAGAAGATATCAGGGCCTGAAAAAAGATGGTTTGAGAGAAATTAGGGTTTCTCAGAGAAATGAAAGTGGAAGTGACTGAGTGTGTGAGGGAGCTAGATTCAAATTCTATGATCTGAGGCTAGAAGCCAAATGAGGTGATGCATCTGGGCCAGCCAGGAAGGTGTCCTCCTCCTCTAAAAACTAGAAGAGGCACGAACACAATCCCTTTTATTGAAAGTATAAAAGTGGAGCCCTGGACTTTGGTCAAAGGAGCAGGGAATATTGCAAGAAGAGACAGGAGGTCAGAGAGACAGCACTGGTTCTCTGCCCCAGCTCAGCCTGTGAAAGAGAAAAGTCATGAGTAAAACCAGAGATATTCTTTCCCCTAAAACTTTCAAGGGAGACACTGAGGCCGGAGCAGAATTGGCGCCGGATTATCCAAGGCCTTTACCAAGGACGGGGGTGGGGAAGAGATGCTGACACCACCGAGCCATGTGACACCATGGGGTTTGGGTGCTTTCAGAACTTCAAAGAAAACACAGCCTTCTTTCAGTCTCAGTGGTCCATGTCATCCGTAAGACATTAAAGAGGGTGAGGGCTCCGTGTGACCCCACAGAGAGGGCTGACGTGCCTTGTGTAGCCTTGCAGGTGCCCAGGCTGGGCAGGGGAGAAGAGAGTTGGAGCTGAGTGGGTTGGCAGAGTGCTAGTTTGGGAGCACTTGCAACACAATTCCTTTCAGGGACATCTAGGGATTAGGAGGCAGGAAGGGTGAGAATGTGAGTGAGGTACTTGGAACCTGACAGTTCTGTGTTCCAAGCCACCAAACACAGATGCCTCATGGACCCGAGCATCAGGGCAAGGGCCTGACAGCGGGCACGTGGAGTGGAGGTGTTCCTGGAAATGACAGCCCACCTCTGTGTGGTGTGCACACACACCACCGTAGGTGGGGAGAGGCGCCTGGTGAGTCACTTGTCAGAAGCCCCTCATGACTGATCAGAATCCTGAGGTTAGTTCTGAGAAAAATCAGCCTCTGTGTTCATTTTGAAGTGAGTGAGGGAAGCTGATTTCCCCCTCCACCCCTATTCCTACTGCCCCCCCCCCCCCCACTCCAAGGGTGGATTCTTGCCCTTGGTTTTGAATCAGCTCTAATGAAGCCCACTCAGCACCCGCCTTCTCTTCAAACTAGAGCATCAATGAAGGTGGAGAAGAAGGAGAGGGAGGGGAACCTGGGGCCCGATCCACTGCTGAAGAGGGGTGTCTCTGAGTATAAGTAAATATAAAGGGGGCTTGTGGAGAGATTGAGGAGTCAGGAGAGGGACAAATGCATTAAGTAAGACAACAATCTCTAGGGGTCTGAGTTGGTCCTAGAAAAAGCCTCGAAAGCCCAGAACCAGATGGGGTAGCTTCCTGTTTGACATTTCAACACAGCTCCACAAAGAGTAGCAATGCTTACCAGCCACAGCCGTTTGCTTGAATTTATAGATTAATTGGGGGAGAATTGCAATCATTAAAATATTAAGTGTTTGAAACTGCAACATTTAGTAGTATTTTGGGGTCAAGTAAGAGAAACCTGATTCAGTAGTGCAGACAGTAACGGTTTAGGTTTCCCATATGATAATCAGGCTGGAGGTGAGCAGTCCAGGGCTGCTGCAGTGAGTGCACAGTGTTCTCATAAACAGAGAATGAGCTTGACTTCTATCTCTATATCTTGATTTTTCATCACTATGTTTATTGCTTCCATGTCACAGAATGGCTGCAGCCACTCCAGGCATCATATCTGATTTCTATAAAGAAAAAGGAAGAAGACAGGTGATCACTGTTCCAAGAAAGCAAAACAAACAATAACAACAACAACAAAAAACTATCCCAGACACCTATTTACCTCTTATTGTCTGCAAGAAAATTTAACAAAACAAATTTCCATCCCTCTTTCTCTAAATTTTTGAATCTGTTAGCAGAAAAATAAAAGATGGTGAATAGATCACAGGCAGGTAATTTGGAGATTTGCTATGCCATCTGTCAACATTATATTTTTCAATTGTCTTCTTTAATGGTCTTCATAAATTTTTATTATTTTAACCTTCATATGTTTTACATATCTTTGTTAGATTTGTTCCTAGGAATTGTATAATTTTATTGCTATTGTGTTATTTTCTTAAAAAATACATACTCAAATTAGTTTCAGTATATGAATTCATTTTTATATATTGATCTTACCAATTAGTTTTTTTAGTTTGTAGATTCTCTTGGGTCGTCTGTAGAGAGGTAGACTGTTGTATCATTTGTGAAAACTGACTATTTCATTTACTTTTTCAACCTTTATAACATTTACTCTGCTACTCCCTTTTTCAGCCTTATTAAGTTAGGACCTCAAATACAATTTTGATTACAAGGAATTCTGGAGAGGTAAAGCTTCTAAGATTATTACACCACTCAGAAATTTTCTATTTTTTTGTCAGTTGTCATCTATGCAAGAAGGGTAGTTTGTATTAGGATAGCAGCCACGGAGTTAAAGAAAAGGGACTAGATTGTTGAGCTATTTAGGAAATAGGGTCATAAGGACTTGTTGATTGACTGCATTTGTGCGCCAAGGAAAACGAAAGAACTGGAGGAAAAGAAATATTTTATTTTGACATAATTTCAGAATTGCAAAAACGTTGTAAGAATAGTACAAGAATTCCTGAATATTCTTCACCAAGATCTCAAATGTCAATATTTTACTACATTTGTTTTTTTTTTCTCTCTCACTTTAAAGTAATTTGTGAATATATTGCCTTTTTACACCTAAATCCTTCAAGGTGTTTCCCCAAAAGCAAGGAATTTTTTTTTGAAAAATAGAAATTAAAACTAACATTGCTACAATATTATTATATAATCTACAGAGCTTATTTATATTTCTCCAATGGTTTCAATAATGTCCTTTATAGCAAAAAAAAAAAAAAAAATTCAAGATCATGCATTGCATTTCATCTCCTCTCTCTTCAGTGTCCTTTATTCCAGAGCACTTTCTGAGTCTGTCTTTATTTCACAACCTTGACAGTTGTTAAGAGTACTAACGTTATTTTGTAGAATAGCTCTGTTTGGATTTGATGTCTCCTTGGGATTAGATCCAGGTTATGGGCTTTCTGCCAGGATATTGCACACACGGTGCTGAATTCTTTGCAGAGCATCACTTCAGGAGGCACGTGCTGCCAATTAGTCCCATTACTGGTAATGTCACATTTGATTCTTCAGTTAAGGTCATATCTGCCAAGTTTCTCCAGTAAAATAGTAAAGTTAACCACTTCATCTTTGAAATATATAGGTTTCTTGTGGGGAGACACTGAAACCATGTTATTCCTCAGATGTTCACCCAAAAATTATTACTGGGAAGGCTGCCGAATGGTGATTTTCCTATTCTGTCATCCTATCTGCATTTGTTAGTTGACTTCCTTATATAAGAAAAAGCTGTTCTTCTCTCTTATTTATTTGCTTGTATATTCATTTATTTACATCAGCATGAACTTATGATTTTATCTAATCCTTTTCTGTCATTTGTTCTGACCCTCAAATTGTCCCATATTTGAAAAGGGGGTCAGCTTTAATGTCTAGGTGTTAAGTAACTATTGGGTGAGGTTGCATTTAACTGAAACTAAAGAGAGGGGAAAATGTTTCCCACCGTGGCTTTAATTTGCAGCCTCTCGTTATTTGTGAGCTTTATTTTACTTACATATATTTATCTCTTTTGCTGAATTGTCTGTTGATACCCCGTGTTCATTCTCCCTAAGTTTAGGGATGTTAACTCTTTGTCTGACATAAACTTTACAAATCGCTGAGAGGATACAATAAACTAGGAAATTTATCAACAATACGTTACTTAATCCTCACAACAGCCCTCTGATACAGTATAATTTTCATTTTATAGATAAGAAAGCAAGAGAGTTTAGAAATAGGACCCCATGCGTTAGCAACCCAGGAAAAGCCACGACTAAATCCAAGTCTGTGCAACGCCCAAACTTCGAATCTTCTTTATTTCTCATTCTGCATGCTGGGAAAACTTTAATTTTTTAAAAGAAACCTATGGACAGAGGAGCCTGGTGGGCTGCAGTCCATGGGGTCGCGAAGAGTCGGACACGACTAAGCAACTTCACTTTCACTTTTCACTTTCATGCGTTGGAGAAGGAAATGGCAACCCACTCCAGTGCTCTTGCCTGGAGAATCCCAGGGACGGGGGAGCCTGGTGGGCTGCCGTCTATGGGGTCGCACAGAGTCGGACACGACAAGCGACGCAGCAGCAGCAGCAGCAGGAAATCTTAGGTCATCCTCGTAGTCCTCCTAAAGTTTAAATTACAAGAGCAGTCACTGAAATTACAACTTAAATTCAGGTCTAGCACCTTAGCCTGAGATGTCTCCTTACACTGCTGACCTGGCAGCACTCACAATGGTCCATCACAGTGCATTTGGAACACTGCAAAATAAATCTACAAAATAGGTGTGTGCTCACTCTCAGTCTTGTTGAGGATAAATGACACCCGGCAGGCACCTAATGAACTTGATACACTTCATATAAATAACATGGGGGGTTGATGTAGAACAGTGTTTGAGAAAAAGCACCCTGGGAAGGCCTTGAACTCCAACTCCAGGAAGCCACCCAGCCCCTTTACTTGGGACATAGAAGGTTCAAGAAGATGGTCTCTGAGACCCCTACGGGTCCTGAATTCCTGGGATTCTCCTATTTACCCATAATAAGCACCTCTTGATTTCCTTTTTGCTTACGTTCTTATTTTACCCTCCCCCCTGCGCACCCCCTGCCCTTTGATGCCTTTTCTTGTTAGGACTGACCGGGGTTTCACTTTGAAAAAATCCTGTCCAGCCCTGTTACACCCTGACCAAAAGAGCCACACGACAGTGGTCTGGGGGCTGCTTTCCTGGATTCAAGGTCCCAGGAGCCCTGGTTTACAAATTATGGGAGAGAGACGAGAAGGCACCTGCGAGCTCTCTCCATCGTCACTGTTTCGGTTCCTCCGCGTATTGACTGTTTGCATGGCGTCCTCTTGTGTCCAGACTGAGTTATTTCACTGTCGAGTCCCAAGCATTTTTTTTTTTCCCCACAAGAGGGAGCAATTCTAGGGGAAAAAAGCTATTCATAGAAATTTTACTAATAATACTTTTACTGAGTTTCAAGAGAAAGGTACATTCTTAAAACTTAGCGTATCGAATTTATTGAGTAGAAGGTCAATTAGAATATTGGAAGAGAGTTTTAGCTACTAAACTATTAATGAGCCCATTTGATAGAGCGACAGAAGCATCATCTATTCATTCCTTCCTCATGCTCACAGCTCTTGGTGTGGAGATCCCCACGGGTGTGCAAGTGTTTCATCTCCTTTCAGCCCCAAATACCTGGAGATATTATCTGTAGCCTTGGCCCTTCCTCTGTGGTCCAGTTGGCCTGCCCGAGCTCTCCATATATGACCAATAGGCATAAGCATCCTGGGTGGGGTGTTGTGCTCAGTCGCGGCCGACTCTCTGCGATCCTTTGGACTCTAGCCCTCCAGGCTCCTCAGGCCATGGGATTCTCCAGGCAAGAATACAGGAATGGGTTACCGTTTCCTCCTGCAGGGGATCTTCCTGACCCAGATCTGGAACCCACATCTCCTGTGTCTACTGCATTGCAGGCAGATTCTTTACTGCTGAGAGGGAGCCTTCAACTGAAGTCTCTCAGTCATGTCTGACTCTTTGTGACCCCATGGACTATAGCCTGCCAGGCTCCTCTGTCCATGGAATTTTCCAGGCAAGGATACTGGAGTGGGTTGCCATTTCCTTCTCCAATACGCATGCTGTGTGCAGAATAGAACTTTTGATTCACCCATGACCCCCAAAACCTATTCTTCCCTTCACTCTTTCCTTCCATTCTTCCCCCTATTCTTTCCTCCCCCTTTGGCATCACCAACCTCTTAGTTCCACAGGTTCAGTGCCTGGGAATCCTTGATCCCTCTCTTCCTCACATCATACTTCTAATCCACTAGAATTCCTGTTAGGTCCACCTTCAAAATATATTCCAAATATAATTAGTTCTTCCTGTTGACATGACCACTGTCTTAGTCCAAGCCACCCTTGCCCCTCTTCTGATGACAGCAGTAACTTTCTTAGAGGTTGGCCTCCTTCTTCTCCCCCTGTTCCCCAGTATTACCCTACCATCTTCTTCTCAAACAACGAGAGCAATCCTGTAAAACTCTGAGTCAGATCACATTTCGCCTCTGTTCAGAACTCTCCAGGGACTTCCAGTCTCACTTAGAATTAAACTCAAAAGCCTTCCCATGGTCTATTCTCTGAGCTTATCCTCCTCCATCCTCCCCAGTCCTCAGTCCCTTTCAGCTACACCAGCCTCCTTGCGGTTCCTTGGGTCTTTGCTCCTGCCCTTTCCTCTCTCTGGAATGGTCCATTTTTAGAGCTTTGTTCCCTCTTTTACTTCCAGCAGGTCTCTATTTAATTGTCACCTCCTCAATGCAGACTCCCAGCCATCTGGTCAAATGGAGCCACCTCCATATTTTCTATTCCTTTGCCTTGATTTATTTTCCTTTTTAGTGCTTATCACCTGATTGTAGATTACATCTCTCTGTGTTCTTCGTCTACCCTACCCTGACTACAGTGTAAGATTCTTGGCCACAGACTTTCTCTTGTTCCTTTCTGAACGAAATTCCTAGTTCTAAATACAGAGTTCAGGAAATTTCCTGGTGATGCAGTAATTAGGACTTGATACTTCCACTGCTGAAGCCCAGGTCTGATCCCTGGTCAGGGAACTAAGATTCCCCCAATCTGTATGGTGTAGACAGAAGCAAACAAAACCCGCATAGTTTATACACGATGATGAATGGGTTTGAATTATGTGAAACTGTTGACATTCTAAAAATTCTGGCTTACGCAAATAAGAAGAATTCATAGAGTTCATCTTCGCAACATACATTATTTCCATTTTATCGGTGATGAAACTGAAGCTCAGTGAGGTAAAGTGACTTCCCCAAGTGTGATATTGGGATAATAAGTAATATGTTTTTGGTATTCATCCCCTGTTCCTGGCACAGAACTTCTAAAATCCTTGAAACTTCCCAAGTGATAGGAGAGTCTTGTGTTGTGTTATTCAGCAACAAGGCTCTTTCAGCCATGAGCTTAGTCACTCAGTTGCGTCCAACTCTTTGTGACTTTGAGCCCACCAGGCTCCTCTGTCCATGGGATTCTCCAGGCAAGAATACTGGAGTAGGTTGTCATGCCCTCTTCCAGGGGATATTCCCAGTCCAGGGATCAAACCCAGGTCTCTCACATTGCAGGCAGATTCTTTACCATCTGAGCCATCAGGGAAGTCCAACAGTACTGGAGTGGGTAGTCTATCCCTTTTCCAGGGGAACTTCCTTCCTGACCCAGGGATCGAACCAGGGTCTCCTGTATTGCAGATGGATTCTTTACCAGCTGAGCTACCTGGGAAGCCCTCTTTCTGCCATACTGGAGCTTATATGAGATGACTGGTGATTGGAAGCCCCTAGGTAGCTTCAGGATACGGAGTGGTTGCCAGGGGAACCAACCATGTAATTAGAGGGTTAGAAGTTTCAGTTTACCCCCAGACCTCTGGGGAGGGCAAAAGGTTTACATTAATTGCCAATGGCTCGTGGTTTAATCAATCATGCCTATGTAATGGAATCTTCATTAAAACCCCTAGTGAAAGTGTTTGGAGAGCTTCCAGATTGGCAAACATATCCATGGGCCAGGAGGTTAGTGCTACCCAAACTCCATGAGAACAGAAATTTCTACACTCAGGGACCTTTCCAGACCCTTCACCCTAGGACCTCTTCATCTGGTTTTTTATTTCTACCCTTTATAATATCCTTTAGAATAAAATGGCAGTAGTAAGTAAAGCATTTCCCAGGGTTCTACAAAATATTATAGCAAATTATTGTACCGGAAGAGGGCATTATGGGAACCCCGATCTTTCAGCCAAATCAGAGAGAAATAGGGGTAACCTGGGACCTACCAGTGATTGGATTCTGAAGTGGGAGACAGTCTTGTGGGCCTGAGCCCTTAACTTGTGGGTCTCACTAACTCTGGGTTGTTAGTGTCAGAATGAATTCAACTGCAGAACACCTAGCTGAATGCCGCAGAGAACTGAGGAATTATTTCATGTGAAAAACTCACACACTTGTCAGAAGTGTTGTGAGTAGAGAAACAGTCTTCCTTAACTTTGTCAAATAAAAAAACGGAATGAGAGGCAGACTTGTGGCTTTTCATTTCTTTCAACACAAAAGGGACAGAACTCTTAGGGGGTTCTGGACACCATGATAGGTTTGGGGGGCCACTGAGAAGAAGGTCCTGCTACCTGCTCCCATCTCACCTTCCCCGCCTTTGTGGCTGCAGCGTCTTCTGTCCACTCTGACTGGCAGGAGGAGGCAGGGCGATGTGTACGCTGAGCCACGTCACGGCTCTGTGGAAGGGCCACTGCTGCTCATTGCCTCTGCGACTCCTGGCACCCAGGGGCCCTGCCCGCGGTGGGCCTTGATCCTCTCCCTTCTGGTCATGGAGGACTTGAGAACTGCCCTCCCATACTCTTGGCTCTCTATCCGTCCCCAGTATCCTCTGGGAAGCTGGATGGCCCACACAGGCCACCCAGGGCATTTCTGATCCATCCTAAGGGGGTATGGATGGGAAACCACCCTGATCCCCCAGTTCTTTTCTTTTTCCGAATAAATATCTAGCAGCTCTTTTTTGTCTCCTATTAAGTAAAAATGAAAAATTGAGTTCCCTAAAAAGAATGTTTAAGAAATTTAATGTTTAAGTTATATTACCTTTTTTCAAAAACTTACGGTTGCAAAAGGTCTTATTACTATGTATTGGATCCCCCAGTTCTTCTGTGCTCAGTAAACATATATGTCCTGGAAGAGCATCTGGAAGTGGGAAGTGGGCAGGCTGACCTGCATCACCTTGACGACGAAGGACGCTTGGTGTCCAAAGACATTTTCCGAGCTGATTAAATGTGCCTGAAACTTTTCTCCTCCAGACTGCTACCTGACTGAGTCACCATGGGAAGAGTGGGCCGTAGAAGGGACGAGGGAAAGGAGAAACCATGTCACAGCCTTTTCCTGTTTGCCCCTCTCCAAGCTCTCCTTAAATTTTCAGTTTCTCTCCTTAGTCATTTTCTCTATCTAACATTTTGTTTCAAAATTAGCTGGAAAAATTCTGTTTTTCCTCTTTAACATTTTGCTTATCCTGTAGTTTATTGAGCTCTAGGGAATTTACACTCTATAAATAAATAAAGGTATTATTATAACGCAGCTCTATTCAGAGCGTTAGTTGAAGGAGAACAGGGACATTTTTCTTTATTTGCTTAGAAATGTGTGGCAGTCACAGTAGCTCTCCTCCGGCCTTGGATTAATGGCATAATTATTCACAGTGGGCAACAGGGATGGAATGAGTTTGAACTTGGCCTGAATTAATACACTAAAATATGCCTCCTGTTCTCTCTTATTGCCTAATTAATTCTGAATTCTGAAATTCCCTCTGAGCTACCCCAAAAGCACGGTCACTGGCTTCTGGTGCAATTATTCTTTCCTTGCAATAAAAATCAAGTGCTTTGATAATTATGGGCTGTTTTGAAAGAGAGTATTTCAAACATGCTGGGAGGGAGAGAGCCAACATCATAAGGGAACTTTCTGGAGGTTTTCTTTGGTGAAGAACCTATATGTGATGAGTGTGTAAGAGGCTGAACTTGGCATAAGCCAGCCCCTTCTCCCTTGCTCTCTCTTCCACTCAATGGGGATGTATAAGTGGGTCTGCCTAGTATCTTTGATTGACTTTCTTCCTGAAGTTTCCTACAGAGATTAAGATCCCAGGAATTAGATTCAGGACTTGAAGGAGAGGCCTGAGCTGAAAGGTCTTAGTCAACCATCATTAGGACTTTTAAATGGCATAGAGGGCGCTTGAACAGAATTTAAATTATCTGTCAGTCTTTGTCTATGACAGGATCCTCAGGGAACTAGGAGGAAGAGAATAATTGGCATTGAGGGATTTTAATTATTTATTGTATTGTATAATATCAATGTAAAATATAAACAATATCGATATAAAAAGTAGAATATAAAATCCGGCAATATTCATCACTCACCTGAGCATCAAGTTACTTATCATATTCCCTTGAAATGATGGCTTCCTATTGGACTTTCCCACCAACATACAAACCTTATCTATTATTTCTTATGTGGAAAACAAAACAAAACAGAATTTTCTAAACCTCTCAACTCATTCCAGTTACCTCTCCATGTCTCTGATTCTGTTTATGGAAAATTTATTTTTAAATTGTCATTTATACTTCTGGCTCCCAGTTCTCACCTCCTAGTCTATTCAATTCTTGTCAATTAATTTTTCCACAATTCACTGAGCTAACCTTTGTCAAAGTCATCAATGTTCTCCCTCCTGCTAAATTTAATGTCATTTCTGTCTTTTTCTTTCCTGTACCCTCAGGTTTATTTGACATCACGGACTTTGCCTGTTTTCATAAGGCATTTAAAAATTTTTTATAACTTGGGATAGCTCTCTGGGATAGCTCTTCTGTGACTTTCCTCTGATGTCTTTGTCTGTGGCTTTTCAGTCTGTTTTCCTGGCCTCTCCTCTTCCCCAGGCTTAGCCTTTTTCTTTATGTATACTCACTTCCTAAATGATGTCATTGAGTTCTATGGCCTTAAATACATCACTCATACATTGACGACTCCCATATTATCAACTCTTAACATCTCAATGCCTTACAATAAACACGTGTTTCTTGTTAATGTTACATGAAGGCTGTGGGTCAACCACAGCTCTGCTTGACTTGGCTGGACTCAGTGTGACTTCTCATTCCAGGTTGAACAGTCCTTTTCCGGACTGTGTTGTTCTTGTGGTGGAGGGCAGAGGCAGAGAGAGCAACACAAACCATGCTGCTGCTGCTGCTAAGTCGCTTCAGTCATGTCTGACTCTGTGCGACACCACAGACGGCAGCCCACCAGGCTCCCCCATCCCTGGGATTCTCCAGGCAAGAACACTGGAGTGAGTTGCCACTTCCTTCTCCAATGCATGAAAGTGAAAGTGAAGTCGCTCAGTTGTGTCCGACTCTTAGCGACCCCATGAACTGCAGCCTACCAAGCTCCTCTGCCCATGGGGTTTTCCAGGCAAGAACACTGGAGTGGGGTGCCATCGCCTTCTCCACAACATGAACCATGAGATCATATTTAAAGCTTTGGCTCAGACATGCCCGTGCCCTCATGTGACCAAATCATATTTGTATCCAAATATGTAAGGTGGAGATATATTTTCCCTGCCAAGGGTGCACAGATAACTCGCATGACAGAAAAAGAGTGAGGAAAAATCATCCTCTTAGAAGACTGGAGCAAGTACGGAGAACTATAATTCCATCCACCGTCAAACATCATTGATCGAATACATTTACTTTCCTCCTGAATACATTACATTCTTGCCCACAGGGAAATTAGTCTAAGGGTGGTTTTATGTTTCAAATAGTTACAGGCTGGCAGCACTCTGACAGTATAACTCTCTCAGGCACTTGATTGTGCTTGTTTAATCACCAAGACCCCTACCTGTGAACCTTCTAGTTGCGAACTTTCAAACGTGCATTCACATGTCCAATCACGTAAGTTAGCTCATGTGTCTGACGCAGTACATTGTCAAGCGCATGCATCCTTTCTGGTGGTTGTCATTTGTGTTTTTACTGTACAGTACTGTCTAGACTACAGTAGTACAGTATCTTTAGTTCAAACCTAGGATATCCAGAACCAAGTGTAACAGCAGCGGAATATAGCCAATTGTGTTAGTTCAGTACCTAGGCTAACACCGGTGAACTAAAAACAAACTGGACTTATGAATGTGCTCTCAGAACGCATTTATGTAGAGCACTTACTGTATTTGATTCCAGTTGGATCCATGTTCCAATAGACACAGCCACTATTTTCTTCAAGGCATCTCTCTTTCTCTCTCTCAACTAGATTATAGGTACTTCGAGCATATCATGCTTCCATGCATCAGGATACTCTTGATCTCTTTCCCTGAATCATATTTCCCAATGAGAAAAAATTACCAGGATCCACTTTAATCACATCAGCAATCTTAACGTCAATCTGCCGGCAACAGCCTTGGTTTGGTCTTTGTCCTGTGATGTAGCATTAAAAGATCTTATTCCAAAGAATATCCTACTCAGTTTAATCTTTTACCGGTGGGAGGTGAGCATGCTTTCACTTTCCAACCTCAAGGACCCAGAATTTCTGAGCTTTCTACTTTGCTTTTCATCCATTGAAACAGGGAAATTCTCTCTGAGCTCATCTCTTATTCATGTTACCAGAGTTCCCTCTTTCAATTTGTTTGCCCATATACAGCAATTTGGGGTTACCAGGTGGTTCAACAGTAAAGAATCCATCTGCCAAAGCAGGAGATGTGAGTTTGATCCCTGGGTCAGGAGGATCTCTGGAGAAGGAAATGGCAACCCACTCCTGTATTTTTGCCTGGGAAATCCCCTGGACAGAGGAGCCTGGTGGGCTACAGTCCAAGGGATCACAAAAGAGTCAGGCACAATTTAATGATTAAACAACAAACAGTACAACAATCCATTAGACCTGGGTCTTGTTCTTGGTAGCCTCCTTTAAGACTCGTATAAGCAGAGTCCACATGGATGTATCACCCTCTTTCCTTCATTTCCATATGATGTGATCCTCAAATAGTAAGGCCTGGGAAATGTCAATATATCCATGAAACACTGAACAGCTGTCACCTTTATTTTCAGACTTTCTCCATCAGCACTCCCAGCCTCTTCCTCTAGGCAGCAGCTCCTCCCTGCCTTACAGAGCAGGAGCCCAAGCAGGTACTCGAAGCTTAATTGATCTGGATGTTTGGAATCAAACTTCATTAGCTCAAATTACTTCAGTTTGCCTAATTTGTTTCCCTATGTGAGCTCTGATAAGCTTGGTTTAACATCTTCTAAACTGTGGTGTTTATCATCATCAATGCCTACTCAAATTACCCCTGCCGAGTAATGGACCAGGAGAAAAATGGTTTAAAAGGTATAGCTATTTTATGTGGATCTTTCTACACACATGCACGGAACGTGAAATACAAGTCACAAAAAAAGTGTATTTACTTCCACGGGACAACTTTAGTTTTAAAAAATGAAAAGCAGTCGGAAAAATTCTTTCAATCATTAATAATTTGGTTAAGTTTTTGAATTCCATGAATTTTGAGATTTTTTTTCGTACATAGGGATAGGGATAAATCCCTGGTTATGTTTTTCTTCCAATCTGTTAAGAGACTTTTGATAAACCTGTGCATGTTTATGTATTTACAAATAGACATATTTGTGTTTGTGGGCAAAATATCCATCTGAAAAGAGGTGTGTCTCCCTAAGAATAACTACTGATCCATCCCAAATGCAGAGAAACTTACAGCATTGTTGAAAGTCCTACCTAGTGTCTGGAAGGAACCAGAAACAATGTTTTTTCTAAGGAAGGGTGCTGAGGGGGAGAATTTCTTCTATCAGATCAGATCAGATCAGATCAGTCACTCAGTTGTGTCCGACTCTTTGCGACCCCATGAATCGCAGCACTCCAGGCCTCCCTGTCCATCACCAAGCTCACATCGCCAAACTCCCGGAGCTCACTGAGACTCACATCCATGGAGTCAGTGATGCCATCCAGCCATCTCATCCTCTGTCGTCCCCTTCTCCTCTTGCCCTCAATCCCTCCCAGCATCAGAGTCTTTTCCAATGAGTCAACTCTTTGCATGAGGTGGCCAAAGTACTGGAGTTTCAGCTTTAGCATCATTCCTTCCAAAGAAATCCCAGGGCTGATCTCCTTCAGAATGGACCGGTTGGATCTCCTTGCAGTCCAAGGGACTCTCAAGAGTCTTCTCCAACACCACAGTTCAAAAGCATCAATTCTTCGGCACTCAGCCTTCTTCACAGTCCAGCTCTCACATCCATACATGACCACAGGAAAAACCATAGCCTTGACTAGGTGAACCTTTGTTGGTAAAGTAATGTCTCTGCTTTTGAATATGTGATCTAGGTTGGTCATAACTTTCCTTCCAAGGAGTAAGCGTCTTTTAATTTCATGGCTGAAGTCACCATCTATAGTGATTTTGGAGCCCAGAAAAATAAAGGGTGACACTGTTTCCACTGTTTCCCCATCTATTTCCCATGAAGTGATGGGACCAGATGCCATGATCTTCGTTTTCTGAATGTTGAGCTTTAAGCCAACTTTTTCACTGTCCACTTTCACCTTCATCAGAGGCTTTTTAGTTCCTGTTCACATTCTGCCATAAGGGTGGTGTCATCTGCATATCTGAGGTTTTTGATATTTCTTCCAGCAATCTTGATTCCAGCTTGTGCTTCTTCCAGTCCAGCGTTTCTCATGATGTACTACTCTGCATATAAGTTAAATAAACAGGGTGACAGTATACAGCCTTGACATACTCCTTTTCCTATTTGGAACCAGTCTGTTGTTCCATGTCCAGTTCTAACTGTTGCTTCCTGACCTGCATGCAAATTTCTCAAGAGGCAGGTCAGGTGGTCTGGTATTCCCATCTCTTTCAGAATCTTCCACAGTTTATTGTGATCCACGCAGTCAAAGGCTTTGGCATAGTCAATAAAACAGAAATAGATGCTTTTCTGGAACTCTCTTGCTTTTTCCATGATCCAGCGGATGTTGGCAATTTGATCTCTGGTTCCTCTGCCTTTTCTAAAACCAGCTTGAACAATTCCACATACTATCTTTTTCAAAAATTAAAAACAAAAAATTGCATTGGCAGTAACAATCCTAGATAATCAGTTTTCCCCTGGTGTTTAGGCTGGTTAGCTGTGCCACATATACAGCTTCTATATCCCTGGAAATCTAGGTACCTCAATTCCAGTACATGGTAGCAGTAGATGGGTAGGTGTTTCAGGGTTATATCGTCAGTTTGTCCGTTTGCTCTTTCTCAAGCACAGACACTGGAAGGGAGAAAACGTGGCCGTCCCTGAGAATACAGAGACCTCCTTTAACATCATCACACTTACCTCAGTAACTTTGTGTCCTTCTCCTAGAACCTGGGACATACAGATTCATTCTGTGCAAATGCTGATGGAAGTTATGGGCTCCCGGTCAGGTTTATGGTCTCTCTTTTACACCGTCTGGATAATCTTTCTGCGTTGATAAAAATCCGCATTTCCTTGCACTCCATGGGTGTACCCACTTACACTAGAAATGGACAAAAATAGGAAATTCAGATAATTAGGCACATTTCTTATTTTTAGAGTTATGTAAATAATTGTATTAATTCTGGACTTGGCTTGTGTACCAGGTACCCCTATGCCTGCCAGGCTCCTCTGTCCATGGGATTCTCCAGGCAGGAACACTTCAGTGGGTTGCCATTTCCTTCTCCAAGATGGACTACATAGGAGTGTAAATGATGTCGGGGGTGATGGTGGTCACAATGATGTGCATATTGTGGCTTGGCTGGCTTGATAGACCTCACCAATGGAAATTAGAAACATCTGTCTCTCCACCCCCTTTCAAGCCTCCACCCATGGGTGCTAGCTGAAGGAGCTCCCAGGGGGCACAGTTCTCTTAAGAATTAATCTTGGAGACAATGCCGACTGTCCAGTGTGATGGGTGAACTGCTTTCACCCCTCAGGGCACCCTCTGTGCTTCATTCTTTCCAAGTCCCTGTCCAGGCACCTCCGCAGGTCAATAGGCACAGCCCCGGGGCTCCCACCTGCTTGGGAAATGCTGACCGCCCTGCTCGCCAGCCCTTGCTGCTACATCACATGGTCAGTGGACAGGGAAACAGCCACCCTCTTGCTTGGGTTTGACCCTTGGGTCTCTCAGCAAAGTTGCATAGGCTCAGGGTTGCCATAGTACGTTTACATTGTAAAAAACTGCCTTATTGAGCTATAATTCATATACCATACAATTTGCCCTTGTAAAGTTAAAATTTTTTGCCTATTATTTTTTTCACATTAAAATTATTTTTTTAATTGAAGGATAATTGCTTTACAGAATTATGTTGGTTTCTGCCAAACATCAACATGAATCAGCCATAGGTATACCTTCGTCCCCTCTGTATGTAAAACGATTTTCCATCTCAACAACATTTCAGGGTATGATTCAGCAACACTGATTACACTCTAAATTTTATGCAACTGTCACCACTATCATTTCCAAAACTTTTAAAGTCATTACAAGCGAAAACTCTAAACTATTAAAAAGTAACTCTCTGTTTCTCCCTCCCCTATCCCCTGTTAACCTTTACTCTATTGTCTGTCTCTATGGATTTGCTTATTCTAGATATTTCATCTAAGTGCAATAATACAATATGTATCCTTTTGTGTCTGGACTCTTTCATTTAGTATGATATTTTCGAGGTTCATGTAGTTTATCACAGGTACCAGAGCTTCATTCCTTTTTATGATTGAATGCTGTTCCATTATACAGACATACCACATTTTCTTTATCCATTCATCTGTTGACAGAGACTTTGGTTATTTCTACCTTTTGGTTATTGTGAATAATGCTGCTGTGAACATTGGTGTACAAACGTCTGTTTTAATCCTTGCTTGCATTTCCTCTGGGTATATGCTTAGGACAGGAACGCTGGATCATATGGTTATTCTATATTTAGCTTTTTGAGGAACTGCTGAACAGTTTTCCACAGCAATTACACTATTGTATATTCCTACCGGTAATGCATGAGGGTCAATGCTTTTGCTTTTATACAAATAATATTCCCAATCCTATAAACACTCTCCAGGAAATGGCAGCCCACTACAGTTTCATGCCTGGAGAATCCCAGGGATGGGGGAGCCTCTTGGACTGCCGTCTATGGGGTCGCACAGAGTTGGACACGACTGAACGACTTAGCAGCAGCAGCATAAACTCTCTCCACTCTGACAGTGTCCTTCCTCAAAGGCTCATGTGGCAGGATCAGACCTGGAAACCAGGGCTCTTGACTCCCCATTCAGGGCATAATTCAGATTGGAATATCATCTTTGGATGATATTCCATCGTACTCTTCAGCTCTCATTGTTTGGGGGTGGTTTCTTTCCCTGAAGATTCCAACCTGGCTTGTGATTGCACCACAGGACCTCCGGGTGTGGGTTGGAAAGGAGTCCTTGCCTGATGTGGGGGATGATTTATCCAGACCACCTCCCCTTGTCTCTGTATCTTGCTCCTCTCTGTTTTATCCTTGTTAAAATCTTCACCCTTTTCTTTTGCTCCCAGCATCCTTTCTTAGGACTAACCATGTACCTTAGCTGTGTTGTCGCTGTTGCATTGGGCTCTCTTCTCTCCCCGCAGAGCCCCACTGGGCAGATCAATCAGGAGCTCAGCCTGGACTGCCCATCCTTGTGCTAGGGGACTCCACCCAGGAAGGCTGAGACTCGCAGCATGGCGGCGTATCAAAGAGAGAAGCACGGGTGGGCATGGAACAGGCTTTTGGGTCCAGTGGCCCTAAGATACCTTCCAACCCTCAGAATCCATAAACCTCTAGAACTCTATTCATAACAGGAAAATATACTTCCATGTGGCATTGGACCAAATTAGAGGAGATGCATGGGCAGGGGACAGGCTTAGGTGCAGCTTGATTAATTAGGGGCCTATATCATGCATCGCAGTACACCTTCACTGTCCAATGCGGTTGGACATTAGCATTCAGCTGTTGCAGAGACTTAAATAGTACCTGTTCCCCTGAAGGCAAACTTCAAGGTCTGTTCATTTGCTGTGGGCTAATATTTTTCCCAGGGGATAAAGTGCTAGACTGTCAGCCCCTGGACTCGGAGAGACTGCATTTACACAGTACAAGCAAAGCCTAAGGCAGTTTCCTTGCCCCTGTTTTCCTCTGCACCCTCCTGGGAAGGAGTTTTACACTTCCCATGCTTCCACTGTTTGATGGGAATGAGGGTGATGTGGTCTTTGCTCTTCTGGGAAAACTTTACATAGAAGACAATGGACATCCATCTCTGTTTCAACCTTGCTCTTGTCAAGGAAAAAAAAAAAAAAAAAGATGCAGGGACTTCCCTGGCAGTCCAGTGGTTAAGACTTTGCACTTCTAGTTCAGGGGGCATGTAATAGTCCTCTCCTTGTGGTAGTGATAATAGCTATAGAATAAGCCTAAAATAGCACATCCTGCTGGGAGATGCTGCCACATTCCAACAAAAGCCACCTAAGGTTGAAGGTTTTGGTTCTGCCAAGTGACTACTTATTTGATAATCTAGAAAGGGAGGCAAGTCATTGCCTCAACAAAAAGTGCAAGTGGGTGTCAGGGTCTTTGTCACCAAGCTGTTGCTTCTTGAACGGTGTTGTTTCCGTGTGTGAGAGGAGCTGACCCATGAGACAAGAGAGGTTGCCTTGAACTTCACTACATTAGGCCATGACACAGCACCCAAGATGCTGTATTACATATTACACAGCCCATAGAGCCCGCCCAACACCTTGCAATCACTTTGTTGAAAGAATCCTTCATTTTGAAATTTCTCCTAGAAATGTGATCTGCTTGATTCCCTAATAAATCACCCTGTACTTTTTCAGCAGACAATATTTACTTGATTTGAATAAATGGCTAGTGACAGGCATAAGGAAGCTCCTCGTTAAAGTGCACCAATTGATTAATGACTTAGGCCCGAATCACGTTACAGCTCTTGGCTGCATTATTAGTCATTTCACAATAATGGCTTCTTGTCACTTTACAATGCAATTTCCTTTATGGAAACTCAGTTATAGTCACATGAATTTGGAAAGGTTAGCTAGCAAGTATGTGACCTTACTTGCTCTGTGATCATACAGTGACTTTGGCTTCACAGGAAAAATTTATGAAGTGCTTGGACAGGGTGCCCTTAGGAGCAATCCCCAGTGATGTGTAGAATCGTAGAGCTGGGTAAATCCTTAGATCATTTCCTGCGAAAGCCCTTAATGTTACAGAGGAGGAAACTGAGGGACAGAAGTGATTCAGGGCTGCCCACTCTGTGTCAGCACATTTCCCAGATGACTCTGCTGTCGCAGAGTCAGCACGCCAGGCGTCCCTGTCCATCACCATCTCCCAGAGTTCACTCAAACTCACGTCCATCGAGTCAGTGATGCCATCCAGCCATCCCATCCTCTGTTGTGCCCTGAGCAGGTGCTGGCAAATACATGACTTTGGTCTTAAGTCCACCCTCTAGCAGGGGAGATAAAACTGCACATAAGCATTTGAAGATAGTGTATGGCAGTATATTAAGCAGAAGCAAGGGTGGCCCAGGTTGAGTTTTATAGCTGTGCTCCACACTGGGGTCATTCCACGTGCCAGAGTGGAAAATGGAGCTAGTTCTGAGGCTGACCAGAGCAGAGCAGTGAGACCATCATCCCACTGTGCAACACAAAGCTGGGCCATGTGTGACTTTGGGTCACGTATGCAAGACTGTTGTCAAAGTCAGAGACTCGCAATTAGAAACAGTGTGATTGTAAGATCAGAGAAGCCTGAAGTTCCTTCCACACAGGATTTTCTTCCTATTCACTCTGGAAATGTCTTTACAAATGGAAGATTGGTATAGTACACCAGTTAAGAGCATTGGTTAGAAGGCCAGATGGACATAAATAGGAGGCCCGGCCTTGCCACTTTGTTATTGTATGACTTTGACCAAATTATCTCACTTGAGTTTTATTTCCTCCTCTGTAAAATGCAAATAATAATTAATGACCACCTCACATAATTTTGTGAAGAGCAATTGAGATAATGCATAATGCACAGCTCCATGTCTGATACAGAGCTATGCTTATTATGGGGATCCATTATTAATATACCCAGCTCAACTATGCTGTTTCCTCATTTGCTGCTAGCAATGAGAGAGAGAAGGAGAGAGAGGGTATGTGCATATATGTCTTCCATACACCATGTTCTGGCTATGTTAGCCATCAAGGAGAGAAATCTGGATGTGAAATCCAACTGGTGTTACAAGGAATACCTCTTTCAGTTTAGTTCAGTTCAGTTGCTCAGTCATGTCCGACTCTTTGCTTCCCCATGAATCGCACCACGCCAGGCCTCCCTGTTCATCACCATCTCCCAGAGTTCACTCAAACTCACGTCCATCGAGTCAGTGATGCCATCCAGCCATCTCATCCTCTGTCGTCCCCTTCTCCTCCTGCCCCCAATCCCCTCCAGCATCAGAGTCTTTTCCAATGAGTCAACTCTTTGCATGAGGTGGCCAACGTACTGGAGTTTCAGCTTTAACATCAGTCCTTCCAAAGAACACCCAGGACTGATTTCCTTTAGGATGGACTGGTTGGATCTCCTTGCAGTCCAAGGGACTCTCAAGAGTCTTCTCCAACACCACAGTTCAAAAGCATCAATTCTTTGGCGCTCAGCGTTCTTCACAGTCCAACTCTCACATCCATACATGACCACAGGAAAAACCATAGCCTTGACTAGACAGCCCTTTGTTGGCAAAGTAATGTCTCTGCTTTTCAATATGCTATCTAGGCTGGGCATAACTTTCCTTCCAAGGAGTAAGCGTCTTTTAATTTCAGGAAGCATTAGGATGTGACTTTTCAGCTCAATGATCTTTCCACTGTGAAGTGCTGCCTCCGGTCATCTAATGGGGTCAGGAGGAAGTAGGATACAAAAGAGTAAGTTCTGTAAGGGAGAAAGTGCCGGAAAGTTCAGGAGAGCAAAGTACTCTTGGTGGGGTGGTGGGGAGAGGGGGTACAGAATTTGCAGGTAAAGGCCACAAACAGGAGAGGAGATACATAGCTAGATTTGCAGGAATGGGGCGGGGGCAGCCAGCTTCATATAACTTCATTCTTGCTAAGGCCTGAATTGGTTATGGCATGTGACATGTTCCAAACACAGCAGAAATAATATCACATGTCCCATAAACTCTTCTACAGTGTCCCCAAAAGAGATGGTGTCTAAGTCCCCCGCCTTGACTCTGGTCTGCCAGTGACTTTCCAATGATGAACAAAATGTGTCTGAAGTGATGTGTCTGATTTGCAAGGCTAAGTGCAAAAAAGCCATGCAGGTTTTGTCGAATTCTCTTGGAATACTTGCTGATGGAACAGCCAACCTCCACATAGTCAACCTCCACATACGAAATATAGCCACCCTGAGCCCATCACATATATATATATATATATATCTCCAACTGAGCTAGTGGAGGTGATGGAATTTCAGTTGAACTATTTTAAATCCTAAAAGATGATGCTGTGAAAGTGCTGAATTCAATATGCCAGCAAACTTGGAAAAGTCAGCAGTGGCCACAGAACTAGAAAAGGTCAGTTTTCATTCCAATCCCAAAGAAAGGCAATGCCAAAGAATGTTCAAACTACTGCACAATTGCACTCATCTCAATGCTAGCAAAGTAATGCTCAAAATTCTCCAAGCAAGGCTTCAACAGTACATGAACCAAGAACTTCCAGATGTTCAAGCTGGATTTAGAAAAGGCAGAGGAACCAGAGATCAAATTGTCAACATTTGTTGGATCATAGAAAAAGCAAGATAATTCCAGAAAAAACATCTATTTTCGCTTTGTTAACTATGCCAAAGCCTTTGACTGTGTGAATCACAGCAAACTGTGGAAAACTCTTAAAGAGATGGGAATAACAGACTGTCTTACCTTCCTCCTGAGAAATCTGTATTCAGGTCAAGAAACAACAGTTAGAACCAGACATGGAACAACTGACTGGTTCCAAATTGGAAATGGAGTAAGTCAAGGCTGTATATTGTCATTCTGTTTATTTAATTTAAATGCAGAGTGCATCATGTGAAATGCCAGACTGGATGAAGCACAGGCTGAAATCAAGATTGCCAGGAGAAATAGCAATAACCTCAGATACGCAGATGACACCATCCTTATGGCAGAAATCAAAGAGGAACTAAAGAGCCTCTTGATAAAGGTAAAATTGGAGAATGAAAAAGTTGGCTTAAAACTCAACATTCAAAAAATAAAGATCATGGCATCTGGTCTCATCACTTCATGGCAAATAGATGGGGAAACAGTGGAGACAGTGACTTTATTTTCTTGGCCTCCAAAATCACTGTAGATGGTAGACTTGCTCCTTGGAAGAAAAGCTATGACCAACCTAGACAGCATATTATAAAGCAGAGACATTATTTTGCCAACAAAGGTACATATAGTCAAAGCTATTAAGAAGAGATGGCAAGAATACACAGCAGAACTGTACAAAAAAGATCTTCACGACCCAGATAATCACGAATCATGTGATCACCTGACCTAGAGCCAGACATCCTGGAATGTGAAGTCAAGTGGGCCTTAGAAAGCATCACTACGAACAAGGCTAGTGCAGGTGATGGAATTCCAGTTGAGCTATTCCAAATCCTGAAAGATGATGCTGTGAAAGTGTTGCACTCAATATGCCAGCAAATTTGGAAAACTCAGCAGTGGTCACAGGACTGGAAAAGGTCAGTTTTCATTCCAATCCCAAAGAAAGGCAATGCCAAAGAATGCTCAAACTACCACACAATTGCACTCATCTCACATGCTAGTAAAGTAATGCTCAAAATTCTCCAAGCCAGGCTTCAGCAATATGTGAACTGTGAACTTCCTAATGTTCAAGTTGGTTTTAGAAAAGGCAGAGGAACCAGAGATCAAATTGCCAACATCTGCTGGGTCATGGAAAAAGCAAGAGAGTTCCAAAAAACCATCTATTTCTGTTTTATTGACTATGCCAAAGCCTTTGACTGCGTGGATCACAAGAAACTGTGGAAAATTCTGAAAGAGATGGGAATACCAGACCACCTGACCTGCCTCTTGAGAAACCTGTATGCAGGTCAGAAAGCAACAGTTAGAACTGGACATGGAACAACAGACTGGTTCCAAATAGGAAAAGAAGTATGTCAAGGCTGTATATTGTCACCCTGTTGTTTAACTTATATGCAGAGTACATCATGAGAAACGCTGGGCTGGAAGAAGCACAAGCTGGAATCAAGATTGCTGGGAGAAATATCAAAAACCTCAGATATGCAGATGACACCACTCTTATGGCAGAAAGTGAAGAGGAACTAAAAAGCCTCTTGATGAAAATGAAAGTGGAGAGTGAAAAATTTGGCTTAATGCTCAACATTCAGAAAACGAAGATCATGGCATCTGGTCCCATCACTTCATGGGCAATAGATGGGGAAACAGTGGAAACAGTGTCAGACTTTATTTTTTGGGCTCCAAAATCACCGCAGATGGTGATTGCAGCCATGAAGTTAAAAGATGCTTACTCCTTGGAAGGAAAGTTATGACCAACCTAGATCACATATTCAAAAGCAGAGACATTACTTTGCCAACAAAGGTCCATCTAGTCAAGGCTATGGTTTTTCCTGTGGTCATGTATGTATGTGAGAGCTGGACTGTGAAGAAGGCTGAGTGCTGAAGAATTGATGCTTTTGAACTGTGGTGTTGGAGAAGACTCTTGAGAATCCCTTGGACTGCAAGGAGATCCAACCAGTCCATTCTGAAGGAGATCAGCCCTGGGATTTCTTTGGAAGGAATGATGCTAAAGCTGAAACTCCAGTACTTTGGCCACCTCATGTGAAGAGTTGACTCACTGGAAAAGACTCTGATGCTGGGAGGGACTGGGGGCAAGAGGAGAAGGGGACGACAGAGGATGAGATGGCTGGATGGCATCACTGACTCGATGGACGTGAATCTGAGTGACCTCTGGGAGTTGGTGATGGACAGGGAGGCCTGGTGTGCTGCGATTCATGGAGTCTCAAAGAGTCAGACACAACTGAGCGACTGATCTGATTTGATCTGATCTGATGGTTTTTCCCATAGCCATGTATGGATATGAGGGTTGGACCATAAAGAAAGCTGAGTGCCAAAGAATTGATGCTTTTGAACTGTGGTGTTGAAGAAGACTCTTGAGAGTCCCTTGGACAGCAAGGAGATCAAACCAGTCAATCATAAAGGAAATCTGTCCTGAATATTCATTGAAAGGACTGATGCTGAAGCTGAAGTTCTGATACTTTGGCCACCTGATGCAATGAACTGACTCATTGGAAAAGACCCTAATGCTGGGAAAGATTGAAGACAGGAGGAGAAGGGGATCACAGAGGATGAGATGGTTGGATGGCATCACTGACTTGATGGATATGAGTTTGAGAAATCTCTAAGAGTTGGTGATGGACAGGGAAGCCTGGCGTGCTGCAGTCCATAGGGTCACAAAGAGTCAGACATGACTGAGCAACTGAACTGAACCTAGTGACTCCTTTGACAGATACATGTAGTAGTAGAGATGTTTTGGGACTTCTAAACCTAGGCTTGAAGAGGACCTGGCAGCTTCTATTTTTACTCTTTGGAGGAGACTAGCCTTTATGAAAAGAGTCCAACTATCCTCACCTAGATGGCCATGCCAAGAGAAGCTCAACCTTGCCATCTGGACAGGCCACATGGAGGAGAACCCAAGGCTCTGGCTGCCAGCCCCCACTGCCAGCCCACACCAACCTACCAGTTCTATGAGTAGGCCCATCTTGAAAGTAGATTCTCCCACTGTAGTCAAGCTGCCCCAGCTGCCAGCTCATGGAGCGGAGGCAAGCTCACCTATGAGACTGGCTCAAAGTGCAGAATCACGAACAGGTCAATGGTATAGTGGTACTGTGAATTTTGAGGGGGCTTGTCGTGTAGATACAGAGAACCAAAGTAGTAAAAAAAAGGCATAGGGCTGGCCCTCTACTTGAGGAAGTAGACAAGTAAATGCCAGGGCAGAGGCTTAGGAATTCAGGGACAGGCCAGAGCATCAGATTCATAAAGGTGGCTGAGAGGGATAAAACAGTTTCCAAAAGGAGAGTCTGTAGCAAAAATTAGACAAAGTGGAAGAAGAGAGAGCAGGGCCAAGGAGAGGATTGCTGAGACAATGGTAAATGAAGCAGGTTTGGGATTTTCTTAAATGTCAGACCAAAGTTTTAAATATTCCTTCCCATTATGGTTTATCACAGGGTATTGAATATAGTTCCTTGTGCTGTACAGTTGTTTATTTACATAAAAAAGTTTACATCTTTTCCCGAGGGGTGATGGGAACATCATGCTCCCCAAATGATCTTGGTCCCTCCTGTGCCCATGGAGGCTTGCTCCTTCTCATGTCCTTAGAACACTAGCTTATCCTGATAATGATGAAATATTTTGATATATAAATTTTTGAGTAATTTTTATTGACATGGTGAAATGCTCACAATATCATTTATTTTTAAAAGAACCCAAAACCATCTGTATGCCTGAAACTAACACATCATAAATCAACTATGCTTTAATTTTTACAAAGGCTAAAAATGGTAAAAAAAAAAAAAAAAAAAAGGGAGAGAGAGAAAGAATCCAAACCATACAATATCCACAATATATAAATATGTAATAGGGGTGGAAATTTCATTATTTTACCTGGTGACAGAAACATTTCTCTTAGGCGGCAAACTATCCTTGCTTTAGAAAATAACTTGACATAAGTCGTTGGGAGATCTGGGGGTGGGAGAGCTCATAGCAGCTTGAGAAGTAGCAGGAAGCAGCTAAATTGCTCTGCAAGAGGCAGGTTCAGGGAAGGATGGCAAGGGAGGTCCTCCCAGGCTGAGGACAGCAGGGCTAAACATGGCTGGTGGGGATTCTCTGGCAGAGAACTGTAAGAAGGGCCTGGCTGATGTCCTACTTGAAGCTGCTCCCTGCAGTGTGTATTTCTCCTCGTTAACCTTCAGCTTGCCACAGGCACAAGTGTTTCATGTAAGTGAGGTTGTGTGTGTGCACATACACAAGTGTGTGTGTTGGGGTAAAGAGCAGAGATAGCATTTGTGGAGGTAAAAGCTGGACCCAAGAACTGACCATCAAGGAGCAAACTTCTCAGTCTGCAGGAGTTGAGGGGAAGGCATTGGACTTCTACAAGGAGTGGAATGGGGTTGTTATCATTTTACCTAGACCTCAAGATTTATAACTATATAGCTAGAAAGAAGAATCAAATGTTAAGATGAATTGTCTCATGGTAAGGATAATTTTCTTCTTTAAAATTTTCTCTATTATCCATATTTTCCACAATGAGCATTTATTATTTTTAAAGTCAAGAAAACAAAATTTTTTAAACAGACTCATTCTGAACCTCCCTGATTTTAGCCATCACGTTTGGAAGGATTTAACAAATCAATCTCACAGTGAGAGTTAATGACTAATAAGGAATAAGGCTATATTTGCAGGAACACGCACATTTTTGCAGGGGACTCCTAGAGACGGTAATTCTATTGGACAAAGCAATATAATTTCAAGGAGAGTAAGACAGGCATGATTTAAACAAAGCAGCTCCTTGGTCTACCTGCCTGAAGACTAATCTTTTCCTTTAGCTAAAAATGTAGGTAAATACTGGAATTGGAGGAGAATTCTATTTCATGAGTGATGTCTAAGGAAAGGAGAGCTCTTCAAAGCCTACATACATCTTTCTATGGAAATTCTGGCTCTGTTAGGGAGAATAGTGGGTCTTGAACTGTCATGGATTATTTTGTATTGGAATTTTTTATTAGATCTTGGGAACATTAGTCTTCCTTGCTCTCCAGTGTGGACAAAATGCCAAATAGCTAGAAGCCCAGGATTTGTGGTATTCCTGAGGCCAGGGACCCAGCTACATCCCTAGATCCTAGCATGAGACATACAAAAAGATTATTATTATTAATGACTATCATAACTACTGATAAGTGTTTACAAGAACAGGTCTTGTTCTAATTTATTTATTTTATGTTGTGTATGTGTGAGCATTTAAATTCTACTCTCTTGGAAAGTAGAGGCAGAAGGGAGGGAAATAGGGAGTTTTGGAGTTTGGAGTTTTTCTTCTCCCTTGTTGAGAGGATGCGGTAGGAGTCAGTAATTCCTTCAGAATTCAAGTGGGGACCCCTTGGAAATGAACGAAAAGACTTTCATGTTTCTCTAGCACATGAATAAAGGCTTGGACTCCTGGCATCCCCATTTCAGCCTCACACATTAGATGGATCCTTTGAATCAGTCTTGCTTTGGGGTTTCCTTTGGAAGCATTTATTTGCACTTTGAAAGTGCTTCCTTTGGAGGCACCAGGTTCTTAAGAGGCTGGGAGGCTAAGCGGTTCCCTGAAAGGCTGCTCCTATCCGGCAACACAAGAGGGCAGTATTTCAACAGGCCTGAGATTTCGCACGCATCACAGCCTGTGCATCCACTATCTTCAGCAAAAAGCCCGGTTGGACTGATTATTTCAGCTCAAGAATTTCAGAGTCCAGGGGAGGATGCATTTTAATGACTCCAGGGGACGGATCAAATTAAACACATTATCCCGGATTTTCTTCCCTCTCCTCCTCTCACCCGCCTGCTCCGCGGCGTCTGTCTGCGCTTCGTGGGTCTCAGCCTCCGCTCTGAATCAACGCCTCTACAGAGCCACAGTCCTTGCTAAGGAACCAAGGGCCAGAAAAGGAACCACTTGGCACAGATTCTTCAAGGTCACCTTCCAGCAAGATAAACTCAGGAATCCCTGAAAGTGGCCTGCCCAGCCAGCATATCTGCAGCTGGACAGAGAAAACCAAAGCCAGGTCCCACAGCTGGCGCATTCTTCTGTTCTACACACTGTTGTAGGGGCTTTACATATATTATCTCTAATCTTCCCAACAGCCTTGCAAGAAAAATACTATTGCCAAAAGGCTGGTGAGGTTAAAAAAAAAAAAAAACAGAGAGGTTTAAAAAAAAAAGTCCAATATCAGGAAACTAGTAAATGCTAAACCGGGACTTATGCCAGGATGTCTGGCCCCAAAGCCTGGAATATTTGCCTCATTCATGTACTCAGTCACATCTGACTGTGCTCCCATGAACTGTAGCCCGCCAGGTTCTTCTATCCATTTGGGGCTCTCCAAATTATTCTTGCCTGGAGAATCCCAGGGACGGGGGACCCTGTTGAGCTTCCGTCTATGGGGTCGCACAGAGTCGGACACGACTGAAGCGACTTAGCAGCAGCCAAGAATACTGGAGTGGGTTGCCATTTCCTCCTCCAGGGGATCTTCCCAACCCAGGGACCCAACACAAGTCTGCAGCATCTCCTGCATTGGTAGAGGGCTTCTTTACCACTGAGCCACCTGGAAGCCCATGGAGTATACATTGCATTCTTCTAAAGCTAAGTCCCTACTTCTCTTATCCTTGTAAGTTGCCCATGACACTTGGCTAGAACATGAAGTGCACACACTAAATGATTTCCCTAGTTGGAGGCCCAGGGGTAGGCTGCTTCTTTGGGCATCTTGGGTACAAACTTCAAGTTCTTTTCATCCCTGTCCTCTGCAGCTCCTGGAATATCCTATCATTTAATGGGTGCTCAGTGTTGCAGAGACTGACTAACTTGCATTTAAATTCTGTTACCACCCTTTGGATTATTTGACAGATTTACTCATGATTTAAAATTTTTTCTTTCACCTATATAGAAATTGTTTTTGCCCAGCTTCTTGTTAAAACACTCTCAGAAACCTGTAAAGAAGTGTTGTATTCGCTTTCTCAGCTTCATTTTCACTGATAAAATATATAGAAAGTGAAAGTGAAGTCGCTCAGTTGTGTCCAGTTCTTTGGGATCCCATGGACTGTAGCCTGCCAGGCTCCTCCGTTCATGGGATTCTGCAGGCAAGAAAACTGGAGTGGGTTGCCATTTCCTTCTCCAGGGGATCTTCCCAACCCAGGGATCGAACCTAGGTGTCCCGCATTGCAGGCAGATGCTTTAACCTCTGAGCCACAAGTGATTTCTAAAAAAAAAAAAAAAAAAAGGCA
Organism: Tragelaphus eurycerus; assembly: GCA_935064755.1. Lineage (NCBI taxonomy): Eukaryota > Metazoa > Chordata > Mammalia > Artiodactyla > Bovidae > Tragelaphus > Tragelaphus eurycerus. The sequence goes on along the minus strand of CAKXYN010000120.1, from coordinate 4,365,775 downwards.
GAATTAACTAATCAAAACAAACAGCTGTAATCTGATTTTAGAACAATCTGCATGATAAGAGTAGGCCGAGGAGACATAATTTCCTATCACAGTGGGATAACATGCAAATGGAGTTTAAACTCCAGGCTCCTTCCCCTCATGGAATGTCAGAGACTACCCAGCAGAATGTGTTTATGAATGGAAAAACCAATGGTGTGATATTTTCTCTTAGGTTATTCTCAAGCTCGTTTTCATAGAGGGACAAAATAGCTCTAAACATTTCTAAATATTTCACTCCATATGGCCTGAATCCCAAACTTAAAAATATCTACCAACTGCCCACAGGGAATGTTTTTAAAAGAAAAAGAAAGAATCCATTTTGTTGGAAAAATCTTCTCAGAAAAGCTTTCCCAGGGTGGAATATGGGCTGCCTGCCTTGTGGTGTTGTTGTATCTGTTCTTTTGAATCCTGGACAGTTGTTGGCCATGTCACGAAGGTGTTGCACTCGGTGGAAAGTTGGACCAGAGAACCCCTGGGGAAAGTTCTGAGATCCTTGTGAACGAGGCCCATGAATGGTCATTGCCTGTAGCCTTAACAAAGTCCACCATGTTATCTTGTGAAACACTGGGACCAGTAGCCTAACCTTTCTTGTGCTGTGTGAGAGGGCTTTCAACCTTCCCCAGAACCATTTTCCAACTCCTGCAAACCAGGACAGGCCACAGGCTGTGAATCATACTTCAAAGGAGAACGAGAGAAACTGCAGCCATTCAAAATGGGTCCCCACCGAGAGAAATGGGTTAGAAAACCGTAGCTGTACCTAAAACGAGAAAGCTCTACGGTTCTCCTCACTATCTCGGAAACCAGCTGGTACATGACAGACGCGATTTTTCAGCACAAGCCCTGTAATTCTTTCCTTCAACTGTGAACTCATATCCTGTGCCCCTAGCGAGGGAACAGACAGTCTGATACACTGATGCACTCTTCCAAGGCCCGCAGAAGGCACAAGTTTGTGGTCACTCACAGATGAGCAGAGCAGCAGCTCCCACATCAAGTGGCACCGGACATTTCATCTGCAGTCACCCCTTCCTTCCCCTGTTAAATACTGTCTGCGATGTGCCAGGCACTGTGGCAGGCGTGTGGGGCAGAGCAGTGAGCAAGGAAGACAAGGTTTGTACATGCTAATGAGAGAGACAGTAAAATAATGAATAAATAATAAAATAGTAATAACTGATATGAGGAAAATCAAACATCGAAGTTGGAAAAAGAGGTTCTGGATAACTTCTTTAGGATGGCCATTGCGGGAAGCTTCTCTGAGGAGTGGGTTGAATGAGAAGAAGCCAGCCGGACATAGAGCTGGGTGGGAACATTCCAGGCAGAGAGAAGAGTGAGTTCAAAAGCCATAAGGTGGAGGCCTCTGTGGACTGGAGAGACATAAAGAAGGCCAGTGGGGCTGCTATGTCACGAGTGGAGAAGGTTGGGTATGAGATGAGGTCAGTGGGAGAGGCAGCTGTGATATAACCTGGGAGCAATTGAATCTCACCTGCATTTTAGACTGTGAGACCAGCCTTTAAAATTTTTTTTTAAACAAAATCTCTTTTTATTGTGAGAGATAAAATTATTCTGTCAAATTCCTAGGAAAGCACCTGAAGACTGGCCCTCAGTTTCCGAACCTGTGTGGTTGCAGATGGGTACCAAGTTTCTGGATCACTCTTTGAGTAGCTGGCACTGGGGAGCTCAGCTTTCCTTAGTTTCTCCGCTGACTCAGTTTCCCTAAGTGGTGTGAGGTTAAAAAAAAAAATTCTTGTCCTTCATTAACTTTGAGAAAACATATCAAGCATCCATTTTCTCTGGGATGTAAGTGCAAGGCCAGTATTTCAAAATCTCCCAAGCACTGGTAATTTTTTCCATTATATCTCTAAAGCCCATCTGAGGGTTTTCCCTCAGAGTCCCATCAAATCAGTACTCTTTGCTGATCTGAACAATTTTTAAAACATCCTGTTATTATAGCTAACTACGAAACAGCCCAGGAGAGGAATGATATCAGTGGTGAGGTTGAGAGCCCTGCTGAAGCCTTGGGCTCTGTCACACACAGCTCCACCTCACTAGCATGTACATTTCCCCCCTGCATTTTCTGTATTCCATTTATATACATTTTATAAAGGAACATAGAAAATTATTAGTCTTGGAACATATAGATAAGAAACAACCAAAAGATATTTACAGAGAGTCCCTGTGGGACTTGGTGCTTTAGAGGGCGGTCTGCTCTCCCATCGGAGAAGGCAGTGGCACCCCACTCCAGTACTCTTGCCTGGAAAATCCCATGGACAGAGGAGCCTGGTAGGCTGCAGTCCATGGTGTTGCTAAGAGTCGGACACGACTGAGCAACTTCACTTTGACTTTTCACCTTCACACATTGGAGAAGGAAATGGCAACCCACTCCAGTATTCTTGCCTGGGAAATCCCATGGACAGAGGAGCCTGGTGTGCTGCCGTCTATGGGGTCGCTAAGAGTCGGACATGGCTGAAGCAACTTAGCAGCAGCAGCAGCAGCTGCTCTCCCATGGAGCTTCCCTTGTGGCTCAGTGGTGAAGAAGCCACCTGTCAATGCAGGAGATGCAGTTCGATCCCTGGGTCAGAAGATATCCTAGAAGAGGAAATGGTAACCCACTCCAGTATTCTTGCTGGAAAAATACCATGGACAGAGGAACGTGGTGGGCTCTAGTCCAGGGGTCGCAAAGAGCTAGACATGACTTAGTATGCATGTGCTCTTCATCCATGTGCTACATGCATGCTAAGTTGCTTTGGTTTCGTCCGGCCCTATGCAACCCTATGGACTATAGCCTGCCAGGCTCCTCTGTCCATGGGATTCTCAGGCAAGAATACTGGAGTGGGTTGCTGTGGCCTCCTCTAGGGGATCTTCCTGACCCAGGAATCGAACCTGTGTCTCTTGTGTCTACCTGCATTGGCAGGTGGGTTCTTTACCACTAGTGCCACCTGGGAACCACACTTAATATAAAATCAGGTTCACATTCCTGTTGACCTTTGTCTTCCACCTTCCTCTGTGGCTCTTTCATTTTAGAAGAAAGTGTCTTCCCTGCTTTGGTCTCTGCCCTGTGTCCAAATCTTACTGTGAGCTGGCTGCCAACCAGTCCTGTCAAGTCACCCCAGTGATGGTTCAGCAGCCTGGAGTTGAATCCTAGCCCTGCTTCTAACTAGCAGTTTGTCTTGGACATGCAGCTAAACTTCTCCAAGCTGTAATGCCTTCATTCATAAGACCTTTAGACTTGCTTAACAGCCAGCACGATCATTTGACTAGACTGGATGGTGAATGGTTAGTTATCCTTGTGTGGAGCAACTCTAATGGAATGGGCGTTTATAAGATAAGAGAGAGACCTTTGACACAGTGTGGGCAAGCCTGTGTACTGACCTAGGATCCAGAAATATTCATCTCTGTGCTCTCTGTACTTTGTTGTATGTCTGGACCCTTCTCTTAGAACATTCAAATAGGAAAAGGACGAAATGGTTAGTATTCATTTTTGTTTGACTTCCAAACCAAGTTCTTAAGAATTAAAGGGAAAGACCTTGAGAGGAGCAGGGCACAGTGTAGGGCTCACAAAGGTTAATGAGAGTTGGAGGATGAGGCTGATGGCCGTGCCTTCCTCTTCAGGAGAGAGTACGAGGGTCATTTGGGGTGAGGAGGGTGAAGGAATCAGAAGGTGGTTCTGGACTAAGGTGTGGAGGTGAAACCGTGTACAAGCCCCTGTGTCCTTGTTTCTGGAGATAAAATGCTATCTCAAGAGTTAACAACTGGGAAATGTGAAGACTTAGAGAATAGTTGTTTGGCTAAGGAACGAGTAACCATCTAGACTATAATTCTGCCACATAACAGAATCACCAGATTTGTCTGAAAGATACAGATAAAGGCCTGACACACATTCCTAAGTTGTTTTTACAGGAAGATGAAAATTGCTGACCACAAGAACACAGACCCCAGACTGGTTGAAACCAGGAGGTTGATGATGCTTGAAACTTCATCTTGGTGCCAGTCAATCCAAGAACTGCCCACAGGCTGATCACACCCTGCTCCTTCAACAGGTAAAACTCCCCTACCCCTCTAGGGTGGATCACAGGGTCTTGGGGGCATTAGCCCACGGCGGCCCCTTTGCCCTGCAAAGCAATTAAAGCTACTCTTTTCTACGTCACCCTAAACTCTGTCTCCATGTTTCCATTCAGCCCCGGGTGAACAGAGGCCGTATTAAGAAGTAGCTGACTGAGTTGAGGGGCCCCACAAATGAAAGCAATCACTACAGAAAGCAATCACAGCACAGTCCGCTGCTCTGCTCACTGCCTGTGGCTTGTCCAGCAGATGGATGCCTACGGGAATCTGCTGCTGCTGCTGCTGCTGCTAAGTCACTTCAGTCGTGTCCAACTCTGTGCGACCCCACAGACGGAAGCCCACTAGGCTCCCCCATCCCTGGGATTCTCCAGGCAAGAACACTGGAGTGGGTTGCCATTTCCTTCTCCAATGCATGAGCGTGAAAAGTGAAAGTGAAGTCGCTCAGTCGTGTCCAACTCTTGGCGACCCCATGGACTGCAGCCCACCAGGCTCCTCCGTCCATGGGATTTTCCAGGCAAGAGTACTGGAGTGGGATGCCATTGCCTTCTCCCTATGGGAATCTAGATGTGGCCAAACCTCCCCCGAGACTGTCCTGGGTGGGACATCTCTCACTCTTGTCACCATTCCAGGACCCTAGTAAGCTCCCCCTTCATGAAACAAAGTAAGGGACTGATGCCGAATCTGGCCTCTCTACCTGACACTGAGTTGAAGCTTGGAGACGGAGTTTTGGGTGAAGTAGAAGAGTAGCTTTATTGCTTCGTCAGGCAAAGGGGACCACATAGAGCAGATGCTTTCAAATCCATGGCCGCCCTGGAGTGGGTAGTGAGGAATTTTATAGTAATGGTTCAGGGATGGTGCGATCAGCTTCTGGACATTCTCATTTTTGGGGGTGGGGTGGGGTTGGAATTGCTTTCTTTGGGTGTTCTGCCCTCAGAGGCAGCCGAATCCAGGCGCTTCCACCTGCCACCTACCTGGGTGAGTGGAAAATGCAAAGCTCAGTCAAAAGGTGGAGGTGGGGGTGGAGCTGCTGGGGCCGGGCCCATGATGGGTAGAGGCCTGCAGAAGCCCAGCCGCACCTGGCTGGCACACCCAAGAGCTGAGCAGTGGCGAGGCTTTCACCAGAAGGGTCTGTCTCCCACCCCAGGTCTGAGTCCTTGGGGTGCAAAAGGGGACACAGAAGGCACTTACTAGGGAGCGAGGCTGGAAGGCTGAAGCCAAAGGCCTGGGGTCTGGGGGGCCTGGCCTGGGCTGAATGGATCTGCTAGGGGACCTCATCTTCCTGTGGGGAAAGCTTAGGAGAGCAGCCTCCTGAGCAGCCTAGGAGGGCCACTGACTAGGACTCGCTGCCACCCCCACACAGCCCATAGAGCCAGTGGGTGGGTCCTTGAGACAGGAGAGATGCTGGTGTGGATATTCTTCTGATTGCTTGGTGGTGATTCAAGTGGTAGTTACCATCACCAACCTTCTGATTCCAATTGGTCTGGGATCTATGCGCTTGTGGGCATTCAGTTAACTTCTCCCACCTGGTGTGAGTTTCTGTATTGCAAAAACAACTCAAAGACAATATGTATATTCCTTGAGCGGGTAACCAGGACCCTGGCCAAGGCGGAACTATTGTTCTTATTTTTTTCTTCCTCCCTTGTCTCTGCATCATTTCCCTTCCCTGATTAGCAACTGTTTAAACCTCTCTGTTAGAACTCCAGGAAGGTCTTGAAGGCTGAATGAAGCCCATTTCCTATTATCAAGAAAAAAAGGGGTACACAAAAGACTTTTGTGCCCGGGAGCCCCATAGGGTCCTGCTGGGTTTCAGGACCTTGACTACAGAGGGATGAATGGTGTAGGAAAAAAACAGTGCTGGGACCTGTGTGGGGCTGCATCATGGGGAAAATTGACGTTATTACACATTCTCTGTGGTCAGTTATGATGACTGGCACTGGGCAGAGAGGATGATGGAGTTTGAAGGAATCCAAAATATAACATCATTTTCCTACATTTGGAGTGCAGATGTATCTTGAGAGGCAGACAAGCAGTTGAATTTGGGTAGCCAGAAACATAAGACTTTGAATAAGTAGTTTTAGGCCTTAGGTGAAATAAACATGAGCCACATGATTTTTTTGTTTTGCTTTGGGGGTTTATAGGACTTTGTTGTGACACATGGCTGGTTTTTACAGTTATGTGATTGTCTTTTGACCAGTGGGGTTGGACTGGCAGCTTAAGGCTTTAGATTTTAGTAAGCATAGTCCAGTGGGATTTTGACCTAGCAGTTAATGGCAACTTTATCCACAGGCAAGTAGCTGTTTATAAACGGGCAGGAGAGCAAGTGCCAGCCTTACAAACAGGCCAGAGCTGCACTGGCTTCAGTAAACACAAGGAGCTGAGGCAAGGTTTTTGATTAGAGAGAAAAGAAAATGTTTTTAGATGTCAGCTTTTAAGGTGAGGGAATGAAATAGTTGTTGTTGTTGTTGTTTGCCTGCAAATCTATAAGACTTTCAAAAGCAAAAGAAGCTACATTTCATGTGTCCTAAAAACCATTTATGTGTGAGGGTCTCATTTTAAAATGATGTGCCAGGTATAAATAAGGCTCAATCAGCCACACGGCTTCCATTCCTGTTATATTTTGAAAACTCAACAGGACTATAACCAAGTATAGACAGGGACATTATCAAATGATAATGTGGTCACCAAAAGGACGTATCCATTCTAAATGAATCTGAACCTAATAGCAGAGTTCACGCTCTCCCCACGGGCTGTGGGAGGGGCTGCTTTAGATGGATCTCACCAGCGGGGAGGGGAGGGGAGGGTGCTCCCAAGTTTGCACAGGTGTGCCGCTCAGGGCTCCAGATGGCCCCACCAGGTGCAGCGGCCCACGGCCGCCATCTTGAAGTGCCAGGGGCAGGGCTTTTGCACGAGGTCTGCAGAGCTGAACTGTTGGGCGCAAGCGTTTTGGGAGGAAGAACTCTGGTCTGAGGCCTCGGCCTGCAACACCCTGTGTGCAAGTGAAACTAGACGAAGCCCAAAGGAAAAACAAAAGGTTAGACTCTATTTTACTACTCAGACTCTTGTTGTTTCCCAGGAATCGTTAATGAGCTTTGCTGGTGATGTTAAGATTTTTAAATAAGAAGTCAATTCCTTTCTAGGTATAGATTGTTTTGTCATCTTTGGTTATCTAACCATGGTCATTTGGTCTTAAGAAAGTGCCTATTCCTTTAAGCTGTAGAATTTGACATATGTTGTTCATTATTTTCCTTTCTTATCCTTTTAATATCTGGCGTGATACTCCTTGTGGTTCCTGGTTTTTGTAATTTGTATTTTCTCTTGTTTTCTTGGTTTGGTTTGTTTAGTAAACCTTTGTTAAACTAAAGGTTTATTTTATAGATCTTTAAAAGAATTACTGTATCAGTTTCCTATTGCCACTGTAATAGATGACCACAAGTACAGTAGTTTAAAAACACAACTTTATTACCTTAGAGCTCTGGAAGTCAGAAATTAAAAATCGGCCTGGCTGAGCTGAGCTGACGTCAAGGTGCTGGCGGGGCCCATTGCTTCCGGAGGTTCTGAGGGGAACGTCCATTTTGTTGCCTTTTTTCAGTTACTAGAGGCTGCCTCGGAGAAGGCAATGGTACCCCACTCCAGTGCTCTTGCCTGGAAAAATCCCATGGACGGAGAAGCCGGGTAGGCTGCAGTCCATGGGGTCGCTAAGAGTCGGACCCGACTGAGTGACTTCACTTTCACTTTTCACTTTCATGCATTGGGGAAGGAAATGGCAACCCACCCCAGTGTTCTTGCCTGGAGAACCCCAGGGACAGGGGAGCCTGGTGGGCTGCCGTCTGTGGGGTTGCACAGAGTCGGACACGACTGAAGTGACTTAGCAGCAGCAGCAGAGGCCACCTGCATTCTCACTGGCCCATGACCACATCCTCCTCCTCTCAGCTTCTTGTTTCTGTTATCACATCTCTGACTCTGAACCTCCTATCCTCTCTCATAAGCACGCTTGTGATTCCACTGGGCCCATCCAGATGATCAGGATAATCTCTCTGATTCAAAATCTTTAATCACACCTGCAAAATTCCTTTTGCCAGCTAAAGTAACATGTTCTCAGTTCCAGAAACTGGTTAAAACATGGGTATCTTCAGGGGGCCGTCACTCAGCCTATTATAATCAGCTCTTGGTTTCGTCACTCTTCTCGACTGTATGTCCATTTCCTAGTTTATTGATTTTCAATGTTTCTCTATTATTTCCTTCCTTCCTTTTTGCTTTAGATTAACTTACTGTCTTTTCCTTGCTTCTTAAGGTATAAATTTAGATTTTTTGAGATTTCTTTTTTTATGTTAAAACATTTAATGCTATAAATTTCTCTTTAAACACTGCTTTAGGTACGTCTCAAATTTTGGTATGTTGTGGTTTCAACTTCATTCAGCTCAAAAACATTAATTTTTTGGTGACATCTTCTTTGACCCATGTGTTATTTTTAAAATGTGTTTTTAATTTGGAATTTTCTAGGTGCATTCCTCTTGCTGATTTCTAATTAATTCTATGTGTGTGCTAATTTAATCCTCTTACATGAATTTGAGCCTTTTAAATTTATTGAGACTTACTTTATGACTCAGAGTTTTGGTGAATGTTATATGATTGGAAGCATTTGTTATGCTGTTTTAAAAAGAATATGTATTTTGCTGCTTTGTAATGAAATATTCTATTAATATAAATTAGGTCAATCTGGGAATGATATTTAAGATTTCTACATCTTTACTAATTTTCTGTCAATCACTGGGACAGGTTTGTTTTAATCTTCATCTGTAATTATGGATTTCCCCCTTCTTTTAGTTCTATATATTTTTGCTTTGTGGATTTTGAACCTCTGTTATTAGGCTCACATCCATTTAGAATGGGTATGTTCTTTTGGTGAAGTGACCATGTTATCATTATATAACGTCCCTTTCTGTCCCTGGTTATAGTCCTGCTAAGTTTTCAAAATACAACAGGATCAGAAGCTGTGTGCTTGGTCTAGCCCTGCCTATTTATATCGGGCACATCAATTTAAAGTGAGAATCTTACACGTAAGTGTTTTTAGGACCCAAGAAATATAGCTTCTTCAAAGTCTTGGATTGTAGATCTGCAGTCAAGCAACAACAAAAATTGTTTCATCCCCTTGTGCTTAAAAGCTGTGACATGGGACTGAAAATGCACCTCTGATAGAGATAGTGGATGCTAAGTAACTGGGTGGACTCCTCTTGACTTCAGCAGGACTCCAAGGCTAGTGGAAATTAAGATGTTTTCTGTATATTAGATTGTACATAAAATAAGACCTAGTGCCTAAATGGCCACCATTGTGAGTTTTCAAACTTTGTTAGCAAGGAGCCATGCCTCAAGCTCCACCCTCTAATTGCTGGACCAATATTGGTAAATGGCCTTCCCATCCACTCCCTTTACTTGGTGAAATGGTGCCATAAATGGCATGTTCCTCCAATAAGGACACAGAATGACCAGCATCATGGCAAAACTGCAGTCAAGGTTCTGTCCCATTTCTATTTGCCCTCTCTCAGATATCACTGAATCTCTGCTGTGGTCTTTGGCAATAATAATTAAAGGGTCAGGGAATAGAATTTTGTCTGGGATATGTGCTAATTCTATGGGTTGAAGTGTTTTCTAAAATAAGTGGGTGTGAGATGGGTACTTTGGGTAATCTTTAGTGTTCTCTTTGGTCTCTGCAAAAGTGAGGCGTGTATGAGTATGAACTTTTAAGTTCCTAACAAAACTGCACCTATTTCAGTGGAAGAGATTTCAACTGCAACTGCAGTCCTACCTAAAGAGGGATAGTCTTCTAGATGAAGTCAGAAGAATAAGAAATACACAGGATAGAATTTGGGACTTTAATTTTTGGGGGCTTTTAACACAAAGGAAAGGTAGTTTGATTTTAGACTTCACTATTCAGAAAATTTAATGTTGGCACTATAATTTTACCCTGGGAAATTTGTGATAAGAGAAGGTTTATGCTCAAACTTGGACTATTTTTATTATAGGCATTTTACTGGACTATCTTAATGTTGTCATTTCATTTCACAGAAGAAGCTCTAGTGAGCTCTTTTGGATAACGTGGCTAGACTTAATTTGGAATGGAAAATAGAATAAGGAGTGCTTGCAGCCAGTATGGCTTTTGAGTTTTAAAATTTATGTTATGACCCACTCCGTAGATTTCCAGGGACATAAATCATCACTGTGCATTAACAGTGCCGTGAAAGAACAACAGTCAATATTGAGAGAGAAACTTCATGAGCTGAGGGCTACACTATTCCAATAGACTGCTGATTTTCTTCCCTGGATGGAGTGCCACATCTCTGCTAGACCGTAGAATTGGGGGTTAAACCCAATGGGTTAAGAAGGGGAGAAAAAGCTGAGGAAAGAAAGGAGGAAACACTCCTTTTTCTTGATTCCACTGCTTGTTCAAGGTTGAGAACCATTGCATTAGAGCAATGATTCATTACCTGGGGACTCTTGGAAATGCAGAGTCTCAGGCCCCACTCAGCCCTCAGAATCAGAAACTCTTAAGTGGACCCAGGAATCTGTGTTTAGAATAAGCCCTCCAGATGATTCTGATAACATGTTCTACTTGTGGGCCACAGCTGTGGAGTAATTCTGCTGGTCTCTTGCTACCTTCTTGCCTATTCCTAGTGCATGGGGGGAAGGTGGGGGTGACCTAGCAGATTAATATACATGAGAGAAGAAAATGGGCATGTGAGGCACTTTTGGCACCCTCTTCTTTAGACTGTTCTGCTTCTCTTTCTTTGGAAAATGGCTGCCTCTGAAGAACATGCTGTGTTGGTCTATCCCCACTCCATGGGAGACTTGAAGGGAAGGCACTACTTGCATTCGGAGAGGCTTGAAGCCTGGGAAGTTTAATTTAGGCGACAGTAATAAGTCCATTTGCCTTTCATGCCAAGCCAAGTGCCCAAGAACTGTTATCAGTAACATCACTTCCCTCCATCTGACTCCTGTGTGTCTTTATCTCTCAGTTGGTTCTGAATGTGGGCAGGGAAGAGGGATGATATTTATTAGGCCCCCTCAATTATAGAGCTTCCCTGGTATTTCAGTTGATAAAGAATCTGCCTGCAATTCAGGAGACCCTGGTTCAATTCCTGGGTCGGGAAGATCCCCTGGAGACAGGAAAGGCTACCCACTCCAGTATTCTTGTATTTCCCTTGTAGCTCAGCTGGTAAAGGATCCACCTGCAATGGAGGAGACCTGGCTTTGATCCCTGGGTTGGGAAGATCCCCTGGAGGAGGGAAAGGCTACCCACTCCAGTATTCTGGCCTGGAGAATTCCACGAACTGTATAGTCCATGGGGTCACAAAGAGTCAGACAAGACTGAGTGACTTTTCTTCTTTCTTTCAGTTATAACCTGTGGGAGGTTGTGGCACATCTGTCCTCCTTGAATTAGGCTCATTGAGATGTTTTGAGCTAGAAACACCAAGCTAGATAGACTTCCTTGGTGGCAATGCGGGAGACCTGGGTTCGATCCCTGGGTTGGGAAGATCCCCTGGAGAAGGAAATGGCAACCCACTCCAGTATTCTTGCCTGGAGAATACCATGGACGGAGGAGCCTGGTGAGCTACAGTCCATGGGGTCGCAGAGAATTGGACACGACTGAGCGACTTCACTCACTAACTCAAGTGCCCTGCTCTGTGAAGGCTCCCTGGGTGTGTGGATAAGGAACAGGACACAAACAGAAATGACTTAGCATGTTGTGTCAGAGCATCCCTGGTGGCTCAGATGGTAAAGCATCCTCCTGCAACGTGGGAAACCTGGCTTCCATCTCTGGATCTTCGACCTCTGGAGGAGGGCATGGCAACCCACTCCAGTATTCTTGCCGGGAGAATTCCATGGACAGAGGGGCCTGGTTGGCTACAGTCTGTGGGGTCACAGCGAGTCAGACACGACTGAGCAACTAAAGCACAAGCTGTGGCCGAGCATTCCCAAACAGTCCACTGGCATGCATTCATTTATTGACACAGAGTCAAGAAAAATATTATTCACATTATAGGCTGGAGGCTCTCCATTAGAAATTAGTCAAGAACAAGAAGTGACAAAGACTCAGTTCATTATGTTGTCTATTAAACACAGATGTGTATTCAGAAGTAGGGGCTCATGTTCCCTTTCGGATTCTCTGTGGAATATGTATTGAATACACTACTATCCATTCATGATGATAGATAATCGAGGGTCAGCCAAACTTAGATCTAAAATGGAAAGATTTTCAAAATTGGATGAGAGCAAGCAGCTGGAAAACTTCTTCAATCTTATTTCATGTTTTATGATGATAAACATGTAAATTTCCCCTCCTATGATAGTATTTTTTGATTATGCAATTACCTTTCTTTTTATAGCCTCTGGGTATCTAAGATTAAGTTATCTACATGTCAATGAACTCTATATATTTTCATTATTTTGACAAATCTGTGCTACTTCCTAAGGTGAATTATTGAAATTCAGAGGTGGACACAGCCTCAGGGAGGAAGATAAAATATCAAGGTAGGTCAGTTCAGGTCAGTCATTCAGTCGTGTCCGACTTTTTGCGACTCCATGAATCGCAGCACGCCAGGCCTCCCTGTCCATCACCAAATCCCGGAGGTCACTCAGACTCACGTCCATCGAGTCAGTGATGCCATCCAGCCATCTCATCCTCTGTCGTCCCCTTCTCCTCCTGCCCCCAATCCCTCCCAGCATCAGAGTCTTTTCCAATGAGTCAACTCTTCACATGAGGTGGCCAAAGTACTGGAGTTTCAGCTTTAGCATCATTCCTTCCAAAGAAATCAAGGTAGTTAAGTGCAGTTAATCTTTTCTCAGAGGGTTAGTCCCCTAACTTTTTTTTGCTAAAGTAACATTTGGTCAGAATCAGGTTTTACAGGGAATTCCCTGGTGGTCCAGGGGTTAGGACTCTGTGCTTTCACTGCCCCGGCCTTGGCTTAATCTCTGGTTGGGGAAATAAGATCTCAGAAGCTGTGTGGGGTGGCCAAAAAAAAAAAAAAAAAAATATTATTGTTATTAATATGCAGAACCTAGAAATATAAATAATCTTACATAATTGCCCATTGGGATTGTGTGTGAATAGACTCAGCACCGAGGCCCACCTTCAGAATGGATTAAATTAAATAAGGTGAAAAGCAATGGCAAGACCATCAAGGATTGACATTTAGAGAGGAAATCAGATCACAAATTTATGACAGTTTGTCCTTGACTTTAAACATGTTATGCTGATTGTGCTCTAAAACTTCATTTTTTCTCAGTTGTTTAGAACTTAAAAAGGGTGAAATTTACAGAGATCAGGGCCCTGTCTACTCCACACTTAATCCATAATTAGTACGTTTATAATGAAATATTATATATTTGCAATAAAAGTAGGGTTGTTATTGTAACAGTAGTAACTTAGCCCCCTCCCAAAAGAAATAATGAATATAAAATAGCTGTTGCTTATTTTGGATGTTTTATAGGATAAAGGGATAGAAGAATAACTCTGATAAAATTCTGAATAGAATTTCTGTGCATTTTCAAGTGTTCTAGAATTTGATAACACTGATACTTTCAGGGTAGTTTTCTTTAACCTAAAGTTTCTGGGGAACTTGAAGTAATCGCTTTTCTTTTTTGAAGACAAAGTACCTCTTAAGAGGGGAGAAAATGTTTCCCTAGGGTAACCATGCCAGAATCGAAAGAGAGGGCAGAAGGGAGGGATTGAGTTAAAGTGTATGTGTGTTGATGTGATAAATAGAGCCTCTTCTGCTGCTAAGTCGCTTCAGTCGTGTCCGACTCTGTGCGACCCCATGGACAGAAGCTCACCAGGCTCCCCCGTCCCTGGGATTCTCCAGGCAAGAACACTGGAGTGGGTTGCCATTTCCTTCTCCAATGCATGAAAGTGAAAAGTGAAAGTGAAGTCACTCAGTAGTGTCCGACTCTTAGCGACCCCATGGACTGGAGCCCACCAGGCTCCTCCATCCATGGGATTTTCCAGGCAAGAGTACTGGGGTGGGGTGCCAGAGCCTCTTAGATAGAGTTAACTGGGTCTGCAAGTAGCATGTAGGAAAGTCTAAAGAAAAGTGAGAAGGGTAGCATGGGCAGTCACCTGGAGTCTATTATAAAGGAAAGAACATGCAATTAAATGAGATCGATAGGTGATTTATTAAATTGCCCCTGGATAGTGTCCATCTTGGGGAAGGCAATGGTACCCCACCCCAGTACTCTTGCCTGGAAAATCCCATGGACAGAGGAGCCTGGTAGGCTCCAGTCCATAGGGTCGCTAAGAGTCGGATACGACTGAGCGACTTCACTTTCACTTTTCACTTTCATGCATTGGAGAAGGAAATGGCAACCCACTCCAGTGTTCTTGCCTGGAGAATCCCAGGGACAGGGGAGCCTGGTGGGCTGCCATCTATGGGATCGCACAGAGTCGGACACGACTGAAGCGACTTAGCAGCAGCAGCAGCAGTGTCCATCTAGAACTCATCACTTCCTGATTTGGGGGACAACTCAAGTAGTATCCTGGTGGCTGGCCCATTTGTGCATATGGGAGCTCATATGGTGGATGTTCGTAACTAGGAGGATGCAAGCAAATTGATTTGCATATCATCTAAACCAGCCAAGTTTTGGGCATGACTGTTCTTTGTACCCTTGGTTATTATTCAGAGGTGAATCAAAAGCTTCTGGATCTTTATGGTGCCTTAGAGCCTCCACTGAATTCTTGGTCTATATCCATTTCCCTCTCTCTGTATGTGCTCAGCCAGCGTCTCATTGGCGGGGCAGTTAAAGCATCAAGGGGAAGAATTCCTGCCTTCATACACACTGCTCATGAATTTTCAAGTGTGCCTGTTGGCCGCTGATAGTGGCAGCTTCCTTAGGCTTCCTACAGGATAATGTTCTTGGACACGGTTGCTGGAGAGGCAGCAAATGAACTGAACTTCTTGTCCAGCACGTCAGATCAAAAGTAAGCGGGCAGGGCTGTGCCAAGTTGAATTCACAAAATTGGTCCCAAGGAAATGAATGCAAATAGAAACCTGGCTGCTCTCTGCAAGGAAAGACAGTCCCTATCTGTTGTGTGATGACACCTGCTGCGGAGCAGGTTGTTCTGCAGCTGAAAACCAATCTGAGAAAAGGCAGACACTCAGGAGTCAGTGCTTAGGCAGGTGTTCTCAGTGATAGGAAACTGTCGGTCATAGCAAAGTGTCAGAGAGGACCTCAGTTGACAGGAGATCAGAAGCACTTAAGCATGCTGCTGCTGCTAAGTCGCCTCAGTCGTGTCCGACTCTGTGTGACCCCATAGACGGCAGCGCACCAGGCTCCTCTGTCCCTGGGAGTCTCCAGGCAAGAACACTGGAGTGGATTGCCATTTCCTTCTCCAACACACACATGCATGCTAAGTTGCTTCAGTTGTGTCTGATTCTATGTGACCCTATGGACAGCAGCCCACCAGGCTCCTCTGTCCACAGGATTCTCTAGGCAAGAATACTGGAGTGGGTTGCCATTTCCTTCTCCAAGGATTCACTGCTGAAATGCAAAGAGATAAGTATGAAGTGCATGTATTTTTTTAGGGATTCATAATTAGTAGTCAAATTCCTTTTGTAAATAGAACATGGCATTCCTCTATGCAATGCTTTAAATTGCCTTTTGATAACCAAGACTTATAGAGTGGGTTAATTCTGAGTCACTCTTGCAAATGAGTTTCCTGAGACTTTCAGAGGAAAGCCTTGAATCCAGCTGAAAGAGGGACAATCATATTTAGATGGAAAATCTGATCTTCCTGTCTGATAGCATCTGGCATTTCTTTTTTGCAAATTAAACTTTACAAAAATCTCCTGGAGAAACTCAGTGATAAGCTTTTATTCCTTTTCTGTGAATATCAGCAGAGGTAAAAGGCTTTATCCCAAAAGTAACATAGATATCTGTCCTGATTAATGTGGCTTCCCAGATGGCGCTAGTGGTAAAGAATCCTTCTGCCAATGCAGGAGACACAAGAGTTGAGGATTCCATGCCTGGGTGGGGAAGAGCCCCTGGCGGAGGAAATGGCAATCCACTCCAATATCCTTGCCTGGAAAAATCCCATGGACAGAGAAGGCTGGGAGACTACTGTCTGTGGGCCTGATTAATAACCTTAAGTACTCACAAAGTGCCAAACAAGTTCAGAAACACAAACTTCGCTTCAGTTGTGTCCGACTCTGTGCGACCCCATGGACTGCAGCCTACCAGGTTCCTCCGTCCATGGGATTTTCCAGGCAAGAGTACTGGAGTGGGTTGCCATTGCCTTCTCCTAAACACAAACATACAGAGTGCCTTTTGCTGCGTCCTGATTCTAGTCTGCTCTCCTGAAGTCAGGGCTCTGGGATGCCACTGAGCCATTTTTACAAAGGTAAAATTGTTAGCAGTGCCTTGGCATTTGGGGTTACCAATTATTCTTTTTCTTCTCTTCTGCCTTTTGTATTATCATTCTGCCTTTCTTTCTTCTTAGGAAGCAGGCTTCCAAATCATTCCAGTGATGACTGCTAATTGATGGGACCTGTCCATTTGAGGATTATTTTGTCTTCTTTTCATAAAGTTCCCTAAGGTCTGAAGTCATAGGCCTGGGGTAATTTTCCCATTGTCCTTTATCCCCTCTGAATATCTCTGACATCTAGTTTGTACGAAAACTAGCTCATAAAATTGGCACAATCACTTTGTAATGCTGTTTGGAAGTATCTGCAAAAGTTGCTCATATGTGCATCCCTTGACCTGGCAGTTCTACCACTTGGCTTGTACCCAACAAAAATGGGGATGGCGGTGATGGTGGTTTAGCTGCTTACTCGTGTCTAACTCTTGTGATCCCATGGTCTGTAGCCCGCCAGGCTTCTCTGTCCATGGAATTTCCCAGGCAAGAATACTCTAGTGGGTAGCCATTTCCTTTTCCAGGGAATCTTTACACCCATGAATGGAACCCATGTCTCCTGTGTATCTCCTGCATTGCAGGTAGATTTTTGTTTTTTTTACCTCAGTGCCACCAGAGAAGCCCCCGAAATGGGTAAATGTGCACACAAAAATATACATGAGTGCTCACAACAGCACTATTCAGAATGGCAAGAAGCTGGAATCAACAAGTTTACCATCATGTTATTGATGAAAAATTGTGATAGATTTATAAATAAAATATAAATATGAGAATGAACAAACTGAAACTAACAACATGAATTACCATCACAGAAACGATGTTGACCAAAAAAAGTCAGACACAAGAGTATAGTGTGTGTACCTCAAAAATGGCAAAACTGTTTTGTGGTGTAGAAGTCAGAAAAGTAGGCATGGGGGTCAGGGAATGACAGGAATGAGACACCACTGGGGCTTCTGGGGTGCCAAGAAAGTATGTTTCTGGGTCTAAGTGCTGGATGTACAGTTGTGTTTACCTTGTGCACTTTTCCATTTATATGTTATATTACAACAAGTATATATGTTTATATATATACATTTTACTTTTTAAAAATAAAACCTGAAAATCACTTTGAGATAGTCATCTGTTTCCAAAAATAGAACCATTTCTGTACTAAAGTTAGGCAAACAGCAAGCTCAGTTCCACCACTGAGGAGCTTACCCTTAGCTGCTATCTTCGGAGTCCTAATCATTAGTGTCGGGGTTAAGGCTTTGCACCTAGCCTAAAGCGTTTCCAGGATTGGTAAGAATAATGCCTACAAAGATTGAAATATCTGAGGGCCTATTGAGTTCCAGGTGTTGGGTCAGGGGTTGGAACAACAGGTAAGACCTAGATCTGCTGGAGAAAGTTCCTTGTCTATTCCATTTCTAGATTCCCCTACTCTCCTATTTGGCTCTCCCCAGGCCTCGTTCCACACATTTTGCTGAGCCTACCATGTTCCTCCTCCTTCCTCTCTTTTCTTCTGTGAATACACTGACTTTATACTCATGGAGCCATATTGCACTGGAGTTGAAACTGCTAAGGCACTGGGGCAAGAAACCAGCTGAGAATTGGAGTCCGGATAGCTCTAGAATTTACCTCTCTCCTCTCCAACATGCCCAGATCTCAACCACTGTAATGCCTGTTCAGCTACTTATTGCCATAAACTGATACCTTGAAAACTCAGCTCTGATATTTACAATTCTGGATGGTGTATTAATCTTTCAGGCCACTATATGACCAGTTAACACACCAAGGAAATTTGAAGAATTATGATCAAGTGGCAGAAGACAGTATTATCCAGAAGTGCTTCCTAATAAAGTAAAAATTTCTCAGAAATATGCTTATTGTTTATAAGCTGAGTTATTCTAATCCTGTTGTTCCAAACCTGGATCTCTAGGTAGGAACCAGGTCTTTATATTATCTGTAGTATGTTAAAAAAAAAAAAAAAGCCTCACAGAAATTGAATTCTCACCCACAATAAGCTTTACAGGCTAGGCAAAAGGTAAAATTTTAAGTTTGATTAGAAATAATCTTTGTATAGTAAACTTAGTTATTGCATGTTGATCACATGTTGGCAGTTTTCAGTGACTATGATAAATGCAGACTGGTAAAAGAGTTAAT
Organism: Tragelaphus eurycerus; assembly: GCA_935064755.1. Taxonomy (NCBI): domain Eukaryota; kingdom Metazoa; phylum Chordata; class Mammalia; order Artiodactyla; family Bovidae; genus Tragelaphus; species Tragelaphus eurycerus. The sequence goes on along the minus strand of CAKXYN010000120.1, from coordinate 4,347,141 downwards.
AATTGCCTAATATACAAAGTTTTCTTGAAAGATCAGTGTCAAAATGTGAGTTTCCTGAAGTCAATAAAATCACAAAATGACTGAGATTCTGGTTTGGCGACTCTTGATAAAAGTCAAAGAGGAGAGTGAAAAAGTTGGCTTAAAGCTCAACATTCAGAAAACGAAGATCATGGCATCTGGTCCCATCACTTCATGGGAAATAGATGGGGAAACAGTAGAAACAGTGTCAGACTTTATTTTGGGGGGCTCCAAAATCATCAAAGATGGTGACTGCAGCCATGAAATTAAAAGACGCTTACTCCTTGGAAGGAAAGTTATGAGCAACCTAGATAGCATATTCAAAAGCAGAGACATTACTTTGCCAACAAAGGTCCATCTAGTCAATGCTATGGTTTTTCCTGTGGTCATGTATGGATGTGAGAGCTGGACTGTAAAGAAGGCTGAGTGCCGAAGAATTGATGCTTTTGAACTGTGGTGTTGGAGAAAACTCTTGAGAGTCTCTTGGACTGCAAGGAGATCCAACCAGTCCATCCTAAAGGAGATCAGTCCTGGGTGTTCATTGAAAGGACTGATGCTGAAACTCCAGTACTTTGGCCACCTCATGCGAAGAGCTGACTCATTGGAAAAGACCCTGATGCTGGGAGGGATTGAGCAGGAGAAGGGGACGACAGAGGATGAGATGGCTGGATGGCATCACAGACTTGATGGACATGAGTTTGGGTAAGCTCCGGGAGTTGGTGATGGACAAGGAGGCCTGGCGTGCTGCGATTCATGGGGTCGCGAAGAGTCCCCATTGAGGACACAATTGAGCAACTGAACTGAACTGAACTGATGGGAGTTGAAATGTCACGCCCTACACTATAGGGCCAGCAGAGGGAGCCGGAATTAAGTGATTTGCTTAGAGCCGTTGTTTCAGGAGCACCAGGTAACTAAGGAGAGAGGGGATTGAAACAGAGGGAGAGGCGCCTGCAGGGTGGAGAGTGGCCCCGCTGGGATGGCAAGTCCATTTCATGTAAGAGTTTTTAAGGAGTAGGAGCTGTAACACGCAACGCGAAAGAAACAGTTTTTTCATGGTGGCATTGTTTTTCTTATGGTTTATAATGCCTCGCAGTTGTTCAGAGACAGACCATCTCTACGGCTCGTCCATTTAGGGCGTAGCCCCACGGTAAGCCCACGTCTGACCTCCTGAGGTGGCTCTGTCATCTAGAGGAGCGGGTCTGAACATGTTAAAACAGTGGAGTTGTCTTGGCATTTCTGAGCTTGGCTCTTCCTCTCCTTACTCTTCCTCCAGGGATGACCCTGGTAAAATTATTCCAGGCATTAATAAGTAGGAGAGGGAGGTTCTTTTTGGTCAGGGGTTTTAAATCTCCCACCGCTTCCTGCCCCAAATGTATAAACCAGGTGCAATTTGCTCCGCCATCCTGAAGGAGGCGCTGTGGTGGGGAAAGCTCTCAGTCAGGACTCTCTGGACTCCATCATTTCATGTCCTCTGCAGGACCCCCCAAAAAAAACAAATTGATTATCTCTTTCTCTGGAGAAACTAACCCGCTGAGGAGGGAGCCTGGAGCTTCCATCTATGGGGTCGCCAGAGTCGGACACACTAAGCGCGCGCGCAGCAGCAGGACTGATTATCTCTTCTGGGAAACTAAGCTTGGGTCATCTTGTCTCATTGCTTTTTATAACTGCACATTCCACTGATTACAGATTCACAGCGAGTTTCATTAAGGCACTTAACCTACTTAATTACGAGATTTCTCATACTCATCATTTCCCCACATTTTAAACGTTCGTAGGGTTCTCAAATTTGTTTGCTCAAGCTGGATACTTGACTTCTAAACTAATTTTATGTATTTGAACTTCTTAAAGTGTGGTTTTCTTCTCTCCTCCTCTTTTGAATAAGTGCCACACGATTGGAAGTGTAACCCTGTGTTCTGAGTCCATGTAAGAGAACTAGAGTGGGCAACCCCTTCTGTGGCATCCCTCACAGCTCAGTCATCTTCCTCACGTTTGAATACATCCCAAGATCGGGGCATGGCAGAGTGCTCTCACTCACAGAGCAGGATTTCGGGTCATCTGATATTAAATAGAAATCTGCTTTGAATTGTCTAACAGTAGATGCCACTTCTGATCTTCTTCCTCTCAATTGTACTTCAAATCTTTGAAAAGTATGATGAATGTGTTAGTCACTCAGTCCTGTCTGACTGCAACCCCATGGACTGTAGCCTGCCAGGCTCCCCTGTCCCTGGGATTCTCCAGGTAAGAGTACTGGAGAGGGTAGCCATTCCGTTCTCCAAGGGATCTTCCTGACCCAGGGGTCCCGCATTTCAGGCAGATTCTTTACCATCTGAGCCAGCAGGGAAGCGCTATCCAATTTTCCCTTTAGTTTTTTCTTTCCTGAAGACTGAACTTGTCTAAGATCTTTAACAACGTCTCAGGCGGTGCGGGCTGCTTTTCTCTCCTTTGTCATCATGATCAAAAGTTTTCTGTTTGTGACTAGCTCTTCAACTCTGTCTATATCCTTGTACCAGACAAGGAGATGGCTAGATTTTTGAGGCTTCAAGGAGCTTAGTCTGGTAGAGAGGTGAATCATGGGGCTGATCGTGGGGCTGTGTGATATGTAGCAAAGAGAAAGCCAAAAGTCAGCGACCTTATGCAAAGCTGGGATCCAAGGCCAAGCTGATAATTCAAGCACAGCATTTGAGTCTAGTGTAACTGGACCAAGAAGCAGAAACCAGCTAAGAGGCGGGTTCTGAGCAGAGCGCAGAAAGTCCCTGACAGCCCCTGTTGTGTCACCCTAGGGCGGGGAAAGGTCTCTATGTGCTTAAGTTGTTTCTATTACTGTATCCTTATGGGTCTGACCATCTCTCTTAGCTCTAAATGCATCTTCTAAAGACACAACCAATGGTTGCTGATGATTTCCTAATGACAGACAGACACCTGGTGATAGAGTTGCTTTTTATGGTTTTTTGGTGTTTTTTTTTTTTTTTTGAGCTCAGTAAAGATTTTGTGGTTTTTCTCTGTTACACAGAGGGATGTGCATGGTGGTCTTACTGATACCACCTATGACATGAAATGTGTATTACTACTAGATTAATTCTTCAATTCTCTGACACCAAGTTTCAACCCAAAAATTCAGTACAGTTTTGACACTACCCAGATTTAGCAAACACCCCACACGTTAAGGGCTCAGTCCCACAGGACTGCCCTCGCTTCACACATCAGCTGCTTGTGGGGTGCCAAACACTTGCATTTCTGTCTCATTGAATACAAATTTGGGGGTTCCTATGACCCACCACCAAGATCAATAATTTGCTAGAAGGACTCATAGAACTCAGGAAAATAATTTACTTAATATTTACCAGTTTATTATAAAGGACACAACTCCAAAAATAGTCAAATGGAACAGATGCCTAGGCCAAGGTATGGTGAGGAGAGGCTTCAAGCTTCCAGCCGCTCTTAGGGCATATCGGTGTGTTCACCAACCCAGAAGCTCTCTGAATCTCTTTGTTCAAGAGTTGTTATAACCCAGTCTCCAGCCTTCCTCTCCTCCCCAGATGTTGCGGTGGGATGGAGCTCTGTGTTTGGCCTTTCTGGTGACTAGTCTTCATTTGGAAGCTAACTATGGTCCTCCACTGTGAGTCATCCCATTAATATAAACTCAGGTATAGTGGAAAGAAGCTCATTGGAATGACAAGTGATACTCTAACCCTCAGGGAGTTCCGAGGAGCTCTGTGCCAGGAACCAGGGATAAACATCAAATATACATACATATATACATACATACATATATATATATACACACACACATACATACATATATACACACATATATATGTGTGTGTGTGTGTGTGTAAAAACACCATTTTACACCATAGGATAACAGGGCTTCCCTGATGGTAGACCTGGGTTTGATCCTTGGGTCTGGAAGATCCTTGGAGAAGGGAATGGCAACCCACTCCATTATTCTTCCCTGGAGAATTCTATGGACAGAGGAGCCTGGTGGGCTACAGTCCATAGGATCACAAAGAGTCAGGCATGACTAAGTAACTAACATTTTCACTTTCAAAGAAACAGAGCTCCCTTCAGATTAAATCAGCTGTTTATTAGATGGGGAGCTTCCTGTTAGAGGGGAAGTTCAGGTAAAGGTCGGACCCTTTTGTGCTGTTACTGGGGAGACGCCCGCGTCCGATGGGGATTGAACTTTGTGGTTATTGTCAGGCTGGTCACGAATGTGCTCTTAGAAACTAGCGTGTGCATGGTTTTGCCAAAGAAAGGGGAGCAGTAGTGATGTGTGTCACTTTCAAGCAGATTCTCACTGCTTTAGTCATCATGGAAGCAGTGCCAAAGGAATGCCTCTGGTCAGCCTGAGGCCCCGAGTCACCCCAGAGCCCCTCTGCACTGGATGTGTAATAGGAGTGAGAGATCAGTGTTGTTGTTTTAAATCACTGAGGTTTGTTCCCAGAGCATAACTCACTTTCTTGACAGGTCCTACTCTTATGTTCCCATCCAGGCCCATGAGCCTGATTAAAAAAAAAATAATAACGTGGTTGAAGGGGATCCCTCTGGGAAAAGGGGAGGGGGTCCTTGCTTGGGGCTTCTGGGGAAGGAGATGGCTTGTGAAGATCTCAGGGAAACATTGTGGAGAGGAAGTCCCAGGCAGATGGTAGGTTCTCACAGCTTCTTGTTGGCTCAGGCCTGTGGGCTTCTAAGGAAACTTTGTTGTTTCAGAAAAGTTAAGATGAATCTCTTTATGAACTTGTGATCAGTAGACCATGCTGAGCAGGGCATCCTGTGCCAGACAAAGGCTGCTGAAGAGAGAAGGATGAAGGTACAGGCTCCCACCTGGCCAAGCCTGATTGGGAGGCTATGGGGTTAGTGAAGAAAGGGACTCTGCCTGGGGCTAAGCTCCAAAGTGTGACTCAAAGAACTAGTGGCAAGAGCCTGGGGGTGAGGACTCCTTTTTTCCTTGGATGAAAGTATGTGACTTTGGACCCTGACTTAGTCTGGCTGAGCCTTAGCTGTCTCGGAAATAAGGGAGATGAGAAAATCTTCCCTCTTGCCTCGCAGGAATTTTATGGTGATCAGGAGATAATGTGCCTGGAAGTGCTTTGTAAATTGCAAATCACTAATCAGACATCATAGGCTGTTGCTCTTGTTCTTCCATTAATATTCTCAGCCTCTGCTTGCTCTGCCTGCTCTCCTTCTTTTATATGCCTTGGGTGATGTTCTCTAGATACAAGGCAAAGATCATAGTGGTAAGCTCTTCCATTTAATAGTGCTTTCACATACGCAGTCCTACCCCGCATACCCCATTACTAATCTTGCAGAAGAAATTTCTCTCTGGGTTTTAATAACCTGAATTCCACAAAGCACACATAGTTCTTAAACCGTTTTTGATTGATGTTTACATTTGAAAAACTTATATTAAATCCCTCTAAATCAGTACATCATGCTTAATAAAACAGCATGGAGGAGAAGTTCCAAATATAATTTGCAGAACCCCAGAATTCTATGTTTTGGAAAGCACATGCAGCGTCAACACAGCCTTGCTGGCAACGAGGGGATGAGTCACTAGTTACACAAAAACCACCACTTGTCAGCAACGCTGTTAATCGTTTGGTGATGGGGAAAGGATGCTTTAAGAGTTTCCCATTCTAACACGTTACTCATACATGCTTTAGTTTGGCTTTAGGATAGTGCATGGGCCTCTCAGGTGTCACAGAGGGTAAAGAATCTACCTGCTAATGCAGGAGATGCAAGAGACACGGGTTATCCCTAGGTTGGGAAGATCCCCTGGGAAAGGAAAGGGCAACCCACTGCAGTATTCTTGCCTGGTAAATTCCATGGACAGAGCCTGGTGGGCTACCATCCATGGGGTCACAAAGAATGAGTGACTGAGCACAGCACAGGTCAGTGAAGGAACATTTTGATTCCAGGTACACTGTTAAGTTTTCCACATAAAATTCCAAGAAAGAGGCTCTGTATTGGTGTTTTCTTACAGAAAAGTCCTAAGTAGATTACTAAATATAAGCAGGAGAAATAGGCATTATTATTTGATTTTGATCCTCCTCATTTGTAACCTTGAAAGCACGAGGCTCACAGGAGTTCAGGATTTTTCCCCAGAGTCCCACAGCTTCTTGTGAAGAATGAATCCTAGCCAGTTGTGACGCGTCTGTGCCTAGACCTTGGCTCGCTGTCGCTCCAGGTCTTTCTGGGCTGGGCTGTGTTCTCCTGGTGGGCTCTGTAGGAGGCTGTGCCTCTGTGCACAGACAGCTCTACAGAATGAATCTTGAACCACCATCCCGCCTGCCCCCAGCCCTGGGAGAGCTCAGGTATCTGGGGAACAACCTCTAAAATAACGTGGTCACGACATGCTGTGTCTTAGCTCAGGCTGCTAAAACAAGTTCCCATAGACTGGGTGGCTTAAACAACAACATTATCTCTCACAGTTCTAGAGGCTGGAAATCCAACGTCAGGGTGCCCACTTGGTTGGATTCTTGATGAGAGCTCTCTTCTTAGTTTGTGGTTGTATCTTCAAGTGAGGAAAGAGCCAGGTCTCATCTTTTATAAGCACACAAGTCCCATCATGGGGATACCACCTTCAGGACCTCCTCTATGCCTAATACCTCCCAAAGACCCCACCTTCTAGTACCACTGACTGAAAGTTAGGGTTTCAGCATATGAGGAGTGACGCATACAGTCTGTCATATCCCAGGACAGGTTTGTATCTGCACAGATACCAGCTAATCCTCCTTAGTAGCATTTTCTTGGGCTTTCGCTCTGTTGGTAAGCCTGAGTTCTCAGATTGATCAGCCTTTGGGAGATAGTAGAAATTACTAAAAAAAAAAAAAAAAATCAGATGAGTGAGAATAGTGGAATGTCATATTTTAGATTGTTTGATTGCGAGGGAGAAAAAAGAAACCCAATCAACTAATTTAAACAAACAGAGGATTGGTGGATATAGATTTCCATCGACAGATGAATGGATAAAGAAGCTGTGGTACATATATACAATGGAATATTGCTCAGCCATAAAAAGGGATGCATCTGAGTCAGTGCTAATGAGGTGGATGAACCTAGAGCCTGTTGAGAACTGACTTATGGACACGACTGAGGGGGGAGGGAGGAGAGGGTGGAATGTATGGAGAGAGTAACATGGAAACATACATTACCATACATACAATGGATAGCCAATGGGAATTTGCTGTATGATTCACTGTATGACTCAAGGAATTCAAACTGGGGCTCAGTAACAACCTAGAGGGGTGGGATGGGGAGCGAGGTTCAAGTGGAAGGGACATGGGTAAATTCGTGTTGATGTTTGGTAGAAACCAACACAATACTGTCAAGCAATTATCCTTCAATTAAAAATAAATACTTTTTGTAAAAAGAGGGTTGTTGGAAAGATAAGGTGATAGCCACAGAGCCCGTGGGCTGGAAGTGCAGCCAGGGCTCCCAAAGGATCTAATGTCGGCCCTGCTGGCCAGGCAGCAGCTTCCGTCTCTGTTTCTTTGGTGCCAGGCTCTTACTTCTGTGTTCCTCTGGGCAAATGTTCCTTTATCGCTGTTATCACTACCCGCTTCCTCTGCTCTATTTGAGCACAGGTTTAGTACAGCCCCCTCCAGCCCTAACTTTAAAAGTTCCCAACAGAGAGTAGTAATGGCCTTTGGGCACCAATTCCAAATTCCTGGGAGGCAGAAGCTACCTGATGTTACTTGGGTCAGATGGTCACCCTGAATTGATCAGTTATTCCTGTAGAAGGAGTCATGGATACACATGACTGTGGAGGTCCACCCCTCCCAGGAGGTCAGGGTGGACACACAGGAGCTAGAGATTTGGTTGAATAATGATCCCCCCCAAACAAAAAACAATTACAACCATGTTCTAGATTCCCCTCTTGGTGCCAAGGGAAAATAGAAAAAGTAAAGAAAGGGGAAACAAAGGCAGAGATGGCTTTTGGTCATATCAGTGTGTATGAAGATACATGTGTATTTATTGGCAGACATACATATAGCTCTCTAGACCCTTAGAATTGTGTTCTTAGCGAAGTAGCAAAATTTCCTTTAAAAACTTTTTTTCTGTTTCTTAAATTTTTGGTGGGTGGGCAGACTATGGGCTTCCTTGGTGGCTCAGATGGTAAAACATCTGCCTGCCATGCAGAAGACCCAGGTTCAATTCCTAGGCTGGGAAGATCCCCTGGAGAAGGAAATGGCAATCCACTCCAGCACTCTTGCCTGGAAAATCATGCTGTGTGGCTTGTGAAATCTTAGTTCCTCGACCAGGGATTGAACCCAGACCCTCAGCAGTGAAAGTGCAAAGTCCTAACTGCTGGCCCACCAGGGAATTCCCAAGGCTGTATTCTTTAATAAAGTAAATCCTCCTCTCCACTTCTTCTCTTTATACCGGTTTTATTGCCTTGGGTAGAGGCCTCCTTCAGTACTGAAGTTAGCAGGGTATATGTCAGTTTCTTGGAGTACAGGTGACCCAGTGCACAGGATCAAGGTCAGGTAGGGTGCGGGGTGAGGCCTGAAATCAGTCCCGTTGTCTTATTTACTACACTATGTTCCCGGTCCCCAGTATCAGAAATGGACGTGGTAGAGAGTGGGCACTCAATAATTTCTGAAAAAATGTGAAAGTGTCAGTTGCCCAGTCATCTCCTACACTTTGCGACCCCATGGACTGTAGCCCACCAGGCTCCTCTGCCCATGGAACTCTCCAAGCAAGGATACTGGAGTGGGTAACTATTGCCTTCTCCAGGGCAGTCTTTCTGACCCAGGGACCAACCTGAGTTTAGGATGAAGCCTAAACAGTTAATCACAACCAAGTAGATAACCAGAACTAAAATTAGAACATCAGCCAGAGAGACCATAGAGTGACAAGAAGGTAATCCAGGAACAGGGCTAGCAGGCCGCTCTCCCCCTAACACATGTGAGGGTGATGCAAGGGAGAAGGAAGGACAGATTGCATTTAAAGAGACACCGGCCGGGCAGAAACGATGATAACATCTTTTATCTTAAAGTTGCTGGTGAGCTTCCGTCTATGGGGTCGCACAGAGTCGGACACGACTGAAGCAACTTAGCAGCAGCATACTTGTTCATCTCCTCTTTCATTTATAAGCATCTTCAGGGCCAGAATAGTATCTGATTTATTAATCTATCCTCCTAGCTCCTAATGATAATATGCAGACAGCTCACATTCAATAAATATTAGTGGAATGAATTAATACATTAAAGTTTTAGGGAGCCAAGGGAAAAAATACTCAATTGATTTGATATAGTATATTTAGTGCAGAAAGTGAACTTAAATAAATGTTTTCGTCCTCCAGAACTCAGGTATTTATCAACAATGTTGGGGAATAATTGTTTAGTTTTTAATCTTCTTTTTAAAAAATATCATCTGTAAACAGATAAATTTTTCTTGAAGTTTGACATGCAGCTGATTTTACTTTTTCATGTTGAATGACAGCATCCTCCTAACTTAATTTCTACTCATCATGTTTACTGTATATTTTGTGTACTGTACTTTCAGTCAAATGACATGAAGACTATCTAAATGATAGTATTTCTATCGAAGTTTTGGTTGTAGCCATTACACAAAATAAGCTGCATCTGATATTAGCTGGAGCAATTTATTTTTTATATTGAATCTCTATCCTATAAACTTGCTAAATTCATTTAGTAGTTCTAGTAGCTTTTTTGTAGCTTCCTTAATATTTTCTATATATGATCATGTCATCTGTGAATAATGACAATTTTACTTAACTGTCTTCCAGAAAAAAACAAACACTCTTTAGAGGAATGCAACAAATCTAGCGCTCAACCACATAAACTTACCAATTTTCATCACTTAATTAAAAGTTATTAGATATTCAAAGAAATAGGGAAATGCAACACATAATCAGGAAAGGACTCAGTCAACAGAAACCGACTCAGAAATAATAGAGATGGTTCAGTAAATAGACAGGACTTCAGCTATTATATATCCTCAAGGATTTTAAGGAAAACCTTTACATACATACGTATGTATGTAAATACCTCATTACGTACATAATGAAGAGAAACAAGGAGAAACTGCTCAGTTGCTCAGTCATGTCCAACTCATTGTGACCTGCAATGAGTCCAACACATTGCGAGCCTGCCAGGCTCCCCTGTCCATGGAATTCTCCAGGCAAGAATACTGGAGTGATTTGCGATGACCTTCTCCTATGTGTATGTATATATATAACCAGTATGTATATATATATATATATATATATATATATATATATATATATAATATAAAAGAACCAAGTGAAACTTCCAGAAATGAAAAATACAGTATCTCATATGTAGAAAAAAATACTGCATAGGATTAACACAGGTATTCTGCTGGCCTCTGTTCCTCCAGGACCTTTCCAAGTCCACCTTCTGTCTCTTGAATTCCCTCTACCTCCTCTGAACTGAAACAGCTTCAGGCATGACTTCCTCCCTTCTGGGATCCAGGAGGCAAGGACTGAGGGAGGTTGGGCTGCCATCAGACCCACCATCTACAGTGTTTGTGATCATTCCTCATTCTGCCACGTTTGGGGCTGCTTTCCACTCTGTATTTGCCAGAGGAGGGTAGGGGAGGTGGCTGAGGTGATGTGTCTGTAACTTGCTTTGATGTGACCCTTTTTCTTGACACTGTTTACACCAGTTTCCAGTGTTACTGAGCAGCTATTTCACGGTCCCCAGTCACTTCCCCTCTAGAGGACAAATGATTCACAGATAGGAGCCTTGGGAGGACTCCGGGTCTCTGGTTGGGGTTTGCTCAAATCCTCTTTCTCTATACATTTTTATGTAAAATATAGCCATTTGGCCTTTGCTCTTAGAACTAGGGCAATCAGAATCTTGATTATAGACACAATTGTTGAAAATGACCTTGGAATATCCCACTATTATAGGTATAAACAGAGGAGATGAGAATTAGACCATAAAATCTATTTCTCAAATTTCAAAAAGTTCTTCCAGTATTTCCAGAAAGAGCTTGTGTGACTAATAGGCTATAAATAAATATAACTTTGATGCATTATGCAGCATGTAGTCTGAGACAAATGAGGCAAATAGATGCTCTATTCAGAATCATCAGAATCTTTAATGATAAAGTTCAGCTAAAGCGTATGTGATTTTTTTCCCCCAACCCTGAGCACATATGAAGGAAGTACTTTTAGGTAACCCTTTGTGTGCAATTGTTAAAGTTCATGTATTTCTTCCTTTTGTAAGACACGAGAAAAATTACAAATTTACTTTAAAAATCTAAGAAAATTGGTAAGCATTCCCCAAAATGTATTATTGGGAGGGAGTTCCCCTTGAGTTATATCTATATAACCATATCTATCTTGTTTATTTTTTATTATTGTTTTAATTTAGTTTTAATAGGTAGTGCATTCACATGATTCAAAAATCATACATATATAATTTATACATGTGTTATGTGTTTAGGCATGCATGTATGTACAGTAAAGTGTCTCTCTACTAACCACTATTTCCATCGGCTTAGATTCGTACTACCAATGGCATCACTATTATTAACTGTTTATTTAGCCATCAGGCACATCCTTCTTCAGATTCAAGCTGTTAGCAATATATATTCTTATTTTCCCACCTTTTAACCCAGTGGTAACGTACTGTTACACTGTTGTGTACCAGTAGCATGCCAAAGGCAGAGTGGTGGAAGTGTCCCATGTAGCCTTAAGAGAAATGTCAGCACTTGTCTAGAACTTGGACCAATAAGAGTTTTGAAAGAAGGAGTGCTGACCTACATTTCTTAGAATTATTGCCACATGGTTACTTTTTTTTAAAAAATACCAATTTCTAGTCCATTTGAAAAGTTCATTTAAAATTTCTACAGGTAATGAAGCTTAGACTGCCTGTATCAGCAACACAGTGCTCCCCCTGCCCTGGTCCTAGTACATCAGTTTTCTCAATAGTCTGCAGACCTGTCCATATTAGTGGAGAGAGAACTCTGTTTTTTACAGCTGCATAATATTCCATTGTGTGGAGGAGCAACAGTTTATTTACCTAGTCCATTGAGGACAGTTGGTGGCCTTTTAGGGTTGTTTACAATTTTTGTTTTTTACAAAGTATGCTGCAGTGAACAATTCATACTGATGTAATTTTGCATACATGTGGAATATCTGTAGGATAAATTCTTAGTTTATGCATCTGTAATTTTGATAGAAATTGGTAAATTTCTCTCTGTAGGAGAGACTAAATTTACTCTCTCACTGCAATATGCAAGACTGCCTGGTTCCCCATGCCCTGCTGAGAAAGTGTTATCAAAAATTGCTCTGTATTTGTTAACCTGATAAGTGAGGAAAGATGTATCTCAGTATGTTTTTAATTTAGATTTTTGTTGTGATTGAGTTTGGGCATCATTTCATGTCCTGAAGTGGCATTTTATTTATGTTCCTCTTCCTGTGAACTCTTTCTGTGCATGCTTTCCTGAGTTTTCTGTAGGCTGATTATTCTTTTTGAGTCCATCTCCAGGAGTTCTTTATACATCACAGAGATTAGCCCTTTGCGATATGTGTGACAACTATTTATCCAGTTTATTGTTTGTATTTTAACCTTGATTATGGTATTTTTGATCCTGTAGAAGTTTGTGTGTTTTTTGGGGGTTCAGTGTGTATGCAAAATTGAAGTTATCAATATTTTCACTATGAGTTTGGGAGTTTGAATCTTACATTTCTCCTCTGAAGATGCCTCAAGGTAATCAAGTAGTTGCTGAGGGGAAATTTTTCTTTATGCAAGTACTTCATGTAATAAATAGAAAAGGAGTGACAGAATCAGAATATCACCTGCTGCAAGCCTTAATGGGGACCCTGATAATCAGTGGCTGCTAACATCACAAATAGGGAGAACAGCAGGCATTATTGCCTCCTATAGCAGTGATATAATCACTGATGAGTGAATCTTGGCAAACTAGTAAATCTGAATCTGATCAAGCCTGTAGCTATAACTATCAATTTACAAAAAACACAGATGAGGGTAAAGGATGAACGAAAACATTTCTTCTTCTCCATGGAAAACTGATACTTAGTGTCTCAGATGGTAAGACAGAGAAGGCAATGGCACCCCACTCTAATACTCTTGCCTGGGGAATCCCAGGGACGGAGGAGCCTGGTGGGCTGCCGTCTATGGGGTCGCACAGAGTTGGACATGACTGAAGTGACTTAGCAGCAGCAGCAGATGGTAAGAATCTGCCTGTAATGCAGGAGACCCAGGTTTGATCTCTGGGTCCGAAAGATTCCCTGGAGAAGGGAACGGCTACCCACTCCAGTATTCTTGGCTGGACAGAGGAGCCTGGAGGGGTATAGTTCATGGGGTCACAAAGAGTCAGACACAGTTGAGCAAGTTTCACTTTTTTCACTTAGCTGTGTTTCCCTGAGAACAAGCTTCTCTTCTACCACAAGTCTGAGAGGCCAGATCTTAAGCTAACTCCATCCTGGAAAGATCAGATTAGCCAATTGTTGGGTTGTCAAAACATTCTATTTCTTCCTGGTTAATAACAAACTTGGGCCCTATGACTCCATGGGGGAAAGCAATATCCATTTCCAAAGACTCGTGGGGCAAATTGTCTAATGAATTGCATGGGCCCTGTAAGCTCAAGCCTTATTCTGAAACCCTTTCCCTCTGTGCCTATAAAGTCTGCAAAGTAAATCCTTATTAAACTGATAGCTTTTATTCAAAACAGCCCACATTTCAGAGCAACTGCTATTTCCCTGCCAACTAAAAGCCCAATTAGTCTTTAATAAAAACAGCAACTAGTACAGTGCCCAGCAGAGGAAAGTATTTAACAAACCGTTTATTACCCAATTCAGTTAGCTTGGGTGACCTACATAATGTTTATGCATTTTTTTCCTAAAATAAATACTACCAATGAGTTCACTATCATAGGATTATCTTAAGTAACTCTGTTGTTACAAAGGAGGTTAACCGCACTAGAAAGGGTTATGCCTTATTCCTTTTGTCCTCACAGTATCCCTGTCAAGAACAGGAGAACCAATCATTGTTATCATTTTAACATTGATTTAACAAAATCTATGGACATTTAGTGGAGAAGGCAATGGCAACCCACTCCAGTACTCTTGCCTGGAAAATCCCATGAACGGAGGAGCCTGGTGGGCTGCAGTCCATGCGGTTGCTAAGAGTCAGATACGACTGAGCGTTTTCACTTTCACTTTTCACTTTCATGCATTGGAGAAGGAAATGGCAACCCACTCCAGTTCTCTTGCCTGGAGAATCCCAGGGACAGGGGAGCCTGGTGGGCTGCCTGGGGTCGCACAGAGTCAGACATGATTGAAGGGATTTAGCACAGCAGTCAGACATGACCCAGTTTCCCTTCTTGGTCCCAGCTCCTAAGTGATTTCTCTCCAAGAGCAGGCAGGCAGCATGGGCATTTGAGCATCAGCACAGGAAACACCAATGTACCCACTAGTTTCCGGCCTTCTTGGTCCCAGCTCCCCTGTCCCTTTCCAGTACAGTGCTTTCTCTCCAAGGTGTAAAGGAGTGCAGGCAGGCAGGGATAATGGTCTTCATTTGAGCATCAGCACAGGAAACACATAATTATTGATATTTATTGATATTCTCCACAGGAATATTATACGTATATATTGATATATTGATATTCTCCAGGAATATATATACCTGTATCCTACTCACAGGAATACGTATATACAAACCGAACACTAGTGTATTGGGCTTCTTAAAATAGAGTTGTAACCAACAGGGTGTCTTTTAAGTGAAATATCAAAATGCGTATTCTTTAGTGGATTTGCTGGATTCCTTAAATCAGCATGTCAACAATTTTGAGCTTAACTTTGATAACCAATTCCTCCTGCCAGAAAGCTGGCAGTAGTTCATCAAGAGGGTCTTGGTACAGTGTCCACATCCTCCTTCTCTGTCATTATGTATTGCTATTTTGTCCTTTAAAAATTTATGTTGCAGAGGACTCAGAAGATTCCATCCTCAAGGCATTCAATGTACAACTCTTTGGTTAAGAGAGATTTGCTATGCTCGCTATAAGCCTGCACATGGTGACAGACATGCTGTTTTCCTCTCACTTTTGCCGTCTGCTTTGAGCTTGTGCACAGAGCTCTTGGCTGTGCTCCTCACCCCCATGTGCTGCCTCTGCATGCATGCAGGGCAGACCGTTCTCTACCATCCTGTTGTTCATTCCGATCGGACCTGCATGGAGGCAAGTACATGTTCGTATTTTGGGACACAGCATGCTGTCTTGGAAAGAGCATGGAATCTGGGATTGAAAGACCTGGGTTCAAATCCCAATTCTGTGGCTTACCAGACAATTGAACAATTCAATGACTGTTTAGGGTCCCCACTTCCCAAATCTCTTAAATAGGAATATTACCAACCTTGTAGAATTTTGTGAGGCCCAAGTGGGAAAATATGTAATAGTTCTAATACATGATCTGTGCTTAACACTCTATTTTATTGATTATAAAACACACCATTATGGGCTGATCGTGTTTTTCTTGGGACCAGAATTTAACTGGAAGTATATGTGCCGGAAAATCCTGTGCATCGAAAGAGAGTTGGTAATTTGGAAAAGTAGACAAGGGCAAAAATGGGAGTATCAGGGGTTCCAAGGGAAAGCTTCACCTAGCTGTGCCTGACCCAGGAGATAGAAGACAGCCTGAAACTGCCAGTTTTTAAAAAACCATGTTTTGGTTTCCTGTGATTCCTGACTTTTTATATAGGACCTTTTTGACTACAAGTTAAAATTTAAAAAAAAACAACAAAACCCACCAAGATGGGACCATAGTCTGGTACGGAGAGCCCTTCCTCCTGGGACACGGGGCATGGCCGAAAAGGTGTCCACCCCTCGCTGTCACACACTACAAGTTTGTGGGGAACCTCGTGCTAAACCATTCATAGACGACCTGCTTCTGGGTTGGGGTTCTCATACGGAACAGAGCAGTTCCCCTGGCTGCGATCTACTGAAAGGCAGCCCTTAACACAAGGGTTTGTAAAAAGACAAAGAATTTAAAAAAAAAAAAAAAAAAAAAAACCAACAGATTTCAAAGATAAGTCACAAAGTCCAAGGTGAAGTTAGCCTAAGACTGCTGCCCTGGTCTGGGACATCTGCGTGGCTGGCTTCCTAGACACTTCTCCAGACATTGGGACAGATGCGCTGTCTCCATGCTTCTTCTCTTCTGCAGTAGCTTCTTATTCACACTCAGGGGAGGTGGGACAAAAGGTACTGAGGTTTGGGTGTGGAACTAGGGGAAAAGGAACACAGTAGCCCCCTGTTCTGCTTTGATTCATGCCCTAGGTCTGTCTCTAATGTAGACAAAGAAATTCCCTGGCCACAAAGGGGCAACATGGACTTGGAGACAGCCACTGATTATATAATTGATGTACTCAGGAGTCTGTTTCCTGACTTGTTTCAATGCCTTTCCATTTGCAACATCTGGTGTACCTGCATGAAGGAAAAGACAGAATGGAGTGAATCAAAAAGAGTCAGATTAGGAATTTAAATGGTTGAAAGGGACAGAAAGACAATCTTGTAATTCAGAGACATAGAAGCTCTGAGATAAATACATGCTGTCTCTTAGTTACACTTAGAAGACACACTGCCCTGCTTTCTCTCCTAGCTCCTGCTCTTCCATCACTCTAGCAACACTTTCTTTTATTCTAATTCTTTAAACATTCAAGGATGTTTCAGATTGTCTAAGAGAGATGCTAGGCATAGCTTCTTTTCCATCCTTGGTAGAACAAATGATCTTAGGAGTTTGCCTAGAGAACCTTTGAGCTGAACATCCATCAGACTATTTATATCCATCAAAAACGCGTCAAACTGTTTGTACATCCATCAAACCATTTACCATGAGACAGCCTGTGGCATCCCTCACCAGGGGACCTCAGTCAAGAAAATGGAAGAGGGATGCATATGAGGGCCAGTGGTTGTCGAGTCTCACCTCAAGAAAGCAGTTCTCGAAGAAGTAGCAGCTTCTTACCTCATGAAAAAAGGGATCAATGGGGCTGCATTCAGGAGGAATGGAAACAGATAGACATAGTAAATAAAACAGACCAGGGTACATGGGCTTAGGCCTGGGCCAAGGGTTTCACATTTTAAAGGTCAACATGACCCCAGAATAAGGTGTTTGTCTTTATAAGGCTAAGCTCAACTAGCTGTATCCTGAAGCCAGAGCACGCCCAAGAGGCATGAAATTCTTTGGGAAGCAATGAAATGTTTTCTCTACCTTTCACTCTAAGCTCTGAAAGCTCCCAACTTGCTCACCAAACTGCCGCATTTTGTGTTTGCTGATGCAGAAGAATAGCACTTCCCTATAGCATACCACCAGATGGTAATTGGATCCTAATAATAGAACAAAACACAGAGAATTCCCACTGCTTGGCTGGGTTTTAACTGATGTGACAGCAAAGAGCCAGCCCCTCCATGGTGTGCCTATGTGGGGAATTAGCTGTGAAGATTCTGGCCTGGTAAAGTCTCTTAGAAACCCTAAGCTGGGAGGAGTCACACAGTTGCTGGTTGGGGTGGCCCTGGGGGCTCTAGCCTTCTCTTTCTAGGTTGCCTCCCGATGATTGCCTGCTCCTTGTAGTTTCAGAAATCCCCATGTAAGTTTGGGCTTTGGCATTTGAAGCCAGCTCTTTTCTCTGCAGTCTCAGTAGGGGGCAGTTCTCTGGAACCAGTGATTCAGCCTCAGGAAAGACTCCAATTTCTCTCTTCACCACCACCCTCAGACCACATTCCAAGGATGTGGTAATGCCAGGAAGGCCTCTGCCATAAAACATAAAATACCTTGGATGAAGTTGGTTTTCCCCTAGGACCTTGACTCAAATTCTTGGAAAAGTGGGAATTGTGTAATTTGGATATTGGAATAAGTGACCTGTTGTTTAGTAGCTAAGTCATGTCCAACTCTTTTGCGACCCCGACATCTCAATTTATCCCTGCTACCTAGAGGACATTTTTTAAGGGAAGCTGCTGAGCATGAGTAAGTCTTAAGAAACTTGGACTCCCCTGTAAAAAGAAGGCCAGCTGACCAATGCTATCTCTGTTTTCCAGAGATCATTTCTGAAAATACACCCATGATGGCAATCCACTAGATTAGGGCCCGACTACTAAAGACCTAGGACTACAAAGGCACCTAAGGTTATCACTCATTTCTTGATTCATCTAATAATATTGAGCATTGGCATTTGCTTGCAGTGGTACAGAAGCCCTCCTCTCCTCCCCCACCCAAAAATCCGGGCATGAGGTCTCTGACCTAAAGAAATCTACAATTTGAATCAAAGACTGGGCCTCAGAAATCACATAGACCAGCCTTCTCTTTTTGTAGTTGAGAAATATAAGGATCAGATAAGTAAAGTGACTGGTTCAGTCTTGAAAATAAGTAGTAAAGAACCAGGATTTGCATTTAACTTATCGTTCATTTTCATAATTATAACCACAATACAAATCTAAACTGTATGTGCATATTGCAATAAACTGGAAAAGGAAGGAGGAGGTGAGAGCAGGCGGAAGGCTAGAACTCAAATGTCTTCATGTCTGACCTCTGTCGTGAACCTTGGGAGTGATTGTGGACAGCCCAGCAGATGGTTTGGAGGACTTGAATGCAAATTTACAACCTCTTTGTTGCGTAGGTACTGAAAGACCAGTCTAAGCTGAGCAGTGAGGGAAGGCTCCTGGAGGCAGGAACATTTGAATTAAACTTTGAAGGTTGGCTATAATTCAGGTGAGGAGCAATAGTTGAACTAGCAGGCCTAGCCTGGGTCAAAAGGTGAGTCCTCACCGTTTGTAGAAGGACTGCAGTTAGCATGAAGCCTGGCACCCTTTCAAATGTGGCTAGAGTGAGAGCTAAATGTCTTATTCAAGAAAGTTGTTAAAAGTGCTTCAAAGCATCAGGCATTAATCATCAATACCAAGAGTGAAAAAATCAATTATCTGAAGCTGTGGTAGGAATGACTCAAAAGCGTTGCCATTTATAAAGTCAAGTTTTGCCCTGTGTCTGGGTGTTTTGTTGTTCAGTCACTCAGTCATGTCTGACTCTTTGTGACCCCATGGACTGCAGTACACCAGGCTTCCCTGACCTTCCTATCTCCCGGAGCTTGTTCAAACTCATGTCCATTGAGTCGGTGATGCCATCCAACCATCTGGTCCTCTGTCATCCCCTTCTCCTCCCACCTTCAGTCTTTACCAGCATCAGGGTCTTTTCCAGTGAGTCAGTTCTTCGCATCAGGTGGTCAAAGTATTGGAGCTTCAGCTTCAGCATCAGTCCTCCCAATGAATATTCAGGACTGATTTCCTTTGCGATTGACTGGTTTGATCTCCTTGTAGTCTAAGGGACTCTCAAGAGTCTTTTCTAACACCACAGTACAAAAGCATCAGTTCTTCAACACTCAGCCTTCTTTATGGTCCAACTCTCACATCCATACATGACGACTGGAAAAACCATAGCTTTGAGTAGAAGGAGCTTTGTCAGCAAAGTAGTGTCTCTGCTTCTTAATATGCTGTCTAGGTTTGTCATAGCTTTTCTTCCAAGGAGTAAGCATCTTTTAATTTCATGGCTGCAGTCACCATCTGCAGTGATTTTGGGGTGTTTATATATATGCAGCTATATTCTGGGATCCATTTCTGTGGGAGACCAAGACAGTTTAAAGCCTGATATAATAATAGAATTCCTGTGTTGGTTCTGGAGACTGAATATGAGCTTAGAGGAAATATCTGGTGAAGAGCAGAGGTTAGCACTCATGAAGCTAGATGTTCTTTGAGGGGCTTGTGTTAGTGAATAAATTACTTCGGAAATTACATATACAGATGTTTCCTGCCTAATATGATCTAATATGAGATGTTGGCTGCCTCCCTTGAACCAACCCCAAAGATGTCACATAAACAAGTTTGATGCATGTAATAATATGGCAGTAATAAATAGAGGGATGAATAAATAAAAGATCCTAGGGAGGCAGAATGTGATGGGGTTGCAGGGTGTATGGTGGGCAGTGGAAGGAATGCGTGGGGGATACGAAATGTAGGGGAGAGAGTGTGTAGAAGGAGAAAGGATCTGGTGCCACATTGGAAACAGAAGTTTTCTAGTTGTATCCTGCTCATCCTCTGGCATTGCTGGAGCAGAAAATTGCTTGCCAGGCTGAAAAACAGCCTTGCTGTCCCCACACCAGCTAGAAGCATCAGGGAATATCAGGGAAGTACTGGAGCCCACCTGGATGGAAAACAGATAATAATCAGGGCAGCAGAGGACCTGGAAAGTTCCTTTTCCAGGTCTTCCCAACCCCATGGTATAAAAGCTAAGAGCTTGAGTTCTAAAGCCAAACAGTTCAGACTTAAATCTTGGCTCTACCATTTGCTTCTCTGTGACTTTGGGGAAGTTACTTGCTTTCTCCCTGGCTTTGTTTTCTCATCTCTAAAATGGCTATAATAATGCTACCTAACTCTTTGGGTGGTTTAGAAGATGAAACACATGTAAAAGTGCTTAAACCTGGACTGATATGTTCCAAGTGTTCAAGAAATATTAGCCATTATTTTAAAAACTGGAGGAACTCCCCTTGAGGGTCAGTGTCATTTCTGGGGGGACTTGGGGAGTGAATAGGGAATGGTGGAGTCCAGAAGTATGTTTTCCACAGATTGACTATTTTCCTATGTTCACCAGAAGAGGCACAGGCAAGAGTCTGAACTTTCACCTTTTATTCTGGACACCCACTATCAGCTAAGGCAGTTGAAATATCCAGGGAAATATGAGTCATAGAGAAAAGATGACAATAAATGTATGCTCTCAAAGAAGAGCTACAAAAGAAAAACATACAGCAAAGGATGTAGAATTAATAAATCAGACAGAATCAGATTTAAAAATAAACATAGAAAATACCCTCAATAGGATAAGGGAAGATTTTGGAAAACATGATCCAGGAACAAAGAAAAACCGACTGAAGACGCTAAGAGTGAAAAATAGAGTTGTTGAAATAAGGAACTCAGTGGATTATTTGGATAACAGAATGGATATAGCTATAAGAGGGAACTGAAAGCTAAGGTTAAGAACTCTCCTGGAAGATTTTAAGAAAGATTAAAACAGTTGACACTATAAAAGTGAAAGCCAAGAGACATGGAGGATAAAAATAGAAGTTAACATCTGTATATTAGACATCTCAGAAGAGGGTAAAAATAAATATAGGGGAGAAGAAAAAGCAAGAATTTTTCAGAATTTGAGAGGGATATGAGAGATTTTGCAGTGATGGTCCCCAGGTTATTTCAACTCGCTATTCCATGACCTGTGGCATTCCGCCCCCCACGTAATTGTTGTGTCTGACTCTTGGCAACCCCTCAGACAAGAATACTGGAGTGGATAGCCATTCCCTTCTCCAGGGGATCTTAAACCTTTAAAAATATTATTATTAAAATACTGGGTTTCCCAGGTAGCTCACTGGTAAAAATTCCACCTGCCAATGCAGGATATGTGGGTTTGATCCCTGGGTTGGGAAAATCCCCTGGAGGAGGAAATGGCTACACACATCAGTGTTCTTACCTGAAGAACTCCATGGACAGAGGAGCCTGGTGGGCTATAGTCCATGGGGTCACAAAGAATTGGACACAACTGAGCAATTAACACTTTTTTAATCATAAAAATTAAGGTAAAATAATCTCAGGCATACCAGGCTCCAGAATATTTAAGACAAAAAACTGCTTGAGAAAATCATTTAAAAATTATTTCATCAAGAAAATAAAGGCTCTGGATGTGAGGGTGAGGGAAAAAACAGTAAATTTAATTTTTGTCTGAGCACTGAAGAATAAAAGAGAGAATGGAAGAGAGGGAGGGAGGGAGTGGGCATATTCTTAACAATCCAGAAGTAAAATTTTGGATGAGAGTAATAGGAAAAGAGGAGAAGGCAATGGTACCCCACTCCAGTATTCTTGCCTAGAAAACCCCATGGACAGAAGAGCCTGGTAGGCTGCAGTCCATGGGGTTACTGAGTCGGCCATGACTGAGCGACTTCACTTTCACTTTTTTCTTTCATGCATTGGAGAAGGAAATGGCAACCCACTCCAGTGTTCTTGCCTGGAGAATCCCAGGGATGGGGGAGTCTGGTGGGCTGCCGTCTCTGGGGTCGCACAGGTCAGACATGACTGAAGTGACTTAGCAGCAGCAGCAACAATAGGAAAAGACTAACTGATACCATGGTTAAGTGGTAGAACTCTAGAGCCAGATGCTCTGGGTCTAAATCCTGCCTTGAGTGTTCTAACTGTGTGATTTTAGACGAGTTACTTAGCTTCTCTGGGACTCAGTTGCCTCACTTGTAAAATCAGATCAGATCAGATGCTCAGTCGTGTCCAACTCTTTGCAACCCCATGAATTGCAGCACACCAGGCCTCCCTGTCCATCACCAACTCTCGGAGGTCACTCAGACTCACATCCATCGAGTCAGTGATGCCATCCAGCCATCTCATCCTCTGTCGTCCCCTTCTCCTCTTGCCCTCAATCCCTCCCAGCATCAGAGTCTTCTCCAATGAGTCAGCTCTTCACATGAGGTGGCCAAAGTACTGGAGTTTCAGCTTTAGCATCATTCCTTCCAAAGAAATCCCAGGGCTGATCTCCTTCAGAATGGACTGGTTGCATCTCCTTGCAGTCCAAGGGACTCTCAAGAGTTTTCTCCAACACCACAGTTCAAAAGCATCAGTTCTTCGGCGCTCAGCCTTCTTCACAGTCCAGCTCTCACATCCATACATGACCATAGGAAAAACCATAGCCTTGACTAGACAAACCTTTGTTGGCAAAGTAATGTCTCTGCTTTTGAATATGCTCTCTAGGTTGGTCATAACCTTCCTTCCAAGGAGTAAGTTTAATTTACTCCTTCCAAGAGTAAAGATTAATTTCTTTTAATCTTACTCCTTCCATGGCTGCAGTCACCATCTGCAGTGATTTTGGAGCCCAGAAAAATAAAGGCTGACACTGTTTCCACTGTTTCCCCATCTATTTCCCATGAAGTGATGGGATCAGATGCCATGATCTTCGTTTTCTGAATGTTGAGCTTTAAGCCAACTTTTTCACTCTCCACTTTCACTTTCATCAAGAGGCTTTTGAGTTCCTCTTCACTTTCTGCCATAAGGGTGGTGTCATCTGCATATCTGAGGTTACTGATATTTCTCCCAGCAATCTTGATTCCAACTTGTGTTTCTTCCAGTCCAGCGTTTCTCATGATGTTAACTTCTGCATAGAAGTTAAATAAACAGGGTGACAATATACAGCCTTGACGAACTCCTTTTCCTATTTGGAACCAGTCTGTTGGTCCATGTCCAGTTCTAACTGTTGCTTCCTGACCTGCATACACATTTCTCAAGAGGCAGATCAGGTGGTCTGGTATTCCTATCTCTTTCAGAATTTTCCACAGTTTATTGTGATCCACACAGTCAGAGGCTTTGGCATAGTCAATAAAGCAGAAATAGATGTTTTTCTGGAGCTCTCTTGCTTTTTACATGATCTAGTGGATGTTGGCAATTTGATCTCTGGTTCCTCTGCCTTTTCTAAAACCAGCTTGAACATCAGGAAGTTCACGGTTCACATATTGCTGAATCCTGGCTTGGAGAATTTTGAGCATTACTTTACTAGCATGTGAGATGAGTGCAATTGTGCGATAGTTTGAGCATTCTTTGGCTTTGCCTTTCTTTGGAATTGGAATGAAAACTGACCTTTTCCAGTCCTGTGGCCACTGCTGAGTTTTCCAAATGTGCTGGCATATTGAGTGCAGCACTTTCACAGCATCATCTTTCAGGATTTGGAATAGCTCCACTGGAATTCCATCACCTCCACTAGCTTTGTTCGTAGTGATGCTTTCTAAGGCCCACTTGACTTCACATTCCAGGATGTCTGGCTCTAGGTCAGTGATCACACCATCGTGATTATCTGGGTCGTGAAGATCTTTTTTGTACAGTTCTTCTGTGTATTCTTGCCACCTCTTCTTAATATCTTCTGCTTCTGTTAGGTCCATACCATTTCTGTCCTTTATCGAGCCTATCTTTGCATGAAATGTTCCTTTGGTATCTCTGATTTTCTTGAAGAGATCCCTAGTCTTTCCCATTCTGTTGTTTTCCTCTATTTCTTTGCATTGATCGCTGAAGGAGACTTTCTTATCTCTCCTTGCTATTCTTTAGAACTCTGCATTCAGATGTTTATATCTTTCCTTTTCTCCTTTGCTTTTTGCTTCTCTTCTTTTCACAGCTATTTGTAAGGCCTCCCCAGACAGCCATTTTGCTTTTTTGTATTTCTTTTCCATGGGGATGGTCTTGATCCCTGTCTCCTGTACAATGTCACGAACCTCATTCCATAGTTCATCAGGCACTCTATCTATCAGATCTGGGCCCTTAAATCTATTTCTCACTTCCACTGTATAATCATAAGGGATTTGATTTAGGTCATACCTGAATGGTCTACTTGTAAAATAGGATTTATGAAATAGAACCCATATCATAGGGTTATCTTGATAATTAAAAGAGGTTAGTTTAAAAGTCCTTGGACTCCTACCTGGTTTATAGTAAGCTTTCAATAGATGTTTGATTTCATTATTAATATGGGAAAGAGGCTGAAGAAAGATGGGAAATAAACAATGAAGATAAATAATCAAAAGAACCATATTAATTTACATAGAAAAAAGAATTTTGAAGAAAATGACTTGAATGATATGAGGATCCTGAATGCAGAGTGCCAGGGACAGAGCCTCACTCCCTTAAGGTGTTCCAGGGAGGGCCAGGTTCTCAGTAAGGAATGATTCATGGTTTCCAGGGAAGTACAGCCCCAGAAGTAGGACCCAAAGGTATAAAGGTTCCTGAGCCTGTGTATAGTACAGTCACAGCAGGGCCTCTTATTTCCAAGGAGAAATGTGATCTTGAAAGATGATGGTCAGCACGAGTGACCCAGGAAGTAAATGCCAGAGGGGTCTTAAAAAAGTTTTAAAATTAACTTTTACTGGAGTATAGTTGCTTTATAATGTTGTGTTTCTAGCATACAGCAAAGTGAATCAGCTCTATCTATATATCCCCTCTTTTTGGATTTCCTTCCCGTTTAGGTCACCACAGAGCACTGGGTAGGGTTCCCTGAGCTATACAAAAGGTTCTTATTAGTTACCTATTTTTTACATAGTATTGATAGTGTATATATGTCAATTCCAATCTCCCAATTCATCCCACACCCCCTTTCTCCCTTTGGTGTCCATAAATTTGTTCTGTATGTATGTATCTGTTTCTATTTTTCAAATAAGATCATCTATACTATTATTCTAGATTCTACAGATACACATTATTACATGATATTTGTTTTATCTCTTTCTGATTTCACTCTGAATGACAGTCTCTAAGTCCATCCATGTCTCTACAGATGACCTGATTTGGTTCCTTTTTATAACTGAGTAATATTCCACTGTATATAAAGCAGAGTACATCATGAAAAACGCTGGACTGGAAGAAACACAAGTTGGAATCAAGATTGCTCGGAGAAATATCAATAACCTCAGATATGCAGATGACACCACCCTTATGGCAGAAAGTGAAGAGGAACTCAAAAGCCTCTTGATGAAAGAGGAGAGTGAAAAAGTTGGCTTAAAGTTCAATATTCAGAAAACGAAGATCATGGCATCTGGTCCCATCACTTCATGGGAAATAGATGGGGAAACAGTGGAAACAGTGTCAGCCTTTATTTTTCTGGGCTCCAAAATCACTGCAGATGGTGACTGCAGCCATGAAATTAAAAGACGCTTACTCCTTGGAAGGAAGGTTATGACCAACCTAGATAGCATATTCAAAAGCAGAGACATTACTCTGCCAACAAAGGTTTGTCTAGTCAAGGCTATGGTTTTTCCTGTGGTCATGTATGGATGTGAGAGCTGGACTGTGAAGAAGGCTGAGCGCCGAAGAACTGATGCTTTTGAACTGTGGTGTTGGAGAAAACTCTTGAGAGTCCCTTGGACTGCAAGGAGATGCAACCAGTCCATTCTGAAGGAGATCAGCCCTGGGATTTCTTTGGAAGGAATGATGCTAAAGCTGAAACTCCAGTACTTTGGCCACCTCATGTGAAGAGTTGACTCATTGGAGAAGACTCTGATGCTGGGAGGGATTGAGGGCAAGAGGAGAAGGGGACGACAGAGGATGAGATGGCTGGATGGCATCACTGACTCGATGGATGTGAGTCTGAGTGACCTCCGGGAGTTGGTGATGGACAGGGAAGCCTGGCGTGCTGCAATTCATGGGGTCACAAAGAGTCGGACACAACTGAGCGACTGATCTGATATATGTACCACATCTTCTTTATTCATTCCTCTCTTGATGAACACTTAGGTTGCTTCCATGTCCTGGCTATTGTAAACAGTGCTACAGTAAATAGTGTGGTGCACGTGTCTTTATGAATTATGGTTTTCTGTGGGTTTGTGCCCAGTAGTGGGATTGCTGGGTCATATGGTATTCTATTTTTAGTTTTTTTTAAGGAACCTCCATGCTGTTCTCCTTAGTGGCTGTATCAATTTACATTCCCACCAACAGTGCAAGAGGATTCCCTTCTCTTCATACCCTCTCCAGTACTTACTGTTTGCAGATTTTTTATGATGGCCATTCCGATGTATGTGAGGTGATACCTAATTGTAGTTTTGATTTGCATTTCTCTAATAATTAATGATGTTGAACATCTTTTCGTGTGCTTTTTAGCCATCAGTGTGTCTTCTTTGGAGATATGTCTGTCTAGGTTTTCTGCCCATTTTTTGATTGGGTTTGTTTTTTTTGATACTGAGCTGCATTAGCTGTTTGTATACTGAGAGAGGCCTTTCTGAATAACCTGCTCTGCAAAGAAACTTCAGGACTCTCACAAATCTCTAGGTGGAGGGCAGGAGGAGAGGGAAACCTAGAAATGACTAAAATTGGATTTCCCACCAGTTCAGAGAGATGAGGACCTCAGAGTCAGCTTCATTAAAGGAAATGTCATGGTATTTGAATGTTTTAGTTTGTGCAGTAGAATTCAGATGTCTGTTGCAAAAACAATTCTTTAACTTCCTTGTTTATTCTGCCTTTCTTGCTCTTCCTTCAACCCAACCCTATAATAGTCACATTTGAAGTTATCTTTGCTGCTGCTGCTGCTGCTGAGTCACGTCAGTCGTGTCTGACTCTGTGCAACCCCACAGACAGCAGCCCACCAGGCTCCCCCATCCCTTGGATTCTCCAGGCAAGAACACTGGAGTGGGTTGCCATTTCCTTCTCCAATGCATGAAAGTGAAAAGTGAAAGTGAAGTCGCTCAGTCGTGTCCGACCCTCAGCGACCCCATGGACTGCAGCCTTCCAGGCTCCTCCATCCATGGGATTTTCCAGGCAAGAGTACTGGAGTGGGGTGCCATTGCCTTCTCCGGAAGTAATCTCTAGGAGGGAATGAATACTATGTTCACTGGATTCAGGAAATGGTGTTATTTACTAAAATATCTTGTGACTACAGCTGAATATTTTAATCACAGTAATGTCATATGGGCTCTATCTTGGCTAATATCCTAAGATTCCAAACAGTCTTTCTTTAGAGTGATGAGATCTTTCTGAACCCTAACTTGAATGTCAGGTAAGAAGATATTTTGGGTCTCAATTCAGTAGCAAAGGTGATAGTGATCAGAATTCAAGACCCTCTTACAGAGTTTCTTGAAGAGGTCACCACCACCACCACTCCCATCATTCCCCTGGTTGCACCTCTGATTCAAAAACCAGTTCCTATTTTTAAACAACGTCTATTGGCACCAAACACTTCCCTCCTGTATTTATCATTTTACCAATAACTTTAAATTTCTGATCACTCCAACAGTGGTTCTGTAGGGCTTAGCTCATTTAGAATGTCCACTATTTGAGAAATGCTCACTCGGGCAGAACTTCCATTGGACTTTGAAAATATATTACCATGAAATACCAACAAGTGTTGTGTTACCCACTGGCCAATTTCACAAGGATGTTATAGCTTCAAAAGTCTATGCTCTGCATGTTTTACTGTGTGATTCTGAGCAAATTAACCTCTCCATACAGATAAAGATATAGTTTCTTTATCGGTAAAGTGGAGGAAGTAACAGGATTGATCTTATAAGATCATAATGAGGTTTAAATAAGATAATACATGTAGAGCATTTAGAAAAGTGACTGGCCTTTGGTATTTTACAGTAAGTGCTTAACAAATTTTTTTTTACTCATGGCATTGGTGGAAAGGGAGATATTTTTATTGGACAGGGTCCAATAGGGAAAATAGGAGTCATGCTATGTAGCCTGGGAATTACAAGTCTTAATATAGAGAGTTAGGGAGTCATACAACCACTCAAATTGCTAGGGGAGCCAAGGTTCAGTGAAACCATCCCGTTAATCTCAGTCTGAAGCATTTATTGGGAGTCTAGGGTATACTTCTCATGAGCTCACCAGAAATCATGGCAGTTCTCAACAATTTCTGGGACATCCCCACCAATGATTTCAATCTAAGTCATGGTGAAAGTACAGCTATCAAGAGCTTGCTGGGAAGATGCAGAGAATCCCAGGTTGCCACTTCCCACAGAGAGCAAGGTCTCACCTTCTCTCCCACCTTCATTCTCAGATGGGAGCCTCTAAGAGGTAGAACTCTAGCCAGCAGCCAGAGGGAAGGGGATTCTTGGATATAGTTCCAGTGCTTTGTTTACATCCACACCAAAGCATTAACCAGAGTTTTTCTCAAGTGGCCCACTGAACTAGTTTTCTCTTCTTATATTTTCACTCTACATAAAGCAGAGAAAGAGTCTAGAAACAAGAAGTCCCAGCATTAACTGAGATTTTGCCATAATCTACCTAGACTTCTTTTTTTTTTTTTATCAGAAAGAACTCTTCCCATGACCTAGGGGTATATTTCTTATTAAAATAATGATGGCTTGTATTTATGCATCAACTTTTAGTTTGTGAAGAACTTCCATGACTATTATCTTTTACCTTCATGACAACCCAATGAGGTGCTATACACACACACACACACACACACACACACACATACACGCACATACATACATACACACACAGAGTTGATTTACAATGTTGTGTTAGTTTCTGGTGCATATCAAAGTGATTCAGTTATATCTTTATTTATTCATCTGTTGATGGACATTTAGGTTGGTTCCATGTCTTGGCTACTGTGACTAGTGCTGTAATGAACACTGGGGTGCATGAATCTTTCAAACTAAAGTTTCATCCAGATATATGGCCAGGAGTGGGATTGTTAGATCGTATGGTAACTCAATTTTTATGTTTTTAAGGAGACTCCATACTGTTTTCTGTAGTGGCTGTTACTGTTCCACCAACAGTGTAGGAGGATTCCCTTTTCTTCTCACCCTCTCCAGCATCTGTTACTTGCTGAGCCTTGTTTTGTGTACTAGTATATGCTCTATCCAGCCATGAAATTAAAAGACACTTACTCCTTGGAAGGAAAGTTATGACCAACCTAGATAGCATACTCAAAAGCAGAGACATTACTTTGCCAACAAAGGTTCGCCTAGTCAAGGCTATGGTCTTTCCTGTGGTCATGTGTGGATGTGAGAGCTGGACTGTGAAGGCTGAGTACCGAAGAATTGATGCTTTTGAACTGTGGTGTTGGAGAAGACTCTTGAGAGTCCCTTGGACTGCAAGGAGATCCAACCAGTCCATTCTGAAGGAGATCAGCCCTGGGATTTCTTTGGAAGGAATGATGCTAAAGCTGAAACTCCAGTATTTTGGCCACCTCATGCAAAGAGTTGACTCATTGGAGAAGACTCTGATGCTGGGAGGGATTGAGGGCAGGAGGAGAAGGGGACGACAGAGGATGAGATGGCTGGATGGCATCCCTGACTCGATGGATGTGAGTCTGAGTGACCTCTGGGAGTTGGTGATGGACAGGGAGGTCTGGTGTGCTGCAGTTCATGGGCTCGCAAAGTGTCGGACACGACTGAGCGACTGATCTGATCTGATATGCTCTATCCTGGAGAATATTCTATATACACTTGAAGAGTGTCTATTGTGTTTTTTAATATAATCTCCTGAAAATATCAATTACATCTAGTTGTTCTATTGCTTAACTGATGATCTCTGTTGCCTTATTGATTTTCTGTCTGGAAGATCTGTCCATTAATATCAGTGGAGTCTTTAAAGTCTCCCACTATTATTGTATTCCTATCAATTTCTCCTTTATGTCGTTTAGTATTTGTTTTATGTATTTAGGTTCTCCTATATTCAGTGGATAAGGAAATGGCAACCCACTCCAGTATTCTTGCTTGGAGAATCCCATGGACGGAGAAGCCTGATAGGCTACAGTCCACGGGGTCGCAAAGAGTCGGACACGACTGAGCAACTTCATTTTCACTTTCACATATTCAGTGTGTATTTGTTAATGAGTGTAATATCCTCTTCATATACTGATCCTTTTATCATTATACAGTGTCCTTTATCTTTATGGCTTTTGTTTTAAGGTCTATTTTGTCTGATATGGGTATTACCACTCCACTTTCTTGTCATTTCTGTTTGCATGAATTATTTTTTCCTTTCCCTCACTTTCAATCTATGAGTGTCCTTCATCCTAAGGTCTCTTGTAGGCAGCATATTGTAGGCTCTTGTTTCATTATCCATTCAGTCACTCTGTGTCTTTGAAGCATTTAGTCCACTGACACTTAAGGTAATTATTGCTAGATATGTATTTGTTGTCATTTTAATGTTTTCTTTCCTATTGATTTTGTATTTCTTCTTTGTTCCTTTCTTTTCATTTTTGTTTTAACTTTTGTGGTTTGATGGTTTTATTTTGAATTATGCTTGGATTCTCTTCTTTTTGGTTTTTGTGAATCTTTTGTATGCTTTTGATTTGTGGTTGCTCTGCTTTTTCAAGTATTCTAACATAGTAAGTCCCCCACATACTAACCTTCAAGTTGTGAGCTTTCAGAGGAATGACTGTGTGTTCACGTGTCCAGTCACATGTTAGTTCATGTGTCTGGCATACACGGTCACGTGTGTGCACCCTCTACCAGTGGTTGTGCTTTTGTGTCGCTGCTGTTCAGTCACTCGGTCATATCCGACTCTGTGACCCTGTGGACTGCGGCACATCTGGGTTTCCTGTCCTTCACCACCTCCCAGAGTTTGCTCAAACCCATGTCCATTGAGTCGATGATGCCATCCAACCATCTCATCCCCCTCTCCTCTTGCCTTCAGTCTTTCTCACCATCAGGGTCTTTTCCAGTGAGTCAGTTCTTCACATCAGATGGCCAAAGTATCAGATCTTCAGCTTCAGCATTAGTCCTTCCAGTGAATATTCAGGGTTGATTTCCTTTAGGATTGACTGGTTTTATCTCCTTGCAGTCCAAGGGACTCACAAGAGTCTTCTCCAGCACCACAGTTCAAAAGCATCAATTCTTTGGTGCTCAGCCTTCTTTATGGTCCAATTCTCACATCCATACATGGCTACTGGAAAAACCATAGCTTTGATTATATGGACTTTTGTTGGCAAAGTAATCTCTTTGCTTTTTAATATGCAGTCCAGTGCTTTTACGGTACTGTATAAAATACAGTAGTACAGTATCTTTATTCCAAGATACTGTGTTCATGGTGTTCAGAAGCAAGTGTGAAAGCGGTCGTGATGTAGCTGGTACTGCTAAGAAGCACCAAGTGAAACAATGGAAACAAAAGTGAAAATAATTGTGAAGGTAGAGTGAGGTGAAAAGACATTACCTCATTCTTTTACAGTATTATAGTACTATGTAGCTGGCCGTGTTAGTTGGGTACCTAGGCTAACTTTGTTGGACTTACTAACAAATTGGATTTAACAAACATGTTCTTGGAATGGAACTCATCTGTATGTAGGGGATGTAGTGTATTATATCTCTTTGATTTCAACTGGAAGCTCTGTAGAGTCAAACAGTATGAAAAAAAAAACCCTACATTTTCTTAATCCCCTCCCCCATATTTTATGATTATGATGCTCTCTTTTGCATTTTCATGTTCATCCTTTAGCTACTCATTATAGTTGTCATCATTTTCACAAATTAAAAAAAAACTCTATGTACTGGCTTATTTAAGTGTATCTCTTTTCAGCAGTGATTTTCTCTTTCCTATAGATTCTTGTTTCTTTTCTACTTAGAGAAGACCTTTCAATATTACTCTTAGGATAAGTTTAGTATTGCTGCATTCTTTTAGTTTTGCTTGTCTGAGAAATTCTTTATCTTTTCTATTCTAAATGATAATCTTACTGGATAGAGTATCCTAGGTTGCTTGTTTTTCCCTTTCAGAACTGAATATATTTTGCCACTCCCTTCTGGTCTGTAGTGTTTCTGTAGAGAAATTAGCTGGTAGGTAGCCTTATTGGGGAGAGAGGGGTTCCCTTGTAATTAACTCTTTGTTTTTCTCTTGCTGCCTCTCTTTAACTTTTGCCATTTTAATTATAATACATCTTTATGTAGATCTGTTTGGATTCATCTCGTTTGGGACCCTCTGTACTTTCTGTACCTGGATAACTCTGCTTCTTTAGATTTGGGAAGTTTTCAGCCATCATTTCTTAAAATACATTTTTAAATCTCTCTTTCTCATTCCTCCAATGATGTGGATTTTATTAATCCGGGGACACAAGTGTGAAAACCAAGACTCTAGTAGCCCAGACCTCTTTAGAATCTGCCCTGCCACTATATTCTTTAGTGAAATAAATGAATAAATGAATGAAATAAACAAGTAATAAGAACCTATTTGTCCCAAAGGTAAAAAAAAAAAAAATCCAAACCCCAAATTTTAGAACTATGTTACTGATGTTAAATATGTTTCAAATATATAAGTTGAAAATATCTTCAGTCAAGTTATAATCAGAGTGAGAGAATATTAAGTGCAGACAGGATTATACAATCCAATCTCTTTAGTCCAGGAAAGCTAAACTTCTTGCCTAAGACATATCACTTGAAAATAAGGATTTAGAACTTAAATTTAATGGCCTGGACTCCAAGATCCAGTGATCGTTCTTGACAAGTTGACATAAACTTGGTGTATTACAGTGGTGGTTTTTGCTTCTGAGATTACTTCCAAATTTTTGTATTGTTCTTTCTCCAATGCCCATAAGAATTAAGGATATCAGATTCCTTTATATTAGACAGTAACTCTTTGATTAAACTCGGAGGCCCAAGCACAAAGTTTTGGCCAGTAATGTAATCCATGTAATCCAGGGTAGGAAGTTAGCCTGAATAGGTTCTAAGGAAGATAGTTAAAATATGCCTCAAACATGCTGAAAACAGCACCAATTAAAAGGCAATTAAATGTGTAATAAATGGAAATGCTACAAAATTGCTCTGTTAAAAAGTCTAAATGAGAATTGCTGGGGTGTACTCACTGAGGGAAAAAAATGTGTGCCAAGAAGGTTATACCCGTTTTTTAGTTGACGTGCTTGCTGCTCCACAATACCAGCGAGGTGGCTTTCAAAATGACGGCTCAAACAGTTCTTTCCAGAGTGTGAGAGAGAGGTGTCATTTCTGCTGGCCCTGGCCTATAGCACACAAATGTGAGTGGGGTGGAGAGTGGAATGAAACAGAAGAAAACTGCTTGGCAATTCTGCCTTGACACGAAACCTGTGAATCTGAGCACTCAATGGCTGCAGGGGTGGGACAGAAGCAGAAGAATATGAAAATGATGCTTTGAACCAGGAAAATGTGCTAATAAGAACTTTACAGATTGAAGCAATCGATACTCCTCCGTTTGGAGTAGTGCCATCTCATCATTTCTGTCTGATTTCATTACTCCATAGTTCAGGGAAAAAATGCTTAGGTTAAATCCTGATATATCAAATATTTATCAACCAGTTGTATATTATAGGCATCGAGTAACAGGATGAATCAGTAATCATTCAATCAGAGGAACAGAACCACTATTCATCATGGAGCAAAGTGTTTATTATAGAAACTAGACTTAATTATGGTAGGTTCTGAGAAGGGGGAAGGTCCAGAAGTGAAGTTGGAGGATCAGAGGAGTCGGTATCCAGACTGTATGAAATGCCAGGCATGTCTGACCTTTAAAATGGGACTTGGCAAAGGAGAAGGTCATGGGAGGCCTGTGGAAAGCTGTGTTAGTAACCATGTGGGGAGGACCTGGAGCTATCTTTGGTCAACAGGATCAGCAGTCTGGAAGAAGATGAGAGGAGAGTGGGGACAAGCTGGACCCCACTGGCACTTTGGCATGTTATCTTTATGACCTTCACCAAGTAAATCCCATGGAAGTTACTCTCTTGACTAACTCTCAACCAGAACCATATAAGGAAGGGATTTTAGAAGACAATTTAAAGGAGTTGGTGCAGGACAAACTAGCCCACAGGGTAAGCAATGAGTATTGGCATGATCTGGTTTGGAGCTGAGACTTCAGGTTGCAATGCAGGTTGGGGGAGAGTAGGGAAGGACGGAGGAGAGGAAGACCCAGAGCCAGGTCAAGATGTCAGAGGGGCAGGTCATGGAAAAGTTAGGTGATCTGAACAAGTACATTTCTGGGAAGATACAACTAGCTTTATTTCATTGTGGTTGCAATGCTCATTTAAAGCACCCAGTTACTGCCCTTGGCCTGAAGGCCAAGGGCATGTGTTCCTAGATGTTGAAATGAGTTCTCTGCAACCACAATGAAATAAAGCTAGTTGTATCTTCCCAGAAATGTACTTGTTCAGATCTCCTAACTTTTCCATGACCTGCCCCTCTGACATCTTGACCTGGCTCTGGGTCTTCCTCTCCTCCGTCCTTCCCTACTCTCCCCCAACCTGCATTGCAACCTGAAGTCTCAGCTCCAAACCAGATCATGCCAATACTCATTGCTTACCCTGTGGGCTAGTTTGTCCTGCACCAACTCCTTTAAATTGTCTTCTAAAATCCCTTCCTTATATGGTTCTGGTTGAGAGTTAGTCAAGAGAGTAACTTCCATGGGATTTACTTGGTGAAGGTCATAAAGATAACATGCCAAAGTGCCAGTGGGGTCCAGCTTGTCCCCACTCTCCTCTCATCTTCTTCCAGACTGCTGATCCTGTTGACCAAAGATAGCTCCAGGTCCTCCCCACATGGTTACTAACACAGCTTTCCACAGAAATATCAATAACCTCAGATATGCAGATGACACCACTCTTATGGCAGAAAGTGAAGAGAGGCTAAAAAGCCTCTTGATGAAAGTGAAAGTGGAGAGTGAAAAGGTTGGCTTAAAGCTCAACATTCAGAAAACGAAGATCATGGCATCTGGTCCCATCACTGCATGGGAAATAGATGGGGAAACAGTGGAAACAGTGTCAGACTTTGTTATTCTGGGCTCCAAAATCACTGCAGATGGTGACTGCAGCCATGAAATTAAAAGACGCTTGCTCCTTGGAAGGAAAGATATGACCAACCTAGATAGCATATTCAAAAGCAGAAACATTACTTTACCAACAAAGGTTCGCCTAGTCAAGGCTATGGTCTTTCCTGTGGTCATGTATGGATGTGAGAGCTGGACTGTGAAGAAGGCTGAGCGCCGAAGAATTGATGCTTTTGAACTGTGGTGTTGGAGAAGACTCTTGAGAGTCCCTTGGACTGCAAGGAGATCCAACCAGTCCATTCTGAAGGAGATCAATCCTGGAATTTCTTTAGAAGGAATGATGCTAAAGCTGAAAGTCCAGTATTTTGGCCACCTCATGGGAAGAGTTGACTCATTGGAGAAGACTCTGATGCTGGGAGGGATTGAGGGCAGGAGGAGAAGGGGACGACAGAGGATGAGATGGCTGGATGGCATCCCTGACTCGGTGGATGTGAGTCTGAGTGACCTCCGGGAGCTGGTGATGGACAGGGAGGCCTGGCGTGCTGCGGTTCATGGGGTTGCAAAGAGTCGGACACGACTGAGCGACTGATCTGATCTGATCTGATCTGTAATCTGGTCTATATATCAAGACTTCTCCCTGTCAAAGTACCAGGACAGGTGACAACATACAGAGTTGGCTGGAGCCATGCAGATTCAAGTATCTCTCAATAACAAAGACATTTTTTCTACCTCAAGTTTGAGTGACAATAAAAGGAGGTGCTTTAGAGGCACTCAATCACATAATGGATGAATTCTGTACAAGCTTAGGTAGGTAGGTAAAGACTTGCTCAGTGCTCAGTTGCTAAGTCATGTCCAACTCATTGCAACCCCATGGACCGTAGCCGGCTAGGCTCCTCTGTCCCTGGGATTTCCCAGGCAAGAATACTGGAGCAGGTTGCCATTTCCTCCTCCAGGGGGTCTTCCCAACCCAGGGATTAAACCCGGTACCCTGCTTTGGCAGGTAGATTCTTTACTACTGAGCCACCTGGGAAGCCCAGATAAAGACTTACAGATATGTAAAATAAGCAGTGTACTAATAAAATGACAATGCATTCACCAGCCACCATTTCTTTCTAAATCAAGCATTTAACTACTAACTCAGGTTATTATTGGAGAAGGAAATGGCAACCCACTCCAGTATTCTTGCCTGGAGAATCCCAGGGACGGGGGAGCCTGTTGGGCTGCCGTCTATGGGGTCGCACAGAGTAGGACACGACTGAAGCAACTTAGCAGCAGCAGCAGGTTATTATATTAATTCAGGTATGGACACTTGTCCTGGAATGGATAAGAAAATATTTTCATAGGAGCTGTCCTGGATCCTACAGATAGTAAGTTAGAATACCAAATCCACGTGAGGGCAGGCTTAAGGTTACAAATTCTCAGAGGAAACCTTCTGTAAAATTTCCAACCAGAATCCATGTCAAGATAGGCAAGTTTCTTTGTCTTCCTTTGAGTGAGATGACTATTTTTTCCCCTATTGTGTCTTTTCTCTAGGGTTTAGCGCTTTGAGGGACCTGAATGTGTGTGGGACCTCCCACAACCTCAGCAGACATGAGTTTAAGCAAATTCCAGGATATAGTGAAGGACAGGGAAGCCTGGTGTGCTGCAATCCATGAGGCTGCAAAGAGTTGGGCAGATCAGATCAGTTGCTCAGTCATGTCCAACTCTTTGAGACCCCATGAATTGCAGCATGCCAGACCTCCCTGTCCATCACTAACTCCCGGAGCTCACTGAGACTCACATCCATCGAGTCAGTGATGCCATCCAGCCATCTCATCCTTTGTCGTCCCCTTCTCTTGCCCCCAACCCCTCCCAGCATCAGAGTCTTCTCCAATGAGTCAACTCTTCGCATGAGGTGGCCAAAGTACTGGAGTTTCAGCTTTAGCATCATTCCTTCCAAGGAAATCCCAGGGCTGATCTCCTTCAGAATGGACCGGTTGGATCTCCTTGCAGTCCAAGGGACTCTCAAGAGTCTTCTTCAACAGCACAGTTCAAAAGCATCAATTCTTCAGTACTCAGCCTTCTTCACAGTCCAACTCTCACATCCATACATGACCACAGGAAAAACCATAGCCTTGACTAGGCGAACCTTTGTTGGCAAAGTAATGTCTCTGCTTTTGAATATGCTATCTAGGTTGGTCATAACTTTCCTTCCAAGGAGTAAGCGTCTTTTAATTTCATGGCTGCAGTCACCATCTGTAGTGATTTTAGAGCCCAGAAAAATAAAGTCTGACACTGTTTCCACTGTTTCCCCATCTATTTCCCATGAAGTGATGGGACCAGATGCCATGATCTTCGTTTTCTGAATGTTGAGCTTTAAGCCAACTTTTTCACTCTCCACTTTCACTTTCATCAAGAGACTTTTGAGTTCCTCTTCACTTTCTGCCATACATGACTTAGCAATTGAACGACTCCCATGACTTACTTTGCATAGGCCTAAGGCTTTGTCTCCTTCCCCAGCACTCCCATTAAGATCTAAATCTTAGTTCCTAGTAAATGGTCTCCTATTTTGGTTTACAGCTCTGCTTACAGGATCCTCTTGGGGTTTCTCTACTTCCTTCTGAATTCAACCAAGCCTTTAAAAAATACTTGATATATTTTGTGCTGTATTTATAGGTGTTTTGTGTGAGTTGTTCAGTGACTTAAGAATTAAAGATCCCTGGGCAATGAAGTTGCTAAGATGATAATGGAAATGTCCTCTGGCTGCTGCACAGAAGTGGAAGTGTGTGGCAATATCCTCAACCCATTATTCTATATGTATCATATGGTCAGGGTTCTTTGAAATTGTGAAAGACAGCTTTTTTTCTCAAGCTTTCATTCTTTTATTGAATTTATTGATAGTGAGACATCTAATCATGACTCACCTCTTTGAAGGCAAGGGACCAACCAGTCCTTGGTTTAGTTGTCTTAGTTCTCAGCTGTGGCTTTGCCACTCCAGATTAATGATCGGTTGAACAATGGACATAATCTGGGAATTCCTGGGTCTAGCAAACCATCTGCTCTTCTCTCTGGATGCACTGAAGATAACCCAGGCCCACAAGTCAATGTGCCTTTTTAGCCTAGGAACTGGTCAGTACCTAGAATAAAGGAACAGGAGTGGAAAATCAATTGCCCCCATCCCTGCTCCTAGCTGGAAACATTTACATGGAGACCTTGACTTGCTCTTCCTTTTCATTTATTCAGATGCTTCTTGCCTAAAAGTAATAAGCATCTCTTACCTGAGAAAGAATACACAAGTGGAAAACAAAATATATTAAATCAATAAAATATTTATTGTGCATCTTCTTTGTGTTAGGCTTAAGAAAGAAAGGCCTCATAAAACAAGTCAGAGGTCAGAGGAGACTGGCAGATCATGGGCTGCTCTGGACCCATGCTTGCTAGCCATAGTAGATGAGGAACCCCAGGGAATATCCTCTTGCATGTATGCAGCATCAAACAGTTGAGATAGGTGTCTGGGATGAGGGTGGGGGCAAATGCACTGCCTTGGTCTCCCAGAGGACTGTCCTGTTGAAAACCTGATGCAATAGTCAGAAGCGCCTATAAAATCAGATGATGTGTGCAATGAAAGTCTCAATTCCATTCATTCTGTGACAGCACAAATATATCTTCAGGAGGATAGAAAATAAATACAAAAATGATTATGAATGCTGTTTTGTACTTTTAAGCTACAAGTGTAACTCTTCTTTATTTACTTTACCATTTTATATTCCTTTACAGTCCACTTGATTGATGAGTGAGTGTAGGCTTCTCAGTTCCCTCGTGCTCTGACACTGGCACAAAGCCCCATAGCATCTCAGCATCACCATCCATTCTTCTTGTTTCTCCATCACCTTTGCTTCCATTGGTATTCAACCATTGGTAGCATAAAATGTTCTGAGCACAGTCCTTTCATATCTAAGCTTTATAGAATGCTGGTTCTCTCTACTAAGAAGGGGTACTTGTGAGTAGGGGCAACATGAGCTTAAGCAATGTGAGTGTGGTCTTCTTGAGGTTAGGTCAATATCTACCAGTGCTGTATATCCAGGATGGTAGTTTCCAGTGCCTGGAAAATAGTCACTGCCCAGCAAATACTTGTTAACAATATGAATGAGTGAGTGAATGAGCGAGTGAATGGGGAAAGGAGGAGAGCTGTAAGAAAGTCTATTGCAGAGAAATTTAAGAAGCATCTCGCCACAAGTAGGATCTTTGGGGTAAATAGGTATACTAACTACATTTTATTATTTTCTATATTTTTGATGTTCTTGGATCTGGGGTCTCACTAACTGCCCCTCCCAGGATTTGTTGTTGTTGTTTAGTTGCTAAGTCGTGTCTGACTCTTTTGTGACTCCATGGACTGTAGCCTACCTTGGTCCTTGCGATTTCCCGGGCAAGAATACTGGAGTGGGTAACCAGTTACCTTCTCCAGGGGATCTTCCTGACCCAGGGATCAAACCTGCATCTCCTACATTGACAGGTGGATTCTTTACCACTGAGCCACCAGGGAAGCCCTTCTTTGGGGGTAAATAGCTTTCTTAAGTTTTCAGTTGAAAGAATACAGATCTTCTGCTTGCTAACAATGAAGTCCATCTAGGTTGCTGACACCCGAGAACAGTTGGGCATAAACTCAGGCCCTAAAGCTATGCTCATGAAGAAAGACAGGGAGTTAAAGCTGGCAAGAAGTCAGAAGTGTGCAGAAGGATACAACGCCTGCTCCTTCGGCAATGTCATCAGCATCGTCAGTGGTACTGGCAGCAGCAACAGAACCAGCGGGCAAAATATATTAAAAGTTCACACACCGAAGTGTCCTGCTGAATACTGCAGAAACAAAAAGACTGACACTATAGTCTCAGCTTCTGTAATTCCACTTGATATGGGCCACAACTCACCACTACTAGCTGTGTCTGCACTTCCCCTCCTCTGCTAAGAGATACTGCTAGCCCTCCCCCTTGCCAAGATCCTAATTAAATCATAGGTTGATTACATACAAAATTAACAGCTAAAAATAAATACAATTTACATAAATAAACCACTGTAAATATATAAACATAAAAAGAGGTGAACAGAGGAATACAGAGTTTTGTATCCAGATAAACTGAAGTATTTTCTTTCCAACAGTAGGAGGAGGAAGCGGGTTACTTAGGGAGAGGGGGTGGGGAGGAAAGAAGGAGGTCTGATGGAGTAGGATTTAGGAAACCCAGTACTGAATAAAACTTGCCCAGTCATAAATTCCCTTGAGCTGGGCTCTTTGAAATATCCCCATTAACCAAAATAAAGCACCCGCAGATGTTCAACCAGTCTAAGCAGTTGATTTGCTGAACATCTAAATGTCTCCCATTATGAAAAGGGATACTTTCTCATTCAGAAGCAGTAATGAGCTGTTTCCCGTTGATTCCATTGAAAAGGAGGCTGGGGGACTTCAGTAATTTCTTTCCTCTGATTGAGGAAAGTTAAAAGTTAATGTTAAGAGTTAAAGAGAAGCCCATCCACTTTCACCCACACACTCATGCCATGCCTGAGGTAATTTTTGTGCTGAGTTCCTCTAAGTTCTCACTCCCATAAATTTCTCATTTCAATCTATCTTTCCCAGTTCCATCCCTGAATGTTTTTAAGATACAGTGACCCTACAATTTAACAAATAAAAAACCGCCACATTTTAATTTCTGAACCTTTCTGCTCACTTAAATCCCTGTTTTCTTGGCTTCTTCCAAACAGTTCTCTTGCTACCTAAGGTCATTTCTCATGTCTCCTTTAAGAGAATCCTCCTCTTTGTTAACTTGAAATGTTGTTGTTCTCTGGCACCATCCTTGGCCTCTCACCTTTTCCATTTACTCACTGTCCCAGGAGATCTCATCCCTTCTAATGGAGTCACCCAATCTTGAGGCTCCTCCCTCAAATTCATCATCCTTAACCCAACTACTCTGTGGGCATTTTCAACCCAAACTCAAGATGTCTAAAAATGCTCCTTCATCTTCTTTTCCAAGCTGATTCTCTTTTCCAAAATTATCTCAATTTTTTATTTTTTTAACTTCCATCCAGTCAGGCACTCAAACTAGAATTTGATCCATATGATGGTATGATAACCTGGCTTCTTCACTCCTACTTGGAAAAACTCTGAAGGAACCATATCTGTCCTAGAGTTCTCACAGGATTGGCTGAAGCCTTTATTTATTTATTTATTTAGATTGTATCACCGCTCAGTTCCTCCCTCCCCCCAATCCTGTATCCTTCTACTTCCAAGAACGTTCTCTAATAAATGTCTAGTTTGTCTTGTAGACAAACTTTCGTTCTTTTCTCTCCCTTACTCCTCATATCTTCAATTTTTTTCCCCCTTCTAACAATGGCACCCCACTCCAGTGTTCTTGCCTGGAGAATCCCATGGATGGAGGAGCCTGGTGGGCTGCAGTCCATGGGGTCGCTAAAAGTTGGACATGACTGAGCGACTTCACTTTCACTTATCACTTTCATGCACTGGAGAAGGAACTGGCAACCCACTCCAGTGTTCTTGCCTGGAGAATTCCAGGGACGGGGGAGCCTGGTGGGCTGCCGTCTGTGGGGTCACACAGAGTTGGACAGGACTGAAGTGACTTAGCATAGCATTAGCAACAATGTCTCTAATCTGTCTCTGAAAGACCATCTTAAGTTTCAGAGCTCCAGTGGAACCACCCAACCCTCTACCCTCACTCACTCACAGGGGCTGTTTCTGAGCCCTCTTCTTAGTAAGTCTCCTGCATGTAAATCTCCACCTCAGAGTTGGTATTCTGGAAACCCTTCTTACGAGAATTGGTTCCCGGAGTGACCCAAGGAGACGGACTCTATAATGAGATCTTGGAGATGAATTTGTCACTGGCCAGCTGGCAATGCTATAGCCATTCAACTTGTCCCTTTGCTCAGTCTTGCTTCCTTCACTCCCTTAAAGATGTTCCTGAGGCCACTCCCCAGTAAACTTCCTGTCCACAGATATCTGTCTCTGTCTCAGAATCTGCTTCCCATGAGACCCTTTCCATGACAAACATTGAACCACTTGCATGGCACCTGCATGCATCACTGTCTCTTTCTTCATTGCTTTTCTCCAGGTGGGAAACCCTTCCACCCTTGTGGTAGATGCTGTGATCTGTTGCCCAGATCCCCTTCAGGAAAGAAGGGCTGATTTCCTCATCACCTGGAATCACTGCTGGGAAACATCCCTCTTTTTAAGAAAATGGTGGTGGTTTAGTTGCTGGGTTGTGTGTAACTCTTGTGACCCTGTGGACTGTAGCCCGCGAAGCCCCTCTGTCCATGGAATTTTCCAGGTAAGAATACTGGAGTAGGTTGCCATTTCCTTCTCCAGGGGATCTTCCTAACCTAGTGATAGAAACTGGGTTTCCTGCACTGCAGGCAGATTCTTTACCGACTGAGATACCAGGGAAGCACTGATTCATCCTAAGTCATAACTCCTTCTGGGGGCAGCCTGATCCACATGATGATGGCATGATGACCTGGCTTCTTCACTCCTAATTGGAAAAGCCCTAAGGAACCATGTCTGTCCTGGAGTTCTCATGGGATTGGCTGAAGCCTTTGTTTAGATTGTATCATTGCTCAACTCCTCCAGCTCCCCAGTCCTCTAGCATTTTCTAATAAATGT
Source organism: Tragelaphus eurycerus (assembly GCA_935064755.1). Classification (NCBI taxonomy): domain Eukaryota; kingdom Metazoa; phylum Chordata; class Mammalia; order Artiodactyla; family Bovidae; genus Tragelaphus; species Tragelaphus eurycerus. Next base: position 4,304,231 of record CAKXYN010000120.1, on the reverse strand, counting down.
CTCATTTATTGTCTCTCAATTATTCACATGCTGATCCCTACCATAAAATCTGCTTCCTGATGAACCCAATCTATAATGTCCCTCTTTTCCAACATAATTCTTACTCATCCTTTAACAGCTCAGTCCAGAGGCCCCTGTATCTAAAACCTTCTCTGACTATACCCATACACTCTTCCCTTCCAGACTGGGTGAGTTTTCCTTGATAAATGTTTCCATGACATCTTATATATTATTCTATCATCTCTATCACAGAAACTCTCTCTTTCTGTCTCTCTCAATATTTATCCATTCAACATGGTATTCTCCTGCATCAAACTGTGTGATTTTTATGTTGCACAACTGATTACCCCATAGCCAAAGAACAAGTGCTAAATTATGCATTAGAGATCTGAATTGTATTCTCAGCTCTCCTAGTAAATTTTTTGTTTGCCCTTACCTCTCTGTGTGTCAATTTGTATAACAATAAAGTAGGAACCAGTCATCTCCATCCTTCCTCCCTTTCCCAGTGAGTTTTCAATCTCTCATTATCATTGTGATTGACTGACTCCAGGCAAAACTCTCTCAGGGGTGGTTAAACATACTCTCCACTTAATGTTCACCCGTGTAGCCTTCCGTAGGGTCAACGTGAGAGCTGTTTGCAAAAAGACAGGTACAGAACACCAGGCCAGGGATAAGCTCATATCAGCATGACTGAGGGATTTTCTGGGGCAGCCCCAATTTAATGTTTAATCCAGATCATTAATTAAGCACATTTAAATATAATTAACACTTATGCTTTTGTAGCACGTTGCATATAAGCACATTCCTAAATCACAAAAAAGAAATCCTTTATTGCACCATGAAATCCAATTTAGGTTTGGAAAATTGTAATTCTACATACACACTAAGTTAAAGTAGTGAATTGGCAGTTTGATTTATGTAATGACGCTTTATGCATTTTATTGGTGTGGGTCCATTCCCTGGGCACCTGTGTAGTAATATTTACTGTTAAATGTTCAAGGCAGAGGCTCTGACTTCTTGGAGGGCTCAGCAATGTGAAGTCACTTCCTTACAGCTCAGCTTAAAATGGTAATATGTAGTGACAATTTATTGAGCTCTTGATGTGAAGAAACGACTCATTGGAAAAGACCCTGATGCTGGGAAAGATTGAAGGCAGGTGGAGAAGGGGACAACAGAGAATGAGATGGTTGGGTGGCATTACCAACTTGATGGATATGAGTTTGAGCAAACTCCAGGAGATGGTGAAGGACAGGGAAGCCTGGCATGCTGCAGTCCATGGGGTCACAGAGTCAGACACAACTTACCTACTGAACAACAAGTGTGGGTCAGGCTCTGTTTTGGTCACTTTGCAGCTATTACTTTACTCTTTGTAATACAAAATATCTTATCCCTTTCATACAAGTGGTGAAACGGTACTTACACTGATTACTAAGTGAGCTGGATGTCAACTTATATAGGCTGTGAGAACCAAGAGAACTAACCTCTTCAAATTTGCATTTAGTCACAACACATTGGTAGCTTAAAATCAGCCCTGGTGGGAGTATTTGCACCACAAAAATTGGCACATGTTACAAATTAAGGTCTTGTTTATTTAACAGTCTGTTGTTAAACATTGACCGTCACACCACAGTTTGCAGCTAATAACCAGCTGAGCCAAGATTCAAACTCACATTTGTCAGTCTCCAAACTCTTGCTCTGCTCCCCTGTGTTAGGAGAAGCCACAGGCGGATGTAGTACCCAGCTCTTTCCTAAGGCTCTGAAGCTCTCTCTTCTGAATGTTCCCACCCCCACCACTTCCCAACTAAATTCTGCTAACTCAGAATAGGAAGGAAAGTTCAGCCAGGGGCTATCCAGAATTCCCTTTATTCTGTTTTAACTCTTGCCAAAAAGGGAAGTCCAGTGGCGAAACTGTTAGAGAAAAACCAAAGAGACCAAGATAATTTGGATCCTGTTTGTTCAGTTTCTGTGAATAAACGCAAAGGAGGAACGGAGTAAACCATTAGTTCCCAAATGCTTTGAGGAGCCCCACTGGAGAGAGCTCTTTTTCTTGGCAGTGAGGAGAAGGACCCCATGGAGGTGTTAATCAACTCCGTCTAATTAAGGAGATGGAGTTTAATCTCTGGGCCAAGTGTCCATCTGCTTCCCATTTCCAATCATTTAGCACACATTAAAAGTGAACACAACATAAACTCCAAACAACCTCAGTGATGCGTTACGTTTCCAAGACAGGCTGAAGATTAGAAACTAGCTTCAAAAAAGGTAACAGGAGAATGGGCCAAATGTCCTGCTAAAAATCTGGACTGGAGTCAGATATAGAGAAAATGACTTTTAATAAATCATTTTGTCGTTAATGACACTGGACTCTCCATTGGCTGAGATCAAGCCTAAAAGACAGTATTTAATAAATTTGCATATTCATTTTATATGTATTTTATAGTGTTTTAGTTCCATCCTTGACTTTAAATTGTTTTTTTTTTTTTTTGAGGGTAGAGACCATGCCTATTAAGTCTTTATAACAATATGTTAAGTATTATTTTTGCATAATAAATAGGTTCTTAGAATGGGTTGCCTGGTGGCAGTCTCAGACTTGCTGAGCAACACTCTTCAGGGTTATCCCTCTGTCTTGACACAATGACAACTTTCCCACAATTCTTGAGCTTTGCTCCTGCTAACTCTGCTTCAAGGGCTTTCTTGGTGCCTCATTGACAAATGATCTGCTAGCCAATGCAGGACTGCTGCTGCTAAGTTGCTTCAGTCGTGTCCGACTCTGTGGGACCCCATAGATGGCAGCCCACCAGGCTCCCCCGTCCCTGGGATTCTCCAGGCAAGAACACTGGAGTGGGTTGCCATTTCCTTCTCCAATGCATGAAAGTGAAAAGTGAAAGTGAAATCGTTCAATCATGTCCGACTCTTAGTGACCTCTGGACTGCAGCCTACCAGGCTCCTCTGTCCATGGAGTTTTCCAGGAAAGAGTACTGGAGTGGGGTGCCAATGCAGGACATGCAGGTTCTATTCCTGCATCAGGAAGATCCCCTGGAGAAGGAAATGGCAACACACTCCAGTATTCTTGCCTGGGAAATCCCATGGGCAGAGGAACCTGACTGGCTACAGTCTATGGGACCACAAGAAGGCTGGAAATGACTTAGTGACTAAACAACAACTCTACTTCAGAGTAAGGGAGTTGGGATGATCAGGCTGGAGTTGGCATTATTAGCACAAGGCAATGTTCTGCTCACACCCAACACAGAAACTACCATCTGTGACTCCTGTGGAACCCACTGCCTTCTCGGTCAGTACAGGATGTGTGCACTGCCCGTTCAGTAACAGCCCAGGCCAAAAGGCAGGTATTGAAAGACAGAAGAGGAAGACTCTTTTTCTAACAAATCTAGGAAAGTGTGGTCCAGAGGAAGTATTTGCCCTTTGAAGACTAGCAGTGAATACATTAGCAACACTAAGAACAGTTCTTTCAAAATAACCAGGATTTTGAAAGAACTTTAGTCATAGGATGGAATGGTAAACCACTTCATTTCCCATTTACCCCATGAATATCTGCTCTCTGATAGGGTTTTCCCTTACCATTTAGATAAAATCTACAGCAGATTCTCTGATTTTTCAGTTTACTCTCAGGTAAGGAAAAGTTCTGTGGCTACTACATATTACAAAATAACACTATCTTGGAAACTAAAATTTCTTGTGTAAGAGTCAAAATTCCTATTTCCTATTATCCATTAAAGAATACTACTTAAAAACTCCTCTGTCCCCCAGTTTGGCATTGCTGATGATAGACCACTTTCAATGGAAAGGAACATGAGTTGGGAGCAACTGAGTGGTTAGATTTTTTTCTTAATTCTGCCACCACCCTACTCCAATCACAACTGTTCCCCTCCAGTGCTGGTGTGGTGAGGAGGGACAAAAAGTTAGGAAGGTCTTACCTGATTGGTGAAGTCATGAGCTGGTACTGCTGTCCCCCAGTGTGGCAGATGTTCAGTGCTCTCTTGCTTTAGTGAGAACCTCCAGAAGGTTCAATGTTGCTCATTTCTGATTTCAGGGTTGGTTTTTTTTTTTATTTTTTTCTTTTTATTTTTGGAGATGCTGTCATATTTATCATAGTTTGCTGAAAGTTTTTATTTTTGCTATGAATGACTTGAATTTGATAACATTGTTCTGTATTCATTGTGATGACCAAATGATCTTTTTCCTTCATTCAGTTACTATGTGAATTTACATGGATTGATTTTTAAAATGTTAACAGTTGCACCCTTGCACAATTGTCCATCCACTCAGTTAGGATGTTATTCATGGTGGTTTAGTTTGCTAAGTCATGTTTGACTCTTTGTGAGCCCAAGGACTACCAGGCCCCTCTGTCCATGGGATTTTCCCTGCAAGAATACTGGAATGGGTTGTCATTTCCTTCTCCAGAAGACCTTCCCCACCCAGGGACTGAACCTGGGTCTCCTGCATTGTAGGCAGATTCTTTACCATCTGAGCCATCAGCGTAGCTCACCAGGGTAACCAGGGTGTTATTGAGTTCAGTTCAGTCGCTCAGTCGTGTCCGACTCTTTGCGACCCATGAATCACAGCACGCCAGGCCTCTGTGTCCATCACCATCTCCTGGAGTTCACTCAGACTCACGTCCATCAAGTTGGTGATGCCATCCAACCACCTCATCCTCTGTCGTCCCCTTTTCCTCCTGCCCCCAATCCCTCCCAGCGTTAGAGTCTTTCCTAAATCACTGGATTCAATTTGCTACTACTGTGTTTAAGATTTTCCATCTGTACTTTTGAAGAAAACTGGCATGTTTCTATCTTGCAATGTCTCTATCAGGTTTTCTTATTGTGGCTATGATGTCTTCATAAACTGACTTGAGAAGTACATACTCTCTTTATATTCTCTGGAAGAGTTTATGTAAGACAGTTGTTATTTTGTCCTTAGATGTTCAATAGACTTCACTAGTGAAAACACTAACTTGGAGATTTCTTTGGGGGATGAATCTGTTTATTTTGGATTGCTCTGTGAGTTCTTTGGAGGTTCCCTCATCACTGAGGACTATTCACTATTCACCTGTGAACCTCTGCTTCAGGTGATGCACTTTCCAGTCAGCTGCCTAAGACCCCTGTATTAGTCTCCTTGTATCGTCATAACAAAGTATCACAGATTGGGGGGCTTAAATAACAGACACTTATTTTGTCACAGTTCCGGAGGCTGAAAGTCCAAGATCAAGGTGCCAGCAGGGCTGGTTTCTGGCGAAGGCTCTCTTCCTTGCTTATGGATGACCACCCTCTCATTGTATCCTGAAGTGGGCTTTCCTCTGTGCACGCGAGGGAAGAGAAAGAGCTCTGATCTCTTCCTGTAAGGACACCAGTCCTGTTAGATTAGGGACCCACCCTTATGACCTCATTTAACCTTAATTACCCCCTCAAGGCCCTATGTCATATGTATTCACATTGAGCTACAACATATGAATTTTAGGGGACACAATTCAGTCTGTTACAACCACAGTTCTCTAAGACTGCCCCACAGAATCTCTCCAGTTCTTTCCACAGCTCCTCTAGGTGGGCTCATGGGCAAAGTTCCTCTGAGATGGTTCTGGTCTCTCTTTCTCTCATTCTCTGTCTCTCCTTTTACCTCTGGTGCACAGAAAATATCTTCATCTTAAGTCCTTCAGTGGAGGGAATGAAACTTACTCCCAAACAGGGGCCTCATGGTGCTTCTGCTAGCCTCTAGTGCTTACAGATTTCTAATCTGTCCAGCAAACACCAAGAACTGCTCCCCAAGGGGCTCACTTGAAGCCCTCTGTAGGACCTTTGTAACACCTTTGTCACTAAGTTTGAGGGTAAGACATCAGGCTCCCTCATGGAGGAGGTAAAGACATCCATAGCTCACTAACCTCCAGATAAAAGCCTCTCTCCAAATCCCACATTCCCTTTTGGTCTCTTCAACCTCTCCATTGGCTGGAGACGAGTTACGGGCTAAGAGTCACAGAAACCGGCTTTCACACACTCCCATTTCCAGTTCTGCTTAAGTGGTCTAGTAGCACCTATGCCAACAACGGTCCATCTAGTCAAAGCTATGGTTTTTCCAGTAGTCGTGTATGGATGTGAGAGTTGGACTTATAAAGAAAGCTGAGTGCTGAAGAACTGATGCTTTTGAACTGTGGTGCTGGACTCCAGGGATTCTTGAGAGTCCCTTGGACTGCAAGGAGATCCAATCGGTCCATCCTAAAGGAAATCAGTCCTGAATATTCATTGGAAGGACTGGTGCTGAAGCTGAAACTCCAATACTTTGGCCACCTGATGTGAAGAACCTACTCATTTGAAAAGACCCTAATGCTGGGAAAGATTGAAGGTTGGGGGAGAAGGGGTCGACAGAGGATGTGATGGTTGGATGATTCAATGGACATAAGTTTGAGTAAATTCCAGGAGTTGGTGATGCACAGGGAAGCCTGGCATGCTGTGGTCCATGGGGTCTCAGAGTCAGACACAACTGAGCGACTGAACTGAAGTGAGCACCTACAGTCTTGAAGTTTCTGCTGACATTGAGACTGTGTTCCATCTTCACCTGCTGCTATATTAGCTAGCTATAAAGTCTGTATATCAACAAGTTCTATAGACAAAGAATACAGAGATGGACAAACTGTTTAGACTGGGACAATTTCTAAATAACGCACATCAACAATTAAAAAAATACTTTACAAAATTTAAAAGTCTATCATTATTCCTCTTTCTGATAATGTCCTGGGTTTAATCTCAGAACTTAAAAAACGCCACCGGCACTCAAAGTAGACAGTTTTGCATCTTATGGTGCCAGACTCACACTGGTCTCTATTTAAATCTCCCTTTGAAAGTGAGGACCTAGGGAACTACATTTGTGTTATGACATCTCTTCCTCAGATCTCAGGTCCCCTACTCCAGTATTAGAAATAGACTGCTTTTTTTTTTTTTTTTTTAAACCAGGCCCTTTACTCACAGTTTCTTAAGAGGCTTTGGCCATTATGCAAAGGAAATAGATGAGAGCTATAAGGAGTGAATGTAATCAGAGATGTTAAAAATTTTAGGGCAGAGATGAGACTCTAACCAGAGTTTGGAGAGACAGAGAAAGGCATTCCAGGTCTCAACTAGAGGAGGAGCAGAGGGAGGGATCTCCATGGCTGGGCATAGGAGGCAATATCCAATCAAACGATGTGTCAGAGCAGAAAAATTGGTGGAGTAAAATTTATAATTATCCATAATCTTTTGAACCTTGACCTACCTAGTTTTGAGGTTATTTGAAAATGTATGTCAGAAGCTGTTACTATGGACACAACTGTTTTTGTTTAATTGAAGTATAAGTTGGTTTACAATGTTGTGTTAGTTTCAGGTGTACAGCAAAGTGATTCATATATATATTCTTTTTCAGATTTGTTTCCCATATAATTATTACAAAATATTGAGTATAGTTCCCTGTGCTATACTGTAGGTCCTTGTTGGTTATCTATTTTGTATATAGTAATGTGAATATGTTACTCCCAAATGCCTAATTGATCCCCCACCCCAATGTTTTCCCTTTGGTAACCATAAATTGGTTTTCTATGTCTGTGAGTTTGCCTCTGCTTTGTAAGTTAATTCATTTGATCTTTTTTAGATTCCACATATAAGTGATATCATAGGACATTTGTCTTTCTCTGTCTGACTTACTTTACTCAGTGTGATAATCTCTAGGTTCATCCATGTTGCTATAAATCGCATTACTTCATTCTTTTTTTATGGCTGAGCAGTATTCCATTGTATATGAATGTGTCACAAAGAGTCGGACACGACTGAGCGACTGAACTGAGTAGTATTCTATTGTATATGTATGTGTGTATATATATATACACCACATTTTCTTTTTCCACTCATCTGTCTATGGGCATTCAGGTTGTTCCATGTTGTGGCTGTTATAAATAGTGCTGCAGTGAACATTGGGGTACATAAGTCTTTTCAAATTATGATTTTCTCTGGATAAATGCCCAAAAAGGGTCATCAGTTCAGTTCAGTTGCTCAGTCTTGTCCAACTTTTTGTGACCCCATGAATTGCAGCACGCCAGGACTCCCTGTCCATCACCAATTCCCGGAGCTCACTCAAACTCACATCCATTGAGTTGGTGATGCCATCCAGCCGTCTTATCCTCTGTCGTCCTCTTTTCCTCCTGCCCCCAATCCCTCCCAGCATCGGAGTCTTTTCCAATGAGTCAACTCTATGGTAGCTTTATTTTTAGTGTTTTAAGGAACTTCAATACTGTTCTCCAGAGTGGCTGTACCAATTTGCATTTCTACCAACAGTGTAGAGGGGTTCCCTTTTCTCCACAACCTCTCCAACATTATTTGTAGACTTTTTGATAATGGCCATTCTGACTTGTATGAGGTGATGGTGATACCTCATTGTAGTTTTGATTTGAATTTCTCTAATAATTAGTGTTGAGTATCTTTTCATGTGTCTTTTGGCTGTCTGTATGTCTTCCCTGGTGGTTCAGATGGTAAAGCATCTGTCTGCAATGCAGGAGACCCAGGTTCAATCCCTAGGTTGAGAAGATCCCCTGGAGAAGAAAATGCCAGCCCACTCCAGTACTCTTACCTGGAAAATCCCATAGACAGAGGAGCCTGGTAGGCTACAGTCCATGGGGTCGCAGAGAGTTGGACACGACTGAGCAACATCACTTTCACTTTTATTTCATGTTCTCTTTGGAGAAATGTCTGTTTAGAGCTTCTGCACATTTTTCAATTGGGTTGTTTTTTCGATTTTGAGCTGTATGAGCTATTTGTATATTTTTGAGTTTAATCCGCTGTCAGTTGCATCATTTGCAAGTCTTTTCTCCTATCCTATAGGTTGACTTTTTGCTTTAGTTATGGTTTCCTTTGCTGTGCAAAAGCTTGTAAGTTTAATTAGACCCCATTTGTTTAGTTTTGTTTTTATTTCCATTACTCTAGGAGATGGATCCAAAAATATATTGCTTTGGTGGATACACTTGATTTTAAAGGTCTGGAGTTTTTTGTTATGCTAGGGTGGTCTGGTATTGGGGGAACTGTTTATCCTGCCAGAAGTTCCACATAAATTCCAGTTTAGTGACAAAGAATCTATGGCTGATGAATCCATTCCCATGATTTTATATGGACAAGAAGCAGCAGTGGATGTAGGATGTACACAGAATACAATTTTGAAAGATTCAAAATATTCAGAAGATTGCATTGCAAGAACTAGCTTCTCTTTACCTAAAAATGTTCTTAAGTTCTCCCACATACTTTTTCCTTGTTCAAAGGTTGGGTGCTGCCACTCAATGACCACTATGGATGAGGCATTATGTTGGCTCCAAATAGAGGTCTTTGCTTATGGAGAGAACACAACCAACCATCATAGGAAACAGTTGAAATAATCATATGTATGATAGGAGATAGTCACAGTGTACTTTTGCAAAAATACATTTTAAAACTATGCTTTTCTTTTCCAAGATGATCTGTGCTTCAGGATATAGCTTAAAAGAAGAAATGATAGCATGGGCAGTTACTCAGGTGATGGTGGGATTATTACAGGCTACTGGAGCAGTGGAAGCAAGCTAGGCTCTTGACCTTTGAGGGGTAGTGGATGCAAGGGTAAGAGATCCTTCCTTAAGATCAGGAAAGGGGTTAAGACAGACAATGAGAGAGGGCAGTTCCTCACATCCATGTTTGCCTACACTCGTTTCAAATGTTCTTAGTGAAAGAAGTTGCTCGAAATGAAGAGTTTAGCAGACACTTTTCTGGTGTGAGCCACTGTAACAAAAGCACCCCAGACTCAATAGTTTAAACACTGTGTGTGTGTGTTAGCTTCTCAGTCATGTCTGACTCTTTGCGACCCTTTGGACCATAGCCCTCCATGTTCCTTTGTCCATGGGATTCTCCAGGCAGGAATACTGCAGTGGGTAGCCGTTCCCTTCTCCAGGGGATCTTCCTAACCCAGGGATTGAACCTGGGTGTCCTACTTTGCAGGCAGATTCTTTACCATCTGCCTGCAATAAAACCACCAGGAAAGCCCAATAGGAATTTATTGTTTCACAGTTCTGGAGGCAAGAAGTCCAGGTGTCTACTGGGTTGGTTCCTTCTGACGGCTGTGAGAAAAGGAGCTGTACCTGGTCTCTCTCCTTGGCTCATAGGTGGCCATCTTCTCCCTGTGTCTCTTCACATCAGCTTCCCTCTAACGTGTGTCTCTGTGTCTACATACCCACTGTTTTTAAGGACACAGTCATATCAAGATGTACTCTAATGGCTTCATTTTAACTTTATTGCCTCTGTAAAGACCCTGTATCCAAATAAGGTCACATTCTGAGATATTGGGGGTTAGGACTTCAAAATATGAATTTTCAATGGGGAGGGTCACAGTTGAATCCATAATGAACAGGTAGCCTCAGTGAAGGATGCTGATTCATCCTTTAAGGCTCCAGGCTTGATGACATAGCTTACTCATTCACAGAAGGGACAGGGGAAAACATGAGTCAGGCCATTTGACTTTACTCCCCATTCTGCCCTCTATTATCCATATGGCCCTGAGCAAGCCCCTTCTCTTCTCTCAGTCTCTGCTTTGTCATGTAGAATATAAAGGAATTAGTTCTGACCTTCTATGGTTTTAAAGAAAACTACAAGAAAGAGTCAGGATGCTGGCAACCTGTAGCTGCCCAGCGGAACTCAGAGATACACTTTGGTCTCAGAACCACTGCTCCTGTCCAAGCAGAGATGTTAAGCCAATTAACACTGGGCTCAGGGTAAGTGTTCTTTGAATACTAAGCAGATTTTCAGGTGGTCCAGCTCTCTTAGAATACAAACTATATATTTTCCTTGGCTGACTTTGTTCCTCTTGTAAGCTGATGAGAGGATTATTGCTGAGAGGCTTTATTTCCGATCTTTGGGGAGGCAAAGGAAAGTTAAATAAGAGGACTGAATCAATACAGCATCATTTCTGCTCCCAAGGACTTAGACTCACAGGCATGAAAACTGGAGCCGTCAATGACACCTGGGCCAAGCTTTTTGCTTTATAACTGGGGGTACCTGAGACCTAGAGGAGTTCCCCAGTATCACTTACACCATTGTGGAAAGGTAACATCACGATTACCGTCCAGCTGTTTGAGGCATGATGCTACGCTTCCCCCATAGAAAGGAGAGTATGTTTTTGTGCCCATGGAAATTAATATTTGAAAAATCATTTCTGCTTTTTGGGCTAACAACTCTGGGAGTGTCTGCCATGCTCAAGAACCAAGAATCAACTCTTCTCCCACTTTCCTAAGAGCAGCAGTGTGGTGGTGGGGCAGGAGGTGAGGCAACCATGTTAACCAACATGACCATTTTCCTTGAAGACTGGAAATTGGGTTAAGCAATTCCAGTGTAGACTTGGCCCCCCTTTAACCCTAAAGCTCTACTGTGGCCATCTTCCATCTGCCAAGTAGGCTAACTGGCACACAAGGATGATTGCTGGGGAAGAAGAAATGGGAGACGGAGGGACCCCTCTCCCTGGTCCCAGGGACTTTCATATCCCAATGCAATCCTCTCAGAGGCTCTGCTGCTTTCCTGTCTCTAAGGTCTGTGAAACAACTGCTTCTCAATATGAAGCATCCTCCTTTCCTGCATCCCTGCCCTGCCTTAAACTGGTTTGAATTGAACTAGTGCTGTTACTTGCCATCAGCAATTTGTACTAATATGGTACCTTCTTATCTTTGGAAAAGAGTCATCTCTAGAAGTTGAACACACATTTTATTTCCAATTAGTTTAATGGGCATGCTATCACAGAGGACTAATGTTCTCCTCAGCTCCTTCTGAAAGCCAACAGAGTAGCCATCTTTGTCTCTCTCTCACCCAACCAATTGCTACATCTGGATAGTTTTTCTTTCATAAGGATTCTCAAACCTATTGCCCTTATCTGTAACTAATGTCAATAAATTTAGGACCTTATTTCTTCACGGTGGTCATTTGCAATAATCTCCCAATGCAAGTCTTATCTCTTATTTTCAATGTATTGTCCCTTCAGATGCAGCTTTAAAACTCACTTACTCTGACCTTGTCTTTAAGTGTTCAAGTGGCAGAACTAGAGCCACCGACAGGTGCTAGGAAGGGGCTAAAATTGTAGATTACTTGCTACTGGTACACAACCAATTGCCATACTTTTAATAGCTTAAAACTACATACATTTCTGTATGTGAAACTACATACAATTCTGTAGGTAAGACAAGCAAACTTGCCAGGTTCTATGCTCAGTGTTTCTAAAGGTCAAGATCAAGATGTTGGCAAGCCTAGGCTCTTACTGGGAGGCTCTGGGCTAGAATCTTCTAAGCTACTGAGGTTGAATTCAGTGCCTTTGCAGCTTTAGATCTGAGATCTCCATGTCCTTGATGGCTATTGGCTGGTGGGGGTGGGTGTCACTCTGTTCCAAGAGGCCATCCACATTCCTTCTCACAAGGGCCCTCCATCTTCAGAGCTCATTGGGGCATCAGCACCTTCTCATGCTACCATCTTTGACTTGCCCTTCTGCTACCAGCTGGAGAAAACTCTGCTTTTAAAGGGTTCATGTGGCTACATTAGGCCCACTCTTTCTGATTAGTAATCTTAATCACACTGGCATATGATATAGCATAATCATGGGAATGGTATTTTGTCATATTTATGGGTTCCACTTACATTCTCAGTGGAGAGATTATACCGCGCCAAGGGTCACTGGGGTCATTCTTAGAATTCTGCCTACCAGAGACAGGGTCATGGGTGAGACTGCTCACCTAAGCAATTTGGGAGACATCAAATGTGTGCTGTGCAATGGACTTAAGCATGGTTAGTGACTTGAGTCTGAGAGGAGTCAAGACAGCCTTGGGGTCAACACTGGAGACAACAGCTGCACTTTTTCTGCTGTGTGTTGGTGGTGGCAGAGACAGTTCAAGGAAAGAGAGTAGTGGGAAGGAGATGTGCCATGAAGGGAAGGCAGTGGAGAGTTATTTGTTACATTAGCCTGATGAGCAGATGGCCTAATGGGTCTAGAAAGAGTATTTCTTTTTCCTGGGGCAACCAGAGCTCCAGGAATCATTCTCCTGATCAAATTTTTCAAGAGTTTCCCCATATCCCTCAGTCTGGCATTCAAAGCCTTCGCTTTATAATTGTCACGTTACATTTCAGCCTTCTCACAGACCCATCTACAGCATTGTCTCCTTAGGTCTGGTACATGGTGAAATTGGCAACATGGTGGTTGATCCACTCAGTTGCTTCCCAGGAAGACTCATGGGTGTGCTATTCGCATGCTGAATTTACAGTGATCAGGGACCATCTCCAGCCTTGAGGGCGGCACATTTGATTTTGTCAGCACCTCGAAAGCAGGCCATGCCTGGGGTAGAGCTCAAATAGTCAGTAAAAATATTTACCACTTGTGTCTCCCTTGCCGCACATACTGATCGTTGCCTCTCCTCCACTGTTTCATCTCTGCTCTGTCTGGAGCATCTAGCCTCTCAGCTTTGGCCCAGGAGGTACTCCTTCCTGAGCCCTTGTGAATGCTCCCCTTTCCCAACAACTGTAGCAGAACAAACTGCCAAGTGACAGGGCCAGTGAAAAGTGAAAGTCACTCAGTCGTGTAGAGCCGAGGAGGAAATGAAAATGCCGTCCTTTTGTTCAGCATGATTAAGGATTTCAAGATGGTGTTTGGAGAGTATTGAAGTCACTGTGAAGATCAAAGCTCAGTAAGCCGCCCTCACTTATAGGGCTTCCCTGATTCTCTCCACCCTCATTCCTGTTCATATCCACTTAGTAGGTTCTCATAAATTGCTTCTGAATGACAACTAAAACCCTCATGTGTGCTGGAATGACATGGAGCTCTCGAAAGTTCTCTAAATTCATGAACATTGCCTTGAGTGAAGTCTTGGCTTAATGCATGCTATGAAAATGATAAACAGATGTGTCTGATACTTCAAATAGAGGATGGCAACTCATCCAGCCTATGAAATATGGAATACTGATGGGACATGGAAACAGCAAACAGTAGGGTAGACCAAGGACCTATTTTTGGAGCTATAAGACCTACCTGGGAAGGAGAGCAAAGTGAAAAAATGAAAAAAAAAAAAAAACAACCTAACCCCCACCTAGCAAAATCAAGGCTTTTAGACTTTGGATACTTGCTTTTTCTAAGGGTGCCAAAGGTATACTCCAAAGCACCTTGGCATGGTGGGGCTGGGTGGAGGAGCAGGAGAGGCATGGGACAGAAGTTCTGTCTTTAAAACATTTATCTAATGAGCTTGGCTAATTAGCAAGGTTGCATTGTGCCTGCCCCTCCTGGGCCTGACAGGACAGTGAGAATTACGAAATGGCCACTGGCAGATGAATGGGGATTGCCTCCACCATCTGTCTTCCAAATGATCCTGTAGGTACAGCTATTATTTCAGTCAGACACTGGCAGTCAGGCAATTGTTCACAGCCTCTGTGAAGAATAGCGGCTGTCAAGGGTTTGGTAGGTGTTACAACTTCCCACAGGCCCGTTTTCAGGTTGTCTGAGATATTAAAACACAGAAGGGACACAGGGCCTGTGACTCACCGGGAACTTTTCGTGGTCTTTTCCCCTCTCCTCTGCCCGCCTACGCTCTTCCTATATGCCCTTCTTCCCCACTCCCCTCTCACGTCTTCTCCTCACCCTTTTCTCCTCCTCTCTCTCTCTCCTTCTCTTCCTCTCACAAAACTATACAAATATCTCAGGAGAAGAGATATATTCAACAGCAATGTCTCCTGTTGCTTCCAGGAGGCCTGGAGTGAAGAGAAGTGGGTATTGAGATAGAGTGTGCAAAGGATACTAGATAAGAACCTCTGCAAACTCGGCCAGAGGTCAGTCCAGAATCCTTGGTGGAATCCCAGGGAGGGAGAGATACAAAGGGAAATTCAAGAACACGGAAAAGAGATGCCCCCAAAGACACACAGCATTAAACATTACTTTGACTGTGGCTGATAGGTTGGCTGGGGCTTCCCTGGTGGCTCAATGGTAAAGAGGCCTCCTGCCAGTGCAGGAGACACGGGTTCAATCCCTGGGTCAGGAAGATGCACTGGAGAAGGAAATGGCAACCCACCCCAGTATTCTTGCCTTGGAAATCCCACGGACAGAGGAATCTGGTGGGCTACAGTCCACGGGGTCGCAGAGTCAGACGGGACTTAGCAACTAAACAATGGTAACAACAACAATAAGTTGGCTAGAAGACAGGGGAGTCTTATCAAAATCCCCTGTAGGTAGGAGTGGATTTGAGCACATTTAATAGCTTCCCATTGACAAATGTGCTCGCTTATCAGTATTTTAATTTTCATCCCTTTATGGACCACGTTGAGTGACATGATTTGACCCATGCCTGTTTTGATGTGACATGTGGATTCAAAGCCCCACACATAGCTCTCACCTTCACACTCCAATGCACCCCCTGGTACAGACTCAGAGTTAGGTAGGGCCCCTCTATCTTCTCTGGACCAGGAAATGTCTTTGAAAGGATATCACCTTGACAATCAAGTTCAAGGGTAGAATCAAATGGTTACTCTTTGAGCCGGGTAAATATGGCAAGAAACCTAGAATACACTGCCTTTTCCTTTGGGTATTGCTTCCAGTCTTAGAATTTCTCTCTCTAACTCTTTCTCTTCTTTCTTTTCCCAACTCTCCACCCACCACCACCATCCTGC
This sequence comes from Tragelaphus eurycerus, assembly GCA_935064755.1. Lineage (NCBI taxonomy): Eukaryota > Metazoa > Chordata > Mammalia > Artiodactyla > Bovidae > Tragelaphus > Tragelaphus eurycerus. The sequence goes on along the minus strand of CAKXYN010000120.1, from coordinate 4,288,572 downwards.
TCATTGTAATGCTTCAAAACAAAACAAATCCTTCTCCTTGGCTGCTTCAGCTGCAGGAGGTGTCATACATTAAACTCACTCTATCTAATTAGACAGTGTAAACAGTGTAAATTGTTTCCTTGTTTCATCTTTGCCAGGAAGACAATCTGAATACTGTATGGCAAGTATTGCTGAAATGCCTGTTTTACTCATGGTCAATCAACCTAAAGTTTCTTCTGCTAAGATTTCACTGGCCTCTTTTCCTAGAGAGCATGATTTTGGGGGGCTTGGGATTAGGTAAAATATTTTTATTTATTTATTTTTTCAAACCCTAAACTTTTAATTTTGTATTGGAGTATAGCTGATTGATAGTGTTGTGATAATTTCAGGTGCACAACAAAGTGACCCAGCTCTATGTACACAAGCATCCATTCTCCCAAACTCCCCTCCCATCCAGGCTGCCATATGACACTGAGCAGAGTTCCCTGTGCTACACAATAAGTCTTTGTTGGTTATCCATTTTAAATACAGCAGGAAAGGGAAAGAGTCCTTTAGGCTGGTCTTTTTTTTGAGGAGAGAAGGATGGGAAAGCATTTCAGTAACATTTGTCATTCAAGTATGCTATGAACTGAATGCTTCATATGTTGAAGCCCAAATCCTCAGTGTGGTGGTATTTGGAGGTGAGGCTTGGGGGGACATAGTTAGATTAGTTCATAAGGTGGGGCCCTCATCATAGAATGAATGCCCCTATAAAGAAAGGAAGAAACACGAGAGCTCACTCTCTGCCATGTGAGGAAATGGTGAAGAGGCAGGCTTCTACAAGGTGCAAAGTGTCTTCACCAAGAGTCCAGTCTGCCTGGAGCCTTGTTTTTGAACTTTCCAGCCTCCAGAGTTGTGAGATGTAACATTGTTTAAACCACCCAGTTTTGTTCTAGCAGCCTGAGCTAACTGAGATAATGTGTTCATGCAATAGGTAAACACACATATGTTATTTACTAACATGTTCTCTTAGATATGCAGGCATAACTGAAATTCAGTCTCGGTGCTCTAGGAGATGGCTGTTTGACAACAAAGGCAAGTCACATTTGTAATTTACAGTGGAATGTGCCAGAGTATAAGGAAAAGCAATGGAAGTGTGTAAAAGAGGTGGTCACTTCAGCTTTGTCGCTGTTGTTCAGTCACTCAGTCGTGTCTGACTCTTCGCGACCTCATGGACTGCAGCATACCAGGCTTCCATGTCCTTCACTATGTCCCAGAGCTTGCTCAGACTCATGTCCACTGAGTCAGTGATGCCATCCAACCATCTCACCCTCTGTTGTCCCCTTCTCCTTCTATCTTTCCCAGCATCAGGGTCTTTTCCAGTGAGTTGGCTCTTCCCATCAGGTGGCCAAAATATTGGAGCTTCAGTTTCAGCATCAGTCCTTCCAACGAATATTCAGGACTGATTTCCTTTAGGACTGACTGCTTTGATCTTCTTGACTGGACCCTCAAGAGTCTTCTCCAACACCACAGTTCAAAACCATCAATTCTTTGGCACTCAGACTTCTTTCCCCATGAATAGTATGAAATGGCAGCTTCAGCTTAGCAAGAAGAAGAAAATGGGGAATTTTGGGAAAGCAGAGATGTTGAGTGAAACCCTGAAAAACAGACAATATTTGAACGCTGATGGCATCCTGAGCCCAGCATACATTGTGACCAAAGACCAGGAGGTGAGAGGAGCAATGGCTTTCTGCGGTAGAATTATGATTGCGCTATCATATGTGCAAGTGAGGAGTGGGTTGGGAAGGTGGTTAAGTCACATAGAACCTTGCATGCCAGACTGAGGAATTCAGATTTTATTTTGCAAATAATGAGGGTATTCTAAAGGTTTTTGAGCAGAAAAGTGACATAAATGAGGGCTCTCAAAATGGTAGCCAAAGAACACGATGTTACCTACTGATGTTTTTTGTTTGGCTCCGATGAGATGGTTCATGTACGTATGGTTTCTCTTTGAAAAAGCTGGAGGATCTAGTAGGACTCACCTGCTTCCCATATAGGTGAAACTAAGTATCATGCCCTTTTAGGGTGCACACTCATCACGTTTGGTTAGCCACTGTCCACATCACTTCTGATTGCCTTCTACAGATCTATTTCATTCCATTTTATCCCCTTTTTGGCCTCTATTGGCCTAAGAATATGTGAGCTCTGACTTAAATGATCAGATATGGTTTCTGAAGATGAATCTGACAATACTCTCAGGCAGATTTGGATAGGGGAGGCTGGGAAATGCTATTGCAATTCCTAATCTCTGGTACAGCTCTGAGTTCATTTTGGGTTGTGTTCAATTTGTGTTTGCCTTTCCCACCCGAGTAAAATGTAGAACTATTTGAGACTGAATATGAATTACCCTATTATGCAAAACATATTGCATACTGTAGATGGTTGATAGATGCTGGCCAATGAGAGTGGCTCCGGTTCACACCGGTGAGGGTCAGAGCTAGGTCAGAGACACTGATGGGAAAACTCATGCAGGGATGAGTGCATATAAGAAATACAATCGCCAGATTTCCACTAATGGAGGGAATCAGAGTAATAAAGAGTCGGACACGACTGAGCAACTGATCTGATTTGATCTGAATGGTTTAACAATAAATTTTTATCCCCACACAATCCTATGGGATATGTACTATTATTCCTAGTTTATGACTGAGAAGAGGGAAGGGAATGGGAAGGAAAATCAAGGAGAACTGGATTTTCATCCTGAGTAGGATGTTAAGAGAAGGAAAACAGGCTTGTGAGGAGAGAAGGTGAGTTCAGATTTGGACCTTTTGAGCTATGTGGAAATTTCCAGCAGGAAGTCAGAAACTCAGTTCTGGAGTTCAGGCGAAAGGTCAAGTCTACAGTAATATTATTGTATACATGAACAGAAGAGGCTAGCAGGCTACAGACCACTGTGTTGCAAAGAGTTGGGCACAACTGAGCTACCAAGCACGCATGCAAACACACACACACACACACACACACACACACACACACACCAATTAGCTTGTGAATTAAATCAAAAAGAAGAGAGGGGACGGACAGAATTTTTAGAAAAATATGCCATCGGGGGTGGGAAGAAGGCAAGTTGGAAAGCTAGAACGTGGAAGACTCTAGTGTGACCATTGGTGTGTGAGCACTGGTCACTGGGTGGGTTGGGATGTCTCTGAGAGTCCCAGCAGCGTGATGGGGAAAGAAACCAGACTTGTAAAGCCAAGTGAGTCGAGACCACTCACTCTTGATGTCTGTTGGGCAGAGGTGGCATGCTTGGTCACTCAGTCATGTCCAACTCTGCGACCCCATGGGCTGTAGCCCACCAGGCTCCTCTGTCCATGGAATTCTCCAGGCAAGAATACTGGACAGGGTTGCCATTTCCCCTTCCAGGGGATCTTTCCAACCCAGGGATCAAATCTGTTTCTCTTGTATCTACTGGGTTAATAGGCAGAGTCTTTACCACTGCGACACCTGGGAATTGCAGGGGTGGCAAGAAGGTGGTATTTTAATGGTAGTGAAGGTAAGGAAACGTTTTCAACAAATTTCATGATAGAGGTGGCAAATCTTTGTCCTCTGTGTGAAGGGGGAGTGAAGCAGTAAAGACTAGAGATCTAAGAAATGAGGTTATTGTTGATGGAATAAGAAAGAAGTGGGATGAAGGGCTCCAGAAGAGGGGTCCTCATTAAACACGTGTAGGGGTATTAAGATTGGGAGTGCAGGACTTAGTTGAGGTGGGGAAAGGGAAATGATTTCTAAACAGGAAAGTCCAATCTTAGCAAAGTAGGAAATTAGATCAATTGCCAAAAGGAAAGCATTAGGCCAAGTGTCAGTCTGGAAGTCATGTGTGGTTCTTTGTGACTCCAAGGAGTACAGTCCCGCAAGCTCCCCTGTCCATGGGATTTTCCAGGCAAGAATATGGGAGTGGGTTCTCATTCCCTTCTCCAGGGGATCCTCCCAAGCCAGGGATAGAAGCTGGGTCTCTCCTGCATTGCAGGCAGATATTTTACCATCTGAGCCAGCAAGGGATTTGCTGAAAGAGGCTGGGGGAGGTTACAGGCTGGAACAGATGCTGTGCCAAGGTGCATGAAACTCTACTGAGATGTTATATCAGGCAGGGTCCAGGCAGGAAAAAGAAACCATGCTGGTTATTGGAATATGTAGAATTTAACATAAATAACTGATAATTAGTTGAAAGTAGTTAACTGCTAAGGGCGCCAAAAGCAGCAGGTGCAACGTTCACAGAGTCCAGCTCCAGCATCACAAAGCAGGGCAGAAAAGCATGGATTTGGACCCGCGAGACGATTAACTGATAACTGGCAGAGAAGAATAAAAGGGTTGCCAAACACAGCAGTTAGTGCTTAGAAAAGTATTATTCCTTCTTTCCTTTCCAGATTCAGAATCCCAGAGAATAGAAAGGACTAGTCAAGAAAATGCATTGCCATAGAAGCAAGTGGATGGGAACAGTGGAGCCTCTGACTAGATCAAATAAAAATGGGAATGTACAAAGCAGAGTGCATTTACTTGTTGGTTTTGGGGAATTTAACTGACCCCTGGTAACTGCTTTCTGCCTTCCAGAGTTGGAAAAAGTGACTAGTAATTCAGCTGTTCTAATGAGTGAGCTAAGAAACATCGATCTGCCTGTGGGTACAGTGTGGGGTGGTCGCGAGAGGCTGGTGGTTGAAGGCCAACAGCATGAGCCTGGGGCTGAGTTAGGGGGCAGGTTCAAGTGATTCAAATCTTGATAAATGTTGAGAGCTTGCTTTCAAAAATACAGTCTCAGTTTACACTCCTCGTCCATAGTATTTTATTATCAAGTGCTATCAAGTCTCTGAGCACCACTTTGAAAAAATTCCGCATTTCTTTAACTATGAGTGAAGCTGACATATTTTCATGTGTCTAGTTATTTGGATATTTTTCCTGTGAATTTCTACTGATCCCACGTGGGAGCTTTAAGTGGAGGACAGGTTCATATATGTCATAAGAGTGTCCTAAAAGCCTGGTAAAATCCTAGGTCCCAATGCAACCTGGTGAACTAAATAGGCATGGTTCCTGACCTCTCAGGGCTGGGTGTGGGCAAGACAGTAAGGAAAACAAATGTATAAATACACATCTTCATCAGTTCTCAGAAAGGAAAGAAGAGATGCTGGGAGAAGGAAAGGCAGGGGATCTCCTTTAGATATGGGATCAGGGAAGTCTTTTGAGGAAACATTAAAAAATTTACTTAATTTTTTGTAACTTTAAGCTTTTTATTTTGTATTGGGATAAGCTGATTAGCAAAGGGACTTAGCCATACATACACCTGCATCCGTTCCCCGCACTCCCCTCCTATCCAGGCTGCCACATAACATTGGGAAGAGTTCCATGTGCTGTACAATAGGTCTTTGTTTATTATCCATTTTAAATATAGTTGTGTATACATGACCTTTGGAGAAGGCAATGGCACCCCCACTCCAGCACTCTTGCCTGGAAAATCCCATGGACAGAGGAGCCTGGTGGGCCGCAGTCCATGGGGTCGCTAAGAGTCGGACACGACTGAGCGATTTCACTTTCACTTTTCACTTTCATGCATTGGAGAAGGAAATGGCAACCCACTCCAGTGTTCTTGCCTGGAGAATCCCAGGGAAGGGGGAGCCTCGTGGGCTGCCATCTCTGGGGTCGCACAGAGTCGGACACGACTGAAGCAACTTAGCATACATGACCTTCCCAAACGTCCTAACTATCTCTTCCCCCTGGCAACCATTCTAAATCTGTGAGTGTCTGATGAGACATTTAAGTGGAGACTTGATAGACGAGAAAAGCTGAGCCACAAGGAGATTTGGGGAAGAAAGTGTTCTTGGCATCAGCGATTCTGTGTGAAGGTTTTCAGCTGCAAAAGACCCTGGCATGGTTGGAGAAGAGAAAGATGGGTAGGCCAGTGAAGGCGCAGTGAGTAATGAGGTGGGATTGAACTCCCTGTCCTGACTGAATTCAGGGGGAGAGACCTCTTACCAGGCTTAAGCAGACTTCAGCACTATAGTCAAGGCTTGCTTGTCTTAGATAAAAACCCCACAGTGAAAGTTTAGGCCAACGTCTGGGGCGGGTTTGCTTGTGGAATTAAGGCTTAGATGGTGACATCCGCCCAGGGCCAAGGCTACTGTTGGATCATTTTTCACAGAGACAGGTTTGAATGGCTTCCAAAGGAAGAATCCGTCCTTTCCCCTAACTGCCTCCTCCTGCCACGCACACTTTGTAAGGTTGGCATTTGACAGAGTTAACTGCTCTCCCTCCGGTGGCAACATCAGCCTCCTTGTGCCTCTCATCCACCCTGTTTCTACCTCGGGGAGAAGGAACACTGAACAGGGACCTGAAGGAAGCCCAGGCAGGGCTGGGGGTGTAGACTGTGGTTTGTACCCCTTCCTGTGTGTGTGTTTTGAGGGGGTGAGCACTCACCTGCAGTAAAGAGCCTGGTGGAGCCCAAAGAAAAAGAAGCATATGAGTAGGTGGCTTAGACCAGCTCAGCATTAAGCCTGGGTGGAGACAGACCCACTTCCAGCCCTTTATCTTGCTTTTTCTTAAGGGAAAGTAAGGCCAGTGAAACACCCCAAAGGGGAGTATAGAGGTGGTTGCCCCAGTCTCCCTTCGTCGGGATAATAATGCTGTTTCTAGTGAGTGGAACAGGGACAGGAAGTCTGGCACGCTACAATCCATGGGGTTGCAGAGTCAGACACAGCTGAACGACTGAACAACAACAGTGAGCGGAGCTGGAGTGTCCGGCATCCCTGTGTCTGAAGGAACATCCTCAGATTGCCTCTTGTAATCAGTATCCTGCCTCTCTAGAATAACTGTCATTGCGTTCACATTGACTCAGCAGATCCTAAGACCTGGACCATTTCTGTGGTCCTCTGTCAGTCTTACGCTAGGACACCCAGACACAGTAAGGACATGGACATGCCTCTAGCTCATTCTTGGCCCTGAACAGAGTGTGTTTCATTATTTTCATGAGTCTTCCCAGGTGGGTGGAGAGCAGTTTCTATATTGAGAGTTAGTATATATTTAGTTTCTGCACATTGAGAGGTACCTGTGGTCCTCAGATGAACTGCATCCAGGAGGCTTGACCAAGAGTGCTCTCTTCAAGTCCCGGAAATGCTAAGTCCTTTCCCTCATGGTTGCCTCTAAGCCTGGCTGTCCCCTTCCCTGAGCAGTTTGGGACAATCTCTCCCTCCTGCCTTTGTTTCATCTTCCAGATGGCAAGCGGCCTCCAACTGCCTGTGGGGAATTTTTTTCCTTGGAAGAGAGGGTGGGGTGGGGGTGATGGCACCGTCTAGTACGATAAGGATGCGCCTGTAGAAGAAACGGGGTGAGATATAAAGGAATCCCTTCGACGCTGGGTGGGAACAGCTGAAAATCAGAGTTTTAGTAAGCAACACATACTTCTTTAGCGCTTGGCACTTCCCAGGGCTCTTTTGAGGTCCACGCATCCCATTTTATTTACCAAGACTCCAAGGAAGCCAGGGTGTAGGTTATTTTCCTTTGAAACATGAAAAACCAGACACAGAAAAATTATGTAATTTGCCTAAGGACAAAAAGCTAATGACAAAGCCAGGAAGTTCTCTGCTAGGAGGGATTTTAAGAAGAAATATGCATGGCCTATAATTTGTTAAAAAAAAAAATAACGCATAGTGCTATTTTTAGAAAAGTAAAGTTTGGGATTTGGGGTGGGGCAGATCCACTGTTATAACTAGCCTGATCCTTCTTGTCTAGACAGTCCTTTACCAATGCTGGCTTTGCTTGGACATCATAAACAACAGCGCCATGACAACAGTGTGGAAACGGAATGCTGACGTAGTTTTTCTGGGGCCTTCCTTCCTTCTTTTAGCTGAATGTCAAAAGATGTTTCCAGAAAAGAAATGCTGTACATATGTAGGCCAACCTTGAACTTCTTAAAGAGTGGTATGAATTTCTGCTTAAAGGACACATCAAATAATCACCCAGACCATAAAATCACTCATCTCCATTCCCGTAGTTGATGATGCAGACACTAAACCAATGTCTCTCAGTCTGCTTCTCGTGAATTTAGTCTTTTTGGAAATTTCCTCTGGAAAATGGTCACCCCTGGGTGCCTTTAGGGTAGAGGCCTCTCCTTTATCCCCAGGCTGGGGTACATGAAATGTCAAGGGATCTATGTCCATAGATCATAATAAAAATGACCAAAGACGCACAGAATGTCTGCCTTGTGCCAACATGGATTTAAGACAAACACATCCATTCTTCTAGCCAGCAGCATGGTCTGACGGATGTCACCAGCCTGCAAGCTTTACTGTTTCATTTTGGATCCATCACAGAGACTAGCTTATAGCTGAGCTGACACATACCTGGAGCCTATGTGCCAAGCACGGAGCTAAAGGCTTTACACTCATTATTTCAATGAATCCTTATGATAACCTGTAAAGTACATAGCCACTCCCATTTTAAAGCTAAGAAAACAGACACAAAGAGAGTCAATAACTTGCCCAAGACCGTCCACTGGTAAGCTGCTGCTGCTGCTAAGTCGCTTCAGTCTTGTCCGACTCTGCGACCCCATAGACGGCAGCCCACCAGGCTCCCCCGTCCCTGGGATTCTTCGGGCAAGAACACTAGAGTGGGTTGCCATTTCCTTCTCCAATACATGAAAGTGAAAAGTGAAAGTGAAGTCACTCAGTCGTGTCCAACTCTTAGCCACCACATGGACTGCAGCCTACCAGGCTCCTCTGTGCATGGAATTTTCCGGGAACTCAGGGCAGGACCACAGGGCAATGCTGTTCCCAGTACACCACCACAAGGGGGCGCCCTGCCCATGTCTTCTCCTGTTAAAGGCGTGTTTTGTTTTTCCTCCCCTGGGGCGTCCGGTGGAACACAGCGCATACATTGTTCTTTCCCACAGTTTCTTTCTGTCCAAATGCTGAGTCTATTTCCAAACTGGAAAGTTTCAGACCAATGTGCATGTGTCCACCAGTGTCGGTCACCAACTCCAAGTCTGAAAAAAGCAAAACTCCTAGAAGGAAGCTGCTGTACCGTGAATAAACAAAGCATGTTTGATAGTAGGAACCAGATTCTCCTTGCTGGGGCAGTAAAAGAAAGGATTGGTTTAAAGGAAAACTAACAGAAAGCTTCAGGTTTCAATTACCGAGGATGTGGTCTTATAATTAAACAGAATTTGGTGCCCATGATCAGAGCATATAATAGAAATTTTCTTCCCTATTAGATTTTCCAGAAACGGAATCAGCCAAGCCGTGTTTTAGCTCTCAGGGTAAAGCTGAGGACTCATGGGCTCATTTTCCTTCTTTCTGTGTCATCTGACAAGAGTAGCAAAGCGATTGGGGTACGACTTGTCCTGAGTGTTGACAAGTGACACCCAGACTTGCAGGAAAAGTGATTCCTGTCCAGCCTCTGACACGTCTAGGTATGAATGTGTGATAGCCCCATTGAAACAGGCATCTTTGAGCACTTAAAGACAGAAAAAGAATGTGCTTCATAGAAACATCTCCATTCCGTCTGGGAGAATCCATAGCATTTAAAACGTCTGACAGACACCACGTGAGGGCAGCGACGATGCACCCGTGGTCACTTTAGAATCTCTCAGCTCTGCCCTCGGTTCCTGTGAGAAGTGGCTTTGCCCCACCAGCCTACCTCCAGCAGTGCCCAGTGGGACGTGGCCATCAAAACAGCCCCCTGAAGGCCTGAGATGACTCTTCAGCAGAAAGAAGAAAATGTGGCAGAAAACTTCAGGGCTCGGGGCGGGTGGGGGTCGCCGGTGGTGGTTTGGGAAGTTAAAATACGACTCAGGAAATCCTGAGGCTCCAGATGAGGCTCAAGGGAGAAAATATAATGGGGGTCAAGGCAAAAGGTTACACTGTGGCAGTAATGGAGCTTAAATGCACGTTGTGTTTAATTTCCTTGACAGCTTTAATTTGCTGGTTTAAATCTAGCAAGTGTCTGGGGAAGCAAGGCACCCTACTCTCCCAGCCTGCTGGAGCCATTTTATTTTCTTTGCAAAAGACAAGATGCCTAGGAGCACCAAGAAGGCAAATTTGGGAATAAAATGTATACATTTTTCATAATCTCCCCAGGTAACTGTGACATGAAGCCTGGAGGGAGGAACTCCCCCTACTCGCCCATAAACCAGGACTGTAGTACAGGTCACACCTTAAGAGGGGTTAGCTTAAAGCAGAATTTGGAGAAGGTTTGGTAAGCAAGAAGAAGGGCCAGGAATGGTGAGAGGGGGTCATGTCTAAGCAGACGTCAGTTTTGCATCAGACTGGCTCTGGCTGTACAAAGTTATTTTATGTGTACGTACACTTTCTGGATTTTCATAAACCAAAAGGAAATCCATCTTCTGTATGCTCTTGTTAAAAGACAGCTGTTAGCACACTCATGTTTAGAGAAATAAAGTAAGACTTACCTTGTGGGTGGATGTGTTTGTTTTTGACATCTGTCTTTATATTTCTCATGCTCTGATCATGGCCTACCTGATGTGCTTTCAAGTTTCACTGACCCCTGGAAATATTGATTCCTGCCAAGCTATGTCCAGATGGGCAAGAAGGGCTCACTAAGGGAGTTCAGGGAGCTGTAGCAGGGCAGCTCAGCTCTTTTTAAAAAAAACTTCTATTGGAGTATAGCTGATTCACAATGGTGTCTTCATTTTAGGTGTATAGCAAAGTGATTTAGTCATACACATATTCATTCTTTCTCAGATTCTTTTCTCATGTAGTTTATCACAGAATATTGAGTAGAGTTCCCTGTGCAATACATGAGGTCCTTGTTGGTTATTTACCATATATATTGATAGTAGTATGTGTATAGTTTGTTAATCCAAACCTCCGGATTTATCTCTCCCCTCTCCCACGTTTCCCCTTTGGTAACCATGTTTGTTTTTGATATCTGTAAATCTGGTTCAGTTTTGCAGATAAGCTCATTTGTATCATTTTTTAAAGATTATATTCCAAATATGAGTGATACCATATAACATTTGTCTTTCTTTGTCAGACTTACTTCACTTAATATGATAATCTCTAGGTCCATCCACATTTCATTTCTGTAAATGGCCTTACTTTGTTCTTTTTTATGGTTGAGTAATATTCCATTGTTGGCCTTCCCTGGTGGCTCAGATGGTAAAGCATCTACGAAGGGGACGACAGAAGATGAGATAGCTGGGTGGCATCACCAACTCAATGGACATGGGTTTGGGTAGACTCTGGCAGTTGGTGATGGACAGGGAGGCCTGGTGTGCAGTGATTCCTGGGTCGCAGAGAGTCTCACACGACTGAGTGACTGAACTGATGGACAGTGTGGGAGACCCAGGTTCAATCCCTGGGTTGGGAAGATCTCCTGGAGAAGGAAATGGCAACCCAGTCTAGTATTCTTGCCTGGAAAATCCCATGGATGGAGGAACCTGGTAGGCTACAGTCCACAGGGTCACAGAGTTGGACATGACTAAGCGACTTCACTCACTCACTCAATATTCCACTGTATACATGTACCACATCTTCTTTCTCCATCCCTCTGATAATGGACATCTATCTAGGTTGCTCCCACGTCTTGGCTATTGTGAATATGCCCCAGTGAAAACTGGGCTGCATGATCATTTCTAATGCCAGTTGTGTGCATACGTACGTGGATGTGCATACTCATGTTCCACTACCACCCAGGTTTGCCCACTGCAGGGGAAGGGGCACACAGAATGAATACCATCAGGAGATCATGTGGAGGCATTTGCATTCGTTAGACATTTGTTTCTGGTATGTTTCTCCTCCCTCTTCTCTCTGCCTCACCCTGCCCTCAATCTGTTTGCTTAGGCAGATGATGATTGATAAATCAACACGGTTGAATAATGCAAGGGTCAGCGCCACTTCCCAAATAATAAAAAATCTGCCTGTAACTTTACAGTGTGCCCATTGCTTGACACACATGTGGTTGGTTGAATCTGGATTCAGTCAGTTGTGGATCCTGTGGTACTGTTGCTGCTTAGTTGCTAGATCAGATCAGTCACTCAGTCATGTCCGACTCTTCGCGACCCCATGAACTGCAGCACGCCAGGCCTCCCTGTCCATCACCAACTCCCGGAGGTCACTCAGACTCACATCCATCAAGTCAGTGATGCCATCCAGCCATCTCATCCTCTGTTGTCCCCTTCTCCTCCTGCCCTCAATCCCTCCCAGCATCAGAGTCTTCTCCAATGAGTCAACTCTTCGCATGAGGTGGCCAAAATACTGGAGTTTCAGCTTGAGCATCATTCCTTCCAAAGAAATCCCAGGGCTGATCTCCTTCAGAATGGACTGGTTGGATCTCCTTGCAGTCCAAAGGACTCTCAGGAGTCTTCTCCAACACCACAGTTCAAAAGCATCAATTCTTCGGTGCTCAGCCTTCTTCACAGTCCATCTCTCACATCCATACATGACCACAGGAAAGACCATAGCCTTGACTAGGCAAACCTTTGTTGGCAAAGTAATGTCTCTGCTTTTGAATATGCTATCTAGGTTGGTCATAACTTTCCTTCCAAGGAGTAAGCGTCTTTTAATTTCAGGGCTGCAGTAGTGTCCAACTCTGCTGCAAGCCTGTAGCCCACCAGGCTCCTCTGTCCATGGCATTTCCCGGGCAAGAATACTGGAGTGTGGATTTCCTAGTCCAGGGAATCTTCCTGCCCCAGGGATCGAACCTGCATCTCCTGCATGGGCAGGTGGAATCTTTACCATGGAGCCGCTTGGGAAGCCCCTTGTAGTACTGTACTATGCAACTGTTAAAAAAAAAAAAAAAACAAAACCCACATATATATGAACCTGGGCAACTCAAACCCATTATTCAAGGAACAACTGTTGTTTTTCCTAAGCCTGTTCTCATTGACAGCAAGGAGGAAAGGCATTATTGATTTTAAAAAGATACTTGTATTAATTGTCCCCAAAAATTTGAGTTGGTTGTGGTATAACTGCTAACAAAAATTATAAAGAGTAACGATCATCTTTGCAAGTAAGTGGGTTTATAATTAGTTCACAAGAACAGTGCCTTTAAATACCTAATTATAATAACTTACAGCCTGGTCATTGTCTAGCCAAACCATCTCTCTATCCTTTGTTTCTCTGGAGAGTGGAGGTGGTAGCCTTTCTCTTCCACCTGCGGTTCTCCTAGGAAATATTTCAGTCCGCCTGCTGTACTGAGTGTCTATGCCAGACTAGCCGTCACCAAAGGCATGTCCCTTGAAAACAAATGGGGCAATGTCATAAGCTGCATTTGCTTTTGCATAAAAATAAGCTGACATAATTTGATCAGGTCTTTCCAATTTAAAAGGACATGAAAATAGTCTGCTGAATGAGGCCACATGGGGTAATATGGACTTGAGCACATCACTAATATCAGCAGAAAGCATTTAATCTAATTAACTGCTTGCCCACGAGAAGAAATAAAAGACCTTAACTCGTACTGGATAGAAGCTTATTACGTAATTAGGGCTAGTTAGCTCTTTAGTCTTTTTTTTTACATTTCAAGTTCTCCCATTGGAATGACCAGAGGAATGTTATCTGTATGCTAATCCCAGTTCTTAGTCTCCTGGAAGCACGCAAGATCTTCCCATGAGCATCAAAAATGCGATGATGCCTACCTATCTGGTAGTGTTTTAGAGATTTCCCAAATAACCGAGAGAAACGAAGTTTCATCACAGTTAAAATATTTAATGACAAAATTAGAGTTTGCTGTAATAATGAACCACAGAGCAGGTGTTACTCGTCTCTGAAAGGAACAAAAATTATGCGTGACATCTTAGAGAACTTCTGAAGAATTAGTAACTGTACAACAGACATCAGCAGTGTTACAATTCTAAAAACTGAAAGCGAAACCTATCTTTAATATTGTTTATTGAGGGCATTCTGTATAAGTATTTTTACATAAATGCACAATCTTTGTTAGCCACAAAAGTAGTATTAAGACAGATTTCACTGAAATTTTAAGTCTAACACATAATCTTTCTTTTTTTTTTCAGAGCTTAGAAAAAGTTAACTACTGCTCTTGTTACATTTTACAAATACATTCGTTAATATGAAACATGAAGCTGAATCACTACTTCCTGTACATAGGTATCTAATGGTACTAGGGAAGAATATTCCAGCTACATCCAGGAAGAAGTGAGAACACTGGGAAGACTCTTTTCTTTATTGGTTGTCAGTACAGTCTAAGAAATCCTTCACAGAATTATATTTCCAAGACTCAGTAGTGAGGTGCAGACAGGAAACAAAGAAATTAAATGTCTTTTAGCAAGCCACTGAATTGGTCCCAAATGAATTGGTACCACATAATATGAGTCATTTTAGCAATTTCCTCTAGGTTAGATTGTATTAATACTTTGTATTGAAGCACCTTCTACAAAAGGATCCCAAAGAACCTCACGTGTGTCATCACAAGGCTTGCTTTTCTGCAAAGTCAGGAGGTCTAGAAGGGACTGGGGCCCTCTCTGTGGGTGGAGGCCTAGGCAGGACTTGGACACAGGGAGGTCAAGGGCATGACCACAGCCTGGAGGCAAATCAATGGAGGAAGCTAGTAATGGTGCAGATAGACTTTCTTCCAATCAGGATGTCTTCCAAAAGACTGAAGTTTAAAAGGATAAACAGAATGAGCAAAGAGGGGACGATGTGGACTACTTATATTTATGAAGGATAACCATTACAAGTTTACCAGAGAGGAAAAATAAAATCTCACATTTCACAGTATGCCTATGACCTCACCCTCTGCTTCTTTAGAAGCAGCTTCACAAAAACTACTTGGCAACAAATTTTATTTTTGCGTTTGGCTGATTGTCAGGGGTTTGAGATTTACTATTTTAATTATTTATATCAAGTATCTATCTCTGAAGCTAGGATTCAATTTGGGAAGATGTATATGTGTGCCCACGCATGCTTTTACTAAACGGAGGTCTGCAAAGAAAACCTATTTGGTGTGATATTTGCAGCTTTTCTTAGAAATTATAAATGCTCCTAATAGTACTCACCAGATAATAAGTTCCTTGCTTCTTTTAAGTTTTAAGACACCAAAAGAAAAGTACAAAATATTATAGTAAACTTATATAGTTTACCCTCTAAATTCTACAGAGTTTTCTTGAGCTGGATCATCTCTCTAAGAGGATTCAGAAATTCTTCTCTGGCAAATCTCATCTCCCTTTTGACACATAAGATCATTTCCCCCACCAATAGCCTGATTTTCTATCTTCCTGGGAAAGCTTTAGCAGGAGAATTTAAGCTATTTAAATCAGCATAAATAATCCCACAGTCATCCTATGCTGCCATGTAGAAGCTATAATACATATGGCCTCAGTCAGCTCAATAGGTAGGAAGGAATAGAAAAGGTCCTGATGATCCAGGCAGCTTAAAAATCAATGCATCACAGCTGGAGGCTGAGAATGTATCTGGGATGTGCAGCTTGCTTCCTTGTTTCAGAAAGACAAAGCACAGCTTTTATATTTAGCATTTTAACCCTCTAATAACCCAAACTTTCAGATTGAAAATCTGGGTTCATTGTTGAGTGATACAAAATCAAGGGCTGTAATGAACCAACTTCATTCATTCTGACTACAATGTAAAAGCTTCAAGATGAGGCAAGTTGCAATTGCCATGAAATGCAATTTGTCAAGAAGCCTGCACTTTCAAATTACATTAAATAAATAGCAGTAACAACATGAAAGCCTCCGAAAATCAGATATTGAGAACTGAAGGCCATTTCCTAAGGACATCATGAGGGTGTCTCTAAACAGGTATGTCTTTGTGAAAAGAAAAAAAGAAGACTTTAAATGTATTATCTTTTCACATTATCATTTACACAGAACTTTATCTGGACAAATCAATTCTTGATAAAAATCCAAGCTCTTTTCAAAACCAGCTACCATAATTTGGGACAATGACAAAGAAATGTTCATGAATTCACATTAGCTTTTAAATAGGCTTTTACTTAGGTCTTTAATCTCAATTTTTTATCATTCATACAGTAATTCTAAATAATCAGCCTGGAAACAAGTAGTGGAAGAATTTAAACTGTAGCTCAGAAAGTAGATTTCTATCTGTGATTATTTGTTTTTTTTGAATGCTGGTGACGGCTCATGCAGAAAATTACCACACAAAAAGCAAAATCAAAGACTGCTGTTTCTCCTGATAAATCCAATTGTTTTCTATAATACGTATTTATGTCTCAGGATATAGAATCTTAACCTTCAAATTAAGAGTAGCTAAGAGCCTGAGTGAAACCACCCTGCTTGACTTTTATTTCCAACCAGGAACAACAGCATCTGATGTCACATTAAAATGTCTTCCTGCTTAATATCAGGGAAAAAAAAAAATATAGACCTAGCTCAATATATCATTTGGTCCAAATTTCATATTCAAACTACCAAAAAAAAAAAAACCCTTAAAAAAACACACATATGAACACACGCATACACACAGAAAAAAATGAAGCTGATACTATGCAGCATTTCTTAGCAAGATTATTAGGGAAATGTAATATAAACACACCATCTTTTCTCTCATATTAACATCTGAAAAGGAAAAACAATCTAAATGTCCATATTTTGGTGGGGGTTGGGGGCTGGAGAAGCAAGCGGAGGTCCGGAGTTTCTTGTAAAAACTGCTGAACAAACTTTAGTTTCTCTTAAGAGGTCTCTGGGAGAGGCAGTTTCTCAACATTTGTGCTTCATGGCAAGCTAAGGAGAGAAAGGGACAAATGTGAGATGTTATCAGCAGTGGGGAGAGTTCACTGGTTGCTTCTTTTCCAAATCCACGCTGAGCAGCAGCACCAATATTTTATTTGCTGTGGCAGATCACCACTACTGTTCACAGGGGCACCAAAGAAACGTGTAACACTCCCTACACAGTCCACCGAACACTGCACTTTTACTCCTCCTTAAGCGTGCTTGTTGGAGCAGGTGTCCATGGAGGTGCTGCTCTATGGTATTCCTTCCTGCCACTGAAGGAACAACCGGAAGAGGCCAAGAAC
Source organism: Tragelaphus eurycerus (assembly GCA_935064755.1). NCBI lineage: Eukaryota > Metazoa > Chordata > Mammalia > Artiodactyla > Bovidae > Tragelaphus > Tragelaphus eurycerus. Next base: position 4,271,601 of record CAKXYN010000120.1, on the reverse strand, counting down.
AGGCAGAATGAGTGACCCACCCTAGCATAGCAACAAAGGCGTCTGGGCTTCCAGGTTATTAGTTATCCAGGAAGACCACTCTTAAGTTTTAAGTATTTACTGACATCTCAAAGTATTAAAAATCACCAACTGTAGAGGAACAATCTGCAATGATCCACGTAATATCCTGGACTTTCAACCAGGTTCGAGGCACTTGACAATTAAGACTGCGTAACCAACCAGGACTGAACAATAGATCAAATTCAAACCTTGACTTGCTGCTCCCTCTGGTATTTGAAAAATGTGCTTCATTGAAATGTTAGATTTTTATAAATGGAAACACCAAATACCACTGTATCATTAAATAGTTTCCCAAGCCCAGCTGGAGCCCATGATGATGTATTTAAGGAAATGTATACAGGTAGAAAACATAAAATTAAATCTGACATTGCCTTCCTTAGCCAGATCCTTTCCAAGGAGCCGGTACACTGATGTGAAGCAGGAGGCAGGGTGGAAGCTGAAGTGTGATTCCTTGGGTGGCTATAGAGTTTGATATTAGGGATTGATCCCTGGGGTTGGAGCTGGACTGGAGGTAGTTACATTGTTAATCTCTACCTGGGGGCTTCCCTGGTGGCTCAGATGGTAAAGTATCCGCCTGCAATGCGGGAGACCCACATTCAATCCCTGGATCAGGACGATCCCCTGGAGAAGGGAATGGCAACCTACTGCAGTATTCTTGCCTGGAGCATCCCATGGACAGAGGAGCCTGGTGAGCTACAGTCCATGGGATCGCAAAGAGTTGGACACTACTGAGCAACTAACCCACAATCTCTACTTCAGCTAGTGAGCTTCAGGTACCTGTGTCTGGTGAAGCCCCTAGGGACCTTTGGAAGTGCTGATACCAACAGCACATCAACCATCAGACAGTCTGATGCCTGTCTGATGGCTTCACAGTTGTGAAGCCTTGAGTGTGTCCAGACTGTCGTGTTAAGGGCTCTGGGTTTTTGCCAAGAATATGGCAGTGGCTCCTAACTCCTGACCTCCACGAGCTGATAGTCCAGGAAATAGGGTGGGTAGGAATGGCAGATCCAGGACTCTTCCTCTGATCCGTCCCACTTCCCAGCCACCTTCCGAGCCCCTCCACTGTAAGGTCTCCACTTCTTGCTCTGTCTCTAGTTCTAATACATTATTTAGCAACGCGAATCATTCAAATCAACACAGAGCTGTTAAGTGTTGTGCATAATGAATACCAACCATAAATATTTGACCAGAGCTGCTGTCTTGTTGTTCACTGAGCTATTAACCTTCAGCTAATGGGCTTGTGCCAATTTACTCATCCGTCCATCCTCAGCAGCGAGCGTGCTGCTACTCACACCAGCCCGGTTACCTCTCCCATGCAGCTGGGGTTGGAGCTAACTGGGGAGCCCCAGCTGGGTGGGGCGTGCCAGCTCAGTTTCACAGAAATACAGCTGGTTTGGATGTTTTGCTATTTGAGATATTTCTGCAGAAAGTGGCATCATTTCCATTCTACCTCATTTTGGTTTTTTTCTTTAATTTCCTGGGAGTTAGAAACTTTAGACTATGGAAGGCAGGTGCTTTCCATAAACACAGATGTGTTTATGATCTTTAGCTCTAAAGTCACAAGCGCTCTGTCCCTCAGTTTCCCTCGGGTCTATGAAAGTGAAAAGTGAATTTGCTCAGTCATGTCCAACTCTTTGCAACCCCATGAACTATACAGTCCATGGAATTATCCAGGCCAGAATACTGGAGTGGGTAGCCTTTCCCGTCTCCAGGGGATCTTTCCCACCTGGGGATCGAACCCAGGTCTCCCGCATTGCAGGAGAATTCTTTACCAGCTGAGCCACAAGGGAAGCCCGTGTCTATAAATATCTCCAACTCAAATGCTTATGAATTAATATAGAGGGTAAGTTAAAAATTTCCTTTTGCTATATTCTGTTTTCTTATCTCATGGAAAGCTTTCTCTTTCAAAGCTGTGTAAATGACCTCATCTAAATAATAATGATAACAGTAATAATAGTAGAAAATATTGTTACTCATAAAGTCAAAGTGTTAGTCCCTCAGTCGTGTCTGACTCTTTGCAATCCCATGAACTGTAGCCTGCCAGGCTCCTCTGTCCATGGGATTCTCCAGGCAAGAATACTGGAATGGGTAGCCATTCCCTTCTCCTGGGGATTGAACCCGGGTGTCTTGCATTGCAGGCAGATTCTTTACCACTTCAGCCACCAGGGAAACCCATACAGGGGGATTCTTTAAGAGGCGTAGACTCTTGAGGTCCCTTCTGGCTCAGATGCGCAGGGAGCAGATGCTTGGAGTAGGGACAGAGGCAGTCAGTCCCTGCCAGGGAGGGAAATGCCACTTACCACTCGCTCCCCCACAAATGCGGGCTTGTGCAGAACAGGGCAGATCACTGTTCTTTTCTGTGGGAAATGTCATCTGAGGATGCCTAGGTGTGGGTACCGCTCTCGCCTGCTGCCTCACCAGCCGAGGCAGGCATCAGAGCACTGCACACACTGCACCGTGGTGCTTTCTCAAGTGGAGAGTGGCCAGGCCTGCTTTGTGGCTGAGCTGGACTTTCCTAAGGTCTGAGGCTGTGCCAAGCTCATAGCTCAGGAAGGAACCACGCTTCCCCAAGCCAGGCTGAACAGAGCTGTGGGAAGAGAGGGGTGCAGAAGCATTTCCATCAGCTCTACAGGAGACAAACACCCACGTATCTTGATGGCAGGGTCCTGCAAAAGTGATCCACTCTCTAATGTACCTGGGTAAGCCGAAAAAGCCAGAAATGCTCTTCTATTGCAATCCGTCCAGAAAGCGTGCCCTCCTCTCCAGCCAAGGTGGCATGTCTTTGTTCAATCAGGGAGCCCAGAGGAATGCTCACCCAGAACTGCCTTTCTTGTCAGGGCCCTGACATGAGCACTGTGTCCTGACTTCTAAACACAGCCAATACTTTCTGAGTCAACACAGCCACGTTTGGGGTGGTGGAAGGCCTGGGTTCCACCTCTGAACTCTCCTCACCAGCAGGCCTGGAGGAGCCTCGGCCAGCAAAATGACATCTTCATGGTCAGCCTACGCCATGGGACAAATCAGGAGTCCTAGTTCCTGGAAAATAGCCACACCTTATCTAAAGAGGTCAACCTCCTCGTTAGGAATACTGCCAATGCCGATGGTTCACCAGCGCACATTCCCAGTTTTAGAAAACTGCAAGTCTGGTTATCATAGTGTCTCTCACACTCCCTCAAGCACACTAACAGACCCCAGCAGTGCCCCCACCCTTACGCCACTCACAGAAGGGGAAACCAAAGTAAGTGGAGACTGCCCCCCTCCTGCGTCTTCTCCACAGAAGTAGGTAACTAGCTGGCGCCAGTCCTCCCAGTGGTCAAAGCCAGAGACCCCTGTGTCTTTGGTGGCCTAATCAGTTTCTGACAGGTCCCCTTCTTAAGGGCTGCTCTGTGTTTAGAAAATGTTGGCATTCAGCAGGAGGCCCTCCTACTCCACACTGGAGGGCACAGATCTTCACCATCGGTCCCTCCCCATCCCTGTGCTGGGGTCCTCAGTCACATTTCTCCAATCCCCGCCGACAGTGCTCACCATGCGACAATGGATTAGAGCAGGCTCAGCAGAAACCATTTCTTATGGAAACAATTGTAATTAATATCAATTAAGATTTATATGCACCAGGTACTGTGCTAACCGATTTATAGGTTTGAATGCATTCAGTTTTCTCAACACTTCAGGAGAAAGGCACTATTATTAGGTAGAAATCCTTACTGATGAGGAAATGGGGGCTTAGAGAAATTAAGCCCCTGCCCAAGGTCAGTGAGGTGGTAAATCAAACAGCAGATGTTAACTACTTACCAAACTGCCTTCCCAACCACCTAGCACACTTTCCCACAGTATCAGGGAAACCCGGGGAGCAGGGCCAAGAATTCTGGCCATCTGCTTAGGTTATCCAACCCCAGGTCTGCACGACGTCCTCTGAGGTGGATACTGACACAGATGACCGCCAGGTATATTGTCTACTCTGCATCAGGAAGAGCGATTTCACAGACTTCCTTGGTAACCCGGTTCATTGTCTAATCAGTAACCTTAACTCTTGTTTTAGCAGAATGTTATCAGCGCACTGTTGAGTGTTCTTTTCTATAGGACAAGACAAGAGAGAAGTGCTACAATATCAACCCCTTCCCACAGTTGAAGACAATTAAAAAATAATTCCCTTTAGCCTTGAAATCAACACTGTTTATGTGTTTCCCCAGACTTTCACTGCCCTTCCCTCCCTTAAATCACTATAGTTGCTGTTGCTATAAATGCAGTTGGGTGGGAAATTCTAGCTTCTCCACTCCATCATTAATTCTCTATTATGAAGGCTGCAGAAGGGGTGAAGGGAACCATAATTCTGAGCTCGTTCCCTCTGTGACAGCCATGGCAAATCAGGCTCTGGCCCCCAGCAGGGCTGCAGTACAGTATGACGCTGTCGTGACACCTCAAGACAGGTCTGTGCAAAGGGGGTGTGCAAGGGAAGGCGAGGTGCAGCCACATGGATCTGGACCCAAGGTGGGGCCTGGGCTTAAGCTTTGGGAAGGGGCCAGCCCAGCTCAGCTGGGGAGATGGTTCCTGTTACTTTCAGGTTGTCCATTTCTGTTTTTTCAGCAAAAGTGGGCCTTTCCTTTGAAGCAAATTCATTTTTTTCTTCCCCTAAAGGTCACCTGAAAATCCTATCTTGAAAGGCCAGATCATGTCTCTGACACGCTAACCATTATCAGTAGACGTTTCTGGAAACCTAAATTCAAATCAGCAGCCAGAAAAGAACTGCCCTTTGATCCAAAGCACAAGAACAGTAATAAATCCTCTTTATCACCTGACCAACAGGGCCTCTCTTTCCCGTTGTTTGTGACTGCCTTAGATAGCTGGCTGCCAATAACAACTTCCCTTTCTGAAAGGCGCATCATCTCCAGTGCGTGTGTGAATGTGCATACCTGGGGTATGTGGGAAAGGCCATTCTCTGCACCCAGAGGCAGGTGGAAATTTTGCAGGCAGCTCTATATCAGTCAGCCTTAGCGGTCCAAAGCCTCTCTGCAGGGTACACCAGCCCTGAGGTGCCCTGGGACTAGAGTTTGCTTTTTATATGGTAAAGAGATAAGAACACAGGATGCTAGGCTCATGACCAGAAAGGAACAGCATGGAAAAGTAAGCACAAGAGCCCACAGTCCTCTTTCAAGCCCTGGCCAACAGAGGAGGGGTATTCTGCCACCCCCACCCCCACCTACATCCTGTTCCCTGAAACTAGAGCCTTAAACTTCTGGGTAGGACCTAAAGATGGTCCAGAGTCAGGGACGAAGCTAGCGGAAAGGAGATAACCAAATATGTAAAAGAAGAACTCTTCCACTGCACACACAACTTATGAAGTAGCAGAAGGATATTGTACACAGGGGCAAAAAAAAAAAGGAAAAAAAGGCTCGATTTTGTACCTCATCATGGCAAACACTGGAGAAGGAAATGGCAACCCACTCCAGTATTCTGGCGTTGAGAATCCCAGGGACATAGGAGCCTGGTGGGCTGCCGTCTATGGGGTCGCACAGAGTCAGACACGACTGAAGGGACTTAGCAGCAGTAGCAGCAGCATTACAAACATATTGATAGAAAGTTTTGGGCCCCGAAGCTCCCTGACCACCCAGAGCTGAGTGCTCCACTGTGCAGAGAGACCCACCTTGTGCGCAGTTTCTGCAAACTGCTGGGCGCTGTTCTTCAAGTCCTCCGTCTTCTCTTCCGCACGGCCTAACCGCTCCCCGCGCTCGTTCAAGGCCTGGCTCGCTTTCTGTACGGCGCTGGTCACGCTGTCAGCCGCTGAATGGAGGATGCTGTTTCCTGAAAGAGGACGGCAAAAGCATCAGAAACAAACTTGGCTGACCTGCAATGACAGTATCCCCTCCACGGGTGCTGCTAAGTCGCTTCAGTTGTGTCCAGCTCTTTGCAACCCCATGTGTAGCCCACCAGGCTCCTCTGTCCATGGGATTCTCCAGGCAAGAATGCTGGAGTGAGTTGCCATGCCCTCCTCCAGGGGATCTTCCCGACCCAGGGATTGAACCCCAAGTCTCTTCTGTCTCCTGCATTGGCAGGAGGGTTCTTTACCACTAGCGCCACCTGTAAAGCAAGCAAGGTGGGTCAGACCCTGGAAAGGCTTGGAGGGTCTATGAAATGAGTTGGCTTGCCTTCTGACTTGGTCTGACCGACGCACTTGGAGGAAGAATACCCACTGCCTGCAGGACCTGGGCAAGTGCTGAGGGCTCCTCTGCATGCTGATGCTGACGGCACTCATTTCCATTCTGTTCTGTCTGGTGGGGCTCAGAAGGATGGGGTCCATCTGGATTTAGGAACTGATGGAAATCCTAACAAGTTCAGAGAATGAGGCAAGTTCAGTGAGACCTATCTAGATCGTATGAACATTTCCTCTTGAGCTGCGTTTAAGTGAATCATCACAGGAAAACTGGGGATGCTGAATGTCCCTAGATATGATGCTCTGTATTCCTTTCAACTCTTCCCTTCCATTCTACCCCTTCCTCCCTAAATGTATGGCCCCATGCAAGAAGCTGTGGGTCAGAGTTCACAGGAGGTATGGCAGTTCCCAACCTTGAATCCAGAGCCATAGGCTGGTTGGTTGGTTGGTCCTCTTTGCCTCTAATCTTAAGTATATGAAATATGGGGCCTCAGCCCTGCACAGAGCCCGCAGGTAGAAAACTGAGGGCAACCTGTCCTAGAAGGGACTTAGCACTCTAAGACTCATGAGTGATGACACCAAGAAAGTTGAAAACATCATCATATTTAATATGGTTATGCATCCCCGACATCCCACGTGCCAGGACTAGAAAAGAGAATTCAGCTGTGAAGAACTGGCAGATGCATAATCCACTGAGACCTAGCAACTTGCAAAATTACAACCAAAGGGGATTTATAGCTGTATTTTGTTAACACCGAGTGGAAGATATTTAAATGGCATTTTATATAATAGCTTTATGTCTTTGAATAAGTTTATTACATCATTTAACTTTGTATCTGGGATGGATACATTGAGCCACAGACAGCTTTTAATGGAAATGTAATTTCCATGGGTCTCAACTGCAAAGGCTTCCTAATTTCTCCTCTGTGGGAACGGCCTGTGGTTTGTGGAAAAGGATCTCAGGCAAAGAAAGTGCCTGGCCTTGAGGAAGCACTTTGTAAATTGTTTTCCATTTTTTTTCTTTAGGGGTGGATTTCAAGGGCTTCCACCATGCACTAAGGGGAGGAGAATGGAGTTAACTGCTACTCAGATGCATCACCCACCACAGGAGCCAAGATACGTCAGCACAGATTAGTAGGGACCAGAAGAGATGTGGCTCTGGAGAAACTGATTAAATACTGGGTTGGAATGGAAGGCTGAGGTCTTCAGAACAGATTTAAGAGGAGAAATCTGGTTTCCCTTTGCTTTCATATCCTGGTTATGATTATAGCCCTGGGCTTCCCTGGTGGCTTAGATGGTAATGCCTGCAACTTCATGAGACCTGGGTTCGATTCCTGGGCCAGCAGATCCCCTGGAGAAGGGAATGGCAACCCACTCCAGTATTCTTGTCTGGAGAACTCCACGGACAGAGAAGCCTGGCAGGCTACAGTCCATGGGGTCATAAAGAGTCAGACAGAATTGAGTGACTAACACTTTCACCACTGCTTAATAGCTGAATAGTATTTTGCAATCAGAACACATCTTTATGAATATTATCTCATTTGTCACAAAAATTTTACTGAGAAGGCTGAGGCTAGGTGAGGTCCGGTGACTTCCATGAGATCAAATCACTAGGGAAGTGACGTAACGAGCCCTAGAACCTGGTTTCCCAATGACTTTTCCTTATTCTCTACCTTCCTCTTTGCAGGTATGGCATCAGTCACAGAAAACCATCACTATGACAGAGCTGTGAGCAGACCAGCATAGATAGGTTGTGACAACTTATTTCCCAAGGTAACACCTGACTGTTTCTGTCATAAAGATATTCTTTTTGGTAAATGAAGAGTTACTGCCTAAGCTGCATTGCAAGCCAGGTGCTCCCTAGCAAGAACAGGCCAAAGAGATGGAATGAAAAGATGGAAAAAGAACTGAAGGTGCAGAGGGGTGGGGAAGGGGGCACAAGAAACTCTCCTTCCCTTCCTTCTTCCTTCTGCATGCCCACAGCTCAGCAACCAGAAGCTAGAGCAAAGATGGGGTGGGGCATAGCCAGGAGCAGCTGCATTAAACCAAAGGGACTTTTAGAATTAGCTACCAAAAATTTGGTAGGGGGCTTCCCTAGTGGTTTGGATGGTAAAGAATCTGCTTGTAATTCAGGAGACCCAGGTTCAATCCCTGGATCAGGAAAATCCCCTGGAGAAGGGAATTGCAACCCACTCCAGTATTCTTGCCTGGAGAGTTCCATGGACATAGGAGCCTGACGGGCTATAGTCCATGGGGTCGCAAAGAGTTGGACACAACTGAGTGAATAACACTAGGCATCAAGAATTTAAAAGGGCATATCACCCCACTCCAGTACTCTTGCCTGGAAAATCCATGGACAGAGGAGCCTGGTAGGCTGCAGTCCATGGGGTCGCTAAGAGTCGGATATGACTGAGCGGCTTCACTTTCACTTTTCTCCTTCATGCATTGGAGAAGGAAATGGCAACCCACTCCAGTATTCTTGCCTGGAGAATCCCAGGGACGGGGGAGCCTGGTGGGCTGTCGTCTATGGGGTCGCACAGAGTCGGACACGACTGAAGTGACTTAGCATTAGCATTAGCATTATAACCATATTGGATAGTTTCTTCCCGTCAAACTGACCCTTGTGATGCCCTCAAAGTTAGACTCTCCTTGAATGAGTCTGCTCTGCAGAAGCCATAGTGCTCTCCTCTCGTGACTTCATTAATTTTGTACAAGATATCAGGTCAGCACTGCACCCAGTTTTATATGATACTGTTTAACCAGCAGGTGTTATAACTAAAAGAGAGCCAAATGCTGTCTTCATTATTTAGTGGTGACACTGCTGTCCACTATCAATAAATAAATCCACCTTCAGTTATTTTCAGCTACAAGGATGGATTTGAAAAGTCTCATCACCCCAGCTGAAATGTCCTCTACTGGCTTCAATTCTACCCGTATTCCAGGCTTGGTGAAGTCCCATTGCCTTTCTCTAGCTTCAAGTCAATATCACTCTCAACTTCCTAAGAACTGTCTCTAACCTCCTTAGGTGACTGGTCAAGTACAGTCATGGGCAATTCTTCCACCTCATTTCTTCACCTGTAGATGCAGTGGCTTCCGGGCTGGATTATCAGTTCCCCCAGGGTGCCCTTTGACCGTGCTGATCATACCCTACATCTGGAATCTTCCTCCTCCAGGTGTCCTGAATCTTCAGTCTTCCTCCTCCTGCTCTCTTACTCCTCCCTCTGAGGACTTGTGAATGCCAAGGGTTCTGTCCTTGGCCCTCTTCTCTTTCTCTTTCTGCAGACTTTCCCTGGGACAATTTTACTCAGCTCACAGCTTCAATGACCAAATTTCTGTGTTGGTTTTTTTCCCCCTAGGTTGTGCTGCTGAGACTCCAAATCCATGTTTTCTTACCAGGCAACTCCAGGTGAGTCAGCCAAAGTCATCCTGAATTTAGTATGTATACACCTGACCCCATTATCACACCTGTTTTCCCTCTGGGATCCCCTGCTCAGTCAGTAACCCCACTATTCTTCCCAGTGTACTCCTCAAATCAGAAATCTGAGAGTTTAGCCGGATTTCTCCCTTGCTTTTACCACACATAGCTAAAGGTCATTTGCTGTCCAGCTTGCTACTTTCTGCCCTCTTTGCTATCTTCCTTATCTCTGTATATTGATCCAGTCCCTCTTCCTTCGGAATTACAGCAACAGCCTTCTCTCCTTAGGTAACCCCACACCTTTTCTGATCCATCTTCTACATATTTCTACTGAAACTTTTAAACAGGCCAATTTGTTACCATCTTCTCACTGATTCCAAGATAAAAATGAAACCTCTGCCCTGCTGATCTCTTTCAGCTCATCTCTTAGAATCTCATTCATTTTTTCTATCTAGCAATCCCTAATCCCATGCCTTGCCAAGTTACCTAAATTTTCACAGATGTATCATGCATCTTTTATCTGTATGCTTTCGTGCTTACTGCTCCCGCTGCTTCTCATCTTAGCCTTCCCACTTACTTCTGTGTGCTTCAATATACTTCAGAGCTCTTTCCTAGGAAAGCTTGTCATGTCTAGCCCACTCTAAATCATTGTTGCTCCCAAAATACACATTATAAGACTTTGTCTATTTCAAATGGTGCATTTATTATAATGCATGTAATTGCTGGGTATCTACTGTGAGCTCTTTGAAGCAGGGGCCTTTCTCACTTCTGTATTCACAGAATATAGGAGACACTCAAAATGTTGACTGACTTAGAGCAGGAAAAATATATCACCCTTCTAATGATTTCTCCATGGCTTAGCAGAAGCTTGGACACATGACTGATGCTGTTACATGATCTAACTAAGTCCTAAAATCCTAAACTTGCCAAATGACTAAGGATTTAGTCTGTGTCTAATACAGCCAACTATCTCATCTAGAGGTGGTATCAAGAGTTCAGTGAATTAAGTCAACAAAATGCAAAAAGGGGAATGCTTCTGCTATACTAAAGAGAGTTTATATTAAAAAATATGTTGTTACCAGCTTTAAAATAAACAAATATAAGGTATAAAAATAGCAATAGCTTTTAAATCCAATGCAAAAGTAACAGTTGACTGAATACTTACTATGCTCTACGCACTTATAAAATCTGTTCTTCACAACAACCTTACATGATGGTACATTATTGATCCTATTTTTATAGATGGGAACACCAATGGACACAGAGAGGTGAGCAATGCGCCAAGGATCACACAGTTAAGTGAGGAGCAGAGCTAAGTTTTGCACCCAGGAAGCCCAGCTCCAGAGCCAGTTCTCTGACTTACTGTTATACTGGCTCTCCATGGGAATGTTCTTATATCTGAGGTTAGTAATACAGTCTGCATTAACTGTATGGAATGGAGACTTCAGTGGAGCAGTTCCTAAAGCATTTCTTAAATCCACAATACAAAAGAAAACATCTTATTACAAGCTAAAAAAAAAAACTTACTACAGAAAATTTAGAATGCATATTACTATAAAAAGGCAATAAAATTGTGTAATATTCAGTGCCTTAGAGATAACCACATTTACATTTATGGGACATTTTGTTCTGGTAATTTTTCTGTATATATATTTCTAAACCAGGGTTGAGACCATACTGTATGTTTAGTACTATATCCTACTGTGGATACTTTCCCATGTCATAAAAATTCTTTGAAAATATTATTTGTAATGGCTACCTAACACTGCTGTAATTTATTCAACTGTTTCCCTTTTTGATAGTGAGTATATGTCCCAAAGTATTTGTTCTTTCTTTCCTTCCCTCCTCATGCATTTATTCATGCTTCACATGTGCACTATTACATTTCAGCTTCGGTGTACAGGGCAGTGTGCTCATCATCAGAAGTTGACTTTCCGTCTGTCACCACACAGATGACCCCCTTTAGCCATTTCACCATCCTCACTGGTAACCACCACTCTGTTCTTTGTGTTCGTTTTTGTTTTATTTGGTTCATTTATTTATTTTTTTTAAATTAACTCAAATATTCCACATAGGAGTGAAATTATATTGCATCTGTATTTCTCTGACTTATTTCACTTAGTGTAATACCTTCAAGGTCCACAAATGGCAAGATTTCATTTTTTATAGCTGAGTTCCATTGTCTACACACATACCCCATATCTTTTTTATCCATTTATTCACCATATCCTGGCTTTTATAAATAATTCTGCAATGAACATAGGAGTGCATATATCTTTTTGAATTAGTGTTTTCATATTCTTCAGATAAGTAGCCAGAAATGGAATAGCTGGATATGGTGGTTTATTCTTAATTTTTTGAGAATTCTCCATATTGTTTTCCATAGCGACCACATCAATTTACATACAACAACAATGCATAAAGGGCTCCTTTTCTCCACACCTTTAACACTTACTTCTCACCTCTTTGAAAATAACCATTCTAATGGGGATTAGATATCTTACTGTGATTTTAATTTAAATTTTCCAAAATAACTAGAATTAAGAAAAACAAGCCCATTTACCACTTACCAGTGCAACAGAAAGAATAAAATACCTCAGAATAAGATTAACAAAGGCAGTAAAAGATCTAGACGTTGAAAACCGTAAGACCCTTTCAAAAGAAACTGAAGACACAAAGACAAGGAAAGATACTCTGTGCTCAGGGACTGGAAGAATTACACTGTTGAAAAGCCATTACCTAGAGGAATTTACAGGTTAAATGCAATCCCAATGGCATTTTTCGCACAAACAACAGAACAAAAAAATTTCTAAAGTTTGTATGGAACCACAAAAGACCCCAGATGGCCAAAGAAATTTTAAAAACAAAGAACAAAGCTGGGGGTATCCCAGTCCCCAATTCAAAATTATACTGCAAAGCTATAGTAATTGAAACAGTGTGGTATTGGTAGGAAAACAGACATACAGATCATTGGAAGGAAACTGAGAGCCCAGAAACAAATCCATACATACGTGAACAACTTATTATACCACAAAGAACATGCAACAGAGAAATGACAGTCTCTTCAAATAAATGGTGCTGGGAAGACTAGACAGCCACATACAAAACCCTGAAATGAGGCCACTGTATTATACCTAAAAAAATCAACGCAAAATGGATTAAAGACTTGAATGTAAGACCTGAAACATAAAACACCTAGAAGAAAACATAGTATGTCCTTTAACATCAGTCTTAGCAATATCTTTTTGGATATGTCTCCTCAGGCAAAGGAAACAAAAGCAAAATTAAATGGGACTACATCAAACCAAAAAGCTTCTGCACAGCAAAGGAAATCATAAAGATGATAAAAAACAAACATTCTGATTTAAAAATGAGCAGAAGTTCTGAATAGGCATTTTTTCAAAGAAGACATACAGATGGCCAGCAGGCACATGAAAAGATGTTCAGTATCACTAATTATTTGGAAAGTTTTATTTTTTAAGAAGGCTACAAGAGAGTTCCAGAAAAACATCTATTTCTGCTTTTTTCACTATGCCAAAGCCTTTGACTGTGTGGATCACAATAAACTGTGGAAAATTCTGAAAGAGATGGGAATACCAGACCACCTGACCTGCCTCTTGAGAAACCTATATGCAGGTCAGGAAGCAACAGTTAGAACTGGTCATGGAACAACAGACTGGTTCCAAATAGGAAAAGGAGTACATCAAGGCTGTATATTGTTGACCTGCTTATTTAACTTATATGCAGAGTACATCATGAGAAACGCTGGGCTGGAAGAAGCACAAGCTGGAATCAAGTTTGCCGGGAGAAATATCAATAACCTCAGATATGCAGATGACACCACCCTTATGGCAGAAAGTGAAGAGGAACTAAAAAGCCGCTTGATGAAAGTGAAAGTGGAGAGTGAAAAGGTTGGCCTAAAGCTCAACATTCAGAAAACAAAGATCATGGCATCTGGTCCCATCACTACATGGGAAATAGATGAGGAAACAGTGGAAACAGTGTCAGACTTTATTTTTCTGGGCTCCAAAATCACTGCAGATGGTGACTGCAGCCATGAAATTAAAAGACGCTTACTCCTTGGAAGGAAAGTTATGACCAACCTAGATAGCATATTCAAAAGCAGAGACATTACTTTGCCAACAAAGGTTCACCTAGTCAAGTCTATGGTCTTTCCTGTGGTCATGTCTGGATGTGAGAGCTGGACTGTGAAGAAGGCTGAGTGCCGAAGAATGGATGCTTTTGAACTGTGGTGTTGGAGAAGACTCTTGAGAGTCCCTTAGACTGCAAGGAGATGCAACCAGTCCATTCTGAAGGAGATCAGCCCTGGGATTTCTTTGGAAGGAATGATGCTAAAGCTGAAACTCCAGTACTTTGGCCATCTCTTGTGAAGAGTTGACTCATTGGAAAAGATTCTGATGCTGGGAGGGATTGGGGGCAGGAGGAGAAGGGGACAACAGAGGATGAGATGGCTGGATGGCATTACTGACTCGATGGACGTGAGTCTGGGTGAACTCTGGGAGTTGGTGATGGACAGGGAGGCCTGGTGTGCTGCAATTCATGGGGCTGCAAAGAGTCGGACACGACTGAGCAACTGAACTGAACTGAACAGTTATTTTCTTGCATTTATATACACACACACAACCTTTGTCCATATCTGATAATTCCTAGAGATTAAACTGCTGGTTTAAAGGACATACATGTTTTTTGAGGATCTTGTTGCATGCTGAAAATTGCTTCCCTGAAAGACTCACGCAGGGTTGAAAATTATTTTTGAGTGCATGCTATATTGAGTGCATGCTATGTGCATGCGCTGCTATGTTGACAAATTGGCAGAATGCCTTTTAAGGAGTGATTTGCATTTTCTGATCTCAAGTTTCCTCATCTATAACATCTACCTCATGTGGCAGTTGTGGAAATGAAGATGTATACAAAGTACCTGCAGGTGCTCAATGGATGTTTGTCCCTCCACCTACATAAGACCACATTTGCTCCCTAGAACTTTGGAAAAATTGCACAATCCCACCCATTTGTTTGCATGTCTCCTTCTCTGTTATCTTGGGGCTAAGTGTCTTGAGTCTCCTAGGAGACACTTGGATCTTTGTATACTTTCAGTGTGCAGCTAATTGTGCTGATCAGAGTAGGTTGAGCACATGCTTATTAAATCAAGGTGTGCATTGAAAAGAAGGATGCTTAACTCAAAAGTTGGGGCCCATGATATTGTGCTGAGTTAAATCTGGAAATAAAACAGTCTCCTGAGGCAGATAGAGCAGTAATTCTCTCTAAATAGGCAGGAAGCATATTAATACCCAAATTTATGCAAGCAGTCTGAGAGAAGGCTGTCAACCTCTGCAAATAATGTCAACTACTGTTTGAATTATACTGAGAACAGAGCATAGACCAGTCTTCACTGATGCTGCATTCACATCAGTTCCACTCAATACGTGCTTTAAAAAAATATTATGCTGGCATCTTTTATGCTAAGTCACTGAGAAGACTTTACTCAGAAAGCAGCTTGAGATAAAGTGCTAACATTGTATTCAGTTACTGTTTGAACATAATTAACAGAAACTTATATGTATAGGAAAATGAGGGAAAAAATAATATGGTATATTGAAAAGCAATAACAGAAGAGAAAGGAGAGGAGGAAAGGTTTTTTTTTTTTTTTTTTAAAGCACAGAGACTACACTAACAACTATAATTTCTTTATATCATCCTAGACTTCAGGTTGTATCTTGGTAATCAAAACTCTTAATTCTACAGCTAGTAAAGAGGCAATTTAAGTAGAATTTTCATCAGCCATCAGCTACTTCCTACCTCAAATACATATGTAGATATTTGAAATATAAAGTGCTCATCCTATTTGGAGAAAGCAGGAAAATCATCTCAAAAATGATTGATAAACCTATGGCAATCTATACTCAGAGTTGAGGAAACATGGTCGTCTCAGGACACTCTTTTAAGATTGAAATCTGATAATAGTTTTGCATGGACTACTTGTATTCTATAATCAATCTAACCACTGAAGAATGCTGCTGCTGCTGCTGCATTTAAAGCCCCATTTATCCAAGCTAACTGAAAGGAGAACTAATTGTGAAAAAAAATGGATTTGGGTTTTATTAAGATAAAATATTGGCGGGGAGATCAAGTATATGAAGCTGTTAATAGGCCAGGAACATTAATAACCTTCATATTGTATCATCAAAGCATCCAATAATAATTTATTCCTTGAGTAAACAGTCCTTCTAGTCTATTCTTGTCTACAGTATTAATTTTTTTTAACCAAAATATTTTTAAGGTTCACTTAAGTTTGGTCCAGTATCAGTGACATTCAAATTAATTTTTTTAGATACCAATCTATAGGATTCATCAGATGCTTTTTCTTTCCCTTTTTTACTTCCAATCTTCATTGCTCAGCATCTCTACGATGAGAACTCTATCTTTTACCATATAAACAAAAGACAAGAAAAATCATATGGAAGCTTGGTTCCCCGATGTCAGGGTTCCTTCTCAGTGCTAAAGTTGCTCTGAACCATGTACATACCATTCTGCTTCTTGAGATGAGTAGGAACCTCAATTTCCATAATTTAGTGATATTTCCAAGGAGGTTTGGCTGACTGTGACTTGTATTAAACATTTTATAAATGAACAGCAATTTAAATAATAATGATATTAATATCTGCAAAGTCCTACCTAGTTGGTTCGTAATTTACAGACTCCATTAATTACCTGAGAGCTTGGGTAAATTACCAAGTTCCCAAGTTCCTTCTACAGTACACTGACTAATCAATATTAATCGTGTAGCTGCATCTCAATGTTGAACAGCCTCTAGGATCCCCCTCTAAGATGGGAGATTC
This sequence comes from Tragelaphus eurycerus, assembly GCA_935064755.1. Classification (NCBI taxonomy): domain Eukaryota; kingdom Metazoa; phylum Chordata; class Mammalia; order Artiodactyla; family Bovidae; genus Tragelaphus; species Tragelaphus eurycerus. The sequence goes on along the minus strand of CAKXYN010000120.1, from coordinate 4,255,121 downwards.
TTCCAAACTGTTAAATTTCATTCATACTTGTGTGGTATTAGTGACTCATCAGACAAATCTTATTACAAATCCAGGTTATGATCCATCATAGCAACTTTCCAAAAGGAACAGTTGTTAACCCATGCTGGACACTGAGGCAGTGTGAACATCAGCCAGTTGCAGAAACTGCTACAATTCACTGAATGGTTACGTACTGTGTGCATGTATAAGAACTATGTTTTTACCCTGCTTTATAATTAAGTGCTCAGGAAGGGGAGATAAGTTGCTCAAGATCACCTAGATCTTGACCTCAAAGCTCATTTGTAAAAATCATTTTAAAAAATAAAAACTGTATATATTGTACATATAAATATATGTACAGTATGTACTGTTGTACATATTTCAGGTGTACAACGTGATGATTTGACATACAGTGAAATGATAGCTGCCATGAAGTTAATTAATATAGACATCTCCTCACATAGGTACCATTTTTTCCTTTTTTATTTTTGTTGTGGTGAGAACACCTGAAATCACTCTTCCAGCAAACTTCCAGTATTCATCTAAGGCCTCATACTATGCATTAGATCTCTAGACTTATTCATCCTACATAACTTCAACATTGTACCTTTGGACCAACACCTTCCCCGTTCCCCCACCTCCCTGCTTGTGGAAGCAAGACACAGAAAGGAAAAAACCTGCATGATCTCACTGATACATGGACTCTAAAAAAGTTGAATACATAGAAACTGAGGGTTGACCTCAAAGCTCTGAATACAGTGTGCAGTGAATGACTTTATGAAATGCTGATCTGGTTCCTTTATTGCAGAACTTTGGAAAACTTTTAATATGCTAATGTAAATTGTTAATCAAAAGGAGGCAGTGGTGGCAGCAGGAAAGATCTGCTAGCAGAATTCCCCAGCATGTTTACTTACAGGTTCCTTTAGCATTGTTTGGTTTAGTAGGGTGGATTTCTACAGAATCTGTTTTGGGAAACATTGCTACAAAGTATACGGATTCCTAAGTTAAAGGAGGAAAAAATAAATAAATCCAGGCTGTCTTCATCAATTTAGCAATAGTTGGACAAGTCATATAATTACATTGAAAAGGCTTGGTTTATAGAGGCAGCAGAACAGATATAGCATGCTGAGTGGCAGTTCCAGAATTATCTTTTGTCTTAAGTTGGTGGCTAATTTCAGGGACCATGAAACTTGTTTGTTTCCTGCAGCTGGATGACAAAGAAAAATGGACTCAGCACTCAGGAATACTTTGTAAACCCATAAACTCAAAAGTCTACTTGAAGGAGACCTTGGAGTTCTCTACTGTTGGCACTACCAAAGGGAGAAGAATGGACCATTCTATCAGGCAATTCTCTTCTGCTGGCAATGTTAAAGTAGTTTAGTGGAACCTTAGCTTGTTCCCAGGTCAAAGGCATGCACTAAACGACGCAGGAGAAAGCCCAATGGCCCCTCCCTGTCCTATAAAATATACGAGTTCATACCCTCCTTTCAATTCACTGTCCCAATATTTTCAACAGTAAGAGTTAAACATTAAGGATTTTATTCATGTCCTTTAAACACTTAAAACTCAGGATATGTAAAGAAATTCACTAGTCCTTCAGCATTTGTTTAAATTTGGTCCTTAAGAACATGTTCTTCCAAGAGTTATAGGGCATCATAAGAATGATATCAAGGGTATTTCTTTTGGTTCTCTTTTCTTCTCAGAAGGGTGGGTGAAATGCAGCTTCAAAGAGGGAACTCTTTATTCTGAAGTTAACCACCTATAATGGCTCTAAATTTGGTAAAATTGATTTTGTTCTCTGTCTTTGGTATGTATGTCAATAAACCAAGTATGATCCGCAGCTCTCAGCTTTTATTACAGTTGGAAGTGAGTACCTTTTATTTTAAAAACCATAATTTCAGGTCCTGATACAGGACTGGAAAAGGTCAGTTTTCATTCCAATCCCAAAGAAAGGCAATGCCAAAGAATGCTCAAACTATTGCACAATTGCACTCATCTCACACACTAGTAAAGTAATGCTCAAAATTCTCCAAGTCAGGCTTCAGCAATATGTGAACTGCGAACTTCCAGATGTTCAAGCTGGTTTTAGAAAAGGCAGAGGAACCAGAGATCAAACTGCCAACATCTGCTGGATCATGGAAAAAGCAAGAGAATTCCAGAAAAACATCTATTTCTGCTTTTTTGACTATGCCAAAGCCTTTGTGTGGATCACAACGAACTAGAAAATTCTGAAAGAGATGGGAATACCAGACCACCTGATCTGCCTCTTGAGAAACCTGTATGCAGGTCAGGAAGCAACAGTTAGAACTGGACATGGAACAATAGACTGGTTCCAAATAGGAAAAGGAGTATGTCAAGGCTGTATATTGTCACCCTGTTTATTTAACTTATTTACAGAGTACATCATGAGAAACACTGGGCTGGAGGAAGCACAAGCTGGAATCAAGATTGCTGGGAGAAATATCAATAACCTCAGATATGCAGATGACACCACCCTTATGGCAGAAAGTGAAGAAAAACTAAAGAGCCTCTTGATGAAAGTGAAAGTGAAGAGTGAAAAAGTTGGCTTCAAGCTCAACATTCAGAAAACTAAGATCATGGCATCTGGTCCCATCACTTCATGGCAAATAGATGGGGAAACAGTGGCTGGCTTTATTTTTCTGGGCTCCAAAATCACTGCAGATGGTGACTGCAGCCATGAAATTAAAAGACGCTTACTCCTTGGAAGGAAAGTTATGACCAACCTAGACAGCATATTAAAAAGCAGAGACATTACTTTGTCAACAAAGGTCTGTCCAGTCAAGGCTATGGTTTTTCCAGTGGTCATGTATGAATGTGAGAGTTGGACTATAAAGAAAGCTGAGTGCTGAAGAATTGATGCTTTTGAACTGTGGTGTTGGGAAGACTGTTGAGAGTCCCTTGGAACCAACCAGTTCATCCTAAAGGAGATTAGTCCTAGCTGTTCATTGGAAGGACTGATGTTCAATGAAGGACTGAAACTCCAATACTTTGGCCACCTGATGCGAAGACCTCACTCATTTGAAAAGACCCTGATGCTGGGAAAGATTGAGGGCAGGAGGAGAAGGGGACGACACAGGATGAGATGGTTGGATGGCATCACTGACTCGATGAACATGGGTCTGGGTGAACTCTGGGAGTTGGTGATGGACAGGGGGCCTGGCGTGCTGAGGTTCACGGGGTTGCAAAGAATCAGACATGACTGAGTGACGGAACTGAAGTGATAGATACAATTTGAAAACCTCTACAATGTTGCTGGCCAAAACAAATTCTGTTCAACATGGGCAATGGTGCTTGCTAGCTGTGTGGCCATGAATAAATACCTCACCTGCCATGGGGGCTAGTCTAGCACCTACCTCAAAAGATGGTTGTGAAGAATAAATGAGGTTGTACAGGTGGGACACTTAGAACAGTGTTGGGCACATAGCTGACACTCAACTATAGCCATTACTATAGAAGGAAACTTCGGTCATCTGGCAGTAAAGAGTCTTTCCACTGAGCTTTCTATTTCAGCTCATCTTTCCTTCTCTACCCTCACTCACCATGAACATGGCTGAAGGAAGGGTCTACTCCCACTGTGACCTCTCCAGGACTAATCTCCTTTAGGATGGACTGGTTGGATCTCCTTGGAGTCCAAGGGACTCTCAAGAGTCTTCCCAACACCACAGTTCAAAAGCATCAATTCTTCAGCTTTCTTTATAGTCCAACTCTCAATATACTTTGCATTTTTAGTAAAGTGGCCTTCCCCTCACTCCTACTCTCCTAACACCATCTCTTAAATTCACCAGTGACTTATCAAGTCTATTGCCTATTTTGTTTCCTCCACTTGGCCACAGGACCACAAGTGGGCTGACTGAAAAACTGCTCTTTCCCTGGGCTTCTATAACACTGTTTCTTGATCTCTACCCTTCCCTCCACCATCACTTTGATTCTCCCTATTGGTTTCATTCCCTTTTCGGTTAGAGCTATAAAGTCAGAGAGGTCTGGGTTTGAGTCTGTCTCTGCCACGTACTAGCACTATGACCTCAGGTCATTATTTAATCTCTATGAGCCTGTGTTTTTCTCATAAGCACAACAGCTATAAAAATAGTATACCTCTTTTTCATAGAGCTTGCTTTGAGAATTAAATAAAATATATACTTATGGTACTGGTAGTACAGTATGAAATTAACATACATTGCAGTATTAGAAATATCTGATTCATTCAGCAGATTTATTGTAGAATAAACGTGGGCCAGACACAATCTGTACTTGTCTGCTTTTCAAAACTTAGCTCAATATTAGTGGCTAATTAGTCCATTCTTCCCCTCTTCACTCTCCATCTGACATTCTCCTCCTCCTGAATTCACTGTTAATAGCCCTTCTGTCCATCTAGCATCCTACACTCAGCTCACCTTTAACTCTAACTCTCCATAATACTCTGCACTGAAGTTTCTATGCCATCCAGAGCACTTATCTCAGCAAGGGCTCTTCACCCAGCTCTTTACTCTATTTCTAGTTCCCATTTTGGTTCATACTAGACCAGCCCAGGGGCCTGGGTGGTTTTCCTGCCACTGGTCTCTCAGCTCTCTAACACAGCATGCTCTTCTTTCCATACTGCTAACCTGATTATGCTCCTTTCATATCTCAGTCCTTTGTTGGCACACTCATAATACAACACAATCAACTAAAGTGTTTCTTCCTTATCTATTGCCACATGACTTATCTGCCATCCCCAATAGACTCCAATCTCTATTGACTGCCTAATTTTTCTTCACAAATTTTACAAAAATGATTAAAATTTCATCAGTCTCTTACTACAGGTAGAGTACATAATAAAAAATTTTGGAAAAAATCGATGTGAATAACAAAGGAACACTGTCCAGCTCTGTCCCTAAGGGTGTCCAAACATCGGCAGTAGCACTTTTTTTTCCCCCAACACTGATACTTAATGCAAGCTGAGCATTTAGATTTTGGTGGCTAGAGCTCTTTTCTGCTAGAAGAAAGCAAAGTCCTTTGGAAAGTAGTGGATTCTGTGCCTTGGGGCAAGGAAAACACAGACAGATCTGAAATATCTTATTGCCAGACAACAAGGATACCTTCAGTGATGGTAGGCTTAGTGCAAAAAGAAAAGAGAAGCCAGTTTAAAGCAGGTCCTACCAGACAAGTTGTGGTATCAGTTGTGATGTTAGAATATCAATAGCAATAAAAGTTATAAGAGGACAATAATTACAATACTTTTATATATCTTTGTCAAAGCCATAACTGGTTAATGCTGAGTTAATATTAAATGTACAAAAGTGAAGTTGAAATCTGAAAAATGAATATAATTGGATATTATTTTATTGATTTTATTAGGTAAGGATTATTATAATACTTATATATTTTATTTCTTCTATGTATTTATATATAAAAATATAATCTGTCTCTATCTGTGCCAGTAGCAGTAGGCAAATATAGGAAACTATGAGTCAGCCAAAAGAATTAGAAACTGTTCCAGAGAGGACTGATGGGTGTCAATGGTCAATGAATCCACCTCTTTAGAAATCTGGCTATCTGTTCAGAATAGATCACATGGGCTAGGAGCAGAGAGCGCTAGATAACTTGATAAATTATAATAAGATAGTAATGAGGCATCTGTATGTTTCTATTAATGCTCATACACAAGATAAATGTATAATAATGACATGGTGGAGGATTATGTAATGCTGGCCAAGCAAAGGACATGGATCTGGGAGAAAACCCATCACTGACTAGATGAACTTTACAGTGCTTCTGATGTGAAACATCAAGTTCAGTTATAAAAAGGGGGCCTGGTAAGATCTCCAGGGATTAAGTGTGAATCACTTTGAGAAAAGAAATCAGGATGTGCCTCCTCCAAAAACCACTGTTTGGTAACCCAACTCTTCTAGACTCAGGAAACAGGAAAATAAGCACTTTCGTTACATTTGAGAGATCTAATGAAGACACATATTAAACTCGTGGTGTTGCTGGTTCATAACTGGCTTAAATATTTTTAAAGTATTGTTATTTGTGCATAGGTCTTATCTGTTTGAAGTATCTAAAGTATTCAAAATAATCAGACCTGTTAAATTCTGATAAACAATGTGTAAAAGCTTAAGAAAATCGGATTTTCCAAGCTTTGTTTAGTAGGAATATTTACTAAATTAAGCATGAAACAAAGTGAAAATAAAAGTATTTTCTCTCCATGCACAAAATTCCACCAGTCTTTAAAGAATATAATCAATATGTTAAATATACCATCTCTCTCTTGCCTCTGAGCCTTTGTATACTCTGGTCATTACTCAAACCGTGATGCCCTTTCTTTCTTTGACCACCTGGTAATGGACACTCATCAGATGTCACCCCATCTTTTCCAAATTTCCCTGCCACTTTATTTATTGAAATTTTTTAAAATCATCTTTTATTTTCCACAGCCCCAGTAGCAGGCTGGGAACACAGTGCTAGATAAAACAGACAAGCTCTCCCAAGACACACCCATGTCAACTGAGGAGTTTGTCTAGAAACAAAAGGCAAATTATGTACAGCTTAAAACAGTATATGTGTAGGTGTGTATATATTATATATACACACACACACAATTTAAAAATTTCCAGGCAGTTAATAAACAATGTGCTGTGATTGTGAATTCAAGAGAAGGGTTACTGAGTTAGAATCGGTGAGGAAAGACCTGTTGGAAGGGCTAATGTTTAAGCTGTGATGTGATAATCTGGGGCAAGTCCATGTGCAAAGGTTGAAAGGGGGAAGGAAACGTATGTGAGCCATGAACCAAAAGATTGGTGGCTATAAAAGGGGGAACATGGTTTGGGATGAACCTAGGGAGAGAAGTAGGAATGGATTATGTAGGGGCTTATTGATTCTGTAATGAGATGCTTATTAAGTGCAACTAGTAGCCACTGAAGGATTTAAAATGGGAGTAACCTGTGAAGAAAGCTGAGCACCGAAGAATTGATGCTTTTGAACTGTGGTGTTGGAGAAGACTCTTGAGAGTCCCTTGGACTGCAAGGAGATCCAACCAGTCCATTCTGAAGGAGATCAGCCCTGGGATTTCTTTGGATGGAATGATGCTAAAGCTGAAACTCCAGTACTTTGGCCACCTTATGTGAAGAGTTGACTCACTGGAGAAGACTCTGATGCTGGGTGGGATTGGGGGCAGGAGGAGAAGGGGATGACAGAGGATGAGATGGCTGGATGGCATCACCGACCTGATGGACGTGAGTTTGAGTGAACTCCGAGAGTTGGTGATGGACAGGGAGGCCTGGTGTGCTGTGATTCATGGGGTTGCAAAGAGCTGGACATGACTGAGCGACTGAACTGAACTGAACCTGGACTAAGAATGTTTTAAAAATTCTTGCTCTAGCTATAGCCTGGGAACAGAAGCAAGAGAAAAAACAGAATGTATAGTTAGGAAGCTACTGCGGTCACTCAAGTAAGAGAGAACAGTGGCCTGACCTAGAATGATGTCAGTGGAGATGAGAGCCATGAACAAATCTAAGACATATAGTGAGGGACTGCACCTGAGAAGTGAGGGAAAAGGAATAACAGGGAGTGAACCCCAGGTTTCTGATTTCAGCAAGTGGGTATATAGTTGTACAAGTTACAAGACAGAAAAAGCTACTGGAAAGGCAAATTCCCTTGGAGAGTGAGCAGATATGAGAATCAAGTATTTCATTTCAGATAATGTTATGCTTAAGTTGTCTTTGAAATATTCAAGGGAAATCCGTAAGCAAAAAGATATTCCTATGTAAAACTCTGCAGAGGAGTCTGAGATGGAGATAAACTTTGAGTCAGGAGCATAGAAAGAGAATGGGAATGGGTAAACTTACCTAGAAAGCAAGACGAGAGAGAAGGGAAGGGGTCCCCAAATCATACCTTTAACAATTTTAATATTTAGAGGATCAGATCAGATTAGTCGCTCAGTCATGTCTGACTCTTTGCAACCCCATGAATCGCAGCACACCAGGCCTCCCTGTCCATCACCAACACTTGGAGTTCACCCAGACTCATGTCCATCGAGTCAGTGATGCCATCCAGCCATCTCATCCTCTGTCGTCCCCTTCTTCTCCTGCCCCCAATCCCTCCCAGCATCAGAATCTTCTCCAATGAGTCAACTCTTCGCATGACATGGCCAAAGTACTGGAGTTTCAGCTTTAGCATCATTCCTTCCAAAGAAATCCCAGGGCTGATCTCCTTCAGAATGGACTGGCTGGATCTCCTTGCAGTCCAAGGGACTCTCAAAAGTCTTCTCCAACACCACAGTTCAAAAGCATCAATTCTTCGGTGCTCAGCCTTCTTCACAGTCCAGCTCTCACATCCATACATGACCACAGGAAAGACCATAGCCTTGACTAGACGGACCTTTGTTGGCAAAGTGATGTCTCTGCTTTTGAATATGTAAGGTGAAGGTAAAAGGGCCTGTAAAGCACACAGAGAAGAAATAGCCTGAGAGCCAGGAGAAAAACTGAAGGGAATTTGGCACAGTGGAATCTAAGCCAGGACAGCGCATCAAAAATGCACTACACTAGTACCGATATAATTCAGTGGGGGAAGAATAGTCTTCAATTAGACTTATTGGAGCAACTGGATATCTACATGCAAAAGAATGATGCTGGACCTTACCTCACGCCATATATACACTTAACTCAAAATGGATCAAAGACTTCAACACAAGAGCTAGACTGTGAAACTCAGAGAAAGCCCAGGCACAAATCTTCCTCACCTTAGATTAGGCAATGGTTTCTTATATATGGCACCAGAAGCATAAGCCACAGAAGAAGAATAAACTGGATTTCATAGAATTAATGATTGTGCTCCCTCTTCCCAGCTAGGAGTAGCTAGAAGTAGCATTTTATTCATGTTTCTGTTACTATATTTAACACATAAGGATCAGTTTAAGTGTCTGTTTAGCCAGTTAGATTGCACATGTCATACATTTCATGACTTTCTCCTCTTTGTATATTTGGTGACAAGGAGAGATGCAGACCTATACATCCCATGCATTGTATGGCTGGTACTATCATATGAAAATATGAAATAAGGATACAAAGGGTAGAAAATATAGAGAGACCTCACCAAGGAGAAAGAACATATCAAGGCTAAGATATCACCAGGGGTATCTTATATGGCCAATTTATGCAGTCCAAAGGACTGAAGAACTGTGAAGAAAACTTCCAATTACTAAGAGCTCTTCCATCTGACAGTCAGTCCTTAAGCTGGCAGTGTGACAAGAATCAAACAATGCACCATGGGAAACCTCTTATCTTGAGCAGGAGAAATAAGACAGATGAACTTCCACAGACAAAGATAACCTTGCTGCTAAATTTCAGGTGAAATATGCTGAACATAACAAAAATCTTCTATTACCGTCACAGGGGTTACTTTAGTACTGAATTAGGTCATTATTGCTGTAGTTAAATCCTATTCTTTAGGAGATAAGAGAATCAAGTCAGCCTGCAGCCTTGACCTATTTCCTTTTATGTTACTGGCATGTGAAAATTTCAAAGTTTGGGTCTATTATGCTTTAGACATGGGCATAGAGGGCAACAGAATTCAGCAGACAGTTCACTGAACTTCAGCTTCTCTTTCTGACTCTGCCCTGTACCGGCACCCTTATGAACTTGAGAGTCATTTAATTTCTTGCTTTAATATAGTGAATGCAAAACCAGAATCCCACTTCACAGACAAATTGGAAACATGGCAGTGAGTGGGCATATGACATATGCTGACATATGTCAAGTACAATTTTTGTCCAGGCTGACAGTTGTACCATCTCTCTGGTATCATACTTAATTTTGAAATTGATAAAAATTCCAGTGGGTTTCATGACTATTCAGTTATTCTAGAGTCTTAATGTATCTTGTTTGATTACTACTGAATTCCTGTGACACATTTTACTTCCTAAGAAGAATGTTCTGAAAACTGCTGCCAACTGGTCATTAAAATCCACTACAATTATCATCGGCTGAATCAAATTACTCCCAATTTCATAAAGGAGTTAATATATACTGTATCATTTTAAACGCAAATATTTTCAATCCATATTAACAAGATACAAACTGAAAGAAAGCTCAACCAACTGCAAGACCTGGATATATCCATTATGAAAGTTACCAATGCAACCCATTTCTATTTGTACTCTTATTAGGGACCAAGACTTCCTAAGAGCCTGCTATGTGCCAGATTTGTGCTAAATGTTTTATATCCATTATTCTATAAACCTTAGTGGCTACCTTATAAGACAGATACTCTTATCCCCCCTCTTGAAACTGCTGAAACACAGAAATTCACCTAAGATTATACTGCCAGAATCGTGATTCAAATTCAAGTCTGGATGACTCTTAATATTACTGTTTTTTTGCTATCAGAGGAGTTTCCAAAGTTTCTTATGGGTACACCTTGTGAGGTGAAATCATTTCTTCCTTTTTTAATTTACTCTTTAATCCTAGTTTTACTTTATTTATTTTAAAAAAATTTTATTGGAGTACAGTTGACTTACAATGTTGTGTTAACTTTCTGCTGTATAGCAAAGTGAATCAGTCATTCATATACATATATCCACTTTTTAAAAAATTATTTTTCCATACCAGTCATTATAGAGTATTGAGAAGAGTTCCCTATGCTATCCAGTAGGTCCTTATTAGTTATCTATTTTATATACAGTAGTGTGTATATGTCAATCTCAATCTTCCAATTTATCCCTCCCCCTTTTCTCTCCCTGGTAACCGCAGATTGTTTTCTGCCTCTGTGACTCTCTTTGTTTTGTAAATATGTCCATTTTGTACCATTTTTTAAATTCCATATATAAGCGATATCCTATGATATTTGTGCTTCTCTGTATGACTTACTTTACTCAGTGTGGCAATCTGGATCCATCCATGTTGCTGCAAATGGTATTATTTCATTCTTTCTAATATTCCATTAGTAATATTCTATTGTATATATGTACCAAATCTTAAAAGTACCAAGAGAACATTTCATTTGTCCCAGCCCCATGATGTGCACTTACACTTAGGATATGAACATGACATTCACATACTGTTTTCCTTCTTTTTTTTTATCATCTTGGTAACCTAAGCCGCAATTTTTCCTCCTGGAATTCAGTTCTGATCCCATTCTGTCTATGCTTCCCATAGCACCTTTAGCATTTCTATGATGAAGTATTTATTAGAATGCACCCAAACTGTTGGTCTACTTATTTGTACCTATTATTGATCACAAGGGAAGCACCACCCCCCCCCCCGCCTTTTTCTTTTAGCATTTCCGGGTATGATGTCTATCATTTATTAGGTGTCCAAGAGATGCTTGTTGAATGGATAGTAAACTGAAAATGTTTTTGGTTTTACAAAGCTGTGATGAGGTTATTACTTATGCCCCAATCCTTATTTTCGTTGGTATGGATTGTGCTATTCTAAGCAGCACAAAGAAAGGAGCAACTCCTGGAAATAAAATTCTAGTTTTACAGCATTTTTCTAAATGGTTTGGGATTTCTTTTCATTCTGTCAAAGATACAATAATGTATGAAATACAAGCTCATGATATTTGATTGATATGGAAAATGTTACTTTCAAAAGAAATAGCACTATTTCCAAAATTGTGTTATGGTTCTGGTGGGGAAAAGATGACACACAAAGTGAGTGAAAACCAAAACAGATTTTGCTTCTTCCTGTGTTTACTCTATTTAGAATATGAAGGAAGGCATGTTTTTCACACCTCCTGTTTAAATACCACACTTTTAAAAAGAATTAGGCCTTTAAAACTCAATTTAGAAGAATAAACTTTTAGTATATTTCATCCCTTGCCAACAAACAGGTTAAACTGTTAACAGAATCATATCTAAAAGATAAAAATTTCTATCAATTTAAAAATATTTTGTATTTCACTCACTGGGTTTTCCCAGTATCATTATAACCCAACTTGCAATCTTTGTTGGGTGAAGGGTCTTTATATCTTGAGGAATGAATAATCTATATACTTTTAAGGTCTATGACTGTTAAATATCATATGAATAATGCAGAGGCTGATGCTCCTTGACATTTCCAAGGCAGAGAGACCACACAGTGCTGAAAAATGATGATGATCTGGTTGGAGTGGTAATAATGAAAGGTAGTAAGATGACCAGTGATGAGACTATTGCAAATATTTCAGGAAAAGATGACAAGGACCTGAGCTATTATGATAAAGATGGAAACGAAAAAGCCAAGTTTCAAGAGACACAGAAGGAGCACCCATGGTAATGGAGAATGGCTTGCTAAAGATGACTTGTTCACAGACAATGTATCGTGGGTCTCTAAAGGGAAGAAGCAGAACCTTTGGGTTGGTAACTTAATACATAACATCAGTTCAAGCTACCTGACTGGACATTATGAATCTCACAAAGAGCTTCTTCATGACATACACAAAGGGTTTGGTAGAAATAATGGTAGGTGTTGACAAAACTGTGTTTCATTTTCCTTCTTCCTGGATACAGAGAAAGTATTTATTTTCTGGCCTTTCTTACAGTTAGACTGGCAACAGGGCCAGTAGGTGGTAAGCAGAAGCAATGAGTGCCTCTTCTGGGCTGAGGTTGAGAGAGGTCCAGGTGGCCTTGGGGCTCTCTTTTCCCTCATGGAATTTGATTCTGAAAGGCACTTCTTGAGACAGCGGATCAACAAGATGCAAGCACAAAACTGGACCTTTAATCACTTAGAAGCTGCCCTCAAGCTGAGTTAAATTCACAGAACTGTGAGAGTAGGAAATAATGTCTTATTTATGAAGCCACTGCGATTCTATCGTATGTTTGTTATTGCAGCATAACCGAGTGTTGTTCGGACCACATTTTTAACATTTTGAGGAGAGTATCCAGGTTTAGAAGAACCTCCTTTAAAATGTTTTATTTAACTAAATTAAGGGTTCTCTCCTTGGATTGTAGACAGCCATCTTCTCTGCACTTCTGTCCTCAGTGCAGAGAGAAGTCACAATCCCTTCTAAGGAGGGCATTAATCTCATCATGAGAGCGTCACTCTCATGACCTAATATCTCCCAATGGCCCCACCTCTTCATACCTTCCCACTGCCGGTTGGAGTTTCAACATCTGAACAAACATGCAGCCCATAATATGATCTAATTAAAAAACACTGAATTTTATTTTAGAAAGTTCTTTTTTACTTACTTCTATACTATAAGAACAGGAAGTAGAGCTTCCCAGGTAGCGCTAGTGGTAAAGAACCCTCCTGTCAATGCAGGAGATATAAGAAATGCAGGTTCAATCCCTGGTTTGGGAAGATCCCCTGGAGGAGGAAATGGCAACCCACTCCAGTATTCTTGGCAGTGAATCCTATGGACAGAGGAGCCGGGCAGGCTACAGTCCATGGGGTTGCAAAGAGTTGGACACGACTAAAGCAACTAAGCGGGGAAGGCAATGGCACCCCACCCCAGTACTTTTGCCTGGAAAATCCCATGGACAGAGGAGCCTGGTAGGCTCCAGTCCATGGGGTCGCTAAGAGTCGGACACGACTGAGCGACTTCACTTTGACTTTTCACTTTCATACATTGGAGAAGGAAATGGCAACCCACTCCAGTGTTCTTGCCTGGAGAATCCCAGGGACAGGGGAGCCTGGTGAGCTTCCGTCTATGGGGTCGCACAGAGTCGGACACGACTGAAGCGACTTAGCAGCAGTAGCAGCAGCAGCAAAGCAACTAAGAAACCTAATTTTATGGTTTAAAATATAGAAATGGACTTTATAGATTAATACTAATAAAACTATTATTAAAATCTTTTCTGCCTTGAATCTGTAGCTGTAGCTATTCTTAGTAACATCATTTAACATTTACTTTTCCCTTATGCAGTGTAGATTCAAATACCATTTTCTACTTGCTCTCTTATAAAAAATGTATCCATGGCTAACCTTAAAGAAAAAAATGACAGCAAGGTAAGCAATATTGTACTGTACAAGTGAGACCATATACTGCAGTCACCGTGACCATTAGGAGGACTGGAAACAGCAGCAGAGAGAAGTGGGGTGCTAGCTGTCACTCCAGTCTTCACTTCCACTCAAGCAAGCCAGGAACAATTACCCTTGCTCACCTTTTAGTGATGACACCTTGAATGTATGTTTGAAGTCATATGCAAATTATGAATAATCTTTACTATGATTACTGGCAACATACAAAATGGTACCACTCGATTCAGTACAAAAAGAGACCTTGTGAGTGTAAAATATTTATTTTGCACTCAAGACCTGGTCAAAATACTAAAGACAAATAGCATTTGAAAACTCATAACTCTGAAGTGAAAATCAACAACCAGTCAAGAGGGTATCTATCAATCGAAAGACTAGAATTTCCATATGTTAGTTCTGTTTATAGGGAGAAACTGGGTGGAAGTGTGTATGGATCAAGGTCAACAAGTGAAAAAGGAAGATGAATAGGAAAAGATATCTTTTTCTTGATTCTTTAAATCTTCAGAAAAAAACTGAGCTTCAAGTAAAATCTTACATGAGTCTAATTAAGAACTTTTACTGCAGGATGAAGCTATAATTAAAGTTTTCCCTTATATGGCTTACTAACTTGCAGCTGCAAGCAGAATGTTTTAACATATCATCATATTGGCATTAGTTTGACAAAATGCAGTAATCACTGCCTTTTGTGAACTAGAAGACATCAAGAACATGAATATTTTAATTCATGTTAGTCGATACAGACATAATTATTAGAAGTTACAGGGAATCTTTGGCATTGCAATTTTTTTTCTATTTTTTTTTTTTTAGGTAATTGAATGCTTTACTCATTTTGAATAAATGTAACTTGACACAAATGATCTAAAACAAAGAGTTGAAACAGCAGGGAAGATGGAAGAAAATAGGACAAATTCCTAGGCTCTGTAGAACACAAGAAAATTTTGCATCCTTAAAGATGAAAAGGAGTCTGAGAACTATGCAGGCAGTTATTTCCATGGAAGTATTTAAATGCATACATTTGTTAAGAAGCTAGACTACTATCTTTCTTAGCTTAAGTTCAGGAATAGAAGCAGATCCATCATTAGTTATCTGATAATTTATTGCCACCTAACTGTACCCTCTAGTCATGTGAGAACTGGACCATCAAAAAGGCTGAGCGCCAAAGAATTTATGCTTTTGAATTGTGATGCTGGAGAAGAATCTTGAGAGTCCCTTGGACAGCAAGGAGATCCAACCAGTCCATTCTGAAGGAAATCAACCCTGAATATTCATTAGAAAGACTGATGCTGAAACTGAAGCTCCAATACTTTGGCCACCTGATGGGAATACCGACTCATTGGAAAAGAAGCTTATGCTAGGAAAGATTGAGGGCAGGAGGAGAAGAGGGCAGCAAAGGATGAGATGGTTAGATAGCATCACCCACTCAATGGACATGAATCTGAGCAAACTCCAGGAGATAGTGAAGGACAAGGAAGCCTGGTGTGCTGTAGTCCATGGGGTCACAAAGAGTTGGACACAACTCAATGACTGAACAACTGAACCCTCAAATTGGCACAATCACATGTTAAGTTCTTTAACACACATATTTTAGTCAAAAGCAAGAAAAAGAGGCAGCAAAATGTTCTGCGGCTTTGGGGGTGGTGGGCAGGAGAAATGGGGTGAGCAGGTTGGAACTGTCAGTCCCCAACCTTTGCTGAATCCAAGTAGACCATCTGCCAGCACAGTCACCCAGAGGTCTGCCACACAGGGGTTTAGGCTCATTTCCGGGAAGGCTAGAGCAGAAAGTGTTGGCAAAATTAAATAGAAAGGCAACAGGTGAGAAAGAAACATAACACAGTATTAGTTATTGCTCAAAGAGGTCTAGGCTAGTCCACTGACCTGATGTGCCTCTCTATCTTGGACTTTCCCACCTGAGTGAGGTGTGCCAGAAAGACAAGGTCATCTCCAGGAAGCACAAGTGTCAGCGAGGGGCTGGTGAGATGAGGGTGGCTGGAAATAGGAACTAGAAAGGAAGAACCACAGCTAAGGAATTCTTGGAGGTTGGCAAGCAAAAGAATCTTTTCCTTCTTGTTCAATTCTGATTGAGGATCTGGAATCAGTTCTCCAACTGTGAGATTTGCTGGCTTTTAAATGAGCAACAGACATATTTGTTGTGGTGTGTAGCCATGGAAATGGACAGGATGTCTGCAAGATTGGTGACTGGTTGCATCCAGACGCCTCCTTACCACCCAGGAGGCACATACACCCAAGGAGCCCCAGCGGGCCTGGAAGGAGAATCATAATGTCCAAAGCTGACATCTCTCTCTTTTGCCATCACTCTCTGACAAATGGTGACCAGGAGCTTCCTTACTCAGGGGAGGGTCAGTATGTGTTTTATGCTAGAATTATCTATAATCTCCATGCCTCTCTCAGCAGCTGATGTCACACACCATCCCTGGGAAGACTTGAGAACGAGTATTGAATGCTGCTGGAAGTACAGAGCTTTTAAGTCACCAAGTGCAAAACTCCTGGTTGACCTTAACTCATTAAAAGCTGAATTTGGCTGACTAAACCTCTATCCATGATAAGCTTTTATCTTTATTTCTGTTCATTTTTTTAAGAAGTGAAGATGCAGGGAAGACACACTTGTACTATGGATTTTTAGAAATTAAAGTTAATAACACACACACACACACAATGCTCCCCCTTATTTAATTTTGACTTCCTACCCCTATAAACACTCCCAACAGATTTAAATAGTGATGTTTTTGATAAGCGGAGACTAAAAATTCAGTGTGAAGAAAATGAAACAAAAAAATACAAAGGAAAGAAAAGAAAAAGACAGCCCAGATCTTCTAAATCCATCAGTGAACTCCTTTCTCAACTGGGAACCCAGGCAAGCAACCCCACAGGGACTTGAGTTCTCTGATTATGAGTGAAAGTTGCATTGTCTGTTCCTGTCTGCCCTCCTTCTGTTCTGTCCTCTAATTTTAGATATACTGGCCTTGACAGCATCCCTTAGCAAAAAGATCAGTAGCAAGCTCTCAGGTCCCAAATCTGATGTTTCTCTTGCTAAGAGAAAGGAGTGGGATGCTCTACCATCTTTTTGAGGGTTGACAGCTTTTACATAATCACCAAAAACATTATGATGGACTGAGGCCATATCACTACCAACTTTGTTCTAATTACATTACTCTTTATATTTTCAAAGTACACTAAAGCCTATGATCAAATGCATCCCCAAATGCTGTTTTCAACTTGCTAAAAGTTTACTGAAAACTACTACTCTAGGGCAGAAGTCTGCAAACTTTTTCTGTAAAGAGCCAGATACTAAATATTTTAGGCTTTGAAGACCATATTGTTCTGGCTTAAGTACTCAAACTCTGTTGTAGTGTGAAAGTCAAAAGCAAATATGTAAATTAAGGGGTGTGGTTGTATTTCAATAAAATTTTATTCACAAAACAGCCCAGGATCCAGCCTGAGGCCTGTAGTTTGCAGATCTCTACTCTAGGGTCATAACTAGTCAGTCAGTCAACTGGGTGGTACCAGCACACAACCAACTTATTCAACTCGAGGAGTTTGATCTACCTTAAAAAAATAACTAACCATAGGCAAAAGAGAATTTTGGTTATGATCTAAATAAACCAAAATTTGGAATACATGATCTAGCAATAGGGAATTATATCCTGCCCCCACCCCCAAAATTCATTGAATACTAATGTTTGAAGAATCCTATAAAGGAAGTGACTGTTACTAAAAACCTAAGAAGTATGGTAACCATATCTATGGTATAATTGATAATTCTTGAAAAATACTTCAATTCAGTTCAGTCGCTCAGTCGTGTCCGACTCTTTGCGACCCCATGAATTGCAGCACGCCAGGCCTCCATGTCTATCACCAACTCCCGGAGTTCACCCAGACTCACGTCCATCGAGTCAGTGATGCCATCCAGCCATCTCATCCTCTGTCGTCCCCTTCTTCTCCTGCCCCCAATCCCTCCCAGCATCAGAATCTTTTCCAATGAGTCAACTCTTCGCATGACGTGGCCAAAGTACTGGAGTTTCAGCTTCAGCATCATTCCCTCCAAAGAAATCACAGGGCTGATCTCCTTCAGAATGGACTGGTTGGATCTCCTTGCAGTCCAAGGGACTCTCAAGAGTCTTCTCCAACACCACAGTTCAAAAGCATCAATTCTTTGGCGCTCAGCCTTCTTCACAGTCTAACTCTCACATCCATACATGACCACTAGAAAAACCATAGCCTTGACTAGACAGATCTTTGTTGGCAAAGTAATGTCTCTGCTTTTCAATATGCTGTCTAGGTTGATCATAACTTTCCTACCAAGCAGTAAGCGTCTTTTAATTTCATGGCTGCAGTCACCATCTGCAGTGATTTTGGAGCCCCCCAAAATAAAGTCTGACACTGTTTCCACTGTTTCCCCATCTATTTCCCATGAAGTGATGGGACCAGATGCCATGATCTTCATTTTCTGAATGTTGAGCTTTAAGCCAGCTTTTTCACTCTCCACTTTCACTTTCATCAAGAGGCTTTTTAGTTCCTCTTCACTTTCTGCCATAAGGGTGGTGTCATCTGCATATCTGAGGTTATTGATATTTCTCCCAGCAATCTTGATTCCAACTTGTGTTTCTTCCAGTCCAGGATTTCTCATGATGTACTACTCTGCATATAAGTTAAATAAACAGGGTTACAATATACAGCCTTGACGTATTCCGTTTCCTATTTGGAACCAGTCTATTGTTTCATGTCCAGTTTGAACTGTTGCTTCCTGACCTGCATACAAATTTCTCAAGAAGCAGATCAGGTGGTCTGGTATTCCCATCTCTTTCAGAATTTTCCACAGTTTATTGTGATCCACACAGTCAAAGGCTTTGGCATAGTCAATAAAGCAGAAATAGATGTTTTTCTGGAACTCTCTTGCTTTTTCCATGATCCAGAGGATGTTGGCAATTTGATCTCTGGTTCCTCTGCTTTTTCTAAAACCAGCTTGAACATCAGGTAGTTCACGGTTCACATATTGCTGAAGCCTGGCTTGGAGAATTTTGAGCCTTACTTTACTACTAACGGTTAATGTGTAACAAACTACTCTGTCCCAGACACTATACAAAATTCCCTATAAGAATTAACTCACTTAATCCTCACAACTACAACACTATTATTATTCCCATTTTACAGAAAACTGAGGGCCAGATAAATCATTTGGCCAAGATCAAAAGGCTAGAAGATGAATCAAGTAGGAGTCAAACTCAGGCATTCAGCCCTTTCCCTGAATCTGTGATCTTAATCACTACTCTTCAGAGAGCAAGAGGGAAGGGAAGGCAAGTCAATGGTTAACTCTGGGAATTCTACCTCGTAGAGAGATGGTTGGACCTCTCTGTGGATCAGCAAATATTTACTGGCTTTTAACCATATGTTGGATGGCATGCCTAGTGTTTTACATATATTATTTAATCCTCCTCACAGCGCTATATGGGAAGAGCTATTACTCTATTTTAACATTAAAACCATGCCTTAGGGAGGTTAGGAATTGTCTACTACTACTACTACTAAGTTGCTTCAGTCGTGTCCAACTCTGTGCGACCCCACAGATGGCAGCCCACCAGGCTTCCCCGTCCCCAGGATTCTCCAGGCAAGAACACTGGAGTGGGCTGCAATTTCCTTCTTCAATGCATGAAAGTGAAAAATGAAAGTGAAGTCGCTCAGTCGTGTCCGACTCTAGCGACCCTATGGACTGCAGCCTACTAGGCTCCTCCGTCCATGGGATTTTCCAGGCAAAAGTACTGAACTGGGGTGCCATTGCCTTCTCCAGGAATTGTCTAAGGACTAACCTAGTTAGTGATAAAGCTGCTTATGCTAGCTCTGTGGGGATGACTGTTTTAAAATAAGATGAACTTCCTGAACAACTATTTGCAGGAGGTCCATGTTACTGAAGAGGACCGTGTTCCAGACTAGCAGGTGGGAGCTGTTCTCATACACATGCAGGGCTGTGTATGTGATAGAGGCCTCTTGAGTCTTTACTTCCCCAAACGAGATTTGTACCACAGGGTTGCATAGAATTGTTTCCTGCCTCCTCCATCGACAGACTGATTCCTGAAAATGTGGCTTTGACTGTGATTCTGTTCAGCCCTTCTTTCTTGCTTGTCCAGGCACTATGCCAAGCTGAGTCCATCAAACTCCCAGAGCTTTCTTGGCATCTGCTCATTGTTCAAAAAGGGATTGTTAGCATACACACTGGACCATTTCATTCTCCTGGCTTTATGCCTTGTCTGAAACCACAGCTATGACAGCTCTCTCTGGGGGTCTGCCTTGACCTTTCCTGTGTTTGTCAGCCCTTCCCCAAATATAGAGGTTTATAATTAGAGGCTGCTACTCATTTCATCTGAGACAGTTTGCATCCTACATTCTCCTAGCTGATTTTGGATAATATTCAAATGAAGAAAAGAAAATCTCTTTTCTTATTCTATCATTTTTTTAAAACCAGAAGTTTAACAGATGCAACTATGACTTTTTTTTCCTATCAAAGTCAAAGTAATTCAGCAATTCTGTCATTCTTAGCACAGACTTCAGCATGGATTAACTAGCCACTGAACATACAGCATATATACCTTATGAATTATGTCTAGAATTTTAGCTCCAGTTTTTTAAAAGAAAGTGTGAAAGTTGCACAGTTGTGTCTGACTCTTTGCGACCCCATGGACCATACAGTCCATGGAATTCTCCAGGCCAGAATACTGGAGTGGGTAGCCTTTCCCTTCTCCAGGGAATCTTCCCAACTCAGGGATTGAACCCAGGTATCCCACACTGCAGGTGGATTCTTTACCAGCTGGGCCACAAGGGAAGCCCAAGAATACTGGAGTGGGTAGCCTATTCCTTCTCCAGCAGATCTTCCTGACCCAGGAATTGAACTGGGGTC
Source organism: Tragelaphus eurycerus (assembly GCA_935064755.1). Lineage (NCBI taxonomy): Eukaryota > Metazoa > Chordata > Mammalia > Artiodactyla > Bovidae > Tragelaphus > Tragelaphus eurycerus. The sequence continues at coordinate 4,234,259 of CAKXYN010000120.1, read as the reverse complement.
TCCTGCATTACAGGTGGATTCTTTACCAACTAAGCTATCAGGGAAGCCCAAACATCCAAAATAATTTAAAAATCATCATTAGACAATTAAGTTTGGTGATGTATTTTTACTGTATTCATGATCACTACTGTTTTTCACATCCTACTCCTTCCCATTGGGTTCCCTTGGCTTTATGTTGAAGTACATCGTTTAGTAGCTCTTTCAGCAAGATTGGGGGAGGAAGCAAATAATCTTTTCCTGTCTGAAAATATCTTTTTTCCCTCTCGCTTCTAAATTATAGTCTAGCTGGGTATGGAATTCTAGAATTAATTCCTGGAAATTAATTTATTAACTTGTCGCACCTCCTGGTGCCAGTAACAGCTATCAGTTGTCCTTCCATTGTAGGAAACTTTTTTTTTTAGTACCTTAGAAGATGTCCTGTTTGTCTTCAGTGTTTTACTCCATGATGTTTTTGTCCCCATATAGCTGCATTTAATTTTCAAGTGTGGCACTTGGTGTTATTCTCAGGATGAGTGAGTCTTCAGTGCTGGAAAAGTTTTAGCCCTTATCTTTCAGCATACTGCTTTCCCACCATTCTGATACCCTCTCTTCTGATACCCTCGTAGAAAATCCTACGAGATGAATGGTTAGAGCCTCTTCTAATTCCCATGCATACCTTCCCCTCTATAGTCTTCATCTCTCTGAACTGCATTATGGGTGAATTTCTCATTATTTTCAAAGTCATTAAGTCTTTAACCATAGATAATCTAGCATTTATTCTAACAAATGGGTGTATTTTTTTCATTTCCAGAATTCTTTCCTCTCCACAACCTCATCTTTTCATTGAGCTTTGTTTTTGCTTTGTAACATCTTGTTCTTTTTTCTAATTTCTTTATTTTTTTGAGTATCACAAGCATACTTATTTTAAAGTCACTTTCAAATTAGTTTCATTTGGAGTAAATTCAACTCCCAATTTTTTTTTTTTTTTTGGAATTCTCATGTATTTTTTTTTTAGAAGTTGGTTAGTGCATTCTTTTCTAGTGGGAAATGTTAATTTCTTCTTCCTTCTCCTCACTACCATGGTCCTTTCTCTCCTACATGTAGCTTTATTGTTTCTAGTATTGGCCCCTAAGACAACCAGGACTTAAAGTGATGTTCTGAGGCTCCTGTTCTGAGTGCTATTATGAATATTGCAGAGCCAGTGCTAAGCCAGTGGGCAGCTGGTGCCAGGTCATGGGTGGGAGATGCTGTTTGCTGTCTGTTGCCTCCCCAGGAATGTAGAAACTTATAAGCAACTTCCTAGGGCAGATGGATGTGAGTCTGAGTGAACTCCGGGAGTTGGTGATGGACAGGGAGGCCTGGCATGCTGCGATTCATGGGGTCGCAAAGAGTCGGACATGACTGAGCGACTGAACTGAACTGAACTGAGGGCAGTGGATCACGGCTTTGTAGATCCCTTGCTTGGGCAGAGAGGCTTTGATTCCAAGCAGCAAATGTGGCTGTGGTTTTTTGCTTTCCATGGGGGTAGTTTTAGTCACTATTACAGCATGGAATTCAAACTACCTCTTTTCAGACCTGTAGGCCAGCAGGCAAACAGCTTCATTCCTACTGTTTTGTGACTCTGTTTCTGGTTTATGCCTACTTAGCTTTTTTTTTCTGAAAGTGATTATTTCTTTTTAATTTCCTCTATTTTGCAGGTAGTGGAACTGAAGGAGTCTTAAAATGTGAATTCACATTAAACTGTGCCAATATTCAATTTTTAAAATATTCATTTTTAGCAGTATAAAAATCCAAAAACTCTATGGCGTTCAGCAGTGATAATACTTATTTTTCCATTTGTTCTCACTGGCAAACAAAGAAAAAGCTGGTTATATCTTACTGATAGATTCTCTTATTTGCTTAGGCCTGGTTGGTTGAAAGTTGAGTTCAGTTGCTCAGTCATGTATGACTCTTTGAGACCCCAAGAACTACAGCATGCCAAGCTTCCCTGTCCATCACCAACTTTTAGAGCCTACTCAAATTCATGTCCATCATATCGGTGATGCCATCCAACCATCTCATCTTCTGTCGTCCCCTTCTCCTCCTACCTTCAATGTTTCCCAGCATCATGGTCTTTTCCAATGAGTTGGTTCTTCACATCAAAGTACTGGAATTTCAGCTTCAGCATCAGTTCTGCTAATGAATATTCAGGACTTATTTCCTTTAAGATTGACTGGTTGGATCTCCTTGTTGTCCAAGGAACTCTCAAGTCTTCTCCAACACCAGAGTTCAAAAGCATCAATACTTTGGCACTCAACTTTCTTCACAGTCCAACTCTCATATCCATACATGACTACTGGAAAAACCATAGCTTTGATTAGATGGATCTTTGTTGGTAAAGTAGATAGCCCCAAATGATGAATTTCAATTTATATTGCTTAACAAGAAAAAACAGTTGAGAGTTGAGAAGCATAGCAAATCAGTGGTCCTGTTTATTTTTATCTGTATTAGAACTTTAAACTTATGTAGTTTTTAACCTAATCTTAATCAGAAAAAAATCCAGCTATTTGTGCTTGTGTTTATTCAGCTTTTAAGAGATGAAGCTGAGAAGTATAATAGTCCAAAAGAGGAAGTCTTAATTTTGGAATTTTCCTAATCAACAGTGAAGACAGCTTTACCACATTTTCCCAAGTCTGTTATTTCCCCAAAGAAGATACATACAGAATCTATTTTCAAAGGCTGCCTTACCTAGGACTCTATCTTAGTTACCTATACATGTTGCTGGCCTATAAATGTTTATTACACAGAAGAGTTGGATATAAATGTACCATGCTTTATATAACATACATATTCTTGAAAATTTATGCATATCTTATAATTCAACAAATAAAGTTGCATTTTCCTTTTAAAGTATAATATGTTTAAAGTATAATATGTTTCCATAGTTTTGGAAGTTTTGGCCACAGCAATCAGAGCAGAAAAAGAAATAAAAGGAATCCAAATTGGAAAAGAGGAAGTAAAACTCTCACTATTTGCAGATGACATGATCCTCTACGTAGAAAACCCTAAAGATTCCACCAGAAAATTACTAGAACTGATCAATGAATATGGTAAAGTTGCAGGATATAAAATTAACACACAGAAATCCCTTGCATTCCTGTACACTAATAACGAGAAAATAGAAAGAGAAATTAAGGAAACAATTCCATTCACCATTGCAATGAAAACAATAAAATACTTAGGAATATATCTTCCTAAAGAATCTAAAGACCTATATATAGAAAACTATAAAACACTGGTGAAAAAAATCAAAGAGGACACTAATAGATGGAGAAATATACCATGTTCATGGATTGGTAGAATCAATATAGTGAAAATGAATATACTACCCAAAGCAATTTATAGATTCAATGCAATCCCCATCAAGCTACCAACGGTATTCTTCACAGAGCTAGAACAAATAATTTCTCAATTTGTATGGAAATACAAAAAACCTCGAATAGCCAAAGCTATCTTGAGAAAGAAGAACGGAACTGGAGGAATTAACCTGCCTGACTTCAGGCTCTACTACAAAGCCACAGTCATCAAGACAGTATGGTACTGGCACAAGGACAGAAATATAGATCAATGGAACAAAATAGAAAGCCCAGAGATAAATCCACGCACATATGGTCACCTTATCTTTGACAAAGGAGGCAAGAATATACAATGGATTAAAGACAATCTCTTTAACAAGTGGTGCTGGGAAAACTGGTCAAACACTTGTAAAAGAATGAAACTAGAACACTTTCTAACACCATACACAAAAATAAACTCAAAATGGATTAAAGAGCTAAATGTAAGACCAGAAACCATAAAACTCCTAGAGGAAAACATAGGCAAAACACTCTCTGACGTACATCACAGCAGGATCCTCTATGACCCACCTCCCAGAATATTGGAAATAAAATCAAAAATGAACAAATGGGACCTAATCAAACTTAAAAGCTTCTGCACAACAAAGGAAACTATAAGCAAGGTGAAAAGACAGCCTTCAGAATGGGAGAAAATAATAGCAAATGAAGCAACTGACAAACAACTAATCTCAAAAATATACAAGCAACTTCTACAGCTCAATTCCAGAAAAATAAATGACCCAATCAAAAAATGGGCCAAAGAACTCAATAGACATTTCTCCAAAGAAGACATACAGATGGCTAACAAACACATGAAAAGATGCTCAACATCACTCATTATCAGAGAAATGCAAATCAAAACCACTATGAGATACCATTTCACGCCAATCAGAATGGCTGCTATCCAAAAGTCTACAAGCAATAAATGCTGGAGAGGGTGCGGAGAGAAGGGAACCCTCTTGCACTGTTGGTGGGAATGCAAACTAGTACAGCCACTTTGGAGAACAGTATGGAGATTCCTCAAAAAACTGCGAATAGAACTGCCTTATGATCCAGCAATCCCACTGCTGGGCATATACACTGAGAAAACCAGAATTGAAAGAGACACCTGTACCCCAATGTTCATAGCAGCACTGTTTGCAATAGCCAGAACGTGGAAGCAACCTAGATGTCCATCCACAGATGAATGGATAAGCAAGCTGTGGTACATATACACAATGGAGTATTACTCAGCCATTAAAAAGAATACATTTGAATCAGTTCTAAGGAGGTGGATGGAACTGGAGCCTATTATACAGAGTGAAGTAAGCCAGAAACAAAAACACAAATATAGTATACTAACGCATATATATGGAATTTAGAAAGATGGTAAAAAATAACCCTACTTACGAGACAACAAAAGAGACACTGATGTATAGACCAGACTTTTGGACTCTGGGACCGGGAGAGGGTGAGATGATTGGGGAGAATAGCATTGAAATATGTATAATATTATATCTGAAATGTATTAATTGTTCAAACTAAACACTATCATGTTACAATTTGTTCATACTAGATGTTTGTAATGTTTCTGATAATCAATAAAAGAGATTCTTGATCAAAAAAAAAAAAATAAAGTATAATATGATCTCAAAGAGTATTCCTAGAGGAAAAGAAAATAGATATGAAAATAAACCAAAAGAAACAACAGCATTAGAAGAGTGAACTTAGTAGAATATTTAACTAGAAAATTAATAGTGATAAAGAAATGAATCCCATAATTCAAATGCTATACTGAAAATACAACATTGACCAATGTCAAGAATTATACTAAGCTGATGAAATGAGGATAAAATCTCATTTTGTTGGAGGACCACTTAAAGCCTTTACATAAAAATATGCGTTGAAAAGATTCTCTACTTTTCTAAAATGGGGAAGAAGGAAAGATAGCTTTTAGGAATAGACAAATCTTAACTTTCCTTAGAGAAAATCTGAGATACCAAGGGAAAATTTCATGCCAAGATGGGTACAAAAAAGGATAGAAATGGTAAGAACCTAATAGAAGCAGAAGAAATTAAGAAGAGGTGGCAAGAATACACAGAACTGCACAAAAAAGGTCTTCAGATCAGATCAGTCGCTCAGTTGTGTCTGACTCTTTGTGACCCCATGAATCGCAGCACGCCAGGACTCCCTGTCCATCACCAACTCCCAGAGTTCACCCAGACTTACGTCCATCGAGTCAGTGATGCCATCCAGCCATCTCATCCTCTGTCGTCCCCTTCTCCTCTTGCCCTCAATCCCTCCCAGCATCAGAGTCTTCTCCAATGAGTCAACTCTTCGCATGAGGTGGCCAAAATACTGGAGTTTCAGCTTTAGCATCATTCCTTCTAAAGAAATTCCAGGATTGATCTCCTTCAGAATGGACTGGTTGGATCTTCTTGCAGTCCAAGGGACTCTCAAGAGTCTTCTCCAACACCACAGTTCAAAAGCATCAATTCTTCGGCGTTCAGCCTTCCTCACAGTCCAGCTCTCACATCCATACATGACCACAGGAAAGACCATAGCCTTGACTAGGCGAACCTTTGTTGGTAAAGTCATGTCTCTGCTTTTGAATATGCTATCTAGGTTGGTCATAACTTTCCCTCCAAGGAGTAAGCGTCTTTTAATTTCATGGCTGCAGTCACCATCTGCAGTGATTTTGGAGCCCAGAAAAACAAAGTCTGACACTGTTTCCACTGTTTCCCCATCTATTTCCCATGCAGTGATGGGACCAGATGCCATGATCTTCGTTTTCTGAATGTTGAGCTTTAAGCCAACCTTTTCACTCTCCACTTTCACTTTCATCAAGAGGCTTTTTAGCCCCTCTTCACTTTCTGCCATAAGAGTGGTGTCATCTGCATATCTGAGATTATTGATATTTCTCCCGGCAATCTTGATTCCAACTTGTGTTTCTTTTTAGGATTAACATGAACTAAAAAATATAGTAGGAACTCAATATGGTAACTATCAGTGTTATCATCATTAACTAACTTTATTTCCTGGAAGAAAAATGCAAATATGAATACTTCATGTCTACTATATCTGATGTAAAGGATACTGAAAGCTATGCATACCTCCACTCTTGTCTCTGTGTCTGACTGGAATTCAGATTCTATATTAATAGAATAGAAAGGAAGGCAGGACAACAGCAGGAAGGTAGAATTTAAAGAAAGAATTCATTATAATATATTAATACAGTTATAACAGCTACCACTACATTTCACAGTACTCCCTATTCACCATGCTAAATGCTTACAAATGACCTTATTTAAAAATCTTACAACAACCCTATGGAATAAGCGTAATTGTTCTGTTTAAGAACAGGAAGTCAAGCTTACAGTTTAAGTAACTCGTCCACAGACAGTAAATGACAGACCACAAATTCAAACGCAGATCTGTGCAGTCTTTTCCTTTCCAGTGTGTAACATACCATGCTGGGAAGACAAAGTTTAAGAAACAACGCTATGCTGAAGGAAGAAGACGCCCTAACCAGTACAGAAAACTGCTGAATTAATATGCTAATTGCACTTCAGGGGCTCATGTCAGATCACTTCTAAATGAACGTTGAATTAAAGAGATAAATCCAACCAGTTAATGTGAACTTATCTGATGAATATGTGTTAAATACACTTGACCTTGATATTTTATATGAAAGCTGAAGAGGAATTGTCAGTTTCAAGAGGAATGTCACCAAGGTATTTACATGGAGGACATAAAAGATCATTTTCTGAGCTGGAAGTAAGGGAAATATCAAGGAAAAGGATGATTTTTAACAAAACCAAATGGCCTACAACATTTTTATCATTGAAAGCTTTAAATATTAAGATATCCTAGAAACTTGTAAAAAAAAAACTGTGTAATTATTAAGGAAAATCAATTCCTTAAGTGAAGAGAAAGGGCCGAGGTACAAATATCCCAGTTGGTAAAGTAAGGAGCTACAAGATAAGCCTTTTCAGCCACTTAAGTACTGGGTCTTCCTAAAAAGCCTACATGCTTTGAAATTTAAATATTTTAAATTATAATACATTAGTACAAGTATAGAAAGTATTTAAAAGTATATATTATGTATATATATACCTAAAAGTATTTAATACATAGAAAGTATTTAAAAGTATATATTATGAAAGGAAAAAGATTAAATGTAGGACATTATTATACAATAGTGTATATTATAGCTCTTAGAAAAATAGAACAGTAGGCAGAACATCAGCTTCACAAAGATGTCCATGTCCTAATTCATGGAACCTATGTATTTGTTCGTGTCCGATTCTGTGCGACCCCATAGACGGCTGCTCACCAGACTCCCCTGTCCCTGGGATTCTCCAGGCAAGAACACTGGAGTGGGTTGCCATTTCCTTCTCCAATGCATGAAAGTGAAAATGAAGTTGCTCAGTCATGTCTGACCCTCAGCGACCCCATGGACTGCAGCCTTCCAGGCTCCTCTGTCCATGCCTTACTTGGTAAAAGGGACTTTGCACCTATGCTTAAGGATCTTCAGATGGAAAGATTATCCAAATTCCTTGGGTCGACCAATATAACCACAGGGGTCTTGATAAGAGAGGCAGGAGCATAAAAAGCAGAGAGAGATGTGAAGATGCTACACTGGAGATTCTGAAGATGGAGGAAAAGGCCCCACACCTTGGAATACACGCAGCCTCCAGAAGGTGGAGAAGACAAGGAAACAAATGATGACTCATTCCAGACATCTGACCTCCAGAACTACAAGATAATAAACGTGTGTTGTTTTGAAGTCACTAAGTTTGTGATAATTTGATAGAGCATCATTAGGTGATGACCAAGATGGTAAACTCATTGAAGACAGAAAAAAATACATTTTACTCAGAGACTCTTAAGATAAACATTTGCTTTTTTTAATTAAACTTTTTATTTTGTATTGGAGTGTAATCAGTAACATTTGCTTTTAAATGATGTAAGCCTTTAAACAATTATAGTCCATTGTATCTTATTCAAGTTTGAAAGTCAAAAGCTTACAAAAAATAGACAAGGATTATATATTGACACCACAGAGACCTTCTCAAAATTATAAGTGTTTTTCCTCTCCTTTACTTGGTGTCCAAAAGACCCTAACATTCCTAGAAGCCAACCATCAGGACAAACTTCTGCCTTTTATCAGATGTGTGAATCCACTCTGACCTTGTGAAAAACATCTTTTATTCCCCTCTTTAAGTCTCAACCTCTTATAATGGAAACTGGAAAGAAGATCAATAAAATCAACCAACTGTGAAAATAAGGTCCATAGGAGACACTGATAGAAGAAATAATATATAATAGCATAAATAATCACAAGATTAGGTCTGATGCAATACTTGTATGTGAAGCATGTAATGCCTCTGATTTTTACCCACCACACTCTGTCCTGTTTAATTCTCTGGGAGATAAGGGACATGAAGCTGATCCTGACCAGAATGTTCACAACCACGTTCAATGAGGGGTGTATTCATTCCACTTGAAAGGTCTTTTCTGCAGGGCATGGTATTATGAATAATTATGACACTTGGATTTTCTCAAAGTATGAACAGCTTCTGCTTAGGTATCTAAACTCAGAAATACTCTGAGTCTTTCTTACTACTGTCTTTTTGGCATGACTATGAATTTAAATATGGGTTTCCCTAGTGGCTCAGATGGTAAAGAATCCACCTGCAGTGCAGGAGACCTGGGTTGGGAAGATCCCCTAGAGAAGATAATGGCTACCCTCTCCAGTATTCTTGCCTGGAGAATTCCATGAACAGTGGAGCCTAGTGGGCTACAGTCCATGGGATTGCAAAGAATGGGACATGACTGAGTGACTAACACCTTCACTTTTCATGAATTTAAATAACAGAAACATAAATAGTTGCTTTCCCACCAGAAGCATCCACTAAGTTTAAAATGCATGCATTTGTCACCTCGTAACTGGCAGAAAGTGAAGAGGAACTAAAAAGCCTCTTGATGAAAGTGAAAGTGGAGAGTGAAAAAGCTGGCTTAAAGCTCAACATTCAGAAAATGAAGATCATGGCATCTGGTCCCATCACTTCATGGGAAATAGATGGGGAAACAGTGTCAGACTTTATTTTTCTGGGCTCCAAAATCACTGCAGATGATGACTGCAGCCATGAAATTAAAAGACGCTTACTCCTTGGAAGGAAAGTTATGACCAACCTAGATAGCATATTCAAAAGCAGAGACATTACTTTGCCAACAAAGATCTGTCCTGGGATTTCTTTGGAAGGAATGATGCTGAAACTGAAAGTCCAGTACTTTGGCCACCTCATGTGAAGAGTTGACTCATTGGAGAAGACTCTGATGCTGGGAGGGATTGAGGGCAAGAGGAGAAGGGGACGACAGAGGATGAGATGGCTGGATGGCATCACTGACTCGATGGATGTGAGTCTGGGTGAACGGGGAGTTGGTGATGGACAGGGAGGCCTGGCGTGCTGCAGTTCATGGGGTCACAAAGAGTCGGACACGACGAACTGAACCATTCAAAAGTTAGACAAAGTAAACAAATCCCTTAGCCAATGAAGACTTGTCCTCATTCTTTGCCTAAAACATGTTTTACCTCCATATAGTGATCCACTTACTTGACTGCCTTCCTGCCACTCAAGTGTTGTAGTTGAAGTGTTTGTGCTCAGTGTCCTCTCACAGTTAGGAACTATTGAAGATATTCTTTCCTTTTCACAAGTAGGACCCACTGAATGTTTCATGGAACCTATAGTAGCATCACCTTTGGATGTTATACTCATACGGAGCTAGAACAAAACCCAAGCAAACCAACCAACCAAAAGCTAAGGGTTACCTTCCATGCTCATTTACCTGACAGTGAGAGGTGGGTACAGATGGACAGTGTGATGGATAAAGGTGAGTCAGAGCTTGCAGGCAAGGGTTTGACAAAGGATTCTTTGTAGACCACTCACTTCTATTACTAAGAAAACCATCAGACAGGTCAGAGAGGAGGCTAAATTTTTAAAGCAGCACCTTTTCTAGTTCTTGAGACCCAGAGCTTCTTACTTTTTTCTCCATAAATGGGAGCCTTTGGTCTGCTGCTGTCCCCAGAAGTCAAAGGCAGACTCCTGTTACTGTTTTTGCAGGAAACTAACTGCTCAAAATCAAGAGAAAGACATTCAGACCCAAGACTGAGCTTTTTCCCTGTGCACATTTAACCAGGGATCTCATGTTGGATTACTGAAGAGCTTTAGTGGAATTTCTATACTGATTACTACTTTCATTTGCACTTAACAGCATTTTTCTAAGTAGAATAACCACAATAAGACATGAATCCTTGTAGGTTTTTCAACTGCTTCTTTAGCAGCCTGTCTCATATTTTTTTCTGTCTGTATCTTTGAACAGCTAACCTAACATTATGCCTGGGAGTTGTCTGTCTCAACATTTCTTAAAGTCCTAATAACTGGCCATCGTAAAGTTTACTTATCTACATAACAGCTAACTTATTGTGTTTTCCATATTGGTTACAATAGCTAGAACCTGGGATGCCCATGCCAGATAAAATATGGGATGCTCAGTAAAATCTGAATTTCAGACAAACAATGGATAATTTTTTGGTTGCCCCAAATACTGCATGTATACTTACACTAAAAAGTTATCCCTTGTTTATCTTATACTCAAATTTTATTGTGCATCTTCTACTTTTGCTTCCTAAATTTGGCAATCTTAATGCTCTTGCCTCTTGCATGACACCTATAAACCCAGCCCTGGGTAGGCATATTGTAAATAGAAGGGTGAGAAATGTTTCGGTCTTATAAATCTGAAAAGTCTTCAACTTCAGATTTACATCAATATCTAAATTTCAAGTAACTACTTATGATAAATTTAGAGACTTAGTCTTATTTTAATGATCAAATACAAAGCCGAAATTTTTGAAAGGCTAGGATATAATGTGAGGGAAAAAACATCATTTTATTTACCTTTTCACCAAAGGTTTTAGAGATCTCGTATTCCTGGGTAGTTTCTCAGGTACTACACACAAGTTCCTTATCTCTATTCCAAGTATGGAATCAGACTATGGCCTTCACCCTGAGGATTATCTGTTCTGTCTGTACTATCCAAAGGACGTGTGCTGAGTGGGTTTCCCCAGAGTGGGAATGAATTTGACAAATCATAAATGACCATTTTTAGACCCAGCTACTGTTCTTGAGAATTCACAGCTTCTCTTCACTAAAATTCCAAGTAATTTTTAGTTCTTGATGCTTCTACGTCACAGCAGAGCAGCACCTTTTAAAGGCCAGGCTATGACGGAGTTTTCATAGGTCTATGTGAACTGGGAAATATAAGAACCAGAACCAGATGTAGTAATGTTTTCATAAAGGTAAATGTTTCCAATTTAAGGAATAGCCCTTTATTCTCAGAGATATGTCCTTTTTATCTTTTGGTATTAAAGTTTGTTTCATGAAATTATGAAGATTTTAAAACATGTAGCAAAGTGATTAGTAAACTTAAATCCCCAAAATTCTTTTAAAAATTGTACTTCTCTGTAAATCTAGAAGTATGAGTAGGCAGCATGCAGCATGCCTTTTATATCTATTTTGGAAAATACTACTTCATGATTAACAATATTAACAGTTTAACCTCTGATATATGTGTGTCCTTTTGGGGCTGTGTAAAGAGAACTGGACTCAAAGAAATGCTCTAGGTTGAAGATATGTTGGCGGAAAAAGGACATTTTTATGCTCTTATAAAGTTCAGAAAATGTGTTTCAAGGTCTTTCTTTCCTACCAGAAGATCTGAATATTGTGCCCTGATCTCTGGCACAGTATCACTCAATATTTTAAACATCGTTGTTCTGGTAAAGTCAGCAGTAACATATGCATTCTATAAATGTCAAACATAAAATGCAACACATTCAGCATTCTATAAACCATGGCAAACAACTCAGCATTCCAGACATTTGAAGTATTTATAATATAGCTTAGCTCCTTCCCAGCTGGAACAAAAAAAAGTTTCTGTGGTTTGTTTTTGCAATTTTTAAGGCCAAACATGGATTAGGAAAGTTTAAGAATATTTTCTCACTTCTTTCATAAGAAAGGACTTTGATAAATATCCTGGAACACATCATGATATTACAAATAGGTATACATCATTTCCATGTTTTTTAAACAAAATATTCAGACATGTACTAGCACTTTGCAGAAATCCTGGTTGAATATTTTAAAATTATTTTAATCCCCACACCATTCCTTCAAGGTATATGCTGCTATCCATGATACCAAAAAGCACAGAGAGGCTGGTGGAAGGTAAGCATCTTAGAGAAGGTTACAGAGTGATAACCATCATAAACAGAGCCAAGTGAATGTAGTCTGTGTTATTTCCACTATATCAAGATGGGCGATTAATGTGTTCTGGTTGATTATGAAAGTAGAAATGGCTCTCATCTGTTTCAGATTATTTAACCATGGGATAGAAAAAATATGTTCATGATCCTTGTCACGCCAATAAATGATACCTTGGAAGTCCTCTTGTGGAGCTTTGGTTTGGTTCAAGATTTTGATGGTGAGATATGATTCAAAAAGCATTTAATGCACGAAGTCACTCCAGGCTCAGGATGACTCCCCATAACCCACCAGCTGTTTCACAGCATGTATTTCAGTGTAGCTTACAGTCAGTGAGCAATGAAAAAGAGAAAATAAAAAATCACATCTGTGACCCAATTTTTCTTTAGTTACTAGTCATTTATATCATGTACAGAATTGGATAGAACCTAAGGAACTAGTCCTTCATTACTATAATTTTCTCACTGAAAATAAAAGCATCTGCTTTTAATTCACCTTTTGGGAATAAGATAAAGTTGAATGACTACCAGAAAACATGAGAAAGCATACAAAATCTCCAACATAACTGTGGGTAATGTTGTCCTAAATTTAAAAAATACATAAAGAATCAGATAGACATCCCATAGCTTCTGCTACAATGTCCTGCTCCTAAGAGCACTCAGTCAATGTCAGATGGTTGTTAGCAGTTTGTGTAGCACCATATATCTCAATTGTGTTTGGCGCAGTAGTTACACTGGTGGGATCCCAATAACCAAAACAAAAAAGTCCCTAAACTGGGCTTTTCCAATTGTATATTTTAAATATTTGTACTGTTATTCTTATTGATGCATAATCATTGGTTTCTATTTTTAATTTCTCTCTCCAAAAAGTTTCTAAAAAAGGAGGTCTTATATAAAATATCAAGCTCTCTAGGAAAAGATGGTATTAGCTGCAACAAAGAGGATGGAGTGGTGGCTAAGTCTGTACGTGTTTATGATTAATATCACAGACATCTACAGAGAACTGCCAAATGGAATTTTTAATTTGAGTCTCATACATATCTTGTTAAATTGGGATTATCTCCTCTTCTGTTTGGCAGAATCAACATAAAGAAAAGAAGCTTGGGTTTATTGAGGGAACTTGAAAGTCCAGGTCTCCGACGAATGGACGTGGAATGAATGAGAGGCCTTGACCGTGGTAGAGCCCCATCCCTCATGAGCTGTGGGATCTCAGGCAATTCCTCATAAATCACTTTCCTTGTTTGTACATGGTAGAGGATAACTGAAGTTTGTTCCTTTGTTATTTCCTACAGGGTAACAAAAACTCACTGGAGGAACTATGATATGGATTCCTCTAGATCTTAAGAACTATTGGAAAACTTCCTGACTCTCTCACAACAGTAAATGATCCAAGCAGCCTGGCCTCCTCCCCTGCCATCAACAACAATATGGATTTTTAATACAATTCCACTTGGTATGTGACTTGTATCACTAGTGCATGTCCGCTGAATCCCTGAGTATGTTCAAGTTTTAGTGGTGGGGGCAAAATTACGCATGAATGTATTCTTGAGAAATAAGCAACTCTTTATACTGTGCCCATGGTCAGAGTATGTGTAGGAGTACAAGGTTCACGTCCCACAAAACCATTATTCATTGACAGAAAAGGCATGCGGAAGAAATATAAAAATCACAGCAAATGTGACAGATTCTATTAGAGCACTCTATTAATATATTTGGATTAAGAACGACTGTATACATCACTTTTGTTTTTCTGTAAGAACCCTCTTAGGAAAGATAAATATCATAGTCTAACGCATATACACAGAATCTAGAAAAATGGTACTGAAGAATTTATTTACAGGGCAGCAGTGGAGAGACAGACATAGAGAATAGATTTATGGACATGGGGAGAGGGGAGGAGAGGGTGAGATGTATGGAAAGAGTAACATGGAAACTTACATTACCATTTGTAAAATAGACAGATAGCCAGTGGGAATTTGCTGTATGGCCCAGGAAACTCAAACAGGGGCTCTGTATCAATCTAGAGGGATGGGATGGGGCAGGAGATGGGAGAGAGTTTCAAAAGGGAGGCGATATACGTATACCTATGGCTGATTCATGTTGAAGTTTGACAGAAAACAACAAAATTCTGTAAAGCAATTATATTTCAATTAAAAAAAAAAAAGAACACTCTTAGGATGCATACATGTGCTCTGTGTCATCATCCATCACCTCACCTTACACATGCCCACACCCAGGGCACTCACAAGGTAAAATATTCGCACACCTTGCTCAGGGGTATGTTCCTACATTGTTTGGGAGAAAAGTACAATGCAAAGTCACAGTCTGCATCCTGAGATTCTGTTCCACCCCAGGGGACTCCAGAGGAGAGCCGTTTGGTTCTCCTTTAGCATACCAGGACTTACCTGGTGGCTCAGCTGGTAAAGAATTCGCTTGCAATGCAGGAGACCTGGGTTCCATCCCTGTGTTGGGAAGATCCCCTGGAGAAGGGAAAGGCCACCCATTCCAGTATTCTGGCTTAGAGAATTCCATGGACTGTATAGTCCATGGGGTCGCAAAGAGCTGGACACGACTGAGCGACTTTCATCTTAGCATACCAATCGGCAGGGGTGAATGAGGGCTAGCCTGCTATGAAGGGGACATCAGAGATATATGTGTCCCTGGAATTCTAATAGAGCTCAGAAGGCTGCACTTTATACCCTCATCTGAAGGTCTGCACATTGACGGACAATGCTAAAGAAATACCCTTTGGTGATGATAAAATTACATGACACTTACAAATAGTCTGCTTTGTGGAAAAACAATCTGCCACATTTCAAATTCTGAATCTAGCCAACATTGAAATGACACTGTCTGGATTAAGTGTTGTAAGAGAGGACTCACTTCATCCTGCCCTTATGTGTCTGTCAACTATTAAGTATCCTTTTAAATGCAGCTCAGCCATCCTCTTGGTGTATCATATTGTTTGATATCTGTTTACACCTGATGACCCCCCCCAGGAAGGTAAGTAAAGTTGGCAAAGGTGCCCACCTGGTTGCTGGATGTCCACAGGTAACTCAGGACCTTGACAGGCAGCTGGTGCTGAGTAAATGCTTATGTGAACAACTGGGCCTCAAACAGTCTAGATGGGGTTCACTGAACGATGACCCACACAGAACAGAGGAAAGAGGGACAGTAATTGAATGAGTTAGCCAGAGGTGCTTGAGCTCAGACCCCAAGAAAACTGTAGGACATGCTTCAGTTTAAATGGAACCTTGCCTCAAGGAATAAATTACTTTCTTTCTGCAAATAATTTACCATACTTTCTAAAAAAGAAAATAGGTTTACAAAGCATCTATTTGGTGGTTCTAACATAGAAGTTGCCAAAACCATTCAAGATTTCCTTAGTTCACAGATTTGGGCATAAAAATAATAGGGCAACAGTAATCACTACAGAAGGTCAGTGTAAATAAAATAACAACGGGGAACTATGTGAGATTTGATCACATTTTATTAAGAAGAATGCAGAGAGCAAAACAAAGTTCCCCTTGGGACCTAGACTTAATACAACAGGTCTGTTATAAGTAAACCAATGGTACTATTTGGGGCAGACCATGCTTTTTTTTTTTTTTTTAAATAAATTAATTGAAAGTAAGTGTCTCTTCTAGAGTCTAAAGTTCAACATATGTGATTAATTCCTTCAAGGCATCTTTGTAGTACAAATATATCATCATAATAGTGGTGGTGCTGGTTGAGTTGCTAAGTCGTGTCTGACTCTTGTGAATTCACAGACTTCACAGGTAACCCACCAGGCTCCTCTGTCCATGGGATTTTCCAGCCAAGAACACTGGAGTGGGCAGCCATTTCCTTATCCAGATATGACAGTATATCTTCTATATTATCAACTCTGCTTGTAACAGGCAGAAAAAAGCTACTATCTTAGAAAAAGTAAGCTATATGAAGCTAAGACTTCACCTTCAGGGTCCTGTTGTTCCTAACGCTACATAACATTCCAGCAGCCAGATTGGCTCTACACCTCTGCCTTCCATCTTTGGAGGTGGCTTGGTAGTTTAGGGACCCAGCAACTGAATGAATGACTTTGTATTTTTTAAGGTAACTGACCTTGAATAAATTAAGAGAGAGGTAGAGTGGAAAGTAGGAATGACCAAGGCTTGAGGACAAAGTCTTCTAACCATCCAAAGAAGAGAAGATGGCTGAAAAGATGCTGACTGCAGAAACCAATGCTTCCTGCCTCACACCTGCTCAGAACATCCCTCCCTCTTTCAATTTATGGGGGTCTTCACAACTGCAGACTTTGGACATGTCTCCTGGATCCTATAACCAACACCAGAACATCAGAGCTCCCAGTCAATCCTCTGGAGATAAGGAAATAACATGTTTGGAGGAAAGAATTTCAAACAAGCCAAAGAATTTATTTCTGTGTAACTGACTTTCCCCAAGGGAAGAAGAAACAGCTGGCCATTTGGAATATACACAATCAATAAATGTAA
Organism: Tragelaphus eurycerus; assembly: GCA_935064755.1. NCBI lineage: Eukaryota > Metazoa > Chordata > Mammalia > Artiodactyla > Bovidae > Tragelaphus > Tragelaphus eurycerus. The sequence goes on along the minus strand of CAKXYN010000120.1, from coordinate 4,217,115 downwards.
GAGCGGAATTTCATGGAATTGTAGATACGTAAATGACAATCCTATCACAACTGGTATTAAAGAAAGTGTGGTTCAGTCAGGCAGATCTGTTCTTCAAAATATCATTCAAATGGCTTCAGTTTTTCCAAGGATAGGTTGGACTAGAAACAAAATACCTAAGAGGCCTGGTGAGTGGCCAGGACTCTAGTATCTTCTCCATTGACTAAAATAGCCTCACTTTCATTTCTTTAATATGTTGAAATTATGAACCAAAACAAAGAAGAAACAACAAGCAAGATGATTTTAAAGGCCCTGATGATTCCTCCATTCTTAGGGTAGAAACAAAAGCGCTTATTATAGTAATTGTATACTGCAATAAAAGTAGGAAAACAGTTAAAACTTCTTATATCTCTGACCCTCTCCACTTAGCTCCCTTTTTTAATATCTAGGAATGTGCTGGCTAAAATATGTCCCCAAACTCCTAAACAACTTTAGGGAGTACCATTTATACCAAAGACAGTATCAATGATGTTCCCTAGAAGGTACCATTTCGTGGCCCCAAAAAAGATGATCTTAGAGAGGGCCTGTGTTTGAATTTTAGCTCTGCCACTTGAGGACAAAGGCTATATGACCCTTGGCAAGTTATTTACTAATCCCTCTGATCCTATTTCCTTCTCAGTAAAATGGAGATAATAAGTTGCATTTCCAAAGGCTGATGTAAAAACTAAATGAGATAACGTATGTACAGAATGGAGGTGGAGGACAGCACACCAACACTTATCAGTTCTCTAAAATTAACAAGATCCATCACATTTCACAGCCAGGAAAACCACCATGTCTAGCACTTGCAGCCCATACTGTAAGGACAGACCAGAAGATTTCTGAAATTTGGAATAGGTCTCACCTGTTGAAGCTGGGGTAGGTACCCTAAAAGTTAAAGGTGTCAGAATGCAGTGACCTGAAAACCACACAATTTTTCTGTCTCTGAATTGTGATAACTGGCAGAAAGGAAGCCTAATCAGCATGCTAATTAGCCAGGGTGTGCTGGTACAACTGTTATCAAGGAAAGACAACTGTTTAAATAAGACAGGCTGTCCTCATTAAGCACTATGTGCTGCCAACAAAGTGCAATGTGCTTAGTTCCAGCGTTTTGGCCTTCCTTAGAATCTAGAACTAGGCAGTATCTAACTGCACTAAATCTTTATTGGATTATTAAGCAGTGATTAACCTATACAATAAAACTATACCTCAAAAACTATAGATTCTCAAATGACAGGACTGACAGATTTTAGAAGTCATTTAAACTAACCTCCACATGTTACATGAGCAAAAATTGAGGTCTAAGGAAGAAGGGAGACACATGGTCCCAGAGGTGGAGTCAATTCTGGACTTGGTCTCGTGAACTTTCTCTTACAACAGGAAATCAGTCTTCAGTTTTACGCACTACACAGACCAACAATTTAACACTAAATATGCAGATTCTTGTCTCAACTCAGCATAATTTGGGGTTCATAGGGTGGTGGAAGATATCAAAATACTGGGTCAATAACAGTAGCAGCTGGCAGGCTGCATAGAGTGGGAAGCGCCCCAGCATGCATGCAGGCAACAGTGCATATGGAAAGGCTCTTAGGGACCTGCCAGTCTGGGGTCTGAGTGGTGGCGATTAGGGTCTGTTAAGGGGCTAACTATAGAATAATTCTCCACATCAAGGATGTAGAGAGTGACTAGCTCAGAGTGGATACTCAGTACCTACATACTGTGTGACTGGCAGATGAGCCAAGAGTGAATGAAGGAATGAAAGGGCTTATTCTGAGAGAAGAAATGAAAGCTTCAGGGACAACGGGGAAGAGGGCTACCTAGGGGAGGAGGAAGGGAAGTTCCCAAAGCTCTACTTAACCTTCGCAGGACAGTGGAAAGAGTCTGTCCCCTGCCCCTACCCAAACACCCTGCTTCCACCTCCCATTCCATTCTGAGGAAATGTAGTCATCCCCAGGGAACCACTTCTGTTTCTCATGCTGTCTGCCTCCCGGATGGCACCTGGAGGAGTGGAGTGCTCAAGAGAAGTCTGTCTCCAAGGGCAACCGAAATTTCAAATCCATATGTCACACTGTTTTTTTAGAGGAGACTCTGCTCAAGTGCTAGCTAGGCAAGCAACTGACGATACTGCACTGCTACCGACGGGGAAAATGTTTCCTAGCTTAAGATCAAGAAGCAAGTTTGATTCTAGGATGGGACAGAAAATCCTAATGAAGCATGAGGGAAAGCTGGAATTTCCTTGCCAATTTTCCATTCCCTGAGAACATGGCCATCTGTGGTCCTCAGCCTGGGTCCTCTGACCTTTGGCCAAGTCTGTTAAAGCTGGACTTTCAAAGCACAATTCATTTGATCAGCACTGATGGCAGACAGGAGAGGGAGTTCTACCTCATTATATCTTCCAAACAGTAAGAGGTCAGTGTTTGACATTTCCTTTTCTTTCAACATTTGTGTCTAATAGTTTTTTCACTTTTGTTCCATAGGATGCAGCCACGTTGAAGAAAAAATGCACTCATCACCTCTTCTGTTTTTCTAGGACTAATTAAAGAAGCTATAGCACAAAGGTCTGCATCAGCATTTGAGAGATTTTTCAAGGTTCGTATGATGTGAGCAACTTCCTATGTCAGAAGCACACTGACACTTTAGCGGATAATAATGAAGTACTGGCAGCATTTTCTCCCACCACATCTAGTGGACTAACGGCTAAGGGACAGTGCGCACAGCAGCCATTAGGACAGGATGATGGGTTCTGCCTCATGTTCACATGAAAGACATATACAGCCCAGGGGGAAATGTAATGTCTCTAATGTGACCTTCACTTGACATTTGATTAAGACAAAGTTGGTACTTTTTTTTTTTTTAGAAGATTGGCTTTCAAAACCAGGAGAACATATCAGTGAAAAGACCAATGATATACACACTCTTCCTCAACTCACAGTGACTGGCAAGGCTTTACACTTTTAGCAGTTTCAATTCTCCAAAAAGAAATGCCACCTAGAAGAAATGTGCTAAGCACCCTCTAAACATTTCTCATTAACTTGGCCATACTGGTACTTGCCCCTAGAAGGCTGGCTTACAGCTCTCATCCTAAATCAGCTCTGTCTGCCAATTAAGGAATAAACGAGAGACTGGTTGCTATTTGAGAGAAGGAACTAGGTCTGTAGGAACATTCATATCAATAGTTGTAAAACATCTTGAAAAATACTAGGAAAAAAGCAAGTCTAAAAGTGTCCTATGATGAAATGATAGGAATGGTAGTGAGGAGACCAAATGCACAGGTTTTTCTAATGAAGGGACAGGTTTCCTCTCCAGGTACAAATAATCTGATCTAAAGGGTTTATTCCTTTAACAAGATTGGTTTTTGGATAAGAGTGAAAACACATCACTGTGTCTTTAGCATATAAAGAACTCCCAGAATGGTCCTCAGGCGGTCCAGCTCTGAGCATCCGGATTCTTCTTTTCTGGTCTTTAATTATGCTGCTGAGCACCTAACTCTTCATGTAAAAGCGAGTGGAAGGAAACGGGATGGCTAAAGTCATTCAAACGCCCACTCACCTCCCATGATTTTGGACTGGCAGTTAATAAACTCCGGCTTCCTGTCTGTGAGGTAGCGCTGGCAGGTGTGGTGGAGGATCTGGAAGAAGGTACATTTTTCTGAAGCTGTGCTGGCTACCCACTGGTCAAAGGCATTTTCAAACAACAAATCAAACTCTGCAGAATCCTGGAAAAGACATTGAAAGAACAAATGATTTCCATCTCTAAAAACTGCTGCTTCCAGTTTACCATAATAAGACTTATAAAGGCTAAAACACCTTTCCGAAACTTTGTTCCTAATCACAAGGTTCATCTTCATTAGCACCTAGGAGCACAGAGAGTTCCCCTTTCTCTTTTTATCAAGCAGATCTCTTGTCTTACAGTGTTTTGAGATGTCCCCAAGAAGCAATGAGCACAGAAGTCCCTTCAGCTTAACCACATATCAACTTGTATCCTATTTCAGACTACACATGGTCTTTCCCATTGCTCAAAAAGGATTACTTCAGGTTCCTGGCACTGAACAATATTAATCTTGTCCCTCACCTTTGGTAGGGAAAGATTATCCCTTTTTATTGTAGTATATAGTTTCATTTTACATTTCATTTTTCCTCATCATTGATATATGGTTAGTGTATAAGCAAAGGGAATTTACTCGCATACATAACTCTACCATGAAATGTTTCATTTATTAAATCCAATGGAATTCTAATACATCATTTTTAAGGTGCAGTTCATTTATTTGATTTTTGGTAAATAAACCTCATCCCTGATTGCATTAGGAGACAGATGGAACTTTGATGAACATGGTTTTTCATCCTGATAATCACAGATGTGATTATCTGAACTCTGCACTTGGCACTTTGCTCTTTGTATTGGAGGTAGCTAGCATTTCTTCAATATGCATCTCCTTAGGTGCCTCTGTCCAACATGATGAAAAGATTCATAATTTCCCATAAGACAGGCACAGGAGTCAGAAAGTCTCAGCCACATAACGAACAGAGAAATAGCCGTGTCCAAAACGACTCAGACAGCCACCAGTCTGCCAAGGTCAATGAGAGAGTCACTGTGAGAGAAGAACACCGTGGCTCGGGCCCGGACAGCTCACTCACCCGATTGGGATCGATGCCGTTAACCTGGCGAAGCTGCTCGAGCATCCACTGTGACCGCCGCACAAATGACGTGGAGCCTTCAAACTGTTTGACCTTTGTGATGGAGGCCTGCGTGGGCTTCTTGTTGGTCACTGCCAAGAAAAGACCACTCTGATCAGAGAGTGTGCAGGGTGGGGTGGATTCCCATTCACAGGGGTTTCTGTCTTATGCCTACATGCATATGTGCCATAAAAGAGATAGAAAAAAGGACATATTTGTGTGTGTGTGTATATATGTGTATCTGTGTGAATATAGAGGGGAAGAAGAGAGAGGGAGAGGGAAGTGCAGAGACAAAGAGAAGCAGAGGAAAACAGAAAATGAATGAATATGTGTGCCTTTAATGAGAGGCGAACTCAAAAGGGACAGATGTTTTAATCTGCACCCTCGAGCAGTTACAATATAATTTTAACTGTAAGGGCAGCTTCACTGATGCCTTCATCCACTCACATTGAACACGACAGGGACAATTAATAGCAAGTCCTTCTAATGGAGGCTCCAAATAAACCATGAAGGTTAGCAGGGAAATCAGCACAAAAGGCTGAGAGCATCAGGTAGGGGTGGCTGGGAAAGGCTACCTTTTAAAGGTACAGTTTACTAGTCCCTGAGGCAACTACAATGCATATTTCTAATGCTATAGTCTAGTGTAAGTATTTCAGGCTTCAGTGATAAAAGAAGAAATACCTCACTCAAAAAAAAAAAAAAAAAAAATTGGCCTTATAGTTCAGTTCAGTCACTCAGTCGTGTCTGACTTTGTGACCCCATGGACCGTAGCACGCCAGGCCTCCCTGTCCATCACCAATTCCCGAAGTCTACTCAAATTCATGCCCACTGAGTTGGTGATGCCATCCAGCCATCTCATCCTCTGTTGTCCCCTTCTCCTCCCGCCCTCAATCTTTCCTAGCATCAGGGTCTTTTCAAATGAGTTAGTTCTTCGCATCAGGTGGCCAAAGTATTGGAGTTTCAGCTTCAACATAAAGTACAGTTAGTTTGTATGTAATCTGCCTCTGATTATACCCCTGGCCCCCCTCCACATATGAATTCCTTAGGCTACCACAGCTGCAGGCCTGCGGCAGTTCCTCCTCTCAGCCTTGGTCAGTTCTCCCTTCCACGCTGAAGATGGACCGTCTCACTTCTCAGACAGAGATCAAGCCCAGCCAGCAGGAGAGAGTCACTCTGAACATTTGCCTGTCTGCTTACTTCTTGACTTAGAGCCTCAAGGGAGGGGAGGTAATTAAGTATTTTAAAAGGATTTTCCTTAAAGCTCCTCCTGAGCTCTGGCTGTAGGAATTCTAAGTTTAAATAGAACTCATGCTATTAAAGGAAGCAGGAAAAGTGGAAAGCACTCATAATGAATGCAATCCTAGTAAGCCTGTTCATCAATGCTACATTCTTTCTCAGTTTCAAAGCAGCCCACAGATCCACACTTTGAAATAACCATGCAATGCTCAACAGATGGCAAAACGAATCCTTGCGGGATGAAGGACAGAAAGTACCTGTGCCAGTTACGGTTGGTGGTAAGAAGGCTCTCCTTTACACACAGCAGAGTTTACACACAGAGTTTACACACAGCTTCAGTGTCTGGGGTCATTTAGGCAGGAAAACAGTGACCAAGAGGGGAAAGTGACCAAAAATATACAGGCACCCTACCTTTAGGTGAGAACCCTATGGTCTAGGACTGGGCTGTTTTTAGGATCTCAGTACAACCTTCTCTTTTTGTTCCTAACCAGAATTTAGCAAACATTTTTTTTTTAATTTCAAATAATGCTTAGGTTTAATGCCCATTGTTCAGTTATATTTTGGCTAAACGTTTATGAACATTTCACACCAATTGCGTTTACTGTCATGGTTAAAAAATCATCACCCCTTAAATACCCAAGATCAAGGAAATGTTATCGTCTTCCATTCACAGATGGCCTGTCTGGCCTACAGCTCCACATATAAGCCTGTTTAAGTCCATGAGGAACAATCTTTCCCCTCACTAAATTCATGCAATATTACCAGTCTACCCAGGGCTGTCTATCCACTTAATTCATTTATTTTGTGTGTCTATGTGACACAAAAGGAACTCTCCTAAATTTCTCTGATAGTCATACCCTGCTCTGCTGTTTTACTAGCAAAGGAAACAACACACCTGGAATACATATGGGTCCTAAAATGTGCTTAAAAGATTAAAGAATGCTTTGCAATAACAGGAAAACATGGGTTCCTGTATTAGACCCACACCCCTAAACACACACAGAGGATTTCCTTCTTTGTTTATGTAAATTACATGGCATTTAGGCATCCTGGGAAACATGAAGGTTTTCCTTCTGACTTCAGTTAACTCTTACTTTTATTACTGGTCCACTTATTTCCAACTAGTTTACAGCATAATAAAAGTTCAAACATAATTCATGATGGTTGTAATTATTGGCCTGTTTGGGACTGACATTTTAGGAAAGCAAGTTCCACTGGAAGTTTGTCACTGAACATGAGAAGGGCAGGAATTCCACCCACCCAACAAATGCCCCATCAAATTGTTTAAGAGCGATCACATTGCTTCATGGTCATTTTTAACAGAGGCAGATATGACTTCATCCGTTCCTGCTTTTTTTACCCTCTATTAGTTTACTCCTTGCCCAGTTCTTGGAATCTGATAATTTTCCTGGGCACTGATCCCGGTTTAGTTTAATTTTTGTTTAGTGTTATTATCTCCAACATGCCACTTTCTATTTTGAAGCAGGTGCCTTAAAATTATATTATTATATACACATTATATAGAATTAAATGAAGACTTCCCCCTTCTGAAATCAAAACACTTGCACAATCATGCCATTGCCAGACTTTCTGAGTTCCGTGTTTGAAGAAGCCATGTTTTAACCCCTTTCTATTTTGGTGTTTTCCGGATCCACAGCTGTTAAAAATAAGTCATTCACTCAAATTCCAGATGTCTAGTGAAAACAGCAATTCACCTTCTCCTTCCCAAGGGAAGCTAATTTACAGCACACTCTGGAAAATGCAACCAAATGATCTGGATCAGTACCCCTGTAGGGTAGATTTCATATTCATTATTTTGAAAAACTTTAAAGGTGAGATAATCAGGGCATTTTGTCATAGCTTCATCATTTATGAGGAAAAGGTAAATATACAAGCATTTAGAGAGGGTATGATGATATTCCCAGGTAACACTGCAGACTACCCAGAATCAGCCCCATCCCCTAATTTTCCACTCTGACCCACACATCAAAAATCACGTGGGAGTTTTGCAACAAAAATACCCAACACTGTCAGTCAGAATCTTTGGGGATGTAGTCCTGGCATCCATATTTTAAATATTTCCACTTGACTCAGAGGCACTTTGAGTGCTAAGAGCGACTGAACTATGTGTTTACTCATTTAACAAATATTTATGGAGCATTTATTAGATGGAAGACACAGAAGGAAGTTTTGAGGATTTTGAGAATTTTTCAAATATTAAGAAAGAAGTGGTTCTCAATCAATAACTTTGGTGAGGAGGAGATAAGAACGATGCTATAGAGAATAAAGCATAATAGGATAAATGACACAGGAGTCATCTGAGATGTGTGTGTGTGGGGGCGGATTTAAGGACCACAGTAAAGTTGGGGAAAGTCAGGGAGGTTTCATGAGGCAGCCACATTCTGGGCAGTATAACATCCCTCACCAGGACATCTGTGATTTTCCCCAAACTGGCCTTTTAACCAGCTTGACCATTAAAACTGGAATACATAAGGCTGAACCATCTTTTAAGAACTCCTTGCCAAAGCAATCTTGAGAAAGAAGGACAAAGCTGGAGGTATTATATGCCCTGATTTCAAACTATACTACAAAGTTATAGTAATCAAAATTGTATGGCACTGGCACACACACACACACACACACACACACACACACAAAGAAAACAGACACAAAGATCAATGGAACAGAATAGAATCTAGACTCATGCATATATGGTCAATTAATTTCAACAAGGGATCTAAAAATACACAGTGGGGAAAAGACAATCTCTTCAATAAATAGTGTTGGGAAAGCTTCCACGCTGCAGCCACATGCAAAAGAATAAAACATCATTTACAAAAATAAACTCAAAATGAATTAATATCTTAAATATATGACCTGAAACCATAAAACTCCTGGACAAAAACATAGGCAGTATAGTCTCTGACACTGGTCTTAGGAATGATTTTTTGGATCTATTTTCTTAGGCAAGGGCAACAAAAGCAAAAATCAACAAGTGGGACTACAAAACTAAAAAGCTTTTGCAGAGTGAAGGAAAACATCAACAAAATGAAAAGGAAGCTTACTCAATGGGAAAAGATACTTGCAAATGATCTATCTGATAAGGGGTTACTATTCAAAATATATAAAGAACTCACACAACTTGGTATCAGAAAAAACAAACAATCCAGTTAAAAAGTGGGCAGAGGACCTGAATAGTTTCCCAAGGAAGACATAAAGATGGCCAACATACACATAAAAACGTGTTCAGCATCACTAATCATTCAGTTCAGTTCAGTCGCTCAGTCGTGTCTGACTCTTTGCGACCCCATGAATTGAAGCACGCCAGGCCTCCCTGTCCATCACCAACTCCTGGAGTTCACTCAAACTCAAGTCCATCGAGTCAGTGATGCCATCCAGCCATCTCATCCTCTGTCATCTCCTTCTCCTCCTGCCCTCAATCCCTCCCAGCATTAGAGTCTTTTCCAATGAGTCAACTCTTTGCATGAGGTGGCCAAAGTACTGGAGTTTCAGCTTCAGCATCATTCCTTCCAAAGAACACCCAGGACTGATCTTTGGAATGGACTGGTTGGATCTTGTTGCAGTCCAAGAGACTTTCAAGAGTCTTCTCCAAAATGCAAATAAAAACTACAATGAGATATCACTTCACACTGTCAGAATGGCTGTTATCAAAAAAAGACAACAGACAACAAATGTGGGTGAAGATGTGCAAAAAACAGGACTGCTGGTTGGAATGTTAACTGATGCCACCACTGTGGAAAACAGTATGGAGTTTCCTCAGAAAATCAAAAAACAGAACTACCATATGATCCAGCAATTCCACTTCTAGGTATTTATCCAAAGAAAACAAAAATGCTAATTTGAAAAGACATATGCACCTCTATGGAGAAGGCAATGGCACCCCACTCCAGTACTCTTGCCTGGAAAATCCCATGGATGGAGGAGGCTGGTGGGCTGCAGTCCATGGGGTTGCAAAGAGTCGGATACGACTGAGCAACTTCACTTTCACTTTTCACTTTCATGCATTGGAGAAGGAAATGGCAACCCACTCCAGTGTTCTTGCCTGGAGAATCCCAGGGATGGCAGAGACTGGTGGGCTGCTGTCTATGGGATCATACAGAGTCGGACACGACTGAAGCACCTTAGCAGCAGCAACAGCATGCACCTCTATGTTCATTCCAGTATTACTTACTATAGCCAATATACTGAAGCAGCCTAAGGTAAGGTAAGGTAAGTCACTTCAGTCATGTCTGACTCTGTGCTACCCCATAGACAGCAGCCCACCAGGCTCCCCTGTCCCTGGGATTCTCCAGGCAAGAACACTGGAGTGGGTTGCCATCTCCTTCTCCAGTGCGTGAAAGTGAAGACGCTCAGTCTTATCCGACTCTTTGCAACTCCATGGACTGCAGCCCACCAGGCTCCTCTGTCCATGGAATTTTCCAGGCAAGAAAATTGGAGTGGGTTGCCATTTCCTTCTCCAATGCATGAAAGTGAAGTCTAAGTGTTCATCAATAGATGAACAGACAAATCAGATGTTGTATACATATACAGTGGAGTATTACACAGCCATAAAATAGCAAACTTTTGCCATTTGCAACAAAATGGACGGAACCTAAAGGATATTATGTTAAGTCATATAAGACAGAGAAAGACAAATATTGTATGATTCATTTATATGTGGAATCTAGAAACAAAGCTAACAATCAAAACAAAACAGAAACAGACTCATGGATACACAGAACAAACTGGTGGTCGCCAAAGGGGAGGGGCTGGATGAAATAGGTAAAGGGGATTAAGAGGCACAAACTTCCAGTTACAAAATAAGTCATGGGGATGTAATGTACAGTATAGGGAATATAGTCAATATTATTGCAGGAACTTTGTATGATCAGGTAGGTCAGTCAGTCAGTCATGTCCAACCCCAGGAACTGCAGCACGCCAGGCTTCTCTGTCCAGCACCAACTCCCGGAGTTAACTCAGACTCATGTACATTGAGTTGGTGATGCCATCCAACCATCTCATCCTCTGCTGTTCCCTTCTCCTCCCACCTTCAATCTTTCTCAGCATCAGGGTCTTTTCCAATGAGTCAGCTCTTTGCATCAAGTGGCCAAAGTATTGGAGTTTCAGCTTCAACATCAGTCCTTCCAGTGAATATTCAGGACTAATTTCCTTTAGGATGGACTGGTTGAATCTCCTTGCTGTCCAAGGGACTTCTCAAGACTCCTCTCCAGCACCACAATTCAAAAGCATCAATTCTTTGCTGCTCAGCTTTCTTTATAGTCCAACTCTCACATCCATACATGACTACTGGAAAAACCATAACTTTGACTAGACGGACCTTTGTTGGCAAAGTAACATCTCTGCTTTTTAATATGCTGTCTAGGTTGGTCATAACTTTTCTTCCAAGGAGCAAGCATCTTTTAATTTCATGGCTGCAGTCACCATCTACAGTGATTTTGGAGACCCCCAAAATAAAGTCTGTCACTGTTTCCATTGTTTCCTCATCATATGGTGACACATGGTTATTAGACTTATCATGGTGATCAATTTGTAAGGTATATAAATCTTGAATTATTATATTGCATGTCAACTATACCTCAATGAAATAAAAATTTGATGGCATCCCAAGGCATTTAGAATAAAACCCAAGTCCCTTACCGTGACCTGCAAAGTCCTGGATGATCTGGCCCTTAAGTACCTATTCATTCTCACCTCATTCCAGTCTCCCTGTCCCCCAGGCTCCAGTCATCTTTTGCTCCTGGGAAATGCAATTGCTGTATACCCTTTGCAAATGCTATTCCCTTCGTAGAAACTCCCTTTTCCTATGTGTGTGTTTGAGAGTATGTTTCATCGTTGTCTCTTGCTCACTTCTCCGACTTCAGCTTATATGTCATCTCCATTGAGACACCTTCTGTGATTATCGTATCCAAGTAGGTTCCCCATCATGTTATTTTTTTCACTGAACTCTGTTCATTTCACAACAGGTTTATTTTAAGCCTGGGTAAAATATTCCATGTTTGCTTTTCTGACATATTTGTGAAGAATGAAAATCAGATTGTTATCAGGTCCATCTAGTTCTAAAATACAGAAAATATGGATAAATCCCCACAAAGGTAGGAAGTAGCGATGTAGGCTCCTATAGATTGACACAAGCACTTTAAATTTTTTAAAGCTTTTTAAACATAGCTTCTGTTTTTGTTTTTTTCTCTTGAACTTGACAATATCTCTGTGACAGAGGCAGGTTTATTGCTAAGATCACGTATTATATTTACGGACAATGAAACTGGGGCATAGAAAGAGTTGACTTTCCCAAGCAATATTGGTAATAAAAAAAAAAAAACTGTGACCTAAACAATGTACTAAGAGTCTACGTCTATTGCTCTTTCCACTATAGCTTTTTGCTACAATGTCAAATGTCACATTTCATTGGGTGTTAAAGACTATCACAACAGAGAAGCCATTTCCAAAACACCTATAAGACCACTGAGTCATGTGCTTTGGGACTCACTCAATAGGTCAAGTTTTGGGGTTATCCAAGCCTAATAATGCTTCTTTTCACTCATTCCTGGCTATCATTGCTTTCTGTGGTGGTATCAGAGGAAGACAGAAGCATAGGGCAAACCAAGTGCATGTCTTTCTACTACCAGTTCTGACAAGAAGAATTTGGTTTTCATTGCCTCCATGCCTCCTCTTTAGCCTTTCTGGAGACTTAATCTACATCTCGGCTGTAGTTAAGAAGCAGTGTTAGAAACTCTTAGGTCTAGAATATCATGACCATCATTACTCAAGTGGTATAACAATCTCTTTCTCATGAACTAAAGGCCTAAAGTGTTAAACGGTCCAGTCATGACACATCATTCAGAAATTAGACACTTAGCTACAGTTAGAGTGGAGACCACCAGCTTTGCTTTGGGCCAATCAGAAAATTCTATGTAATCAAAACGAGATAAGCCAGCCAATAGTAAAGCACCATCTAGTCTGATCTTATATTAAGTCAGGAATTGGTTGAACAGGGGGACAAAGGCTGTCATCAGAAATGAAAACCAGAAACACAAGTTACTTGCATGTGGTGCAAACCGGCAGAAGAACACGTACTCTGCCAGGGATTAAGAAGCTGATTCTCCATTTCAAAGTCCAATGGTTTTGTAACTGCCTTTTTTTTTAGTCACCCTTTCCCCTATAATCTCATTATTCATATTTCTCAGTTGCCCCAAACAGGAAAATCAATTTTGCCCAAATACCAAAGATCTAGTCTCAATCCTAATATATTATTTTTTAAAAAACCAAATAATCAGCATTTAAATAAAATAATGACTCACCATGTCTATATCCTTTACCTGAACATTCTTTTAAACATTAAACTCAAATTGAATCTTCTTATAACTTTATGTAGTCATTTCTAAAAAAAAAAAAAGGCAGGCACTAAACAACAAACTGCATTGATATCCTTAATACAGTCTGATGTTGAGGTTAAGGCAGCTAAAACGCAGAATTTACCATTCGTATGTACCTAAAATACTTAAAAATGTCATCATGCTTAGCCCTCTCTGTCTTGTAGTTGAGCGAAGGTCAGCATTTTGTGGTGTGCCTTAGCCCTCTGCTCTGCTGGAATCTAATGGTCAGACGTTTTGAATTCAATAAGAGTGCTGACGTGAAATAAACAATTTGGAACAAGGCAAAAAAGTGATGTCTACACAGAATCTCATCAGGGCTGCTCTCTGACTGTGTCAGAGGTGATAGACAAAAAGGAAAAAAAGAAAGAGAAAAAGAAACTCTCTGAGATGTGATTCAGGAAGTAAAAGCAAGATTGAGCATGCCTTCTAGGTGCAGATGTGGTGAAGCAACGGGCTAAGAGGACATGATGAGAAATGATTACTTGGAACTATTTTTCTTAATGCTTTTCCCAAACCCTAATGTATGATAATTCCAGGTGAATTTCACAGTTGTTCAGTCACTCACTCAGTCATGTCTGAGTCTTTGCATCCCATGAATAGCAGCATGCCAGGCTTCTCTGTCCTTCACTGTCTCCCAGAATTTGCTCAAATTTATGTCCATTGAGTCATGATGGCATCTAACCAACTCATCCTCTGTCACCACCTTCTCTTCCTGCCCTCAATCCTTCCCAGCATCAGGGTCTTTTTCAATGAGCTCTTCCCTTCAGGTGGCCAAAGTATTGGAGTTTCAGCTTCAGTCCTTCCAATGAATATTCAGGGTTGACTTGCTTTAGGATTGACTGGTTTGATCTCGGTGCAGTCCAAGGGAGTCTTCTCCAACATCACAGTTCAAAAGCATCAATTCTTTGGCACTCAGCCTTCTTTATGGTCCAACTCTCACATCCATACATGACTACTGGAAAAACCACAGCTTTGACTACATGGATCTTTCTTGGCAAACTGACATTTCTGATTTGAATATGCTGTCTAGGTTGTTCATAACTTTTCTTTCAAGGAGCAAGCGTCTTTTAATTTCATGGCTGCAGTCACCATCTACAGTGATTTTGGAGCCCAAGAAAATAGTCTATCACTGTTTCCACCATTTCCCCCTATATTTGCCATGAAGCAATGGGACCAGATGCCATGATCTTAGTTTTTTGAATGTTGAGTTTTAAGCCAACTTTTTCACTCTCCTCTTTCACTTTTATCAAGAAGCTCTTTAGTTCATTTTTGCCTTCTGCCTAATGGTATCATCTGCATATTTGAGGTTGTTGATATTTCTCCTGGCAATCTTGATTCCAGCTTGTGCTTCATTCAGTCTGGCATGATGTACACTGCACATAAGTTAAATAAGCAGAATGATAATATACGGCCACAGTATCTATGGAGAAATAAATTTCTCCATAATTCATTTTTTTAGGACGGCAGCTGCATCAGCAATTTTATCCAGTGAGATGCTGAATATTTACAAAACTTAGAAGCAAAAATATCCAGATTGTTATCCCACATACTTTCAGATCAGGGACCCATCATCATTGCTATAGTTAGTGGGGAACGAAGCCTGGTGCTCTCCACACGGGGTTGATTATTTGCTTCTCAAACTACTTCTCAAAGTGTGTCATAATTTAGGGACACAGTCATTTAGCCTCCACAAGCTCCCAAATGGCACCAATTCATGAAATGGCCAAGTGTGTTTTTGAGGCCCTATTCCTCTCCTTCCAGCTTAGGTCCTGGGAGCTCACTGGCCAGATTCCTGAAAGGACCCAAATGGGCCTGAAGGGGTAGTCTTAAGTCTGATTGTTTTTAGGAAGAAAATTTTAATCCAAGTAAACAACATCTACAATAACAAAAATGGTGGCATTTCAGCCATAACCATCAAGCCAGGAAGGACAAATACAGGAGTTCCTACTCCACTAACCCTGAAGGGGAGGGAAGGGAAGAGACAATGAACAAGGCTTTGAGATTTGATTCTTAAAGGCAAACTACTATGGTCTACAGGAGGGATAATCACCAAGAAAGGAGCTTTCCACGCAAATGTTTCCTTATTTCGTATCACTAGTTCTTAGGGCTGTACCTACATCATGTTCTGATCTCCAGATTGGAGGAGGAGCAGACTCAAAGTCTAGGAAATTTTTCCAAAGGGATACCAAAAGTAACTGTATGGGAAACTTCTTTTTTGTAAATAAGTTTGGATGAGTCCTTCAGTAGAAAGAGAAGAATAAGAACATCTTTCATCATGCATTCTTCAGGAAGGATGCTTTTAAAATGAAAGTATAGCATCAAACCAAAGTAACTGACAACTACACATCTGCAGAGCAAGCAAACCCCTAACCTAACTCAGCAGGAAGTACCAGCTATACTAGCTAGTTTTAATATTTGCAAATTACCCACAAGGAGACAGAATTACTTTTGCAATGTACAACTTCAATGTCTCATGTCAACATGAACTCCATTTTAAAAAATCTTCCTGGAAATTCCCTGGAGTCCAGTGGTTAGGACCTGATGCCTTTATTCCCAGGTCCTGAGTTCAATCCTTGGTGGAGGAACTAAGATTCTGTGAGCCTTGTGGCACAGCCAAAAAAGCAACAAACAAACCAAACAACTTTGTGATCAAGATTTAAAAACAAACAAAATCTAGTCCCTCCCAATTATAACCTTCTTACCCTGTTGACAATGTTACTTTAACTATAGAAATATGTAGATTTTTATCGTGAAAGGGTATACATCAAGTCAAGGAAAGGGTATACGTTTCAAGTCAGGCTTGAAATCAGGAAGCATAATCCCCAGAAAGTGTGAGTTCCTGTCTCAAGATGGGTGCTGCCCTCTCCAGACAAGCAGCAACAATGTCCATTCTATTATAAAGTGATACAGGTGCCAGTCCTTATAACATGCATAAACGAACAAGCAAATCAACAAAGGGCTCTCCCAACAAAGGAAGCAGAGGAAGAACGTCAGAAACCATGAAGAAGCCAACAAGTTACATCAGGCTCAACTGTTCTGTTTCAAGATCAAGCCATGATTGTAAGGAATGTGAACTACTTTTTTACTAGAAAAGAGGGGCATCCTGGGAACTAAGGAGAGCAGAGAAAATGGTAATAACCAAGAACTTACAGAAATATTAGGGGACTAGAAGGAAAAAAAGTTGTGAGTCCAAGCCTTTGAAAACAATCTTTTTTTCCCTGCATCCTTATTCTAGCAGCATCTCTCTTGCAATTCTGTTTGTCTCAGCCTTGTAGAAAACACGACTTCAGGCCTGAGATTCAGCAACCCAAGGTTTCCAATGTGCTTGAATCTTTAGGTTCCTCAGACTTTTCCCCATATACCTGTGGGGAAAAAATCAACTTGCATGCATTTTGGGTAAAAGGTAAACATACAATGAATTATAAAACTTGGTTAATGCTATTACTGCAAGTTTGTATTTTATATGGAAAGGGTATAACATGTCTGATTTATACAGTGTAACCTTGAAACAAACACATGCACCCAAGCCAGGGAAATAAATGCCTTGACCTGTGAGAACGTTGATGGCTTTCTGAAAGAGATTAAATCCGATATGAAATACTGTGGTATCCAATGAAGAAAACAGAAAGGGTTAACTGCAGCCATAAAGCCTCATTCTGTTCTTACTTCCTAAATTCTGGAAATAGATACAAACATCATTTTTGATCTATTCTTAGGACATTTACAAACAGAGGATCTAAAGACAAAGGCATCAAAGCAGGGGCTACCTGACTCAAGAATGAATTAAATTACTCCATAAGCACCTCAAAGACTGGGAATGAAACTCAAAAGAGAGATGCTTTTAACATGACACTTCCCTTTCACATTCTCTGTCATATACAGAAAAGGTACTGGCCAAGAGGCAACTCTCTTTAGGGAAATGTCATCTTTGGTAGAAATTCAATACACATTTTACCAATGAGAGGTGTTAAAAAGCATTCTTGGTTCTCAAATGCCCCTTCCAGTGAGAAGAGACAGAATCATTTAGTCTTTCAGCAGCTGTAAAGCAGAAGCCCTTATGGACCACCACCCCACCACAATCCCCCCTCCCCGCACCCATGTGAGGGGAGGGCCCAGTGCTCTGCTGCCTGACACAGCTCCACTGTTGAGCACATTATATTTAGTCTAAAGGAACCATGGAAGGATGCTATGTAGATACGGGTCACCTTCTATGTGAAAAGAGTAATACCCACCCACAAGGAGACTTGAGAGAGTGACAGAGAATGTGTTAATGGACCAGGAACATATATAACAACAACATATAATATCACTAGGTTTCTGGAGAAATCAGAGCTGCTGTGACTTAGCAAACGTATGTTGTCAAATATAATTACAACTATCAGTCAAGTTACAACAGATTTATCTGCTCTCTCTGCTTTCCACCCTTTTCACTACCACCATTTACTCAATACTTTTAATAGTACATTTGATGTGAGGGCTTATATCACTGAAGTTCTAGAGAAAGTGAATGATGTCACTAAGAACTTGTCCCTTTCACTCTTTACTGTGCAGGGAATAAGATCTAGCAACATGTTCTAGGTAAAGTGAAAGTTGCTCAGTTGTGTCCTCCTCTTTGCGACCCCATGGACATGGAATACAGTTCATGGATTGCTCCAGGCCAGAATACTGGAGCGGGTAGCCTTTCCCTTCTCCAGGGAATCTTCCCAACCCAGGGGTCGAACCCAGGTCTCCCGCACTGCAGGCAGATTCTTCACCAGCTGAGCCAGAAGGGAAGCCCAAGAATACTGGAGTGGGTAGCCTATCCCTTCTCCAGCGGATCTTCCTGACCCAGGAATTGATCCAGGGTCTCCTGCCCTGCAGGTGGATTCTTTACCAACTGAGCTAGTTTTAGGTAAAGTGAATGTCAATTACATGAGTTAAAATTATGTGAGATTCAAATTAGCTGATTTTAGTAAACTCTAAGTGACAGCTACTAAAGCTAAATACCCATATACTATAAGACCCCGCAATTCTAACCTCATGTCTACAAAACAGAAATGAAGGCTACATCTACCCTTCTGCCTGAAGCAACCCAAAATGGACAAAGTGAATGAAACAGGGAATGAAAGTGGTCCCTGAGAGACCGGAAATGAGTGAAGCCAGCTTCCCTGATGGCTCACATGGTAAAGAATCTGCCTGCAATGTGGGAGACTTGGGTCAATCCCTGGGTTGGGAAGATCCCCTGGAGAAGGGAACAGCTACGTACTCCAGTATTCTGGCCTGGAGAATTCCATGGACAGAGAAGCCTGGCAGGTTACAGTTCATGGGGTCACAAAGAGCCAGACAGGACTGAGCAACTTTCACTTTCAGCCCCATGACTGCCCTTCTTTCCTGGTTTGAGAGTATTTTCCAAGCTGTAGCCTGAAAAGGAGGAACCCAGGCAGGGACTGCTGGACTCTGCACTGAGAAGACAAGAGCTGAGCACCCAGGGAGACCAATGTCCTTAAAATTCTCAGGACAGAGCAATGAAGAGAGAGAACTTCACATACACGGAACTCCAGAGACCTGCAGAGATTCAGCCTTAAGTATTTAGCAGTGTACTTCTCACAACAGGTGTGTGAGGAAATTACCTGAGGTCAAAGAAAGAACCACTCAAAATGAAGAGAGGGAATAGTGGGGCCAGACACAGTGTCTGTTCCCACCAGTCAGACAAGAAAACCTCAAGAGTCAGAAGGCCCTGAGAACACACAGAAGGGCCTTGCCGCATGAGTTAGGAATAATTAGCCTTAGGCTGAACAGTGCTCTAGTTTCGCTTACAAATGACAATGGTGCATGAAGTTTATAACATATGGAAAAGCAAAATGTGTGACAACAGCAGCATAAAAGTCAGGATGGGAGTCAGGGAAGTGAACTATCGGGAGATTCTTACACATGAATTACTGTATTATCACTTTAAGGGGAAGCACGATAAGTTAAAAGACATATTCCACAAATGAAAAGGCAATCACTAAAATAAATCAGCGAGTCATGGTTATGATGTTAGTTTTATGTGTCAATTTGGATACCGGATAGTCAAAACCACAATATGTTATTGAAGGAAATTAAAGAAGACTTAGATAAAAATAAAAACATCTTGTGTTCAAGGATTAGAAACTTC
This sequence comes from Tragelaphus eurycerus, assembly GCA_935064755.1. Taxonomy (NCBI): domain Eukaryota; kingdom Metazoa; phylum Chordata; class Mammalia; order Artiodactyla; family Bovidae; genus Tragelaphus; species Tragelaphus eurycerus. The sequence goes on along the minus strand of CAKXYN010000120.1, from coordinate 4,197,655 downwards.
ATATTGTTAAGTGTGGCTGCTGCTGCTAAGTATGGCAATAATCCCCAAATTGATCTACAGATTCAAGTGGACAGACACACTGTGGTCATGGGTTAAAAGACTCAATATTATTAAGATGTTGAGAGGCAAGAATATACAAGGGATAAAAGACAATCTCTTCAGTAAGTGGTGCTAGAAAAACTGTACAGTTACATGCGAAGAATAGGATTAGAACATTTTCTCACACTACATGCAAAAATAAATTCCAAATGGATTAAAGACCTAAAAATATTAATATATATCTCACCCCTTGCTAAATTACAGCAACCATTTGGCATCAGTTTTCCAGTTCTTACTGGACCACCACAATGAGAATTCACCTCACACCTGTCAGAATGGCTATCAGCAAGAAGTCTACAAATAACAAATTGTTGGGGAGGATGTGGAGAAGAGGGAACTCTTGTACACTGTTGGTGGGAATGTGAGCTGGTATAGCCACTATGGAAAAGAGTATGGAGGCTCCTCAGAAAACTAAAATAGAGCTACCATATGATCCAGCAACTCAGCTTCTGGGTATATATCTGAAAAAGAAAAAATAAAATGCTAATTTGAAAAGATACATGCACCCCACAGCAGTATTGGGGCTTCCCAGGTGGCAATAGTGGTAAAGAACCTGCCTGCCAATGCCAATGCAGGAGACGTAAGAGACACAGGTTCAGTCCCTGGGTTGGGAACACCCCCTGGAGAAGGAAATGGGAACCCATTCCAGTATTCTTGCCTGGAAAATCCCATGGACAGAGGAGCCTGGCAGGCTACAGTCCATGGGGTTGCAGAGTCAGACATGACTGAAATGATTTAGCATGCACAGCAGCATTATTCACAATTGCCAAGATATGGAAGCAATTCATATTAGTAGCATATTAGTGACTGCCTCGGAGAAGGCAATGGCACCCCATTCCAGTACTCTTGCCTGGAAATTCCAATGGATGGAGGAGCCTGGTAGGCTGCAGTCCATGGGATTGCGAAGAGTCGGACACGATTGAACGACTTCACTTTCACTTTTCACTTTCATGCATTGGAGAAGAAAATGGCAACCCACTCCAGTGTTCTTGCCGGGAGAATCCCAGGGACGGCAGAGCCTGGTGGGCTTCCATTTATGGGGTTGCACAGAGTCAGACACAGTTGAAGTGACTTAGCAGCAGCAGCAGCAGTGACTGCCTACACATATTGGGGGGTTGGTATAGGAATGCCTGGGGCCAAGGAGGGATTACAAAGGGGTACAATGAAACTTTGGGGGGTAATGGATAGGTTCATTACTTTGATTGTGATGATTCTGCAGGTACATACATGAAAAAGTTACTAAACTGTACTATTCAGATATGTGAAGTTACTTGCATATCAATTATACCTCAATAAAGCTATACAGTCACAAACCTAATCTATGGCAACTGTGGTCTGTCAGCAAGCATGTAACAGGAGGCTTCCTGTGTGCTGTTTTGGATCTGTCAGGAAGTCCCTGTTCCTTATTAATTCCTGAATATTCAGGAATTAAGAGGAGAGGCAAGCCTCTCCCGGGACTGAGGAATCCAGCTATTTCCTTCTTTAGTTTTTCTATACAGTGATAAGTACCCTCTTCCTTTTTATGAACCATATGGTAAAAGTGGTTATTTACAACTCTCTCTTTCATATGGATGACCTCATGTTTTCTTGATAACTTTTAAGTTTTGATTTTATCTCTGCTGAAAATAGCTATCTTGTAAGACAGTATAAATACCTATCAGATCAGATCAGATCAGTCGCTCAGTCATGTCCGACTCTTTGCGACCCCATGAACCGCAGCACGCCAGGCCTCCCTGTCCATCACCAGCTCCCGGAGGTCACTCAGACTCGCATCCATCGAGTCAGTGATGCCATCCAGCCATCTCATCCTCTGTCGTCCCCTTCTCCTCCTGCCCTCAATCCCTCCCAGCATCAGAGTCTTCTCCAATGAGTCAACTCTTCGCATGAGGTGGCCAAAATATTGGAGTTTCAGCTTTAGCATCATTCCTTCTAAAGAAATTCCAGGATTGATCTCCTTCAGAATGGACTGGTTGGATCTTTTTGCAGTCCAAGGGACTCTCAAGAGTCTTCTCCAACACCACAGTTCAAAAGCATCAATTCTTCGGCGCTCAGCCTTCTTCACAGTCCAACTCTCACATCCATACATGACCACAGGAAAGACCATAGCCTTGACTAAGCGAACCTTTGTTGGTAAAGTAATGTCTCTGCTTTTGAATATGCTATCTAGGTTGGTCATAACTTTCCTTCCAAGGAGCAAGCGTCTTTTAATTTCATGGCTGCAGTCACCATCTGCAGTGATTTTGGAGCCCAGAAAAACAAAGTCTGACACTGTTTCCACTCTTTCCCCATCTATTTCCCATGAAGTGATGGGACCAGATGCCATGATCTTTGTTTTCTGAATGTTGAGCTTTAAGCCAACCTTTTCACTCTCCACTTTCACTTTCATCAAGAGGCTTTTTAGCCCCTCCTCACTTTCTGCCATAAGAGTGGTGTCATCTGCATATCTGAGGTTATTGATATTTCTCCCGGCAATCTTGATTCCAACTTCTGTTTCTTCCAGTCCAGCATTTCTCATGATGTACTCTGCATATAAGTTAAATAAACATGGTGACAATATGCAGCCTTGACGTACTCCTTTTCCTATTTGGAACCAGTCTGTTGTTCCATGACCAGTTCTAACTGTTGCTTCCTGACCTGCATACAGATTTCTTAAGAGGCAGATCAGGTGGTCTGGTATTCCCATCTCTTTCAGAATTTTCCATAGTTTATTGTGATCCACACAGTCAAAGGCTTTGGCATAGTCAATAAAGCAGAAATAGATGTTTTTCTGGAACTCTCTTGCTTTTTCCATGATCCAGCGGATGTTGGCAATTTGATCTCTGGTTCCTCTGCCTTTTCTAAAACCAGCTTGAACATCAGGAAGTTCACGGTTCACATATTGCTGAAGCCTGGCTTGGAGAATTTTGAGCATTACTTTACTAGCGTGTGAGATGAGTGCAATTGTGCGGTAGTTTGAGCACTCCTTGGCATTGCCTTTCTTTGGGATTGGGATGAAAACTGACCTTTTCCAATCTTGTGGCCACTGCTGAGTTTTCCAAATTTGCTGGCATATTGAATGTAGCACTTTCACAGCATCATCATTCAGGACTTGGAATAGCTCCACTGGAATTCCATCACCTCCACTAGCTTTGTTCGTAGTGATGCTTTCTAAGGCCCATTTGACTTCACATTCCAAGAAGTCTGGCTCTAGGTCAGTGATCACATCATCATGATTATCTAGGTCTTGAAGCTCTTTTTTGTAAATACCTATAAATACCTATACAATGTTGAATAAAACACCTTTGCTCCATCAGAGCTCTGGTCCCCGTGTCTTTCTTTCTCTCAGGCTATATCTTTGGAGTGCAGAGGCCCTCTGAGTTCACTTTCCTGCCTGGGCTTCTAAGACCCTCTCCAGAAGGTGCTCTGCATCTTCACTCCATCAAGAGGGCGCCTGAGGCCTCCGTGAACAGAGCAAGCCCCATACCAGGGGCTTTATTGGCTTTCTGCGTAAACCAAGGAATATCAGCCTCTTTCTCTCCTTTACTTTCTTATCGTTGACTCCGGACCAACAGGTTCCAGTCCATTAAAGGACCTCAACAGTGATCAAAATAGATGGAGGTGATTACCTTTCTGGGGTGCTGGAAAGGTTCTATATTTTGATATAGTTGATGCTTACATGGTTTTATATGAAAGTGCTAGTTGCTCAGTTGTGTCCGACTCTTTGTGACCCCATGGACTGTAGCCCGCCAGGCTCCTTTGTCCATGGATTTTCCAGGCCAGAATACTGGAGTGGGTTGCCATTTCCTTCTCCAGGGGAATCTTCCTGACTTGGGGATTAAATCCATGCCTTTTGTGTCTTCTGCATTACAGGCAGATTCTTTACCTGCTGAGCCATCAGGGAAATCTGGTTTTATACACATGTAAAAAATTCACTGAAATATACACTTAAGATTCATATACCTTATAATATGCAAGTTATACCTTAATAAAAGTAAACCAGGGACTTCCCCAGTCGTCCAGTGGTTAAGATTCTGTGTACCTAATGCAGGGGTTGCAGGTTTGCACCCGATAAGGGTGCAAATGCAAGACCCCACCTCCTAATACCATCACATTGGGGGGCTATTATTTCAACATATGAATTGGGTCACTCACTGCAATTCTGATACTTCCTTTTATAAAAATCTACTTGCAAAGCTCACCAAGTGGGCTCATGGTCTCCTCTTCTGCTCATCTCTTTTGGAAACTTTCTCCAATTACCTCTACTTTTAGTTGAAGCTTCCATCATTCCCTCTTTTCAGACTTCTCCTACTCCTGTGAGCATGCTTAATGTTTTCTTTTCCTATGAGAATCTCCTACTGGTAAGGCCAGTCCTAAAGCTCCATCCATTTTTTTTAAGAAATGTGGTAGTGAGAGAAGAGTTATGTGTGCTGAGTCCTCTCCTGCTTCCTACACATTCACTGCTCAGACCATCGCTTCCCTACCTGCTCATGACTCTCCAGAATTTGCCCCTGGACAATTAAAAAAGCCTCCAAACAATGTTACCCAGTGGCTTTTCTTCTGTCGTCATCTTTCTTGTTTCACTGCAGCACTCCCTATAATCTAGACACACCCAAAACAATCCTTCCAGCATTCTTTGGTCAAAAGAAGCCTTTTGGGTATAACAACTAATGACAAAGCTCAAAGATGCTCAAGCGCTGGACACGTTCAAGGATGAGAAAGACCGCAAAATACTAAGAGGAGGGAAGAATGAGTGAAGTCACAGACACAAGCAAGGGTCAGATCATGAAGGCCTTGGTGGACAAGGCTTTGTAAGCATGAAGCAGGAATATAATCTGATTCACATTTTAAAAAATACTGGCTAACTGTTGCAGGTCCTGGTCATGGTAGGAGGGTGCACGGAAGCAGGAAAATCACTTAGGAGAGTCCAGTGCAGTAGTCCAGGAGACAGGTGACAGTGACTTAGACCAGATGGCAATATGACAGATATACAGAAAAGGGGACAGTCTGTCCACTCTCCATAGCTGTTGACCCCCCAGAGGAAATCCTCAAGGTCACTCACCAAGTCCCAGACACTGTCCTACTCTTATGCTTTGTGTACTGTCTATTAAACATCACACTTTGTACTTTTCAGGATAAAGATCACTCGGATTTGTACTTTTATATATCTGTATGTATTATCTACCTACCACGTTATAAACATCCTGCGAATAAAAGATGATGTCTTTGCACACTTCAGGAGGGTGACCAACAGAGTTCTAATTCAATCATGCATCACATGAAATATCTCCATTCTGATCAGTGATAATCAAGTATTTGCTGTAGGTCTTGATGGCTGTGGTTAGCAATATCTCACTTTAATCTCTTTTTTAGCTGTGTCTCTGTTTTTCTTTTTCTGTCTGGAGTCATTTAAGGCAATGTCAGAGAAGGAAAAAAAAAAAAAGAATAACCAGGCACACCTGATTACAAATTCTGACGTGCGGTAAAGAGCTGCTTCTCTTGCACAGAGAGCCAGCACCTCCGTGACTTCTGCTGCAAATTCCAAGGTGGAACACATTGTTAAGCACTTCATTAGTATTTATGGAACAGTCTAGGAATCATTTCCGAAATAAATGATGCCACTTGTGTTAAATGAGTCCTTCCTAAGGAAAATCCCAGGGGATCTTTCAATAGCACAGCCTTGATGAAGATTCAGAACAAAAGGAGTAAAATGCCTGATCCTCTGGTGCCGTGTGAGTAGTGATATACCCACTCTTCTCCATACAACTTCCCACTGACTATCTCCACATAAACCAGAACATAACTGGCAGACAAACAGCCTCAGGGAGATGAGGCACAATGGTGGCTATGTCAGCTCTTCTCAAAACTCAGCTGGTCACAAAGTCTTGCAGGTCTCCACTTGCTTGTTCCATGGTCCTACTCCTCTCCCTCGGACCTACAGCCTAGACCAAGGATGATTCTAACTAAGCCAGTTAGCATTGGAGAGCAGTGGCCGTCCTGGGTGGGTTCCTCTGCGACAGAAAAAGATGTAGCTACTCTCTCAGTAAATGCTGAATGTGGTCATTAAACGTGTGCCCAGGGGCTTAGGGATATGGTTGAGTTTTCCCCCTATCCTTCAGTTCATTCACTGTGGAGAGCAGTTCTTTACTTTTACCAGATGTTACTGTGCATCTTCGGAGAAGGCAATGCCAACCCACTCCAGCATTCTTGCCCAGACAATCTCCATGGACAGAGGAGCCTCGTGGGCTACAGTTCATGGGGTCACAAAGAGTCGGACACGACTGAGCAACGAAGCACACACAGCACGTGGCAAAAACCATCGCAATATTGTAAAGTAATTATCCTGCGATTAAAACAAATAAATTAATCTAAAAAATGAATAGTAAGAGCAAACATAGCTAATGTCAGGTGACGAAAAAACTTATTGAAGGATCATGCAGGCCAGTCAGTAGACTTGACTAACTTAGAATTCTCAAACTCCTTGCATGAAACTAATTTGGCACCAAAACCTCACTCTACTTGGACTGAAATTTGGAGCAGAGATCACTGATAGTGCATTGCAAGTTAACTTAAATTTGTTGTAAAACTACATTTAGCCCCTTTAACCAGGGGCCAAATGTGTGAATTCCTTACATCATCAAAATACAAAAAATTATAACTTCTACTGACCCCTTCAAAAGCAATATTTTGCATCCTTTTAGTGTACAAGCTAAAGCTCTTAGGACATTAGTTTGATAGAAGAACTAAAGCTCACTTAGACTATCTGTGTAGGTATGATGGGTAGTTTGCCATGGTTTCCACAACAGCCACGGAAAGGATGGGTATGTAACTGTAGGTCTTGCTCTGTCAAACAGTACATTAGGAATGTGCCAGATGATGATGTGAGTGGCCCAAAGGTCACCTGAACTCCTACAGTACAGCGAGCAGCTGGATACTTACGACCTACAGAAGCAAATGATAAAAGATCTTGCCTCCAGCGCACGGACCACTGCACTGCGCTGCTGCTCTCCAATCAAGGTTCACTACTGGATGGTACCCAGAGGGACTGGGATAAGACCAGGTCCCAGTTTTTAAATGTCAAGATCGCTCACTCAGAAACTCTGACATCTTCCCATTACCTAAGATGCAGTCCACTCAAATGTCATTGCCTAGGACCACGGACTCAAAAATACCTTGCTCATTAGAGGCAGTAACTCTATAAGCACCTGCTTCTATGGGACACATGAGGTAACACAGGTACTGCATCTGCATGAAGGGGCTTTACCTATGATCCGATGCCTCTTCCTGTTCCCCTAATGGCTATAGGGATCAACTGCCTGATTATCTCCCCAAACACCCTAATGGAGGACGACTTCCTAGACTAGGTACAAACTTGGACTGGTTTGTCCCCCATCTGACTCCACAGGCCAAGATTCCTATGGTCAGCAGAGCCATTCCCTAATCAGCCCTTACTGAGCCTTCAGCGAATCTTACCACCCACGAGTTCTGACACTTCTGTGAAGATGGAAAACTCTCCAGAAGCTAGCAGTATCAAACAAATAGAGAAACAAAACTATGCCAAGATTCCCACAAAGATTTATGTCTTCAAATTCAACTTCTGATCTATTAGCACATTCACAGACTCCTGGTCCCTCTCAGTTGCTATAATTTCATATCTGTGGTCGTTGATAACAGAGGATGCTGGGCATGCACATTTTGGAGTTCTAAGTCACTTGTAACCCTATATAGATAGATAGATGAGGTCACAAGTCAGCACAGAGTCATAAACACTAGCAAAACTGTGCCAGTTCCACAAAGACTTTGAGGAAGTGACTAACACACATCATCAAGGGTACTTCAGCATCTGATATTGTTACAGGAATAGAATTAGTGTTTATCTTCTATCTGCTTCCTCTGCTAAGGAGGTCCATGATGTCCCTGAGGGTTCTACGAGGAGAAGCCAGTGTCCACCCCAGATGTATTGCACAGGTTGCTCTGACTCCCAGCCACCATCTCTAGATCCTCAAGTTAACAGGAAGTCTTACTTCTTGGCCTTTTGGCTAAGATCAAGTGTAGTATGGGGGCTTCCTAGGTGGCATGGTGGTAAAGAATCTGCCTGCCAATGCAGGAGATGCAAGAGATACAGGGTCAACCTCTGACTCCAGAAGATCCCCTGGAGGAGGAAATGGCAACCCACTCCCAGTATTATTGACAGAAAATTTCCATGGACAGAGGAGCCTGGAGGGCTACAGTCCATGGGGTTGCAAAGAAATGCAACTGAGCAGAGCAAGAAGTCTATGCAAAGGGCACTATGTGGGAGCTGCTCCCATTGCTGTCACGCGTCACACTGCTGCCATTTACCTATGGCAAGTCATTCTGAAGCCCTAATGACTCAAGTGTGGATTGTGGAACTTATTTTCAGAAAAATAAATGTTCAATTCTTTAAGGAATACAATGCAATGGACCCAAAGCGTCCCTGGGTACTGACTGCCTGGCTGTTCCCCATCTCTCTGGTCTTATGTCCTACTCCGCATGTTCAAGACTGACTCCACCAGGAACTCGGCCCCACAAAGTGCCAGGTTCCTCCCAGGGCCTTGCACACATCCTAGCCCACCTGCCGGTATGCTTCTGCTCACTCTGACTTCTCAGCCTGGGAGACTTTTAGGCCTCCTCCTGCACATCTTTCACAGGCCAACACCAGATGCTCCCTCAGCTGCATGAATTTTCCTTGGCACAAGATGGTTTTTCCCAAAATGTCCATGGCATTTCTCTGTAACGTTCACTTCAGGGTTCTGATGTATTAAATCTAAACCAGGAGCACAAAGGAAGTACACTGTTTGCAAGCAAACGATTAAACTGCCAGTTATCTTTTCTTTTTTTTTAATTAGTAGATTCAACCGGTTTTTTTGTACACATCTACTCATTTGTTCAGGAAGCATTCTGCCCCCCGCCCCCCACAGGTAGTGGAAGGAGAAGCTCCAGCCACACTCTAGCAAACATTCTAGATTCAGGAGGCTCCCTTGAATGAAAATGTATTCCTTGATAATACTGTGATGGGATTTTGTTGCTGATAATTAGTTTTTGGCACTCCAGGCAAAAACAGGAGTCACTTCTTGCATCTCAAGGGTTTTTAGCATTTAGATGACAAGAAAAAAAAAAAAAATCCAAGCAAGAAATGGTAGGTAGATTTCGGTGACCATGGATGGTTCAACAGGTCAGAAAAGCCAAGCCAGTGTTCAAGAGAGGCACCTTCTAAAGGAGACCCTAAATAAGACAAGCAATGGAAGCCCTCAGTGAGGAGTAGGAGGACACACTCAGGAGAGTCATTCTCTCAAGGGCAAGAATGGCTGTCCCAAGGCCACATTTCCAGAGAGAAGAGCGCCAAGGTGGAAATGCCCACAGCCTGACTGATTTGGGATTCTGGTGAAAAGGACAGATGAGAACAGTGACTTCCGTGTCTGGATGGGAGCCATCATGGCGTCACCACAGAAGGAAGCACAGGAAAGGTCACTCACTGCCTTCTGTGTGCCGTGTCTGTTTACTTCCTTTGTGCTGGACCATGATCATTAACTTTCCCCCTTCTCCTGAGGGCTCCCTGGGAAGGAGGCTCATTCTGCAGATGAAAGTCCATTTCATTCTTTGCTGGCTACCAGGAACAGTGAGGGTGTGAGGGGAGAACTCATAGGGACACTGTCCAAACACAGCAGACACAGCCACATCTGCCTGGACTCCCCGTGGGCACTCTGTTCCTAAGACGACGTGTCTAGAGCTCTGTAGCCCAATGCAGCCCCTGTGGACAGCCGAGGTGCCTATTCTTGCTGATGGGCAAGTGCTGAAGATCTCCGTCAATTCCGCTGCCCTGTAAATGAGATAGGGAAGCATTCATAGGATCCCAAACTAAAAGGAGCATATACTGAGCACTCAGAATGGGAATAATGGCAATTTTTTGAGTGAGAGAGATGGGGGAGGGACCTGTTTTGTCCTTGGTAAAAATGCTCACTCCTCTCTTACTTTTAGGGAGGGAAGATTCACTGGCTAGTGGTCTGAACTGAGAAGGGCAGGCTCCAGGTTGTATATCAAAGTCTGAGGAGAGGAGAAGGGCCATTCAGATTCTGGTGTCCAGTGCTTATACCCTGATGTCAGATTTGCATTATAATGGAATTTGTTAGGAGACTAGCCTCCTTTCCTGTTGTTCAGGCATGTGGATAAGAGGACTGCTGAAAGCCCCTCGCTCCACTTCCACTGACAGGCATACGTCACAGGTTCCATCTCATGCATGTCATCTTGGCCACCATGCACGACACATGTCTGAGAAACACAGCTCACATGAGCTCCTAATGTCAACAAGCTTTGTTCACCACATACAAGCCTAGCAGAAATCCAGTATGGTTCACGCATTGTCATGGGAGAAAGGTCATCTTAATTGAAAGAGTAAAATTAATCAAAATGGCTAGTTCTTCAGATATGAGAAAAGGATATGCTGAGACAAAGAAGTAAAAGAGAATTTATGTGAAAATACAGAACATGTTCCCTGCTGGGAACCTTAGGAAAGTTCCTTTAAAGGGGGCATAGCTCAGTCTGTTGTCTCCTGAGAGGGAGGTGATGCTCCTTCCTGACACCTTGTGAACCACCTTGAAATGGTTCTCCAGTGAACCACCCTGCGGTTCCTCACCTGCTCCCTCATGGACCAGAACAGCATTCCAGGCTCAGGATTTGGCTTAGAAACCAAGCACTCCCTCTGTGAGAGAAGAAGCTGTCCTCTGTGGGAATGAACTTTAAGGTAATGCACTGGCCTGGAGCTCACCGTGTCCCAGCAATGCTTCTGAGGGAGGGGAAGCTTCAGCAAGAGACAGCACTTGAGTAGGGGAGTCAGGAAGCTCTGGCCTTGTGCCCATTCTGCCTACCAGTCTATGGGCATGTTAGGCTGTGTGGGTCTCAATCTCATCATTTCTAGGATGAAGCTACACTAGGAGAATGCGGTGTGTGCTGCTCAGCTTTAACATTCTATGGCTCCGAGACACGAATGGGCATTATGATGCCTGTTCTCTCAAGCATAGGTGTCTCACTGATAGAACGTGAAACGAAAACACTGCACAGATAAAAACAGTAAGACTGATCTTTCTGTGAAGGCAATGAATTAAATCAATTAATTAATGAGAGTGGAAAGTATAAACTATCCAGTCATTTTAAAATGTTGAAAACACAAAAGGATATCTAGTTGGTGTTCTAGCTTTTGAGATTCTTCATCCAAGAGATTGTCAGTTCCACTGTTTTGCTGTTTTCCTTTGCAGGGCTGAGGAACCCTAGGGATGAGGCCTGGGGAGGGGGTGGTCTCTTGGTAGGGAGGGAGCGTCATGGTATGAGAAAGCTCGTCTTTGGGGAGTGGCAAAATGTTATGCTCCTAACTTTCCTAAATTCCCCTAGAGGGAATCACAGCTGAGTATGAGATGTTTATGTAAATTTTCTGTTTGGCTTAAAAAGAATTTAAACTGCCAACACTTGGATCAGAAAGGAGTGTGACTATTCTATTCTTCTGAGAAAATCTGAAGGCACAAATAACCTTCATTTAACAAATATTTACTGCGTGCATACGGAAGGCAAAGTGATGGATAAGCGGTGAGGAAGGAGGGGAGGAGATGAGTCGAAAGGGGAAAGAAGGACAAGGTGATTCAAGGACAGCCCTACTCCTCAGGAAGCTTGCCTTTCAGAAGAGAAATGACAAGTCCCTAAGTGCTCAAGTACAGTATGATAAATACCATGATGTGGATTTCTTATCACCAGCAAGTGTGTAATTAGGTGTCTGGAGGAGGGAAAGAACACACACTGAATGGAGCAGGGGAGTGGGGAGAGAGGTGGGTATCGGTAGACGCAAGATGGCTTTTTATGAACGAAGCGTTATCTGAGCTGTGGCCGGAAGGATGGATAAGGCTTATGAGCATCAAGGCAAGGGAAGCAAAGCAGATCTGACTCAGCCCTCAAACCATCCTTGTGCTTCCGTAACTAAAAAGATGCGCCCTCTTGACTGGGAACCAGAAGTTAAGACCACCCAGAGAGCAGCTGATTTCTTTTAGATTACCCTGACCTGGGATGAATCTTAAAACAACCCATTTCCTGGCCAGAAAATTCTGGATCCACCTCAAACTCAATGTTTAGGAAGTAATTTTGTTAAATACACATTTATATTCAGAAGCACAGCTCCAAGCTTCCTGGTCTTGTTTCCTGGCTTCAACACAAAGGAAAGATTACTTTCTTGAAAAGGAAATGATTCCAGTGCCCCTGCCCAGGTTCCAATGACTAACTCCTCCTTGCCCTCAATTTTCTTCCTCTTCTTGAAAGGGTACCCACAGTTATCACTCACACTAGTTCAGGACAAAGACACAGAGTTTGAAGGAGAAGCAAAAAAGGTGTGCTGTGCTCCTGTGTAAAAGGTGGGAACCATGTTTCTGAGCGAGAATACTTACAATCCTACTTCCCTTGAGATCTGCCATCCATTACCCATTCAGCTGCAAGGCTGGGTTCATCTCATTTTAAAATGTTAAGAGCCCCAAATGGTTATTTAATTGAGATTGCAAAGGCACTTACTGGATTCTAACAGCTTCAACAGGTAATGTTTAAGAACATTAAAAATGAGAGCAATGATGAATCAGATGCAAATGAAAAGTGAATGAATTTTGGCACTATAATTTAACACAAAGCTAAGTAGTGTTTTGAGCAGAAGATGTTGAGCTTGGTTGGTTTTCTTTAATTTTCTTACATGCCAGGAGTTATCAAAATATTTTACTTTTTAAGCTTGCCTTCCTTTCCTCACAAAACTCCACCTTAAAAGTGTTTAGTTCAATTCAGCAGGAATGTGTTTGGCCTAATATGCACTTGGGATTGCTTACACCTACAGGAGATATCAGGGCTTCCCAGATGGTACTGCTGCTGCTGCTAAGCCGCTTCAGTCGTGTCCGACTCTGTGAGACCCCATAGATGGCAGCCCACCAGGCTCCCCCATCCCTGGGATTCTCCAGGAAAGAACACTGGAGTGGGTTGCCATTTCCTTCTCCAATGCATGAAAGTGAAAAGTGAAAATAAAGTTGCTCAGTCATGTCCGACTCTTAGAGACCCCATGGACTGCAGGCCTACCAGGCTCCTCTCTCCATGGGATTTTCCAGGCAAGAGTACTGGAGTGGGTTGCCATTGCCTTCTCTGCCAGATGGCACTAGTGGTATAAAACACACCTGCCAACACAAGAGACTTAAGACACGTGGTTTGATTCCTGGGTTGGGAAGATCTCCTGGAGAAGGAAATGATAACCCACTCCAGTATTCTGGCCTGGAGAATCCCATGGACGGAGGAGCCTGGCGGGCCATGGTCCATAGAGTCACAAAGAGTCCGATGTGATGGAAGTGACTTTGCATGCACAGGGGAAACCAATGAGTCTGAATGCTATGAATATGACATGATTCAACTGCCAAAAGCACTTTAGAACCTGTCCCCTCACCAGGCACCTGGCAGATGGTCAACTAGATGGTTGTCAGTCAAATGAATGGTCCTTTCATGATGATCTTGACCAAAGACATCAAAGCCATTTGTAATTCTGGCAGTGCCTGTTGATTCCTTATTTTTTTCAAAATTTTATTTTACTTATTTGTATTTTAAGTGGGTAAAAACATTCACTTAATTCAAAATATATCCAAAAGTAGGAAAAAAAAAACCCAGACCATTGATTCCAAAAGACACATGCACCCCAACATTTACAAGAGCCATAAATGGAAGCAACCTAAGTGTCTATCAACAGATGAATGGACAAAGAAAATGTAGTATATACACAATGGAGTACTACTCAGCCATAAAAAAGGACAAAAATCAGCATTTGCAACAGCATGGATGGACTTGGAAAGCATTATGCTAAAGTGAACTAAGTCAGAGAAAGACAAATAATGTATGATATCACTTACAAGTGGAATCTACAAAATACAACAAACTAGTAAATAAAACAAAAAAAAAGAAGCTGACTCACAGGTAGGGAGAACAAAATAGTGGTTACCAGTGTGGCGGGGGCACAACATAAGGGTGGGGAGTGACAGGTACAAATTACTGAGTATAAGGTAGGTTCAGTGATATATTGCACAACATGGGGAATATACCCAATATTTTGCAAAACCTGTAAATGGAGTGAAACCTTTAAAAACTGTATTTAAAAAACCCCTCAATCGGGGGTTAAACAAACAAAAAAATAAGTAATATATTGAGACATCTTATTTCCATTTCTGTGTCCATCTACTCCATTCCTTCCCTCCTCCCCTGCCCTCCTGCCCGAGGCAAATTCAATAATTGCTTTCTCCTTAGGAGGTGGTTTGATATCTGCTTAAATAGATTTATGTGAGCAATACAAACTAGTAAAGGAGCTATTATGCCTATTCGCATTCTTACTGAAATGAAACGGTGAACAAAACAGAATGACTATTAACAAAAAGTGCACAGTACCTAAAGTTCTCATTACAATGTGCTCGATCAGGACCACCAGAGGCCTCAGTGCTGAAACTGACAAACATGAGAAGAGACTACTGAGAGTCTATAACAGAATCAAAGCATGGAACTCTCTCAAAAGAAAACAAAGGAAAACCAACGGCAAGTAAATTTACACCACAGGAGCCACGCCACTGCAGTAGGTCAGAAGACAGCTTCCTTTTAAAGAGAAGAAAGGAAATTTCTATCTATTCAATTTATCACCCTTATGAAAGAAACAGTCATTAAATATTATAAGAAAATAATATGTAAGATTCAGTTCGTTATGGCCATTGGTATCTTCTCTATAGCTTTTATATAATATGAATAGAAGTCTTCCTTAAAAAAAAAAAAAAAAAAAAAAAAAAAAAAGAATAGAGCCAGAGTGGAGGAGTTCTGTACCCTAATGCTTTTTCCTATAATCCATTTTGCTACTGGGGCAAATGCTTAGTATCAGGATGCTGCTGCTACCGCTGCTGAATCACTTCAGTCGTGTCCGACTCTGTACGACCCCAGAGACGGCAGCCCACCAGGCTCCTCCGTCCATGGGATTTTCCAGGCAAGAGTACTGGAGTGGGGTGCCATTGCCTTCTCTGAGTATCAGGATAGTATTGATCTAACACACACATACACACACACACACACACACACACACACACATCTCCTGCCTTCTTTCCTGTTCCAGGCTGGCTCTTGATTCTAGATCAATATTTCTTTTCATTTGCACCTGCGATCTCATTTGGTACACTTCTACTTACTTCCCTCCACCCAAGATAACCGACTCTGGGTTTGTTTGAAGGCAATTCTATTACAGTCTTAAACCAATTATTTTAAGGGGAGATGAGGAAGCAAGCAGACACTGTACAAACAACTTGACAGAATCCATTTTCTTCCTCTCCCTTTAATGTTCCTGCCTTTCTTTCTCTGAGTTCCCAGCACCCGTTTTACAAAATAGAAGCAGGATCCTGCTTGGCAGAACTGCCCCTGTGAACAATACAAAGCCCCACAGGGATGCTGATGCCCATACAGTCGCTGGGTACTCCTGAGGGGCTCTGGAGGGGGGCACACTCGCCGCTGGGGGTGTCTGGCTGCCCTGGTTCCAGCCTACTCCTGACGGGGGGCCACACTTACATGATCTGGTTCTTGTTCCCTTGCACCCTCTCAGTGTGCGTTCTGTCTTAATTCATTCAGTGGTGACTGCTCCTGCCACTAGGCTTGACAGCCCTGCGCCCTGCGAAGGGTGTAGCTGCACTGGTGAGCGAAAGACTAAGAAATGACCAGGTGGCACTGACACCTGTCTTATCTCCTCATTGTGTTCCAAGTAGTTCTGTGCTAAAGGGAACTGGGAAAACACTTACAAAAAAACAGACTTACTAATTCACTATATTGTTCAAAATATTCCTTAGGGAAACTGGTGGAAAGTTCCCGACCTAGGTCCCACCAGGACTTCTCCTCTAATATTGAAGAGAACAATGCGGTGGCTAGGAACAAGATCAAAGATTTTGAACATTTCCCAGAGAACATAAAACCTATTTCTAACCCCTTGGGGTACACTAAGGCTTAGTTCATGTCCACGCTTCTCCTCTGCCACAGGTAAGGTTGAGGTCTGTCCAATCAAAGGACAGCTTTTTGTGTTCAAGATGCACAGAGGAGAATCTTGGAAGAATGGCAGAACCTCTGAATGTCAGAGCTGGGAAACATACAATAGAAAGAGACAGGACCAGAGTGCGGGGACCTGCAGCCCAGCTGTGTGATTCACTGCTCCCTGCCATCTGGTGCTGAGAAGTTCAGCCCTGGGTGTGAAAATGACAGGTAAAGTTAAACACAAGAGTAAAAATCTGGAAATAGCCCAGTCCCTATTAAGAGTGTTAGTTGCTTAGCTGTGTCTGACTCTTTGTGACTCCATGGACTGTAGCCTGTCAGGCTCCTCTGTCCATGGAATTCTCCAGGCAAGAACACTGGAGGGGGTTGCCATTTCCTTCTTCAGAGGATCGTCCTGACTCAGGGATCAAACGCTGGGTTTCTTGCACTGGCAGGTGGATTCGTTATCATCTGAGCCACCAGGGAAGTCCAGTGAATAGAAGAAACAGTTATTAAAATGACCAAATACATGAAAGCTGGTCATGAATGGATCAATGATGAGGACACGTCATGAACTAACAATTATGATGAGCCTACTTCTCCATACCCCAGTCCTGCGAAGAACAGAGTGGGGAGCAGGAATGGCTGGAGGGCAGAGGAGAGGCAGAGCCAAATGTGGGCACTTCCAGTTTTTGAAAGGTTAGATGAGTCACGTTTCACACACTCTTCTATATTCATCCACTAACAGGATGTTTTCTCATCCCCTTGTGAATCTCCAAACCAAAGACACTGTTTGGATATTACTCAATTGCTTTGCTACCATTGTTCTCACACTCTTTTTCTTCCACCTATTTCCTTCCTCAAACACTGAACTTAGCAGGTGAGGTTACCACCCGAGAGCTGTCCAGAGATCTGATCTCCTTCTAGATTTTTCTGCAAATCTGAACAGAAGAAAAGAGTAGGCGTTCCGGGGTGGAAAGGCTCAGGCCGTCTTCGGTGACTGTGGGTCATTATTCCAGAGGCAGCACTCTCTACACTGCCCTCTGAACTCTCTGACTTCCTGAACTTGCTCATTTTCAGCAGGCCGTGGTGGGTGGCCAATGCTCCCAGCAGCAGACACAGTTTACACTGGAAGACTCCACAAGGTTATGGCAGGAACATGAGGCCCTGTGAGGGAACCAACCAAGAAGGGAACACCAGGCAGTATTTGAGCCTCATTCCAAAGCATCATGAAAAGGCAATGAGAATTTACAACAGGAGAATGATTGCAATAGGACAAAACATGAAGAATGACAAGTCAAGGTAAAGCAGCTGAGATGACTGCCCCATGGAGCATCTCTGATTACAGAGACACAACTCACACTGCTGTCCCTTTACAGCCACTCCTGACGTGAGGCGTCTATGTGGGCTCTCAAGGAGTTTCCCGGAACTCCCTGAAGGTGCGGGACAGACCAGGGAATTACTGGGGGGCTGTTCCCAGCACTGATAAGGATACATTTTTGAAAGCTGATAACCTGGGTCAGTACATTTGGGCAGGAGCCAGGAAACTCCGGTCACCGCCCTGGACTGCAGCTAACAAATGGGTAGGAAAGAGGAACTGTGCCTGCAGGGGCTAGAAGTCAGCTGGATCAATGGCACACAGTATAGACAATTGAGGATCTTCATTAACAGCAAAGGTTCATTCCAGCTGGCTCAGAATTGGCTGCTAGAGGCCCACAGACAGAAAGGTGCAAACAAGGATGCTAGCTTTCTCCTCTGTACACTGGCAGGGTTCCCCTCTGGCTGGCACATCTTAACCTATCTCAAGACAGTTCCTACCTAAAGTGGCCACTGCCTGTCAGTTCGTACGCATCATCCCTCTTCTGGGTGATGCAGCATGACAAGGGCCTTCCCGTGGAAAGTGGACCTAGTCCCAACCTAACTGACCTTGAGATGCCTGACTCTCATGCCTGTGGGTCCTAGGACCCAGAGGCTGAGATGACCACCCTAGCCGCAGCCGGTCCCCATCTATCTCTTGAGCCCTACTTTCTGCCCAGCCTGCACTGACCAGCACCTAACTCAACCCTTTCACATGCCTCAATGGGGCTTTGTTTATTTAGTCTTTCTCTTCAGTTTCCTACCCCATCCACAGTTGTTCTCAATAAAACCTCAAAAAAAACAAAAAAACAAACAAAAAACCCCAAATAGATAAATAAATAGAACCTTTGCATCAGCTCTTTCTCTACTTCCTAAATGGTTCCAGACCACCCCTCCACCATCTATACAACTGTTCATTTGTTCGTGTGTAATCAGCTTCGCTTTTTACATAATTCAAATTTATATTCCAAAAAGCTACTGATAGTTTTTGAAATGTGCCTATTCTTTGAGCCTGTAACACCATTTCCAGAAACAGCTCCTGAGGAAATAATAGTGAATGTGTACAAAGTTACAGTTACATGGCTAAATCATGGCATTTTTTATATATAATAATGAAAAGTGGGTAATAACTTTCATTTCCAACAATTAGGGATTGGTTAAGTACATTCTGGCCTTATTTCTTATAATGGAATATTATGCAATAATTATAACGCTACAACATATTTAATGACTTGGAAAGTTGTCCATTAGAAAAGGAAATTATGGAATTATATGCATGTATAGCTTATAAAAGCATACATATTCAACTCTATATGAAAATATAGAAAAATACAGTGTTCCTCTGGGTCTTAGAACTGCAAGTCAATGTTTTTAAATTTCCCTGTATGTTTCAAATTTTCTACAAGCATCTATTACTTTTTAATAAACTTTTAAATTTAGAATAGGTTTAAATTTACAGAAAAGTTGTGATGATAATACAAATAATTCCTTTGTACCTCACACCCAGTTTTCCCTGTTGCTAACAGCTTACATTAGGGGGTCCATTTGTCAAAACTAATGAGTCTATATTGATCTATTATTGGGTTAAGTCCACACTTCATTCAGATTTCCCTAGTTTTAACATAATGTCTTTTTCTCTTTCAGGATCTATCAATGATATCCCAAAAGTGATGTCAGGTACCATGAGGATAGTGATCATAAGTGATGAAACCTCAAATACCTGTAACTGCTAAAGTGTCTGTTTTAAGCAAATTAACAAAATACAGGAACTCCTTACACCCTCCCCCATGTCCCCTGGAAGTCTCCAAGGTGAGTTAAGTACTTTTAAAGGCTGCTATTAGACATTTAAAAAGTTTTCCAGAACAAGTTCTGCTTATTACAGAAAAATGACCCACTGCCGTTGCTGGCCTGGAATTCGTCCATGAGTCTCCATTGTGCTGTCTGGTTTGGGGAGCTGACTCCTTGACTATATTTGTTCTCTCATATTGTCTACTATGGGAGACCAAACCAGTCAATCCTAAAGGAAATCAACCCTGAATATTCACTGGAAGGACTGATGCTGAAGCTGAAGCTCAAATACTTTGGTCAACTGATGCAAAGAGCCAACGCATTGGAAAAAAAACAACAATGCTGGAAAAGATTGAGGGCAGGAGGAGAAGGGGGCAACAGAGGATGAGATTTGATGGCATCACCTACTCAATGGACATGAACTTGAGCAAACTCCAGGATATAGTGGAGGACAGGGAAGCCTGGCATGCTGCAGTCCATGGAGTGGCAAAGAGTCGGATGACTTAGCGATTGAACAACAATAACGACATAGTGTCTACACGGCCCTAGGACTCTTCTGCAAAAGTGAATAGAAATGTCAAACCATCCTCCTTAGGAAGAATATTTTGAATTGGAACTTTCAAAATATTTTGAATTGGAACTTTCCACAACACAAGCTCTTAAATAATTGGCAAAGGATAGAACTAAATAACAAGCTATGCTTGAAAGGGGGGAAAACAACTAAAAAACACAAACCGTGTTTTATTAAAGGCTGTCTTCCTCTTTAAGGTAGAGTCAAAATCTCTTTTTAGCATGTAATATTGTGCTCTCTTTGCAAAACGGCCATTTTTTATACAGAAGAAAAAGAGAAGGCGTCAGTAAGCCACTGAGATTCAATGGATCTCAGTACCTATGTTCTGTGGCGTGAGGCAGGCTGCAGATTCATATATTCCATTAAAGGTATACTAGAAAAATCCATTTTCTCCTGTCAAAATGTATTTATATCTTCAAATATAATTTTTTAAAATTTTGGTTAAAATGATCTGAAGGAATGGGTGCAGCTTCTAATTTCCATCTTCCATTCATAATGGAAATTCAGGAACAGAAGGTACCTGTATCTCTGTTTCTGAATCAACAAATCTTCATTTTAAATTTCAGTGACATACTGAATGAATCCAATTTTGACTCATTTCCCAAAGGACGGTGATTCTCAGATAGCTCCCCTTGCCAAACCACCACCAACAGCAACAATGCTTTGCCCACTTGATCCAGGAGTGGATGAGGGATGAGGAATACTTGCTGACATGGCATTTCAAACACTGAATCTCTATGTCTTTTCCCCAAACATCCACACAGAATGCACTGGCACTGGAGGGACTTCTCCTGGGAAATCAATTGTCAATGACAACTTTCCAAAAAGATGTATATATTCAATAAGCATGCAGATCTATAATATTTATTTTTAATACTATCTTGAAACTCTCCATGTTCATAGCTTTACCCTGTGAAAAGTACACTTAAAAATGAGATAATGAATTTTAAGTCTCCACACTGTATACCTTGATGTAGGGTTTTGCCTTTGTGTCAAAAATTACATGAGAAACAAGTATCTTCAAAATTTCACAGGGAAAAAACATAAGGCAGTATGTCTTCCATCGTTTTGTTGGTAATACAAGTTACAAACCTCCCTGCCCAGGTTTTCTAGGACTGACTCATTGCTTTCTCTCCAGTGCCCTGCCATGGTAAATCAAAAGCAGAAACATGTACCATTTGGAAGGAAAAAGTCTCAAGGCTTTAACCTGCTTCTTCAAGGTAAAATAAAACTTTGTGTGGTATCCCTGGAAATCTGGAGGACCACAAGTTTCTGTGCTATTTCTGTTCTTCACTTTGATGTGAAGTATTGCTTTAAAAAAAAAACTACAACTGATGTCTTTGAATGGAGAGGTTTTCTGAGCTGTTCGTCGTCTCTTCTGGATGCTGCTGAAAAAAGGCTGGTCTTTCTCTGGTGAGTCTCTATGCCTCCAAAATAAGTATTCAGAGCAAAGAGCCAGTTTTCTACAACTCAAAATCTGGCACATCTAAAGGGCGCAAGGCTGGACAGGCTTGCTACAGGAGAGGCGCCTGGAAACCCTGTGAATGCCTGGAACGGACAGGCCTTAAGACTAGCACCCCAAGTTTTCTACCTTCACAGTGGGGATGCAAGAAAGGGTCAGAGAAAAGACAATCTTCCCAAGACGGTGAACCCTAGGACAGCTCTCAATTTGTTTCTTCTTGAGAAACTTCTGGTTTCTAGACTTGTAAAGGCAGCTTGACCTATTAACCCGCACATGAAGGACACTTAATTCTCATAGCTCAAGGTTTGCCTTCTCCCTGAAATCTTCCCTCCTCAGTCCATTCAGTCCAGACTGATCTTCTCAAAATATCTTTGACTTCTAAGTACTTTCAGGTTGAAGAGGACCCTGAAGAGCCCTGGCCGTGTGAACTCCCTCCAGGATACCTATGTTGCTTGAACTCATTGAGTGAAAGGACATTCACTACCTCTTGTACAGAAATAGACAAAACATGGCCCTGGAGTCCCAGAAAATAAATCTTGCTCGACTTTCACTTACTATCCTTAGATATGTGAAATTAATCTTCATGAATTTGCTCTTTTTTAGGGTAAGTGTGCCTAGTCTCTTCATCTGTGATCACACACGACTTACTCATATTGCTCTAACATCTGATCTCCGTAACCAGATGAGAATTTCCTACAGGGTAGGACAGTCTGACAAATGCTTTTTGTATATAATTTGCTGAATATTTTACTAGCTCCAATTTCTAAGTCCCCAACCTACCCCTTCTTATCTGTATGATTTTAGTTGAGATACTTAATCTACAAAATAGGAATGACAATAGTTAACTATAAATCTGAATTGTTATGAAGCTCATAAATATGCTAATGTATTTAATGACCTGAAATACAGGGCCTGATATGTCTTAAACACTCAATAAACCTTTGTTATTATAACAATTATCTCTGGGAAATCTCTGATATCTAGAATGAATCCACAGTTCATATCAGACATTCTCATTATTTTATTCTGGAACGTTTGTGGTATTACTTGCCCTATGGAATGCCAATAATTCAGTTCATGATCATGATTTGTTATTTAGCTTTAATCTTTAAATAATTATGCTTTGTCCAACACCTCATGAACTTTTATTTGACACCCCAAGTAACACCACCAGATTCTATTTCATTTTATTCTTGTTCAGTTCAGTTCAGTTGCTCAGTTGTGTCCGACTCTTTGCGACCCCATGAATCACAGCATGCCAGGCCTCCCTGTCCATCACCAACTCCCGGAGTTCACTGAGACTCACATCCATCGAGTCAGTGATGCCATCCAGCCATCTCATCATCTGTTGTCCCCTTCTCCTCCTGCCCCCAATCCCTCCCAGCATCAGAGTCTTCTCCAATGAGTCAACTCTTCCCATGAGGTGGCCAAAATACTGGAGTTTCAGCTTTAGCATCATTCCTTCCAAAGAAATCCCAGGGCTGATCTCCTTCAGAATGGACTGGTTGGATCCCCTTGCAGTCCAAGGGACTCTCAAGAGTCTTCTCCAACACCACAGTTCAAAAGCATCAATTCTTCAGTGCTCAGCCTTCTTCACAGTCCAGCTCTCACATCCATACATGACCACAGGAAAAACCATAGTTTGACTAGACGGACCTTTGTTGGCAAAGAAATGTCTCTGCTTTTATTCTTGTACCACATGCTAACTCAGAATTGAAAAAAACCAAACTACCAAGAAAAAAATTGAGAAAGAGTTGCTTCAGGTCAAGCAACTAGTTCATAGATAAATTTGGATTAAAATACAGTTTCTCCAACTCTTAGTAAAATATAATTGCTATTTCTTTTATCCAAATAGCCATTAAGCTATCCCTCTACTCCCTAAATCTTCCCCAAAGAGACAGCCAAACACATTCAGTGAAAATAGGAAACTCCTTACATCATGTTTCTACACAATTAATATGAAGGACAGACTCTAGTTCATCTAATATCTTCCATGCCCTAAGTGAGTGATGCCAGGGCTCAAAGTATGAAAGAACACATTTTGGCTGAAATGAGATTCTACTTCCACAAACTTAGGAGTGCTTGACAGTAGAGCCTCAGTGAAAACTCCACTAAACTACTGTGCTCAATATACCCTTTATCTTCCCTTTGGTGCTTTGTTTCCTAACAGGTTTTTTTAAGTGTACCTTTTGTTAAAAGGGAAGTTATGTATCTATTCTAATTTTTTCCTCAAAATCAGCGAAACACTGAACCCATTAATCTATTATCACTAGGAACCAAGAAATTTCAAACAAACACCAGACTATTAGAACACTTGCTGCTGTCAATTTCTTCCTTCAACAGTTCAATTTAAATCTCTTTCCTCTTAGTAAGAAATAAATAGGTTTATGTTTTAGAGGAAATTCACTTTCCTCACCTGCTTTCAGCCCTCCTTCCTAAAATCTATATTTGGATTCAACAGTCAATGGTCTAAAACATTAATGGGCTTTCCATTGAGCCATTCCCCTTTCTCTCTTTTTGTTTTGCAAATAGGGTTTATTAAATCTTTGCTGTAGGCACCAGAAAGGAATAACATTGAGAATCTGCTGATGTGAAAGGTTTCGCTGAACTCAAGCAAATCATTTCTGATTTGCCACAATTTCCCAGCAGTAAGTGCCAAATATGCATGCTGTCTGGATGGCAAATATAAATTCCCATCACATAAAACATAATAAAAGGAAACCAAAACCCCATTCCTTTTCCTACCCTAAGGGTTTAAGGCAGAGATGTGGACTGAAGATGCTTTCCATTGATTATATTCAAGTCACTGTGAAGAATGAATCCTTGGTACTAGTACACCTTGAAGCAAGTCCTACCAACAGTGAAGGAAAGAAATTGGTGTATATTTTAGTGCACACAGAAATTCTCTCTCTCAGCTATTCTCCATTCTATTTTAAACTTAGACACACATACACACACTTAAATCTAATAACACACAGTTAAAAAATACACAGTACACAATTATGCTTAATAACTAATTGAATGAAGATATGGACAACAAATCAATATCCTTTATTCTTTGTGAGTCACAAAAAAGTTAACTACCTCGCAGGTCCAGATTATGGTTCTGCACATCCACCTGTACTAACAGTCTTTCTTTAATCTACCTAAAATGACAGTGGTGGAGTTTTGTTTGAAACATATAAACCCACAAAGAAACAGAAAATGGGAGAGAATATACATCAGAACTTTGCAAGTTACAAATGGTTAGTGACACCAAGAAAGCTGAAACTTAAAGTGGCAGTGGGGAAAAGCTAGAAACTAAATCTAAAAAAAGACCAATTTATGGTAGACAACCTCCCCTCCCAAAGATGAGAATTTTAAGGCATCAGGTACATTTGAAAGTAAGAGTAAAGATGGAGCTAAACATATTAGAAGGAATGACTGAAAGACTGTTCCAGAAGCATTCAGATGGCCCATCCCCTTCTCTGCTCTTACAGATATGTGCCTGACTTTCCCAAGCCTCTCTGTACTGGACACAGTTCAGGGTGAGACAATGTACTAAACATAGCTACTGTTGCTTTTTTCTTCATAGAGAATATTTACACAGTAATGCTTAGACTTCCATTAACGTTTCATATTCAGCATCCAGGATCCTTGTAGCCAGCCCAACCAGAAGACCATTAGAAATATTTCTCTTGGGCATCTAACCTGGATAAGAAGCAAACTATAAAGATGCCAACATCAGGGGTTCCCCTGATGAAAGAGCACAGCTGGACCACTTTACAAGGAAGCCCAGAGGTAACAGCATCCAACAACATGTGCAGGGCTTCTAAATGGCTTTCAAGGCACAGATAGTCAAGAATCATTGAGCCAAGTCTTTAGTATCAAAGTTATAGACCCAAACAGACACTCAATAGCAGCTTGGAAAAAACAAGGACTATGCTAAAAGAAGAAAACTTAAAAGAAAAAAAAAATCTATAAATACCCTCAATAATCTACTGGTAAAAACAAGAAGAGGACACTATAAGATAGAAGCATTCAGAGAAGAAAAACGTACTTAGATATTATATGCATATGTTTACATGAATTAAAAACTCAGTTACTCAATTGCAGGGTTAGAAGCTAAGGTTAAGGAAATCTCCCCCTAAAACAGAGCTGGAAGCCAGTGGCGGCGGGCGGGGGCGGAGGGAAGTAAAAAGAAATTAGAGAAACAAATCCAGGAGTGTCATACTGCAAAGGGTCCTTTGTAGACAATAAAATCCATTCTTGTTAGATTTTAGCAAAACTATTTCTTATAACACATTAAATGACATAATCACTGAAAAGGCTAAAGAAACAGATTTGGGGTTGAGTTTTCTGTACAACTCCCAAACTGCAATAAAGAACAAGTCACAAAGGGAGCTGCCACCACTTGTAACATCAGGAGATTCCCTTCCTAAGTGGCAAACTGCATGTAGAGTTGCTAAATCCAGAAGCATGTTACTGTTGCCAAAATCAGAGAGGCACAACTATTGCTTTTGGCTCCAAAGTCAGGCTGTGCTTGCCTCAATCCATATGAACAAAATGAATGGCAAGCAGCCTGCTTCTTTACCCTTACAGAGCTAATAGTCGAACACTATGATGTCCGCTAATGCTGTCCCTGGGTAAAAAGCCTTCATGACCATGTTTGCTAATAGAATAGGAAGACGTACAGTTGAATCTAAATCATATCTAGAACACTAGCTGCAAGAGAGTCTGAAAATATATATGATTTAATTTTCCAGCCTCTGAAGTACCCAGAGGTAAACTAGAAGTAAGTTAGAATGGATGTAAGGTAATTCATTACATCTCTCTATCACAGTGTTCTCTACATATGAATAACAAAGTTTCAGAAAGAAAAAGAGGCGAGGGAGAGAAGGAGGTTGGGGAAGGGGATCATGTTCAAAGTGATTGAAGAAAATTTGAAAGAAATGAATTTCAATACTAAAGGAGGCCACCGAGTCCAAGTACAATAGATGAAAAGAAACCACATTGAGACACATAATTGTGAAATTTCATAACACTGGGGATCAAAAGAAGATTGTACAAGCTTTCAGAAAAAAAAAGAAAAGAATATAGCTATTATATAGAAAAGACCAATAATTTGGAAACTTTTGGACTTCTCAACAGCCAAACTGGAAGCTAGGATGCAATGGAGCTACATCTTCAAAAATTTCAAAGGAAATTCATTCCAACTTGGAATTTTATACCTAGCCAAGCTAGCAAGCAAGAATCAGGGCAGATTCACAACATTTGCAGGTGGACAGGTTGTTTGTGCTTAGTATGCTGCAAGGACTGGGCCATCATTAGCCCAGCCATTATACTGACTATCATTCTGGGACTTCCCTTTACCTCTCTCCCGTGTTGAATCTGTTCTTTGTATCTCACTTTCCTCTCTCAGTTATATCCTTGTTCTTAAGCAATTTCCTAAGGAAAGGCTTATAATAACTTCTATGCACAGATACCTTTGTGCAATGTGGTAAATGGGGCTCCAAATAAGGCCTAAAAATGAGCCAGGATAAAAGACAGCTTTTACCAATTGTGGAGTCCTTCTAACAGAAGGACTAAAATCTCCATGCCAAATTAAAAGATAAATCTAGTGAAAAACTATTTCTTTTCTTTTGATATCTGGATCATAAAATTCTAATGTCTTGAACATACACAGTTTATCTCATGACTTTTAAGCATGAATTTTCCTCTTGGTGGAATGGCCTTCCTGCCCCTTCCATTTCTGTTAATTCTGAGTCATCCTTCTAAGACAGCTGACAAGTCATAGTCTCTGGATAGCCTTTGCACAACTCCCAAATCAGATCAGACCCCCTTTACAAATGCCCATGGTTCTCAGTACTTTTCCTGGTACCTACTCTCAGTGTATAATTACATATTTCTGAGATTATTTGACTGTGTTCCTCCCCACACCCTTTGCACATTCAGTTCACATTAGTTCTTTACAACTATAGCACAGTATCTTTTGCTCACCTAAGGGTTTACGTGTCTAATGCAATGCAGGCAGTCAATGAACACTTTGTGCAAAAATGAGTAAATAAAAAAGAAAGAAAGAGGTAAGTAGAAGTGGAAGGAAAACAAGAGAGGGAGGGAGGGAAGAAGGGAGGATAGAAGAAAGGGAAAAGAAAGAAAAGTTCTATGTACAAATCCTGAGTTAAGGATTTATTTTTAAATTAAATCAACTTTGTATTATGTATTTGTGTATCTGTCTGTTTACTTTGCTTTAGAAATTTCAGAGGTTGCCAGAGGACTTGGGAAATGAGTCAGATGTTCCTATCCTCTAATGGAAAAATCAGAGAAAGAAAGAAAACGTGGGGCTGCATCCTCAGGTGATCCTGATTCTGGGCCAGCCACACCACACCAGAGACAGTCCCTCTTTCCAGAAGAGCCAAGCAAAGGATAGCGCCCATTCCAGGGCCACATCACCCTCACCCTCTGTGAGCATTTGGAGAGGGCTGTCAGAGCAGGTGTCTGTCCCTGCACTTGGACTCAGGTGTCATCCTGACAGCCCTGTGTGGCTCTGTGGCTCCCACATGGCTCCATCTGGCCCACGGCCCCAAAAGCTGCTGAGCCTCAGAAGCCACCAGGGAGGATAATAGATGTGAGGCTCGCTGCCAAGATATCACTGAGCAGGGGCTTGGAGGAAAGCAGGAGGGAGCTGAGTGGACCCTGTACATTCTCAACTATCAATTACTGCAAATAGAACTCCCACAGTCCTGGAAAAGGAGCAAAATGAGCCTCATTTTTCACATCCCACTGCTCTGAAGAGCTCTTTGGGGAGATGTGCAGTAAGGAACAGGGCCCAGAACTGGCACTCTCAGCAGCAAGGTGTGCTAGGATCTCAGCCTCCAGGTGATGGTGTAGGGCAGCCTACTGGCTCAGGTGTTGACGGAGATGTGGCTGTCCCCTGATGGTTAATTATGATCCAATGGTAGAAATGTTAATGGAGAAGAAAGAGAACCTGATCTTGCACGTAATACAGCTCTAACTACATATATATATATACACACATACATATATATTTTTTTTTTTCAGATTCTTTTCCATTATTAGTCATTGTTCAGTTGTGTCCGACTCTTTGTGACCCCACGGACTGTGGCATGCCAGGCTTCCCTGTCCTTCACAATCTCCCACAGCTTGCTCAAACTCACGTCCATTGAGTCGGTGATGCCATCCAACCATCTCATCCTCTGTCATCCCCTTCTCTCCTGCTCTCAATCTTTCCCACATCAGATTTTTTTCCAGTGTGTCAGTTCTTCCCATCAGGTGGCCAAAGTATTGGAGCTTTTCCATTATAAGTTATTTCAAGATATTGAGTATAGTTTCCTGTGCTATACAGTAGGTCCTTGCTAGTTATTTTATATCTAGTAAGGTGTGCATGTTAATTCCATGCTCCTAATTTACCCACCTCTCCTTTCCCCTTTGGTAACCCTAAGTTTGAAGAACTTAACCATTCTTAAATCCACTTTGGCATGGCATGGGGGCATGTGTGTGCTCCGTTGTGACTGACTCTTTGCGAACATGGACTGTAGCCCACCAGGCTCCTCTGTCCATGGGATTCTCCAGGCAAGAATACTGGAGTGGATTGCCATTCTCTCCCACAGGGGATCTTCCTGACCCAGAGATCAAACCCACATCTCTTGGGTCTCCTGCACTGCAAGCGGATTCTTTACCGCTGAGCCGCCAGGGAAGCCTAAATTCACTTTACAGATGGAGTAATAAAGGTACACAGAAATTAAGGAATGTGTCCAAGATCACACAACTGGGACGTGGCTATGATGAGAACAAAGCCATTTAGCTTCAGAGTCCATGTTCTAACTTGCCAGGTGTCAGAGATCCTCTGACACTTAGAGAGATCCTCAAACACTTAGAGTGTCAGAAAGAAAAGTATATATAACAACAATGACAAAACTGTATGTGTGCAAAATGAGGGGTATTTAAGACGGGTGTGTAATCTCCAGTTACAACTAAACTCTTGTGAGTAATCACCAACAGAGAATCCTAACGAACAGCAATTGGGGCTGGCAGGGATACTCACTGGTCCCATACTTCATTCCCCTGGGTTCAAATGGGAATGAAGTATATGCCCTCCCCCACTAATATTTACCAGAAATTCCAAAGTGAGAGAGTAGACCTCCCTAATGACATTCAATATAAAAACATAAATCTCAGTTAAGGAACAGCTAGCTTTATAGTAAAATCTGGGCTTGCACTTCAATCCGTTCATTTCTCTTTTGTGGTAAATGACATCTTACAAAAAGACCATAAAATATAAAATCTTACAAAAAGACCATACCATTTGTCTTTTGGACAAATGACATCTTACACAAAAAGACCATATAATGGTAAAATATAAATAAGAATAAAAATCACAGTCAAGGATAAGAAAAATATGCATGCAACATCAAACCAGAGAAAAAGAAAATAATGTATATCTCTATGGTGAAAGCACCATGGACCTGATTAAGTCATATTGGAGAATTTCATTTTTGTTGCAGAAATTAAGCAGGGCTATTATAATTAAGTTTGCATTTGACAAGTAAAACCTTCCTGGCAGACGTGAGGACTTCCTGAATGGAAAGGGACAGAAAGACAAAGATCAATTTGGAAAGCATCCTGGTGTTTTACAAGAGAGGAGATGTAGGTCTGAAACAAAGCAAAAATGACGAGGATTTGGTAACTAGCTTAAATGTAAAAGGTGAAAAGGAAAACTAGAAGATCAAGTTCAATTTTAAGGTTTCTAGCTTAGAGAAAGAGACAGAGGGTGATACAGTCATTCACGGAAGGGAAGCCAGGAGGTGCTGTGTGGTGCCTGGATTCAGGTCAGGTGGAAATATTTAATTGGCAGTCTGGCAGGGTAGAGTGGGCAGAGGACCAGAGACAGTCTAGTTAACTGCAGGAGAAGAACCAGGGCAGGCCTGTCTCCTAGGAACAGGAAGTTAATGTTGGTTAGAAGAGCTCTAAACAGATCCCACGTCACCAAATTCCCAGAGCATGTGGCATTTTCTTTGGACTGTATCCATAGTCTGAGAGTTGGCTTTGCCCACATGTGTATGCTTTATGGGGTATTTGTTTTCTCACATCTGACAACTCTGCTCAAGTCTGAGTAACTTCCCTATAGGAACTCTTGCATTGTGCTACAAAGTGGCAGCTACCAAGCAGAAGGAGAATATAGCTTCCTGCTAGCATAACTTCCTTTAAACTTTAAAAGCTCCCCTTTCTAAAGATATTCTTTTTTTTTTTTTTCCAAACTGATGCTCATGAAATTTTCTCCAGCTCCTTCTATCTCATATGCCAGTAGCTTTATGATATTTGCCTTGAGCCTATCTGGAGATTTTTCTCTGCCTCTCAGGTATTAGTTCTGACCTCTAAAATAAGATTCTAAGTAAATAATGCCAAGTCAATATCTATTTTCATCTCAATTCCAACCACTGTCAATGTGTCAAGCACCTTCAATGCCTCCAATAAATGCTTTCCTCACTGAAATCAGTCTAATTTATAGTTGGTCAACATAGTAGCATTTTCCAATATCAACAGCAAAGGAGCAAGATACAGAATATAAAAGTGTCCAGATTCTTTCCTTCTGAAATGGCCATTTGATTGACTACAGCCATGCAACTAACTTAAGAAGTCACGGGAAATTCCCTCATGTTATGCTCTTTATCCCTTTCTATCTGTCCCATTAAGAGTCATCAGAAGTGATTTCAGTGTAATGGGCTTATATCTCCTATAGACTGTTGCTCTTTCTCTCTCTGACTTAAATCACAGCCTGGGCACACTGCATCTGTGCTCAGGGAAAGTGCTCTCAAAGCCTTCCTTCTCTTTTCTAAAGAGCTGTAGTAGCATCCAGGCACTCCCAGTGGTGTGTCCTTATATTGGGCAAGCTGCCCATGTGCCAGACGATGTCTCATAGCAGTCCAGATACACACAGAATTGAAGTTATACTCATTCACACACTACACAAAGATAGAATTGAAAAGATAAAAATTCTATCAAATGCACAAGAGATAAGGCACTGTTCCAACTACAGTAGTAAGTTAAGACACTGAGAACTTTAAAAGTGGCTGCTGGAAAAGTGATAGATGTGGGCTCTGGAGTCAGCTCACGTGGGCTGACATTCCTGCCCCACTTCTCATTAGCTGTGTTACCATGGACACACTTGCCTAACCTCTCTGGGCACGTGGGTCCTCACTAGTAAATGAGGCAAAGAATATATTTTCTTTCAGGGCTGTCTTGAGGATTAAATGAGATAATTTATGTAAAGTGATTAACACAGTTCCAGCACACAGAACTACAGAACTCACTGGACATCAGTTACATTAATGTTTATGTTTATCAACATCATTCTTATCAGAAACCAAAAGAGAAGATTCTGTGTATCTTTGGTAGGCTGTCTCCAACTTCAGAAATCAATGGGCAGGAGAACTTCCGAAATGACTGTTTTGAGCAGAGGATGTCATAGATGATTTCTTTAGCCCTTCAAGTTCAAAATCCAGAATCCTCAGATTAACTTTCTGACAATCTGCTGGCACTTTTTACCTGGTTTTGCATTGGCCATGGCTGTTTCCCACACTTTGATGATCCTACAGGCACGACTGACTCCAGTTCTGCTCTACCAAGGAACTGCCTATATACTTGTTACTAGACACTATCCCCTAATTACTGTCATCTGTTATAAGTCTAATTTCTAATGGAGCTATACAAAGAAGAAGCGATAAGAAAAACAAAGGCAGCACTTGTATGTAGACTGATGTTAAGGGTTTGGTTTCAGGTTCTGATTCTGGAGTCCTGGGGCAGCTGCTTCTTTTTCTCCTTATTTATTTTTGGCTATGCTGGGTCTTCGTTGCTGATGGGCTTTTCTCTGGATTTGGTGATGGAGGGCTATTCTCCAGTTGCGGTGCACCGGCTCTCATGGCTTCTCATTGCAGAGCACGGGCTCTAGGGCATATGGACTCAGTAGTTATAGCTCCTGGGTTTAGTTGCTCCGTGGCATGTGGAATCTTCCTGGATCAGGGATAAAACCCCCGTGTCTTGCATTGGCAGGATTCTTTACCACTGAGCCACCAGGGAAGCCCCTGGGGCAGCTTCTTATTTCAAGAACAGAATCTGCTGTCAAGCTCCTCACAGTCAAGGAGATGAAATAGAGCCATTTAAAGTATTAGAGGGGCTTCACTGGTGGTTTAGAGGTTTGTGTGTGTGTTAGTCATTCAGTCGTATCTGACTTGTTGCGACCTCATGGTCTGTAGCCCACCAGTCTCCTCTGTCCATGGAATTCTCCAGGCAAGAATCCTGGAGTAGGTAGCCATTCCCTTCTCCAGGGGATCTTTGACCCAGGGATCAAACCTGGGTCTCCCGCATTGTGGGCAGGTAGATTCTTTACTGTCTGAGCCACCTGGAAGGCCCCAAGGGGCTTATTAATGTTCAGTTACCTAGATCCCACTTAAGCCTGTTGAAAAAGAATCTCCTAGGAGGAGGAGGAACCCAGGAATTTGTTTTATAACAAGCAGCATTTCATGCACATAAGGTTCAAGAACCACTATTCTAGGGCTTCATAATTGAGTAAAGAACACACATATATAAGCTAGTCTAATGCCAAGCAATCTTTGCTAGATGATATAATAAAGACAAGAAGTACAGAGTTTGAACAAAAGAGTGTCATCCCAAACAGGGAAATCTAGGAGGACTTCCTGGAGGGAAGCTTGGGAAGCAGTGAGGATGAACAGCAGAAAAAGAGTTGGGCTGGGAACAAGGAGCAGCGGAACACAAGTATGTCACCCGAAGAGGGAACCAGCTAAACAGAGGCCCCAGGAGTATAAGTCTGGAATTTGTTGGCGCAGATAAGTACAGCTGGGGCCCAAGTGAGTGACTTGTGGGGAGGGGGTTACCGGATGAGAGACAGGATGGGAGGCCTTTCAATAATGCTGGATAGGGCCTGGGTTCCAGTGTCTCTGCCAGGAACTGCTATGGACAGCTTCTGCAGAGGGGTCACAAGCAGATCTGAGCTTTGAGAAGCTGAGACTGGTCTGGTGAATTAAAGGGTAAGTCACATCCATAATCCCTTGTCCATTTTCCAAAACCCCAAAGGCCTTGGAAACAAAAAGATGGTTTTCTACTTCAACTGATGGAAAACCTGCCACAGAATGAAGTGGGGTTACCTATAGCCATTATTTATCCAATTGACTGTGAATCTTTATGAATCCTGTTGCAAAATATTAATGTGTCATTAGGGGTACTGCCCCCAAGGCCCATTTGGGGATATCATAATGCTTAGTTAGTATATATGTACAATTTCAAAATACATCTGGGAATAAGGTTTTGATAAAAAACCATAGACCTTTATGGGCTTCCCTTGTAGCTCAACTGGTAAAGAATCCACCTGCAATGCAGGTGACCCCAATTCAATTCCTGGGGTGGGAAGATTCACTGGAGAAGGGATAGGCTACCCATTTCAGTATTCTTGGGCTTCCTCAGTAGCTCAGACAGTAAAGAATCACCTGCAACACAGGAGATGTGGGTTCAATCCCTGAGTTGGGAAGATCCCCTGGAGGAGGGCATGACAATCCACTCTAGTATTCTTGCCTGGAGAATCCCCATGATCAGAGGAGCCTGGCTGGCTACAGTCCATGGGGTCACAAAGAGTTGGACATGACTAAGCAACTAAGCACAGCACAGCATGGACCCTTACAAACAATGGGGAGGTGTACTGCCTGTGATGCTAAGAGATCAAGGAAATCTTTTAAGAGGTGATAGAGAAGTGTGAATAATCAGTGTCATCTTTCCTGGCAACCAATTTTCCAGCACCACTTAACTGATGTGGAGGTTTGTGTAAAAGGAAATGTGCCTTTGGAATAGGGCTTCCCAGGTGGCTCAGTGGTAAAGAATCCACCTGTCAGTGCAGGAGACAAAGGAGACATAGGTTTGATCTCTGGGTTGGGAAGATTCCCCTGAAGGAGGAAATGGCAACCCACCCCAGGATTCTTGCCTAGGGAATCCCATGGACAGAGGAGGCTGGCAGGTTACAGAGTTGGTCGCAAAGAGTTGGATAGGATTGAGCACACAGGTCTGCCTTTGGGCAGTTTGATGCTTAAAATTCCTCCTCATTATTGTTATCAGTCCTTACCTCCCTATCTCTTCAAGCATAAATAAGCAAAGCCTGCTACTGCTGCTGCTGCTGCTGCTAAGTCGCTTCAGTCTGTCCAACTCTGTGTGACCCCATAGACGGCAGCCCATCAGGCTCTGCCATCCCTGGGATTCTCCAGGCAAGAACACGGGAGTGGGTTGCCATTGCCTTCTCCATTGTGTGAAAGTGAAAAGTGAAAGTGAAGTCGTTCAGTCGCGTCTGACTCGTAGGGACCCCATGGACTGCCGCCTACGAGGCTGCTCCATCCATGGGATTTTCTAGGCAAGAGTACTGGAGTGGCGTGCCATTGCCTCTCTGAAGCAAAGCCTAGGGTGCTGCAAAATGAAAAACAGATGGTGAACCAACATAGACAGAGGTCGCTTCACCTTTACACAGCTATCTGTGTACATGTGCATCTCTTTACCTCAAACTCAGCAATCTCAAGCCTGTAGCGCTCCTTAGAAATCATTTAGTTCAACTCGCTCATTTCCCAGATGAGGAAAATGGTGCCAGAGCAGGTAAGTCATTTGCTAGATCACTCACATCAGAGGTTTTCTCGGAGTTTACTGAGTATCGCAACTTTCCATCTCTGACCACAGTCTCTTCTAGAGCAAGCAGTCTGTCTGCTGTGACTAGACACTGCCTTGAACAAGGGAGTAGTTAACAAATACTCCTTGACAGTGATCCTCATTAGTATAATTGCACCACCAGGGAATATTACTGAAACTACAGGCTTTTCTAACCAAGGACTGAAATGTCAAGGGATTTAGGTTTAAGTTTAGGCTATAACAATGGCTCATCTGAAAAGAAAATAATCAAAAGTGTTTTTTTTTTTTTTTTTCTTTAAAAGCATTAAGGTTTCTATAACAGCATTAAGTGTTAGATAGATAGATGCACGTCCAAACTCTTAGAAAAACCAGAAGGACATAGAACTAGAATAATTGCCTAAACTCCACAAAATGAAGAGTTTCTAAGCTTAGAAACTACAGAAGAAATGACAATAGAAAAGATAACTATCTACACTGTCATCTATTTTTGTATGGTTTTGAAAGATAATAACCAAAACACAAGGCAAAAATACAAGAGGAAATATTCTTGGCAAATATTTCATATATAGGCTGCATCCTTTTCTTTAAAAGAATCCATATAAATTAGTGGGAAAAATACCAACATTCTTAATTAAGGACATAAAACAGATATTTCCTAAAAAAGCAAATACCTTTACTAAGCAAACCCATGACCAAATGTTTAGGCACTGAACAGTGAAACACAAATAAAGACAGCAGTACTACAAAAGTTGCCTACAAATTGGCACTGATCAGAAAAATGATAATAACCAAATGGTGGTGGAATATGATGAAACAGACATCACATATTCCTATTAGCAACCATTCTGGAAAGTTATTTGGCAAACTCTAGTTCTTCAAAATATTTATACCCTTTTGGCTTCCCTGGTGGCTCAGAGGTTAAAGCGTCTGCCTCCAATGCAGGAGACCTGGGTTCGATCCCTGGGTAGGGAAGATCTCCTGGAGAAGGAAATGGTAACCTGCACTCCAGTATTCTCGTCTGGAGAATCCTATGGACAGAGAAGCCTGGTAGGCTACAGTCCACGGGGTTGCAAAGAGTTGGACACGACTGAGTGACTTCACCCTCACCCACCCTCCCCCGGAAACCTAGCCTAAAGAAATAACAAAATCTTTAAACTTAAGCTTAAACATGATATTTTCTTTCTTTTTTTTTTTTAAGAAAATTTTCGTGATTTTATTGTATCATGAGGCAATGAAACATCTGAACAAATCAATATCTGGGCAGTGAGGCAGCTGCTTTCTCCTTCACTTCTTTGGGTTACTAGAGCAACTTGTCAGTAGATTAAAAAAAAAAAAAGACAATCTTTTGCATTACTTAAGTCTTTCCAAGGCATGCGCTGGTACAACACAAACTTCTGTCAGATGCAACTAGTCTAGCGTCCATACATCATGCACAACACCTCGGTAGCAGCAGCGCACTGCGCCCACGCCCACCATGGCCCTGCTCGTTCGTGAATGATATTTGGAGCATCTGCAGGAGTGTGAATAGTATCGGGAAGAGGAGGGAGGAGGAAACAGCATGAGTGTCTGGTTGGGAGGAGGTCAGCCAAAGTTGTGCAGGGCAAGCCTGAACATGTCATTGGTGCAAACCCAAGCATCGCTGATGTTTTTTAATAGGAACATCTGGTGGAACCCCATGATGGGGTCTTCATCGGCCTTGAGCTGGCCCACAACCATGTTGATGATGCAGCTGTCTGGTGTGGGCTGATGGTCCTGCGCCGTGATGCTGTGCTGGATTTTCTGGAATGGAAGGCTAGACAATTTCTCCACAATGGCAGCTTTCCCCTGGAATTGCTGTCCTTCCCACGTAAGGCATAACGCATCAATATAAATTGCGCCTAGTTGAGTTCTGTCATTATCAAATAACTGGTAGTAATGTTGAATGAAGCTGGATCCAATCTGGTCCTAAATTGGCTTGTCTCCCATTCTGGAGTGTCACTCGGCCTTGTTGAGACCCGAGGGGCCGGCATGATGGCGGCAAAGTGGTGGCAACCCCTAAACATGATATTTTCTGCACCATTACTTATGGGGTTGAAAAATCATAAACAACCATGATGCACAACAATCTGGCAAAAGATAAATAACATGAACTATCTATTCAAAATAATTATGTAACCAGTGAGATGCTATTTAATTAATCCTAGGTAATAACAGGAGAATGCTTATGACTGTGATTAATGAAAAGATTAGGAATCAAAATGGTTTTTAAAGAATGATTATAACTTGGAAAATAAATGATATTAACCTATGAATAGAAAAAAATCAAAGCTTGATTGGAAATTTTAAAAAATGATTATATCTGGGTGGTGAGCATGTAAGTCATTTAATTATTTTCTTCTTATTATTAGCTTGTATTTTCCAAAATATCTTTGGATATTTTGTATAGTTTGACTTGGAAATTTATTTCAACTAAATTAAAACACTGTATAAAATAAAAAGCCAATACTGATTTGTTTTCTTCATATCCCAGTAAGAATGTCAAAAGATACTTCTTAGGAAATGATTTTAGAAAAAAATATTTTTAGGAAATGATTTTTGAAAGTTCAAATTAGCATAACTAATACAGAGATATCTTAATTAACCCTTAAGAGAAACTGCTCTGTGCCAGGAGAAATCTGAATTGCTTTCCTGCCTCACTGAATCATGGTAACAAATTGGTGAGAGGGGGTGTTATAACTATCTTACAAAAGGCACTGAGAAAATGTGTAACTTACTCAGATGTCACATATCTAACTAAGAATTCTGAGTGATGCTCTTCAGTTCAGTTCAGTTGCTTAGTTGTGTCTGACTCTTTGCAACTCCATGAATCGCAGCACGCCAGGCCTCCCTGTCCATCACCAACTCCCAGAGTTCACCTAGACTCACATCCATTGAGTCAGTGATTCCATCCAGCCATGTTATCCTCTGTCGTCCCCTTCTCCTCCTGCCCCCAATCCCTCCCAGCATCAGAGTCTTCTCCAATGAGTCAACTCTTCACATGAGGTGGCCAAAGTACTGGAGTTTCAGCTTTAGCATCATTCCTTCCAAAGAAATCCCAGGACTGATCTCCTTTAGAATGGACTGGTTGGATCTCCTTGCAATCCAAGGGACTCTCAAGAGTCTTCTCCAACACCACAGTTCAAAAGCATCAATTCTTTAGCGCTCAGCCTTCTTCACAGTCCAACTCTCACATCCACACATGACCACAGGAAAAACCATAGCCTTGACTAGGCGAACCTTTGTTGGCAAAATAATGTCTCTGCTTTTGAATATGCTATCTAGGTTGGTCATAACTTTCCCTCCAAGGAGTAAGCGTCTTTTAATTTCATGGCTGCAGTCACCATCTGCAGTGATTTTGGAGCCCAGAAAAACAAAGTCTGACACTGTTTCCACTGTCTCCCCACCTATTTCTCATGAAGTGATGGGACCGGATGCCATGATCTTCGTTTTCTGAATGTTGAGCTTTAAGCCAACTTTTTCACTCTCCTCTTTCACTTTCATCAAGAGGCTTTTTAGTTCCTCTTCACTTTCTGCCATAAGGGTGGTGTCATCTGCATATCTGAGGTTATTGATATTTCTCCCAGCATTCTTGATTCCAGCTTGTGCTTCTTCCAGTCCAGCGTTTCTCATGATGTACTCTGCATATAAGTTAAATAAGCAGGGTGACAATATACAGCCTTGACATACTCCTTTTCCTATTTGGAACCAGTCTGTTGTTCCATGTCCCATTCTAATTGTTGCTTCCTTAGCTGCATACAAATTTCTCAAGAGGCAGATCAGGTGGTCTGGCATTCCCATCTCTTTCAGAATTTTCCACAGTTTATTGTGATCCACACAGTCAAAGGCTTTGGCGTAGTCAATAAAGCAGAAATAGATGTTTTTCTGGAACTCTCTTGCTTTTTCGATGATCCAGTGGATGTTGGCAATTTGATCTCTGGTTCCTCTTCCTTTTCTAAAACCAGTTTGAACATCAGGAAGTTCACAGTTCACATATTGCTGAAGCCTGGCTTGGAGAATTTTGAGCATTACGTTACTAGCATGTATGCAGCCACCTATTGACCTCTGACCTGAGAGGTCCTTGGATATCATTAGAACCAACTCTCATAAAGAAAGAAGTACAGAGAATTTAAGTAACTTGCCATACAGCAAATTACTCAATAGGCAAACAGAGCATTTTACTTTGGCCACCTGACGGGAAGATCCAATTCACTGAAAAAGACCCTGATGCTGGGAAAGATTGAAAGCAGGAGGAAAAGGGGGCAACAGAGGATGAGATGGTCGGATGGCATCACTGACTCAATGGACATAAATCTGAGTAAACTCAGGGAGATACTGAAGGACAGGGAAGCCTGGCGTGCCGCAGTTCATGGGGTCAAAAAGAGTCGGACATGACTGACAAACTGGACAACAACAAATCAGAGCACTGTTTTACAGATTGTAAATTACAAACTTCAAGAAAGGTTAAAATGTATGCATACAATCTTAGTGCATCTGCTCAATTTTGTTTCTAATATAAAAGTTTTCTTTTTCTATCTTTTTAGGATCTATATTAAGACATATTTCCCTGAAGTCCTAAGTTTAGCACATCTCAAGTTCCTTCTTCTCAGTTCTATTGGAGAGCTACATTCCAACCCTGGTGGGATAATGCTGTCACGGAAATGCCTTTATCAAAGCACCTACTGGGTGTGGTACCACCCCAGGGTTTGTAGAAGAGACTCCGACAGAACTCTGAGCTATAGGAGAGCTGAATGCTAATGCTAAGTCACTTCAGTCGTGTCCGACTGTGTGTGACCCTATAGACGGCAGCCCACCAGGCTTCCCCGTCCCTGGGATTCTCCAGGCAAGAACACTGGAGTGGGTTGCCATTTCCTTCTCCAATGCATTAAAGTAAAAAGAGAAAGTGAAGTCGCTCAGTCGTGTCCGACTCTTAGCAACCCCATGGACTACAGCCTACCAGGCTCCTCCGTCTGTGGGATTTTCCAGGCAAGAGTA
Source organism: Tragelaphus eurycerus (assembly GCA_935064755.1). Taxonomy (NCBI): domain Eukaryota; kingdom Metazoa; phylum Chordata; class Mammalia; order Artiodactyla; family Bovidae; genus Tragelaphus; species Tragelaphus eurycerus. The sequence goes on along the minus strand of CAKXYN010000120.1, from coordinate 4,157,666 downwards.
CTGGAGTGGGGTGCCATTGCCTTCTCCAATAGGAGAGCTGAGGAAGAGTCAAAACAAAATTTGCCAACAGCAAGAAAGAAACTCTGAGTTTGCTGATTTTCTAATCTATCATAAAGTCCAAAATCAACTCCAGGTTTTCCTCCTCGCATCTGATACAGATTAAGAGAGTCAGACCCCTGTTGGGAGAGCTCTGCGCTGAATAACTGGGCCAAATGACAAGAGAAACTTTTGCAAAATTGTTCCCTTGAGCTACTGTGGCTTAGTCGTGCCTAATTTTTTCAGTGTGCTATTTAGAGATTTCTGTCTTCATGGGATTGAAAGAGGAAAAAAATGAAGTCCATATCAGACTCTGAAAATGATAGGATTCAACGATGTTACCATAAAAATCATAAAAATGAATTATCTCTCCATCCAATCCTGAAGCATCAGCCTGGCCTATGAGGCAAATATACTGTATGTCTTCTCTAAAGGAAGTAGGACTCCCCACTGCCTTGTTTTCACTAAATGTCAGAAATAAACGATGACCAGCAACATCTAAAGCAGAGATGAGTGCAATAAAGATCAGGATGTCTGCTTAATTGGGAGAAGAAGGAGCAATTCTGCTTGTGGCAGCATAAACTGTGTTATCTGAGGACAGACTGAGTCTTGAAATTTATAACTTAAAGCAAAACATTTATATTTTAAAGCCAAATCTCCAAACTGAGAATCTAATTACTGGTCTTATTTTAAATAAATAGAAGAAAAATAATTTATTTAATTGGGCTGTATAGGTTTTTTGTTTTTGCCTTTTTCCTGTTAAAAAGATTAAGTATAGAGTATATTAACATTTTCTTTCATTATGTTTTCTATAATTAAGTTTCTCAAATCTAGTCTGATGCGAACAACTATTTAAGATCATTTAGACATACACTTCTTTTACTTCTTTTAGATTAAAAACAAAAGAAACCCACAGCATGCCCACCATGTTGTCATTCATGCATTAATGAATGAGCTGATACATAAATAAGGCTGGCAATACCATGTGAAGGCTATGATTTGGAACAACAAAAATATTTATACCTCTCCAAGTGGAGTGTAAAGTGTTACAAGCACTTGGAAAACTGTTGGCAGTTTCTGACAATATTAAGCATAACATTCCTGTGACCCAGCAATTCCACTCCAAGCTGTGTACCCAAGAGAAATGAGCTCACATCAAAGACTGAGCATGGAATGTACAAAGCAACTTTATTCAAAATGATGAAAAACTGGAAGCACATCAGTGAGAGAAGGGATAAACACAGTAGTGCGTATCTGTACACGCATACCTCTACTCCTCAGTAGAAAGGTACTATATACCAACACAAGCAACGATGTGGATTATTGTCAAAAGCATACTAAACAAAAGAAACCAGACCTAACAGAGTGAGCCCACACTGTATGATTCCACTTACATGAAGTTCATCAACAGGCAAAAGTAATCTATGGTGAGAAAAGCCAGAACAGTGGTTACATCTGAAGACGGAGGCCTTTGCCTGGGGAGGGGAATAAAGGAGCTTTCTGAGATGCCAAGACTGTGTTCTATATCTCAGTCTGGTGGGTGTTCAAATAGATGTTCACATGTGTAAAATACCATTAAGCAGTACACTTGAGATGTACGCATTTCACTGCACATGTGTAATCTCTCAATAAAATAATGAACAACACCGAAGACATTGGTTTTCTTTTCTCTTTATTAACAAAAGGTTCTATAAATTCTATAGTACTTTCCAATTTTCAAAAGTTTCACATATGCGATTTTTTTTTCATCTTCTACCCTGATACTTCTCCCCTCCTCGCCCCCACCAATGATAATCATTAGTTTGTCCTTCATATTTGTGAGTCTACTTCTTTTTGTTTTATTCCCTAGCTTGTTGTATTTTTTTATATTCCACATCTAAGTGATATATAGTATTTATCTTTCTCTGTATGACTTATTTCACTTAGCACAATGCCCAAGTCCACCCATGTTGCTGTAAATGGCAAAAATGTCAGTCTTAATTATGGGTGAGCAGTATTCCACTGTATATGTACATCTTCGGTATCCATTCATCTGTTGCTGCACACTTAGGTTGCTTCCATAACTTGGCAGTAAATGATATTGCTATGAACATTGTGGCACCCCACTCCAGTACTCTTGCCTAGAAAATCCCATGGACAGAGGACCCTGGTAGGCTATAGTCCATGGGGTTGCTAAGAGTCGGACACAACTGAACGACTTCACTTTCACTTTTCACTTTCATGCATTGGAGAAGGAAATGGCAACCCACTCCAGTGATCTTGCCTGGAGAATCCCAGGGATGGGGGAGCCTGGTGGGCTGCTGTCTATGGGGTCGCACAGAGTCAGACACGACTGAAGGGACTCAGCAACAGCAGCAGCATGAACACTGGGGTACATGTATCTTTTAGAATTAGTGCCTTTGTTGTTTTGTATATATACCCAGGAACGGAAATGTTGGGTAACATAGTATTTTTAGTTTTTTGAGAAGCCTGCATACTGTTCTCCACAGTGGCTGCCATAATTTACAACCCCACCAACAGTGTATGAGAGTTCCCTTTCCTCCAAATCCTGGTCAACAGTTGTTATTTGTGTTCATTTTGATGATAGGCATTCTGACAGGTGTGAGGTGATATCTCATTGTGATTCTGATTTGCATTTCCCTGATGATTAGCAATGCTGAGCATCTTTTCATGTGCCATCTGCATGTCCTCTTTTGCCCGTTTTTTAATCAAGTTTTTTTTGATGCTGAGTTGTATGAACTGTTTACATATATTGGATATTAACCCCATATTGGTCATATCATTCACAAGCATCTGTTCCCATTCAACTGGTTGTCTTTTAGTTTTGCTGACGGTTTCCTAAGCTTTGTAAAAGTTTTAAAGTTTATTTAGGTCTCATTTGTTTATTTTTGTTTTTATTTCCTTTGCTTTGAGGGACAGATTTTAAAAAATTTTGTTAACATTAAATAATTTGATATTTGTGCATCCAAAAGCTGAAAATCTGATTATAGGTAAGAAATAGCTTTTTATTTTTTGGCTAATGAAAGGGTAATGCTTTAGCTGCAAGAATGTCCACTGTAAAATTGCTTCCTACAAGTTAAAATTAGAAAAACAAATCTGAGTGTCCAATGATAGGGTTTTGGTTATGGGTACCTTTATGTGTTAGAATACTAAACAAAAATGTTACTGTAATATATGCCATAGACAAGGAAAGATAAAATCTAGAAAAATGAAAGCCAGGTATAACAACATTTATGGTCCCTTTTGTAACTCATCCAGGCCAGCATTTCTCATGATGTGCTCAGCGTATAGATTAAACGAATAGGGTGATAGCACACAGCCCTGTCATAGTCCTTTCTCAATCTTGAACCAATCATTTGTTCCATACAGGGTTCTAACTGCATGAGTTACAACCTGGAATCAAGATAGGTGGGAGAAACATCAACAACCTCAGATATGCAGATGATACCAATCTAATTGGCAGAAAGCAAAGAGGAACTAAACAGCCTCTTGATCAAGGTGAAGGAGGAGAGTGAAAGAACCAACTAAATATTAAAACTAAATATTAAAAAAACTAAGATCATGACATCTGGCCCCATTAGTTCATGGCAAATAGAGGGGGAAAAGGTAGAAGCAGTGACAGATTTCCTTTTCTTGGGCTCTAAAATCACTGCAGATGGTGACTGCAGCCATGAAATCAGAAGATGTTTATTTCTTGGCAGGAAAGCTATGACAAACCTAGACAGTGTTTTGAAAAGCAGAGACATTTCTCTACCGACAAAAGTCTGCATAGTTAAGGCTAGGGTCTTCCCCAGTGGTCACGTAGGGTTGTAAGAGCTGTAAGACCGTGAAGAAGGCAGAGCATTGAAGAATTGATGCCTTCGAATTGTGGTGCTAGAGAAGAGTCCTGAGAGTTCCTTGGACAGCAAGCAGATCAAACCAGTTAATCTTAAGGGAAATCAACTCTGAATACTCTGGAAGGACTGATGCTGAAGCTGAAATTCCAGTATTTCGGTCATCTGATGCAAACAGCTGACTCACTGGGAAAGTCCTTGATATTGGGAAAGATTGAGGGCAAAAGGAGAAGAGGGCGTCAGAGGATGAGATGGCTGGATGGCATCACCGATGCAATGGACATGACTTTGGGCAAACTTCAGGAGATGGTGAGGGACAGAGAGGCCTGGCGTGCTGCAGTCCATGGTGTTGCACGGAGTCAGACATGACTGGGTGACTGACAACAACAACAACACGGTCCCTTTTGCACAGGTATGTTTGCTGAAAAGTGATGTTGAATATAATGGGCTTTATCTTTAGGCGACATCATTTTTCAAGTCAGAATATCAAGACATAGTCTGCAAGAATGATTGTAAAGTAATAATAAAATTAGACACTGTATTTATTTTTAAAAAGTGTAAACAGCTAAACAGAAACAGACTTGAGCAGCAAGGCACTGGTTGCAGAAGGAGTCCACTGTGGCTGCTTCACCAACCACTTTATTCTCCTCACTTACAGATTTAAAGTAGTAGGATCTTTTTTTGATCAAAATCTGAACAAGATCCCCTATACATAATACAGGTAAGAGCAGGGGTGAATGGTGGGCACACACACACTCATAAAACCCTTCTACCCACTCCCCCACTCCAAACAGGTAAGAACAGACTTGCTCTGGTAGGAGGAGGGGAAGAATGCTGGTCTCAGGAATCATGCTTTGCTACGCCCGGACGTATCTTCCAAGTTCCAAATGACTCAGTGTGAAAACCAGCATTCTATGAGACAAATTCAAACTTCAAGTGTTAAATGTTCCACGCCTTAAATCTAACTTGAAGGCGTCCTTCCTCCTTCACCTATGAATACGATCTTTTATAAACCTAGTTACTGGTACCAAGGATGCCTCGTATATCCCCGATTCCCTCTTTACCCCAAGGCTCCAGTGCCCACCCTTTACTATATCACTATCCTATCCTCTTTACTATATTTGGAGAAGGAAATGGCAACCCACTCCAGTATTCTTGACTAGAAAATCCCATGGACGGAGGAGCCTGGTGGGCTACAAGTCCAAGGGGTCGCACAGAGTCGGACACGACTAAGCTACTTCACTTTCACTTTACTATATTACTGCTCATCCTTGAAGGCTCAGCTCCACACCTCCTGGTATAACTTTCTAAGTAACACTAACCTGGTGAGAACTCTCTTTCCCAGAAAGATCACTACTCTATAGTGAAATAGCCATTCACTTGGCTAATTAAATTAAAAATTATCCATTAGTTATCTATTGCTGCTAATGTAATAAATAACCAGTCACTTAAAGCGTATGAAAACAACACAATCTTATTACCTTACTGTTGGTTAAAAGCCTGACATTGGGCCAAAATCAAGGTGTTGGCTTTCCTTCTAGAGGATGTTTCCCTGCCTTCTTCAGCTTCAAGAGGCAACCCATATTCTTTGGCTCATGGTTTCTCTTCTCCATTTTCAAAGCCAGAAATGGTTCTTCACTTTTAGGAAACATGACAAGGTTGGATCTACCTATATAATTGAATAACCTCCGCATCTCTTTAACTTTAGTGACATCTGCCAAGTCCCTCTTGCCATATAAAGTTACACAGTCATAGGTTCTGATGACAAGGTTTTGGACATCTTCGGTGGGGCCATTATTCTGCCTACCACAAATGCTCCTCTAAGCATCCTAAGAGTGAGGACCACTTCGCTATCCTTTGGGTAACTTTACAGTGCTCTAGATGGCTGACAACTGCTTATCAAATATTCATAAAATTTTTTGGTAAAGTACTGATTACCTACACTACCTGTCTATCTCCCAGTTAGTCTTGGGGGACTCTTGGTTGAGTTCAATCAGGCCTTTTTTTCCAATCAAGGGATAAAAATATGAGGAAGTTAATCAAGAGATAAGATGTGATAATATCTCCCAAGGTGAGGGAGCTTGATGAGAAAGGAATAGCAGAGTTTGTGGAGATTATTGCTTCATTTAGACCTTTTTCTGTTTGTAAATAATTCCATGGGCCCTTTGTATAAATACTCAGGATTGTGGCAGGTCTAAATTCAACCAGGAGATCCACCCTAGAATTTTCACCAAAGATCACACTGAGCTAAGCAAAGGAATTAATAATTTATTTAACTCTAAATAGCCTTTGCATTTAATTTGAACTCTGGTGTATCTATGAAAGATATCTCACAACAACATTGAAAAGTAGCTTCCAGCAAGCAAACTTGTAAACATTTTATCATAGGTTCAAAAAAAATGTTTTATTAACCAAGGTTTTTAAAAATTGTACTCCTCTGAATTATCACATCTGCACTGGTCTTCCTATAAGATTTCCAGATCTGTTAGAGCTCTCATTTTTGGCATTTGCATTTGATATTTGGTTCTTCTTGGCTTTTGGTTTTGTTGAAACACTGTTGAGCATGGATTGGACAACGTGCTCAGAGACTCAAGGTAACATAGGCACACTTTGGTACTTGGGCTCCTGTCTAAAAACTCTCTTTTAACTGTGCAAGTGCCTGGGCAGTGTCTCTCCAGTGATCATTGGACACATTGCTTTACATTATGCTTATTTAACTTTACATTTTATCTCCTATACTATTTAACTTGAAAACAGAATTTTCATCTTGATTTTCTGTACAGTCTATTGAAGAAAGTTCTCTATAGATATACTTTTCCTCCAGTTATCAGAATGCAATTAACATATAGCACTGTATAAGGTGTACAGCATGATACTTTGACTTCATACATTGTGAAATGATTATCACAATGTTTAGGGACCATCTATCATCTCATATAGATACAACATTAAAGAAATAGAAACAACTTTTTTCCTTGTGATGAGAACTCTTAGGATTTACTCTTAACAACTTTCAAATATAACTTACATTTAGCATATTATACTAATATAATGTTACTTACATTTAGCATATTATACATCACATCCCTAGTGCTTATTTATAACTGAAATTTATGCCTTTTAATCACGTTCCTCCAATTTCTCCTTTCTCCACTCCCTGCCTATGGTAACCACAAATCTGATTTCTTTTTCTATGAGTTTGTTTTTGAAGTATAATTGACCTACACTATGCTAGTTCCTGGTATACCACCTAGTGATTCAATATTTCTATACATTTCAAAGTGATCACCATGATAAATCTAGTTACCATCACCATACAAAGATATCACATAATTATGGACTATATTCCCTATACTGTACATTTCATACCTGTGACTCATTTATTTTGTAACTCAAGGCTTGTACCTCAGTCTCCCTCACTTATTTCTCCCCCCACCTACCCTCTTAAGTTCTCTATAAATATTGGAGTGATGTGTTACAATCGGTACATAAATGAAACTCCAAAATTTACTATGCTTAAAAGTTCAGTCAGAGATGACCAGAACAACCAATGTGAAATCTCTCTATTGTGAAAAAGAAATCCTACACAATAAAAATGCTTTATTTTGTTATCTGCACCTTAGGGATGTAACACAGAAGGGTAGAAAAAGAACATGAACTTCAAAGTTAAAAACCCAAGTTGAAAGCAAAGTTTCACCATTCACTCCACTTATAAATGTGGACAAACTATATATCATCGAGTTTCAGAGTTCCATCTATAAAAATGGGGATAGTGCTCACTTCATAGAACATTTTCTAGCCTTAAATGAGAATTTATATATATAAAGCCTGTTCCTCCTGTGTTTCTCTCTCCTATCCCAACCAGGATTTGATATAGTCCGTTGGAGCAAGAACAATGACTTTGAGTCACACAGCTCAAGAGCTGGCCTCAGGGCACAGGCAAAGGCTGCCAGACGCTTAGTACCAGAACAGCAGGCTTGTGAGTGACCTTGTCACTCACTCATACAGAACCAGCAGAGTTAAGGAACTGAAATAAAATATGTTCCCCAAATCCCACATGTCCTGTCCGAACACTGACCACCCCCAACCAGTTATTGAACTGGTTTTATGGAATACTGTTGGTGACTACATCCCACTACAACTTCACACCTACATAGTTAGGTCAAGCACCCCATCTAAGTGATAGGGAGTCGGTGCTCTAACACTCCCTTGATTCATCTAAAGCAGATCTACTTGACTATAACCAGTGGCTGGAAAGTTAACCGTCATTTGAATACTGGCTATTAAGAGGATGTCGAAAGACTCAGCCTAAGGGTTTTGAGTCTTGGCTTTGTCATGAGTGGCAGTGTGGATGTGGCTAAACCACTTCTTCTCTTTGGGCCTCTGTTCCCCAAATATAAGGCTGTTCTTTCCAAACAAAGAATTATGTGATTTATTGGAATCTGCCATGGTTTTATGGGATTCTTTTTTAATTGACGACCAGAAAAGGGACAAATGAATAGAATCTAAAAAATAAAACTAGTGAATATGACAAAAAAGAAGCAGACTCACAGATACAGAAAACAAGCTAGTGGTGACCACTGGGGACAGGGAAGGGGGAGGGGAGGTATAGAGGTATGAGATTAAGAGGTACAAACTATTATGCATAAAATAAATAAGCTACAAAGATATATTGTTCAACACATGGAACATATCCAGTATTTCATGAAAAGTATATATGAAGTATAACCTGTAAAAATTGTGACTATGTTGTATATCTATAACACTTAATATTGCATATTAATTATACTTCAATAAAAATATAATTAGGGAAAAGGTACAAACTAGCAGTTATAAAATAAATCACAGGAATGTAATCTACAACACAGGGAATATAGTCAATATTTTATAATAACTCTGTATGGTACGTAATCTATAAAAGTATAAAAATCACTATATTGTATACCTGAAACTACTATAGTATTATAAATCAATTATACTTCAATACATTTTTAAAAAGAAGAAGAAAAGGGACAGATGAAAAACCATCTTCAACAGGATTCAGACTTAAAACATTTACCCATCCAGTCTTTGGGGCTATTTATTTGAAAGTCTCAAAGGTGACTCAAACATCTGAAGGCTTGAGTTCAAATTTCAGTCTTGCCTGTGGTGGCTCAGATGGTGAAGAATCTGCCTGCAATGCAGAAGACCCAGGTTCAGTCCCTGGGTTGGGAAAATCCCCTGGAGAAGGAAATGGTAGATCCACTCCAGCATTCTTGCCTGGAGAATTCCATGGACAGAGGATCCTGGCCGGTTACAGTCCATGGGGTCTCAAAGAGTCAGACACGACTGAGCCGCTAACACTTGCACTTTGTACACAAGGGAGCCTGAGTCAGATTATTTACACTTTCTAAGCTTTAATTTGCGCATCAATAAATTGGGCCAATGTAGTCTATGTAGAGGAGTGTCATCTTACATGAGGAACATGGGAAAGTGATCATGAAGTGCCTGGAATGCAGCTGACGTTCAGTACAGTTTTGTTGAATCTGAGTCTTGCTCTGCACTCCCCACTCTATGCGTCTGGTCTTTTGCTCTCTTGTCCCAGTCCATCTAAGAAGCAAACCTAGAGAAACTATAGGAAGTCTGTTGTTCCAATCTACAAACAACATGGAACTCTGGCTCTGCGACCCATGGAGCAGAAGTGCTAAAGGAGGAAGAAAGCCCATGAGGCTAGTTGTCCCAGGCTAGTTCTACATGTTGTACAGTCCTCTCCCAGCTGGAATCACTGTTGTTTCTAGAATGTTGGTTTTCACTTACTCCAACAAATAAATACTTAAGACATTTTGTGTGTCAGTTCCTCAACAAAACCTTGGGCGAACAACAGAGGGTCTGCTTGTGGTTGAAGCTCAAGTAGAGGTTGGCTCCTACACCTGAGCACATGCTCACATGCCCTTTGTAGAAGATGGTGCCTAAGTGCAATGGGAGATAAACTGTGGGCCATAGAAACCGTCCTATCCACTGTAGCAAGTGATGGTGATGGAAACTTGAGAGTAGAAACTTGGGAGTAGAAAAAATGGACACATTCACAGAACATTCATCAACCATTTCTAATGATCATTTCTTTATTACATACTTTCTCTAAAAGGTGAATGTATTCTGATTAAAGATGTATTTCCACTGTTCCAAATAATCAGATTTTCTTTAAAAAGTCCATGAATGGTAATTCTATCACCCTTTTATTTAGAGATCTGAGAATGGTCTCTACTCTTCTCAATTCAAACATTAATACTGTAACATGAATATTATATTTAAAATTTGCATACAAATTGCCCCATTAGACTAAAAATACACAGGATTAAAGACATATTAATGATATTCCACAATATATAAAAATTTAAATACCAGTTATATTTGTACATTTTAATTTAGTCTTTTTTATGATGCTATTTTAATGATTTTTATGTACAGCAATCCAATCAACAGGTCAGAAAGAGTGACTGTCTCAACTATCATTGATTATGATCTTTTGTGTGCAAAAAGTGTATTTAGATTTCTACCTTACAGAATTTCAAATACAGAATACTGTATTTTTCAGCAATATTTCTCTTTTTTATCTGCCATCTTATTTTTTAAGTCATTGGATTTGGATATTTTAAAGGATTGCTTTGTTAGGAAATCTAATCTAAAGATGGAATATTTGTGACAAATGTTATTGTAAGAGCTACAGGAAAATGAAGGATAGAGCTGAATCACAAGGTTTTCATATCCCTCACTAGAGCGAACCTTGCCAAGCCAATTTCTAAGCAGGCAGCTTTGACGGACGTTTTTCTTTTTCTTTGAAGACAACTGATATGTGCTCAGCTGCTCAGTTTTGTCCTACTCTTTTGTGACCCCATGGGCAGTAGCCCACCAGGCACCTCTGTCCATGGGATTTCCCAGGCAAGGATACTGGAGGGGGTTGCCAATTCCTCCTCCAGGGGATCTTCCCAACCCAGGGATCAAACTTGCATCTCTTGCATCTCCTGCATCAGCAGGCAGATTCTTTACCACTGTGCTACCTAGGAAGCCCAGGCAACTGATACAGTAGGCAACTACTAGGTCAAGGAGATGAATTGTCTACCTTACTTTTTCTCCAGAGAGGAAAAAGAAATAAATCAGAAACTGTTCAAGAATAGCAAAGATACAGATTTGGAAGCATTTAAAAAATAAGTTTAAAAATACATATGCAGAAATTAAATTTTAATTTTGAAATGTGTAACACAAGGAATTGTTTTAATTATAATGTAGCATATAAACAGCATCATACACAGTTGTCTATATCTATGCAGTATCACCTCAGCTATATAAAAATGCCTTGGAAGCATGAGGAATGATTGGAAAAACACACTAAAATGTTAGTATTTGAAACTGGAATTTCTAAGAGTCTTCAAATTTTAACTGATTTCTCTTCTTCTCTATACTTTTTATTTACAAATTTTTTAAGAATGAAAAGGCATTGCTTTTAAATTTTAATGTGATTCATTTAATTAATGCAATTTTTTGATTAAAAAACTAAAGTTAGTCAGCACGAAATGCTCTTGTATTTGAAGGAATTATACTAGTAACACTCTTCCATGAAAAAGACACTGATTAGTCTCCCTTTTAAAAAAGTTCACCAAATCCTTTTTTCCCACTTTTGGCAGGTGCTTCCTTCTATTTCCTCTTCTGACTCTTCCTCCTCCTGTTAGGTCTCTGAATGTTGAGCATCCCAGGTCCATCTCTTGGCTATACTCTCCTCCTATGTGATCTTAACCATCCAATGGATTGCTTTAAACATCACGTCAACGCTAAAACATCCCAAGTCTGTCCCTCCAGCCCACATTTTCCTGAGCTCTGGGCTGCAACCAACAACCCAACAGTCCAACCAAGGTGTCCATCACAGGTCTCTCCAGCATAATACTGCCAAAAAGCATCACTGATTTGCTATCTCCTCCCTTTTCCAGTCTTTCCTAATCCATACCTCCTGGAGTCTTTCACCTTATAGTAAATGGTATAACTAATTTAACTCACAGCACAACAGTAGGAATTATTTTGATTCCATTCTTTTCCTACCTGTCTCACCCAAGTCAATCCATAATCGACTTACTAGTGGCACCTCAACATATATCCTGAATCCACCACTTTCCATCCCTTCTGTGGCCTCCACTTGGCCACAGCCAGTCATATCTCAACTGAACCCTGCACCAGTTGCCTAACTGGTATACACTGTGACCCCATTTGTCTTCATGGTAGCAGGAATATAAAACATGTCATGTTACATCTTTGCTTAAAACTTCCTCCATGCCCCGTCATCCACATGATAAATCTAAGCTCCAGATCATGCTTGACAAGGCCTTATGGGCTCTGGACCCACAGAGCAACTCAATCTCATTTCTTCTCCACTCCCATTGTGCTCCAGACACACTGACCTTTTTTGGTCCTTGAATTGCATCTCTTTTTGTCCCTTCTGCCTGGAAAGCACTTTTCTAAGACTGCCTACTTAGAAATGGTCCTTCGCCTACTACTCCAACCAAACAGACCTCAAAAGCTTAGGTTGTGCCAGGACCACCAGGCCAGCAGCTCTCTTGAGGAGACCCCAATAGCCCTGGAGGAGTATGGCTAGGCTGGGCCATAGTGCTGGCACAAAGCAGCTCGTCACTCCCAGTTGTCAGGTTCCACTTTGGGCAAACCCCATCACCCCTAGTAGCTAACTCAGGATTACACAGCTCAAGGACAATATTAATGGGATTTGGCAGAACATAAAAGGAAACCAGAAATTACAAAGGAACATGCACTTGAAATAGAGACAGGTAAAATACACAGTAGTGGAGTCTGTGCCAGCTAAATGCATCAAGCCATATTTGCATTTCTGTGTGATCTTTAGGGACAAGCAGAAAAGAGATGCAGAGTCACTGAAGTATGTCTCAATTTGTTAGACTCTACAGTGAACCTGACTCAACGAAAATCCTGGAAAATCAGAATATGGGGCATCTATAAGGATCAAAGATGCTCCGTGCCGGTTACATGGGTTTATCCTTGAATAAGGTCTATTTACAAACTCGAGGCCTGCCGACCAGGAACCCAGCCACAGGCGCCAACCAGTCCCGGCAGCCCATTGGGAGCAGACAGCACTGCAGCCCACAGGGCTCCATCCACGTCATCCTGTGTGACTCTCACAACAACCCTGGATCTTCCTTTCATGGCTTTATCCATCAGAAACTGATGTCCCGGGATTTTATGTAATTCCACCGAACAATGAGCTACAAAGGTAAGATCAGACCATGTCTTTGTACATAAAGTTGTGGTCTAGGAAAGGGCAGTGTTTTGGAATTCAGGAGACGGGTTAGTCCTGGCGCTGTCATCCACAGCAAGTGTGACCTTGAGCAAGTCCCCTAACTAGACCTTAGTTTCCTCTTGTGTAAAAATGGGTATAATAATAGCTATAGCTCCAGTCCAGGATTGTTTTGAGGAGGGACTGTGATCAAATCTCCTCTGGCTCCCACCACCCATACACACTAGTGGCCTCACAGTTCTCCCTACACAAAGCACATTCCTGCCTTCAACCTCTCTTCACTTACTGACCCCTAAAAGGCACTTTCCTCCACTCCCAGAGCCTGCCCATCACTTCCCTGAGGAAGGGAGGAAGGCTCACGTGTTTTTATATTAGAGAGGCCTTTGCTGACCACCCCAAAAAAGACAGCGGTCTGTCTTCAATCCACACTGCCTACTCCCCTACTCTGTTTTACATCTTCCATGGAACATATTTCTTCTCATCTGACATGTCTGTTGGTTTTTCTGTTTTCTCATAACTAGACTGTCAACTTTATGAAAGCAGGGATTTCTGTCTACTGCCTTGTATCCCTGAAGCCTAGTACAGTGGCTGGCACAGGGCATGCCTTTAAACACTGAACTAATAGAGGAAAGAAATGACTAAACTAATTGCATGAATGAATGTATTATGTTTATTACCTTCTAGTCCCTTCTGGGTCTGATTACCACGAGACAGGTGACTATAGCATTCTTGGTATCAAAGTTTGTGTCTTTTATCAGAGTAACCTTTGCAGCTCACAGTTTTGTATATGTTAACAGATCACAATACAGAACACACACACACATATATGATAGTTATTAAAGGCTGATTTTAACAACATAAATTTTAGCAAAGCCCTCAAACCTTCTACCTCTATTGCTTACACCAGAGATGTTAAAAAACCATCACCACTCAGAATTGCCTTGGCTGTGCAACAGTCAGAAAGTAAACATAAAATTCCCCACATGAGAGGAATCTCACAAGAGACGAAGAGTTTCTGAACAATTCAGTGGCCACCTCTGAGAAGGAAAGAAGGGAGAAGAATGAAATGGTGGTGATACAGCTTTGTTTTTAGTCACTAAGCTGTGCTGAACTCTGTTGTAACCCCATGGACTGCAGCCCGCCAGACTCCTTCTGCCCACGGAAATCTCCAGGCAAGAATACTGGAGTGGGTTGCCGTTTCCTTCTCCAGGGGATCTTCCCAACCCAGGAATTAAGCCCAGGTCTCCTGCGTTGGTAGGTGGATTCTTTACCACAGAGCCACCAGGGAAGCCCGATGCAGCTTTAGCTGTATCCATAACATTGAGAGAGCAAATGGAGAAAACATAGCAAAATATTAAATCCGGTAGCTTTGATCAGTTTAAGCTATTTCATAACTAGAGGGGGGAAAGGAAGAAAGGAAGGAGAGGAGGGAAAGAGGGAGGAGGATGTCTCCATCACAGAGACCAGGATGCGCTATCTCAGTTTCTCGAAGACGGACAACACCTTACGTCACCCAGATCAGTCTGTTTCCACAACATGGGTACAGTCAAATGCCTGCCTCACAGTCTCTCTTCCACTGTCAAGGCCTTCTTCCATTTCCATTTCCGTATGTGCCTGGTTCACTTCCATTTCTTGGAGTGAGCATCCCAAGCTTGCATTCTACTCTCATGCTCATTCCAGCAGGCTCACGTGCAACACAGGACCTCACAGAGCTCAAAGTCCAGAAGAGTCCTTCAGCTCCTCCTTGTCTCCCTCTGAACATGTGTGTGCTTTTGGGGAACTCCTTCATTTAACTGAAATCAGCCTCTCTGTTGACTTCTACCCATTGGTCCGTGTGTGCTCCTTAACCTTCCTGCCCACATGGCAGCTCTGCAAACACTGCAAGACAGCAAGTGCACCCCCTTGAGTTCTTTCCACGTTAAACTTTACTGCCTTGTGCATTGGGAAGAGAGAAGCTCGCCTAACCACCAACAGCAGACCGTATCTGGTACACGAGGACCATCATATTGGTATTCTGCACACGTGTGTGCGTGCCCAGTCGCTTCAGTCATGTCTAACTCTTTGTGACCCCATGGACTGTAGTCCGCCAGGCTCTTCTGTCCATGGGATTCTCCAGGCAAGAAAACTGGAGTGGGTTGCCATGCCCTCCTTGGTATTCTGCATAATTAATGTTATTTTTCTAGGTACCCAATCTGAACGAGAAATTCGTGGAACTTAAACATTTTTTAACTGATTGAGATATGAGTGAGATTTGAATTTAATGTGACTACTTTGTTATAGCTACTTTGTTATATACACACAGAGTAGCTTTTTTCAATTAAATAATGTAAGTAAAAACTATGTTAAGATATGTAAGGCATTTAGGTGGATGTTATTGAAAACGTTTGATAGTTTGGTATTGTAATAGGCAGAACCGGCTGGGTGAGATTTATAATGAGTGACAAGAAATGAAGTCAAAGAAATGGGAAACACAGAAAAACTAGCATTTGCCAAATAATTGTTAAAATCTTCTATGGCTAACAGTATATTTCAGTTTGCAATTTAGATGTATTTCCACCTACTTAAAAGTCACACAGCCTTGTCTTAAGTGCAATACTTTATCTAAAGGTTTAAACAACAATTTATGAAAAGAACAAGATGACTTGGAACGGCAATGGTTGTAAGTGATTGAGTATCAGTGTGCTAGATTAGAGCTACTCTAAGTGTGGGCCACGGACTAATACAGAGACTAGTGTGCTCTCTGGTCCTATTCTGTAATAAGAGAAGAAACTGACAATGAATCTTCAGAAACTTTTGCAGAACTTGGATGGAGTAATTTTATGACTGCTGAATCTAATAATGCCTTAAAAAAATGTGGATGTGTCTTTTTTTCATTTCATTTTTCTACCAATTCATTTTTACTCTGTCTACTAAAGCAATGGTCCAAGCAGACTGGGAATTCAAAAATGGATCCTTCAGCACACAGCTATTTTGAGAAGCCAGTACTAGATTAATTGGAATTTGAGCTTTTTTTTTCCCTTCTGAAAGGCAATTTTTTTCTTTGCAGTCCTGAGTTATGTGCCCAGTTTGAAAGCTGCAAACACTTACATGGCCAGGAGATGGGTATAATGAGGGAGTAATGCACAGAATCATTAATGCATATGAAATTCAAATTATCTTAAAAGATGCAAAATAAGAGAACTTCCACTGAAGGATTCCACAAAAAGAAGTAGTTCCCTGATAGCTCAGTTGGTAAAGGATCCACCTATAATGCAGGAGACTCCGGTTCAATTCCTGGGTTGGGAAGATCCTCTGGAGAAGGGAAAGGCTACCCACTCTAGTATTCTGGCCTGGAGAATTCCATGAACTGTATAATTCATGGAGTCACAAACAGTTGGACACAACTGAGTGACTTTCACATTCAACTACAGTCGCTCATTCCTTGACTGGTCAAAGGGAAATTACTCCCTCCTGGCTGGGGGGCCACAGTCCTGGAAGCAGGAAATGAGGACCACTTAATAAAGAATGGGTCATCTCTGTTTATCCTGCCTGGGCTACTTTCAGAAGAGAAAGACCATATCCTCATTTAGAACCCTAGCTCATAGGTACACTGACAGGAAGGGGAGGATGGTCTATAAAAGGCAATTAGTCTTTATTAGAAAAATTTTAAACAGTCAATTTAAAAAGTGAATTGCTTTGAAGTAGTCTAGAATTTCCATGTTTAACTTTGTGTTTTAAAGCCATCAGTTAAAAACAATGAGGGATGAAATCTTTTCAGTCTTCGAAAGAACTCTGCTATCTTGCCTCATATCTTGTGTGAATAGTTGCTCAGTCATGTCCAACTCTTTGTGACCCCATGCATGGACTGCCAGGCTCCTCTGTCCGTGGGGATTCTCCAGGCAAGAATACTGCAGTGGGTTGCCATGCCCCTCTCCAGGGAATCTTCCCAACCCAGGGATCTACCCAGGTTTCTCACATTGCAGGCAGATTCTTTACCATCTGAGCCAGCAAGGAAGCACAAGAATACTGGAGTGGGTAGCCTATCCCTTCTCCAGGGGATCTTCCTGACCCAGGAATTGAACCAGGGTCTCCCCCATTGCAGAAAGATTCTTCACCAGCTACCAATTTCAAAAAAGCACCACCAAGGAAGTAGAAATGGGATAAAGAGGTTGCCAGGACAGAGGTTTGAGGATGCAGGTAAGGATTCAAGAAACACTGCGGCAAATAGGCAGCATGGCACCCCCTTCCCTCCTCTGTGCCCCTTGATTTTGATGTCCACATGTCATTCCTTTTTAGCTGTTCAGGGTTACTGGGATTTACTGAGTCTTAAATTGTACACCATATTTCACTGTTATTTGGTAACAGACAGTACAAGGGTATCAGAAAATATGCCATTGTGATAGAAAAAAATGAAGTTATTTAAAATTAATTTCTCAAGGATTTTTATCTTACTGATACCTTAATTTCTGGTGGCTGAGGTCAATATTCTTCTAATTAATCATCTGTCATTTCAGAACTATCTTCCAAGTTTAGGTCACAAGATATATTTGAGAGTATTTCTTGATCCTTCATTTATTTTTCAGTACAACAGATTAGTACCACTTCATTATTAATATGGATAGTACCCATTAATATACTCTCAATCACAAGATTGAGGTGTGAAATTTATATCTTGGAGAGTCAAATGGTTGGCTTTGTGTTTTCCTTTTTTTTTTTTTTTAACTGAACTTCAAAATCCCAGTGATGCAATGATTTCTTTTACTGTTCTTTGTAAGTGCATGGAAGGAAAATCTACGAACTGATGACAATTATACATCTTCAAACACAGACTAACTATATCATCCTCTTTCCTAAATAAGCTATCCATCCCTTTCTTTCCTCACTTAAGATCACAAGATAAACCTGTGTGCTAGGGCCTTGGCCCCTCACAGCCCTGGTATGGTTCTCTCCAGATGTCTGTCTCTTCCATGATCTTTCTTGTATGAGTTGTCACAAAAACTCTTTATTTTGCTTATCTGTTGTATTTAAAATGTACATTCAAATGATATCCCATCCGTGATTCTCTGATGGAGATCTGCAATGATGGATCAAAATTTATGAGCTTGCTTTGGCATATTTCAGTATTTGTTTTTGCATTTCAGTATTTCACTCAACCATTTCCAAAGGATGTGGCTCGTAGCTTCACAACTTATGCTCATTTTCAGAAAAAACTTTCCTTGACTGTTACAAACAGAAGTACCAGGCAGCCGGATGGCTGCAAAGCAAAACATTACTCTCCCTCAGCTTTCATCATTATTACCAGAAGTTATTTATCACAATGCTTGGGTCAACACTGTCTTTTCGGAGAAGCAGAGAGGGGAATTGTGGATGATGGCAATTTGTCATGTTTCTCAGAGCTTAACAAAAACATAAAATTGCGTTTCACATCATTACTGTCTACAGAGGTCAGGCATGGCGTTCCCAGCACTCCTGTAAATGCTGCAGCATTGAGATGGAACAAAAATGACTGTATGGAGACAAGGGCACAAGGACAGGGCTTGGCAAGTTCTTTCAGCTATGGTTTGAATCCACACACTGATAGAATTCCTTCAGCTACTAGGAGAAGTGAGGTGTTCAAGAGCCAAGGAGATAGTCCACCAAGTTACCAAGATGTTACATACAGGGTGGGGCTTAGATTATTTCACAGCTAAAACAATGGAACAACCACTACTACCACCCCCAGTAATGATGATTACTATTACAGTTGTAATATTTCAACCTAAGCCAGTCACCAGAAGAAATTGGTTCTTACTTACAAAAAAAAAAGAAAAACCAAACAAACAAAAAAATTAGATAAATCATTTGGACTTTTAAATATAGTCCAGTAAGAGGAACATACAAATTTTTAACTTTGCTTCATCCTTCTAGAGAAGAAGTGACAAAGACTTTTTCTTTAAGTTATAGAAGTTAGTATAAACTATGAAGTCTTGATGCATTTATACAAATAAACAGTCTTCCTCTCCTTCCTCCCCCCCCCAACATGTACAACCACATAAAACTATAGCTGACTGTCCATATCCACTGAAATTTGTGGATGCAGAGGGATGACTGTTATCATTGTGCTCTGCCATTCTACATAAGGCATTTGAACATCTGCAGATTTTGGTATCTGCGGAGACTCCTGGAAACAATTGTTCTGGGATACCAAGAGATGACTGCAGTTCTAATCCAGCTCCAAGATAAATAATCATTATCAGGCAAAGGTGGAATTACAAGTGAGTCACTTCCATCCCTGGCCTAAGTTTTACATAACAAAAAATAGATAAAATATGAACGTAAAAGAAAACTGCAGTGATCATAAAAGAACCAAAAAATGTGCTTTAAACGTTCAGAAGGTCACTGACATTTCAAAACTGGCTTCATAATAGTATTCAGCAGACAGATGCATGTCTTTTTTAAAAAATCACTGTTTTAACTATGATGGTTAAAATGCAGCTATTACTTTGATTTTGAAGTAACTACCAGCCAAAACTGGAAGACTCTAATAGATATACACCCTGGTCAGAGAGAGATCAGCCTTTTACTGAAAGGACTAAGGCAAAATCACTCCCAAGAAATGTAACACACAAGGTCTTCCACTGCTGGATTTTGGTTAGATGTAAGTTTCATGATAAAGGAATCAGATGATGTCTGCCTAAATTGCTATGAAAGCTTAACTGAACCTGCTGCTGCTGCTGCTGCTAAGTCGCTTCAGTCGTGTCCAACTCTGTGCGACCCCATAGATGGAAGCTCACCAGGCTCCCCCATCCCTGGGATTCTCCAGGCAAGAACACTGGAGTGGGTTGCCATTTCCTTCTCCAATGCATGAAACTGAAAAGTGAAAGTGAAGTTGCTCAGTCGTGTCCGACTCTTAGCGACCCCATGGACTGGAGCCTACCAGGATCCTCCGTCCATGGGATTTTCCAGGCAAAAGTACTGGGGTGGGGTGCCATTGCCTTCCCCTAGAGAAAAGTAAAAGTGACCAATTAAAGGGACCCAACTCTTACCTCTGATTAATAAATCACCTGTGGAAATTTATGACTAAAACAGCCAGATGGGCCCTCTTCTCAAAGCATAAATCACATATAGCTTTTAGAGGCATGATGTGGATAATACACCAAAAGACCAGAGACATCACCCTGACAACATCTGGAGCATATCCATCCAGGTTTTACAACTATGTAACTAGTCACAGCAAAATTTCTGATTAAAGACAAATGTTCATTTCTTTAAGAAACTGAATTCCTACCTGACTGCAGCTGCTGGAGTATATCTGGAATAGACTTGTTTTGAAGTACATGGGAGAAGTATTTTGTTAAAAACATTTTTGTTTTGGTTTCTAAAAAATTTAAGGGAAAACTCAGGGTCTAGATTAAAAGGTCTCCAAAGTTCACCAGCTCCTATGAATTCCCCCTAGAATCTCAGATGCTAGGGGACCTGACTTCTCAAAATGTGGTCCATGGACCAATAGCATCAGCACCTTTGAGAGATTCTGTATTGTGAATTAGAATTTGTTTTAATAAGATTTAAGAAGACTTGTATGCACATTCAGGTTTGAGAAGCACTACTTTAGGGAACCAGTCCTTTATAGATTAAGGATCTCTCCAACTTAAGAATTCAGATCAGATCAGATCAGATCAGTCACTCAGTCATGTCCGACTCTTTGCGACCCCATGAACCGCAAGCACGCCAGGCCTCCCTGTCCATCACCAACTCCCGGAGGTCACCCAGACTCACATCCATCGAGTCAGTGATGCCATCCAGCCACCTCATCCTCTGTCGTCCCCTTCTCCTCTTGCCCCCAATCCCTCCCAGCATCAGAGTCTTCTCCAATGAGTCAACTCTTTGCATGAGGTGGCCAAAGTGCTGGAGTTTCAGCTTTAGCATCATTCCTTCCAAAGAAATCCCAGGGCTGATCTCCTTCAGAATGGACTGGTTGGATCTCCTTGCAGTCCAAGGGACACTCAAGAGTCTTCTCCAACACCACAGTTCAAAAGCATCAATTCTTCAGCGCTCAGCCTTCTTCACAGTCCAGCTCTCACATCCATACATGACCACAGGAAAAACCATAGCCTTGACTAGATGAACCTTTGTTGGCAAAGTAATGTCTCTGCTTTTCAATATACTATCTAGGTTGGTCATAACTTTCCTTCCAAGGAGTAAGCGTCTTTTAATTTCATGGCTGCAGTCACCATCTGCAGTGATTTTGGAGCCCAGAAAAATAAAGTCTGACACTGTTTCCACTGTTTCCCCATCTATTTCCCATGAAGTGATGGCACCGGATGCCATGATCTTCATTTTCTGAATGTTGAGGTTTAAGCCAACTTTTTCACTCTCCTCTTTCACTTTCACCAAGAGGCTTTTTAGTTCCTCTTCACTTTCTGCCATAAGGGTGGTGTCATCTGCATATCTGAGGTTATTGATATTTCTCCCAGCAGAGGTAGTTAATTCCTGAACACCCACATGACCATTCCTAGACCATACTTACTTTCCAGGGACAGCCTATCACAGATAAACTAGGGATAGCACAGAGCAGTCCTAAGAAAGGCTGAGAAAAATCTTCTGCACAGGAAGCAGAGTGTAAGGAAACCAGAGGAGGAGGGAGAAAATGCATTTGCACCAGGGGGTAATTTCCAAGGAGTTAAGGAGTTGAGCAACTCTAAACTAGTAAGGAAAAGGTTATATTGAACAATTCCAACAGGCTTCCGCATCGTAGCAACTCAGGCAATGATATTGTAGAAAAATATCTAATACTGTCAGGAACACAACCAAATCTAGAGGAAAAGGGGAAAGGATAAAGTAGCCAAAAGTGTGTTTGATTTCCTGTATCTCACACACATTTTGACAAGGTATTACAACCCATCTGGGAACAGAGGACTCTACATGTTCTTAACTGAAGCCTGTGAGAAAAGGCTGTCACTAGCAGGGCAAGTTCTAAACATGGAACACAGCAGCAGCAGGCGTCCCCAAGCACCAGCACTATCGTAAACACCCAAAGATAACCCACAGGGGTTAACATTTCCAATTAAAAATTAATTGTATCTAAGCTCTTGAAAAACTAGATATCCACACGCAAAAGAATGAAGCTGGATACCTACTCCATTCTATACACAAAAACTAACTCAAAATGGATCACAGGCTCCAATGTAAGATGTAATACTTTATTTTTTTTTTTATTTTGCTTAACTTTACAATATTGTATTGTTTTTACAATACATCAAGATGGATCCGCCGCCAGTATACACGTGTTCCCCATCCTGAACCCTCCTCCCTCTCCCCTCCCCAAGTTACCACAATCTTAATGGCTTAAAGCATAGGTTTATTATATGAGAGGCTACAGGTCTCACTCCTCTCTGGAAGGACATAGGGGAAATTAATTTATTTCCTTTTTCCAGCTTATAGGATCCACTCACTTCCTTGGCTCATGGGATCCTCCTCCTCCTGTCTTCACAGGCAGCAATATTGCCTCTCCTTGATTCTTCTCCTATAGTCACACCTCCTTTGACCAAAGACATGAAAAACTCTCCTCTTTGAGGGAATCATGAGATTAGATTAGGTCCACCAGTTAACTAAAGGTGTGTGTGTGTGTGTGAACACACACAGTTGAGTCCAACTCTTCGCAACCGCATGGACTGTAGCCCAGCAGGCTCCTCTGTCCATGGAATTTTCCAGGCAAGAATACTGGAGCAGGTTGCCATTTCCTTCTCCAGTGGATCTTCCTGATGCAGGGATTGAACCTGTATCTCTTGCATCTCCTACACTGGCAGGTGGTCTCTTTACCACTGCACCACCTGGATGACCTCATCTCAAAAGGTCCTGAACGTTAACTACACTGGCAAAGTCCCTTCTGCCATGCCACAGGACATGGCATCTTTAGGTACTATTATTCTGCCTTCACTGACTCAAATGTCCATGAGCTGATGAAGTAACATACAGTGGAGGTATATTCCTACAATGAAATAGTACTCAGCAATGAAAAGAAATGAACTTTTAAAACATTACGCTAAATGAAAGCAGTGGTCAAAAAGACTATATCGTCCTATTTATATTGAAATGTCCAGTACAGGCAAGTCTACAGAGACAGAAAGTAAATTACTGATTGCTAGGGAGTGAGGAGTGTCTATCAAAGGGTATGGCTTTTGGGGTGGGGGTGTGATAAAAAGAGTTATGAAGAGACATGATATTTTCATAAGTCTGTGACTACATTAAAAATGGAATTATACACTCTAAATAGGTAAACTCCATGGTCTATGACTTATGTATCACTAAAGCTATTTTTTATTAAAAAAAAAAAAAAGGCAGGTGGCAATAAGGGGACAAAAGAAGGGCCTCTGATGGCTTTATTTAAACTCTGTCAATACTAACTTATACTCACTGTCAAAGGAGTTGGAATCACGGGGTGTTTGTGATGTGAGGAAGCCACCGATAATCCAAAGGATCATGAAAACATTTAATTTTTTTAATGGTGTGATTAGTTCTTTTTTAAAAACCTAAACAAAAAAATTAATTGCAGGCATAGAAAATCTTGTTCAGTTGGTGAAAGAAAAGGAAAAAAGTTTCACTAAATGAAATACTGTAGAATTGGTAGTTTCTTAAGTTGCTGAAGAATAAGGATTTATCTATTCAACACAAATGCTTTATTAGAACACATAGCCTGAATTATGCATCATTCTAGTACTGCCTGCCCGCTTCTGATAGCACCTTGGACCATCACTGACTGCTGACAGATGAAATATGGGAAAGCAAAATCATAACGATGCAAAGGGCTGACTCATTAGAAAAGACTCTGATGCGGGGAAAGATTGAAGGCAGGAGGAGAAGGGGATGACAGAGGACGAGATGGTTGGATGGCATCACCGACTCAATGGACATGAGCTTGAGCAAACTCCAGGAGATGGTGAAGGACAGGGAAGCCTGGCATGCTGCAGTCATGGGGTCACAGAGAGTTGGACATAGCTGAGTGAAGGAACAACAAAAATTGTAACATCTCACATGTGAAGATTAATTGCTAAATACTTGGTCTAAATGTTAAGCTTTGATTTTATTCTAAACTAAGAGCTTAAAAGAAAGGAACTTTCCCCCAACCGCACTATGAAGTAAAGCAATGCTTCCCAACTCCAAGGCCACTGGCTCAAGCTCCCACTTGGAGAAAAGCAGGTGCTCTGAACCTAAGTGTGTGCTCCCAGTGAGAGGCTTGTTGCCATGGCAGAAGCAGTGGCACGTACCTGGCCTCGCTCCCTCCTGCCCCTGGCCCGCTGCTGGAAGTGTCACGTGTCCGGGTTGCCTCTGTTGCCTGGCTTACTTATGTACACGCGCACTCAGAAATCAAGTACTTTCAGAGCAACTTCTGCCTCACATGCTTAAAATAACTTCATTATCAAATCTCATTCTGACATGGGAGCATGATATAGTAACTAGCAGATCACACTGAAGAGAAAGAAGAAAGATTTCTCGGAACAAAAAAATTACCCCATGACAAATACATGGGCAGGAATGTATAGTGTTTCATTTCTTAGTTCTTTACAAAAACATTTTGGATGTTTTAACAACTGATGAATAAATGCAAAATGACCCTCCCCCACAAAGAGATTGTAAGTTACTTTTAGGGTTCATCAGACTCTTTTAAAGAAGAGTCTTTTTTATTTCTGTTCAGAAAGATTCAACAGGATTTTCTAAAACTAAATTGCCCTCAAGTCAGGTTAAATTTACATATCTGCTCCTACTTGGAAAGTAGAGCGAGTGAATTTATCTCATCTACAGTGATTTTTAACAAACCCATGAATACACTTCACACCTGTGACTCTAATAACCTTCATTTTCTTTGTGTAAAACAGTGATTTGGTTAATTAAATAAACATATACTTGTTAGGAAAAATAGGAGTGTGACAAGGGGCACAGTTTGCCTGTATGTGTCTGTGCAAGCGTGCATACATCATTAAGGATGGGGTGGGTGGGTGGGTGGTAGTGAGGTTCATCGCTTATAAATCTTGACTGACTTACAGTGCCCAAGGGCTGAAATTTTGAAAGTATGCTGGTGATCAGAGATAAGGTAGGTCAAACTGAACACAATAGAAGCTTCATTTGTGTTCTGCTGAGGAATATAAAGTAAAATAGGAGGGAAACCCTCAAAAGAGTTTAGCTTTCCAGAGACTTTGATTTCTAGAAACTTTAAAAATTCTTATGTATAGCTCTCAGTCTTCCTACTGTAAGGGAACTGAACATTAAACAGAAGCCAGGTATCAAAAAGCATCACATATCAACCTTGAAACTCACAAGTGTACGTGCTCCTGGTATTCAGAAAGCAAAGAATTAGAACTTCAATACCCAAAACATGCTGGAGGAAGATATGTAAATGGCTACTGTCTATACAATAAATTAGGTTTTAAAGGAGGTATGTTAAATGTGGCTATTTTTAGAAAAATAATAAGACTATCATTTACAATTCATCTGTAATGCTTTTTTTCTTTTTTAGCAGTTTGAAAACATTTGCTCATTAAAACCCTCCACAATCTTTAATGTTTGATCAACACTACTTGACATTTTTCTCTTTATTGCTTCTGAAGAGAGGAGGTCATTTCTCAGGGGTTGTGCTATATACTTCCTCGCTGGTAATAGTTTCTCCTTCTCCTAGTTTAATGAGAATGAAATTCAAGATTCCTGAGTAAGTACACATTTCTAGACAGTCTTTTTTCCCCTCATGTTTAATGAAATGCTTGCCAGAGGTGATGGATGATTTTGTGTGTCAGTCTGACGGGGCTAAAAGATACCCAAATAGCTGCTAAACCGTAATTTCTGAATGTGTGTGAGAGAGAGAGAGACAGAAAGAGATAAGCCCTGGAAGGGGTAGCACATCACCCTCACTAATGTAGGTAGGCCTCATTCAATACCTGGAGGGCCTGGATGGGTGAATCTTCTCTCTGCCAGAGCTGAGGCAGCATCTTTCCCTGCCCTCTGACATCAATGCTCCAGGTTCTCAGACCTTTTCTCAGGTCTGAACTAGAACTTCACTACCTGCTTCCCTGGGCCTCCAGCTTGCAGATAACAGATCATGGAATTTAGCCTCCGTAACTGGCTCCATAGACAAGCCAATCCCACATAATACATCTCTCTCTGCTTATCTATACGAGGGCTTCCCAGGGGGCTCAGTGGTAAAGAATCTGCCTGGTGATGCAGGAGACACAGAAGATGTGGGTTTGATCCCTGGGTCAGGAAGACACCCTGGAGGAGGAAATAGCAAACCACTCCAGTATTCTTGCCTAGGAAACCCCATGGACAGAGGAACCTGGTGGGCTACAGTCTGTGGGGGTCACAAAGAATTGGACATGACTCGGGCACAAGTTCACTGAGCATGCATTTAACTATATACATCCTATTGGTACTATTTCTCTGGAGAACTCTGATTACTATACCATACCTTATCTGAATTGGAAAAATTCTGTTAATTAGCTAGGCCTTTAGCCCAGTGGAGTCCCGCTGCTCCCAGAGGACCTCAGCAAGCCCGGTCTCCATCTTCTTTACCTGCCAATCAATCCCCAGAGCCTCCCTCAGGGTCGGATCCTTCAAGCCCTGGCCATCTCACATTTTCTCAACTTCAGTATCAGATGTCCTAAGACAGCTAACTTTTTGTATGATGAAGGGCCTGCAATTCCTGTTTAGGAATTGTCTTTTCTTGCCAACATAGTCTGCTTCACTTGTTTCCAGGAAATAGGAAAATGGGGCTTAGTGGAGCGGCACATGCCATGACCACCAGAGATGATGCAAACACGGGGTCTAGAAATCTGCCAAATGGGATGCATTGCTGATGGCGCAACAGACACAAGGAACCAGAGGCGAGGCTTAGTACTTAATAAATCTGGCTTTGGAGTCAGAGAGACCCGGTTTTAAACAGGCTCTGCCTTTTCCATCACTGCCACTCAGTAGACAAGTTGGGCCATCCTTTCAAGCCTCATTTTTCCCATCTGTAAAAGGGAAACAGCAACACTTACCTCACAGGGATGTGGTAAGAACTCAAAGAAATATTTGCAATGTACTTAATTACATTAAATACAAATTAAATATTTCTAATGTACTTAATTACATATGCTGTACATACCAGCTCTCACGGCAAGGTGACAATGACTACTGTTCTCATTCCACTGAACAAAGCTAGTGTGAGCTGTATCTATTTGATGGCCCTTCAACAGTTTAACAAGGTGCTTAGAGCGCAGTGTAATCTCCATGGAGGAATTTATAATTATGGTCTAAGAAATGTAATTTCACTAACATGTTCCAGCATTTGCAAACACATGCCAAAAAACATTGGAATAATACAACCCATGTAATATCCTTTCTTTCTGGCAATCAAGTGGTATCCTAAGTCCTTTCTTGTTTAAATGTAATTGCATTTTAAGAAGGTAGGCAGCTAGACCAATTCAGGGTTTAAAATCCAACTAGCATTAAAGTAACAGGACTTGCTATTACTTTTTGCTACCAATGGAAGGCCTGTCCCTGTTACTCCAGAACAAAGATCCACAGTGTCAGGGGGACACACAAACAATCCCCAACAGCTCAGGAATGTCAGCCAGCAAATTACAGTCATTTTCTCATAAGAAAGAAATCGCCCCCATCTGCCTATTTTAACCTATTTTACCTTCCTACTATATTTTTAAATAAGAGCATGACTCAAAAGCTCCAATACTTCCTTTTGCATCTCAGCTATTTCTTGTTTCAGAGTTGGTCAGAGGTAGGAGACAGTTGGGCCCCTGGGCTAGACACCTACTGTTTGGTCAAATGGAATAAACTTCAAGCTTTGTTTTTACCCAGACACTACAGGGACAAAGCTAGTGGCAAAAGCTGAGCTCTGCTAAAGCGAAGAGATAAGGTGCCCCATCTGAGGTCAAGGAAAGACTCCCTTCTCTGAACATGTGTGATAAGGCTTCTTGGGGGTCAAAAATGGTGGGGGCCCCATCTCATAATAAGTGTGGACATGTGCCTGCAGGCACCTGTGGTGGGATCCATCTTAGAAAAAAGTTGCACACACATCTTAGGAAGGGTCTGTGGACCAGTCAGGTGTGAAGAAAGAAACAAGATAATTATTCCAAACTTGCAGATGTTCAAGCTGGATTTAGAAAAGGCAGAGGAACCAGAGATCAAATTGCCAACATTCGTTGGATCATCAAAAAAGCAAGAGAGTTCCAGAAAAACATCTACTTCTGCTTTATTGACTATGCCAAAGCCTTTGACTATGTGGATCACAAGAAACTGTGGAAAATTCTGAGAGAGATGGGAATACCAGACCACCTGACCTGCCTCCTGAGAAATCTGTATGCAGGTCAGGAAGCAACAGTTAGAACTGGACATGGAACAGACTAGTTCCAAATCGAAAAAGGAATAAAGTCAAGGCTGTTATATTGTCACCCTGCTTATTTAACTTATATGCAGACTACATCATGAGAAATGCTGGACTGGATGAAGCACAAGCTAGAATCAAGATTGCTGGGAGAAATATCAATAATATTAGATATGCAAATGACACCACACTTACAGCAGAAAGTGAAGAACTAAAGAGCCTCTTGATGAAAGTGAGAGAGGACAGTCAAAAAGTTAGCGTAAAACTCAACATTCAGAAAACTAAGTTCATGGCATCTGGTCCCATCACTTAGTGGCAAATAGATGGGGAAACAGTGACAGACTTTATTTTTGGGGGGCTCCAAAATCACTGCAGATGGTGACTACAGCCATGAAATTAAAAGACACTTGCTCCTTGGAAGAAAAGTTATGACCCACCTAGATAGCATATTAAAAAGCAGAGATATTACTTTGTCAACAAAGGTCCGTGTAGTCAAGGCTATGATTTTTCCAGTAGTCATGTATGGATATAAGAGTTGGGCTATAAAGAAAGTTGAGTGCTGAAGAATAGATGCTTTTGAACTGTGGTGCTGGAGAAGACTCTTGAGAGTCCCTTGGACAGCAAGGAGATCCAACCAGTCCAATCCTAAAGGAAATCAGTCCTGAATATTCATTGGAAGGACTGATGTTGAAGCTGAAACTCCAATACTTTGGCCACCTGATGTGAAGAACTGACTCATTGGAAAAGACCCTGATGCTGGGAAAGACTGAGGGCAAGAGGAGAAGGGGACGACAGAGGATGAGATGTCAAATGGCATCACTGACTTAATGGACATGAGTCTGAGTAAACTCCAGGAGTTGGTGATGGACAGGGAAGCTTGGCATGCTGCAGCCCATGGGGTCACAAAGAGTCAGACATGACTGAGCAACTGAAATGAACTGAACTGAACTGAATAAACAAAGACCCGGAAGGAGTGTTCTGTGCAAGTGACTTACATCACCTCTTCTCTGTGCTCCTCTTCACTCAGCACACCCACACTGCTCTCCAGGTGTGTATTTCTGCCTAGTTTCTGACTTACTGGGCTCCTCAGTCGGGATGCCCACACCCTTTCTCTATAGGCAAGTATTTCTATCTCTGCCTATTTCCATGTTAAATAAACTGCTCTTCTGTGTGTTCTCCCATACATCGCACTGTGTCTCTGATAATAAACTTTGTACCTGTTTTTACAGTTTTTGCCTCCTTGAAACATTCCTACTTTCAAATGGGGGGAAGAGTCAGGGCCACTTTTGTTCTAGCCTCTAGCCTCTGGTGGTTTAGTGGCTAGGGACTCCTGCTTTTCATCTAGGTTACCCAGGTCTGATCCCTGGGCAGGGAACTAAGATCTCTCTTTAGGAATGCTCACTGTTATCCCTTTGAGATCAGCTCCCTCCACACACACACTCTCTCTATCATTGGGTCCCTGTCCTCCTCTCTGCTGCTCCCTCCATCACCCTCACTTGGTAAGACCCCCAGTGGACTCCCACATTCCTTTAACCTTCATCCTGTTTCTTTAGGAAACCACGTTATCGTTTCCAGCCTTGCCAAGACTCCTTTCACCCCTCACTTTACCTGGGTCATCCTTTTTACAAAAAACTACATTTCTATCCCTGCCTTACTTCTGTGTTAAATAAGCTGTTCTTCTGTGCGCACTCCCATATGTTGCTCTGTGTCTCTAATAAACTTTGTATCTGTTTTCACGGGTTTTGCCTCCTTGAAACATTCTTGCTTTCAAATGGGGGAAAGAGCCAGCCACTTTGCTTCTAGCCTCTAGCCTGTGATGGGCTAGTGGCTAGGACTCCTAGCTTTCATCTAGGTTACCCAGGATGGATTTCTTAGGTTTCTTCCTTTATTTGCTCAGCAGTCATCTCACCAGAATGAGTCACTCTCCAATCCTTCTATCTGGCCCTCTGTCCTTTTTCCATCTCTTTGACTTCACCCCTCAATTCCTCTTCTTCACTCTTCCCTCTCCTGATGGAAAATTAGCATATAATTCAGACCTGAAAATCACCTTAGAGTTCATCAAAACCAATGCTCTAACTTACCTTAGAAGTAAGAACAATGATGCTCAAAGGGGCTAAGCACTCACAAAGCTGTGGGGGAGCCAGGAGCAGCTCTGACCACATTTTGATTCCTGGTCAAATGGGTTCTCTGGGCAGAGATGTAAAATAATGTGTCAAGTGGAAGGATACATTTATCTAGTGTCCAGGCTGCAGCTGGAAAGGGCAGCATTCCTGTGGACTTAAATGAAATAGAAGGCTGCAGAACAAAAGATGTATTCTAGGAAGAAGGTTAAAAACAAGCAGAATTCCAGTCATCAAGATTTAGTAAGGAGAAGGTCAGAGATAAGAAAGGCAAGAGATTATGTCTATAGAGATGGCAGCCTGACTGTGGCAAGAGTGAAATAGGTCCTTGATTTTAAAGAGAGGAAAAATAATGTCATTGATAGTTCTGTCAGATGAGAAGCAGCCTCAGTGTCAAGAGTACTTTTGACTAATGAATATATATACTTTAGAGAAGATGATTCTGACCATTAATGAATTTAAACGAAAGAATGACCTGTTCAGTTTAATGATGGACTTATTTATGACACAGATTCAAGCTATTTTGAGTTCAGTATCCTAATCTTTAATTTCTCTCTTAGCTTACAAAGTACATCTTCTTTTCACTTACATTTTAATATGAAATATTCTGAAATTCAACATATGAAATAACCCATAGCAAACACTTCATGTATCCATTCCTGATCACATTTCCCATGCCGCTGGCAAATTCAGCAAAACCCTGAATTTGACATGAACAACACCTCTGCATGTCATTATACTTACGTTACTAACCCTAGCCAACCCTACCCAAACATTTCTTATTTTTGTAAACTATACATAAATAGTAGCACAGAAAATATTTGCTTCTACAGCAAGCTATTTTTGTGCAACATTATGTTTGTAAAATTTATTCATGTTGATTCTGTAGCTTTAATGACTGTCATTGCTGTATAGTATTCCATTTCACTAAAATTGCACAACGTATTCACTCATTTTCCTATGTTCAATGTTTCAATATTATGAATAATGCTGCTCTGAAAATTCTTTTTCCTGTTTATGAACATGTTGGTTTCTCTAAGATGTAGCTAGCTGCCAAGCCCTATAAATACATCTTACCCTTTTAGGATCTATTGCCAAATGGTTCTCCAAGGTGGTTGAATTGATTGACATTTCCATTCAGGAGTGGCTTCCCAGGTGGCACTAGTGGTAAAGAACCTGCTTGCCAAAGCAGGAGACATGAGACACAGGTTCGATTTCTGGGTCAGGAAGATCCCCAGGAAGGAGGAAATGGCAACCCACTCCAGTATTCTTGCCTGGAGAATCCCATGGACAGAGGAGCCGGGTGGGTACAGTCCACGGGGTCACAAAGAGTCAGACACAACTAAAGCAACTTAGCATACACCAACAGTATGTTAGAGCTCCCATTGTTCTATATCTTCACCAGTGGCCATATTACCAAATTTCAAAGCTTCTTCCAATCTGATGAGTGTGAAGTGGCATTTCAATTTACATTTTCCTGATTACTAGTGGGACTGAGCAGCTTTCATATATATTGCTTATTTGCGTTTCCTCCTCTGAGCTATCTGCCCCAAGCCTTTGTCCAATTTCTACTGGGTTGTTCTTATTGATTTGTGGAGATTCTACTTCTATCCTGATCCTTTGTCAGCTGCACAAAGTGGCAATTATCTTATCCTTGAATGTAGCGATCTCGTCACTTTGTTGATGGTACCTTTCCATGTACAAAAGATTTTCATGTTAATGTAATCAAATTAATCTTTTCCCTTATGATTTGCCCTTTCTCTAGTTGTTTAAGAAATTCTTCTTTATCCTGAGAAAATAAGTACAGACTTCTACATATTCTCCACTAAAAGCTTTAAGGTTTTGCTTTTTACATCTAGATCTTCAGTTTACCTTGAATTGATTTTTGGTTTTGCTGTGAGTTAGAGGTCCACTGTCTTTTCATTATACATAATCAAATGTTGTGGTTCTAATTATTGAACAGTCAGCCCATCCTTGCCCCAACGACCTGCAGTGCTAGCTGTTAAATATCAAGTTTCCATCTGTGTGCAGACCATCAATTTATCTTATCTCTTCACTCTACTGCATTAGCAGTCTTGCAGTTTTGTAGAAATGGCCCAGAAAAGTTCTTATTTGGGATAAACAGAGACTCAAACTGTAATGAATGGAGATGCTGAATGGTTGACAGGCATACCCATAATGAGTTAAGGAACTCATTTCCAACCCAGCAATGCAATTATTCTTCTGAAAAAAACCACTAAGATCTCAAATTCCAAGGGAATTTAGGTTCTAGGTACTAGTACTCTGCTTGTCACAGTTATTAGAGAAAAAATAAGTGTGGCAATTGTCATGACCTAGTTTTATTTCTTATTCATTAACTTTGTGCCATAGCTGGTATTTCTACAATCTCACTAGCCATCTTGCTACCTGCTGATTTCTTCAAAGAATTCAGTAAGACAAGCACGTGTTTACCTCCTATATATTCACCGCTGTGCTGGTATTAAAGGAGACTCAGATAACTAAGCCCCAGTCCCTGGGTCCTGGGGGTACGCACACTCAGTTGGGGACACACACAAAGTCATGGCTGAGCAGGTGTCAGATTATTACAAACAACTAGCTAGAGAAATACACATATAGGAGGGAACAGTTAATTCTGAAAAAGGGGAAGTTCAGGGAATTGTCAAAAGGAAGTGATACCTACTGACTTCCTTTGTTTTCAACAAATTTCTCCAGAAAAGTTACAACTAAGAATCAATTACCATAAAGAGTGGATACCATTGTACCAAGATACTCTTCTGCCCATTCCTTTAGCAGGTTGCGGTAGAGTTCTGCATTCAGGGTATTCTGCTCAATTTGAGAAACTACTTGCAGTCATAAAGGTACCCCCATCTTTGTAGCACACGACAGGTAAAGACAGGGAATTATACAGGGGTAAGACTTAACCTTTGGATATCTGAGCTGACTCACTGGAAAAGACCTCTGTGTTATCTGAGCCAACTCATTGGAAAATACCCTGATGCCAGGAAAGATGGAAGGCAAGAGGAGAAGGGGACGACAGAGGACCAGATGGTTGGATGGCATCATTGACTCGATGGACATGAGTTCAAGCAAGCTCCAGGAGATGGTGAAGGACAAGGACACTTGCGTGCTGCAGTCCATGGGGTCGCCACTGAGCAACCAAACAACAAACAACAAAGACGACCTTAAAGGTGTATTCATTGTGTCATACTATTCAATGACAGTCGGAGAAGGCAATGGCACCCCACTCCAGTCCTCTTGCTTGGAAAATCCCATGGACAGAGGAGCCTGTTAGGCTGCGATCCATGGGGTCGCTAAGAGTCGGACACAACTGAGCGACTTCACTTTCACTTTTCACTTTCATGCATTGGAGAAGGAAATGGCAACCCACTCCAGTGTTCTTGCCTGGAGAATCCCACAGACGGGGGAACCTGGTGGGCTGCCATCTCTAGGGTCACACAGAGTTGGACACGACTGAAGTGACTTAGCATAGCATAGCATATTCAATGACAGTAGAATATCATTAAATAGTAAATTCCCTCCAAAGTATTTTCATTTACTCATTCACAACCTAGTTTAGACAACAATCCTCTGCTCACTGCAAAACACACTTAGATAAGGAAGACAGCTGTGCCCAGGTGTCAGCATCACACAAAGCACACTGCAATCAGACAAACACAAAGAACCCAGGGAGCTGAAGATAAGAGTATTTCCTGTCATTACTAGAGAATTTATACAACTAATTCCATTCTGGCACAAGCAATCACAGAAGCAAAACAACTAAGTAAACACTGGCTAGAAAACAGTATTAAGAAGATGTCACTGCTGCTTGGGTATTTGGCTCCATCAGTGTTAAACTCTGAGAAAGGAAGCTTCAGGGTCAGTTCTGGGAGCTACCCTCTCCCAGAAGAGACACCGAGAAGGGATCTCAGACACTTTCTCCACACTCAAGACACTTCTCAGCTCCAGAAGAGTTCTGAGTCATGTCTTAGAAACCAGCAATTCCACTTTTAAAGTTTAACAAAGGCATCTATATGGAGCAACCAGAACAGCAGTAACTGCTTAACTAATTTACTTTACAAACACTGAACAAGCTCGCACACAACAGAATTTTTAGCTATTTCATAACCTGCAAATAAATTTTGTCATCTCTCAGAAATAAATTTTATCGTCTCCACCCTTTCCCTAGGTTAAAGAAGGAACAGGAGAATAATCCAACTGAAAAACAACTCTCTGATTTGTTTGGACATTATCTCACAACACAAAGAAAGCAGCATTTCACCTCGTCCTTGCTTCGACTATGTCACCTAGAAACCTAGTAAGGGGCAACTATTTCTGAGTGGCTTAGACCTGGAGCAGAGATGCAACAGTACTGTTGTAATGGAAATATTTCCACAGGGAGGGCTCTGCCACGTTCTCAAATATTTCTGCTCTGCTGCCTGCCTAATTTTATTCAATTTTTGGCAAGAAGCTTTTACGCTTGTTTCTTTCCACATTTCTTCTTTTGATAAACAAACAAGCAAGTGTTTCTTTGATTTCCCACCAGTCTAGCAAAGTCCTAACGAAAAAGGGAAAGGAAGGGTAAAATAAGTTCTTTCTAAATCTAAAAGGGAGCAGAACACAATGGGAATTGTAAGCAGGTGGTGAAAATTAGGACAAGAAGTGAAGGCCTAATAGGGGAGAGAGAATTCACTCTCTGAAATTGCTTCTCTAGATGTCCTTGGGTTTGCAGCATTGTTCTGCCTAGTCAGGTATGGATACCGCTTCCCCCAGGTAGGAACCATGGGGTTAGTTTATTGCCCAGTCTTTCATTTGGGCAAGTAACAATTTTTCTTAGGCAATTTAAAGAGGTATAATTTCATACATTTTACTCCCTGTGATTATTGAGAAAAACATATAGTACTCTGCTACATTTTTTTTTTTTTTTAAGTGCTGGTATCTACAGTTGGAGAGTAGAGTTGTGAATAAATAAATGATAAATTAACATTTTAAAAATATTTCCAAACTTGGTGGGGGGAGTAATCAATTAGAAGTTTGGGATCAAAAGATGTGTGCTTAGGCACACAGTCACGTCTAACTCTTTGCAACCCCCTGGACTATAGCCCACCAGACTCCTCTGTCCATGGGGATTTTCCAGATAAGAATACTGGAGTGGGGTGCCATGCCCTACTCCAGGGGATCTTCCCAACCCAGGGATCAAACCCAGGTCTCATGCATTGCAGGTGGATTCTTTGCTGTCTGAGCCACCAGGAAAGCCCAAGAATGCTGGAGTGGGTAGCCTATCACTTCTCCAGGGGATTTTCCTGACCCAGGAATCAAACCGGGGTCTCCTGCATTGCAGGTAGATTCTGTGCCAGCTGAGCTACCAGGGAAGCCCACATAGACACACACTACTATATATAAAGTAGATACCAACAAGGACCTACAGTCTAGTACAGAGAACTACACTCAATATCTTGTAATAACCTATAATGGAAAAGAATCTAAAAATATATATATATATAGATTCTATATATAGAAATATATATAATCACTTTGCTGTACACCTAAAACATAATATTTTAAAATCAACTATATTTCAATAAAAATTAAAAAAAAAAAAACAAAACTATTTCCAATGTTGTTGTTTAGTCTCTAAGTCATGCCCAGCTCTTTTGTGACCCCAGTGGACTGTAGCCCGCTAGGCTCCTCTGTTCATGGGCGTTCCCAGGCAAGAATACTGAAGTGGATTGCCATTTCCTTCTCCAGGGAATCTTCCTGACCCAGAGATCGAACCTGGGTCTCCTGCTTAGAAGGTAGGTTCTTTGCCACTAAGCTACCTGGGAAGCCCAATGTACATCTACTGATTTGCCAATAGAAGAGCTGGCAATGGTCCAGGTACAGACGGGGAAACATGGCCGCTCAGTTCCTACTCCAGCTCTAGGCTAACTGGCTGCATCAATGTGGCCAAATTACTTCAACTTTCCACACCTAGCTCCTCATCTTTAAAAGGGAGGTAATACTCTGAACCACGCCATGGGGCATAGGTCAAATGAGTTAATACACACGCAACACTTGAAATACTACTTGGAACTGAGCAAGTGTGCGCTCTGGAAGGCTAGCTCTTCTATTTCCTTTTTTGAAAATAAAGTTTCTGATTGTTACTAGCCAACGCTGGGTCCCTAAGTCAAATTCAAGGCGTTTGGTGGATAAGAACAAGTAAATCCTTGTGTGTAGAATACTATAACTGAACATTAGAGGCATAGGGAAATGATAATGGATGAATTTCCGGTGCTCTTCTCTTGCTATGAGAATGATATTCAGGAACTGCATGAAGAATTAGGCGTTTGTGAGCCATTATTGAAGAAGAATGTTTATAAACACGTGATGTGTGTGAGTGATGGAGACCACCTTGTGGGTTTCACCCTTAGCCCTGGCCCCCGCCCACCCTTGGAGGGTCCTTCTGCCCCCACAATCTGTCTTCCTGCAAATGTTAGTCTCTAGTTCTCAGTGGCTGAGGGTGTTTCTTCCTTGGCCTCTGGGCTGTGTTGACATCCTTCCGAAATAGAATCAAGAACAAGTGAGAATATTTTTCATGTTATCTATAATTGCCAAAGGCAGGAGTGTATTATGTTCAAAATCCTTTAAAAGCCCTACAACTGTTATCACTCAAATTTTGATTTGCGGAGAAAGTTTTTCTAACTATCATACTCTGCAAACAGCTTGTCTCTAAAGACATCTTCAAAGAACAGTTTATTTTCTAATTCTCACTCCTGATACTGTCCTTTCTCTCTGCTTCTGTGCTGTGTTAGACCCACAGTCCCTCTCCGTCCAAGGGATGGATTGCAGTAGCTTTCCTTCTGGTGTCATTAGCAGAAATGTCAGCCAGATATGTTTGGGGCTTATTTTTCATTATTATAGTCTCCCTCCCTTCAGTGTGCTGTGTTAACATTTACAATGAAATAGTCCCAAATCTTTCTACTTGCAACTTAACAAAAAGTCCTTTTTCTCTAGTTTTGGAGAACTATAATTAATCAGGGAGACTTAATTCTCATTAATCTTCGTTTACTGCACAGACAGCCTTTTGAATTACTATCCAATGTGGTTACACCTCTGTGCACAAGTGAGTAGAGGGAGGGCTGGAGAAAAAGTAGAAAAGTAAAACACAAAGGTGCCCTGAGACGTCCTGCCTGTTGCAAAATAGTCCCTCCAAATTTAGAATAATCAAGCCCTTATCAGACTGATCTATCAGCACCCTGAGACTTCTCACTTTCCTCAGAAAACCAGGCCTAACTGATACAAAAACACACCATTAACAACTGGAAAATTAAGAACTATATACAGTTACATAGGGGAACAGAGTTCAGCCACAGAAATGACTAGAAAGGGGAGAGAGAATGTTCTGGAATGGAAAGACTCCAGTTCACCTTCATTAACCTTGCTCTCCTATCAATGTTTCTAAACAAACCAGTTGTCGTCAGGGGTTGTTTTGTGGATCTCCACCCCCTTCCAATTTTTGTTTTTATTCTCATCAACCATCATATGCTAAGCTGTTCATTTATAATTTTAATAGTGTCTCTAGCTCATAAACTCAATGATTTCTGTTCCTACTAGCTTATTAGTTTATTAGCAACCTCACATTGTGAACACAAATTAGAACTGGATAACCTACCCAGCTGTTGACACCACTTTCCAGCTTATTAGCAATCACTTCAGATACTGATAAACCTATATATAGAAACAAGACACGCAGAGCAGAAATAATTTAGTATCTCAGTGATTAAAGCAAAGACACGTAATCACCAGCTCAGAGCTTCCAAGTCAGCCTGGCAGTCCTCATAGTTGCTCATTGTTTATTACCTGAGATCAGGTACTCCCAGATTTCTAAACAATTCTAGTATTCTGGTACATGAGTATTTAGAAAGAAGAGAGTTTTACACTGTTCTTTAAATTTACCAAAAAAGGAAAGAAAGCTCTCTGAACATCAATCTATGTGGTTCCCGTGGGTTGGAAATTAAAACCCAACTCAGGCACTAGATTAAAAACAAAATAGTGTGGCATTCTACAGGGCCAGTGGATAACAGAAGGTATCAGGTACAGGTTCAGCAGACCAGCAAAGGAAAACATGCCCTGCAGGGTTCCAAACCTCACCCTGAAAGCCAGCAGAAAAGAGGAATATGCTCCAAAACAGAGAGCGAACACAGGCCTCCAGAAAAAAAAAAAAAAAAACCAAACTACTCTTTACAACTACTCTTTAAAAACTACTCTTTAATCCCAAGAACAGATTGGTTATTTTGAATAAAATCTCTAAGTTTGGGGAAAATTATTCTCTTTGGCAAGTCACAGGCATTAAAAAAAAAAAACCAACTCACAGTTGTTCCAAAATCAAAGCATTCTCGGAAGCCTTTCTTTCACCCTCTCCATGCATTGGCCACTGTAGACACTGCAAAGGCAAACATCTTCGTTCCATCTCTCCACACGCCTGCACTGAGCTCAAACTGTTTCCCCCCACATCAATTTAAGGTGTGAGACATGGGCTGGATTTCTGAATATCCCCTGTTCGCTTATGCCCACATCTAATCCAAAGCATTTCCTTTCTGGGACACCAAATTATTTTGTCTCTCACCAGAGGCCGACGAGATTTCAAGCAGTAGTTGGCAGTTCTAAAAGCCATTTGTGCCCATGTTGGCAGTTCTAGGAAATTTCACTGTTGAACTTCCCAGGAAGCTGATAAACATCTGTCTGGTTTCGCACTTAGATTGTCAGTGCCAGGAGGAGATACAGCACAAGTGGAATTTCTTCAGAAGAGATATTTATACGGGCAACGAAACACTATGGATTGTATCAGCTTGAAAAGGCTGAAGG
The DNA here is from genome assembly GCA_935064755.1 of Tragelaphus eurycerus. Lineage (NCBI taxonomy): Eukaryota > Metazoa > Chordata > Mammalia > Artiodactyla > Bovidae > Tragelaphus > Tragelaphus eurycerus. The sequence continues at coordinate 4,118,222 of CAKXYN010000120.1, read as the reverse complement.
GGAGGAAAAATGTTCTACAGAGGTGGGGCCAGTGACCTCGGCTTCACCCTGGGCATCATTCAATAAGCGTCAGTGAAAACGTGTTCCACTGAGCTTTCCCTTCCACCCCTCGGAGCCCAGCCCCTCGCAAAGCAGTCTGGGAGAAATGCTAGCAGTGTCACACCAAAATGGCTTCCAGAGAACCTAGAAAAACACACAGCCGCCTACTCACCAGGCAGCACTCCCTTACTACACAGAAAAGAACACGGCTGTGTCTTCAAGGTACAAGGCTGAACTTTCGGAGGCACTTTAACTTAACAAATATTCCCCAGGCCACAGGTACAGAAATTCAGTTTGGTTTCTTCAGGACCTGCTCCGCTCTGTTAGCACAGAATGAATCCACGTTTGAAAGCAAATCCACTGTAGGCTGTGACACGTTCCTCTGATGGCTAATCACACGGCTTGGTTAGAGCAGGCCCACGACAAATTACTCGGAGATAACACGGCCCATGCTCCTGCACCTGCGCTTTCCTAAAATCACAGAAGGTCTTTTTGTGGAATTTCATTTGTCCCTTGAACTTGGGATTTCTGATGAAAAGCCATATTTCCCTCAAAAAATAAAGCATATCCTGTCTGATGCAGTCGTGACCCCACACTTTTGAGAACGAGCATTGTGCTAGTAATGACCCGGATTTCATGAATACAACTTTTAACTGTACATAGTACTCTTGAAAATAAATTCTTTCACCATGACTGCTGGGAGGTGGGGTGGGGGATGCTCTGTGCCTCATTCTCTATGAATTAAGTAAATCATGTCGTTATTCTGGTGATCACACCCAGAAGAGTTTCCACCATGATGAACCAGTAACATGAAAAAGAATATTTCTTGAGACATTCTACTTAGATACAGAGAAGGGCTGGTTTACTAAAATTACAACTCCATGAAAGAATGTGGGCAAGGGCTGAAAAGTGTAATAGGATTGAGTAACTGGATTAAGGCTTTGGCTCTATCCTAAGAAAAATTTTAAATGGTTATTACACTGCTATTTGAATCAATACAATTAAAAGAAATTACCAGAAAGTATAAAAATTAATACTTTCTCGTTTAAGCAGATTCTGCATCCTCAGAAAGCTGTTGTTTAACTACACCTCCAAGAGGAAAAAGGCAAATATTAAGAGTTACTGCCCACTTTCTCCCTCATTCCCTTGAGTGTTCACCAAACTTCTCCCGGTAGAATTAGCTTTTTTTCTTTGGGGGGAAAAGACAAAATACATTTTAAAGATAGACTCATTCATTCAACCATATTTACAGAGTACCTGCCATGTTTCAGATACTGGAGTATGGGAAGCAGGACAGTGGGATGAGTGAAAAGGGGGAAAGAAAGGAACTTTTCTAGAAGACTCATCTTCCCAGAGAGAGATCCTGCACAATCTAGAGTGGCATTTTAGAAAAAGTGATATTCACACAGCATTGAGTGAAACTCCTTTAGTAAGGATGAAGAAGTGGAAACAACAAATGCAGGATTTTTAGGCACACTCAATTTCCTAAAGTGATATAACACTTCACCATGATGAATCCTGCGCAACACCTCTCCACTGGAGATAGACATTGCTGAACACCATTGATAATAAAGGAATCTTCACATTTAAAAAATTAACTAATTTTAGGTAATGGAGAAAAAGGTACAAGATATAGAAAGGGTAGAAAATAAAGTTGAAAATGAACGGAAGGTAAAATGCCAAAAGAGAGAGAAACAGATTTAAAAAAAAAAAAATCCAAGGGAAAAAAAAAAGAACAACATATGCCTGATTTATGTAAAAAAGAGCTCACCAACAAATAAACTCAAACTAAAGGAAAACAAGAACGATCTGAATTTTAGCAAGAAAAAGAAAACACAGTAAATGAATTGTGAGAGGAAGTGAAATTTAAGATAATCCAAGCTGAGAGGTCAGATGGGTTGTGCATACAAAAAAAAAAAAAAAAAACTTCTAAAAACAGGACTAAACATGTCCATAAAAAATATAAAACTTCTATTTTCAATGATTCCCAGGTGGCACAGCGGTAAAGAATCCTCCAGCCAATGCAGGACATGCAAAAGACTTGAGTTTGATCCCTGGGTTGGGAAGATCCTTTTGAGATAGAAATGGCAAGCCACATCAGTATTCTTGCCTGCGAAATCCCATGGACAGAAGAGCCTGGCGGGCTATAGTCCATGGGGTCTCAAAGAGTCGGGCATACTGAACTGAGCATACATTTTTAGAATACACAATTATGGAATTATAATAAACTTGGAATTATAGAATTAGAATTAACTAGAATAGCAATGGCACCCCACTCCAGTACTCTTGCCTGGAAAATCCCATGGATGGAGGAGCCTGGTGGGCTGCAGTCCATGGGGTCGCTGAGTCAGACACGACTGAGCGACTTCACTTTCACTTTTTCGCTTTCATGCATTGGAGAAGGAAATGGCAACCCACTCCAGTTTTCTTGCCTGGAGAATCCCAGGGGCAGGAGAGCCTGGTGGGCTGACGTCTATGGGGTCACACGGAGTTGGACATGACTGAAGTGACTTAGCAGCAGCAGCAGAATAGAATTATACTAGATTGTATCTTCTTTGATGTTTTTTCTTCAAACCCAAGATTAGCCAACGGATCTCCACCTAGAAAGGCTTTCTTCTCAAGTGTTGCATTGGCCTTGGAAATAATCACTTTCTCATAAACACATACCACAAAACAATTCAGCATCCATGTATAGACCAGAGAGAAATAACGTGGCAACTCTCATTCATATCTATTTTCACAGGAGAGATCTAGCCCAGGAGTCCAAAACAAGTGAGAGAAATGTGAGAATGTTTGCTGAGCAAACTCCAGGAGATAGTGAAGGACAGGGAAGCCTGGCTTGCTGTATGTAGTCCATGGGGTCACAAAGAATCGGACACAACTTAGCAACTGAACAACAATGCAGAGTCACAGAATACATGTGAATCTTCCTTTGGTTTAAAAGTGTAGCTTTAGGTTGGCCAGGACCAGATGTCTTTGAACTTAGCTTAGTTTTGTGCCTGTAACTGATTAGCTTTGTTGGCTAGAGACCTGTGTTAGGTCATAGTCAAGACTGAGGGCTATTTGGGAGGCTAGTGGCTTCTTACTCTGTTTCATGAGTTCCAATTCGACTTGAATTCTGGCCATTTGCCTTTTCAACACTATTGTGTATACACACACACACACACACACACACTCACACACACACACACTGGGCAAAAGAATATGGGTGGATTGCTTATCTCACTTAGGGGATGCAGAGAGAGAGAGAGAAATTAATTGCTCAGTCATGTCCAACTCTTTGAGATCCCATGGACTATAACCCACCAGGCTCCTCTGTCCATGAAATTCCCCAGGAGCGGCATTCCCTCTGGATGCTGAGTTGGCAATGCTGCCTCAGATGGAAGAGAGCTCTAGTTTGTAGTAAGATGAAGAAATGGAAATATATCCATAGGAAGAATGTAAAGGAAAAAAAAAAAATTCACATTCACTTTGCAAAGCCCAGACCTTATATTTTGGTTTTCATCATATCCAGGTCACAATTGATTATCAAGATGTACTGTGATCAATGTAACACTAAATAAGTAAAGATATCATCAATTAAACCGTGACAGAATGCTTTTTGACCACACAATTATATTTCATAGCCATGCCATGCAGCATGTAGGATCTTAGTCCCCCAACCAGGGATTGAACCCATGAACCCTATCTTGGGAGTTCAGCATCTTAAACATGGGTCTGCCAGGGAAGTTCTTGATTTCTTTCTAGAAGAGCTCTTTTTGCTTTAGATTTATCATAGATCACATTTCTCTGTTCCTATGCCTTTATATATACACTGAATGACATAATCTTTTTTGAAGGCAGCTTACAGAGCAATTAAAGCCCAGCTACCTTGACTGATGTGATGACAATATGGGCAGTTATGCCCAGTCTGCACAGCAGTCACGTTTCTGTCATGACTGCCACCTGGCTCGTAACAGTTTAAAGATATCACAGATTCTTAGACACACCCCCCTGCAGAAGTAATAAAATGTGAAAAAAAAAATTAGAAATATAAGAAATATAGCAATTTATATTATCATTTCTGACTACAGCTGATATGTTTTAAACATGTGGACATACAGAAACATGATAATTAAACAACTCTTTTCCTGGCTGTAAGTTTTAATTTTTTTTTTAATACTCCCGTTTGACATTCACTTTATTGTCCTTGTGTATGTATGTGTATGTGTGTGCATGCACATACAGCCATTCAGCTGAGATAAAAGGATATTGCCTGTGTACATTTAGGTTTTCAGAGATTTGGGTAATCATTTTGCTTCCAGTATTCTTGGCTTTATGAAAAGAAGGCATTTTAGAACTGCCAATCAAAAATCACTTAATACTCTACCACTTTACAAATGCAGTGCAATGTTAATTAGGTGCAAAATTATACACAAAAATTCTGCTTAGCTTTATGTGGGCAAGAAAATAATTCATCTTGTTTATCTACAAAGCACACATTGTACCAGGGAATGGAAATCACCTAAAACTTTATATAGGAGTGCATCAAGGCTAGATCCTTGTATTTGGCTGTTGGACAGAAAACACAAAATATGCAGGGAGTGTGGAAATCTCAACATTTTTTTTTAAATATAAGAGTAATATTAACCACAGTGTGTAAACAGATAACTGTAGGAGAGCTGCTTAATCGGATGCTGTGCCCTGCTTATCAACACCGAGGATCGTTTATCTCCTAATATCTCTATAACAGCTATTAATAATACAGTCATGCAAAGATTTAGTCTTTCAAAAGATTCCATTTCTCTCTTTGATGATTTTATGATTGCAATATTTAACTACATATTTAATCTCCGTTAAAAATAAATAACACTCATCACAAAAGCCCTATCTATTTTATGTTAGACACTGTTCCTCCATTTCTAAGATATATAAAAATCAGTATCTATACCAAATCCCCTTCCAGATTCTAAGGTCCAGAGGAAGCCACTCTCTCACATTTTAATAAGGAAAACAACAAAAAAGACAAAACAACATTAGCTCATTATGCCAGAACTAAACTGCATTATAAGGAATGACATTTGGATTTTTAAATACTATCTGCTCCTAATAGGGGCAAGTCAGGCCTGGCCTTCCTGGAAACAGAGCAGCAGAAAGCATCTCAGTGGTGAACCACACCCAGAAGCTTTCACAAAGCCCCTAAACATCAAGTCCTCTCTCCCCATTAGCCAGACATTCCTGTTTGAAAAGTCACCATGCTGATTTAAGACATAGTCTAGCTCAGTTTCTGCATAAACACTTGTTCAAGATGCTCAAATAAGCCTCGCTGGTGAACTATTAATAACAAAGCAGGGTGTTGATGTTCAGGGTGTTGATATGCAGGGGGAGAAAGAGCACTCATGTAGTCAAGTCCAGGCACCCAGAAAGCACCAAAAACCCAGAACTGAAAAAGTTAGGTGGGTACAACGGATTGAAAAGCAGAAAATTACATCTCAACATTACACAAAAAGAAAATAACCACACTGCACTTATTTTCCTTTCTCTAAACAGGTACGATTGATTTGGATCAAGCTAAATACCAAGATGTTTTGCTGCATTTGCCTAATAACATTTACATCCTTCATGGTGATCTGGTGGCCAAGGCAACAGAGATAATGCATCAGCAGGCCATATGGACGAACGTAATTCTGGCTCGTGACATCTGAGTGTCTTCATGACTTCTATTCTAGTTTGGTAAGTCTTGTTTCCAACCCTGGATGCTCACTTAGACAACTGAATAGCACTGGTTTCCTCGGGAAACAACAGAGATAAATGCAAGATGTTAACAAAAAGGTTCCATTAGAGGAGGTTACACAACACAAGTGTTATGTATGCTTGGAGTTACAGCTTTGTCGGGCTTAATCTGAGAAGTGAAGATGAGGAATTTTCTGTTGTTTCGAAGATGGAAATGGCCATTATCTTTGAGTCAAAGCTATCAAGATATGTTTATTGAATTCTTACTATGTACACTGCATGTGTGATATACGACAATGTTACAACACTAGAGCTACACTGTCCAGCAGGATAAAACATGAACAACATTCATTTTTTCACAGCTATATTAAAAAGTAAAAAGAAACAGGTGATGTTAATAACTTATTTCAATTAACCTAACAGGTAATAAATATTACACGGTTGATGAGTTATTTCACGTTCTTTTCTTTTTGTACTAAACCTTCAAAATCTGGAGTATATGTTAGACTTACAGCACAACTTACCTAGGACTAGTTTTAATTATAACTGTTTAAAGTCATGTATAGTTGGACATACTGGACAGCACATCCCTAGATATAAATAGAATATAGCAAATTGAAGCCCCTTCCACACCCTTTAGAAAGAGAAGGACTGTCTTGCTTCTTTGCACAGCTATCTTAAAAAACTTTGTCATTACTGACCTGCCACACTCCAATCCCCAAATACTGCTCTCTTTTTGAGATAGTCATATTCTGACTGTGGCTCAGATCATGAACTCCTTATTGCCAAATTCAGACTTAAATTGAAGAAAGTAGGGGACACCACTAGACCATACAGGTATGACCTAAATCAAATCCCTTATGATTATTCAGTGGAAGTGAGAAATAGATTTAAGGGCCTAGATCTGATAGATGAGAGTGCCTGATGAACGATGGAATGAGGTTCGTGACATTGTACAGGAGACAGGGATCAAGTCCATCCCCATGGATAAGAAAAGCAACAAAGCAAAATGGCTGTCTGGGGAGGCCTTACAAATAGCTGTGAAAAGAAGAGAAGCGAAAAGCAAAGGAGAAAAGGAAAGATATAAGCATCTGAATGCAGAGTTCCAAAGAACAGCAAGAAGAGATAAAGCCTTCTTCAGTGATCAATGCAAAGAAATAGAGGAAAACAACAGAATGGGAAAGATTAGAGATCTCTTCAAGAAAGTTAGAGATACCAAGGGAACATTTCATGCAAAGATGGGCTTGATAAAGGACAGAAATGGTATGTACCTGACAGAAGCAGAAGATATTAAGAAGAGGTGGCAAGAATACACAGAAGAACTGTACAAAAAAGATCTTCATGACCCAGATAATCACGATGATGTGATCACTGACCTAGAGCCAGACATCCTGGAATGTGAAGTCAAGTGGGCCTTAGAAAGCATCACTACAAACAAAGCTAGTGGAGGTGATGGAATTCCAGTGGAGCTATTCCAAATCCTGAAAGATGATGCTGTGAAAATGCTGCACTAAATATGCCAGCAAATCTGGAAAACTCAGCAGTGGTCACAGGACTGGAAATGGTCAGTTTTCATTCCAATCCCAAAGAAAGGCAATGCCAAAGAATGCTCAAACTACTGCACAATTGCACTCATCTCACATGCTAGTAAAGTAATGCTCAAAATTCTCCAAGCCAGGCTTCAGCAATATGTGAACTGCGAATTTCCTGATGTTCAAGCTGGTTTTAGAAAAGGCAGAGGAACCAGAGATCAAATTGCCAACATCCGCTGGATCATGGAAAAAGCAAGAGAGTTCCAGAAAAACATCTATTTCTGCTTTATTGACTATGCCAAAGCCTTTGACTGTGTGGATCACAATAAACTGTGGAAAATTCTGAAAGAGATGGAATACCAGACCACCTGACATGCCTCTTGAGAAATCTGTATGCAAGTCAGGAAGCAACAGTTAGAACTGGACAATGCAACAACAGACTGGTTCCAAATAGGAAAAGGAGTTTGTCAAGGCTGTATATTGTCACCCTGCTTATTTAACGTATATGCAGAGTACATCATGAGAAACGCTGGGCTGGAAGAAGCACAAGTTGGAATCAAGACTGCTGGGAGAAATATCAATAACCTCAGATATGCAGATGACACCACCCTTATGGCAGAATGTGAAGAGGAACTAAAAAGCCTCTTGATGAAAATGAAAGAGGAGAGTGAAAAAGTTGGCTTAAAGCTCAACATTCAGAAAACGAAGATCATGGCATCTGGTCCCATCACTTCATGGGAAATAGATGGGGAAACAGTGGAAACAGTATCAGACTTTATTTTTGGGGGCTCCAAAATCACTGCAGATGGTGACTGCAGCCATGAAATTAAAAGACACTTACTCCTTGGAAGGAAAGTTATGACCAACCTAGATACATATTCAAGAGCAGAGACATTACTTTGCCAACAAAGGTTCGTCTAGTCAAGGCTATGGTTTTTCCTGTGGTCATGTATGGATGTGAGAGCTGGACTGTGAAGAAGGCTGAGTGCCGAAGAATTGATGCTTTTGAACTGTGGTGTTGGAGAAGACTCTTGAGAGTCCCTTGGACTGCAAGGAGATCCAACCAGTCCACTCTGAAGGAGATCAGCCCTGGGATTTCTTTGGAGGGAATGATGCTAAAGCTGAAACTCCAATACTTTGGTCACCTCATGCAAAGAGTTGACTCATTGGAAAAGACTCTGATGCTGGGAGGGATTGGGGGCAGGAGGAGAAGGGGACGACAGAGGATGAGATGGCTAGATGGCATCACTGACTCGATGGATGTGAGTCTGGGTGAACTCCGGGAGTTGGTGATGGACAGGGAGGCCTGGCATGCTACGATTCATGCGGTTGCAAAGAGTCAGACGTGACTGGACTGAACTGAACTGAACTGATATTCTTTTAAATAAAGTTGAAAAGTGATGAAAACCCTAGAGATTAACTTTGAAGGATGACTGGCCTGTCCATCCAACTGGTACCTAAAGAAGAACACCCAAATGGGTGAAAAAAGATGACCTTTACTGGGATGATTCCCAGCATAAGATAAAACGAGAAAACCTAGTATTTAGAAGGAATGGAGAACGGTTCCGGTTCTAAGACTCTTACTTCACACAAGCACAGGTAATCTTAGTGGGAATATGACTGCTGAAAGGGACAAGGCAAATAAAGCAGCTCAGAATTGTGATTATGGAAAATCAACATTCATATTGAAAGCATTCAGCCAGATGGTAGATCCCTGGGTGAGAAACGCATGAATTGTTTGTATAGTCTGTGGTTAAGATGATGTTCATCTTCCCTTTATCCTGAATCTGTCATTGGCTGGCTTTCATTATTGCTCTGCTGGCTTCAAGCTCGATGCCTCATTTCTGACCTTTCAGTAAATAGGCTGACTGTAGACTGATAAGAACTGCAGGTCGATTTTTATGCTGGTACGTATCAGAAACCTGTTGACCTGCAAGCAAACGTTTCTCCACAATCAATCTCCTTCCTTTCTCTTGCCACAGTAACTTCCCCCACTCCACTCCATTTCACTCCAAACCCAAACAGACACTGAAACTAAGGAATCATATGGGGACCAGCCAAGTAGAGTCTATTATGTCAGCTGGAGAGATGAAAAGCACAGCTATGACATCTGACAATGGAGGCAATTTCTTTAGGTTTTATCCATTAATTACGTTAATATTACTGAGCAATTATTTTCTGTGAGACACCAGGTTCAGTTCAGTTCAGTTGCTCAGTCATGTCTGACTCTTTGCAACCCCATGGACTGCATGCAGCACACCAGGCCTCCCTGTCCATCACCAACTCCTGGAGTTCACTCAAACTCATGTCCGTCGAGTCAGTAATGCCATCCAGCCATCTCATCCTCTGTCGTCCCCTTCTCCTCCAGCCCCCAATCCCTCCCAGCATCAGGGTCTTTTCCAATGAGTCAGCTCTTCGCATGAGGTGGCCAGAGTACTGGAGTTTCAGCTTTAGCATCATTCCTTCCAAAGAACACCCAGGACTGATCTCCTTTAGAACGGACTGTGTTATTTAGCATCCTAAGTATGAGACAGTAGGTTAGACACCATATTTAGGATGCTGAATAACATGTGGTCATTAACCTCAAAGCCTTGCCATGTAGGAGGAGAAAAGACAGGCAAACCTGAACTGCAGGACAAGGTGACAAGGATGTACAAGGACACTGTGGGAGCACGGATGAGGGGCATCCACTCAGGCTCAGGGGGACTCAAGCAGGCATCTGAGAGAGATACCATGTGAGGGGAAGTTGGAAGGACTCACCAAATTCAGCTGAGTAAAGAAACAGGAAATGCAATTAAAGGAAGGTGAAGAATATGAACGTTCATCAGATTAATCAATACAACTGACAGGGACATGAAGATTCTATGTGGAGTTAGGGAAAACAGTGGAGATATTAATAATATATGAGTGTCAGAGGGTTGTGAGTAATAAAGAAATAAGCAAACACCAGCTCATTACAAGCTTCTCATTCTAAGTGGAGTTCCAACTTTTGTCCAGGGGCCATTATGGGGTAGATTCTGTATCCATGAGCTACATCAGGTTCACTGCCATGAATACAGAGCTCAGTGATGGCTTCTCCCCACTAGGATTAGGCCACGAGCCCTCCACCTGGTGCACCCCCATTCCTATTCCTGGGTGTCTGCCCTTTCCTGTGTTGGTCCTTCCATTTCCCTGTTGGCTCCTTTCTCTGCCTTAGTGAGCACCATCTTATGTACTTAACTCAAGGACCACCTGTGTGAAAGCATCCCAGGAACTAGTACAAATTAAAGAATGAGATAATGCTTCCCCCAGCTTCTGAGAGGCCATGAGTACAGGACCAGATGCTGCTGGCTGAATGCCACCAGGCTGCCATGCTGTACATCTGCACAAGTTCCTCCTTGGCACATTTGTCTGGGAGAGGGGCTTACTTCAACTCATCCTGTGTTTGAGAAAGGAGATTGTGAAAACACTCCCTGCTGAAAAGAGGAGAGAATGAAAATCTGGGGCTGGGAACACCTTGTCAACTTGTAAAGAGCAATGATTCAATGAAACTGCAGGATGGAGCACGATGAAGCTGGACAGGATTCCTAAATGAAAATGAAGCGAAGCAGAGGAAGCAAAAGAAAACTGGAAATCAACTCTTTTCAAGTAGGTCTTGAATGACTTTTGATCCCATGGGTGGAGATCTTCACAGTGAAAATAAGATCAAAGGCATACCGCTCAGTCGTACTGATCGCATACTCTTTGCGATCCCATAGACTGTAGCCTACCAGGCTCCTCTGTCCATGGGATTTTCCAGGCAATAGTACTGGAGTGGATTGCCATTGAACCCAGGTCTCCGGCATTGTAGACAGATGCTTTACCGTCTGAGCCACCAGGGAAGTCCATCAAAGGCATACAAGTGGTGCCATCTGAACCTCATTTATAGGGGAAAATTAGAACCATCCTTCAAAGCAGACTGGATAACCAAATGCACACGGCCAACAATTCCATCCCAAGGAGGTGGAAGGGTGAGACTAGGAGGTTATCTGGAAATTGATCACTCTCAGTGGGTGAAGGTGGGGAGGAGGAGGTGAGTGAGAAAGCTCCCTGGTGGTGCCCGTGTACCCGCCACATAGAGTCACATCACTGAGTGGGCGAGGTTAAGGACCCTCAGGACCATGGTGGGTGGGAGACAGTCCGTTCCCCAGAAAACTGTCATCACGATGCATGGACATATTCTCTCTCATTCTTCCCAAGAATAATGAAATGGCCAGAATCCAACAGTCAGTTATCTTCTCCTCATGCTTTTGTCACTGACAGTTTTATTTTTTATTCCGTATTTATTCAACACAGTCACCTTTGATATGAGGGCAGGGAGTCCTGTGAAGACCACAAAAAGAGCAAGTCAATTACCCACAAATGGCACAAATCTCCACAAGGGCTAATGGGGTGACTTGCACCCTCTTGGCCTCTCCCCAACTCCACAGACCAATAGCTAAGTGCATACGTAATTGTTTCTAAATTGATTGCTATGAAGCAGAGAAATCAAGAAGGGTACACATACTTGTGAAGAAGGAAATGACATGGCCCCAGAAGAAAACAGGGTCAGAGAAAAATCTGAAGTTAATTAGAATCAGTTCTTCAAGGTGAAGACCCTTTCAGAAAATGTATATGTTCCCTCTCCAGGGGATGACAGGGTTAGCAGTCTACCATTTTATTCTCAACAGAACCCTGATTTGGGGGGATGGGAAGGTGGCCCTGTGCTTTCAGCCTCACTCATGGTTGAGCATGGCCATGAGACTGAGTCCTGACCACTGAAAGGCACTTGCTGGTCACTGGCTTTCTGGGAGAGCTCTTTGAAAGCTGACACACTCCTCTTGCCTCCTGGGTTGCCCTTTCTGCCTTCCAGAAAGGCAGGTGTGACCCTGCAGGTGGGCCACTCCTCTTGCAAGCACAAGGCAACTCAAGCCAGAGAATACAGACAAAGCTGAAAGGCAGAGGAGCGGGGATACCAGCCCTGGACCCCTAGTTGAAAAAACGCATACCCAATTTAGCGAAGCCACTGTTTAGTCAAGCTTTTCATTAGGTACAGTAGAAAAAAAGAATCTTAACAGATAAATGATTCTCAAAGTTCCATCAGAATCTAAACTTTACATTTTTTACATCTCTCAGTTTTATTTTCTTTATGCATTTCTGTAATTAAAATCTTTGGTATAAAAGGTACACTGAATGAAAACTGCCAGGTTTCATTCTGAAGTAAAAAAGGACATTTGAAAACGTAATTGCTATGGATAATAAAGACCAGTTTTTCTTTGAGACTGAGATGAATATATTTAGGACAATGCATGGCTATATAATTGGATTTTAAGATTTAGAGAGGAATAAAAATTGGTTTCGCTAGTTAGTATAATGTCTCTATCTTGACCTTGAAATAAAAACCATAAAAAATTTTGAACAGTAGGCACTCCAGCTTTGACGTGTAAGTACCAAAGATCTGGAATGAATACCTGTTTTCTTACTTTAAAAGATTTGTAATTTAGTGATTCAGACTTGTTCCTTATATATAGTTCACTGAAATTCACTTGTCACTTTATGTATGAAGTCACATAAATTTCTTACATGCTTTGTTTTCCCTCCCAAACATATTCTGAACAGAAATTAGGATGTTTTTGGTTTTTTTTTTTTTTTTTTTGCTTCTGACTTTCTCCATCTTTCTTTAAGCCAGTCAAAAATATAGCTTCTTCCCTAAGAAGAGGTCAGAGTATGCAACAAAAAGCTGTCAGTTCAAGGAACAAATGAGTGAAAGCAGCCTGGCAATTTTTTCAATATTTGTGTATGTGTCATAGTAACAGTGGGAGGGATGCTATGGAGTTCTGTCATTGCACAGAGGTCTGGGCACTGTCAGTCCTGGGTGTGCTGACCACCACCAAGAGCAGCTAAGACTACAACCACCTCAAATGTGGGTGGGCAGGCTGGCTCTTAGGCAGAGGTAAACACAGCTGATATTCTTCCTGCTTTAAAACCCCCAATGAAAATGTCCTAATTAAAGTTATTTTAAAATGCATCCAAGACACAGAGGGATTCACACTGGATCTAGGAACATTCAAAATGAGTGAAGTCACAAGAGTAGACCAATAAAGGTTGATGGGTCAAAAAAATAATCTTAAAATGTTTGCCCCAGTATCTGGAGGACTGGATATACGTCTTCTCAGAGAGTGTGTGTGACCACTGGCACCTAATAGAAAACCAAGATACTATATATCTGAAAGCAAAGAAAGATAAATTCAACCACTCTTTCCTTTAACAAATAGTTGAGTCTACTCGATGTGCAAATTTATGAAAGAAACAAAGATGAAAAAGCATGTAACAGCACCATTTATGGAATATTTTCTGTATTCTAGGCAGTTTATAGAAATTCTTATTACCATTAGATATCATATAAAGTAATCACAGATAATCACGATGGTATGATCACTCACACTCACCTAGAATCAGACATCCTGGAATGTGAACCCAAGTGGGCCTTAGGAAGCATCATTATGAACAAAGCTAGTGGAGGTGATAGAATTCCAGTTGAGGTATTTCAAATCCTGAAAGATGATGCTGTGAAAGTGCTGCACTCAATATGCCAGCACATTTGGAAAACTCAGCAGTGGTCATAGGACTGGAAAAGGTCAGTTTTCATTCCAATCCCAAAGAAAGGCAATGCCAAAGAATGCTCAAATTACTGCACAATTGCACTCATCTCACACACTAGTAAAGTAATGCTCAAAATTCTCCAAGCCAGTCTTCAGCAATATATGAACTGTGAACTTCCTGATGTTCAAGCTGGTTTTAGAAAAGGCAGAGGAACCAGAGATCAATTACCAACATCTTGCCAAATTTGGATCATCGAAAAAGCAAGAGAGTTCCAGAAAAATATCTATTTCTGCTTTATTGACTATGCCAAAGCCTTTGACTGTGTGGATCACAAAAAACTTTGGAAAATTCTGAAAGAGATGGGAATACCAGACCACCTGATCTGCCTCTTGAGAAACCTGTATTCAGGTCAGAAAGAAACAGTTAGAACTGGACAATGGAACAACAGACTGGTTCCAAATAGGAAAAGGAGTATGTCAAGGCTGTATATTGTCATCTTGCTTATTTAACTGCAGAGTACATCATGAGAAACGCTGGACTGGAAGAAACACAAGCTGGAATCAAGATTGCCAGGAGAAATATCAATAACCTCAGATATGCAGATGACACCACCCTTATGGCAGAAAGTGAAGAACTAAAGAGCCTCTTGATGAAAATGAAAGAGGAGAGTGAAAAAGTTGGCTTAAAGCTCAACATTCAGAAAAAGAAGATCATGGCCTCCAGTCCCATCACTTCATGGCAAATAGATGCGGAAACTGAGAGAATTTATTTATTTGGGCTCCAAAATCACTGCAGGTGGTGATTACAGCCATGAAATTAAAAGACGCTTACTCCTTGGAAGGAAAGTTATGACCAGCCTAGACAGCATATTAAAAAGCAGAGACATTACTTTGTCAACAAAGGTCCATCTAGTCAAGGCTATGGTTTTTCCTGTGGTCATGTATGAATGTGAGAGTTGGACTATAAAGAAAGGTGAGCGCCGAAGAATTGATGCTGTTGAACTGTGGTGTTGGAGAAGATTCTTGAGAGTCCTTGGACTGCAAGGAGATCCAACCAGTCCATCCTAAAGGAAATCAGTCCTGAATATTCATTGAAAGGACTAATGTTGAAGCTGAAACTCCAATACTTTGGCCACCTAATGCGAAGAGCTGACTCATTTGAAAAGATTCTGATGCTGGGAAAGATTGAGGGTGGGAGGAAAAGGGGACGACAGAGGATGAGATGGTTGGATGGCATCATTGACTCAATGGACATGGGTTCGGGTGGACTCCGGGAGTTGGTGATGGACATGGAGGCTTGGCATGCTGCAGTTCGTGGGGTTGCAAAGAGTCGGACACGACAGAGTGACTGAACTGAACTGAAAGTAAGTGTAGTAGTATTAGAAATAATCATCCCTAACATTTACTGATCAGAGCTCTAAGAATGTAGAGAAAGAGAGGTAGTATGAGAAAAGAGTACCCCAGGATAGAGCCAGATAGAGTCTCCAAATTTAAGAAGTAAGGCATAGGAAGGACACCTGCTGTAGAGACAAAGATGAAAGTTAGTGGTGTGGTAGAAGGATAAGCAAGAGAGTATGATATGTCTGATGTCAAGAGAGGAATGATTTTAAGGCAAAGAGATGTCAACTGTGTTGAAAACTACCAAGAGATGAAGTGAAGAGGAAGGGAAAGCTAGCCAATAGGCTAGGTAGCACAGGGGCTCCTGTCAAGTGGGGAGGGTCTTGGTCAGACTGAAGTGGGCTAAAGGGTGAATGAAGGGTGAATTACTAAGTACTCAAAACAATTGCAGACATCTCTCCAGGTAAATGAGGCAAACAGGAAATGCTGGCAGGAGGTGTGGGGTCATGAAAGGATTATTTTTTAAATGGAAGGCCTGAAAGTATGTAGGTGTACCTCTGGGAACAGTTTTCTACAGTTGGATGAAGAAAAGATGCCACAAGAACATGGATATGAAAGTCACTCAGTCCTGTCTGACTCTTTGCCACCCCACAGACTATACAGACCATGGGATTCTCCAGGCCAGAATACTGGAGTGGGTAGCCATTCCCTTCTCCAGGGGATGTTCCCAGCCCAGGGATCAAACCCAGGTCTTCCGCATAGCAGGCAGATTCTTTACCAGCTGAGCCACAAGGAATCCCACCAGAAAAGCACAGTCCTTGAAAAAGTAAGATGCTTTGGGATATAGATGTCACACAGGGAAGGACTAGTCTTTGAAAGGAAACAAGGAGACAAAGATAAATTGGGCCAGGATATTTTAGTAGTTGGATAAAGAGACTAGAGCCTTGTAACTTAAGTTATATAATATGAGCAACTGAGACACGGCTCACGAGTAACAACCCAAGAAAGTAGAGAAGTCATAGGGGATCACTATCAAAGTCAAGTGCTTGTTAACTACTAAACAGAAAGAGGCCCCATCTGTCAGTAAAGTTTCCCCAAATAATCTAATCTTGATTAACAAGGTGAAACAGGTCTTCTGAAGTAGAAAGTAAAGGGGGCAAGCATTATTAATTACATAGAGCTCCCTATGTGAAGGGAAAGTGAAAGAACCTCAGCTTTCTGACTCTCTGGGACCAAGCTGGTTTGAACAAGAAGCTGTGGCTGTGCTCAGACAAGAGTGACAGCCACGATGGAACATCTCACAGAAGGGAACACAGATGGGTCTCTGAAGAACACGGGGACTGAGAACGACGTGCCGACAGAAGCAGCAATGGAGGAGAAATGAGAAAATCCAGAACAACGGTAACAGATGCCAAGGAGGCATGGTGTACACGTGCCCAAGAATGACATGGAAAGACCGATTATCAACAAGAAAAGTCCCTGCCAACGATGGCGGGAAGAATCCAGAAGTGGAAGGATATTATTCACACATCAGCTACACAAAATAGAGATGCTGCCATAAACAAAACTTCCATTCTTACACCCCGAGCATTCTTTACACAAGGAGGAGACTGGCTCAATATGAAGACTGAGGAGCGGGCTGTTTGACACAGCACTAAATAGGCAGTGATGAGAATTATAAAATTACGGCTGAAGTTTAATGACCAAAATGAAGTCCAGATCCACACACTGCCCAGTTGTAGGATGATACCACTGTCTGCCAAACAGGCTCCAAGAAAGGGAACACCTTCTTCTAGCATGACACTTCCCAAGATGTACTTTGATTCATAAGGATCCTTCATCAGAAGTCTCATCTCATTAGATAAGCTTCTATTTCTACACAGATTGATTTTTGCCTTCGAGAACATCACTCAGATTTTCACTAATGACTAACAGCTTCTTGGGTCAGGTCAGTTTCCAGTCTGAAAATAAACCTTAATATAAAAAATGTTTCCATATGCAGACTCCTTTGCCCCAGTCTTCAACAGAAGGCCCAAAGCTCTACATCCCTGAAAGTGGGAGTGAGAAAAGATGCCAGATCCCACTTCCTTGGCAGATAGCAAAAATGCATGAAGAGGACTCACACTTTGAAAAAGTCCTAAAATGTGTGAAGATCCATTTTTTGAACTCACAGTAGAACCTGATAAAAGGGCAGGGCTTTGTTGAGACTTCTAGGCAATGGCTCAGCCCTGCACTTGGACCCAACGGCTCTCAGAGGGGAAACTCAAATAATGATGAAAAGCCTGGATGTTAAGCCCTTTAATGAAACTTTGAGCCTACCTCACAAAGTCTGGGGATCAGATGCTTTCCACAAAGGATCTTCAGGAAGTGACAGGAGCCCAGGCTATGGGGCAGGCTCTCTGAAGCCCTGTGCCACTGAAGTGTCTCACAGTCAGCACCAGGCCCTCTGTGGTGGATTTTCTGAAGTTGAAAAATTCTCTTGAAATAGAAAAAAACAAACAGGAACTGCCTTCTGCCCACGTGCACCTAGACAGCGTCTTCAATGATTCCTAACAACCCTTCTTCCTCTTTTGCTGCCACCTTGGCAGGGGCTCTCTGTGATTAACCACAGGACCAATAAGGTGTACAGTTTTTCCCTAACAAGACTTTCAAAAACTAATAGAAGGTGACAGAGGAAAAGAGAAATCCCTGTCTCTGAGTGCAGTTAAAACAAACAAACAAAAAGAGCACGGAGTTATTGATTCTGTCACACATAACAATCATGAATGTGACTGGTTATAAATTACTCAGTGATATCGCACAGACTCCTGAGTGCTAACGGAGATGGATCTTTGCCATGTTACAGAAACTGGCTCCATAACATGAAGTGGAGTGCAAGATCTAGCGGGCATGCTAAAGCTGATCCTTCCTTCTTCTGACTACCTCGGTGCAAGACTTGATGCCCAGTGTCCAAGCGGATGACATCACCGGGGAAGGGGAATGCATACAGAGCAAACGGAAAGATGAAGAAAGAGCTAAAAGTAATTCTAGGGGGAAGGCATGAGTCCATATGAATGAGAACTAAATTCAAAAGAGAAGGGCATGGAGTAAGCACTGGAGGAAACATATTTTAGCTACAGGCAAAAGCTGGTTATATCCTGCTGGATACCTCAACATATGATGCAATTATTTTGACATCCAGTATCTTTTATTTAAAAGCATCAATACAAATATAAAATGCATGGGGCAAAAGGTAGGCTTTTCTCTAAACTGAGTAGTGATTCTCTTTTCTTAAGTTTAAAAGTTTTCTTTAATCTTCCTGGTTTCAGAGAAATGCAGAAACTAAAAAGGATTCCACAGAAGAGTGAAATACACAACTGGAAAGATGAAAAGAGGGTACCTGAGTTAAGCACTAGCTGAGCTTGAAAATAAAAGACAGAGAGTCACCAGACTTATACAAGTTCTTCCCAAAGGAATCAAGGCAATTTTTTATTTTTATCACAATGAGAGAAATACACCCAGAGAAGATGGTGATAAACAAAGACTTGGATACTTTATAAATGGGAAATATTCCTCAGATGGAGAATGAATGATTTTGGCCATTAGTGTGGTCAAAATCCATTTCCTTAAAATTTCAGATTGCTAAAAACCATAATGTATTGATAAGTTTTGTATCTAGGAACTAGAAGAAATGTCTTTCTCACACCTGTAAATTTTCAATTGCAAAAATTCAATTAGTAACCCTACATGCCTAGTAAGTAATTTATAATTAATAATGACCCCATATGTAGAGGGACTGCACTTTATACACTGCTGTTCAGAATATAAATTGGTACTAGAACACCTTTTAGAAATGTGTTTGGCAGATATACTGAAGCTGAAGAGGTACATATATAGTCATCATATTCCTGGAACATATCTAACATGAATATGTAGGTGCACAGTCACCAAAAGACAAGAACATGTTCAAAGTAGCACTATTTGTAATAGTCAAAAACCTAGAAAAAGCCCAAGCTTGGATCAAAAACATAATGAAATGCATTTCAAATATGCTGCATTTGTACTCTCCTCTCATGATCATTGGTTTGGAGGGGACGAGGGATAAATCAGGAGTTGGGGATTAACATATATGTACTATTATATATAAAATAGATAACCAATAAGGACCTATTATGTAGCACAGGGAACTATACTAAATATTTTGGAATAACCTATAAGGTAAAAGGGAAGCACACCGGCTGCGATGGACCACGCAGAAGTGGTCTGCAGAAGCAGAAAACTCAGCAGTGGCCACAGGACTGGAAAAGGTCAGTTTTCATTCCAATCCCAAAGAAAGGCAATGCCAAAGAATGCTCAAACTGCCACACAATTGCACTCATCTCACACACTAGTAAAGTAATGCCCAAAATTCTCCAAGCCAGGCTTTAGCAATACGTGAACTGTGAACTTCCTGATGTTCAAGCTGGTTTTAGAAAAGGCAGAGGAACCAGAGATCAAATTGCCAACATTCGCTGGATCATGGAAAAAGCAAGAGAGTTCCAGAAAAATATCTATTTCTGCTTTATTGACTATGCCAAAGCCTTTGACTGTGTGGATCACATTAAACTGTGGAAAATTCTGAAAGAGATGGGAATACCAGACCACCTGATCTGCCTCTTGAGAAACCTGTATGCAGGTCCGAAAGCAACAGTTAGAACTGGACATGGAACAACAGACTGGTTCCAAATAGGAAAAGGAGTACGTCAAGGCTGTATATTGTCACCCTGTTGTTTAACTTATTTGCAGAGTACATCATGAGAAACGCTGGGCTGGAAGAAGCACAAGCTGGAATCAAGATTGCTGGGAGAAATATCAATAACCTCAGATATGCAGATGACACCACCCTTATGGCAGAAAGTGAAGAGGAACTAAAGAGCCTTTTGATGAAAGTGAAAGAGGAGAGTGAAAAAGTTGGCTTAAAGCTCAACATTCAGAAAACGAAGATCATGGCATCCGGTCCCATCACTTCATGGGAAATAGATGGGGAAACAGTGGAAACAGTGTCAGACTTTATTTTTTGGGGCTCCAAAATCACTGCAGATGATGACTGTAGCCATGAAATTAAAAGACACTTACTCCTTGGAAGGAAAGTTATGACCAACCTAGATAGCATATTCAAAAGCAGAGACATTACTTTGCCAACAAAGGTTCATCTAGTCAAGGCTATGGTTTTTCCTGTGGTCATGTATGGATGTGAGAGCTGGACTGTGAAGAAGGCTGAGCGCCGAAGAATTGATGCTTTTGAATTGTGGTGTTGGAGAAGACTCTTGAGAGTCCCTTGGACTGCAAGGAGATCCAACCAGTCCATTCTGAAGATCAGCCCTGGGATTTCTGTGGAAGGAATGATGCTAAAGCTGAAACTCCAGCACTTTGGCCACCTCATGTGAAGAGTTGGGGACGACAGAGGATGAGATGGCTGGATGGCATCACGGACTCGATGGACATGAATCTGGGTGAACTCCAGGAGTCGGTGATGGACAGAGAGGCCTGGGGTGCTGTGATTCATGGGGTTGCAAAGGGTCAGATATGACTGAGCGACCGATCTGATACACACACACACACACACACATATATACATATGTTTATATATATATATATAAGCCTTTCAGTTCAATTCAGTCACTCAGTCGTGTCTGACTCTATGCGACCCCATGAATCCCAGCACGCCAGGCATCCCTGTCCATCACCGACTCCCGGAGTTCACCCAGACTCACGTCCATCCAGTCAGTGATGCCATCCAGCCATCTCATCCTCTGTCGTCCCCTTCTCCTCCTGCCCCCAATCCCTCCCAGCATCAGAGTCTTCTCCAGTGAGTCAACTCTTCGCATGAGGTGGCCAAAGTGCTGGAGTTTCAGCTTTAGCATCATTCCTTCCAAAGAAATCCCAGGGCTGATCTCCTTCAGAATGGACTGGTTGGATCTCCTTGCAGTCCAAGGAACTTTCAAGAGTCTTCTCCAACACCACAGTTCAAAAGCATCAATTCTTCGGCGCTCAGCCTTCTTCACAGTCCAGCTCTCACACCCATGCTGCTGCTGCTGCTAAGTCTCTTCAGTCGTGTCCGACTCTGTGCGACCCCATCGACGGAAGCCCACCAGGCTCCCCCGTCCCTGGGATACATGACCACAAGAAAAACCATAGCCTTGACTAGACGGACCTTTGTTGGCAAAGTAATGTCACATATATACATATGGGAATATTTAAGAATGAAATCAGATTATTCACATAAAAACGGCTCAGTGAGGGGAAATGGATGGGAAATGAATGCAATAGGACTGGCCAGGAGAGTTAACTGTTAAATGTTGATGATGGGCATATGGGGTTCATATTCTTCTCTCTACTGTTGCGTACTTATAATTTTCCATAAAAAATTTAAAAAGTAGAAAATCCCATTCAGAAGAATAATAAGCTTGTAGACCAAGTGGTCTATTTTAGTAAATACACATAAATAATGAATACATGTTAGCATAGTTCTCATGTATTATATTCATATTATATTCATCTCACACGCTAGTAAAGTAATGCTCAAAATTCTCCAAGCCAGGCTTCAGCAATATGTGAACGGTGAATTTCCTGATGTTCAAGCTGGTTTTAGAAAAGGCAGAGGAACCAGAGATCAAATTGCCAACATCCGCTGGATCATGGAAAAAGCAAGAGAGTTCCAGAAAAATATCTATTTCTGCTTTATTGACTATGCCAAAGCCTTTGACTGTGTGGATCACAAGAAAGTGTGGAAAATTCTGAAAGAGATGGAATACCAGACCACCTGATCTGCCTCTTGAGAAATCTGTATGCAGGTCAGGAAGCAACAGTTAGAACTGGACATGGAACAACAGACTGGTTCCAAATAGGAAAAGGAGTACGTCAAGGCTGCATATTGTCACCATGTTTATTTAACTTATATGCAGAGTACATCATGAGAAATGCTGGACTGGAAGAAACACAAGTTGGAATCAAGATTGCTGGGAGAAATATCAATAACCTCAGATATGCAGATGACACCACTCTTATGGCAGAAAGTGAAGTGGGGCTAAAAAGCCTCTTGTTGAGAGTGAAAGTGGAGAGTGAAAAGGTTGGCTTAAAGCTCAACATTCAGAAAACGAAGATCATGGCATCTGGTCCCATCACTACATGGGAAATAGATGGAGAAACAGTGGAAACAGTGTCAGACTTTATTTCTCTGGGCTCCAAGATCACTGCAGATGGTGACTGCAGCCATGAAATTAAAAGATGCTTACTCCTTGGAAGGAAAGTTATGACCAACCTAGATAGCATATTCAAAAGCAGAGACATTACTTTGCCAACAAAGGTTCGCCTAGTCAAGGCTATGGTCTTTCCTGTGGTCATGTATGGATGTGAGAGCTGGACTGTGAAGAAGGCTGAGTGCCGAAGAATGGATGCTTTTGAACTGTGGTGTTGGAGAAGACTTTTGAGAGTCCCTTGGACTGCAAGAAGATCCAACCAGTCCATTCTGAAGGAGATCAGCCCTGGGATTTCTTTGGAAGGAATGATGCTAAAGCTGAAACTCCAGTATTTTGGCCACCTCATGCGAAGAGTTGACTCATTGGAGAAGACTCTGATGCTAGGAGGGATTGAGGGCAGGAGGAGAAGGGGACGACAGAGGATGAGATGGCTAGATGACATCACTGGCTTGATGGATGTGAGTCTGAGTGACCTCCGGGAGCTGGTGATGGACAGGGAGGCCTGGCGTGCTTGCGGTTCATGGGGTCGTAAAGAGTCGGACACGACTGAGCGACTGATCTGATCTGATCTGATTAATACCATAGACTTATCTTCTCTCATATGTTTTTTAAGCTTCCATAAATTTCATTCCTAATTTTCCTCACAACTAAAAAGCAAATCTGAAGGTTTTACTTGGCTACTCCCAAGCATTATTTTATATTTCTCTTTTTGAGTTATTCTAGACACAACTGAATGCTCTCCAAGCAGCATTTAATGTTCGAAATCATTAAAATTTAACCCTGACCCCACAATTAAGGCTCTCTTTATCATTAGAACAAAATTATGATTTGAAAGATTTTTAATTATTGCCATTCAAGAAAAATATACCAGGAACCAGATAAGTACCTCATCTCACTAGGCATAGATAGAAAAGGTATATTTCCCTCTTGGTTTGTTTAATGCTATTAACAAATTTCATCAAACAAGCAAAATAATAAAAGATATGAGCAAAGCCATAGCTCAAAAGCAGCAGCCACACCATGAAGCTTCGAAGAGTGAATAAACACCCCCCCCAAAACCCTTAGTTTTTCACATACTTGGGAGCATGTGCAAAATACTTCAAGGAATCAGATCTGCTCCTGCTTAAATTTCTACTAAATTTCTGACAGACAGCATGAAGATAAGAATAATGTCTTCTGCATCTCTGATAGCAGTCCTTTGTGTCTAAAGGAATAACCTTTGTCTAATTGTCTAAAATTCTGACTGCTGATAATATAGAATGTCTGCTGATAATACACAATAAAATGTTAACAATATATAATAAATGTTAAATGAATGAAAAGCTAACTGGTGCTAAAGGGTAGCCCTAAGGCTTAAGAGTTGCTGATACTCATAGCAGAGGTTAAGATCATCTTCAGAACAGAGAAAAGCTAAGGGCATGAAGCCAGGGATCATGTAATAAGTACTACCTGCTTTTCTTGGGTGGGATGGTGGGGCCTCAGAGAGAGCTGGAAGAAGAGTGGGCCCCAGGGTGAGCTGAGCATCCTTGCAAGGGCTGACAACTCACAAGAAGAAAGAGGACAGCAAGCTGGTCACTGGCTCTTCAACATGAAAGTAGCCAGTTCTTTTCCAAAGAAAACAGGCCCACCTACATATCTGGCCTGCATGGAGGGGGCTATCAAAGCTCCTTAACTCAGGAAACAACAAGGAAAATAAAGTTACTTCAAATCCTAACTGCTGTCTAAGGTGGATAGGTCCTAATAATGACTCTGGTTATTTTATCTCCATTTGGTGTTAAGATGGGTTTGGGCAAGTCTTCAAATGGGCTTGGTTAAGCAAGGAGAGCAGGTAGCAGCTTGAAAAGCCCTGGATTGCTCTGCATAATGGGTGGGGGAGAAGAAGGTTCTCTAAGCAGAACCCTACACTCTTTATAACAAGGGGGCTCTCGGAAGTCCCATGAGGCCGTGCAGCCTGGGCTCGCGAACAGGGGCTTCCTTACTCACTGTCAATACATGATTATGAACATCCTTCCCCAGCTCTAGTAAGGAAACTTCAGGGCATCTACACTGCTCACTAACGCCCTTTGCTAAGTCAGTGCCCCAAGTGAAGGCCTCATGGAGCACTGAGATGTGAATACGAGTGACTCCAACCCAGTTATGACCACAGAATAGGTATGAGCAGAAGCAGATGAGGAGAGGTCAAGAGTTGTCCGGGACCCACAGTAGTCTACCACTGGGGAGATCGTGGGGCATCTTTTCTATAAAGTGAGGTTGCTGTAAGGCAGTACTGCAGATGTAGTAAAATAAATGATCAATAATTCCCTCTCAGCTTCTGGTGACAGAGGGATATTCTCTGAGGAGAGGGACATGGCCTGACACAGAAAGCACTGGCTTCAGGAAGAAGCGTGGAAGTTAAGTACTCAGGCTTTGGAGACAGAAGGAGTTGGTTGGAATTCCTGCTCCAGTATTTATGGCTCTGTGGGATTAGGCAAGTTACTGGACCTCCTGCTACTTACTTCCCTCATCTAAGCAAGGGGCTAACAAGCACCTGTGCCTCTCTTGGAGGATTATATATAAACATGCTGCTGCTAAGTCTCTTCAGTCGTGTCCAACTCTGTGCGATCCCATAGACGGCAGCCCACTAGGCTCCGTCCCTGGGATTCTCCAGGCAAAAATACTGGAGTGGGTTGCCATTTCCTTCTCCAATGCATGAAAGTGAAAAGTGAAAGTGAAGTCGCTCAGTCGTGTCCAACTCTTAGTGACCCCATGGACTGGAGCCTACCAGGCTCCTCCGTCCATGGGATTTTCCAGGCAAGAGTACTGGGGTGGGGTGCCATTGCCTTCCCCCATATATAAACATACATATATTATAATCCATATATATATATTAATAACCTCAGATATGCAGATGACACGACTCTTATGGCAGAAAGTGAAGAGGGGCTAAAAAGCCTCTTGATGAAAGTGAAAGTGGAGAGTGAAAAGGTTGGCTTAAAGCTCAACATTCAGAAAACGAAGATCATGGCATCTGGTCCCATCACTACATGGGAAATAGATGGAGAAACAGTGGAAACAGTGTCAGAATTTATTTTTCTGGGCTCCAAAATCACTGCAGATGGTGACTGCAGCCATGAAATTAAAAGACGCTTACTCCTTGGAAGGAAAGTTATGACCAACCTAGATAGCATATTCAAAAGCAGAGACATTGCTTTGCCAACAAAGGTTCGCCTAGTCAAGGCTATGGTCTTTCCTGTGGTCATGTATGAATGTGAGAGCTGGACTGTGAAGAAGGCTGAGCGCCGAAGAATTGATGCTTTTGAACTGTGGTGTTGGAGAAGACTTTTGAGAGTCCCTTGGACTGCAAGAAGATCCAACCAGTCCATTCTGAAGGAGATCAATCCTGGAATTTCTTTAGAAGGAATGATGCTAAAGCTGAAACTCCAGTATTTTGGCCACCTCATGCGAAGAGTTGACTCATTGGAGAAGACTCTGATGCTGGGAGGGATTGAGGGCAGGAGGAGAAGGGGACGACAGAGGATGAGATGGCTGGATGGCATCACTGACTTGATGGGTTTGAGTCTGAGTGACCTCCGGGAGCTGGTAATGGACAGGGAGGCCTGGCGTGCTGCGGTTCATGGGGTTGCAAAGAGTCGGACACAACTGAGCAACTGATCTGATCTGATCTGATATATATATATACACACACAGTCCATATATATACGTATATGGATTAAATGAGATCATGCATGTAAGCTGTTTAGGCCAGTAACTGGCATATAGTAAGTGCTCAGTTCATGTTAGCTATTTGCATTGCTGTTTCTATCTGGAAGTTCTTTTATGCTCAGTTGTTGGTCTATAGAGGGCTTCCCAGGTGTCACAGTGGTAAAGAATCCATCTGCCAAGCAGGAGACACAGGTTCGATTCTTGAATCCGGAAGATGCTCTGCAGAAGGAAATGGCAACCCACTCCAGTATTCTTGCCCGGGGAAATCTCATGGACAGAGGAACCTGGCGGGGCTATAGCCCACAGGGTCACAAAAGAGTCAACCACGATAGAGCGACTAAATAACAACAACAAACTGGTTCAGAGAAATTAAGATGAACATGATAGGAAGGGAGAGTAACATCCTTAGTAAGATGTCTAATTAGTCATCCCCTTCCAAATGGTCGAAGGACTAGTGGGATTCTGGCGGATGTATGTTAAGGTGATCAACCCCCCAGGGTTGCTGTCCCACTAGACATGGGAGTCCTCATCTGATGCCAAAGCTTCCACAAGCCACACATCCAAATCCCTTTGCTCTGGCTGCCATGACAGCCACCCTCTGGCTGCACCTTCTCCATCTTCACCACACAGCAGGAAGGAAAAGGCTTAAGGCTTATTATCTTTTTGGATCTGGCCTCTGGGGGACTGGCTGCCTTCTCTGTTGATCAGGACAAAGAGGTTGGAAGGTAGGTACTGCAGCCACTTGGGACACATCTGCAGGGTGAACTGAAAACATGGCACTCTCACCAGCAGCACCAAACAGACATTCGGTCCAAACAGCAAAGTGAGACGGAGTCATAGCCCTCCGTGGCAATAACCTGGGTATCAGGCCTATGGTGGGGGGCAGTCAGTGGCTGTGAGGCCACTACTCAAGACACAGCAGTTCTCAGTCTGCAGGGGTTCCAGGATCCGGCCCTGCTTCCCTCAGCAAGTTCTCCATAGAGACCAGGGCCAGGGCCCCCAACCAACCAGGTGGACAAGCAGTAGCAGCAGCTGCCATGCAACACACCTGTGTGCCAGGAAACATGCCAGGTGCTTCACACGCACCATCTCTAATCTTTACAACCACATGAACACTCAGCTTTATGGCTGAGGAAACCGAGTCACTGAGAGGGGAAGGTACTTGTAGACGATCATACAGCAGGTGCCAGTTAAGACTCACACTCAAGCCTGCTTGACTGCAGAGCCCCAGTTCTTTGCTCCACTACATCATGCAGCTACTGGCTGTCGATCCCCATGTGCATCTGGAAGCATAAGAGGGCATTTAATTTCCAACAGGCAAACAACTGAGTAATTGAACATGAATTGCCAACTAGGTATTTGCCAAATACCATTGCCAACTAGCTGTTTGATCATGTGGGTCAATGTAATTAAGGGGTGGGAGGGGAGTCACCTTTGAATAGACTGGAGTTGCACAGAAAAGAATAAGCCCTCAGTAAGGAGTTAGGACCAAGTTCCAGAGGCCGGCCCATCCACAGAAGAGGGCTTGCCACTGCCTACCAGGATGGAGAAAATGATCTCTCATCAGGGACACGACGACGCTACAGACTAAGTCCTCAGAGGCAGGCTTTGGCTTTTAAAGCTTTTAATGACAGAAGAAAACCCAAATGAATGGCATTAGTTTGCATTAAAATGAACCAGGAGAAAATAGAATGATAAACCAGAAATTGGCTTTCAGAGGTTTGTTCCTATCCTTAAAGCCTGTTATCAAACTGCAGGGGACCCAAGTTCTTTGGGGACTGGCTGCCCAGCTTAAAGCCATGGCTGCATACAGACTTGTGAAGACTGCCTGCTGCCTGTGGGGGTTTAAGGCTCTCCACCCAAACAATGACATTTTAAGAAGAAGAAAATTAAAATTGACAGTATATCAGCTTTAAAAAAAACCACAAAAACCTCATGCTAAACGACCAAGCTGGTGTCTGTGTGCTTTGTTCTTGTAACACACAGATTGATTATACCTTCTAAACAAGATACTGAAACTCCGCTCTTAACAGGGCCAGCCCTCATGCTAATGCCAGGGCCATGCACTTGATGTCAACAGGGAGCATAGCCATAAGGCAGTCAGGGTGGGTCCCACTGTGTTCCTCCCTTGAATGTACTGCTGTTTAAGCATACAGGGTATTCTCAGGGCTCTTAAGCTCTCTGAGGATGGAGCTGTATTTTTCGCAATTCTGTGTGTCATACAGACACAAAGACAGACACTATGCTTAGTCTGCTGTCGACCAGCATTTACTGAGGTCTCTGCTGTGCCAGCCTCTTGGCAGGTGCACTTAATTTCCACAGCATGCCCACAAGGTATGAAGTGTTCCCACTGCCTAGTTGAGGTCGGTGGTTCACAGGAGTCTGGAGCATCCTGCAGCCACAGTTTGAATGGGATACGGCTGAGCTTCACACAGAGCAGTGCCTGAGCCCTCCTATGCTTTCACTATATCAAACCTTTCAGCGTATTTAATGATGGTAAGTATCATCCTACCTCTTTACTTTAAACTGAAACTTGTCACTTACTTGCTCTTCAGAAAAGATATAATTTCCATCTTCAGAATGATACACATCAGTATGACAGTAACAAAACTTGTGATCAAGCTCCTAAGGTGTATCAAATTCCTTGGACAAGAAACCCTCTTTGGCCCCTCCACAAAATTTCCATTCCTGCTGGAGACATGTGTGAAGTCACCAGCTGCTGCTTTCTTGCCTTTTTAGTTCAGTCTCTGCCAGATGACCAGTGACTCTTATTTCTGGTCACCAATAGAAGAACACTTCAAAATGTCAGATGAGGATGATGAAGAAATTAACATTTATTAAGCATTTATTATAGTCTGAGGCCAAGCAAGGTGGTTTATATATCTCATCTCAAACAATTTTTTTCAGTTCTCATAACAGTCCACCAAGACAGTTATTTTTAACCACTATTTTACGTAAGTGGGAACAAGCCTCAACCAGGCCAAGCTAATTCTCTTTAGGTTATACAGGTTATACAACCAGTGTGTAATAGAGCCAAGGTTCAAATCCATATTTTTTTTCTGTCTCCAAAATTTTTGTGCTTACACAGGGTTACTTCTGGTTATTTGGATCCTAAAAATGGATGAAACAGATTATGCACACAGAATCATCACTTGCTTAGCCATTTCTGGGCCCCAGGCTTTCCCCATTTGTTACACTATGTGTGACAAAAAGCCTCAAATCAGGAGGGCTTCTGGAACTTATCACAGTGTATCTGACTTGCCAACATACACAAGACAACTCTTATCTTTATAAGACTTATTAGACACTTAGGGGAATGATGTTCTCCAGGGCACCTCTCATCAAAGTAAAACTTGAAAGTTCTAATTGGACTCAATGTGGTTAGGTTAAAATTAGAGTCGCCAACTCTTAAGTCTAAGTAAATCATTCTAATCCAAATCTTGTTTTCAATACTGCACAGACCAATGTATTTATGATACTAACTACACTGTATAATGCCAAGTGCTGTATCCTTAAAAGACTTTGAGTACCACCATTCTATTCTTGCCTCTTGGTCAAAATTAAACTGGTCAAAGGGAAATGTAAACTCATTCCTGCAAAATTCTCCCCCACTTGCTTGTGACCTATGAGGTTATCTCTGGTCCAGAGTCAAAAAGCTCATTTTATGGGGAAGATTTCTTTCTTCTTCTGACCTCAACATTCACAGAGCTGTACTGTAGCTCAAAATAAAGGCAGATTTTGGAAGGAAGAGAGTTTGAAATATTATGTAGAAAAATCTTGGCAACAAAATCTCTATCATATCACGGTCTCAAAGCCAGAGAATTTTATCTGGAAGACTGGCTAACAGTGATTTAAAAAAAAAAAACAAAAAACAAAAAACAAACCACAAACATACTTTTTGAAACTGATCAGATCAGATCAGTCGCTCAGTCGTGTCCGACTCTTCGAGATCCCATGAATCGCAGCACGCCAGGCCTCCCTGTCCATCACCAACTCCCGGAGGTCACTCAGACTCACATCCATCGAGTCAGTGATGCCATCCAGCCATCTCATCCTCTGTCGTCCCCTTCTCCTCCTGCCCCCAATCCCTCCCAGCATCAGAAGGAGGCATTTATAATTGTAAGTGCCCTTGGTTAGGAAGTCAGTTTATGAATATGAGTGATGTAAGTCTCCTTAGTATCAAGTTGCAATTTTTTTCCTGTAATACTTGGTTAAAAATGCAAAAAACCAAGAGCAGCCAAATTAAATGAAATCAAAGTCCATTTAACAGGCTGTCCTCTAAAATTCAAGGTAAAAACTGTCATCATTCAAAAGGTTCCAACCAGGAGTCCTTAAGTATTAATGTTGAGCAAATGAACGAATGTTTCTAATACAAACATAAGGAAATAAGCACCATTTATGGAATAATGCTTATTTATTATTAAATAATAATTATTAAAATGCTTTAATAATAAACACACGTGTTTATTCAGTGTGTCTATCAACCCCAGATATAATTATCTGAGGAGGCATAAAATGTGCGATAGCAGTTGCTCAATAAATGCTCTACCATCACTGTCACAGTAGTCTTAGAGGGGTTGCCATGTTTTGCAAATGCAAATGCCCTCAGGGAAGGTATTCAGACCACATATTAGTCTGTAAAGGTTTTCGTAATTTATATTATTTCTCTCCTAACATCTCAGATCAGTCACTCTGAGGAATTGTCTTTTGAACAGTATGGGTGAGGGGGGAGAGTGATTTCAGAGCGAGGAAACAGCAGTCCATAGTGATGGGTTACAAAAGGAGGGTCTGGGAGGCAAAGAATATTAGTAAGTAAGAAGAGGTGATCAGGACCCCCTGAAGTGAGGCGCGATAGAGAAAGGGGAATGGGGGGATGATGGTGGTGGTAAAGATCATCTTGAAAAACACACAGAAAGTCAAACTCCAACTCAGACTTATACTATTTCTGGAAACAAAAGTGATACTTTTTAAAGTTCCAAATTCCATAGAAAAGGGAATATTCTGACTTCTGTTTGCCTTTAGGTAAGGTATGATACATCTGAATACCTTTTGGAAACTTAGTATTTGAATTTAAGTTAAAAAAAGTCTTTCCCAAAGAACAGTGACTAACCATGTTCTAAGTAAATGAATGGTCTCTACAACTCCAGCCAATGAAGTGTAACAAGTGGTAATAAAGAAAAATAATTATGTATGAGAGAGGAAATGCACCAACCAACAGAACTGCTCATATGGGAACCAAGGACATTGCCCTGTTGGCAAAGAATGAGGCTCCCCTGGATGAATCCATAAATGTCAGGTCCAGAAAGGAAACACAGGTTTCCCTTTTTCAAATAGGACAAAAGGAAAAGAAGCTTCCGAACTAAATCAAGCAGGTCGGACATGATGACACTGTATGAAAAGCAAAGCCACAGCTGTTTAGAGCCATGCAAATCACACCTAAGGTTAGATCCAAAACATGTAACTTCTCAGACAGATTTCGGGTTCCAAAAGGAGAGCCATCGTCTGCAACTACCAAGACCCTCACCTGTGTTAGGACACTTAGCTGGCACAGCAGCTGGCTCTTACCTTCTGAAAAGCCGTGGAATCACTGCAGGTGGGTGAGTGGGGCTTAGACTGATTTCAAAGGGCAACTCCATGCTCACTGCTTTGGGCAATTACCTCTGAAGCCAGAAATTTTATAACAGTAGATTATGGTTCACCAGCCAGAAGTTGTTATTATTGTAGCAAAAGCTTCCAACCACCACAGCTCTAGCTGGGCCTCTCCAATCATTTTTGACTATGCATCCCCTCAATAAAAATTATGAGTATTAACTGCCAATATAGCCATACTTGTAAATTACAGGCTTGAACTACAGCCCTAAATTATAGCAATTATAAAGCATACAGGAAAGATATAAATTAGAAAACAATTACATTTTAAATAGAAATCCTAACATTTTCTTCTCTTAACCCAATGGATCAGGTAGTGCATCGCATCTGGAGACAATTGACATCTTGGCTTTTCACCTCAAAAATACTGTCACTGAACACTCTCCACTTTATGAGTCCCCAAGCCCAGGAGAAAGTGAGAGAGAAGTGAGATAAGCCTACACACTTGGCCATTACAGGTAACCCATGCCCAGTTTTTTAAAATACCCAGACCCTAGAAAGGACAGAGCCACTTCCTTGATTAGCACCCAACAAGCTCTTTCCAAGAGTGGTACAAATTGCCCCTGCATACTGTTGGTGGGAATGCAAACTAGTACAGCCACTTTGGAGAACAGTATGGAGATTCCTCAAAAAACTGGGAATAGAACTGCCTTATGATCCAGCAATCCCACTGCTGGGCATATACACTGAGAAAACCAGAATTGAAAGAGACACGTGTACCCCAATGTTCATAGCAGCACTGTTTGCAATAGCCAGAACGTGGAAGCAACCTGGATGTCCATCCACAGATGAATGGATAAACAAGCTGTGGTACATATACACAATGGAGTATTACTCAGCCATTAAAAAGAATACATTTGAATCAGCTCTAAGGAGGTGGATGGAACTGGAGCCTATTATACAGAGTGAAGTAAGCCAGAAACAAAAACACAAATACAGTATACTAACGCATATATATGGAATTTAGAAAGATGGTAAAAATAACCCTATTTACGAGACAACAAACGAGACACTGATGTATAGACCAGACTTTTGGACTCTGGGACCGGGAGAGGGTGGGATGACTGGGGAGAATAGCATTGAAATATGTATAATATTATATCTGAAATGTATTAATTGTTCAAACTAAACACTATCATGTTACAATTTGTTCATACTAGATGTTTGTAATGTTTCTGATAATCAATAAAAGAGATTCTTGATCAAAAAAAAAAAAAAAGGAACGGCACGGAGATATATTTTCCAGTTCAGTTTAGCTACGAATTCCATCTCTGTCTCATCTAACCCCTCCCAAGGTCAAGGTCAAAAACAAATCTGGTAAGAAGATCTGGGCACGCTTTCTTCCTTCTTTTGCTGGACTGTAGTGATTCAGTGACATTAGCTAAGCCATCCAACACCCCTGGGCCCCATTTTTTCATATAAATGTTGGTGCTATATTGAGAATGACTAAGGATTGTCCTAGCTATAAAATTCTGGAGTTCTAAAAGAAAATTTCTAAGATGCTAGTTTCCCTCATCCTATTTGCTCCGTAGAGTCAAATGCTGAATCTAATAAAATGTCAGACATGAATCATTAAGGAAATGCACTGACCTAGGAAAGAAAGCATCATATGTTTGGCTGACATTTATCATTTCCCCATCCCTCATCTAACAACAATATAGAAGATGTCAAATGAATTAGTACATGAACCAGACCAAAAAGATCAGGCAAAAAGCTATCTCTTTGAAGGAACATGAGGGCTGACTCTAGGTAAGACACATACCTTCTCTCTTTCTCTCCAAACATAGATGTATGTGTGTTTATATGTGTGTGTCTGCATGTGTGTGTGTGTGTGTGTGTGTGTGTGTGTGTGTGGAGACCAGTAGCACACACACACCTGCAAATGTACATGAAAAATCACATAATGCCTTGACTCTAAAGGGAGCAACCCACTCCAGTATTCTTGCTTGGAGAATCCTATGGACAGAGGAGCCTGGCAGGCTATAGTCCACGGAGTCACAAGAGTTGGACACGACTTAGCTGCCGCCACCACCACCACCTAAAGGGAACAGGCATCTTATGTAGCTCAGAGAGAACTTGATCTAGAACTATGTTACAGATCATGGAGATGATTAACCAGCTGTTAAGCACACAAAGTCATAGGAGGTTTTACTTTTAGAGAGTCCTGACAAACATGGGTTTTGGGATAAGCTCATTTTGGCCCCCAGAGCACTGAGATTCCAGTAGCCTCCACCATTCAGAAGCAGTGTGGAGATGTCCTCTCATAAGTTATCTGTGTGTGCCTCAATTTCCTCATCTTGAAGATGGGTATTTTTTTTTAAGGCTAAATGGCACCCCACTCCAGTACTCTTGCCTGGAAAAATCCCATGGACAGAGGAGCCTGGTAGGCTGAAGTCCATTGGAGTCGCTAAGAGTCGGACACGACTGAGCGACTTCACTTTCACGCATTGGAGAAGGAAATGGCAACCCACTCCAGTGTTCTTGCCTGGAGAATCCTAGGGACGGGGGAGCCTGGTGGGCTGCTGTCTGTGGGGCTGCACAGAGTCGGACATGACTGAAGCGACTTAGCAGCAGCAGCAGCAAGTTCCTTATTTCTCACTGTGAACATTTAAAAAACGAAATATCCAGCAACAGATGGTTAAATACTCTATGGCACCCAAAAATCCATTAAAATGAAGCTTATAAAGATGATAAAATATTAAAAATTGTTACCATATAAGTGAAAAAAAGGCAAACTTTTACCTGCTGTTGCTACTGCTGCTAAGTCACTTCAGTCATGTCCAACTCTGTGTGACCCCATAGACGGCAGCCCACCAGGCTCACCCGTCCCTGGGATTCTCCAGGCAAGAACACTGGAGTGGGTTGCCATTTCCTTCTCCAATGCATGAAAGTGAAAAGTGAAAGTGAAGTCGCTCAGTCGTGTCCGACCCTCAGCGACCCCATGGACTGCAGCCTTCCAGGCTCCTCCACCCATGGGATTTTCCAGGCAGAAGTACTGGAGTGGGGTGCCATATTATAAAAGGTAGAGGGTATTAAACAAAAGTGAAAATGAAACAAAGTCACAATTTTTACATGATTTTTCCCATTTTTTCCTTTTTTCTGGTGGCACTTTGTTTTTGATAAAGAACACATTTACATTTATAGGAAGAAATACAGTTAAAAATTCATGAATCAAAAACAGTTTTTGATTCACAAGGTGGAAAGGATTCTAACCAAAGAAAAAACTTGTGTAACTGCTGCTGACTCATATTAGCCAGAAAATCTAAAAGGACAACTCAATTCTATTACTTCCTCTTATGAGAATAGAAACTTCAATCTCTAGGAATCAAGCTTGGATACACTCTTGTCATCTTGAATCCACTTGCTTCTCAGTGCAGCATAATTTGTTAAACTGATACAAACATCAAAATGTAGTTGGGCATGAGGTCTACACCCTAAGCTACATATGAGCCACATGTGGTGGGTAAAAAATAATCTGTGTTAAAATGGTATGTGAGGCGGGGAGGAACATAGTATGAATATTGTCAGGGAGATTTTTAATAAAAATGGAGTCTTCATTTTCCCCTTGAAAGCTGGCTTTGAGGAAATGTGGAACTAAAAATGATTACAGAGAGAAAAGAACATTCAGGGAAAGTTTTGATATATTCAGTGCTCATTAAATAATCATTTATTCTCCTGTAATATGAACTCTTTCTCTAGGAAAAACATTCAGAACTCTTCCGAAAATGTGAGATAACAGCATCCTACTGTAGGTTACAATGGAAGCATTTAGAAATTGCTCATTTTTGATGATTCTTCAAGGGCAAAGGAATCAGAGAAATCTACATTTTCTTCTGGGCAACTGGGCCATTAGGAGAATAAAAACCCCTGCTCAGTAACATGATGAATTTCAAGGGAATTCAAAGACCACCCCGAAGCATCTTAGTGTGAATAACAGCAAGTTTAAAAAAAAAAAAAAAAAGAAAGGAAACAGTCCAGTTCACAGGCCAGAGCTCCAACCCAGGAAGCAAGCCCAAACCAGCAATCTCAGCAGCAGAGGGACTTTGCCTGATTAGCCCCATCCTTCCTCTGTTCCACAAAGGGAGGGGGTGTGTACACACAGGTCCTGCCCTCTAGGGGCTAGCAGTCTGAAGAGGTAAACAGAAAGCAAATTGACAGACCCAACTTAGAGACCTTAGCACTATCACGGAGATGGTACGAGAGGCCAGAGAGAAATGTGAACTAAGCCCAGTGCACAGTAACTAACTGGTCATCTGATCTCAAGTAACCCTCACTGTCCCTGTGGTCATTTATAGCTTCTTCTGGAAAATTCTTCTTGTGGTGGAGCATGACGGTAATTGGCATGGGAATATCACCCTAGTCATCTTCTCTCTCTCTCTAAAGGAAGGGTAACAGGAAAGAGCTGGGCAAATAAGAACCTGATCTGGGCTACAAAGCTGGGTCCACAGGCGTTTGCATCAGCCTCTCCCACAACTGCTGTTTGCTTAACAGTGCACTTGATTGACCCTGGAGAATGCTTTGTTTTATTTTGCTTCAATTTTTCTTTTGATCCAGTGAAGATAGGTGTAGGAAAATAACATCTCCCATTTCAGGAACAGGAGCACCACAACTAAGCCAGTCCTATCTGCCTACAAAACGGGATAAAGGGGCCTCAACACAAGGACTTCAGCATCCAATAGACCCAGCAATGCACACATACTCATGAGATCAGAGTGAATGACTCCGAACTCTCAGAAACGGAAGGGCAGAGAGATGTCCCCTAGTATCCCAGTTTGGAGTGAGGATAATTTGGACCAAAGAATTAAGAGAAGCTAAGTTTAGAAATTGGGAGTCAGAAAGACCTTGAGATCCCTGGCAGGGTGGGACACAGAGGGGAGGGGAAAGTGAACTTGAGAGGGAAAGGGGAAAAGTGTGGAAGAAGAGGCAGGAAAATCCCACAACAAATCTGGGTTTTCATGTGATTTGTGTCCCACATGACATGGGTCACAGAAGCCTATCAGACATATGCTAGCTTGTTTTCTAAAAACTGCAGATGGATTATGCCTGTATGCAAGAACAAGTGAATGCTTGTAACAATATTCCGCATAAAACTGAGTACCTTCCAGGGATCAGGCCTTATATACACACACACACACAAAGTTCAGTTAACTGGGGATATGAATATTATTTCCATTTTACAGATGAGAAAACTGAGACTCAAAGACTTGAAAGACCTAGCAGAGCCAGTATTTTACCCTAAGTCAGTCTTGCGCCTACGCCCGTGCTCTGCACAGTGAAGCTGGGAGAAGGTAGGAAGTATGGGGAAATGAGATGCAAGATGCAAGAGCCTCTGACTACAACTTACTGACGAATGAAACCCTGATGACCCTTAACACACAACACAACAGCAAAGAGCACTAACATCTAAAAGGGGTAAAAATCATGGCCACTGAAGAACGCACCTGCAGGAATTAAAACCCTACCTGCTGCTCAGCTGCTGTTTAGGACGTCGGCCAGGTTCCCAGCACCTTGCCAGCCACGTTCCAGAAGGAGGGCTGCCTCAGTTTGCAATCGCCAGAACCACCGCTTGCTCTACCTTTGCAATTAGTCAAAACTAATCAAAACGAACACAAGTGAGTCAGCTGTGAAATCCCTGTTCTTCACCATGGGCTGTGTAGTGGGAGAGTACACAGATGGAGTTTCCTTTTTAAAGGAAATGTTTTGGCACTGGCCTCTGTTAAACAGTTTTCCCTTGTTTCCATCTGGTTTTAGTATTGGAACACGTACATGAGAGAATGGAAAAAGAAAATTCTGTTGGCGTGCTAAACCACTAGAAAAGCTCCCAATCCTTGGAGACGAAAGTGCTTTGTGCAAGGAATGTTGTTACATTGTTATTAAGGAAAGGGAGAGTTCGGTTTCTTGGTTCCAGGCCTGTCCTAAAGTATTTATTTTTTTTAACGTGCACAGATGGGAGGGAAAGGGACCCAGATTTGAGTCTCAGCCTTATCATCATCTAGCTGCCAGCCCCTGGGCAATGTCTCAACCTCTCTACACCCCGGCTAGTTCCTGTAAAGTAGAAACTACAAC
Organism: Tragelaphus eurycerus; assembly: GCA_935064755.1. NCBI lineage: Eukaryota > Metazoa > Chordata > Mammalia > Artiodactyla > Bovidae > Tragelaphus > Tragelaphus eurycerus. The sequence continues at coordinate 4,080,368 of CAKXYN010000120.1, read as the reverse complement.
AAAAGCCACGTCACAAGGCTATTGTGAGGATTAAGTGAGATAACACCTGTTAAGTGCTTTGTTCTCCATTTTTGGACTCTGCTTATTCATAAGGTTTTAGAAAAGACAAATGATTATTACCACTGCTTGTCACAGAAAAAGATCTAGAACCACTGAGGAAACTCAAGAAACATTTTAAGGCATCTGCTTGTTTCATTGCATAAGGAAAGAAAAGTTCATACATGGTGGTGCTCTTGTCAGGAGCCTCTCAGAACTTCCCAGGGGAATTGATCTTTTCAATGGCACCCCACCCCAGTACTTTTGCCTGGAAAATCCCATGGACGGAGGAGCCTGGTAGGCTCCAGTCCATGGGGTCGCTAAGAGTCGGGTACGACTGAGCAGCTTCACTTTCACTTTTCGCTTTCATGCATTGGAGAAGGAAATGGCAACCCACTCCAGTGTTCTTGCCTGGAGAATCCCAGGGACAGGGGAGCCTGGTGGGCTGCTGTCTATGGGGTCGCACAGAGTCGGACACGACTGAAGCGACTTAGCAGCAGCAGCAGCAAGACTCAAATACATACTCTGACACTCTCACTCTATTGCGGGGTTTCCTTAATAGCCCAGCTACCAGTGTAGAGGACTGTCACCATCCAGCCAAAACCAACTAAAGCCTAAACTGGTAGGAAAGTAGAGTAATCCCAAAACATTATTATCTCTAGAGCCGGGTGAAGGAGGGTGAGAGAAGATGCTTGGTTTGGGAAGACCTTTCCCATACAAGTCTTATGCCTAAGAGACAGACAGAGGAGCACAGTGTCTAAGGGAATATAGGCCTGGAATCAAACCACCTGGGTTTAAATCTCTGATCTGTAACTCACAAACCCATGACCTTGGGCCAGCCAAGTGACTTCTGGATGCTGTTTCCTCATCTACAAAATGAAGATGGTACTGTTATCTACCTCATAACATTGTTAGAAGGATTAAATAAGTTAATATATGTAAGGGGCATAGAACAATGCCCGATATATTGGTCAATTTATTGAGTTCCTATTCAGTAAATACAATTACTACTATTAGTATTATAACTGCTCCTAAATCAAAGAGGAGCTGGTGCTTCCCTAACTGTACTGAGCACTGAAGCATGCGATGGAGTCACAGTAGGTGCTACACCGAAGGTTATTTACAAATAACACCAGGTGGCAACATCTACTCAGCCAGAAGATGCTTCAGAAGAAAACCCTCTCTTTTAAGTTCATGTAACCAACCAGTGGTCACATACGGTTGTGAGAGCCGGACCATAAAAAAGGCAGAATGCCCAAGAATTGATGTCTTTGAACTGTGGTACTGGAGAAGATTCCTGAAAGTCCCTTGGACAGCAAGGAGATCAAACCAGTCAATCTTAAAGGAGATCAACCCTGAATATTCACTGGAAAGACTTATGCTGAAGCTCTAGTATTTTGGTCACCTGATGCAAACAGATGACTCATTGGGAAAGTCCCTGATGCTGGGGAAGATCAAGTGCAGAGGGAGAAGACGGCATCAGAGGATGAGAAGGCTAGATAGCATTACAGATGCAATGAACATGGGCAAACTCGAGGAGATGGTGAGGGACAGGGAGTCCTGGAAAGCTGCAGTCCACGGTGTCGCAGAGTCAGACATGACTGGGCAGCTGAACAACCACCACCAAGGATATCATCCCTGCAAATGTTTTAATCCAATTTGTCTCCACAAATATCACAAAAGGCCAAATTCTCAATGTGAAGTATAACAGAAGACATTATATTTTTCTAAATAAAAAAGGATGTGGAAAGATTCATATAATCAAGACACTGGAAATAACTTTGCTTTTTATTGCACTGTCTTCTAGAGCTACTTACAGTTTTAGGGCTGGATTTACATGCCCAATCTCTATAATTAAGAGATAAAAGCCTCACCCTGATGTATATCCCAAATGGAGGAAAGTCTATTACTCACAAACCTCGGAAATGAGATAGAAGACACAGTACAGGCCAAAACTGTAGATACAGTAGAGATCAAAACTGTTCTATGTCTTTATGAATTTTGAAGAGTTGGGGAGGAATCTGCTCTTTAAAACATGGTTCACTCTACACCACACCTGCCTCTCACCACACCAAAAAATGGTGAAGTGCTGTGGTAGTTCAAGCACGGCCACTGGGGTGACAAGGACTGAGTAGATTTCAGTCACTTCAAAAGTGGTAACCTGGGACACCTATGAAGAACACTGGTGCTTTCATCTGGGAAAAGAAATATATACCACCTAAGCAAGGTAGGGGTATTGTGAGGATTAAATGCAATTAAAACAAGACAACAAAACAGAGACAGGATAATTTTTATTTTTGCCTACATAATATCTGAAAGGTATTTTCAATATTTACTACTTTTATGGAGAAGGCAATAGCACCCCACTCCAGTACTCTTGCCTGGAAAATCCCATGGGCAGAGGAGCCTGGTAGGCTGCAGTCCATGGGGTCACTAAGAGTCGGACACGACTGAGCGACTTCACTTTCACTTTTCACTTTCATGCATTGGAGAAGGAAATGGCAACCCACTCCAGTGTTCTTGCCTGGAGAATCCCAGGGACGGAGGAGCCTGGTGGGCTGCCATCTATGGGGTCGCACAGAGTCGGACACAACTGAAGTGACTTAGCAGTAGCAGCATAGTAAAGAATAACAAATATATTTCATTATTATAGTTGCCTTGTATTTCTTCTTTCATTGCTAATAGCTTTGTCCATCTCTGAGTTCAATGTAGATTTCTTCATTTTTCCTGGATAAAAACTCTTGGAAAGTGAGCTCACCACTCCTGAATAAATCATTTCTATCAAGGTCAAATTTCATCTGTCCTGTATTTTTCCTTTTCTCTCCTCTAATAGCTATAGATCTTGAGATTTTGAGATCTCATCCAGATGAGATGAGATCTACTTTAACTTTTGGTTAAAGTAATTCCAACAGCAAACTATAAAGAGTGTTCTCAAATGCTCATAATTATTTTGAGTATCCATTTGGATTATTAACAACTTGAATTTATCCCTACATGATATATATGAAACAAGAATGAAATTTGCTATTAAAATTTTTAAGAGGGTTCAGGAATCCTAGACCCTCAGAACCCAAAGGAAGCTTTGAACTTGTGAAATGAATTGAATCCCAACAAAATTCAAAACTTTGACCATGGCCAACCAAGAAGAAAGAGATCAATATGTATTCTTTAGATAGAACTGAGAACCAAAAACATCCTATGATGTCAGGTATACCAATAAGACAACCCAGAGAATTCCCCAAGACAGTGAAATTTCTCAACCTAAGCTTCAGTATCTCATGCGTAACCCTTTCAGGTAAGTTTCCCCACTACCTCTCGTATTTAGTAGGGCCTAAGTGGAACCTTAGGTTCTTGATGAAAGTGAAAAAGGAGACTGAAAAAGTTGGCTTAAAGCTCAACATTCAGAAAACTAAGATCATGGCATCCAGTCCCATTAATTCATGGCAAATAGATGGGGAAACAGTGGAAACAGTGGCTGACTTTAATTTTCTGGGCTCCAAAATCACTGCAGATGGTGACTGCAGCCATGAAATTAAAAGACACTTACTCCTTGGAAGAAAAGTTATGACATAGACAGCATATTAAAAAGCAGAGACATTACTTTGTCAACAAAGGTCTGTTGAGTCAAGGCTATGGTTTTTCCAGTGGTCACGTATGGATGTGAGAGTTGGACTATAAAGAAAGCTGAGCACCGAAGAACTGATGCTTTTGAACTGTGGTGTTGGAGAAGATTCTTGAGAGTCCCTTGGACTGCAGGGAGATCCAACCAGTCCATCCTAAAGGAGATCAGTCCTGGGTATTCATTGGAAAGACTGATGTTGAAACTGAAACTCCAATACTTTGGCCATCTGATGCAAAGAGTTGACTCATTGGAAGACCCTGATGCTGGGAAAGATTAAAGGCAGGAGGAGAAAGGGATGACAGAGGATGAGATGGTTGGATGACATCATCGACATGGGTTTGGGTGGACTCCAGGAGTTGGTGATGGACAGGGAGGCCTGGCATGCTATAGTTTATGGGGTCGCAAAGAGTCGGACACGACTGAGCAACTGAACTGAAGTGGAACCAGGGCATCTGTAAAGTTCTAGAGGTTACTCTAAGAAACACCTAGGACTGGTAGTCATGGAGATAAAGAATATTATTGCCAAGAATGATGCTAAGCCACATCATTATCTTCCATGGGATCTATTTTACATAAATGATTTCATCAAAGATCATTCAGGACTCTTTTTAATAAGAAAATTTTGCTCTCTACAAATCTAAAATCATTTTGAAAAGATTAAGATTCTCAGTTTTAACATAATATGTAGGAGAATGTATTAATCACAAAATTTAAAGTTTCTTCATGCTTCTTCTATGGAGATAATGAGCAGCAGCCAAGGAAACATGTTTACCCATTTAAAGATATGAAGGATAGTGTTATACATTATGCATACTGAATTAAAACAGGATCAGGAAAATTGATTTTAAACATGAAAATATGGAATGTTCGGTAGGTAATTGGCCTCTAAGAGTAAATTGATATTAACTTCTTAACAAGTTTCTAGTTTAGTCTTACAGGCCCAAATATCATGGAGGAGGCAACTGACTACAGAAATAGTTGTAGGCAATGCTTACTTCACAATTTGAATGAGCCAACAGTTCCAAGTTATAAAGTCCATATTGCCATGAGGCATTTAGTAAGCTACACATTTAAAGTTTTGAACTTGTCAACTGAATTGAATCCCAGCAAAATTTAGAGCTTTGACCATGGCCAACCAAGAGGAAAGAGACTAAGATGTATTCTTTAGATGGAACTGAATGCCCAAAGCATACTGTTATGTCAAGTATACCAGTAAGACAACCCAGAGAATAAATCCTCAAGACAGTGAAATAAAAACATATGTTCACATAAAGACATGTACATAGAGGTTCATAACAATTTTATTTATTATTTATAATAACAAAACGTCAGAATTCAAATGTCCGCCTATATGCAAGTGAATAAAAAATTATTTTATAACTATGCAGTAGAATACTAACCAGCAACAAAATGAACCATCAATGCTTCAATTTAAACATCTACTGTGTCTATACTTGGCAATGTGCCCGGTGCTACAAGGAACTGGGAATACACTGACACACAGGTCAGACAGATGGAAGCACAGGTTTGCAGTGATACACAGCTGCTTCTGTCCAAGGGCTCAGAAGACCATCTAGGATAACTTCTCGTACCTGTGAAGGAGAGGGTAGTTGCTACCCCTCTTCTGGCGCAGACTGAGATAAGACAGTTAATTAATTCTTATGATCATCCCACTAGTGACTCTGTAAGACATTTTTGAGCATCAATTTTTTTCAAGATATATGTACATATAATAAAATGTAACCATTTTAAGTATGTATTTTGATGAGTTATGAAAAATGTATGCACCCAAGTAACTACCACCACAATCAACATATAGAACAGTTACAACACTGCAAGAAATCCCCTTATGTTCCTCTGCAGTCAGTCACCAGCTCCACCACCTGACAACCACCAGTGGGCTTCCTGTCACTACAGCTTAAGTTGTGTCCATTCTAGGATTTCACACAAATGGAACCATATAGCATGTGGTCCAGAGAAGGCAGTGGCACCCCACTCCAGTACTCTTGCCTGGAAAATCCCACGGACGGAGGAGCCTGGTAGGCTGCAGTCCATGGGGTCGCAAAGAGTAGGACACGACTGGGCGACTTCACTTTCTCTTTTCACTTTCATGCACTGGAGAAGGAAATGGCAACCCACTCCAGTGTTCTTGCCTGGAGAATCCCAGGGACGGGGGAGCCTGGTGGGCTGCCCTCTATGGGGTCGCACAGAGTCGAACACGACTGAAGCGACTTAGCAGCAGCAGTAGCCGCAGCAGCAGCAGCATGTGGTCATTTCTGTTTTTTTTTCTTCACCCAAAACGAGGTTTCTGAGATTCATCTATGTTGCTACATGTATTGACGGCTCATTTTATTGCCAGTTAGTATTCTACTGTATAGTTATAAAATAATTTGCTTATGCACTCACATATAGGTGGACATCTGAGTTCTGATTTTTGGTTATTATAAATAATAAATAAAACTGTTATGAATTTTTATCTACCTGTCTTTATATGGACATGTTTTTATTTCCCTTGGGTAAATGCCTAGGAATAGACTTGTTGAGTCATATGTACGCAAGTTCAACTTTATAAACAACTGTCAAATTGTTTACCAAAGCAGTTCTATCATTTTTACATTTCCACTAGCAAAAATGAGAGCTCGAATTACTCTACAGGTTTGCTAATACTTGGTATTGTCAGTTTTTTAAATTTCAGCCATTATTGAAAAGAAAAAGTGGAAACCAATATTTTAGAAGGTTAAGCATAGAGGCATCTCAGTAGTAAGTATCTGCATACAATCCAAGAAGTAAGACAGGAAGTCCAATGAGAAACACTCAAATTCTATCCCAAAGCTCCATGAATGAACTGGAGAGGTTATTTCTGTTCATGTGTGCATGCATGCTAAGTTGCTTCAGTAGCGTCCAACTTACACAATTATAACTCAAGAAAGAGTTTATTTCCCCTGATTCAGCACCATTTTGGATTCCCCTAGAGGATACAACCCACTCTGAAAAATAATAAGTCTCCTGATCACAGGGCTCTCCTGTTCAGACTGCCAAACACAGAAAAAATTCAAACAAAGGGAAGCATTAGTAAAAGACATTCAATATATAAAACACCCATGCTGACATGCGTACATTGGCAAGCTTTGAAAGCTTTGATAGTCTTCTCTCTAAAAACAGAATATAACTCTTTATGCAGTATGAAATGTGGTTAAAAATTATTTGCAGACACTGCGACATTGCCTTAATTTGGACAAATTCTGCCTGTTCAACATGGAGAGCTGGTTTTCATCAACCAAACCACAAGGGCTGAAGGGCTTGGACTCCCAGAAAGCATAGGGCGTTCTCTCTGATAGCAGGTAGGAACAGCTGTCATTCCAGGGCCCTGCTTCCACTGCAGTCTCTCCTAGGAAAGCTGAGGTACAAAGACTAAACAGGAGATAAGGAGGAACTCGGAATCCAACTCACCTTTCAAAGAAGCCGCCCTTCCCTCTGCCTGGAATGCTCCCCACACCCACACCACCTATTTTCAGAACCAACGAGCCCTACTTTTCCTGCAGTTCTGGGTTCTCTCAAACAAGCCAGATCCTCCTAACACAGCTTTCAAATCATTTTATTTTTCCTCTTTAACCTTTTCACAGTTAATAATTATGCTTATTTTGGTGAGTAAAATATTAATGACTACTGCTCCTTCCCCACTGAACAAAGTAAGTGTCATGAGCTTTTCTCCTAACTAAACCCCCAGCACCAAGAGTGCTCAGTATATAAAAATTCCTTAATAAAACTTGCATAATTAATTACTTGTTAATTAAAACAATGCTTTATCAGAGATGTATTGATAGGCCTCTATGCTTTGCATAAGACAGAAACTAAAGGTGGCTGCTTCCTTCTCAATTATAAGAAAATTCAAACTGCAAAAAAACCATGGTTGTCAAAGTTGCCTGGCCTTCTCCTGCCCCAGTTTCCATTAAACCCGCTGCTTCGATGTCAGATCTGCTTTGTCAACCAATCCTCTCAAAATTCAAATCCATGAAAAGGATGAAGACTTTCAGAACTCAAGACTCTCCTACATTAGAATGCCACAGAAAAGCAACTCTCATAGTTTCAGACTTTCAACCTGAAGGTCCTGGTAATTTATAAAGGAAATACAGTTACCCAGTAAGTCCCCAGTTACTATTCCCTATGGCAGGGGAAATGGTCACAGTCTTTCACTGAGAGGAGGCTGTTAGAGGACCCAGGTAACATAACTGACTTCATGATCAGCAATAGGCTGACAATAGCATGTGCCTAAAAGGTAAACAAAACCATCCTCTCTGGACTTTCCTCGTGGTCCAGTGGTTAAGACTCCATACTTCCAATGCAGGGGGCACAGGTACAGTCTGTGGTCAGGGAACTAGGGTCCCACATGCCATCCAGGTGAGGCCAAAAACTAAAATGCCCCTTTTTCATCCACCTTTTCTGCAACTACCTGTCTTCAAGAAATCCCAAGGGAACGTTGAGAGACTTGAGCTTAAGAAAATTAGAATCACTGTGCGCCCATGCTCATCCCATGTTCAGCTCAGCCCAAATATAAAACAAAACAAAATGTAATTTAATGCTTTCTATTCACTATCAGTATAAGCAAAAACTCCAGAACTGAAATTTAAAGATGTGAAAATACTTTTAAGACCTGAACCTCATTAACAAAATACTAGGAAGGAAAGTTATGACCAACCTAGATAGCATATTCAAAAGCAGAGACATTACTTTACCAACAAAGGTTCGCCTAGTCAAGGCTATGGTCTTTCCTGTGGTCATGTATGGATGTGAGAGCTGGACTGTGAAGAAGGCTGAGTGCCGAAGAATTGATGCTTTTGAACTGTGGTGTTGGAGAAGACTCTTGAGAGTCCCTTGGACTGCAAGAAGATCCAACCAGTCCATTCTGAAGGAGATCAATCCTGGAATTTCTTTGGAAGGAATGATGCTAAAGCTGAAACTCCAGTATTTTGGCCACCTCATGCGAAGAGTTGACTCATTGGAAAAGACTCTGATGCTGGGAGGGATTGAGGGCAGGAGGAGAAGGGGACGACAGAGGATGAGATGGCTGGATGGCATCACTGACTTGATGGGTGTGAGTCTGGGTGACCTCCGGGAGCTGGTGATGGACAGGGAGGCCTGGCGTGCTGCGGTTCATGGGGTCGCAAAGAGTCGGACACGACTGAGCGACTGATCTGATCTGATCTGACTGAAGTCTTGAGTCCCTATTGCATAGTAGGCACTGCCCTGCATACTGAAGGAATGCAAATGTCTTCCAACCCATCACCAATTTTATTAACCTAATCACTACTGGGGTTAAAGAAAGACCAATATTTCAGGGTCAATCCTCATTCTAACCAGTGAGAAGGCATTCTTATCAAACAGCTCTCTGTTTCCATTGCATTTTTAAACTAAGGCACAGTCCTATGGTTATCTTTACATTTTCTTTCTGGAAAAAAGCTATTGCTACCCTGAAATAAGTTCCGATAAAGAAATGAGCAAAGGCTTAATTCTTTAAAAAAAAAAAAAAAAAGGCTAAAAATGGGCCCCCAAATAAAGTTTTATTCCCAAGCCACAACTGGAGAAACTTAGGGGGAAAAAAAGATGAATAAAGTCAAGCCTAATTTTTCCACTGCCCAGTTATAAGAAATATCAGAAACATTACAAATGTTCTAGGTCCTCAGATTAGCATCACCCACAGCTCCATAGAAAACGTATCCAAATTTTATCTCAAAAAACTTGGGATGAATCCACAGTAAGTTCCACAAATCTTCTACAATCACAAACAGAAAGAGGAAAAAAATAATAATAATCACACAAAATTCTAAGCTTAATGGAACAGATGCCTCTTCATGACAAGGAACAGCTGTCAGGCAAAGCCGTGATTTATGAACTGAGTCTACTTTCTCACATTCCATACAGTGTCAATATTTATCTTGAAACCAACTATTACTGATTATTGGCAACTGTTGAGAAAAAAAAAGTCCGTGAAACTCCGGCTGCTGGTAGTAATAATTATCCAAATACGAGGAGGCGTTCTAAAACAAAAATCTCAAGAGGATAGCCCACTTTATGTCAAGGCCCTAGTGAAGGAAAAGTATGGACAAACAGATGCTCTTAATGAAATGGAAAACACATTAAAACGGCACTTCATTACCTCTCCATATAAGGCAACCTCAAGAGTCAAGATGCCATCAGTCTCCAAGGATCAAAGAAGACCACAAACAGGAAAACAGTGAAAGGGCAGGCATGCTCAAGCCTTGAACTGTAACCCTCCTGGATACTGGAACTAACTGCTTTAAAACAGAAGTCGTTTTTAATAATATTCATATCCAGTTTTTATTACCTGACAGGCAGATGTAAGTTAAATATTCGCCTTGGCCTCCAGTTGCTAAGAAGGGGATCTTTTTCTTTGTCCTCCTCTTGACCTGGACAGCTCCCAACATCCTTTCATCAAGAGGTGCAAAAATTTCCTTGCTGATCGCAGATTTGGCACTCATTGTCAACCAAGTAACCAGGGCACGCAGTGAGTTTTCTAGAGAAGAAAAAGAAAAGGCAGGTTGGAATTGGCAATATTGTAAAGAGACATACAAGAATGAGCAGTAGATTATGATCCAACAACCCCACTCCCAGGCAAATACCCAGAAAAGACAAAAACTCTATTAGCAAAATAAATGGCTATCAACAGATGAATGGATAAAGATGATGTAGTACAGAAGCACAGTGGGATACTATTTAGCTATAAAAAATCAAATAATGCCATTTGCAGCAACAGAGATGGAGCTAGAGATTATCATATTCTGTGAAGTCAGAATGAGAAAGACAAGTAGCATATGATATCCCTTATACATGGAATCCAAATAAAAAATGGTACAAGTGAACTTATTTATAAAACATATAGACTCACAGACATGGAAAACAAACATATGGTTACCAAAGGGGAAGGGGTAGTGAGGTATAAATCAAAAATTTGGGATGTACAGAAACACACTGCTGCTGCTGCTGCTGCTAAGTCGCTTCAGTCGTGTCCAACTCTGTGCGACCCCATAGACAGCAGCCCACCAGGCTCTGTCGTCCCTGGGATTCTCCAGGCAAGAACACTGGAGTGGGTTGCCATTTCCTTCTCCGATGCATGAAAGTGAAAAGTGAAAGTGAAGTCGCTCAGTCATGTCCAGCTCTTAGCGACCCCATGGACTGCGGCCCACCAGGCTCCTCCATCCATGGGATTTTCCAGGCAAGAGTACTGGGGTGGGGTGCCATTGCATACTACTATATATAAAATAGACTATTTTACTATATTATATATATAATAGTATATATTATGTAATTACATAATAGTATATTATATATATAATAGTATATATTATATAATCATATAATAGCATATATAATATAATATATTATATATATTATTACACTATATATAAAATAGATTAACAACCTGTGCTACTATATAGCACAGGGAACAATATTCAATATATTATAATAACCTATAATGGAAAAGAATCTGAAAAAGAATGTATATGTGTGTGTGTGTGTGTGTAACTATGTCATTTCATTGTATATCTAAAACACTGTAAATCAACTGCAATGAAAAAAATGAGCAGCAAGTTTATTTGCAGTTGAGGTAATTTTCAATTTGTGGTTTAACCTCTCACTTGCTTGAAATGCATATTTCAGACTGAGAAAACCAGAATTGAAAGAGACACGTGTACCCCAATGTTCATAGCAGCACTGTTCACAATAGCCAAGACTTGGAAGCAACCTAGATGTCCATCCACAGATGAATGGATAAGAAAGCTGTGGTACATATACACAATGGAGTATTACTCAGCCATTAAAAAGAATATATTTGAATCAGTTCTAATGAGGTGGATAGAACTGGAGCCTATTATACAGAGTGAAGTAAGCCAGAAAGAAAAACACAAATACAGTATACTAATGCATATATATGGAATTTAGAAAGATGGTAACAATAACCCTGTTTCCAGGACAGCAAAAGAGACACTGATGTATAGAACAGTCTTTTGGACTCTGGGAACGGGAGAGGGTGGGATGATTTGGGAGAATAGCATTGAAATATGTATAATATCATATCTGAAACGAGTCATCAGTCCAGGTACGACGCCTGATAACGGATGCCTGGGGCTGGTGCACTGGGACGACCCAGAGGGATGGTATGGAGAGGGAGGAGGGAGGAGGATTCAGGATGGGGAACACATGTATACTTGTGGCGGATCCATCTTGATGTATGGCAAAAGCAATACAATATTGTAAAGTTAAGCAAAATAAAATTTTAAAAATAATAATAATAAAAAAAATAAAATAAACCCCCCCTCCAAAAAGCAAGGCCTTCACATTTATAAGAAATGAAAAAAAATTCAAACAAAAAAGGAATACAGATTGACTTGCTGAAAATGACAAATTCAACACAAAGAGATGAACAGCACAAAATGGGATCTAGAAAGCGTGTCAGTCTCCACCCCAACTGCACCTGACTTTAACTAGCAGGTGGCACCCACCCCATTCCCATTCTACAAGGACTATGATTTCACCATTTTCTGTTGAGAAATCTTTCCACTGTCAAGAAATCTTCAAAGTCAAGAGGTTCACTTCGAAATCTCCTTGAACTCTAATATAAATCTATTTCCCTAATTCTATTCATAGAGGAAATAATTATATCATCTTCCCCATAATAACTATATATGCCACAGAAGACCATTAATTTAATCACCCTTCAGCTGCTTTGGATCAAGCTAAGTAATTAATCCTTATTTATTAGCCACTTTCAATGGGTCCTATTTTCTAGGACTCCTCTGCCTCTCACTGCCATGCTCTGGACCCTCAACAAATTCTTCAGTTTCCTTAAGTCAAAGCGGACACAGAATTCTAAAAAAATATCTGACCAATGCCAAGTATTTTGAAAATGTTACCCAGCAGTTCCCACATGCTATGCTCCTGTGGTTAACTGGCACTGTGTGCCCAACAATTAAGAAAATAAAGCAGCATGTTGCTGACTCACAATGGGTCCCCTCTCTCCCCAATCCCTCAAAGTTACACATATACACAGTCCCCATGCTATTTTTAGTTTCCCAAAGCTGTATTCCCTAAAGGTCTTAATTATGCTTATTTGTGTCTATTACATTCAAGGTCAATCTGAATTTTAACTGTATATCATCCAAAAACTCAACTGTAACTTGAATAAACGAGTCAATGTTTTCTATGCCATCATCCCAGTCATCCTAGACATCATCAATATCTTAATCAGTAATCAACATTTGTTCAACAAATGACAAATCAGAACTAAAGGTGCAGAGAAGGCCAACGGGTTGTACAGAGTGTACATGCAGAGGTCATGCAGGCTGTACAGAGTGTTCAGAGATCCTGCAGAGGGATCAATAATACAGCTATATATGGCAACAGCAGCTCAAAAGAGCTGCTCAGTGGGTTGTCATTTCCTTCTCCATTCCCAACCCAGGGATCAAACGTGTATCTCCTGCATTGCAGGAGGATTCTTTACTGCATAGCCACTGGGGAGCAGCTGAATGTGCTGAGCAATATTATTGTATCAATGCTAAATTTTGTGAATTAAATGATAGCATTTGGTCATGTTGGCGATGTCCTTGTTCTTAGGAGATATGTTATAAAATATTTAGGGGTGAAGTCATGATATCTTCGACTTAATATCAAGTGATTCAGCAAAATATTCATGTTATAAAACTATCTATTGATACACACACACATAAATATGGAGTAAGAGAGAGGGATAAGAAGAATGTGTGGCAAGATGTTGAAAACAGAAGACTCTAGATGAATTTTACAAATGAGGCAATCGGTAAATAAACACCTATCACATGCCACCCCAATGCTCAGGATTAGAGATATAAGAAGTAATTAAGATAGGCTCCTGGTTCTCCAGGAGTTGACTACTGATTATATTAAAGATTTCCCTTAAATCCAGATGATTTATGAAGGAAGACATGGAACATCCCTCCCAATGCAAGATTCACAAATGTTACCAACACAGCTGTCCATCTATAACTGGTCCACACCAGTAACTTGGTAGAAGGAAAGAGATATATTAAAAAAAAAAAAAAAAAAAACATTCCCCCATTAAAGAAATTTCTCCTGCTTTCAATTGTGTAAGTAGGTTTTCTCAGTGGCACCAAGAATAAAAAGTGTTGGTGTTTATTACTAAACAACAACAAAAAATCCTTCTATCCTTCAATACAGATCTGTGGCCAGGTCTATGTGCTCAGATCATGATATCTTATCATTGCCAGCGGGTTCTTCATCCTAGCTGAGACAGAATTTCTTGATATGCTGACCTCTAACTGATATCCCGTGATTTCCAAGAAGTTAGCAAGCAGAATTTCTCCCACTGTGATTTACCCTATGACTTTGCTAGGCAGGATATTACAATTTACAGGGACTTTTTTTTTAAAAAAAGGAGAGAAGCTAGCTTTTTTCTAGCTCCAAGGTCTTTCACCTCTCAGCACTTGGGGATGCAGGAATAAGAAAGCCAATGGTCGCACAGTGGCTTCAAACTTCTAGGAAGTTTGAAGAAAGTCATCTTTCCAAACTCATCAGGCATTCTCTGACCAGTGCCTTCCCAGCAGTGACAAGGCTTCTGCTTTTTCAACTCAAACTCATACTTTTCTAAAATTGTGGTTAAAAGACATAGAAGGCTATCATTTTATTATGCAAAATCTGTCAAGAGAAAAAAGAAAAGAAAGAAAAGCAATGTGCACGTGTTAACAAACTCATAGGAAATCCTGCTCATCTTTTGAAAAACTGGTAAGAAATGGAAAAGACCTTGTGTTGCTTTTTCATATGGATATTCAGTGGCCAAGAACAAAAGGGAGGAAAAAAAAAAAAAAAAAAAAGAGGAAAAATAGAACCAGTAACTTCAATGAGCACAAGGTTTGGAATCAAATAAACTTGGGTTCAAATTTTATTTCCCAAACTGAAGACCTATATGTGGGTAAATCTCTTAAAATTCCAGATTCTCAGTTTACTCACGTGGGAAGATCTTCACCTAATTCATGGAAGGGCTGAAAGAATTAGATGGAAAAATGCGTGCAAATCACTTATTCTGGCGCCTGAATCGCAATGAATACTTAAAATGGAATTTTTAAATTAACTCTCTAAGAAAAACAGAAGACACTCTTGCAGAAACTGAGTAGATGTAGCCTTCCATTTAGAAACTGTTTAAAATTTTTGTTCAGGACAAGAACATGAACATGTCTGTGAGCACATGTGTGTGTATTTTATGCTACCCTGGAAAGGGAAATTGACAGTGGATTAGAAGAGAATGAATCAGAAAGTAAAAGGGACAATAATGTAGCATCATAGAAATAATCTATGAGTGTCTCCCAAACCTGACTGCACATCTGAACTTGGCAAGGAGAGCTTTTCAAAAATGCAGACCCTTGGGCCCCTCCTTTACCCCCACCAAATCACAATCTTGGGATCTGTAGTTTTAATCAACTCTTTAACTGGTTCTCTGGTAGCCATCCTGACACCTAATTAGGTGAAAAACTGAGAGTCTAAGGAGGAACTGTGGGGATGGAAGAGTGTATTCTCATGAGGACAGGAAGAGGATGCAGAGGATTTCTTTTCTGCATTCAGCCAAGCAGATTTCTCAGGTCTTAGATCTCCCTGCTGGTAAATCAATGCCCTGCCCACGGCTGGACCCCTTTGTAAGAAAATCAAGATGAATACACAGCAGTGGTACACCTCTGACCAGTGTCACTTCAATCTACATGACCCTGAAAGGGGATAGAAATATGCTGCTTTAGTATATTGATTGTTTTGAGCCAAAAGCATCAGAATAAACAGCAAATGTGGGGAGAGACTTCCTCTGAATTTCCTTTATTTGTCTAAAGACAAATCCTCCAAAGGAACTCAGTTGTCATAAATTCCCTCTCCAGGAGTTTCATTCACGCAGAAAGACTGACTCTTGTCACAAGAAAGGCAACTAGAAGTCCACACACACTTAGACATACTTTGTCACCAAATGTCATACCTCCCATCAAGTCCTATAAGGGCCTTTCACTTTTTCTAAAAATCATTTTCATGTTGGAGAAGACTCTTGAGAGTCCCTTGGACTGCAAGGAGATTGAACCAGTCCATTCTAAAGGAGATCAGTCCTGGGTGTTCTTTGGAAGGACTGATGCTAAAGCTGAAACTCTAGTACTTTGGACACCTCATGGGAAGAGTCAACTCCATCAGAAAAGACTCTGATGCTGGGAGGGATTGGGGGCAGGAGGAGAAGGGGATGACAGAGGACGAGATGGCTGGATGGCATCACCGACTCGATGGACGTGAGTCTGGGTGAACTCCCGGAGTTGGCGATGGACAGGGAGGACTGGCATGCTGCAATTCATGGGGTCGCAAAGAGTCAGACACAAGTGAGTGACTGAACTGAACTGAAGAGGTCTACACTCCCTCCCTCTTCCCTACCAAGATGGTATGTAATCCTACAGTCTAAGCTGTCTCAGGAATTACTCATTTCTCCAGGGTATCTCCCAGGTACATACCAGGTGTACATGTTCATAAACTTCTGATGGGTTTTCTCTTGTTAATCTTTTATTACAGGGGTCTCAGCTAAGAATAAAAAATCTGTCTGCCATGCGAGAGACCTAGGTTTGATCCCTGGGTCAGGAAGTTCCCCTGGAGAAGGGAATGGCTACCCACTCCACAATTCTGGCCTGGAGAATTCCACAGACAGAAGAGCCCATGGGTACTTCAGGCTACAGTCCATGGGTACTTCAGGCTACAGTCCATGGGTTGCAAAGAGTCGGACACGACTAAACAACTTCTGCTTAGCTAGCAGCTAAGAATGCAGAAGAGTAAAATTATTTTTCCTCCCCTACAACCCATGAAAGTTCTCTCTCTTTCTGGTCCACAGCTTCTATAGGCTATAATTACAAAGCTTTCCCATCCAAGAAACCAGCCTACAATATGATTTGCAAGTCAAAGTGGCTGGCTGCCTTAAGTGGTAGTTGTAGAAACTAATCACAGTTGGCTTTCTTCTCCCTCAAGCCTTTTCATGTATCTTCTTCTCCCTTTAAGCCATCTAACCCATAACCACTTTGTCAGTACACGATTACTGTACTGAGATGATCCTCCACCACTACCAAGAGCCAGGAAATCCTCCTTTCCAGGAGGAGTTGTAAACTCCAAGGACCTCACAGAGGAGGCAGACAATAAGTTAAAGGGTAGCGAGGTAAGAGGTTCTCGTTCTCCAACATGAACATTTTCGATTTCCAGTACTTGAACTGGCGCTTGCCTTGTGTGTTCAGGGGACAAGGAGGGGTGGTAGGGACTCATTAAAACTGCAGATGCCCTGTGGCAGTGCCTTCATTATCCTGCAGGTGGATCTAAGGTGGTACAGCCGATGGGGCTTAAATATTTCTCACATGAGCGGTAAAGGCCACCTCTGGTGAAACAGAGATACCTCCTATTTAGCTTAAGATTATTAGATAACTGATTCATCTAAACTTCATTCACTCGCCACACTTCACATGCAATCTTCTGATCATCTCTGGCACTGGCTATGACAACACAAGTAATCTGGTCCATGTGACGATCATATGCCCATTGCCAACAAGTAACCAGAATGCCTGGTTTTAGACTTCACCCTCTCAAACTAGTTACTGTGACTTAACCCTGAGGTAGGTACACTCAAAACCAGCTGATACTAAGTTTTAAGATGTCTCCAAGTTAACAGCAAACAGGATACATCCAGGAAAACTTTGCAGGGGTGAGCATGGGGGGCGGTGGTGGAATTAGCTGGTCTCCCCTAGTGCATGGGAAATCTAATGAGGTGACCTCAAATAACTGATAAATAAGAGAAATAAGGTTATTCTCTAAGATAGGACTTCTGTACGCTGGCACTTGTTTTTGAAATTCCACAAATGCACCTTGACTTTCACCTTTAACTAGATGTCACTGATCATTCACTCAGCTCCCACTGCCTTTCTGGTTTTAAATCCATGTGTCTAGCTGGCAACTGAGCATTTCCCCTAAGAGTTAATTTAGATTCCGCCTTGTTTCTCAAAACCTCCAAGTCTCCATAACAACTAACCAATCACCAAGTTCTGTAGATCCAGTTCAGTATTTCTGGGCTCCACCAGATCTTCTCCATCCTCGCAACCTCTACCTTGGTTTGCATCTCCATCATTCCTGGTTTGAATGACTCGGATGCCTCCTAGCAGAGCTCTAGGACCACTCCCATCTTGCTGCCATTGTCCCTCTACACTGTCCAGCATAATATTCTAAAGGATAAATATGATTCAAGTTTCACTGTATTCAACTCTTTTTCCTCCAGGCTTCAGGTCCTGAGAGAGAAACATGATTTCCTTGACAAGGAGCTGGGGAATGCTATACATGCTGAAGCCAAATTAGAGAAATGTTAAATTGCTTCCCTTAAACTTCACAGTATTTAAGTACTCAGTGTTACAAGTCAGACGTTACTACACAATCATTAAACTTAGAGATAATCTAAAAATGGTAATTATACTCCAAAATCAAAAAATATCACTTAGTAGCAAGAAAATACGCAACTTGTTAGGCAGTAAAAATCAATTTTATTTTTTCTGGTGTCATAAGACCAATAAGATAATGTGAGGTCAAATTTAGCTGCTGCTGCTGCTGCTGCTGCTAAGTCGCTTCAGTCATGTCCGACTCTGTGCGACCCCAGAGACGGCAGCCCACCAGGCTCCCCCATCCCTGGGATTCTCCAGGCAAGCACTCTGGAGTGGGTTGCCATTTCCTTCTCCAATGCATGAAAGTCAAAATTCAAAGTGAAGTCGCTCAGTCGTGTCCGACTCCTAGCGACCCCATGGACTGCAGCCTACCAGGCTCCTCTGTCCATGGGATTCTCCAGGCAAGAGTACTTTATAAAAATTTACTCAAGTAAATTTATAAACTTTATAAAAAGTATACTCAAGTAAGGGTTACTGATTATTATACTAGGATGGTGCAAAAGTAACCACGGTTTCTGCATTGTTGAAGTTTGTCAGTCGATACTGGAATGCAGTTTTTTTTCTTAATTTATTTTAAACTGAAGGATAATTACAATATTGTACTGGCTTCTGCCCACACCAACATGGACCGGCCATAGCTATACATATGTCCTCTCCCTCTGGAGCATCCTCCCACCTCCCATCATATCCCACCCCTCTAAGTGTCACAGAGCCTCCGTTTGACAACAAATCATCACCTCAGTAATACAGCAAATTCCCACTGACTATTTTGCATATGTTAGTGTCTACATTTCCATGCGACTCTCTCCATTTGTCCTGCCCTCTCCTTCTTACCCATGGCCATAAAGTCTGCGTTGCCTTTGTGGCCCTGCAAACAGGCTCATCAGTACCATCTTTCCAGATTCTATATATATGCACTAATATACCATATTTGTTTTTCTCTTTCTGACTTACTTCACTCTGTATAATAGGCTCTAGGTTCGCTCATCTCATTTGCACTGACTCAAATGTGTTCCTTTGTATGGCTGAGTGATATTCCATCATATATATGCACCACAACTTCTTTATCCATTCATCTGTCAATGGACATTTAGGTTGCTTCCATGTCCTAGCTACTGGAAATAGTGCTGCAATGAACACTGGGGTACATATGTCATTTTCAAATATGGTTTTCTCAGGGTATATGCCCAGTGGTGGGATTGTTGGGTCATATGATAGTTTTATTCCTAGTTTTTTTAACCAACGCTTCAAAAGTTGAATGAATTGGGCTACAAAATTTTGCCTTATCTGCCATATTCACCTGAACTCTCAGCAACCGACTACCACTTTTTTAAGCATTTCGACAACTTTTTGCAGGGAAAATGCTTCCACAAACCAGGAGGAGGAAAAAAATGCTTTCCAGGAGTTCATCAAATTCTGAAGAAAGGATTTTTACACTACAGGTATAATCAAACTTATTATTGCCAAGAATGTGTTGATTGTAATGATTCCTATTTTGATTAATAAAGATATATGTGAGCCTAGTTTTAAGGATTTAAAATTCACAGTCTGAAACCACAATTATGTTTGTACCAACTTAATAAATATGCAATTCTACTTCTACTTAAATAACTTTACTCTTAGATAAGACAGTTCTCAGGATAAAAACTTTAGTCTCTCCATACATGTGTGAGAATAAATTAAATAAATTAGGCTAACATTTCAATCTATCAGTTTTTTTTTTCATGCAGTTCAACTACTACTCTCGACTGAAAGTTCTTATAATTAGAATCTAAAAAGTGAGTTAGATAAGCCACTAGAATAGACAGATAACTTTAATCTGGTTATAATATTCAAAGTTGAACATAGCAGTCACTACAAGTTCATCATTCTTTTTTGGTAGAAACAACAAGGGCTAAGGAATGGGTTTGCCAATGGTACAAAACTAGATGAAGATGGTGGACCAAGTCAAGAGTCCAAATTTGAGACTTAACAAGATTTACAAAGATGGAGATTAAATCAATAAGTCATACAGAAAATCTGCTAGAAATATCCTAGAAGGAGCCAGAAACTTCCAAACAGGAAAAATAAAAATTTTAAGTATGTAAGCTAAAAATATTCCCTATTCTGTTAGAAAAAATATTTGGAGATAGACCAAAAAATATCTTAAGGGGGGAATTCCAAACAAAGACTGTGTACATGGACATCAATTGGGATTCCAGGTCCTGATAGATTCAGGCGACCTGGGTGGGGGAGGATCTGGGACTTGTTTTCTTGATGGTATCTTTGATGTATTCTACTGAATAACCAGGTAAAGAACCACTGTCTTAAAAAAAAAAATCTGTATTTAATGAAGTATTTATACAATAAAGACTCCATAAACATGTTTTGAGAGTACATGGCAGATGCTCTGTAAAGTTCTAGTAATGAGTCACTGAGGTTTATACAGCACTTCATGATTTATAAAACACCTCCACGCAATCCCAAGTACATAATCAAGACAGTAGCTAAATGTATCTTGCAAAGTTTGATCCCTTTTGTAAATTAGAATCTTTAGGTGTATGTGTTTATGAATGGAAAACTATGTCATTTTTAACCCACTCCTATTGATCTAAGGATTATGAAGAGCTATAATTACTTTCTCAGAGATTAGTATTTGAACTGAAATTTTTTAAACCAGCAACTCCACTACTAGAGAAAAAGGAAATGCTGTATGTATTAGAGATGATGCATGCTTACTTCAGATCCATTTTTAAGAGTGAAACATTATAGACAACCTAAATACCCATCAATATCCAATCTTCATTGGTAAAATGAAGTATAGCCCTTCCAATGAATGGATTATCAAATAACTTAAAGATAGTGATTTGGAAAAATGACTGACATAATACAGAAGTTACAGAACAGAAAACGAGCTCATGAATACAAACTTGTATGTGTGTATTGATATGCATAAAGAGGTTTCTAGGAGACAGTCTGCCAAAATGTTAATCTGATTATCTCTGTATTTTGAAACAAAGAAAAGCAGTATTTTTATTCCACTATAACTTGACTCCTGTGTTCCTTAAGAAAAACAAAAATTGTTTTGAGGTACATTCTTTCTCCCCAAACTGGAAGGCACAGCAAAGTGTATTTTATTGAGATCCAATGATCAGTCTGCCCTATTCTCTTTTCAACTCCTGTCCAGACATGGTGTTGGGAATCCCAAAGGTGAAAGAGGATAAATTTACATCTTCAGTGAGAAAGGAGAGCAAATGCTGTGAATGATTCCAGCCAGGCCTGGAAGTGATTCTGGTGAGAAGAAAATTCCACCTTTCCTCTGAGCAAATGCAGCTACATGCTAGGGCCCACAATCTTGTGAGCGGAAGTTCAGTCGGATGTCAGCTTATATCTGCTCCCTCAGACACACTCCATGTTCAACTCAGTCGCTCAGTAGCCTGTATCTGCTCCCTCAGACACACTCCATATTCAATTCAATCGCTCAGTTGTCTCCAACTCTTTGCGACCCCATGGACTGCAGCACGCCAGGCCTCCCTGTGCATCACCAACTCCTGGGGTTGACTCAAACTCATGTCCATTGAGTCAGTGATGCCATTCAACCATCTCATCCTCTGTTGTCCCCTTCTCCTCCCGCTTTCAATCCTTCCCAGCATCAGGACCACTGCAAAAACAGTACAACCACACACAACAACCCTGGTCGTGACCCCTAGCTCTTTAAGGAAGGACAAGAGGAACGTCTTTTCTACCATCAGGCTACGAAATACCATTAAGACCTGGCTGGCTTTCTCTTCCATGTGTATACTAACCCTCCTCTTGTAGAAGACATTACGTTCACAGGATCCTCCAAGCCAATGACTCATGTCTGCTTCAATTATAAATCTAGACTATTGTCTTCTCCTCTTTCCTTGTTTATATGTTCAGTAAGCACATGCTTCTTGTCGGCTTAATATCCAAAGAACAAACCCTACTCTGCACCCAGATCACAGGACCTATATTTACAGAAGTTTATTTACATGGTGGGTGGACTTTTTTAGCTGCCTCAGAGATCACTTCCCTAACTTTAACAGATGATATGATAAAGCCAAAAAAATAACATTACCAACAACAAAAGAAAGGGTGCTGGGAACATGCCATTCAGAGGATTTGCTGAAGGATTTATTCTGTAATAGAACCTCCACATGCACAAGCTTAAATTTCCAGGACCAGCTAAGCTGTTCTATAGTACCCATATACCAATTTTGCAGTGATGGGGAGAAATAAAGTTCCAAAGGGAAGGGCAGTTTGGGGTGTGCATAATGACAGGATTATTGATCCAAAGTGTGAGGAAGGCCTTAAAAATGAATTTAGGCACATCAAAGAAAGAACAGAGGGTTTAGGGAAAACAAACTAAAAGAAGCTCCAGTTGTTGGCATTTTGCAATTTTCAAGTACTCACGTCATTGTGGTACCCAACAGCTAGCTGGCAAACTAACAAAACAATATGTTGGCCTGAGAGCATTGTTTACAGACAGCACTCATAATAGACATATCTATTCCCACCAAATATGGACAAAGCCACATGAGGACTGACAACACGAAAATAAACATTTTAATTGTGTGCCATGCTTGGTACTGCTTGCTGAATTAGAATGCTTCTTTTCTTCCTTTACACTGAAGATAAAAGCATAAAAGAGCCTTTTTTATATTTGTTAACTCAAATCTTAGGTAAATTATAAATTCTCTTGATTTAGCTATTTCTATTTCAGAACAGACCTGGAACATAATACTAGCCAATTAGCCATTGCATGTATGCTCAGTCATGTCTGACACTTTTGAGACCCCATGGACTGGAGCCCAACAGGCTCCTCTGTCCATGGGACTCCCCAGGCAAGAATACTGGAGTGCATTGCCATTTCCTACTCCAGAGTATCTTCCCAATCCAGGGATCAAACCCATGTCCCTTGCATCTCTTGTATTGGCAAGCAGATTCTTTACCACCGCACCACCTGGGAAGCCCTAATGCCGATGGTCAATGGCCAATTTTTTAAGGGTATAAAATGCACAAAAAAAGAAAATGTAGTTAAAACAAGTTTACAGATTTTCTAAAATCTAAAAATCTAAAAATCAGAGCAAACCTTCTCAAAATAGTCTCTAGATATCAATTCTGAGAGCATTTCCTCCTTGAATCCCTTATTTGGAGAATATTGTCACTTTATAATTTCTTGAAATAGTTCAATTAGTTTTCTGTAATTGATATTTTATCAGTGTTATACTCTGACATTACGTCCTCCAGAGCAATGAGGGGTGCAGAAGAAAGACATGTCCAGAAGTGCTGTTAGACATATTTACCTTGTCAACCTCAAAGACAAGGCACTCTGTCCCTCAATGACTCAGCGTTACAAATGCAATTTTCAATAAGGTCATTAAACTTCTCATACGGATTGAGCCAAGGATTGTCATTTCAACTTTAATCAGTTTCCCCAAGGGTCCAGTTCCTGATTTTGTGCCTGTGTAATGTAATCTGAAGGGGCTTCCCACGTAGCACTAGCGGTAAAGAACCCGTCTGCCCATGAAGGAGACAAGAAACGCAGGTTTGATCCTGCGTCAGGAAGATCCCTTGGAGAATGCCATGGCAACCAACTCCAGTATTCTTGCCTGGAGAATCCCGTGGACAGAGAAGCCTGGGGGTATGGTTCATAGGGTCACAAAGAGCCAGACATGACTGAAGTGATTTAGCACATAATATAATCTGAACAGTGCCGGTAGATTCTCTTCCAGCTTTTCCCATTACCTCAAATTCCAATCAGATCAGATCAGATCAGATCAGTCGCTCAGTCATGTCCGACTCTTTGCGACCCCATGAACCGCAGCACGCCAGGCCTCCCTATCCATCACCAGCTCTCGGAGGTCACTCAGACTCACATTCATCAAGTCAGTGATGCCATCCAGCCATCTCATCCTCTGTCGTCCCCTTCTCCTCCTGCCCCCAATCCCTCCCAGCATCAGAGTCTTCTCCAGTGAGTCAACTCTTTGCATGAGGTGGCCAAAATACTGGAGTTTCAGCTTTAGCATCATTCCTTCCAAAGAAATCCCAGGGCTGATCTCCTTCAGAATGGACGGGTTGGATCTCCTTGCAATCCAAGGGACTCTCAAGAGTCTTCTCCAACACCACAGTTCAAAAGCATCAATTCTTCGGCACTCAGCCTTCTTCACAGTCCAGCTCTCCATACATGACCACAGGAAAGACCATAGCCTTGACTAGGCGAACCTTTGTTGGCAAAGTGATGTCTCTGCTTTTCAATATGCTATCTAGGTTGGTCATAACTTTCCTTCCAAGGAGTAAGTCTGGCACTGTTTCCACTCTTTCTCCATCTATTTCCCATGTAGTGATGGGCCCAGATGCCATGATCTTTGTTTTCTGAATGTTGAGCTTTAAGCCAACCTTTTCACACTCCACTTTCACTTTCATCAAGAGGCTTTTGAGTTCCTCTTCACTTTCTGCCATAAGGGTGGTATCATCTGCATATCTGAGGTTATTGATATTTCTCCCGGCAATCTTGATTCCAGCTTGTGTTTCTTCCAGTCCAGCATTTCTCATGATGTACTCTGCATATAAGTTAAATAAACATGGTGACAATATACAGCCTTGACGTACTCCTTTTCCTATTTGGAACCAGTCTGTTGTTCCATGACCAGTTCTAACTGTTGCTTCCTGACCTGCATACAGATTTCTCAAAAGGCAGATCAGGTGGTCTGGTATTCCCATCTCTCTCAGAATTTTCCATAGTTTATTGTGATCTACACAGTCAAAGGCTTTGGCATAGTCAATAAAGCAGAAATAGATGTTTTTCTGGAACTCTCTTGCTTTTTCAATGATCCAGCGGATGTTGGCAATTTGATCTCTGGTTCCTCTGCCTTTTCTAAATCCAGCTTGAACATCAGGAAGTTCACGGTTCACATATTGCTGAAGCCTGGCTTGGAGAATTTTGAGCATTACTTTACTAGCGTGTGAGATGAGTGCAATTGTGCGATAGTTTGAGCATTCTTTGGCATTGCCTTTCTTTGGGATTGGGATGAAAACTGACCTTTTCCAATCTTGTGGCCACTGCTGAGTTTTCCAAATTTGCTGGCATATTGAGTGCAGCACTTTCACAGCATCATCTTTCAGGATTTGGAATAGCTCCACTGGAATTCCATCACCTCCACTAGCTTTGTTCATAGTGATGCTTTCTAAGGCCCACTTGACTTCGCATTCCAGGATGTCTGGCTCTAGGTCAGTGATCACACCATCATGATTATCTGGGTCGTGAAGCTCTTTTTTGTACAGTTCTTCTGTGTATTCTTGCCACCTCTTCTTAATATCTTCTGCTTCTGTTAGGTCCATACCATTTCTGTCCTTTATCGAGCCCATCTTTGCATGAAATGTTCCTTTGGTATCTCTGATTTTCTTGAACAGATCTTTGGTCTTTCCCATTCTGTTGTTTTCCTCTATTTCTTTGCATTGATCGCTGAAGAATGCAATTAAACAAAAGACTTTGGTATTTGCAAGTCCTCATTAATACATTTTATATGTGGGAGAGGGGAGAGTGAAAATCCATTTTACAGATGAGGAAACTAAGGTTCAGAATAAGCTAAGTAAGTTGCTCTAGATTATGCAGCTTTTCAAGGACAGAGCTAGGATCTGAAACTAGGCAGCATGATCCTTAGAGTCTTGGCCTATCTCACTATCTCCTATTAAGGAAACAAAAAAGGCAGAGAGAGATGAGATAGAAACACATTCCTAGTAGATCAAGACAAATTCATCTGCTTCACAGTTTTGCCTTTGATCAGCCTTGCTTTCACTTGGACAAGTTATCATCCCTGCCCAGCTACTACAAAGATAACGAATCAGGCCGGAGTTTGAAGTCCTTTCTGGATATCTGTTCATCTTGGGTGTGCAGGTCACGCTGTGAAATTGGCAAATAGGATCACGTAATCTAGACAGAATAGAGGTTGTTTTGATTCCACAAATGAAAAATTGGGGAGTTAAGAATATGTTAGTGGAGAGAGTTTATGATAAATCTCTATCTCCATAAATAGGACAGTGCCCACCGAAGCCTCACCACAGCTGTTCGTCAGCCTCCTTTGGAGACCAGCCGTTTACAACAGGAGTCAGCTCCCAGGAGGATCTTGGATGGCTGCCACCAGGCTATTTTATGAACCTTGTAGGCTATTTTCCAAACCGGAAAAGGCTTAAAAATGAAAGGCACATATTTCAAAGATTTCTGCTTGTTCTCAGGGGAAACTCCTCTTTCCACTTCCTGAGCTGTATTACCCCCTCTGGTATTTCAAAAGCACAACTTGGACCCTCCTTGGTACCTCCTGCCACACACTTTCTGTACCTTCGATCTTCCACTGCCAGTGCTTCAGGCAACCTTAGCTGCTTCCCCAACAGCAAAGCCCCTGGCTTCACCCATTTCAAAGGCTGGCAAGAGGAATTCTATCCACTTGACTTTACTGAGGAAGATTTCAGCAAGATCTTCCAAATGAGCCAATCAACAACCACTGCTTGACATCGTTGGGAGCCCTACCAATCAGCTGCCTATACTTCAGTTGAAAGATGTGAGCAAGTAGGTATGTGGGCATTCTTAAGCTTAGACATTTAACAGCTGGAAGTGATTTAGTGATTTTCTAGCTCATTCAACTCTCTTCCTTGAATCGTACGAAAACTTAAGTCCAGAGGGTAATATCCAAATCATACAGGGTACCAAGGTCAAGATGAGGGCTCACTATTGTTCTCCACTTTGCTGTGATGCTCTTTAAAGTACAAGTGATGACAGTAATCCTGAGTTTGTGGAAGGTGAGAACATGTGGTGTGTCAGAAGGGAGAGAGAGAGAAAACATCACTTATTGCTGTGGGGACTCTTCTCTGATTCGTCCTCTTTTTCTTATGAATTGGCATGAACTTAAGTGTTGGACTAGAATATCCCTAGCGCATAGATTTTGCAACCTCAACTTTTGGCTCTCACCTTCTACTCCCTTGAATTTTCACAGTTTGTGTTTCTCGTTTGGGTGTTAAGTCCAAAAGCAATGATGGCTGCCCAGGTGGAACAGCTTGAGATAGTCCAAGAAACACAGAAATGTTTTGGCCAAGTCTGAAGCCACAGGGCCCTGTGCTGACCCCCAACTAACAGGAGTCCCTCCCACCATCTCAGTGCTCTGAGCCACCAGGAGAATATGCCCTGGGCAAAGTCCATTACCAGCCTGGGAATTAATGTTCTGGATTAGAGGGCAGGGGGAGGTGGTCTCCTGAAAGCACATGTTAATCATGTCCAGAACCTGGGTGAGCCGCTATAAGGATGTCTCAGTGCCTATTCCAGGCCCTGGGAAACAACAGGAGAGGAAAATAGGAATATGTCAGGCCCAGTTCTTGTCTTCAGAACTGCACCCTTAGCCTCAGTACAAAAACACCACCAGGTGCCTGCAATCTGTAATCAGTGCTCTATTAAAATGCTCTCAGAAATGCCGGAATTATCCTGATTTCCACACACAGCTGCACAAGGTCTTATTGGGTAACTGAAGAGTCTCTACAGGTTCACTTGAGACTCCCTAGAAGCAACAAACTAGAATGCCTTGGTTAGGATCCAACGTCCAATCAACAGTGATCTCCATGTGAGATGGATGAGTGGGAAGGCAGGCATCCCCCCTCTATGCATCAGGGTTGCCACCGAACAGCCTACAAATCCAGGTCAAACTCAAGGTCCATAGGCAAATGCAGATTCTGCCCCATTCAATCAACTCTTCTGTCATTCAATGTCAACCCCTTTCTTAATCAGCATGTTCTAGAAAATAGCTAACTTCTGACCTAACCAGCTGTGCAATGTTTGATAGGGAAGAAAAAAACCTATCAACTGAACACTACTCTAAGCCTAACTCAGATTAACACTAGTGTCACACATTAACAAATTACACAGACATTTAAGCACAAGTAACCCAGCTCACCATTCAGAATCTGGAACCAGGACACAGTGGTCACTTCCCCCCTACACTCAATCTTACAGATGTTGGGTGGTGAAAAGACTAGATTTGTCATCAGGTGATCAGGTCTGAACTCTGTCTTTACCTGATGAATACATTTGAGTAGAATTCTGTCTCTCTGAGCACTGTATCTTCATCTTTAAGATGGGGTAGTGCCACCTCGGGGAAGGCAATGGCACCCCACTCCAGCAGTCTTGCCTGGAAAATCCCATGGATGGTGGAGCCTGGTAGGCTCCAGTCCATGGGGTCGCTAAGAGTCAGACACGACTGAGTGACTTCACTTTCACTTTTCACTTTCATGCACTGGAGAAGGAAATGGCAACCCACTCCAGAATTCTTGCCTGGAGAATCCCAGCAACAGAGGAGCCTGGTGGGCTGCCGTCTATGGGATTGCACAGAGTCGGATACAAGTGAAGTGACTTAGCAGCAGCGGCAGCAGCGCCACCTACTTCACAAGATCGTTATGAAGGATGAAGCAGGAGGGTCCATGGGTCAGCCTGGTCCTACCTTGAAAGGCAGAAAAGCATGTAAGCATGTCAGCTTATCTGCAAAAGCATATACATATCACAGTGCATTTTATGAGGTTTTCTACCAGTGACATCTTATTTCATCTTTCCAATTTATGAAGGAGGTATCATTGTCTCTCCTGGACAAGTAAACAGAATGCAGCTCAGAGAAGGGACCTGCCTCTGATGACTCTGCTAGACTCAACCAGAAAAGAGATGAGTTAGCTTCCTGCAATCCTGCCCTATTTCCACTACACCTCTCTGCTTCACCATATGGAACTATCAGCTTAAGTGGGAAAACAATGACAGATCCAATTTAAGTCTGCCCCAGTGTAGATATGGGATTCCCTTGTAGCTCAATTGGTAAAGAATCTGCCTGCAATGCAGGAGACTTGGGTTCAATTCCTGGGTCAGGAAGATCCCCTGGAGAAGGAAATGGCAACCCACTTCAGTATTCTTGCCTGGGAAATTCCATGGACAGAGGAGCCTGGCAGTCTATAGTCCATGGGGTCATAAGAGTCAGACATGACTTAGCAACTAAACCACTACCACCACCACCAGTGTGGATGGAGTGTTGTTACCCAAGAGAGATGCAGGGCTGTGCAGACATTAAAAAAAAAAAAAAAAAGACAAGGATGAGAAAAGAAAAGGCATACACAAGGAACAGAGTAGATCTGGGATAAGACACAGCCTCACTCATCCAATAAGCAACACTGTCCTAGGCACCAAGGCCACTAAGGTCACAGCAGACCTGGCAACCCAGGGAGAACAAAAGCCAACAAGCAAGCAATTCAGTGCAGCAGTTGAAAAGAAATCAATTTAGACTGGTCTCATGGACTCAGTAATTAGCAAGGGGATGAAGAATTACACTATTATTCACCACTCACAGTCAGAAAGGGAAGCCACATCACGTGGAGCTGAAGCTCTCCGCACCTTTTAAGAGGCCATCCATCTGACTTTGATGACTATTTCTACTCCACACACACTGTTCTTTATTATCAGAGGTAACAAAGAAATTCCACCTGGGGTCAGGAGCGTTCCTTCTTCACACGTTTACTGAATAACTACCAAGATCTGGGCTTTGCATAAGGGATGGAGATTATAGACCAGGTAGATCTATCCAACAGAAAGAGTCTACCCAAGGAGAAGGACAAGGACAACAGGCCACCCGTGATTAAATGAGGAGTCTGATGCTGCTGCTCCACAGCCGCAGAAGAGGCGAGTACTTTAATCCTTCAGAAGCTGGTGATCAGGAGCTGCTTACTCTGTTAAGCCTATCTTTGAAATGTAATTAAAGAATTTAATTATGTTGGCCTGCTGGGAATACACAGGGAGATCCACCTTGATGGAAAGTTATGGAAGCTGTTAACTTTGAATGACCTGACATATGCCTGGACTGACACCTGGCATCTGTGCTAGGGCTGTGCCCTGGACACTTCAGGAGAGATGGACACAGCTGGACCTAAGGTGAGTGCAGCATTCTGCCTGAAGGTACACATTCATTCCTGCACAGACCCTCAGTTCAGTCGCTCAGTTGTGTCCGACTCTTTGCGACCCCATGAATCACAGCACGCCAGGCCTCCCTGTCCATCACCAACTCCCGGAGGTCACTCAAACTCACGTCCATCGAGTCAGTGATGCCATCCAGCCATCTCATCCTCTGTCGTCCCCTTCTCCTCCTGCCCCCAATCCCTCCCAGCATCAGAGTCTTTTCCAATGAGTCAACTCTTCGCATGAGGTGGCCAAAGTACTGGAGTTTCAGCTTTAGGATCATTCCACACTTTCAGAAAAGCAAGGGGAAACTCCAGGTACATTGTGTGGTGTTGGGGGGAATGGTCAGATAAGCTGCTACAGGAAAAAGGTGTCTTGCTGCTAAGTCACTTCAGTCGTGTCTGACTCTGTGAGACCCCATAGATGGCAGCCCACTAGGCTCCCCCCTCCCTGGGATTCTCCAGGCAAGAACACTGCAGTGGGTTGCCATTTCCTTCTCCAATGCATGCAAGTGAAAAGTGAAAGTGAAGTCGCTCAGTGGTGTCCGACCCTCAGTGACCCTTGGACTGCAGCCTTCCAGGCTCTTCCGTCCATGGGATTCTTCAGGCAAGAGTACTGGAGTGGGGTGCCATTGTCTTCTCCGCCATTTGGTCTTAAGTATGATGTGGGAGAAGGAGGGGAGGTAAAAGGTGAACTTTTAAAATGTTCATTCATCGCCACCGGTTCACTGTAGTGGGAGTGGATAGACTGAGGTCATCAATGGATAGTTTTGTAAGAATAAATTTTCTTGGCCCACGTACATTTTAAAATTGCATATTTTAATGGAATCTAGAAAAATGGTACTGATGAACCTATCTGTAGGGCAGCAATGGAGACACAGACATTGAGAATTGACTTGCGGACACGGCTGGAGAGGGGAGAAAGCAAAGGGTGGGTGTATGTAGACAGTAACGTGGAAATATACATCATCATAAAATAGATAGCCAGTGGGAATTTGCTATATGACTCAGGGACCTCAAGCTGGGACTTGGTGATGGCCTGGAGGGGTGGGATGGTCGGCGGGGGGATGTTAAAGTGGGGGCAACATGGGTAGACCTATGGCTGATACATGTTGATGTTTGGTAGAAGCCAACACAATACTGTAAAACAATTATCCTTCAATTAAAAATGAATAAATTAAAAAAATAAAAACGCATATTTTATGTGAGACAGATTTCTAGGGAATTCCCTGATGGTCCAGTGGCAAGAACTCTGTGCTTTCACTGCTGAGCACAAGTTCAGTCCCTGGTTGGGGAACTAGGATCCTACAAGGTGTGGCCAAAAAGAAGAAAAAGACTTCTAGTTTCTCCTGAAGATTGGGAAGATTCAGCAACACTAACCCTGCAGCTTTTTCTTCTCCTAATCCACCCACTGCACCACACACACACACAACTTGCATTTTTTAAATACAATCATATCTGGCCTTTCGCTCATAGCCTATGCAGCAGACTTTTTAGATATTTGTGGAAATGGCAACCCACTCCAGTACTCTTGCCTGGAAAATCCCATGGACAGAGAAGCCTGGTGGGCTACAGTCCATGGGATCGCAAAGAGTTGGATGCTGCTAAGTTGCTAAGTCGCATCAGTCGTGTCTGACTCTGTGCAACCCCACAGATGGCAGCCCACCAGGCTCCCCTGTCCCTGGGATTCTCCAGGCATGAACACTGGAGTGGGTTGCCATTTCCTTCTCCAATGCATGAAAGTGAAAAGTGAAAGTGAAGTCGCTCAGTCGTATCTGACTCTTCGCGACCCCATGGACTGCAGCCCACCAGGCTCCTCCATCCATGGGATTTTCCAGGCAAGAGTACTGGAGTGGGGTGCCATTGCCTTCTCCGAAGAGTTGGATACAACTGAGCAACTTCACTTCACTTCACTTCAAAAATACCTAGAGAGCAATAAATGACATGATGCTAAACCATCATTCTCAGGATAATCACCATCTGTTTGTAGGAAATACCTAACACTGCACATTGTTACAAATTTGATTTGTTAATTCTGTATCTATGTATGTGTACATGTGTGTGTATGCACGTTCCTATAAACATAGAAATCCCCCTGTATCCACTTGTCATTGGTAAGCCCTCTACTCCAACCCAGCAAAAGCTGGGAAGCTCTGAAGAGTAAGAGGACAGGGCTGGAAACAGAAACTTTTACAAGCTAAATTAAGACTAACACATGCTGGGAAAAAAACCACTCCAATACCTTAATTAGTTTGAGGTTATTTGGTGTTGGTTGATGGCTGCACCATTCCTTGATACGTACTTAGTTATTTGTGCTGATTTCCTCTATTCTAATTCTACCTCTCATTTATCATACAGTTCTCAATGATATGTAAATATAAAGACAGCTCACTGAACTGACTGAGATAGAAGAAGTGCAAATGATTAAATGTAAATGCAAAAGTCGTGTCAATACAGTGCGGAAAACGGAATTTTTCTTTTTCTTCTTCTCCCTATGCAATTGACTCAGAAACCACATGGAAATTAGCCAGGAAAGAATGCTCAGAGATAAACAAGCTTGATTACAGAATCCCAACCCCATAGATACCTACTCTATCTATTACAAAATTAGAGTGCTCTAAACTTCTAACAGGAGCTGAAAGGAAAAAAAAAAAATCCCCAAAGATTCTGGTTTGAGATGCAGCCACTGAGCTGATAGTTTTATGCTATGTCACACCAATAACTATCAAAGAACTCATTAAAAAAAAAATCCTGCACAACCAGAATTCAACAAGGAAAGACACAGAAGAAAAACAGAGGAAAGGCATAGGAAGAAAATAGAAGAATCCACGGCATCAGTGTTTCCAAAGAGACAGGTCAATCAACAGCCTAAAAGACAAGTCTAGAGTAGCTGTTTACAGATCAGGAACTCATTTCATAGGCGAAGAGGAAAAGCAGCAAGCCAAGGGCTTAGCAGTCAGGGCTCCTCCAATACATCTTACTGTGTCCAAGCATCTGGCCTCCCAATGCCAGCAGGAGGCTGCCTGTTACTGGATGTGCGCTCTATTTCACTAGGCAGAATATAGCTGAGTTGGTCACCAATGTGTGTATCTCGCAGCTAGATTAAGGGGTAGAAATTTCTTTTCCCTTTTTAAAAAATGAGCACACAACAGGGTGTGTTGAGTATTACATGTAACGTTTAGTCCATGGGTTCCAGAATGGCTAGACTGCACTGAGAGAGAACCAGAGCTGAAATAGACATCAATGAGAGTTGGGGATTCAGATCGCCTGATGGGGTCCTATGACTGCTTCTCAATGTAACAGCAGCTGACTATGACTTTTGAGTGCGTCCTATTAGGAAAGGCTAAGTGAATGTGTACTTTTACCTATGAAGACGGGTCTACATTAGAAGAAGGTATCTTTGGAACTACATGTAGGAAGTGAGTTATGAGCCAAGCCCAGAAGGCTATATTGGACAGGTCACAACTCAGAATGCCTTGCTTCTCACTCTATGGTCCTCAGGGGAGCTACCCAACTGCCTGCTTTTATAAGCCACATGGGTACATCTTCCCAGTCCCCAGTCCAAACTGAGTGGAACATAAAAAGGCCCCTGCCATAGGAAGAGTCAATCCAGCTATAATATGCTCTTGCTTAAAAAGAGAAGGTGAGCCAATCAGATTCTAAAAGAAAATAGCAAATGATCCAATAGTAGTGGGAGCTGAAGCTTTGTCTCATGATGCAGAGAGAGGCTGAAAGAAGACAGATTACACAGAAGGCAAAGGCACAGAGGAAACCAACCTGTAGACTGAGGAAAGGATGGTGCGGATATGCAGAGAGAAGAAGAGGGAGAGATAGAAAAGGAAAGGAAACACCCAGAGCTTCCTGGGTACACCTGGTTTTCCACTTCATAAGCAGGGTTATGAAAAACTGCTCTTTTCCTGCAGTCACTGGTATGAGTCACTCTTACATGCAGACAAAAGAACTTACTGGAACCAATGAACATTGGCAAGCAACTTAAAATCTAAGTGTGTACCTCACTTTCCCTATTCATGTTAGGTCTGCTGCTGCTAAGTCACTTCAGTCATGTCCGACTCTATGCGACCCCATAGATGGCAGCCCACCAGGCTCCCCCGTCCTTGGGATTCTCCAGGCAAGCACTCTGGAGTGGGTTGCCATTTCCTTCTCCAATGCATGAAAGTGAAAAGTGAAAGTGAAGTCACTCAGTCATGTCCGACTCTTCGTGAACCCATGGACTGCAGCCCATCAGGCTCCTCTGTCCATGGGATTTTCCAGGCAAGAGTACTGGAGTGGGGTGCCATTGCCTTCTCTGATGTTAGGCCTGCTGCCGCTAAGTCGCTTCAGTCATGTCCGACTCTGTGCAAGCCCACAGACGGCAGCCCATCAGGCTCCCCCATCCCTGGGACTCTCCAGGCAAGAACACTGGAGTGGGTTGCCATTTGCTTCTCCAGTGTGTGAAAAGTGAAAGTGAAGTCGCTCAGTCGTGTCCGACTCTTGGCGACTCCATGGACTGCAGCCCACCAGGCTCCTCCATCCATGGGATTTTCCAGGCAAGAGAACTGGAGTGGGGTGCCATTGCCACTGTTAGGCCTAACACCTGCCAAATGAGCTGACACAGGCCTTTGGGGGAGTATGGTCAGATTAACCTGAATATGTAATTTCTCATTATTGAGGGTCGTGGACAGTAAAATGACAACAAGTCCAGAGTTCTAAAGAAATGGAAAAACTTCCCTCGCCTATGTTACATGCTCAGCTCACTGAGCTTTCATCGTCCCTACAGGCAAGACAAATCCAGTCAAAAGACATATTAATGCAAGATGACTTCAGTCTGTACTTTATGTAAGGGGGGTGGGGGCGATCAACCAATTCAAGGTTATGATTCCCACAAACTCAAACCACATTAAATATGTCAGCTAAAAAGTAAAAAAGAATGCCTAGAAGGCAAACTTTGGTGACAGACAAGTAAACCTCTGAGTACTGCCTTGTCTCATGACTGCACAACCTCAGGGGATCTCTTTCTCACACAGGACTTCCGACTCCAGAGCTGGTAGAGCTCCTGCCCCACCTCCTCCCCTCCACATCCTCTCCCAGCTCCCACGTGGCGAAGTAGCACCCAAGGGCCTGGTGGCCTTGTCCCAGTATGGCCATTCTTCCTCCCGCTGCCTCTCCCCAGGCTGGGTTAGCTGCCTCTCTTTTATACCACGTGTGCAGCTTTATCACTATGCCTGACACATATTAGGCAACTGTAAGTTTCTGCTTGTGGGTCTGTGTCTCCAAACAGATTCTCAGCTCCTAAATTAACCCAGGCACCTTGCACAGTGGCTGGTATATCACAGGGCTGAGAAGGCCCATCTTAAATGCATGCCTTTAAGGCCCATGCACCCTCTAGTCCCGTCTTCTCTGGGCTGGCAGATTTCCTCATAAAGGTATTACTCAGCACCGCAGCCGGGCTAAAGAGACTGCTGTGACACTCTGTTAACTTTTCTTTCCCTTGGCTCTGCTGCCTTCATACCAAAGACAAAACTGTGACCAATCCCAAGAAGGCACGTTCTATGCTTTCCATCTCCCCTAAATATATTACATAGACTAAAAAAAAACAAGTCAAAGATACAATCTTACCAGCTTACATAAAACAGCTTCAAGACCATAATCCAGGGGTCAGCAAACATAAAGAGCCACGTAGTAAACAATTTAGGTTTAGAAGCCATTGGGTCTCAGTCATAAGTCCTCAACTCTGCTGTTATAGCATGAAAGCAAGCACAGGCAACAGATAAATGAACAGGCAGCCTGTGTTCCAAGAGAACTTTATTTACAAAAACAAGTGGTCAATCCACAAGCTGGAGTTTGCAGATACCTAATTAACCCAGTGCAACAAACAAGTATGATGGACATACACATATGTAAAACATCAAGGCCTGATTCTGAGGGGTGTGCTGCAGTGTCCCATGCCCACACTATTCTCAAAGACAATCACCCATAAAGAACAATGAAAAATAGGCAGACCAGATAAGTATGATAAAGAAGTTACCAGCAACACTCAACAGTCAACTTTTGATCACCTGAACTATTGACCATGACCTTCTGTTGCAACCTCTCTGACCTTCACAGTTGCCTTCAATCAACCTTTCTCCACTACTGTGTTCTCTCCCAAGATGCTATTACTCCTCTGGCTTCTGCCCTCTGCTGTCTTCTCTCCACCCTCTACAGTTTCCCTTGGTAATTTCATTCATTCCTAAAACTTCAAGTACCACCTGTAGGCTGAAAACCAATCACGTCTACATCTTCTTCCCAGACGGACACAATGATTTTCCACCTGGATAAACCACAGACACACAGATTCAATAGTCCAAAACTGAATAAATCATCTTCCCATAAACAGTTTCTAGTCCTGTGTTCCTATCTTCAGTAAACAGCACTGCCAGACACCCAAGTCACAAACACAAGCCTCCTCCTCCTCCTCCACTCCCACTGATCCAGGCCATGATCCCTCACAATACATCAGTTGCCAAATCCTGCTCAATTTCACATTCTAAACCTGTATCTACCCACTTCCTGGCCCTCAATCAGGCTGTCATCATCTCCTGTCTCGATAATAACCACTGAACCGATCAATGAGTATCCAGGTTTGCCTCAGTCCAACACACTGAAGTGGGGTAGCCATTCCCTTCTCCAGGGAGTCTTCCGGAGCCAGGGATAGAACCCAGGTCTCCTCCACTGCAGGCAAATTCTTTATTGTCTGAGCCACCAGGGAAGCCCCAGAGCTAGAGTTACTTTTCTCAAACGCCTGGGGCAGATTATTTACCAGCTGTCTCTCAGCCCAGGCCTGCCCTTTTGTATTCTGTTTTATGGTGCTAGAGGTTGAAATCTGCAAATCCCATTTTCCAGAATGCCTTGCAACTGCTTTCTTGTTCAGTTCTGCCGATGAGAGTCCCTGGAAGGAAATCAGAACGCAGAGAGGGGAGAAGGAACTCTCCTGTTTTCCATCTCCTGTCAGACTTCACAGTAGCAGCTGCTCCAGTTCCTATGCTTTTGCCACTCTGTATACTTCCCTGGTAGACTGCGGTCCATGGGGTCACTAAGAGTAGGACACGACTGAGCGACTTCAATTTCACTTTTCACTTTCCTGCATTGGAGAAGGAAATGGCAACCCACTCCAGTGTTCTTGCCTGGAGAATCCCAGGGACAGGGGAGCCTGGTGGGCTGCCGTCTCTGGGGTCGCACAGAGTCGGACACGACTGAAGCGACTTAGCAGCAGCAGTAGCATACTACCCATGCAGCCCCCTGGATGGGTGAGCACCGACCGGCTATAAGGTAACCCCACCCAGGAGACCCACGCCACTCCTCAGCAGTGGGCAGGTCAGCTCTACGGGGGCCTCTCTGAGTTTCTAGGTTGTTAACCACACCCTGCTTATTTAACTTATATGTATCATGCGAAATGCAGGGCTGGATGAAGCTGAAGCTGGATCAAGATTTCCAGGAGAAATATCAATAACCTCAGATATGCAGATGACACCACCCTTATGGCAGAAAGTGAAGAACTAAAGAGCCTCTTGATGAAAGTGAAAGAGGAGCGAAAAAGTTGGTTTAAAACTCAACATTCAGAAAACTAGGATCATGCATCCAGTCCCATCACTTCATGGCAAATAGATGGGGAAACAATGGAAACAGTGACAGACTTCATTTTGGGGAGCTCCAAAAATCACTGCAGATGGTGACTGCAGCCATGAAATTAAACAATACTTGCTCCTTGGAAAAAAAGCTATGACCATCCTAGACAGCATATTAAAAAGCAGAGACATTACTTTTCCAACGTGGTACCCCGATCCTCTCTGTTCATTTGGTTAGCTCCTACTTATCTTGGATGATACATTCTCCAGGAAGCCTTCCCAAAGCCAATGGCACCCCACTCCAGTACTCTTGCCTGGAAAATTCATGGATGGAGGAGCCTGGTAGGCTGCAGTCCATGGGGTCGCTAAGAGTAGGACACGATTCAGCGACTTCACTTTGACTTTTCTCTTTTATGCAATGGAGAAGGAAATGGCAACCCACTCCAGTATTCTTGCCTGGAGAATCCCAGGGATGGGGGAACCTGGTGGGCTGCCGTCTATGGGGTTGCACAGAGTTGGACACGACTGAAGCGACTTAGCTTAACTTCACCCATTACAGCAGTGACTCTGAATTTATTCTGTAGTCCCACAGAAAACTTGAATTCTGATAAGTCAGGTAGTGTACTTACCTTGCTTACAGTTTTAATCCCACACAGCAGGTTTTCAATAGTTTGTTGAATGAATGAACAAATCTATAAATGAGAAGGTGTAGATTAATTCCTGATAGGGAGATTTAGGAATGCTTCTTAAAGAAGGTAGGAATTTGCCCTGGACTGCTAGACCCAATTGCCAACACTGTAGAAAGTTTACAGAAGATATTATCCTTAGTTTCCACAGACTCCCAAAATAAGTAAAAAGATTTATTTTTCTTTTTGGGGTAGCCAAATTATCAAGTAGCTCTTGAAAAATAAGCTTCTTGGGAATAAAACATATCTTTGGGATTTATCCATAGGCAAACCACCTGGATAAAATGACCTTAGGACCCTCCTGGATGTTTATCAACCCACACTTTCTGCTTTTAGAAGGCCTACCCAGTTTCCAACATCTGTTCCAAAGTAAAATGTATATGAAATCCCCATAAACTTACTTTATTGCTTTCCTTTCAAAAACCTCACACAAACCAGATTGAAACTTCTTTAAACCAAGTATGTCATAAATCTGAATGTTACTTTTAGAACTCAGTAAATGGAAAGAAAAATGCTTCAGTGAGCCAAGATCTTTCTATTGATTTCTCTATATAGATTTACTCTATATACTAGAGCAGTGGTTCCATATTGGAACTCATTCTCGCCACCTCAAACAGTTGAAATAGAGAAACAGCTAACTTTTTCCAAAGTTTTGTAAATTTCTTGGTAAAAGTACCAGATCTATGTGAATTTTATTTCTCAAAACTTATCTTTCACACTTTAAATTTATGATGAAATAGGTCAAACACTGGCCAAAAGATTCTAGGTTAACTTTTTTAATGCTTCTTGGCCATTTAATGGGCTTATTTCTGCTAAGTAAACATCATAATATTTTGCAGTTCAAAGGTTTTAGTCCTTAGGAATTTGGTTAATCATTTCCTTAATATACTCAGCACAGATTAAAGATGGCACATATTCTTTATTTATTTTTAGGTAATAATATTATGGACTTCCCTGGTGGCTCAGACAGCAAGAGACCTGGATTTGATCCCTGGGTTGGGAAGATCCCCTAGAGGAGAGTATGGCAACCCACTCCATATTCTTGCCTGGAGAATCCCCATGGACAGAGAAGCCTGGCGGGCTACAGTCCATGGGATTGCAAAGAATTGGACACAACTGAGCAACTAAGCACAGCACAATAATAATATATTAAGAATCCCAGTCCAGGTTTGATGCCTGATACTGGATGCCTGGGGCTGGTGCACTGGGACGACCCAGAGGGATGGTATGGGGAGGGAGGAGGGAGGAGGGAGGAGGGTTCAGGATGGGGAACACATATATACCTATGGCAGATTCATTTTGATATATGGCAAAACCAATACAATATTGTAAAGTTAAATAAAATTAAATTAAATTAAAAAAAATAAAGACATGTTAAAAAAAAGAATAATTTTAATTTAACCCTTAATAGTGTTAAAATCACACAGCAGCACAAAAGGAGAAATCATTCCCTAAAAGCTGTTTAGCTTTTTTAAAATAGAAAGCCTTCCCCACTCCATCGCTACTCTACTCTCTCTTGACTTTGACAATGGGCTAGGGCCGGCCCTGCCCTCTTCCTCTCTTGTAGCAAATTCCTTGGGCAACTTGCAACTGTCAGTCTAAATGGTCTTGCTCCACCTGAGTCTCAGCTTCACTTCCCTACTTCCCACCCCGAGGAATCCACTGAGAACAACAATCTCACCCCTTGCGAGTTTCAGTTAAACCTTAGTAATTTCACTCTTGGCATCATGTGGTTTCTTTGCTTCTCTCTTTTCAAAAAAGGGAAGGGAAGCAAAGGAAGCAGAAACATAGCTCTAGAGCTACCAACACATGAATGAGTGGGAGCACACCCTTCCAGAGAATTAACAAAAAGTGAAAGTAGCAAGAAAAACATTTAGGCCCCCATTAGGTGGAAGGACTCTAGAGCCTGCAGATCTATGTTCTAGTCACAGTTCTGACAACTCTTACTCTTTCACCTTGTCACGTAATATGCCTCTTTGTGCCTGCTCTGGTCTCCTCATCTGTTGAAGGATCAGGATATTAACACTTGGCTCATCAAGTGTCGTGAGTTCGAAATGAGGTCATTTATATGAACTATTTAGAACAGTGCCCACCTGTTCACTGAGTAGGTGCTACCTCTTATTTTCCTTGTATCCTAAAAAGGCCAGTCTACTCACACAAATTAAAGTGGAAAAAATGGATAAGAAACAAGAGATATGAGAGAAGAAAAATAGTAAGCAGAAGGGCATAAAGTAGAGAAGCCCTTTAGGTATAATGAGAAAAGATGCTAAACGTGGATGTGCACACATTAGGGACAGAAGAAACTAGGCCAAAACAGAGACATCTAAAGGTGTCACTTTAGGAAGGAAGCAGTCATCAAAATAGCTTAGTGGCTTAGCTATAGAGTCTTCACACCTGCAAGGGCTCTCTTTCTAGGTCAGGAGTTTTCCACCAGTGCTCCTCCAAAGCCCCGGGGGTCCCACAGAGTCCCAACAGGAGCCTCCTTGAGATGGGGAGGGGGGAAACCTCAGCATCACTTCCCACCCATCACTGTTCTAAGCTCAAATACAACACCTCCACTGTTATCTGGTCCCAACTGAAAGTATAAGTTCCTTTGACTAAAAGTTCTATTTCTAAAGAAAGAGAAGCATAGAAGGCCACTCACCTAGTCCAATACTCTCACTGAGCAGGTTAAGAGACTGAGGGCCAGAGGGGGAACGTAATCTATGTAAACTCACGCAGCATCTACGTTTCTTCTTCAGGCCCCTGTGAGCTGTTTGAGGGCACCATTCATGGTTTACTATTTCCTGTTAATATTCAAGATGGCAGCACAGAAACTCAATGAAGGTGGCTGGTGTGAAAGAAAAAGTTCCTTTCTTTCAACAGTCTGAAGATGTCCCTCTTCTTGGTTTACACGGTTTCTGATGAGCAAGAAGCCACGGTAATTCCTATTCTTCTTTCTCCACAGCAAGGTGTTCTTTCTCCCCCCTCCAGTTTCCTTCAGAATTTTCTCCAGCTTTGGTTTTCTGAAGTTGGAATAAGACATGCCTTACTAAAGTTTAGTGGGGAGGGGTATTATGATATAATGGGAAGTACATATTTGGTCTTCTTCCCTGGTTCCTGGCACAGAACTCCTAAAACTCTTGAAACTGCCAGAGTAACAGGAGTGCCTCGTTATTCATAAAAAGTTCTTTCCAACCACCCCTGAGTTTTTGCTAATAAGGTAACTCTTGTGGACTCAGGGATAGAGCTTCAGGATAGGCAAGCTTTCTGCTTGCCACAAAGACCAGAGCATGATTGGAGGGGTGGAATTTTCAGTAGCACCCTCTTTGTTGACCTCCAGGGAGGAGAGAGGGGTAGAGACTGAATCGACAATGGCCAATGATTGAGCCCATTATGCCTACGTAGTAAAACCTCCATAAAAACCTCTAGACAATGAAGTTCAGAAAACTTTCAGGGTGGTGAACATACAAAGGTGCACCCCCCGAGAGGACATAGACGCTCTATACCCCGCCCCCCCGCAATTCGGCTATGTCTATTCCTGAACTGTATCCTTTATAATAAGCTGATAATTGTAAGAAATGCACTTTTCCTGAGTTCTGTGAGTTGTTTTAGCAAATTATCCAACCTGAGGGACTTGGGGTTGTGGCACCCAAGAATTTATTGTTAGCTGG
Source organism: Tragelaphus eurycerus (assembly GCA_935064755.1). Classification (NCBI taxonomy): domain Eukaryota; kingdom Metazoa; phylum Chordata; class Mammalia; order Artiodactyla; family Bovidae; genus Tragelaphus; species Tragelaphus eurycerus. The sequence goes on along the minus strand of CAKXYN010000120.1, from coordinate 4,038,308 downwards.
TCAGAAATATGGGTAGCCTGAGCTCTCCATTTGGTTGGCCTCTGAAGTGGGGACAGACTTGTGGGATTGAGCCCTTCCCTTATCGGTTCTACACTAACTTCAAGAACTGGCATCAGAATTGAATTGCTGGACACCTAGTTGGTGTCAGAGAACTGGAGAATTCATGTGAAAAAAGGAAAAGTGTATATTTGGCGCAGGGGGTGGGGAGAACCCTCAGGTATTTATCTCAACCCTCTTGGATGTGTGGCTTCATGTCTGTTATTAGTTTGGGAAAGTTTTCAGCCCTTATCACTTCAGATATTTCTTCCACTTTTTTCTTCTTCTGGCATTTCAATGGTACATGTGCTATAATTTTTTATATCATTCCACAGACTTTCTCTGTTCTGTTCTTTTTTAAAAAATGACTTTTTCTCTTTGCATTTCACCTTGGAAAGTCTCTGTTGATCTATCTTGAAGTTCACTGATTCTTTCTTTGTCAATATCAAGTTTACTTACCAGTCTGTCAAAATTACTTTGCATTTTTGTTAACTATGTTTCTGATTTCTAGCATTTTCTTTTTGTTATTTCTGAACTTCAATCTGTCTGCTTATGTTACCCATCTGTTCTTGCATGTTGTCTAATTTTTGAATTAGAGCCTTTGACATATTATAATTCATTTAATTTCTGTGTCTGATAGTTGTAACGTCCATTTTGTTTGAGAATCTAGTTTTTGCTTATTGCATTGCCTGTACAGTACTTTTTCTTATCTCTTGGCATGTCCTGTAATTTTTTGTCAAATATGGGACAGGTCATATCAGTTGATAGGAGTTAAGTAAGCCCTTAGGGTGATGAGTTTTTATTTTTTCGTCATAGCAGCTATATTGAAGGCAGAGGGTAGCATTATCTTCTACAATAAAGTAATAAATATTCTTGAACTTATTAATCATTAGTCTCTGTTCAAACATGTACCTACTGTTAGGTCTCTGGTCTAAAATGTAGAGTCACTGAGTTAGTTTCTCAGGTTACGCTAGTTTATCCACATTACAAACTAGTTGCTTTTCCTGTAACTCGACATACAGATGCTTGGTAAAAACATTCTTCAAAACTAATTCCTCTAAGTAGATGAGACTGGCCCAATATTTTCAGGCCACTATAATGTCATTTAGGACAGTAAATTGAAATGCAGGAAAATTTTAACTTCTTCACTATTAATTATCACAGACTATTTTGAGAAAAGATAATCGGCGCCATATTTACAGCATCCATGCTTACAATTTTTAAGTAATTTATGACAGGGAAGCCTATACATTTGAGTTCTTATGACTTTGTAAGTCCTGATAAACAATGGTTTCCCTGTCTTCACCAAGCCAAAGTTAAGCAACAAGTCAGCCAGCACTGAAATGCTCACATCACAGATTCTTTCATGTAAAGGTCAAACAATCAAAGATGTAAAGATGATCTTTTGCTTCACTGACTTTTGGCAAAAGGATCATAAACTGACAAAAGAAGTGAGAAGGGCAAGATCAGAGAAAGGCTCTGGCCAGCTCCTTTCAAAGTCACCTCTCAGCTGGAGAGGAAGAAAAGGCCAGTGAAGAAAGACATGGAAGGTAACCTCACTGTTGCTCAAATCAGATATACATGCTGATGAAACCCCTAATTTCCTCCCTGGCCATTAGTGTCCTCAGTCCTGTTCAGTCATCCTTCTGTTGCAGTACCACTATTAAAATGTGCTCTTAAGAAGGAGTATAAGTCCCTGAGGGAAGGATTTCAGCTATAATTGCATTAGGGGGAACAAGCCTCATTATGAATGTGTAGGCATCTCTTTTCAGAGAATTCTCTAGAACCTTCCCTGAGTCCAGCAACATCTAAGATACAAACCTAGTCACCAGGCAGATAAAAACTAATTTTTTGTTCATTTATTACATTGAGAGGTAGAGTACATGGGAGGAGTCTTTTGCCAAGAAAAGCATAGGAATGTGGTTCAGTATCATTTAACAGACATGAGCCCTACAAGTACTTTTGGAACCAGGTCAAGACACATCCCACTACACTCATATAGCAACCATTTAGCACATCACCACTTTGCCTTCTCAAACTTCAAGCTGGGTGACTCCTGTCATTAGCTAAGGGCTGCATCAGGAAGTTAAACAACAAGATGAACCATCATGTGAATCAACAGCAACATAACTGCAGCAGGAATTGAGGTTCATCACGGAAAGAACTATTCACTAAGCACAAAACTAGCTCACGAAGCTCTTCCAACATAAGAGAGCTAAGTAATTAATCCATCAAACGTTTATTTAGCCACATATAATATATAAAGCACTGTGTCATGCTCTGGGGTAAAGAACTAGGGGAAGAATACAAAGATAGCTGAGGTGTGGCAATCTGTGGATGAAGGTCTGATTGGATTAAGAATCACAGAGAAACAGCACCTGAAGTCAAATGCACCACTCAGCTCTTAATAAAATCGTTAACTGCTGAAACACTTTTTTTGCCTATAGGAAATCCATGTGATTTTTTTCTTCCAGTTTTGATGAGATATGATTGACATATAGCACGGCAGAAGTTTAATGTGTGCAGCATGATGACTTGACTTACGTACATCACAAAATGATTATCACAGTAAGTTTAGTGAACATTCATCATCTCATCTGGAGAAGGAAATGGCAACCCACTCCAGTATTCTTGCCTGGAGAATTCCATGGACAGATTTGCCTGGCGGGCTACAGTCCATGGGGTTGCAAAAGAGTCAGTCACAACTTAGCAGCTAAACATCATCATCTCATATAGATACAAAAGTAAATAGACTTTTTTTTTCTTGTGATAAGAACCCAGGATTTACTGTTAACTTTCATGCATAACATACAGCAGTGTTAACTGTATTTATCATGTTGTACGTTACATCCCTAGTATTTATTTATCTTATAACTGGAAGCTTGTACCTTTTGACTGCCTTCATCCAATTCCTCTTCCCCCATCCCCCACATCTGGTAACCCCAAATCTGATCTCTTTTTCTATGAGTTCATTTGTTTTTGAAGTCTAGTGGACCTACAACACCATGTTAGTTCCTGTTACACAACATAGTAACTCAGTATTTCAAAATGCAAATCATTTTGCATTTCAAAATGATTACTGCAATATCTAGTTACGATATGTCACCTTACAAATACATTCCATAGCTATTGACTATATTCCCTACACTGTATGTTTAGTGCCTATGACTCATTTGTTTTGAAAACAGAAGTTTGTACCTCAATCTCCCTCATCTATTTCTTTCCTCTTCCCACACTCCCCCCCACCCAACCCCATCAACCACCTGTTTGTTTCTCTTTGAGTTTTTGGTTACCTCCAACTCAAGAGTCCCATTTGAGGTGGTCTCATCAACTAATATATTTGTGGACAAGAGGAGAAAAAGAAGAAATATCAGAGTCAGCAAGCATTCCCTGGACTCTACCCTCTATAGCCATCTCTAAGCAATGAATGGTGAGTGCAATCATGAACATACAGCCTGAACCTATGAACACAATAACCACCTTCATTCAACAGCACTGATTCTGCCATTCAGGCGGAAACACTGGATCTAATGTTCCAACAAAGTAAGAATAAGGCCCTGAAACTGTGGTCCCTGACTCTCTGGCTTACCACACAAAGAATCAGTACTAATAATCAGTACTAATCAGTACTAATCAGTACTAATAATAAGGAAAGGCTAGTCACTGCTGAAATAGACCTCAAAATATATAATGGCTCAAACGTCTTTAATGTTTTGTCTGGGGAAGGGGATGAATGAAGTCTTCCTGTTCCTCACACTGAAATAGGGACTCAACTTTCCAAGCTCTGCCATCTTTATCAGGATCATTCTATTGACTAGAACTCAGTTACATGCTGTGCTTAAATGCAAAGGAGCTTGGAAACTGCATTCTTGTTGCAGGCTTGGAAAAGGGAAATGTGGGGCTTCCCTGGCAGTCCAGTTGTTAAGAATCTGCCTGCCAAAGCAGGGGACACAGATTTGATCCCTGGTTGGGGAAGATCCCACATGCCATCGGGCAACAGAGCCCATGTGCCATAACTACTGAGCCTAAGGGCCACAACGACTAAAGCTTGCACACCTAGAGCCTATGCTTTGAAACAACAGAAGCCGCCACAGGGAGAAGCCTGCACACCACAGCTAGAGAGTAGTCCCCGCTCGCCACAACTAGAGAAAGCCTATGCACAGCAAGAAGACTCAGCACAGTCAGAAATACATTTAAAAAAAAAAAAGAAGCGGGAAATGTAGATTTTGGTGAGTAGCCAACAGCCTCTGCCCTTGTATTTTATGACTGTGCCCTCCCTTCCAAGTTTTCCCTGCCCTCTGTGGATATGTATGGATGCAGGACTGCACACGTGTCTATGTATGAAACTCTGTGCAGTAAACTTTTGCTTTCATCTGTATAATAAATGGCAGGGAGCCTCATACAAAGATGGGTGACCCTTTACTTAGAAGGAACGGGAATAACCTGATATTAGGATCCAAGTGATGCAGCACATAAAGAAGCTTTGCTTAGCTTCCTCCAAGAGTCACCCTCAGACGAGGGAGATAAATCCTCCCATGCCCACACTTCCCTCAGGGACCTTCTCAAGATCCATCCAAATAATATCCTCATGAGGGGCTCATCTCTGAGCTGGCAGAATACTAGTACAGTATATGATTCCCCCCAAAAGGAGCAAAATGCTAAGTATTTCCTTGAGACCCTCAATGATTCCGTTTTCTGGCTAAGAACCGTCATGCCTTAGAATCAGCACCTTTCATCACCAGCACTAGAAGCTGAGCTTTTTCTCAGAGCAATCTTTCACAAAGAAAGAGTATTTCACTTCAAAGGCATTTTACACGTTCAATAAGAGATAGAAATTGTGTTGCCCTGGAATTTGGACACCAGGCAACTGCTAACCCACCACTCCGAGGTTAGTTATCCCACACCCCCTCCAAAAGCAGCTAACTGAAAACCATGCCTCAGCAAAAGGAGAAACCAGCACATGTCAGGGCTTTCCTGCTGCTGCTGCTAAGTCACTTCAGTCGTGTCCGACTCTGTGCGACCCCACAAACAGCAGCCCACCAGGCTCCCCCGTCCCTGGGATTCTCCGGGCAAGAACACTGGAGTGGGCTGCCATTTCCTTCTCCAATCCAGGCAAGTGAAAAGTGAAAGTGAAGTCGCTCAGTCGTGTCCAACTTTCCAGACCCCATGGACTGCAGCCTACCAGGCTCCTCCATCCATGGGAGTTTCCAGGCAAGAGTACTGGAGTGGGGTGCCAGGGCTTTCCTAGTCTCTCTCAAATGTGAAATCACTGATATGCAAATGATCTACTATATACAAATATACTAGACTCCACACTCTGCTAGCAAGGTGTACCTGTGATTTATCATGTTATTCTCCACAATGCCTTGTCTAGATGCTATCATTCAGTAAACATGTGCTGAAAGAATACCATCATTTTTAAAATTTGTCATCCCTAAGTCCTCTCCAAGTGTCCACATGAGGGCTGCCAGTCTTGAGGACTCATCTGTATGACTCATTCTGTACACAATCTTGCTAATAGGTGTGAAATAAATGCCTTCCGACTGTGACAGTGGCGATGCTGGTGGTGACATGACAGCTCCGTCAGTCACAACACATAAAGGACTGGTCTGTTTCATGCCTGTGGGGCTAATCAGTCACCGGAAGTAATGCAAGATGCTATATGGTTCCCTCAGCTCTATTCCTACCTCCATCCCTGCTTTAATTGTCTCCAGGGCTCTTATCATCAACATATTTAACTTACTTGTGTGCCTTTCTCCCCATAAGAAGCTCTGTAAGGACAGGAATTATGTCCATGGTGTCCAGCACCCAAAACAGAGTGCCTAGAACACTAGAAGTACTGCACAAACTTTTGTGGCAGGAGCAGATGAAATAAAGAAGATATTTGGATTCTTTCCTCCAAAATCTGAGGGTTATAATCACTAAAGAAATAACTGCTGCAATGTTGCAGCATAGCTGGATTCTTTTGACCTAGTCAGAACATCTCAGAAAACGATCTCACAAGACAACCCATTTGTTAGGTCATAAAGCAGGGCTTCTAGAAACCCAAGCTATTACCAAGCCATCTTAAAGTCCCCACGTAAGCTGAAAATGGACAGAATCTCCAGAGTGGAGGTTTAGGCAGCCTTTCACCAAACAAGGACCACATGTGCCTCACTTCCTCTCCCTTCCAGAGACCTGCCCATGCAGCCAACACCAGTCCCTGAGGTATGAAACCAGGCAGGAGGATGGGAAATTCCTTCCAATAGCTTCAGAAACAAAATTTTCTGAGCAATTGATCAGGAAATGATCAGCAAGATGTAAGCAAGATGATCAAATCCTGGACCCACTTCTATCCATGGGAAGTAGCCACAATTCATTTAAAGAAAAAGTAAAAAAAAAAAACATGGTTCAAGTTCAAATTCTCAGCTTTCCAAACATGGCCATGACCTGATAAGATAAATTCCTTCAGGTTGTTTAAAAAAAAAAAATCATTGAATGTTGTTATTCATTTGCCAAACTATTTCTTGATGGAACTTTAAAATTCTGCATTTTATTTCATTTTTGGCATGGGGAAAATAATGTCTATTGACAGTGATGAGTCTTGTTCATTCCATTCTTCTGTGGACTCTCAAACAGTAATTAATACTCACAAAGTAACAGAGAAATTATCAGCTTGAAGAAAATGTGTAACAATGATATTTTACACACTAAAACACTTTTGTACAATTTACACCTAAGTTTTTAGAATTCACATTCTAAAGATACTGGGATCTAACAATTCATGAAAGAATGGCAAAGTTTCCAAATCTCCAAAAGAAGAATTGTTCTTATACCCTCAACCATACTTATCAAAATTTCCACAAAGACTCTATTTAAATACACTCTGGTAAAAAGGTTTGTGTCAAGTATTTTTTGTTTTTGTTTAATATGTACTACTCTATAGTCAGCCCACCAGCCAGCCAGTATGTATTATGTGTTAAAGCCAACACTAGGCATGGGGAATACTGAAAGTCAGATGTACCTTCACTGTGAGTTACTGGATAGACTCATCAGTAAAATACAAAGGACAGACTGGGTGACAGCTAAGATTGTTTCCAGGAAATTTGTTTTGTTTTGACTTCAGAACAACTTCAAATGACTATAAAACTTTATGAGACATCGAGTTAAGGAAGGCAGCAATGAAAAATTGAAATCTCTAAATTAGGAGTTTGAGATTAGCAGATACAAACTATTCTATATCAAATAAACAACAAGGTCCTACTAATAGCAAAGGGAACTATATTCAACAGTGTGATAAACCATAATGGAAAAGAATATGAAAAAGAATAGATATTTAACAGAATCACTTTGCTGTACACCAGAAATGAACATCACATTGTAAATCAGCTACACATCAATTAAAAAATTTAAGTGAAATTTTAAAATAGTTTGGTAAGCAGAGGACTCTTGATCAGTGGTTTTTAATATTTGATGTTGTAAAACTTAAACACGTGTCTTCCTATCTTATTTCCTAGAGACGTTTATCCTCTTAATTTCATTTGCAGATCACCTGAGTTTTTTGCTTTTCCATTTTCCTACTTTATTCTCAAGGCAAAAGAAAAGTTGCACAAATTATACCAACCTATGCAATAAATGATTAAACTACATTTTCCCCCCAAACCTAAGCCCCCAAATGTAATGTTCTACATATCACGGAGCATAATCAAATGCATAGAAAAGCTTCTCTTTTTTTAGTGAAACAGAAAGCCAACAAGCCCAGTCCCACTCACTAAGGAATGTGGCATGGCCACAGTGTCACATACTGTTTGAGAACTCACTCCAACTTGGCATTGATCCCCAGCTACACAGAGCAGCTTTCCCAGTCCCACTGGTTTCTGTAAAGCCCCAGCATGCAGCCTTTTCATGCAAAACTACATCACACACACACACAAAACTTGCTTCTAGAACCAAATCAAAATACTACACATTTGTACATAATATAGCATTAAATTTAAGCAACTGTGACTGCCACTGTATGAGTTACGAATCACTTGAGGCCATTATTTATCTTTTCTGAAAGAGTGGCACTCTCCAGAGACAAATGCTGTTCTAATAAGCTATCCCCACCTTCCACAGCAGTCTGACTTTAGCTGTGTTTTAACTCAAAACACCTGAAGGGTACAAAACCCAACTGCTCCCAACAGTGGCTCACTGAGCTTTGGAGGAACAGGGAATAGGTCTTCAGAGTTTCAAAAGCACACTGAGAGAGAGACTAAAATAGTCTCCATGTCCTCATAGGACTCGACGGTATAATCCATCCCACCTCCAAATGCACTCCTGAAATTCTGAATTCTCACCATAGAGATTTTTAGCCAAGGCAGTCGTCACAAAGAGTTGTTACATTTGGCTCACTTTGATGGATATTCTCCCTTAGACCTGAAGAGAGGTTTATGGACAACTTCGAAATGGCCTGGAATTAGACACAGATAAAAAAAAAAAAAAAAACAATCTGGCCTTCATTTTCACTTCAATAAGTTTCTCCAGTAAACTTGTTCAGGCAATTAAAATCAATTTCAATTTCCACTTCCTAGGATTTTCTATTCTTTGTTCTTAAGAGAAAAAAGGACAGTAAGTAAACAGAACCTGAATTTTAAATCTGACTTCAAATTGCCTGAGGCTACTTCATACATAAGTAAATAAATATGTATGGCATAAACTAATAAATATCTCATATATACACAAATCATGTTTTTATAGAGCATTCACCCACCTTTAACTCAGCCTTTTCGTTAGGACTGCACTTTATGGAAAACTCCACACATACAGCACCTTTCCTCTAGTCCTTCAAGGTCCTTATGAAGGAACAGAATTTTCTAAACAGGAAACCACACTGTAGTAAGGCAGGGCCATTTTCCTCAGTGACACCAGAACCCAAAATTCCTAACATTCCCTAGCAGTAAGTTCAAAGCTTGCTTCATCATATACCACACGCATCTCCCATCTCCATATGGAGATGGGTCTGTTCAGTGAATTGAACATAAATTAAAAAAAAATTTTTTTCAATTTATTCAAAAGGACAAATATGAACGAAAATAAAATTCTGCCATGACCCTATGAAATCTACCTTTCCACTTTATACTCCTGACTTGCGTGTATTCTAAAACTATCTTCAGCGATGTTGATCAGATGACTCGGCTAGACCACCTGACTTTGCAAATCCATAAATCTAAACACAACAGGTCACCAAGAGCAGATATTTAAATCACTTCGCTGTGACAGATTTAACGTTGAGAAAAAACACAAACAAGGCTCCATGGAAAACGAGTTTTCCCATAAAGACAAAAACTTGCTTAGAACTCAAAATCTACTTCCCAGCAAAGAAATCTGTATTTCACTCAGAGCCCTGAAACTGTGGGTGAATTCCTGGCCCCACTCCTCACCTGAACCCCAGAATGATGATGAAGCGCCTGACTGGTGATGTGAGCCTTGAACTGAGCTTCCTCCATGATGATACCCGAGGTTTTCAGGTGCTTTCTTACTTTTGGCAAACACTCAAGCGCATTACAGAAGGCTTCTCCTCTCCCATACACATGCTAACCTCAGAAAGCCCTTTTGAAGGCTTACTTCCTTTTCTTATGATGGAAACTCTCCTTCATGCCTGGGAAATAAGTCAGTTTTGTTCATTATCCAAAACAAACCGCAGTGACTGAGAATGGTGAACAAAGCACAAGCAACTGAGTTCAGCTCAACAAAGTGAGACAAAATAAAGATATTCCTGAGAACTTAGAACTGCAAAATCCAGTGATTTTAACTAGCCGTCTCTCAGAGATTCATATACTAGTGATGGAAAATTTTGTTTTAATTTTATTGACGTACAATTGTCTCACAACGTTGTGTTCATTTCTGCTGTACAGCAAAATGATTCAGTTAAACAAATATATATTCTTTTTCATATTCTTTTCCATTATGGCTTATGCGGGATATTAAATAGAGTCCCCTGTAATATACAGTAGGACTTTGCTGTTTATCCATTCTCCGTGCAATAGTTTGCATCTGCTAATCCCAAACTAATGGGAAAACTGTAGTCCCAGGCTGCAGGCACCATTATTCAGCTTTGAAAACTGCAGGGTGCTTTCTTGTAGGATTTGATTCAACTAACTACAAGATGAAAGAAAGTTATTTCTAAACTGCATAGTCAAACAATCAATCTGACTCTGGGTTCAGAAATTAGTGGGGCACATTTAAGCCATTATTGAATTCCACAGGCCAAGTAAGCTTTTCTCCAGATAACTGAAATCTTTCAAAGTTAACATGTTAATGAGTTACTACTGCGTTTTGAATTTCCCTACTGTGACCAGAAAAAACAGCAGATTCTGTGCATATTTTGTTATTATATCATGGAGCTATGGCAACCACTCATCCTGCGTCTACATCCATTTTTGCCTTTTTGAGAGCCATTCCACTAGAGAAAGAAAACTGCTAATTTTGCTTGGTAGCTCCTAAAATGTACCTGCCTGGCATTTCAGGCAGTGTTTATAGCTTCTAAGATTCAATTAATCATAAATTTTGGATATCGGTGATTGTTTTATGGGGGGGGAACTACTACATGAACATCTAGGTTCAAATTCTGGTTTTGCTATTTATTAGCTTTGAGATTTGGAGCAGATCACTCACACGTAATAAAACAAAGTTTCAAAAGTTGACTAAAAGGGGAGCTGATGTACAAAGACACCAGTGATTCCATATATGTGGCAAGAAAAATGAGCCTAGAGCAACAATGGTCAGGTTATTTGGTTTTCAGTTCAGTCGCTCAGTCGTGTCCGACTCTCTGCAACCCCATGAATCGCAGCACGCCAGGCCTCCCTGTCCATCACCAACTCCCGGAGTTCTAGGACCCCTTTATATTCTTAGAGATTATTGAAGATTCTAAAGACCTTACCTTAGAAAATTTCAGGGAATATAAGGACATACACACCTATTCCAGGAGCCAAAAGGTAGCCTCTAGAAAACTCCAATAAATACATAAGAAAATAAAAGTAAAAGAGGTAAAGAATGTCTTAGTACTGTAATGAAAACTGTTTTGACTTCATAGATCCCTTCAGAGGGTCTTAGGAGCCCTCAGGCTTCCTCAGATTACACTTTGAGAACTACTGGCCTTGAATATCTTAACATACTGAAAGCAGGGAAGCTGTCAGAGACCACTAGAATCATATCAAAAGGATCCAGGAGCCAGCACAAAGGGACTCGTACTAGCCAAAGATGGGACAATTTTAGTGTCAGGAATAAACGCAATAGGTTAAAACACCAGTATTTTGAATTCATGAATTCTTCATGAATTACATATCTGTTTCTCTTACCTTCTCTCAATGGTTACCTTTTATGAACATTACTAATTAGCCAAGAACAGTTGACCCTTGAACAACACAGGTTTGAACTGTGCAGGTTCACATATATGTGGATTTCTTTCAATAGTAAATACTACATTGCTACACAAGCTGTTGTTAGTTGAACCCACTGATGGGAAGAGCTGGACTATAAGTTATTTGTAAATTTTCAGCATGAAGGGTCAGCACCCCTAACTCCCAAGCTGTTCAAGAGTGAACTAACTAAACACTGGTAAATAAAGGGAAAAGAATTGGGTGTTATTTCCTGCCTTTCCCATATAAATTGTACCCAAGGAGAACCAAGTAGCTGATAAGCAGAGGTTTCTCTTTATCAAAGTAGGCCAGCTAATAAATGAAAAAATGATGGAAATGAAGATTTTGAAAAGAGCTGGACACAACTGAGCAACTGAACTGAACTGAATGAATTGATTAGGTAGTAAGGATCCCCATTAACTGTTCACCTCTTTCTCGCTCACACACACACCCACACAGGGAACTTGTGTTCAATGCCTCCTGATCAGAGTATACAACACACCCACAGTATTCCTGACCAAAACCAATGGAAACAGAATTTGAGCTAGACTCTACATATGACTATCAATTCCCAAGAAATACAGTGGCTAGAGGAATATGTTAAATACAGAAACATTTAACTCCATGGGGTATTACTGCCAAAAAGCCAGCCTATGAACCGGAATAAATGTTCTGGTTTGGCAAAAAGTAAATTGCAAGGAATTTTTTAAAAAAATAGTGAAGAGTGAACCTACAGACTAAAGGGACTGAAGCAGTATGTCAATCAATTGGACTTTATCTGGATCCTGATACAAAAAAAAAAAAAACTGATAAGAAAAATAATGAAGAAAATAGATAAATCTGAGCACTGACTGGATAGTCCATATTTGATTATATTATAGAAGTTCTTAAAGTATGATAATAATATGACAGTATTACAAGAAAAAAAGAATCTTTCAGAGATATATGTAGAAATGCTTACTAGTGAAATAATAGGATGTTAGGGATTTGCTTCTAAATAGCCCAGGGTGAGGGAGAAGAGGTAGAGGTCTAAATGAAGCGAGATGGCTATAAACTGACCATTGTTGAAGCAGGGAGAACGGCACAGAGGGTCCATTGTAATGTGCTATTTCTGTATATCTTTGAAACTTTCCACACCAAAAGCTAGAAGCAGTCATGAAAATGCTGCTTGTCTTCTCCATCAAGTCTGTGAGCTGGGAAGGCAGGGCTTCTCTGCCGCCCAGCACTCAGCAGCCTGGAGCCTGCAGCATGCGTTGGGGGTACCCCACCACCCCAGTCGCCAGCTGACCTGTGACAGGGCAGGTTCAGCAAAGAAGCCCGGAGCCCGCTGTCTCTGCATCTGAGGCATCTTTCCAACAGAACAGGAAACAACACTTCATTTACAGTGTGATCCTAACTGAGAAACATAGACAAAAACTCAACACAGAAAAAGGTAAAGAATACACATGAAAACGGTAAGTTTTTTTTCCTTCTTCTGGGTATAGGAACTATGGGAGTATGCTTTTCCTTGCTTCCACTTCTCTGAATTTTCCAAATTTTCTGCAATTACTATATTAGTTTGAATGTGGAAGGAAACCTAATAAACTGTTTTTCAATCATCTATAATAGCAAAACTCTATAGATAGCTGTTTTTCAATAGTAAGAATATTTTATTTGTCATATTCCTGTGATCCTATCCACAGCTCAGATAAAGGAAAAATGTTATAATAATGAAGAAAATATTTTAAACTATCATTGAGGGATTTTTTTTTTTTTTAAGCTAAATTACCCACTCCAGTACTCTTGCCTGGAAAATCCCATGGATGGAGGAGCCTGGTGGGCTGCAGTCCATGGGGTCGCTAGGAGTCGGACACGACTGAGCGACTTCACTTTCACTTTTCACTTTCATGCATTGGAGAAGAATGGCAACCCACTCCAACATTCTTGCCTGGAGAATCCCAGGGACGGCGGAGCCTGGTGGGCTACCGTCTATGGGGTTGCATAGAGTCGGACACGACTGAAGCAACTTAGCAGCAGCAGCATGAAACAACAGAAAAATGCCCTTTTTTATATTTGGGAAAGGGGAGATAGCCTTCCTTATCTTTTCCTCTATAAAATAAAGGAGAGATGCTATTAAAAAAAAAAATCACACCTGGACAACCTATACCAAGAAAATTTCTTGAGATTCTTCTCAAACCTCAGTTTCAGCATAGGAAGCTGGGGGCAAAGAGGGCTGTCCGGGACCTAATGAAAGGCCTTCTGTCCAAATGCTGGACTGATCTGGAGATATACACCTGTAATTATCTGTGTATCCATATATCCCACCACCACCCTCCCCTCCCCCCACCCACCCCACTCCTTCCCATCATTTCAAAGAGGCAAAAGGAAGAGGCAGTGTCATGCCAAAATTCCACACCTGGTAACACTATATTCTCTAAGGAAAGCTGTGTCTCACAAACAAAAACAGGTTTTTTTTTTTTTTCTTTTCTAGACCAAATATGCCTTTCAGATAACGATTCTTTAAAAAGTAGGCAAGACCTTTGAATCCCAGGCCTGCTTCAATCATTTCACTTTGAAAATAAATGAAAGAATATGTGCATCCATATCTATTAATAATTACACATGAAAAACGGTGGAAATTTGGCATAGATAATTGTTATGTTTTCCATACGGGTCTAATTAAACTTGATTTAGAATGCACACTGCCTTTTTTTTTAACCCTGCTATTAAATAAACAAACAACAACAAGAAAAAAAGGCTGAAACTGCCACTTCTCTTTTGCTTTATATATGCTGTGGGAGGCTGTACTCAAAGCGAGGGAAAAAGTTAAAATGACTCAACATATAGCTCTGTAACCTTGAAATTAAAAGCATGAGCCTTCCACTAGATTGCCAAGGTGAAAATCATCAATCTGTCATGTATCAGCTGTGTGACTTTGAGTAAGCTGTTTAACCTCTCTGTGCAGCATGGGTTTCTCTTGTATAAAATAAACAGTGGGGATGTCACAGAGCTGTACTGAGATGTCCTGAGATGAGAAATGGAAAAATGCTTAGGACAATGCCTAACATATACATGCTCTATAAATGCCACCTGCTATTGCTATTATGTGGAGAAGGCAATGGCACCCCACCCCAGTACTCTTGCCTGGAAAATCCCATGGACAGAGGAGCCTAGTAGGCTGCAGTCCATGGGGTTGCTAAGAGTCAGACACGACTGAGCAATTTCACTTTCACTTTTCACTTTCATACATTGGAGAAGGAAATGGCAACCCACTCCAGTGTGCTTGCCTGGAGAATCCCAGGGACAGGGCTGCCTGGTGGGCTGCCGTCTAACGGGTCACACAGAGTCAGACACGACTGAAGTGACTTAGCAGCAGCATTGCTATTATGACCTAATACATCTTTTTTTTTTTTTAATTCTCTCATCCCCTCTTATCCCTTTTTCATCCAAGAAACAACAATTTTACAAAATTCCAATTCTTTAGCCTCATCAGTGAATACTGTAATCTACTTTAAACCTAGACTCTTCTATTTTCCCCAGAACAGAAATTAACATTTTCTCTAGGAAAAAAAAAATAAAAGCAAAAATAAGGATGGAATTAGATTTCTCTTTACTTTGTCCCAGTCATGAGTGGTAGCAGAGTCCTAACTCCCTGAACCTCGGCAATACCCAGAATTAAAGAGAGTAACTCCCTAATCCCCACAAATTTCTCTGAATTGGGAATCTAGTTTCCAATTCTACTAATTTTCTCATGGCTCTTCTGAGAAGTCACTCAGGCAATCCATGACAATAAGAATGATGGGGGGAAATTTACATTATTCTAGAGAAAGGAACACAAATCTTAACAATATTCACATGTCATACACAGCACTGTGCTTCCCTGGTGGCTCAGCTAGCACAGAATCCACCTGCAATGCGAGAGACCTGGGTTCGATCCCTGGGTTGGGAAGATCCCTGGAGAAGGGAGTGGCTATCCACTCCCATAGTATTGTTGTCTGGAGAATTCCATGGACAGAGGAGTCTGGCAGGCTATATATAGTCCATGGAGTCAAAAACGCACAGTCAATGGCCTAGATATCTCTGATTGTATATATTTGCACCCAAGCTGAAGTGCATGTAATGAGACAAATCTTTTATTCACTAGAATTCTCAGAAAATAGGGAATATGTATTTGTGCTTATTGTTAAGGTATAAAAGGTAGGACTCTTCTTTGTCCCATCATTGCCCCTATGTGGGCAGAACTTTGATATTCAAGAGAGAAAGATTATGAAGGAGGGGTAGAATCAGTAAATCTGGGAAAGATCACAGACATCAAACTGTAACCTTTCGAGTCTTCACAAAAGCCTATTTGATAGGATGCGGTTTCCTGGGGAAACTAGTGTAGGAGGAAGTACTGTACTCAGAACACACATGAGTGTGAGGGACAGAGACAGAACATCAAGACACAGATGCTCAGTGGCAGAGAAAGGTATGAGCAAGAATACACAGGGAGGGGTGCAATCACAAGAGGCTCTGGGTTGAGCCAAGTTTAACTAAACATCTCCAAAGGGCAGAGAAAACCAGTTGGTACTCAGTCCTCAAGATAACAGGTTGATGGTATAAGGAAAGGATGCAAGTGCATTAAAAGATCAAGATTCCATGGGGACCTAAAAATTATGGGTGGCCCTAGGCCATCATGCAACTCATGACTTACTAGACTCTAAGGAATCTCCAGCAGGGTAACAGGGAGCAGGAGGACTTAAAGTGGACCTGGTTGCTGCTCCTAGGGCTTGGATCATAGCAGACAGCTGAGCAGGAGCAGACAGACAGCATGGCAGTTGAGATTTCCAACCGTGAAACCAAACTGTGTGGGTCTGAACCTCAGCTTGCCATCCACCAGCTCAAACTCAGGGCTTGTTCTGTCGGCTCAGATACCCAACCCTGAACTTTCGCTCTTAGTGTGTGTCACTAACAGGTCTTCTCCCCGAGTAAAGAAACAAGGGATTTCTCGACAACATACATCCCTATGATGCTCTGCCCCTATGTCAATAGTTTCAGAAAACACATTCTTCCCCTGATCTTTGGATGGATTCCTTTCTGCTTTGTCATCACTGTGCTGCTTTTATACACACACATATATATATATTACTGTTTTATTCTCACATCCTTCCTGCAGTGTACACAAGCAGGACTCCCCGAAGTTCTCCATACATCGCAGATCGCTGCCCCTGCCAGGGGCTCCTCACTTGCCTCACCCAATCTAATTAGTTGGGTAATCCTTACCCAACTAATGCTGAGTACCCAATCCCAGGCCCTGGCAGTAATGACCTAGAATCTGAGTTCCCACAGGACCTAGAGGCCTCTCTGAGCCCAGGGTCTTCTCTCTTTTTCAAATGCATTGTCAAGTTGTGATCTTTAATATTATGGGAAGTGGAAGTGTGAATGGCTCACTCATGTCTGACTCTGAGCGACCCCATGGACTGTTGCCCGCCAGGCTCCACTGTCCATAGGATTCTCCATGCAAGAATACTGGAGCGGGTTGCTATTTCCTTCTTCAGGGATCTTCCCAACCCAGGGAGTGAATCTCTGTCTCCATATTCCAGGCAGATTCATCTAAGCCACTGGAGAAGCTCTCCGGTGAAGAAGCTCTTCTCTGGGAGAAGCTCTCCCTAGATTTCCACTCCCTATTGGTTTTCCAAGACCTGACTCAGAATTTCATTTAAAGGAGCAAACACAGTGGCTGACCATCCAACAGGAACAATGTGGTAATATATCAGGGGTCAAACCACTAAATTTATGCTCCTCTGACATCGTCACCCAAGATTAGGGCGCCCTGCAGACATTACCCCTTCCTCCTGTTTTTCTACGTTCTTCCCTCAAGAGTGATTTTGCAGAGTCACATACCTTGGTCTGGTAGGAAAATCCTAGTTTCAGTGTCCAGAGAGCTTCATCCTAGTCCCACTAAGCCAATATAAATGGTATGGCCCCAGGGACAGTCACCAACCTTTTCTAGGCCTGTTTCCTTCTATATAATATTTTGGAGGCTGACAGCTAGTTCCTGCCAGCTGTAACACCCTGTGATTCTAAAGTCTCTGTTTATGCTTTGGCCTCAGTAGACAGAATTACCATGACATGAAAATCCTGAGGTTCAATTCATGTAGGAGATAAGTTCTTACTTGATAAGCTTCTTTAATGTGGGATCTTTCTGACCCAGCCAACTAGACCCAATAAGAATAGCTACCATTAATAGCCTACCCTGTGCTGGGCACTGTTCTTGGCAGTTTACAAGCTCAATCAAGACTCTCCTAAAGGATCTTAAGGAGGAAAGGGCTCCTTGGCTACAATTTAACTCAGCTCCCTTCTGCTCTGTTGAGCTCAAGAAGTAATGCTTGGTAGACTTACACCTCATCTCCCACTTCATAAGCTTTACAATATGGTTTTTCCAGTAGTCATGTATGATGTGAGTTGGACCATAAAGAAGGCTAAGAACCAAAGAATTGATGTTTTTGAACTGTGGTGCTTCGAACTATGGAGAAGACTCTTGAGAGTCTCTTGGACAGCAAGGAGATCAAACCAGTCAATCCTAAAGGAAATAAATTCTGAATATTCATTGGAAGGACTGATGCTGAAGCTCCAATACAATGTGAAGAACTGACTTACTGGAAAAGACCCTGATGCTAGGAAAAAGGAGAAGGGGACGACAGAGGAGAAGATGGTTAGATGGCATCACCAACTCAATGGACATGAGTTTGAGCAAACTCTGGGAGATAGCAAAGAACAGGGAAGCCTAGTATGCTGTAGTTCATGAGGTCACAAAGAGTCAGACACAACTCAGCGACTGAACACTGCCACTACCAGCTAGGAAAGATGTACACAGAGGTCCAGGAGAAATTAATAAGCCACAAGAAGACTTCTCTTGAAAATGAACTAAGCCTATCGAAAAAAAAAAAAAAAAAATTCTAAAGAACAAAGCAGGTGGTTTTGCTATTTTGAGAGCAAGAAAAAATGATCAAGGCAAGGCCGAAACTATTGCTTGGGTAAAACAGTACAAAACAGCAGATGTCAAGGACATGCAGGGCTCATCAGCAACGCTTTGTTCTCTTTTTTGGAGGAAAATGAAGCAATCCTTAAAGGCCTGAAGTCCTAGACAGTAGAACCCAATTCTCCAGACTCTTAAATACACCAGGATCTAAAGGAACTTGCAGACTGTTAAGACTTGAGTTGGATAAAGTGATTCTTGTTTGGCAAACAGTTTGAGGGAAAAAAAAAAAAATCCAAGATCTCTCACAAACTTAACAGTCTATAAATCAGTGGAAAAGCTAACTTATTAAGATACAAAAACAAGAGACACAAATAAGTCAGAGAAAAGAAAGAGCTAGCATCATATTGTACTTGACTTTGGCCTCACTGGCAGGGAAATAATGGATGAAAGATGAAGGAAAGCAAAGAGAAGCATTGGGACGGGACAAAGTACAGGGAAGAGTAGGGATGAATAAACAGGTTCCTTGGGAAAGAAGAAGGAAATAGATCTTCAGAGAGCAGAGTGGTGGTTGGCTGGCAGCAGAGTTGCTCTGGGCTGGAAAACACTTTACTCTGTAACAGGGCTCTGAGGGACAGGGGACTTCTGGTATTATTCCTCACTGTCCTCAGCCTGCAAACATGGACCCTCCTGCCCCGTGCTCCGTCGTTTATCTAATCTTTTCAGAGTCAGTGATAAAGAGATGCTGTATCCAAAAGCCTACATGCTTCAGTTTTTTGTTTGTTTTTTTTTTAAGACTCTAGACTTCTTGCATCCTGATTACTTAGGGGATTTTTATCAAAACCTTTGGTTGTTTCAAGATTGTTGGATTTAGCATCTTATTAACCCCAAACCCAAGCTCTTTGTTTTTCCCCTGCTTGGTGAGCCTTCCAAACTCTTTTCCCTCTTAAGTATCAGCAGCGCTGGCTCTGATGATTTACCATTCAGAGAAGTATCTTTCTGAGCTCTTGAATTTACTGCTTTAAACTACCGACTGGTGGGCTCACACGACTTCACTTAACTGCCAAACCACGACACACATTACAAATGATGACAGATGTTTCTGACATAGCTTCCTACTTACATTTACCCTCTCTTCAAAGCAGAGAGAGCCACAGGGATCAAGTTAAACTTGACCTCTTAAAAGTTTTGAGTACACCCTCAGTCACCTTCAGAAGTTACACGACTATGAAAGGCAAGAGAGCACCAAATCATTCCGGCAACTTGATGAATTCAAGAGGTTTAAATGAGTTACATTTTCTGCACTAAAACAAAGTGACTGAAGACACAGTTTTCCGAATGTCACTCTTTGGCCATATTGCAAAAACAGACATAGGCTCCAAACGGCTTCAATATACTCTTTCAGTGGAATTTCCATTGAAATCAAAGGGAAGGAGATGAAGAGGAAATGGATAACCTCCTCTTACTAAACATCAACCCAATTACAAATGATGCTGAACCCTGGCCCAAATTTTCCTCTCCTCTCTTAGTTCTGCAATGAGCAGGGGAGATCTGAATATCCAAAATCCATCTGGCTTCCCTGGTGGCTCAGATGGTAAAGCGTCTGCCTGCAATGCAGGAGACTCGGGTTCAACCCTTGAGTCAGGAAGATTCCCTGGAGAAGGAAATGGCAACCCACTCCAGTACTCTGGCCTGTAAAATTCCATGGATGGAGGAGCCTGGTAGGCTACAGCCCACAGGGTCACAAAGAGTCTGACACTCTGATCTGTTCCCTTGCTTGCCTCACCTCCATTGAAACCTCTCCTGCGCTCCCCTGACCCCAACACCCAGCATCCCTCCTCTGACTACAACATCCTCACTTAGGCTTCCTTATTAAAACCCCCTTCATTGTGATCAACCATTTGGGCCTCAACTGAAGTTTCATTTCACATCCCTCCTCATTCAACTTCCTTTCTAAAGGCCAACATCTCCAAAGAGCACATTCCATGACACTCTCGTCAAGTGCCCTAAACTTACCTTGCTCAGCCTTTCGTCCTTCCTCTTCTGCCAAACCCCAGCC
Source organism: Tragelaphus eurycerus (assembly GCA_935064755.1). Taxonomy (NCBI): domain Eukaryota; kingdom Metazoa; phylum Chordata; class Mammalia; order Artiodactyla; family Bovidae; genus Tragelaphus; species Tragelaphus eurycerus. The sequence goes on along the minus strand of CAKXYN010000120.1, from coordinate 4,017,898 downwards.
TTAGTAGATGCCTACAGTAGCTCTGTCTGTGCCCACAGCTGAGCACCTGGGCACTGGAGAAAGTCACCCGACATTCATGAGCACCAACCACAAACAAGTCCTCTACAATGTTGGGTGAACCCACCCACGCATTTGCCAACTCTTACTTGACTTTCACCCCTTCTGACATTGACACCATCATCACCACCTAACAGAGAAGTGAAACCCATGGACCAGTAACCTCCTGTTATCAGACTAACTTACCTCCAACCTTCAGCTTCTACCCTCCAACCAGTTCCCTCCTCTCTCCCAAGGTCAACCTCTCTACAGGCTTTAGATCCCACTCCATCTCACCTTCTCAGACTCGCATCATCAATTACCCCTTGCCTCTTCTCTCTATCTCTATTCAGTCAACTTTTCCCTTTCAACCAGATCCTTCCCATCAACACTTCAACATACTCGAGTCCTATTTTTACAGCATTCCACTCTCAACCTCAAATGTCTCTAGCTAGTGCCTTATTTCTTTGCTTCCTTCACAGGAAAAATAAAGATTGTTCTTCTTGGATATGTCCCATTTTTCCATCCCATTCATTTTTCAACCCATTCCAACCTGGCTTGGCTCCAACACTTCCTGAAACAGCTCCAGGCCGGATCAATAACGATCTCTTTGTTGCCAAATTTAAGTGAGAATTTTTTTTTTTTTCATCCTTTATCTCATTTGATCAATCTCTCCCTGAAATACACCTTACTTTGGACTCTTCAGCCAATGCTCTTTTCCCCGCTGCCATGGCTTCCTTCTCTTTGCAAGCTTATCCTCCTCCACTTAGTCTTATAGGGTTCAGACTCTTCAAGCTTAAACCTAGGTCCTCCTTCCCTTTTCATTCTATAGCAGCGGCTAAAAGCCAACTACCCACAGGGACAAGCAAGTAGCATAATTAAGTGAAACAAAGTCGACTTTCACTTTCCTCTCAGGTCAACAATTTAAAACACAGCAAGACTTCTCTAGGGGTACAGGGTATAAGAATCAGCCTGCCAATGCAGGGCACACAGGGTCAATCCCTAGTCCAGGAAGATGCCACACACCACGGAGCAACTGAGCCCGAGCACCACAACTATTGAGCTGCTATGCTGAACTGCTGAAGCCTGCACACCTAGAGCAAATGCTCCGTGACAAGAGATGCCACCGCACTGAGAAGTCTGTGCACCGCAAAGAAGAGCAGCCCCCACTCATACAGCTAGAGAAAGCCCACGCACAGCAACAAAGACCCGGCACAACCAAAATTAAAAATGAATACATGAACAATTAAAAATAAAAACAGCAGAACTGGCAGGGTAACTGGCAACAGACCCAAGGCATCAGGGTCAGATCACAGTAGAGAGAGGTACAGACTAGAATAAAGTGGAGAGCAGACACTCCTTCTACAACAATTACTTAGTTCAAGCCAAAATCCTGATCTACACATGAAAATTCATGATTTTTAAATCTTGGCAATTAAGATTTTTTTCTGGTGCAAATAAAAGAAATCCTGGGTTACACCGAAGGCAGAGTGCACTGGCTTATTAAACTGCAAAGCCTAGAGGTACAGCTGGCCATGGGGTTTAATCAACATGATCAGAACCAGTTTCTCTATCTGAATTTTTCATGTCCCTAATTGTCAGATGAGATCTACCCTATGGCAGCAAGAGCACTGCTAGATCTCCAGACCACATCTTGCCAGGTTTAAGCAGAAAACAAAAAAGATTCTCTTCTGGAGCTTCCCCTACCCACCACCTCCCCCACACACACCCCCATCCCGCGGTCTCAAAATCTCCTCTGATTGGGCCAGCTTGGATTACAAAACCATTCTTGAACCAATCACATGGCTAGACAATTTAGGAATGACCGGCCAGCCCTGAGTCATATAGTTTATTTGGAGTCAGGGGAAGAGCCTTATATAAGGCTAAGGTCTGAGGTTGGAGGACAAGGAATTTCTTAAAAGGAAATTAGGGTGCTGCCATCAAAAGAGAAAGTAATTTGGGGCAGCCAAAAAACTATAAACATGCTACAGCAACTTGTTCAAATATTTTAAAAACACTGCATAGGCCAAATAAAACAGGTTTGCTGGCTGAAGGTGGCTTGTCAACCTCAGTTCCAATCCTTCTTTCCCGTTTCCTAGGTGATCTTATCCAAGCTCAGGCCTTCATCTACCATCTCTATACCCCAAATAACACATTTTTATCTCTGACTCACAAATTCAACTGCCTACTCAACATCTTCACTTGGATGCCTCAAACTCATCTCAAATTCAATTTGCCCAAAATGAAATTAATACTCTTCTCAGCCCCTACTGCCCTCCCATCCAAAATTGACCTTACTCAGAGTTCTTATTTGGGGTGAGGGTTGGAGGGAAAGGAAAGGGAGGCAAGACCACTATGACTGAAGTACTGTTTGAAAGAAAAAAATACAGTCTTTCAGGGAGCTGAACTGTAAGTCAACTGAAATTCTTCTGTTATTTCAAATATTTAAGAAAGACATTTGATATCTTTAATTCATCTAAATTTTCATTTTCCATCTCTTTTCAATTTATTTTTAAAACAGATAGAAATAAAGTATCATCAGAAATACCAAAAGCAGGGACTTCACTAGTGGTCCAGTGGTTAAGAATCCACCCACCAATGCAAGGGACATGGCTTCAATCCCTGGTCCGAGAAGATCCCACATGCCGAGGAGCAACTAAATCCATCCATGCACCACAGCCACTAAAGTCTGCACACCTAGAGCCTGGGAGCTACAAGAAGAGAAGCCACTGCGCTGAGGAGCCCGTGCACTACAAGGACAAGAAGACCCACACAACGAAACGAGAGAAAACCTATGCAGCAATGAAGACCCAGCACATCCAAAAGTAAATGTTAATAAATCTTAAAGAAAAAAAGGGGGAAAGACTGTCCAGGGAACTTAGACAGTGCTTTGTTTGCCTATGTGTTGGCACAGCTGTAGTTTTCTAGCAAACATATCTGCGTCAACCTGACAACAACTGAAGAGGTTGCTAAGGATGACCATATTTCATCAAATATAAGAAATCACTGATTATGAGATACATCATCATTTCGCACATCACTATCACTCGTGTCCAACTCTTTGCAATCCCATTGACTATACAGTCCATGGAATTCTCCAGGCCAGCATACTGGAGTGAGTAGCTGCTCCCTTTGCCAGGGAATCTTTCCAACCCAGGGATCAAACCCAGGTCTCCCACATTGCAGGCGGATTCTTTAACAGTTGAGCCACCAGGGAAGCCCAATATTAAACAAAAATGCCACAAATTAAACCATAATCTATAATGCACTGAAAAACATTTTGTTTTCAGATAAAAATGTATGTCTTAGAATCTTTGAAAAACATTATCATAAGCCTCACTTTTCAGATAAGGGGTTCAGACATGTGACCAAAGTTATAACTAATAAGATGAAGACTGGACTTGAACCCACAGGGATCAGTTTCCTAATTTTTCTTTCCCTAAGTCTAGTCCCTGGATCTGAATAACTTCGACAATTTCTTCTGGGGTCCCCAAAGCTTTTCTGATACAAAGGTGCTAAAAGAAATCAGAACTGAATCAATAAATACTTTAAAATTGATATGGACTCCAAGACTAATTTGGGCTTCTCTTGTGGCTCAGCTGGTAAAGAATCCATCTGCAATGCAAGAGACCTTGTTCCATCCCCAGGTTGGGAAAGGCTACCCACTCCAGTATTCTGGCCTACAGAATTCTATGGACTGTATAGGCCACAGGGTCACAAAGAGTCAGACACGACTGAGAGATTTTCACTTTCACTAAGACTAATTTTGGAGAAGGAAATGGCAACCAACTCCAGTGTTCTTGCCTGGAGAATCCCAGGGACGGGGGAGCCTGGTGGGCTGCTGTCTATAGGGTCGCATGGAGTTGGACACGACTCAAGCAACTTAGCAAGACTAATTTAGACCTTGACCATTTCTGTAACTCCTAGACAGCCTAGGAAATACTGCTAGCATAAATATCGATGTGTACAAGGTATGTTAAGAAAAAGATTAGATCATTAATCTCACTGCTAACTCAGTAGGGTAAATTCACAGTTGACAATTTTAAGTATGAATTACAAGATGGTTTTCACTTGTGAGGTGATGTTACTGGGCATCTAGTCAAGGTAAAACTTCCACTCCTTTATAATAAAATATGCCAATGTAATGGTTTCGTTTGTTTCCTTGTTTCAAAAATACCCATTTGGAAATGTGCCATGTTATACCTATTACTGCAAAGCAAATGCGTAAGCCTAATAGTTCCAATCAGTCTGTGCAAGAAGCCTTTTGATTTCAAGACCTAGCAACCTTTAAAAAGGAAAAGGGCTGCAAAAAGCCAAGAAATTTGGTGTGAGATCTAAATAAGACAGAACATTAATTCATGACAGTTTTGCAGTTTAAATCTAACCGTTCTGCATTCACCTTCCCCACAGCGCCCAGTGTTGTGTCATAAATACAGAAATTGCCTAATAATTACACATGACAGGACACACAACAAGTAAAATGACAGTCCCTCTGTTTTCACAAATGTTCCTTCTTTCCAGGACTGTGTTTGCTCTGGAGGAGAAAGGGTTTAGCTTATTTTTGGTGGTGCCTATTGTAAGCTTTGTGCCAAAGGCACATCACATTTAATTCTGGAACTCCTCAAGGAGCTGACAGTCTCATCAAGTACAAATATAAAAGATATGTGGGTGGCAGATTACCTTTAAGTATGCTCAGTAACTGGACAGTATATTAAATATTTTAATATCATGTTTAATCAGGAAAAAATACAGGATTAGGAAAGCTGGTATAGTCGGTTGCTGGATATGACCTTGGGCAAAAGTCACTTCTTGAAATGTTTCCTTTGTTATTACCTACGCACCCCTCAAGGCTACTACAAAAGACATTAAGGCTGGAGAAAGTCTTCTGCAAATCCTAAAGCACTCTTCTGCACAATATATGTATTATAGGACTATTGCCCAGAATATTTCAACAACTTCCTTTGGGGGTCCCTTAAAATAATGTCAGAGGGCTCTAACTAAAATGCAAATCCAATCATTCATTCTCAGGTTTAAAGAATCTTTACAGCCAAAAGATAAATTCTTAACTGTCTAGCTTGAAAAGATAAGGCTTTTCAAGAACTGACTCCTCTGCAGCCCCATCTCTGGCTTTACTTTCCAAATGAGTGAAAGTCACTCAGTTGTGTCCAGCTCTGTCTATACAGTCCATGGAGTTCTCCAGGCCAGAATACTGGAGAGGGTAGCCTTTCCCTTCTTCAGGGAATCTTCCCAACCCAGAGATAGAACCCAGGCCTCCTGCATTGCAGGCAGATTCTTTACCATCTGAGCCACAAGGGAAGCCCAAGAATACTGGAGTGGGTAGCCTATCCCTTCTCCATCAGATCATCCCAACCCAGGAATTAAAATGGGGTCTCTTGCATTGTAAGCAGATTCTTTAACAACTGAGCTATCAGGGAAGCCCAAAGACCACAGCAAATATATAACTGCTCCCTGATCACATTCTATTCCATATTTCTTTATCTTTGCAATTTTGGTGAAGTTACTGTCTGTGATTATCCTACCATAGTCAGGAACTCACAGACTGGCTGGTATAGCACTTTCTACATTATCATGAGTCTCTGAGCTCCTCTTTCCAATGAATATTCAAAGGAGAATCTCTGAATATTCATTGGAAGGACTGATGCTAAAGCTAAAGCTCCAATACTTTGGCCATCTGATGCAAAGAGCCATCTCACTGGAAAGGACCCTGATGCTAGGAAAGATTGAGAGCAGGAGAAGAAGGGAGAGACAGAGGATGAGATAGATAGCATCACCAACTCAACAGACATGAATTTGAGCAAACTCTGGGAGATAGTGGAGGACAGAGGAGCCTGTCGTGCTGCAGTCCAAGGGGTCACAAAGAGTTAGGCATGACTTAGCAACTGAACAACAACAACTGAGCTTCTCCAGGGCAAAGAGAGCCAATACTTTATTCTTCCCCATTCTTAGCACAGAGTCCAACCCATCAGATCAGATCAGATCAGTCGCTCAGTCATGTCCGACTCTTTGCGACCCCATGAACTGCAGCACGCCAGGCCTCCCTATCCATCACCAGCCCTCGGAGGTCACTCAGACTCATATTCATCGAGTCAGTGATGCCATCCAGCCATCTCATCCTCTGTCATCCCCTTCTCCTCCTGCCCCCAATCCCTCCCAGCATCAGAGTCTTCTCCAATGAGTCAACTCTTCGCATGAGGTGGCCAAAATACTGGAGTTTCAGCTTTAGCATCATTCCTTCCAAAGAAATCCCAGGGCTGATCTCCTTCAGAATGGACCAGTTGGATCTCTTTGCAGTCCAAGGGACTCTCAAGAGTCTTCTCCAAGAGTCTTCTCCAACACCATAGCAACTCAGTAAATGTTGCCTGAATGACAGGCAAGGAAGATCCTCATTTGCATATCACATAAAGATAGTGACAATGGGAGAATATCAAGGGAAGGTTGTCAACTAAAAAAAAAAAAGGCTGATAAAATATTATGAAAGAAAGTGAAAGTATTAGTCACTCAGTCGTGTTCAAATCTTTGCAAGCCCATGGACTGTAGCCTGCCAGGCTCCTCTATCCATGCAAGAATACTCCTCTCCAGGCAAGAATACTGGAGTGGGTTGCCATTCCCTTCTCCAGTCAATCTTCCTGACCCAGGGATTGAACCCTGGTCTCTTGCACTGCAGGCAGATTCTTTACTATCTGAGCCACCAGGGAAGCCCTGATAAAAATATAGGTCCTCATCTCTTATCCAAATCCATAGGGCTAAAAGTATTTTGGAATGCAAAAATTCTGGCATTTTAGAAATGTAATATATACCTTATGCTCTCTGAAGAGTGGAGGTCAGTACCTCATACTCAAGAACAATAATACTTCCACACTAAAACTTACAAATAACCACACTAAAGGAGATAAGTGAAGAATATAAATAGAATCTTGCTCAAGGGAGGTCTTGCCACCCAATGGGTTATGAGAACTTTAAGAGCATTTTGGATTTTGGAATTAGAGAGAAAGGATGGGGGACCCATATCACCTGATGTGTGTACATGGCGCCTTCATATCCATTTCTCATTTGCTCAGAAATTCACTACAGCAGGACTGACCTATACTAGGCAACAAGTAAAAGTGGCCACATACCCAAACAGCAACGGATAGGCTATAAAATGTTCTAGAAAAAGTGGTTCAGAGGCACATCCAGAGTCTATATCACTGGTAACTGTATTAGCTTCTAAGAATATTAAGGGGAAAAAATAGTAATAATTGTTAGATCCAGCACCTAAAGACAGGTGAGAAAAGCAGCAGTAAGCAGAGTAGGAAATGAATGTATGAATGATTGTGTAAGCACTATTAGAAACTCTTACCACTGATTTCTAAATGTATCTCCAATTGTGGTGGCAGAAATGTACATAGACAATGACCTTCATCAGCCAAAATCAAGCTGCCCAGACCAACACACCTTGCTTCTGTACCAAAATAGAAACAGCAATGCATGCCCCCTGCTTTCCAGAACTGCAGGAAAGAATAGAATTGCATTTTTTGCCCATAATATAGATATATATATGTATTATTTTTTAAACAACTAGAAAGAATCCCATGAATGCCCTGCATGAAAAATTTGTTTTAGAAGCAAATGCTTTCCTAATAAACTGATAGGTGCTTTCCTTTCTAAAAAGAAGTACTAAATAAGTAGGAAGAGAGAAGAAATTACATAATCCCATTTCCAATGAATCCTAGGACCTGGACACGCATTTTGTGGTTACTAATAAGAATCTAAATTTCTTATTCAGGGAGTGGGAGAACATTTCTAACAGGCACCTCAATTCTGTCACACACCAAAGGCCAATGGTAACAGCAGGAGCTACCATCTACCCTATCGAGCCTTCATCACAGACGAGGCAGGGTGTTGAGCCCTTTGAAAGCCCTTTTTGAAAGTCTCAATTGATTCTCACATTAATAACAGAACCTACCTTGTAGGATATCATTTTACACATAAGAAACTGGATCTTTCGATAAAGATCCCAGAGCTTTCCAGAAGGAAAGTCAAATGACTGCAATGTCAGCTCTTGCAAATTACTTGGTTTCTACTCTGAAAAATAAATGGCACAGCTCATTCTCCATAGCACATATTTCTATCCTCTGCTATAGAGACATCTTTTCAGTAGCTGTGTTCCATAAACAAATCTCTTGTCCTCACCTGAAGTTTTTCCCATGTATCCCACCTAAAAAATGTATTCTCTCTGCCTTTTCAAGAGTTCTCTTCAAATGTGCTCCATCCACCCATCCACCCATTCTCTTTTGGGTACCTATCATATACCAGGCAACATGCTAAAGATACAAGATGTACAAGCCACAGTCCTATCCCTCAAATGTTCAGTCTATACATGCAAGCAAATAATCACACTTGAACACACTAAGTTATCTATGGCAGAGTAGAAGACCAACTCTGCCTCAGAGTGCAAGGCAGTAGAAGACCAACTCTGCCTCAGGTCACAGAAGACATCAAAGAGGTGGCTGGAATCTGAAGAATGACTGCAAGAGAAGGACACTTTAAGGACAGAAGAATGGAAATGAATGATGCTACCATGGTGCTTCATGCCATTCAAAATAGTATCAAATGACAAACAAGAGAGGAAGTTGGGAAAGGATGAAGGTGGCCAATAGAGAAGCAAAGCTCAACATGCCTCAGCACAAAGACCAGTCTTCTGTGCCTCTCTGAGCTCAGCACCCAAGGCAGCACCCCACCCCACAGATAGGGGAAAGGAGGACAGTTCAGTTCAGTTGCGTCCAACTCTTTGCGACTCCATGAACCGCAGCATGCCAGGCCTCCCTGTACATCATCAACTCCAGGAGTCCAGCCAAACCCATGTCCATTGAGTTGGTGATGCCATCCAACCATCTCATCCTCTGTCGTCCCCTTCTCCTCCTGCCTTCAATCTTTCCCAGCATCAGGCTCTTTTCCAATGACTCAGTTCTTCCCATCAGGTGGCCAAAGTATTGGAGTTTCAGCTTCAACATCAGGCCTTCTAATGAATATTCAGGACTGACTGACTTTAGGATGGACTGGTTGGATCTCCTTGTACTCCAAGGGACTCTCGAGTCTTCTCTAACACCACAGCTCAAAAGCATCAATTCTTTGGCACTCAGCCTTCTTTATAGTCCAACTCTCACATCCATACATGACTACTGGAAAAACCATAGCTTTGACTAGATGGACCTTTGTTGGCAAAGTAATGTCTCTGTTTTTGAATATGCTGTCTAGGTTGGTCATAACTTTCCTTCCAAGGAGTAAGCGTCTTTTAATTTCATGGCTGCAATCACCATCTACAGTGATTTTGGAGCCCCAAAAAAGAAAGTCAGCCACTGTTCCCACTGTTTCCTCATCTTTTTGCCATGAAGTGATGGGACCAGATGCCATGATCTTAGTTTTCTGAATGTTGAGCTTTAAGCCAACTTTTTCACTCTCCTCTTTCACTTTCAATCAAGAGGCTCTTTAGATCTTAACTTTCTGCCATAAGGGTGGTGTCATCTGCATATCTGAGGTTATTGATATTTCTTCCGGCAATCTTGATACCAGCTTGTGCTTCTTCCAGCCCAGCGTTTCTCATGATGTACTCTGCATATAAGGTAAATAAACAGGGTGACAATATACAGCCTTGACATACTCCCTTCCCTATTTGGAACCAGTCTGTTGTTCCATGTCATGGGGCAGCCAAATGGGCAAAGGAAGCCAAGGTACTCGTCAACTCACTAGGGGAGCCTGGTTCAACATGCTTTCCACTCTCCTTTTAGCACACTTACTGCATAAGCCCTGTGGATTCTAAGTACTAGTGTCTTGCCCTTTTTGAAGCCAATATCTGCCAGTTAATCATGACTCTTTGAGACACTGAGTTGAGATTGCATCAAAGGTTCTTTAACCAGAGACGGTCAGCTCTAAAAGCAGCAGAGAAAAGAAGAAATGCTGAGTTTGGCAGGAGAAGAGACAACTGATGTTAAACAGACAGCTTTTAAAGGGAAATAGAGAGATCACAGATCACCAGTTACAGACAGCATCAATATACCAGGGCACATGAAGACAGACAGACTTGGTCAGTTCTTATCCATTCGTCCTGAACCTTTAAAGCAGTAATCCCTATACGCTCTGAAATTGGTTATCTGATTCAGGGAGTTCAGTCTCTTCTTTCAAAGAAAAAAACAAAACTCGTGTTGATATATGATGTGCTTTTATTTTTAATTCAAGTGGATCTAAATCAACTGTTACTGAGAATTTCCTGACACCCTATAAGATAATTAGACACATCCTGATTTCCTACGCAAATCCAGAGTGAAAAATCGTGAGTCCAAGGGTTCATCCCTCACAAAGACCAAGATGAGAGAGAAAGGACTGTGCGTTTCAACAGATACACTCTCCTCCAAGTGGACAGACATAAAATACTGGTACACTTCAAAAGTATTTACTCATACATATAAATAATACTGTCAAATTTGATAAATATTATTTATAGAGCTGTAAATCATTATATTAATTTTAGAACAAGCAAAGTCATGACTTGGTTTTCTCTTTGTACTGGACCATTTTAAAGCTGTGGTTATGATAAAGCCAAGAAAATACAACTACTAGGTAAGAACGACCTTAAACTGACTGCTAGATTTTAAAACAAAGCCTCTTAGAAATAGTTTATAGTTCTAGAAAATCACAATAAGCTGAGGAACGAAAGACAGAAATTAAGAGTTCTTGGTTTACTACTGATTCATGGTAGAACCGTATGGCCTCAATGCCCTCATCTCTAATATAAGAGAATTAAAAAAGCCATGTGTGTTTACCAAAGTGAGCTCCTTATTACCAAATCAAGAGGCTTATTAAAACAAATCAAAACAGAAAAGCTTTTATGAAAACTTTTTAGGATAAAAAGAACATTAGACACTTGCAACTTTAAGATAACACAGGTGAGAAACATTCACTGTCACTCTGCCGGAGACCATGACCTACATCCTAGAAACACATCCAGGAACTAGTCATTTAGTTACACCCACTCAGAAAACAAAAGACGTGGCGAACTTTTTACCCCTCCCATCACAATGTATAACTTGTGTTTACTCAGCACACTGTAAAATTCAAAACACAAAGCACTACTTGTAAGCTCCTTTCTCTTGGCAGGAGGCCAAGTTCAGACGTCCCTCAGCCAAGTCCAAAATCTGAGGTGTTCAACCTGCACGCGTGCACGGGGTCACATAATCTGCTGGGGAAAGAGGTAAAGAGGCTGCATCAGGTATTCAGTCACCGAGGGATGGCAGCAACACCTGGTCTTCACACCTGCTCTAGAATACTCTACAGGAATTAAATGTGATAGGAAAATGAGTAGCTTACCACCTCAGGTTTCCATTAAAATGTCCTCACATTTCTTTTGCAGACGCCTCTTTTTATCCAGGGAAATCTGGGTGACTATAAATGAAAGCAAATTCTAATTTGTTTAGGAAATGGTTTTGGCTATTGGATTACCCACAGCCCAGGGCTTTGCCCTGAAAACCAAAGCTGTGTAGGATCTAAGGTGCTAAGAAGAAAGAAACCATCAAACAGAGAAAACCATTCTACTGTGCGGTCTCAAGAGAAGTCCAGAGACTTCTTTGCTACCACTTCAAGACAAGAAAACAGGTTGCAGCTTTTACGTTCAATATACTCAAATTCTGGACAATATTCACAAGCTCAGTGGAACAGGGGATGGCGTGTTGGGGTCCATAAGCCAAGAAGGGCGAGAACAAGCTTCTGGGATGGCTAAGCATATTATCATGTCTCTTCCAGGCCCTTCACATCTCAGGGCTGGCTGGGTGCCCCAGGGTCTATCGGAAAGCAATCCTCCCCAGGGCACTCTTCAGGAATCATTTCTGAAGCTCTATATTACACACCAAAGCCATTAACCCACTCTAGTTCAGATAAAACTAATGGGTGAATTTTAAGATCAAGAATGAATGAATATTAAAGCTTTCAGCAGTATTCTGCCTCTTCTGGTCAGATCTTCTCTAAGTGTCCATTTGGAGAAAGATTTCCTACATAGAATAAAGTTTCCCACAGTGACATCATTCATGAACATGTCTTAGAGGATTTCCTGGGTGGCTGCTTGCCAGCCACAAGGGAGGAAGAACAGAATAAAGCCCCGGAAGGTCTTCAGCTGCTCCTCTGAACAGCAGGGCCCCAAGAATCATGTTTGGAAACACAGTTGCTCTGAAGCCTAACTCTTGAGTTCTCCCTTCCCTTCCCAACCCCCACCAGGCAGAGGACCCACCCAGATCCTAGAGTCTACAATCTGATTAGGTGGAAACCAGAACTTCTCCATCAGCGCAGTGTTCTGGCTGTATCAATTTTGTGCCTTTATTAGATACAGCCAGTTTTCCAATATGGCCTTTCCAATTTATAGTTCCATCTGGTGTGAGAGTTCCATCGCTCCACATTCTTGCCAGTACTTAGTTTGATAAGTCATATTATTCTTAGCTCTTCTGATGTTGTATAGAGGTCTCTCATGGTTTTAATCTGCAGTTCTCTCATCACTGTAGGAAGCTTAGTGTCTTTGCCTATGTATTTGGCATTTAGATACCCTCTTCTGTGAAGTGCCTGTTCAAATCTGGAGGGGATCTCCAGAAATTATGTCTGAGAACCTAATAATGTGATCTCTGCTGCTGCTGCTAAGTCGCTTCAGAAGTGTTCAACTCTGTGCGACCTCATAGACGCCAGCCCACCAGGCTCCCCCATCCCTGGGACTCTCCAGGCAAGAACACTGGAGTGGGTTGCCATTTCCTTCTCCAGTGCATGAAAGTGAAAAGTGAAAGTGAAATTGCTCAATCGTGTCCGACTCCTAGCGACCCCATGGACTGCAGCTTACCAGGCTCCTCTGTCCGTGGGATTTTCCAGGCAAGAGTACTGGAGTGGGGTGCCATTTCCTTCTCCTCATTGACAGGTAATTTCCATCAGTATAAATTTCAAGGATTGTTCATAGATGAACAACACAATTCAAAAATAGGCAAGAGATTGGAACTAAAGGAAAACATATTCTCATCAAATGACCCAGTAATTGCATATACACCTACATACACAAATACTAGAAATGCATACATACGTGCATCACCAAAAACAGACACACATGGGGACTTCCCTGGTGGTTCGGTGGTTAAGACCTTGCCTTTGCCTTCCAAGGCAAGGGGTGGGGTTCAGTCCCTAGTTGGGGAGCTAAGACCCCACATGCCTCATGGCCAAAAAAACAAAACATAAAACAGAAACAATATTATGACAAATTCAATAAAGACTTTAAAAATGTCCACATAAAAAAAAAATCTTAAAAATATATATATACACATACGAATATTCACAGCAGCCTTATTCATAATAGCCAAGAACAGGAAACAACTCAAATGTCCATAACCAGTAGTTGTGGTATGTGTATGTCAATACAGTGGAAAATAATCCAGCTACTGTTGCCTGCCCAATATGGACGAATCTTACAATGTTGCGGGAAAGAAGTTAGGCATAAAAGAATACAAAAAGATGAATATATTTACATAAAACCCCAAAATAGGCAGAGGTGATCTATAGCCTAAAAAGTCAGGACAGCACCACCATAGAGAAGGAAGTTACATGAGAAGGCAGGCCTAAGGAAAGTTTCCACGGTGCTGGTGGCTCTTCCTTTCTCGATCTTTGTTAAGAATAAATGGGGGTGTTTGTGGAATAGAAATTCACTACACCACACCCATGGAATCTGGGCTTCTTTCTGTAAGTTAAACCATTTTCTTTAAAAAGTAAACCCACCTGGATGCCTCCTCCTATGCAAAACCAAACAGGGCAAACTGATTTAGTTATCTTGTGGTATAAATTTATCTAAGAGTCAGGTCGGATAAAAACAAGAGACACCAGGCCACGCTCCCTCACCGTGCCCGCTCCCAGCTCTGTCACTTGTGAGCCTGTGGTTCTGAGAGAGTTTGACTCCCTGGGTCTCACAACTCATTGATAAAAACAGCTGGGAAATTATGAGACTCCAATGAGATATAATGAGAGCAATATGTATTCATATGAGTGGTATCCCAACATTGGCTCCCAGGACTGTGGCGCGTACCATAGCAGACACAGTTAGAAAGCAGGGAGAACCTGGGGAGACTTTGAGGAGCTGTGGGGAGGGTTAATTTCCAGAGTTTTAGGGGCCACTAGCATAGGTTCTTTGTGAATTTTCGTATCAACTCAAACAGGAGTTTGAGTTACTGTACTCTTCTCACTGCTGGATCACTAGAGTCGCTGCATAATAAGCTTTCTATTATAAGAGACACTTTTCAGGTCACGTTTGGAAATGATACACACGCTTCCCTCTGGAAGCATCAAATCTCCTTCACTCCCAGTTATGCGCTCATTCTGTCTTAAGCTTCTGCCTTCATGAGACTTACAGTTTTGGTGGGTCTCTCTATGTCTTCTGTCTCCTCTGAGTCCCAGGTTAGGAATTAGGCCTGTTTCAGGCAAGACTGGAGAAGGAAACGGCGGCCCACTCCAGTGTTCTTGTCTGGAGAATCCCGTGGTCAGAGAAGCCTAGAGAGCTCCAGTCCATGGGGTCATGAAGGGTCGGACAGGACTGAGCACAGCACAGCAGCAGCAGGCAGGACGGTGCTTGGAATAGCAGGCGTGGCCTCTCTCAGACTCGGGCTCCTTTAGAGCCTTGGGCCAAGGACCAGCGGCATCAACACTCCTAGAAGCCTGTGAGAAAATTCCAGGCCCCACCTCGGTCCCAGTGAATCAGAATCTGTGCCTTAACAGGTGATTCACGTGCACGTAAAAGAGTGACAGGCACTGACCTCACCTGACAAACTGAGAGGCCCGAGACTGGAGGTCACAGCCTCGCCCAGGTAAAGGGGCTTCATTCTGACAACCCCTGTGTGAATGGCCTCGCCCAGGACTGGGCCCATACCAGTGGGCCATGGTGCTATACCTGCTATTCTATTTTCCAAACTCAGGGTCACATTTTCCTGGGACTCCAGAGTGGGCAGGAAGGGGCAGAGGACAAAGGAGGTGGGGGAGAAAAGGAGATGGAAAGAAGGTATGTCTGCCCTCATTTCTCTGCAGATCAGATCAGATCAGATCAGTCGCTCAGTTGTGTCCGACTCTTCGAGACCCCATGAACTGCAGCACACCAGTTCTCTCTGTCCATCACCAACTCCAGGAGGTCACTCAGACTCACATCCATCAAGTCAGTGATGCCATCCAGCCATCTCATCCTCTGTTGTCCCCTTCTCCTCTTGCCCTCAATCCCTCCCAGCATCAGAGTCTTCTCCAATGAGTCAACTCTTCGCATGAGGTGGCCAAAGTACTGGAGTTTCAGCTTCAGCATCATTCCTTCCAAAGAAATCCCAGGGCTGATCTCCTTCAGAATGGACTGGTTGGATCTCCTTGCAGTTCTCAGGAAAGCCAGCGGAAGGGAAAGAAAGGTAACTTGGAGCACTGAGTAGTGAGGAGAGGGGCGTCTCCTGAAGCTTAGCCGCTCGTCTGGTTCACTTACAGCTCTCTCCACGGCAGCTTCGGGTCTTACATAGATGACATCAAGATGGGCTGGGACCCAGGACACTTTGCTGCAGTCCATGCACCTGGGCAAACGTCTCCTCAAACAATAAAATACAGAGAAACTTGAAGGGACTAAAAACATTACTGCTTGCACGCGCAGTAGGGGCAAATTTATGGACAAGATACAAAAAGACCAAAAATCCAACTGCCACTTCTGAAGAGCTGGGAGCAAAAATAAGGTGTGAGGAGCAAAAGTAGAGTGTCGGGCAAAAGCAGGGTACGGCACATGCCCCTTGCATTCAGCACCACCAAAGGGATGGGCAAACCACCTAAGTCACTCCTCCAGCCCGACCCCTGGACACACCCCTACCCTCACCCCATATAAAGAACCAGCTAGCTCACCCCACTCAGCAGGCAAGGGAACCTGTTACTTCTTCTCAATCCCTCCTGTTTCAGCAGGAGCCCCAATAAAGCCTTGCCTCAATTTCCTGTTTGGCCTCTGATCAATTTCTATTGACTAAGGAAGACCAAGAACCCTAGCTGGTATCAACATGACCTTTCTTGGCCTCAGTTTTTTCAACTGTCAAATAAGGATAACTAATAGTACCTACCTCTGAGAGCTGCTGGGAGGATTAAAGGAATCAGTATCTTAAGTGCTTACAACCATGTACTATGGTAGCACACAAGGACCTCTAGGGAAATGCTAATCAAATACAATATGGTCAGGAAAATTAACACACTAGACAGGAAGGGGGAATCCCAGAAGGAAACAGCTGACCAGCTCAACCTATTTTTATTGATTCTGTCCTACATGCCAGGCACACGAAGCCTCGGAGATAACGCAATGAAGATCCTGGCCTCTGGAGGAGTTCACAGTCTAAGGGGGTTGGAAAGCAAGGCTGTTCATAAATAAGGTGTCTGAGTTCAGCATTCCCTGTGTCATTTTTTTTAAAAATCAACCAGATAGACCAGGGGGTGTTTGGTTGGCAAGGTCAGAAAAGGATCTAATTAAAACGAAAAAGTCTCATTTTCCAGTGGATGACATTGGGAGAAATGTCCACTTTCTTAGCATTGAGCTCTATATATAAGCACCAAATTTCTACCCTCAACTTACTTTTTAAACTACTGTTATGGTTGCATAAGAATTTAATTTTAAAAGGACTTACTTCAGGAACACCCAGCTCTCTATGCCTAGCTCCTCACTGCTACTTAATGATAGGATAGATTAAATTCTTCAAGAATTTAATATTAACTTCTCAACCACTAAATACTGCTAGCTGTCACCTTAGACTCTATCAGGCAACATATTCCTAGGAAGGCTAAAAACAAAGAGCAGCTTGTTCATATCTATCCTCTCTGACCAACAGTAGTTATGAAAGGTGACTAGAGTGTAACACATATTCACTGGCCTCAGAAATCAGATCATTTCCACTTCTGCCTTTGGGAAGGACAGAGTCGTGCCTATGAAGCCTAATGTATTCAGCTTCAACCTGAATACTTTCTCTCTGATTGCTTGATGTTGGTGCAGGACCAGTTTGAACACTCAGCCCTGGCTCTTTAACAAAGTGGCCCTTTCCTTCAGAGCCATCAGACATTAAAGACCCACACCTGCCAATCCACGAAACAGCCAAACAAGGGGAAATAGGGAAAAACTACCATCCTCAGGAAAGCGGTGAATTTCAGGCTGTGAAGACTGGAAACTAGTTTGAGTCACTGCACTTGTGGTTTTGTTCAAATCTTACAAACTATTTGCGTGTAATTTCTTCCCCAGAGGAAAGTGAAAAGGAGCCATCAACTTAACTCAAAGGTAAACACATGCTTTTATTTCCTCCCCATTGGGATGATGACAAAGGACAGAAACAGAACAAAATTCAACAGGCCACGGCTCACCTTATGTAACCCCGAGAGGACGCCGTTACCCAAGCCAGTGCTGCTGAACGACGGTCAACATTTTACAGAGGCCCATCGACTTCGAGCACAAATGCCCTCCTCCAGGTGCTGTTCATCTGAGTCTCAAACCAAGCCCATGAGGCAGGCTAGCCTGGAAGGATTGGTTCCAAAGAGCATCAGGGGAAACTGAGGCTTGGGGAGGGCAGTGACACAAGCTCCAGATGGGAGAATTACAGCTGGGGCCAGACTTAGCTCTCAGTTCTTCCTCTTCGGTTGTTCCCCATTCACCTAATTCAACTGAACCTTCCCAGAGTTTAAGAGATTCACAGAAGATAAACTAATGAAATGCCCAGAATTTCTAAAGCCAACAACAGAGCAAATATTTTCAACCTAATCCCCAAAATGTTCGCTCCTACTGTGAATGAACCTCAACAGGGGTGTGCACTTTAGGTCCCCTCCTTTCCTCCCATCTACAATGAACGATGAACATCAGTGAGTGAGACGAGGGAAGGATGGGCCGAGACAATCGCACCAAGGAAACTGAGCACCCCTGAGCCGCTCAGGAGTGCCCTTCTGGTCAAAAAAAAAAAAAAAAAAAAACATCAATTCTACGAATGCAGAATCAAGACCCAACACCTTGACTGAAAGTCAGCCAGACTCAACTGAGACCAACACACTGACTTTACCAAAACCACGGGAATCTGATAAACTTAATAAGCAATTTAATGTTGTTCTGAGGACTAGATTCATACCCCATTCCCCTACAGCCTCTCTGTGCCACCCCGCCCTCACCCACACAAATCCAAAACCTCTTTGGGCACCCTGGGCCGCTCAGTTGCTGCTAAGGTTCCTTGGTGTGCTGGTCTTGGAAGCTCTTGGCTTTCTTGCATCTAATTTTTCCTTAGTCCCAATCATGGGTACCTTAGCCCTTATGGGAAGGAGAAGGCAACAAACATTTAACATTCTAGCTGCATGTCAGTTACTTTTCTACGAGCTAGGTCTCGCTCTGATCTTACAGGTAAGAAAGCTGTGGCTCAGATGTTAATTACCTTGCCCAAGTTCCCACAGCAAATTAATGGTGGAGCCACATTTCACGTTCAGCTCTGTCCCACTCCGATGACATCTTCATGCTGTATTAGCTTCGACTCACAGTGGTCCATGGACCAGCAGCATCTGCATCAGTGGGAGCTTGTTTTAAGTGCAGAATCCCTGATCCCAACCTCTACTGAATCTGAATCAGCATCTTAACAAGATCCCCAGGTGCTCCTTGTCTATAAGCTGGAGAAGTGCAGGTAAGCTACACCACACTAGGTTAAAGAGGTGAGAAACAGTCTCTATCAGAGGGGACAATGTTCCACTGCATCACAACTCTTGGACCCAAATACACTGGCGCTTGTGTAGTGCTGAAATGGAGCAGGACCCTATGGTTCTTGTCCCCCTTGTCCTCTGCCTGCGGAAAAACTTTAGCCAAAGAATAAGCTTAGTCAGAGCAATGAGAACACGCAGAAACAAAGGAAAACAATCAGAGGAGACCAAATAATAATAGTCATTAAGCTAGGCAACGACCTTTAGTTCCTTCTCAACGGCTGTAGACAATATTCTGAGCCATATCCTGTGAGCTGTCATACAGATACTGAAACCCCCACCAGGTGGAAGAAGTTAAGTACATGATGATCAGACTGTAGCCATGACATCAGTTCAGTTCAGTTGCTCAGTCAACTGAACCTTCCCAGAGTTTAAGAGTTCAGTTGCCGACTCTTTGAGACTCCATGAACCTTAGCACGCCGGGCCTCCCAGTCCATCACCAACTCCCAGAGTTTACCCAAACTCATATCCATTGAGTCAGTGATGCCATCCAACCATTTCATCCTCTGTCATCCCCTTCTTCTCCCACCTTCAATCTTTCCCAGCATCAGGGTCTTTTTAAATGAATCAGCTCTTCTCATCAGGTGGCCAAAGTATTGGAGTTTCAGCTTCAACATCAGTCCTTCCAATGAACCCCCATGACTGATCTTCTTTAGGATGGACTGGTTGGATCTCCTTGCAATCCAAGGGACTATCAAGAGTCTTCTCCAACACCACAGTTCAAAAGCATCAATTCTTTGGCACTCAGCTTTCTTTATAGTCCAACTCTCACATCCATACATGAACTGCCACAATTCCAAGAACTGGCCTCAAGAAATGTAAACAGACCCCGTAACTAAAGATTAACTGTACTTTAAACAATCAAAATGATGCTGGTCAGACCACCGATGACAATTTCAAGATGACTGTTGGAGCTGACTGTGCGGTTCCTGCATGTAGTCCCCTCCCTCAGCCTATAAAAGCTCTAGTCCACTGGTTTAGGCAGCTGGTCTCCCTCCCCTCTACTGCCTCACCCCACTCCAGGTTGCCAGCATCAAACATGAGGAAAACTTTCCTTTTTACCAACCTTGCCTCTTTACTGGCTTTTGAGCAGCAAGCAACTGGACCCCCTTTTTAGTTACAGTGCTAAGTGCCACATGAACCCTGTTTAATACATAGATTTCTTTTTTAAAGGGTAGTCTTCACACAGTTCCACAACCACTTAGAAGATGATGCTAAAACATTTATCACAGTCCAGTCTTAAGGGAGAAGATAAACATAAGCTGCCTGGTTGGACCTGTCCATTGTTTCCCAGTGGATCTCGACAAAAAAGCCTAAACATGGACTTGGTCTTCTTTGTCGCCACAAACACACTCCTATCTAAAGATCACAGGGAATTAGCCATGAAAACCATCCCACTGACTCAGGAACAACTTGGAATGCAACCTTTTAATTCAGAGGAAGGATTCTGGGATGAAAGAATAACAGAAAAATCCCAGAAGATTCAAAGACAAAGAGAAAGGAGTTATCTGCTGCTGCTGCTGCTGCTGCTAAGTCGCTTCAGTCGTGTCCGACTCTGTGTGACTCCATAGACGGCAGCCCACCAGGCTCCCCCACCCCTGGGATTCTCCAGGCAAGAACACTGGAGTGGGTTGCCATTTCCTTCTCCAATGCAGGAAAGTGAAAAGTGAAAAGTGAAGTCGCTCAGTCGTGTCCGACCCTCAGCGACCCCATGGACTGCAGCCTACCAGGCTCCTTCGTCCATGGGATTTTCCAGGCAAGAGTACTGGAGTGGGGTGCCACTGCCTTCTCCGGAAAGGAGTTATCTAGGTATCTCTTATTTTTTACAAGAGCAGAAAACATGGCCTGAAATTGATAGCTTATTCCTGCATCTCTCTCACCACCTTTTTCTTATTATTCTCCTTTCACTTTACCCACAGTGGCATTCTTGTTTTTTTTTTTTTTCTCTTGAGGTATTTACACACTGCAAAATTTACCCTTTTAAAGTATACAATTCAGTAGTTTTAACATATTCAAAGTTGTCCAATCATCCCAGAATATTTTCATCACTCTCAAAAGAAATACCATGCCCATCGACAGCCACTCCTAGCCCCTGGCAGCCACTAATATAACTTTTTATCACTTTGGATTTGCCTCTTCTGGACATTTAATAATGAAATCAAACAATATATGGCCTTTTGTGTCTGGCTTTTTTCATATAGCATGCTTTCAAGGTTCATCTGTGTTGAAGCATATATCAAATTTCATTCTGTTTATAGATGAATAGCATTCCATCATTTGGATTTTGTTTATTCATTTATCAGTTGGTGGACATCTGGTTTGTTTCCACTTTGGGGCTATTATGAATATTGCTATCATGAACATTTGTGTACAAATGTCCGCATGAACATGTTTTCTATTCTCTTGGGAATATATCAAGGAGGAGAATTGGCCATGAGATACCCTGATGTTTAACATTTTGAGGAACTGCCTGTTTTCCAAAGCAGTTGCACTATTTTCCATTCCCATCAACAATTTAATGTGGGAGGGTTCTGATTTCTCCATATCCTTAACCAATACTTGTTATTATACATCTTTTTGATCATAGCCATTGTGATGGGTATGAAGTGGTACTTCACTGAGGTTTCAATTTGTATTCCCCCAATGACTAATAATGTTGAGCATCTTTTCCTCTCCTTATTGGCCATTTGTATATCGTACCTGAGAGGAAAAAAAAAAAAAAAAGAATATTTAAATCCTTTGCCCCTTTCTAAATTGGGTTATTTGCCTTTCCGGCTTCACTGGTGGCTCACTGGTAAAGAATCTGCCTGCCAATGCAGAAGACTCACGTTCAATCCCTGGGTCAGGAAGATCCCCTGGAAGAGGAAATGGCAACCCACTCCAGTATTCTTGACTGGGAAATCCCACGGAACCTAGTGGGCTACAGTCTGTGAAGTCGCAAGAGAGTCAGACACAGTGAGTAAACAACATTTGCCTTCTTACTGAGTTGTAAGAGTTCTTTCTTCTTGTTTATTTTTGAAGCGCTAGTCAAGATTCCCTCTTCAGTTGGATTTATCTTTGAATTAATCCCTCTGCCTCTTGAACCACCATTCTCAGAAAGCCTGGGAACACTTTCTCTCTCCCTTTCTGTCCTATGAACCCCCACTAGCTTTCAACATGAGTGCTAGACCCTTCTGCTTTACCCACAACAAGCTCGCCTGTGGTCACAAGAACTCATCTGCTACCTCCGTGAACTTACAGAATCAAGAAAGAGCTTGACAGATTCTTTGACCTCCGCCACAGGTTCCGGCGGTCTCACTCTGGGCTAGGCACAGCCCTTAAGAGTTCTTATGTGCTCTGAAAACAATTTACATGCAGGCACAAGTACAATTTCACCCCCCTACTCCCTAACACCACCAACCTAAAATGCTTCCTCTCCTCTTCATAAAAGTGCTACCCTTCAGTTCCAGCAGTTTCACAGTAGAGCCCCTCCATAGAAGCTTCTTCAGCCACTACAGCTAAAATAGCTTCTCTCTACTCTGAAATAAACAGGAATCATCTGTAGAGTTCATGCACCAATTAATGTCCATAATTTTTTGATGCCCGGATATTTTAGGAATAGACCAGGTGAAACCACCCACCCACAGGTGGTGTTAAACAATGCTTTAGAACTGCTGGGATGTGCTGATGTAGTAAAGGAGTCCTGGGAGATACACATATAACCTCAAAAATGCTCTGGGAAAAGTCTCATTGGATAAATAGAACCAAGTTCTCTGATGTTGATATGGTTTGCTGCTGCTGCTAAGTCGCTTCTGTTGTGTCCAACTCTGTGCGACCCCATAGACAGCAGCCCACCAGGCTCCCCCATCTCTGAGATTCTCCAGGCAAGAACACTGGAGTGGGTTGCCATTTCCTTCTCCAATACATGAAAGTGAAAAGTGAAAGTGAAGTCGCTCAGTCGTGTCCTACTCTTCGTGACCCCATGGACTGCAGCCTACCAGGCTCCTCCGTCCATGGGATTTGCCAGGCAAGGGTACTGGAGTGGGATGCCATTGCCTTCTCCGTGATATGGTTTAGTGTAGTACTTCTCAGAGTCTTTGATACAATGATGCACATGTTGAGAACCTCTGCAGAGGGAAAAACCACCCAAATTGATTCGCCCTTTACAAAAACCCACCTATTAACACCACCCAACAGTCTTTTCTTCCCAATACTCTGGGAATTGCGGAACGAATTCAACAGCTGCTCAATTTCATCAGCTGGACAGCAGAAATCACATTTTCTACCTAGGTCAGGAACCAAAATTGTCCTGAGATGCCATTCACTAAATGTCATTATTAACATGCCAGCTTACAGGAAGAGAGAAAGAAACCATACATTGAATGTGTTTATAATTTTTCAGACCCATCTGGAGTTTTGAAATTGGAAAATGATGAAACGTGAAAAGGAAAAAAAAAATGGATCTTAGAAATGAGCTAGTGTGGAACAATCTTGAGTGTCAGTTTAAAAACATCCTTCAGGATGGTTGAGAAGAGCCTTCCAGGAACAGACCACAGGCTCTCTAGGACCCAGTGACAACAGCCCTGGAGATCAAAAAGAAATCAAGTATCAAAATGATGGTCTCACAGCAGACTTGGACTAGGGTGCAAAGATATCAAGTGGTCATGTGCTGAGAGAAGTGAGCCACAGTGATAAGAAGCTTCCGCCACACTGAAGAGAAATCCTCCCAGCAAAAAGTAGGGGTAACACCCAAAATATAAACATCACGTTATGGAAAAGAATTTGAAAAATAGAAATGTTCCCTACTCGTGTGAAGTAGAAGAAACCATTTATATTAGCAATTAGCAGATCTAAAGAATTACAGGCTAAAGATTGTGTCTTTATTGAGTGCTGATTATGGTCAGGAAGACATGCATGGGCCTTGCAATTTTATCTGTTAAAGCACTAAGTGGTACACTTGAGTTTTTGAATAGGTTTCTGATTTCCTGATAGGTTTCTCTAGTGCTAATCATGTTAAAACTAAAACAAAGCACAAATGGAAAGCTGAGATAAAGCTGGATGGTCAGCTGGGACTCCATTTGGCACCGCAACTTAAGAACTGGTTCAAGTGCTGACCCCCCTCAGACACACAGTTCATTTGGGTGTTACACAAACCTTATTCCCGCCCTTGAATGTCATCTCAGGACTCTCCCTTCTTCCAGCAGATTCCCGAAGCCTCTCTGACACAAAGCAGCTAAAATTCAAAGCCACAACCTAGGCCATAAGTCATGGTGAAATGTCAGCCCATAGCATGGGGAACAAGGAGATGAGTTTAACATTGGGGTGTGCCCAAATAGTGCTGGATTACCAGCTCAATCACACAGCGCAATACTAATACTGCACCGTTGCTCCTTAAAGCTGGCATCCCAAATCTTGGACAGTGAAAGGTAGTTTCCCTCAGTTACTACCAGCACCATCATCTTCCAGAAGAAATGGGAGGCCTTCACCAGATCTGACCACCACAGGACATCTGTCACCTGTCCCCAAGGCCTGGGTAAGCTGTCCCTTCAGAGAAGACACCACAGAGAAAATTCTTTTAAATTTTGCTCATAAGAAAGTCACCTGTTCTCTAATCTTCAGGTTCAAGCTGCCAGAACTTCTTGCAGCCTCCTCACCACAAATGTCTGAGATCCCCAAAGAAAGGAAATCGGGTATTTGCTGGATTTATCAATATCAAGGTCACCAACATTAGTCTATCCAAGAGTGGCTGAGAAACCAGAGGCTAAGTATTTTACAGTATGAAAAGAAGGGGTCTTTTTTATGTAAAATTCATTCATTTGAAGAGCGATCAGATTTACCTAAAGCTGGACAATGGGAGGTGGCACAGGTATCTGAAATAGAGAATGCTTGAGGCAAGTTCCCAAAACACCCCAAAGAAACCCTGCCTCTACAGATGAAATATTCAAGTAATGGCGTTTCAGAACAAACCTCACCTCTCTTGCATGGCCCCTGCAACAGCAGCACTGGCATCATCTGGAACTAGTTAGAGATGCAAACTTTTGAGATGACCCCTTCCCCTCACCCTGGACCCAGAGAGGCTCCTGCAACGGCAACGAAGCCCAGGAGCAGTGGCTTAACAAGCCCTCCAGGGGACTCGGGTGCTCCTGTTTGAGAACCGCTGCCCTAGGATGACAAGATGCAACACAGCTGGGAGGAGGGGGGTCAGGAACCTGATTAAACCCTTATTAACTGAGTGAGAGGCAATCTCACCTGTTTTTGCCTCTGTTCAGCACTGGCCCTCCATCTCATAGACTGATCCACTGATCAGGGGTTGAGTCCTTAGTTCAAGGTCACTGTTAAGAGACCAAGTCAGAGCTCCGGCCCAGGGTCTGCTGACTCCTTCAGAACAACCTTGGTTCTCAAACTGGGGCCTGGTTTACATGCCAGTTCTGGGGCCCAGGACTCTGAACACTGATAAGGCAGCCCCACCACCCCCATCTCCTAATCTACACCATGCTGCTTCCTTCCGATAAATATGAGAACTGGAGCGTCGGATGCTTTAAATCAAAAGGGAGATGGATTTAAGGCAAGAGAAGGAAAACAGAAGATAAAGAGTGATTCCAAAGACCTGAGAAACCAAACGTTTTGGTGAGGAGTGGGTGAGGGGAGAAGGCTGCGGTGGCTTGTCCTAAGGATTAATTAATTCAAAAACACTGGGTAAAGAGCCCAGTCACAGGAAGACATAAACGGTGCTTTCAAGTTTTCTTAGCACTTTTTATGCCCATTATTCCCAAGTCTCACAACAACCTGCAATGAAAGGAGTGAAGGACACTTTTATCCCCATTTGACAGAAGAGAAAACTGAAGTTTGCAGTGACTTTGTCAGTCTGCACAGTAATCGGGCTGGAAACCTAAAATTTGACCTCAGATATATTTCTAGAACCCGTGTACCAACACCAGGTGATTTCCACATTTGGCAATCTGCCCCAAAGCAGATTCCTCCACCCCCCACATCAGGAAAAAAGCCAAGAGAAGAGCCTGTAGCAGAAATGATGAACCCCTAAAACATGGGACTTGAACAGGGTGTGGGTTCTCCTTTAAGAACTTAACACACAAACCCAACAGCCAAGGTGTTCAGCCAAAAGAGAGAGGAAAAAAAGAGGCATATTTCTAGCCTGCATAATCATTTCTGGACCAATTCCCACTAGCAGCCTTGGAGGCGAACAGCGGCTCACTGCCAGGCTGAAGCTCCTCCACCCCCCAGGTTATGACAGAGCAGCTCTGACTCGTGTGCAGGCAAAACCCCAAAACTCAAAACAAGAAGTGAAAAGAGTGGAGCTAGGAGAAACCGTCATCCTCCACGTTGTTCTAATCTATAACACGGCCAGTTCCAGGGTCCTGAGGTCGCCTGAAACGCAATTTTAGGAGACGATAGGATGAAACGGATATTCTCGGGGACTCACCACCCTTATTCCTTCCCACCAGGTCCCTGAGGAAGAATCATTGAAAGGGGGGTGGGTTCCTTATAAAGTCCTTGGGGCTGGAGCCCAAGCCAAATACAAGAGAGGCATCCTCTCCTAAGGATAGCATGTCAGCCCACGCTCTCCACCTGGCCTTCCCCTCCAGGTCCGGTCCTCCGCGAAGATGAACCGGGTGGGGTTGGTGGAGTGTTCAAAAGCTAAGAAAAGGCTAGAGGAAAAATCGGGCCATCCTCTTAAGCCACGTTCCCCGCCATGTGTGTGAAGCTCCATTCAGTGTGCACCATAAGCGCTCATTGGGAACCCGGCGCCCTTGGCCACGTCTAAGGTTGAGGAGGGGGGTGCCGCCCCGCTAAGGGTCTTCGAGGCAGAGAGCCATGCCCTCCCGAACAGCCTACCTCAGTTTTGACAGGAATGATTTTACTATAAGAAGCTAGCCAGGAAAGCGAAGATCTGGGTGATTCGTGGGTTTCAGTCGGGGGTGGAGGAACTTAGCCCAGGAGCGCAGCGACCCCACTCAGCTCCTCCACACTGGTGGCTTCGGGGCGGCACCCCCGGGACCATGCTACCTCGGGGACAGTGAAGAATGAAGGGCTCTCTCCTCAACTTTCTCGAAGCAAACTGCTCCGCTCTGCGGCTTGCCCAGCCCTGCACGCACACCGGGTCCCAGATTTGGCGGTGCTGGGGGGCGGGGGGAGGGGGGAACCAGGGACGCGAGTCCCGTTCGGCGCGCACAAAGCAGCTGCACCCCAGCACGCAGCCCCTTCTCCCGCCGCCCGCCAACTTGAAAGCATCTCCCGGGGCGCCTGCCTACTCCCGCCGCCCCGCAGCAGGGTCCCTGACCTGGCCACACGCATCAGACAGCGCGCCGGGCGCTCCAAAAGCCACGGCTGCTGCAGCCGCATCCCCCCAGCCCCGGCCTGGCCTCTGCCAGGCTCCCTACGCCCCGGCCCTACCTTGCAGCGCGGTTTGTGCCCAGGCAGTGCCAGTGCGCCGCACGCGTCCCAGCCCTCGAGGCTCCTCCCCGGGAACTGCCCCGTACGGGGCTCCGGGCTCCGGATGAGCTCTGCCTGTTCGGGTGCTGGCTGGCCGCCGCTCGCGCCTCCCGCGCCGGCTCCTGCTGCCGCGCGCGAGGAGGGAGGGGTTGGGGGGGAAACTCCCGGCAACTCCAACTCCGGGCGCTGGCGCTCCAGCTGCAGCCGCGAGCCCGCCCGCCGCTGAGTGCGAGCGCCTGCGAAGCGAGGCTGCCCCCGCGGCCGCCTCTGAGCATGCCCAGTGCGGCCGTGGGCGAGCTCCAGCGCCCCGGCCCTGGGGCAGAAGGCTGAGCTGGGGGCCGGGGACCCGCCCCGAGTTCCCGAGCGCCGCGGATGGGGGAGGGAGGGAGGGGGTGGTGCAGGGAGGGGACCCGGGCGCAAAGGGCAGGGCAGAAGTGGTGTTTGCAGGGCCTTGCAAGTTTCACGGGTTGTGGGAAGTTTGTGGGTTAGAAAGGTGAGCTGCTTCCGTGAGCTCCTCTGCAAGCCTAGAAAGGACGGTGAGGAAATTTATTCTCCTGGAAAGAACAGGTGGACCCGCAGATGGTTTTATCCAGTGTACTGTTCTTTCAGGTCTGGGGTGTCAAACTCAAGCTAGGGCCTGGCAAGCAGTGTCAGGGAGTGAAATGGGCAGGAGGCAGCGATTGAACTGGAGAGAACTCTCAAGGCAGAGCCACTGGGCTCCAAATTCCCTCGCGTATGCTGCAAGACTAGATTTTCTGGGTATTTTCAAGAAATGACAGAGATTTTTTTTTAATGTAAAGTATCCTGATTTTTCGATCTTGATAACTAATTCAGTTTTTAAAAAACACTCTGGACCAAACAAAACATCTGAGTTCCTTCTCTGCTCAGCCCCACAGCCAGCCAATTTGAGGATTGTGATTTCTGTGTTAAGCAAAGAGCAGCTGAGTGCCCACTGTGGTTTGGGAAGGCACCGAGGAACCCAGATGACTCAGATTCCCGTCAAAGTACAACCAGTTACTAAAGGAAATAGGTTTTCCAGGCAGAAGAGAGCTGTAGATAAATGCTGAGGCATTCAAGAAGAGAAGGAAGATACTGATGTGGAAAGGGGTGTGAGAACTAACTCTTGGGAAGCATCTTAAAGTACACAAGTGGAAAGTCACTTTGGGTCTGAAACAGTACTCTGCTGAAGCATTTTGGAGCCTGGGGAAAATAGAGGAAAAACCAGTAACATGACCCGGTTTCATTTTAAATTTTTATATTTTTCAATTTTTGCGTTCATGTTTAGAAATACTGCACTGAAACATTTATCTTGATGATTGAGTTCTTTGATGTCTGGTGAAATTTTGTAGTCCGCCTCACCCTAGGTCAGGCCCTGCTGGGGTGTCAGGTGGTAGTATCCTGGTCTGCCTGATTAAAATATAAGGAACAAGGCACCATACTGAATGGGAAAGAAGGTCGAAGTGGATGGGAGCTGACGCAGAGGAATTGGTGGCCAATCTGTGGAACCTGAATTCATTTTGTAGGCTGTGTGGCGCTAACAGATGCTGGGGGAAGAAAGTGACATAATCCAGACTGAACTTTAAGAGGATGGGCTGGGCTGCAGACCTAGGAAGGTGGTTTGGAAGAGGAGAATGGGAGAAATGGGAATGCCTAGGGCATATTCTGAAGAATTGATGCTTTTGAACTGTGGTGTTGGAGAAGACTCTTGAGAGTCCCTTGGACTGCAAGGAGATCAACGGTCCATCTGGGGATCAGCCCTGGGATTTCTTTGGAGGAATGATGCTGAAGCTGAAACTCCAGTACTTTGGCCACCCGGGGTGACTCATTGGAGAAGACTCTGATGCTGGGAGGGATTGAGGGCAGGAGGAGAAGGGGACGACAGAGGATGAGATGGCTGGATGGCATCACTGACTCGATGAATGTGAGTCTGAGTGACCTCCGGGGGCTGGTGATGGATAGGGAGGCCTGGTGTGCTGCAGTTCTGGGGTCGCAAGGTCGGACACGACTGAGCGACTGATCTGATCTGAGGGCATATTCCGGAGAAGGTGATGGCACCCCACTCCAGCACTCTTGCCTGGAAAATCCCATGGATGGACTGGCCTGGTAGGCTGTGGTCCATGGGGTTGCTAAGAGTTGGACACCAGTGAGCGACTTCACTTTCACTTTTCACTTTCATACACTGGAGAAGGAAATGGCAACCCACTCCAGTGTTCTTGCCTGGAGAATCCCAGGGACGGGGAAGCCTGGTGGGCTACCATCTCTGGGGTCGCACAGAGTCGGACACGACTGAAGCGACTTAGCAGCAGCAGGGCGTATTTGGGCTTCCCTGCTGGCTCAGTTGGTAAAGAATGTGCCTACAATGCAGAAGACCTGGGTTCAATTCCTGAGTGGGGAAGATCCCCTGGAGGAGGGCATGGCAAACCACTCCAGTATTCTTGTCTAGGGAGTCCCCATGGACAGAGTAGCCTGCTGGGCTACAGTCCATGGGGTGGCAAAGAGTCGGATACAACTGAGTGACTAAGCACAGCACAGTGCAGGGCATATTCAGTGTTGTGGCTTTTTTTTTTTTTTTTTTTTTCTTTTTAAATAAAAGGGATTGCCTTAATAAATTCACATGTTTCTGCTTATTTATGGAGAGGCTTTTGGTAGGGCTAGCTTAGTGCCAACAAGTAGGGTTCCTGGGTCTAAGCCTCAGCCATTTTCTACCAGGTTTCCATGGGCAAATGGCTCCACTTCTAAGCTGCAAATTCCTGGTCTGTGAAAAGAGAAACAATTCTCATAGTGTTTATGTCAGGATTTATAGCACCAGTATATGTCTAAGGGCTTTGAAACTCTGAAAATTTAAGCAAATATAAGGCATTGTTCTTATCTACATATCATCTATATGAAATCTAAATTTAAACAAGAAAATTCTATAGCTTTAAAAAAATAGTCTTAAGTAGTAAGCATCTTTGATTTAGCAAGCTCTCTGTGTGTTTAAAATTCCATTTACAGGTCTTCAGAATCTGCTTTTGGGTAATTCAATGATTTTGTGAATTAAAATGTCCCTGAACAGAAAGAAATACATGAGGGGATTAAGAGGTACAGACCTCTAGATGCAAAATAAGTGAGTTATAGGTATAAAATGTAAAGTATGGAATATAGTCATTAACTATGTAATATCTTACTATGATGACAGATGGTAACCAGGCTCACCATGGTGATCATTTTGAAATGTATAGAAATAACGAATGACAATGTCATGCAACAGGAACCAACACAGCAGTATAGATCAATTATACTTTAAAAACAACTTAAAGAAAAGAGATCAGATTTGTCATCACCAGAGGCTAGGGGTGGGGGGCAGGGGAATGGATGAAGGTAGTCAAAAGTACAAACTTCCAATTATGAGATAAATCTGTACTGAGTATATAATGTAAACCATGATAAATATAATCGACACTACTACATGTTATATATGAAAGGTAAGTGAGCAAATCTTAAGAGATTTTATCACAAGGAATTTTTTATGTACACAAGATGAGGGATGTTCACTAAACTTACTGTGATAATACTTTCATGATGCATGTAAGTCAAATCATTATACTGCACACCTTAAATGTATACAGTGCTGTATGTCAGTTCCATCTCAGGAAAACTGGAACATGATCGTGAACGCCTTGTTGCCAAATTCAGACTTAAAGAAAGTAGGGATAAACCACTAGACCATTCAGGTATGACCTAAATCAAATCCCTTATGATTATACAGTGGAAGTGAGAAATAGATTCAAGGGATTAAATCTAATAGACAGTACCTGAAGAACTATGGATGAAGGTTCGTGACACTGTACAGGAAGCAGTGATCAAGATCATCCCCAAGAAAAAGAAATGCAAAAAGGCAAAATGGTTGTCTGATGCGGCTTACAAATAACTGAGAAAATAGGAGAAGGTAAAGGCAAAGAAAACTCAACAGTGGCCACGGGACTGGAAAAGGTCAGTTTTCATTCCAATCCCAAAGAAAGGCAATGCCAAAGAATGCTCAAACTACCACACAATTGCACTCATCTCATACCCGAGCAAAGTAATGCTCAAAATCCTCCAGGCCAGGCTTCAACAATACGTGAACCATGAACTTCCAGACAATCAAGCTGGCTTTAGAAAAGGCAGTGGAACCAGAGATCAAATTGCCAGAATCTGCTGGATCATCAAAGAAGCAAGAGATTTTCAAAAAAACATCTGCTTCATTGACTGTGCCAAAGCCTTTGACCATGTAGATCACAACAAACTGTGGAAAATTCTTCAAGAGATGGGAATACCAGACCACCTGACATGCCTCCTGAAAAATCTGTATGCAGGTCAAGAAGCAACAGTTAGAACTGGACACAGAACAAGAGACTGCTTCCAAATCAGGAAAAGAGTACGTCAAGGCTATATATTGTCACCCTGCTTATTTAACTTATATGCAGAGTACATCATGCAAAATGCTGGACTGGATGAAGCACAAGCTGGAATCAATATTGCTGGGAGAAATAACCTCAGATATGCAGATGACACCACCCTTATGCAGAAAGTGAAGAACTAAAGAGCCTCTTGATGAAAGTGAAAGAGGAGAGTGAAAAAGTTGGCTTAAAAGTCAATATTCAGAAAACTAAGATCATGGTGTCTGGTCCCATCACTTCATGGCAAGTAGATGGGGAAACAATGGCAACAGTGAGAGACTTTATTTTGGGGGGCTCCAAAATCATTGCAGATGGTGACTTGCAGCCCTGAAATTAAAAGACACTTGCCCCTTGGAAGGAAAGCTATGACCAACCTAGACAGCATATTAAAAAGCAGAGACATTACTTTGCTGACAAGGTCCATCTAGTCAAAGTTATGGTTTTTACAGTAGTCATGTATGGATGTGAGAGTTGGACTATAAAGAAATCTTAGTGCTGGAGAATTAATGCTTTTGAACTGTGGTGTTGGAGAAGACTCTTGAGAATCCCTTGGCCTGCAGGCAGATCCAACCAGTCCATCCTAAAGGAAATCAGTCCTGAATATTCATTGGAAGGACTGATGCTGAAGCTGAAACTCCAATACTTTGGCCACCTGATGGGAAGAACTGACTCATTGGAAAAGACCCTGATGCCGGGAAAGATTGAAGGTGGGAGGAGAAGGGGATGATAGAGGATGAGATGGTTGGATGGCATCACTGACTCTATGGACATGAGTTTGAGTGAGCTCTGGGAGTTAGTGATAGACAGGGAAGCCTGGCATGCTATAGTCCGTGGGGTCACGAAGAGTTGGACATGAACTGAACTGAAAACTGAAAGGGAAAAAAAAAAATACCTGCACCAGTTTCTATTGCCACTTCCCTTCTACCACCTTCCTTTTTTAAAATCTTTCTTTTTATCTTTTGTTTTCTCAATATTGCAGATCTAACTGAAAATGGCTTTCCTACCTCCACCCCTCCCCTCTCCGCCACCCCCCCCCCCCACCACACACACAGAAGCAGATGTCATCAGTGTAGTCTCTGCCTCAACCAGGCACCTAGGACTTCCCTCATTGCCCTGGGAGATTCCTCCTGCAGGTGAGCTCATTGGTTGCTGCATTCCTGAAGAACAGACCACTGCTTATCTATGGGAAGCATCTTAAGCATGCAGACCTTGCAAAGAAGAAAAAAAAAAAAAAACTTAGGTGTTTATATAAGAAGTTTTGGAAAGGTGGAAGTACCTGGCCCAGGACCTAGCACATAACAGGTAATTGCAAATATTTGCAGAATAAATAGGCATTTCCATCATCAAAATCTCTGGTATCTCTGTTTCGCTTCCCACAGTTCCTAAGAATTATTTTTAAAAATCACAGCAATGATAAGGTTGTACAGGAGAGCAAGAAGAACAGGATGTAAACATTTATAAAGGGAGTGGCTTTGTGCTTTTACAAAGCAAAATGCTTTGTCTACTTAAATTTTAAATTAATTGTATTTGTTTTTTAATTATTTTATTACTAGTAGTAATTAATATATAATAATAAAAAAGAAGCTCAAGGCAAAAAAAAACTCACTAGAGAGAAAAAGTAAGTTTCCCTCTCCAAAAACTATTATTGTTACCGGTTTCTTACATATAATTACAGAAATACCCAATAAGCATGAAAACAAGCATACTTGGCTTTTTTCTTTAAAGTCTGACCCTAAAACTATAGCACTGAAGATGCCAATTGCAGACTTTTAAATGGCTTATGTTCTGGAATAGAAAAGGAAACCATGAAAGTGGTTTTTTCTTATGGCACAAGTCAACTCATAGCCATGAGGATATCAGATCACATGGTGACCTGAGCATTGAGTGGTACAAGAAAAACTGAGTTCTGGTAGGGTTCTCCTGAACTGTGCCCACTGTCAGCCACAGCCTAAAACATCAACATGTTTAGGTGTCCTAGACTGCCACTGCTATAGAAGGAGATACTGTCTAAATAACAAATGGAATGAATTGCCATGAACAAAGAGCTCGATCTAGGGAACTGTTCATCATAACATCGCTATTTTTAACACCATCACTTAGCATCATCAATCACAGTATATCTTCAAGTCTGGTAAAAATCAGTATTAAAAATATATATCCTATACAGCATGATTAATAGCTTTCCAAATTCTTCATTCCAAGGATGTGACTTCAGGTAACAAATTCAGGAAGCCTCAATTTATCAACCTTTAGGCTGATCCATGTGAAACCACTAATTTTGTTAGTCATGGTCACTTGAATATTGGCAATTTCATATGGTTCAATCAACCAAAAATTATACATTGTTTTTAGACCTGAAAGAGTCTTTCTTTAAGTTGCGTGGCATGCCATTCATTTTCCTAGAAGAGCTGTGTCACTAAACCAGCTCAGAGAAGCCTATTTATTAATAATATTTGTTATTTGTAATGGTACCAGAGTTGGGTGCACTCTGTAGAGAAGGGTCAAAAAGGAGGACATTTATTTTCCTGTCTCAGTGAGTATAGCACCAGTCTTGGTCTTAAAATATGTAAAAATAATCTTTAGCTCCTTTCTGCTTTTGTGCCTTTACCCCCAGTATTCTCCTAAACCTTTCCTAGGTGCCTCTAGTCACCTGTCTCACCCAGAGTGGCTGTTGCTTTTCTAGTCTTAAAAATCAGCATTCCTTTCAGTTCAGTTCAGTCACTCAGTCGTGTCCGACTCTTTGCGACCCCATGAATTGCAGCACGCCAGCATTCTTTTAGTATAACACAAATTAGAACTAAATAAAATAACTTGAGAAAACTAAATCACATTCATCTGTGGAAGACTATCAACTTTTCCAAAGATATATGCAATTTTAGGAATATTTTGTGGTCTCAGAGGAACATTTCATAATAAAATTCCACAGTATGAGGAGTGATAAGAGAAAGTATCCTAGTTGAGAAGGGTAGAAACAATATATTGAAGAACTTTTAGTTCCTTTCCCTATCATTCTATAGTTTGTCATTTATTCCCATCCACTGTCTTCAAAACTATGGATTCTTTTGGAATTTGGGGGTCTCATTTCACTTTCCATAGTGATTCCCCTGGCAGTAGTAGTGAGTATCCCCAGGCTAGGATAGATCTGCGGCTCTTGCTTGTGGGTATCATTTGTAGATTGGAAATGAAATGTCTCATATCTAGTGGCATGGATATGGTGGGGTTCAGAAGGCCTGCAGGCTTCCCTGGTGGCTCAGATTGTAAAGAATCCACCTGCAATGCAGAAGGCCCAGGTTCTATTCCTGGGTTGTGAAGATCCTCTGGTGAAGGGAATGGCTCCCGACTCTCGTATTCTTGCCTGGGGAATCCCATGAACAGAGGAGCCTGGTGGGCTATAGTCTATGGGGTTGCATAGAGTTGGACACAACTGAGCGACTAACATTTATACTTGTATCATTGGAGCTTATGCCTAGGTTCCTAGTCTATTTCCTTCGCAATTAGTCTTGTTGTGTGGTTTTACTTTTTAAGGTTTCTACCCAGTTTATAACTGGAGTTCATCTTCTTTTTTGACTGAGTTGCTCTAAGATAACATTTTGTTCCTAATTTACAAACCCTCTAGTTTCTTTCTCTCCTGTACTTTTGAGAACAGGGTAAATGTTAACTATTGACACGAAATATGGTGGAACTGAGTCAACTGCCATTCATTGCAGGAGAACATGACTTAGAGACATGACAAACAGCCCTTCTCAGTCTTCCTTTCATCTTTATTTCCCTTCCCTTTTCCTCAAAGCTCCTTTTTGCTTCTTTAATGATATTACTTTATCCTCTAAGCTGCTTCAACTTTCATATACCAACATATAGATAAGACATAGAATAAAACAAGAAGCAGTTCCTTGAAAAAAAAAAAAAAAAAAAACTAAAGAAGTTTTAGTCTCACAAAAAGACGGTTATGTCCTGGACTTCATTGCTCTGGTTTTAAATAATTGCCTACTGTGGGAGAAAGGACGTGAATTTTATTTTAGACAGATTATGTTTGAACCCGTGCTTCAACTCTTCTTGTTTATAGCCTTGGGCAAAGTCTAAATACTAGATTTCTTATCTCCAAAAAATGCACATGGTTTTAATTGGTGGATTAAAAAGGAACACACACACATAATATTTAGCATAGTACCTGCCCACAGGAAGTGCTGAATAAATATTACTTTCCACCCATGACCACTATCTTGGTAACTTCCAGAAAAATGGGAGAGAGAAACCTATAGTATGTTTTGGATTTCCAATCCAAGCTGTTTCTAAGAAGCCTCTGTGCTATAGCAATCATATTTTATCTCTACAGCTGCAATATAGCATTCCTATTTTCACAAAAACAATTTTTCGTCTATAGAAGGTGCTTTTTATAAAATTTCCACCTTTTCCTGCCCAAGTGTCCTCGTGTTTTCACCTATTACTATTTCCACAGAAAAGGCCTAAGGCTGGGGTGGGAAGAGGAATTAATAGTTTAAGGATTTCAACATTTGTACTTATTAAGTTAGGACTCAGGATTTACTAAGATATACATACATTTAGACAGTGACTGGGCTTCCCAGACAGTGACGAGTTCTGAATTTCAATCACAAATATTCAGCTGTAACTCCTCTTCTCTCTTAACTTACTTGAATTAAAAATCCTTCCTGAAGAACAGTATCCAGCTGAAAAATAAAAATCTACAAAGGCAATTAACGATCACCTTCAGTTACCCCTCCACCTTAACTCAGACCTGGTTTGTTGCATTAAATTCAGAGTTTGATAGACTGAAGCATCCTAATCAATGCTTTTGAAGGACCCATTTTTGTTTTAAAATGACTTTCTCCACCAAGATCCAGAAGAGTGGCTAGGCTTTGAGCGAACAAAGAATTCCTTCTTCTGCTTACACACACAGAGCTGCCATCTCTCCCTGGTCTCTGTGCTGCTCGTTTACAGGATAGAATGATGCAATCTGTTCACAAACTGAGGTCAGGTCATCTCTGTTGCATCCAGCAGCTCTTTCCCTTCTGTTTATTATGGCCCCTGAGCCCTGCCAAAGACTAACGGTGAAATAAGCACATAGTGCTGTGTCCCAGAGGCTCTCAGGCCATGTGGATCTGCCCAGCCATGGGTGACCCTATAATTCCCCACTGATACAGCCTCACCTTGCCAATGTGCAGCTTAGGACTTTGCCAGTGAAAGTGCACATTTCAGACCAGCAGCTTCAGTATTACTTGGAAGCTTGTTAGAGATACAGATTTCTGTCTACCCAGACCAGATGAATCAGAATCTGCATTTTAACAAGATTGCCAGGTGATTCATCTGTACGTTAAAGTTTAAGGAGCACTGCCCCAGAACACCCAGCCAAGAAAGACAAGGAGAAAAGAAAAGACACTTTAATGGTGAAATCTATTTCTTTTGCCCTGGATGCCCTTTCTCACTCCAATCTGCAGGCCTCATCTCTGCGTATCTAAATCCTACCCTGTTTTTCCTTGAGCTGTCTGAAGTGCCTGCTCTGTGGAAATCTTTACTGATCGTGTAAGCTAGAGGCATCTCCCCTCACTTACCTGGATCTTCCCTTTGACTCTTATTGGGGTCTGTTTACACTGTGCAAGTGTGTTTGCATGAGTCTAATCCATCCTGCTTGAGGCTTGAGATTTGTCAGAACCTTCTTTTTACCTTCTAGAGTGTCTAGCACAGTGGGCCCTGGGTTGGTGGTGCAGTGGGGGGAGCTATTTATTAGTTGAAAGGAAGGAAGGAAGGAAGCAAAGAAGGGAGGGATGGAAGGAGGGAAGAAAGAAGAAAGAATTCCATTAGTGAAGTAAGTATTTCTGAAAAACTTAGGTCAGCCCCAGGGGTGGACTTGAGCCTGTTTGAGGTAGAAACCCAGGAATCACATCCATGACCAGTCCAAAAGAGCCCCAGTACACTGGGCACGGAACTGTCACAGTTTCCAAGAGTTAACTGGACCAGATTAGGTTCAAATCCACCCCATCAATGGAGAAGGAAATGACAACCCCCTCCAGTATTCTTGCCTGGAGAATCCCATGGACAGAGGAGCCTGGCAGGCTACAGTCCATGGCGTCACAGAGTCAGACTTGACTAACTAGTGTGAGCCAACCTGTCACTGTACTCACCATCCAGAACTCACCATCCAAAGCAGGCCTCTTTTTGGAATAGAATTACAATTCTATCTGCTAGGGCCTTGAATCCCAGCTTTAAGAAAGTGTGCTGTAGGCTCTGAAAGGGTTACCTCTTCACCTGCTTCCTGTTCCATGTCTGTTTACATTTGAAAGTCAATACACTCTTTTTTT
Source organism: Tragelaphus eurycerus (assembly GCA_935064755.1). Lineage (NCBI taxonomy): Eukaryota > Metazoa > Chordata > Mammalia > Artiodactyla > Bovidae > Tragelaphus > Tragelaphus eurycerus. The sequence goes on along the minus strand of CAKXYN010000120.1, from coordinate 3,979,923 downwards.
CTGTAAAAAAAAAAAAAAGGTATTTAAAAAATATTTTTCAGAATCTAATATCTTTTTAAAATTTTTTGATGTATTTTTTGGGACCATTTTTAAAGTATTTACTGAATTTGTAACAATATTGCTCCTGTTTTATGTTCTAGTTTATTGGCTTCAAGGCCAATGTGGGAATCTTAGCTCCCTGACCAGGGATCGAACCCTAACCCTCTGCATTGGAAGGAGGAGTCTGAACCACTGAGCCACCAGGGAAGTCCCTTTCAAATTCTAGCACCTTTCTTTAGAAAGAAATCTTATTGAAAATATATTTAGTGTTCCTAATTGAAGTTTTTGTAATGCATCCTTGAAAAAGGTAATGAGTTTCTGGCTATAAGTAATAAGTTAAAAGAACAAGTCTTTTTATTGCTCTTGATAGCTGAGTCAATGAAAAACCTTAACCCTAGATCAGATTTATGATATCATATTCACAAGAAAACATATCTTCCCAGCAGACATCCTGGTGTCACTATAATTTTACCACACGTAAAATATAATGGAAAATGTTCCTGGGACTTAAGGACTTTTAAGAAATTAGACTTTCCTAGTGTCAATACTGCTGTGACTCATATAATGAGCAGATGACCCACATGGGGAGGCTTTCCTTGGTGCGTTCGGGTGGTGTCGGCTTGTGGCCGTGTCATTGGTCTGTGTCCTGTGGGGCGACGGCTCGGAGTGGCCGGGTGCGGGGCGTGCGGCCGCTACATTTCTCCCCTCACGCCGGGGGGGGCGCGGGGGGGGGTCACCTCTCGAGGAGGGAGATCGGGGGAGGACAGGGACGAAAAGGGGGGCGAGGTGAGAGGTGGCAGGAGGAGAGGACGGGAGGACAGGGGAGGGAGGGGACAGTCGGCTCTTTCTCGCGCCTCTGAGGGGGCAGACAGTGTGGGGGCAAGTGGAGAGGGGCCACTGCACAGTAGTCACAGAGAGGAGAGGGACGGCAGAGGAAGAGGACAGAAGAGAACAGGAAACAGACGGGAGAGAGGAAAAAAACTCGCTCCCACAATCATAGTAAGTGAAATGTAGGAAGGGGCACATTCTCCGGGGACGGGAGGGAGAGTCAGAAGACAGGGGGGGAGACGAAACAAGGGAATCAGATCAGAGGCACCCCACTCCAGTACTCTTGCCTGAAAAATCCCATGGATGGAGGAGCCTGGTGGGCTCCAGGCCATGGGGTCGGTATGAGTGGGACGCGACTGAGCGACTTCACTTTCACTTTTCACTTTCACACAATGGAGAAGGACATGGCAACCCACTCCAGTGTTCTTGCCTGGAGAATCCCAGGGATGGAGGAGCCTGGTGAGCTGCTGTCTATGGGGTTGCACAGAGTCGGACACGACTGAAGTGACTTAGCAGCAGCAGCAGCAGCAGAATCTGGATGGCATTTGATGCCATTGTATAGAATGAGTTTAGAATGACTGGGAAAGAAGAAGCTCATTTTCAGCCCTGAGGAAGTACAGTGTTAAGAGGTCTTGTTGAAGAGGAGGAGCTGTCAAAGGTGGCACTGGGCTGGAGAGAGATTGAGTAATTCTGGAGCAAAGAAAATAACATTTCAAGAAGGAAGGTGTAGCCATTGGTATTGAATGTCACTGAGAGGTCAAACAAGACACTGTACTCCCTTGGATAAAAATATTTGTTTTACTATGGTGGCAGTTTTAGAAGTATATTATTTTTAGAATGTTTAAGCTTTAATCATGAAAACCAAATTAACATCTAACCATTTTAATAGCATAATTTTAGCAGAATACCTGTAATACATTTACTTCATCTTAATCCCCAAACTCTTTGTTAATCAATATTTTGTCATTGTATATATTAAACAATTAATTTTCTCTTACTTCCAGTTTAGGATTAAATCTTCAAAAGTTTTAAACCTAAGCAGCCATCCCGCATACAGCACTACTGCTAAATGCTTTATGGATACCATATACGTTGTATAGTTTATTAAATGTAAGTTTTAAATAATCTGTAACAAATTATCTATTTCTTTATTTAAATTTATAGAATTTTGCCCAAAGTGTCTCTTTTCTTGAAAAATAAAGCTACCTTATTCAAGTAAATTCTGGTCTTAATTTGACAGAAAATGCATTAGGCAAAGACTGAAAGTATACTTTTGTTTTGTTTTTTCCACTTTCTGATATTATATTTGGAACTGGAGAAAGGAAACGAGCTGGTTTGAACAGGAACTAGTGTCTTCCCAGTTTGCAGGGGGTGGTGAGAGGAATGGGATGGGGGTAAGCCCTCTGTTGTCCACCCCCACCCTCCACTTAAATAGCTTGACTATTCTTTTTTTTTTTCATAATGACTCAGAGTCTCACCACCCTGTGGTCCTCAAGAATAGAAAACAAGAAAGAGGAAGGAGCCTCCAAAAGGACTGATTTCAGCAAAATGACAGGACTCCACTCCCTCCTCTAACCTTCCACTCTGGGCTTTAACTATATTGGTAGGTGGTATTCTCACCTCAAGCACAGATTTTTCTTGGCAAGAGTTCAGATTTATGCAGATTGTCTTCCGTGACCATCTACAACTCTGTTATGCTTCCCAGAACCAGTCCAAAGTCACTTCCATGCTAAAGGTCTCATGAGACAAGCGTAGATCTTCATTGGGCTTGCTTGTGTTTTTCCTTCTTCCTTCCTCTTACCTGTATCTTTGGGCATAATTCAAATAGGTATCAAGAGAATATGTTACCCTTTTTCTTTGTGTTATGGATGATGCAATGAAACTACACCATGCTGGGGATAAAAGCAGTAAGCGGGAGAGTTGGAGAACTCTGGCAATTGGATGGAGATTAAGCGAGGGCACATTTGAAGGTTTTTACACGGTAGATACTGTGGTGACAGAGAGGAGAGCTCTTGGGGAAGTAGGATTGTATTTTCCAGTGATATTCCTGACTCCTGATTTTCACCTAGAGAGAATGAAATACAGCCACGTTCAATGTCCATTTCTCCTTTTATCCAGAGAGGATAACAGTCATAGAGGAGAAACACCTTTCTATGACTATCTTCAGATTTATTGTAAAACAGCTTCTCTTTTGGGAGAATTATTCAACTTAACTTTGGTTGTTCTTAGGGGAGATTTGCTGTGAAGGTGTCCATTTAAGTGAGCACATGTTCCTCAGCCTATGAAAAACTCACAGGTACACAGAATGCTGGCTCACACAGTGTAATTCTGGCCTCACACAGGGGAAGATGGCTCACTGAGTGAGATAGAAATCTATCTCACTATCTATCTATCTATCACAGTGTGAGTCATCACACTGGTAGCAAGAATACACAGAAAAACTGTACAAAAAAGATCTTCACGACCCAGATAATCACGATGGTGTGATCACTTACACTCACCTAGAGCCAGACATCCTGGAATGTGAAGTCAAAGGGGCCTTAGGAAGCATCACTACAAACAAAGCTAGTGCAGGTGATGGAATTCCAGTTGAGCTATTCCAAATCCTGAAAGATGATGCTGTGAAAATGCTGCACTCAATACGCCAGCAAATTTGGAAAACTAAGCAGTGGCCACAGGACTGGAAAAGGTCAGTTTTCAGTCCAATCCCAAAGAAAGGCAATGCCAAAGAATGCTCAAACTATCGCACAATTGCACTCATCTCACACGCTAGTAAAGTAACGCTCAAAATTCTCCAAGCCAGGCTTCATCAATACATGAACCATGAACTTCCAGATGTTCAAGCTCCTTTTAGAAAAGGCAGAGGAACCAGAGATCAAATTGCCAACATCCGCTGCATCATTGAAAAAGCAAGAGAGTTCCAGAAAAACATCTATTTCTGCTTTGCAAGAGAGTTCCAGAAATACATCTATTTCTGCTTTATTGACTATGCCAAAGCCTTTGACTGTGTGGATCACAATAAACCCTGGAAGATTCTGAAAGAGATGGGAATACCAGACCACCTGACCTGCCTCTTGAGAAACCTGTATGCAGGTCAGGAAGCAACAGTTAGAACTGGACATGGAACAACAGACTGGTTCCAAATAGGAGAAAGAATAGTCAAGGCTGTATATTGTCACCCTGCTTATTTAACTTCTATGCAGCGTACATCATGAGAAATGCTGGGCTGGAGGAAGCACAAGCTGGAATCAAGATTGCCAGGAGAAATAGCAATAACCTCAGATATGCAGATGACACAACCCTTATGGCAGAAAGTGAAGAGGAACTAAAAAGCCTCTTGATGAAAGTGAAAGAGAAGAGTGAAAAAGTTGACTTAAAGCTCAATATTCAGAAAACGAAGATCATGGCATCTGGTCCCATCACTTCATGGCAAATAGATGGGGAAACAGTGGGAACAGTGGCTGACTTTCTTTTCTGGGGCTCCAAAATCACTATAGATGGTGATTGCAGCCATGAAATTAAAAGACGCTTACTCCTTGGAAGGAAAGTTATGACCAACCTAGATAGCATATTCAAAAGCAGAGACATTACTTTGCCAACAAAGGTCCGTCTAGTCAAGGCTATGGTTTTTCCTGTGGTCATGTATGGATGTGAGGGTTGGACTGTGAAGAAGGCTGAATGCCAAAGAATTGATGCTTTTGAACTGTGTTGTTGGACAAGACTCTTGAGAGTCCCTTGGACTGCAAGGACACCCAACCAGTCCATTCTGAAGGAGATCAGCCCTGGGATTTCTTTGGAAGGAATGATGCTAAAGCTGAAACTCCAGTACTTTGGCTACCTGATGCGAAGAGTTGACTCATTGGAGAAGATTCTGATGCTGGGAGGGACTGGGGGCAGGAAGAGAAGGGGACGACAGAGGATGAGATGGCTGGATGGCATCACTCACTCGATGGACATGAGTCTGAGTGACCTCCGGGAGTTGGTGATGGACAGGGAGGCCTGGTGTGCTGCGATTCATGGGGTCGCAAAGAGTCAGACACAACTGAGTGACTGAACTCAACTGAACTCCTTTCAAGGAAAGCTATGACCAACCTAGACAGCATATTAAAAAGCATAGACATTACTTTGGGGGCAAAGGTTTGTCTAGTCAAGGCTATGGTTTTTCCAGTAGTCATGTATGGATGTGAGAGTTGGACTATAAAGAAAGCTGAGCACTGAAGAAGTGATGCTTTTTAATTGTGGTGTTGGATAAGGGTCTTGAGAGTTCCTTTGACTGCAAGGAGATCCAACCAGTCAATCCTAAAGGAGGTCAGTCCTGGGTGTTCATTGGAAGGACTGATGTTGAAGCTGAAACTCCAATACTTTGGCCACCTGATGTGAAGAGCTGACTCATTTGAAAAGACCCTGATGCTGGGAAAGATTGAGGCCAAGAGAAGAGGATGACAGAGGATGAGATGGCTGGATGGCATCACTGACTCAATGGACATGGGTTTGGGTGGACTCCAGGAGTTGGTAATGGACAGGGAGGCCTGGTGTGCTGCGGTTCAGGGGGTCGCAAAGAGTCAGACATGACTGAGCTACTGAAATGAACTGAACTGAACCCTCAGACTTTGGCCCTGTGACTTGCTTTGGATAATGGAAGTGAGACAAGGCTACAGTAATTCTGTCTGATTTTTGTGCTCCAGTGATCTGCCACGAGAAGAACATGCCTTGGCTAGCTGCTGCTACTTTATCCCAGAACAGACATGAATGAAGAAGACCTGAACTCAGTTCAAAGCCTGGCCCCAAGTCCAGCCATTCTGCTTTCTGAAGCATACCTTCGCAGCAAAACCAGTCTAGATCAGTCAGGCCATAGCCACCAGCAGATCCAGGAGCATTTAATGTGCATTCTTGCAGCAACAAAGTTTTAGGGTAGTTTGTTATGGAACATTATTCTGCTACTAGCTGTTCAATACATATCCTTGAAATGGCTTAGATGGTAAAGCGTCTGTGCCTACAATGTGGGAGACCCGGGTTCAATCCCTGGGTCAGGAAGATCCTCTGGAGAAGGAAATGGCAACCCACTCTAGTACTCTTGCCTGGAAAATTCCATGGATGGAGGATTGTGGTAGGTTACAGTCCATGGGGTTGCAAAGAGTTGGACACTACTGAGTGACTTCACTTGAAAGAATTATGGCATAAACATTATCACAAAAGAGCTATTTGTCTATCTTAATAGTTTTCTAGTCTAAGCTATAAAAGGGACAGCATAATTTAGTTTGAGATAAATTTGGCTTACTGTACATCTTTTTATAAAGTTGGACTTATATAAATATACACTGAATTGAAAAGAAAGTCATTCAGACTTATTAAAGTCATTTCATTTTCAAATATTCTTAGCAGAAGAGCTTCCTAATACATTCTTTAAACAGGTGGTTTTGTGTGAATAGCAGAGCTTCAATAATGTGATTACTCACGATCAGTTCTCCATCCATCCATCCACCTATCCACATTTATTATTTTTGCAGTTTATATAGTCATCTGGGAACAATGCAGTAGATTCTCGTTAATTCAATAGAATTTAGGATTAGAAAAGCTATTTAAATATAAATATTAACGTTATAATTTATTACTTAAATTAAATATTAAAAAGCTACTTAAATTTCATAAGAAATCTGTGATAATTAGCAAAATTAGGAAACAACCCTAATGTTGGGGAAAAAACTGCTACATAAGTGTACCACCTGGAGATAATTTTTGTTAAAATTTTATTGTTTATCTTTGCAGAACTTCTTTTCTGTGGGTTCCTGCCTTTGTGTATTTTTATATACATTTAATTACAATGGACTCATCCTTTGCATAAACTTTTTATTATTTAGTATTTTATTGTAACTTCTCTCCATGACAATAATATAGAACTACATAATCACTTTTAATAATTGTCTAGTATTTGATCAGCTACATGCTCTATAATTTGTTAACTAACCCCTTATTTTTGGATGTTAGGGATTTTTAAAATTATTTTCCCAATTATAAATGACACTTGAATATTCTTGTTCATATGTGTTTCTCACTTATCAAATTCTTTCCCTAGAATCAGTTCCTAGAAGTGATATTGCTTATGCAAAGAATATGTACATTCTTAAGACCATTGTCAAGGTAAGTCCCAGAAAGGCAGTATACATTTACGTTACCTCTAGCAATAAGACTCCGCACCCCTGCCCCTAACACCCAGATCCTAGTTCCCCAACCAGGAATGGAACCCATGCAGTGGAATCATGGTCTTAACCACTGCAACACCAGGGAAGTCCCAATAAGACTTTCACCATATCTTCTTACCAACAGTCCTGCCACCTTTTGAAAGATTCCCCCCTCATTTGTTCTCTTTATATATTTACTAAATTCTCTACTTTCATTAATACTGATTTAAGAAATTCCCTCAGAAGAAATGGAGTAGCCATCATGGTCAACAAAAGAGTCCAAAATGCAGTACTTGGATGCAATCTCAAAAATGACAGAATGATCTCTGTTTGTTTCCAAGGCAAACCATTCAATATCATAGTAATCCAAGTCTATGCCCCAACCAGTAATGCTGAAGAAGCTGAAGTTGAACGGTTCTATGAAGACCTACAAGACCTTTTAGAACTAACACCCAAAAAAGATGTCCTTTTCATTATAGGGGACTGGAATGCAAAAGTAGGAAGTCAAGAAACACCTGGAGTAACAGGCAAATTTGGCCTTGGAATATGGAAATGAAGCAGGGCAAAGACTAATAGAGTTTTGCCAAGAAAATGCACTGGTCATAACAAATACCCTCTTCCAACAACATAAGAGAAGACTCTATACATGGACATCACCAGATGGTCAACACCAAAATCAGATTGATTATATTCTTTGCAGCCAAAGATGGAGAAGCTCTATACAGTCAGCAAAAACAAGACCAGGAGCTGACTGTGGCTCAGACCATGAACTCCTTATTGCCAAATTCAGACTTAAATTGAAGAAAGTAGGGAAAACCACTAGACCATTCAGGTACGACCTAAATCAAATCCCTTATGATTATACAGTGGAAGTGAGAAATAGATTTAAGGGCCTAGATCTGATAGATAGAGTGCCTGATGAACTATGGAATGAGGTTCGTGACATTGTACAGGAGACAGGGATCAAGACCATCCCCGTGGAAAAGAAATGCAAAGAAGCAAAATGGCTGTCTGGGGAGGACTTACAAATAGCTGTGGAAAGTATAGAAACAAAAAGCAAAGGAGAAAAGGATAGATATAAACATCTGAATGCAGAGTTCCAAAGAGTAGCAAGAAGAGATAAGAAAGCCTTCTTCAGCGATCAATGCAAAGAAATAGAGGAAAACAACAGAATGGGAAAGACTAGAGAGCTCTTCAAGAAAATCAGAGATACCAAGGGAATATTTCATGCAAAGATGGGCTCGATAAAGGACAGAAATGGTATGGACCTAATAGAACCAGAAAATATTAAGAAGAGATGGCAAGAATACACAGAAAAACTGTACAAAAAAGATCTTCATGACCCAGATAATCATGATGGTGTGATCACTGACCTAGAGCCAGACATCCTGCAATGTGAAGTCAAGTGGGCCTTAGAAAGCATCACTATGAAAAAAGCTAGTGGAGGTGATAGAATTCCAGTTGAGCTATTCCAAATCCTGAAAGATGATGCTATGAAAGTGCTGCACTCAATATGCTGGCAAATTTGGAAAACTCAGCAGTGGCCACAGGACTGGAAAAGCTCAGTTTTCATTCCAATCCCAAAGAAAGGCAATGCCAAAGAATGCTCAAACTCCTGCACAATTGCACTCATCTCACACGCTAGTAAAGTAATGCTCAAAATTCTCCAAGCCAGGCTTCAGCAATATGTGAACTGTGAAATTCCTGATGTTCAAGCTGGGTTTAGAAAAGGAAGAGGGAGGAAGAGCTAAGATGGTGGAGGAATAGGATGGGGAGAACACTTTCTCTTCCACAAATTCATCAAAAGAACATTTAAACACCAAGTAAATTCCACAAAACAACTTCTGAATGCCGGCAGAGGACATCAGGCACCCAGAAAAGCAACCCATTGCCTTCTAAAGATGTTTTATCAATGGTGCTGTACAGAAGGAGACGTTTTGAGACTACTGTAAAAATAAGACCGATAACTGGAAGCAGGAGGCTTAAGTCCAAACCCTGACTCCAGGGAACATTAATTGACAGGAGCTCATCAAATGCCTCCATACTTACACTGAAACCAAGCACCACACAAGGGCCAACAAGTTCCACGGCAAGACATACCAAGCAAATTTTCCAGCAATACAGGTACACAGCCCTGAGTTCCAATGTACAGGCTACCCAAAGTCACTCCAAAACCATAGACATCTCATAACTCATTACTGGACACTTCACTGCACTCCAGAGAGAAGAAGTCCAGCTCCATCCACCAGAACACCGACACAAGCTTCCCTAAACAAGAAACCTTGACAAGCCACCTGTACAAACCCACACACAGTGAGGAAATTCCACAATAAAGAGAACTCCACAAACTGCCAGAATACAATAAGGACATCCCAAACTCAGCAATTTAAACAAGATGAAGAGACAGAAGAATACCCAGCAGGTAAAGGAACAGGATAAATGCCCACCAAACCAAACAAAAGAGGAAGAAATAGCAAATCTACCTGATAAAGAATTCCAAATAATGATAGTGAAATTAATCCAAAATCTGGAAATCGAAATGGAATCACAGATAAATAGCCTGGAGAAAAGGATTGAGAAGATGCAAGAAAGGTTTAACAAGGACCTAGAAGAAATAAAAAAGAGTCAATATATAATGAATAATGCAATAAATGAGATAAAAAACACTCTGGAGGCAACAAATAGGAGAATAACAGAGGCAGAAGATAGGATTAGTGAATTAGAAGATAGAATGGTAGAAATAAATGAATCAGAGGAGAAAAAAAGAAAAATGAATTAAAAGAAATGAGGACAATCTCAGAGACCTCCAGGACAATATTAAATTTTACAACATTTGAATCATATGAGTTCCAGAAGAAGAAGACAAAAAGAAAGACCATGAGAAAATACTAGAGGAGATAATAGTTGAAAACTTCCCTAAAATGGGGAAGGAAATAATCACTCAAGTCCAAGAAACCCAGAGAGTCCCAAACAGGATAAACCCAAGGCAAAACACCCCAAGACACATATTAATCAAATTAAACAAGATCAAACACAAAGAACAAATATTAAAAGCAGCAAGGGAAAAACAACAAATAACACACAAGGGAATTCCCATAAGGATAACAGCTGATTTTTCAATAGAAACTCTCCAAGCCAGGAGGGAATGGCAAGACATAATTAAAGTGATGAAAGAAAATAACCTACAGCCCAGATTATTGTACCTAGCAAGGATCTCATTCAAATATGAAGGAGAAATCAAAAGCTTTACAGACAAGCAAAAGCTGAGAGAATTCAGCACCACCAAACCAGATCTTCAACAAATCCTAAAGGACATTCTCTATACAGGAAACACAAAAAGGGTGTATAAACTCGAACCCCAAACAATAAAGTAAATGGCAACGGGATCATACTTATCAATAATCACCTTAAACGTAAATGGGTTGAATGCCCCAACCAAAAGACAGAGACTGGCAGAATGGATACAAAAACAAGACCCCTACATATGTTGTCTACAAGAGACCCACCTCAAAACAGGGGACACATACAGACTGAAAGTGAAGGGCTGGAAAAAGATTTTCCATGCAAATAGGGACCAAAAGAAAGCAGGAGTAGCAATACTCATATCAGATAAAATAGACTTTAAAACAAAGGCTGTGAAAAGAGACAAAGAAGGTCACTACATAATGATCAAAGGATCAATCCAAGAAGAAGATATAACAATTATAAACATATACAGCACCCAACATAGGAGCACCAATATGTGTAAGACAAATACTAACAAGTATGAAAGGAGAAATTAACAATAACACAATAATAGTGGGAGACTTTAATACCCCACTCACAACAATGGATAGATCAACTAAACAGAAAATCAACAAGGAAACACGAACTTTAAACGATACAATAGACCAGTTAGACCTAATTGGTATCTATAGGACATGTCATCCCAAAACAATGAATTTCACCTTTTTCTCAAGCACACACGGAACCTTCTCCAGGATAGATCACATCCTGGGCCATAAATCTAGCCTTGGTAAGTTCAGAAAAATTAAAATCATTCCAAGCATCTTTTCTGACCACAATGAACTAAGAGTAGATCTCAATAACAGGAGAAAAACTATTAAAAATTCCAACATATGGAGGCTGAACAATATGCTGCTGAATAACCAACAAATCACAGAAGAAATCAAAAAAGAAATCAAAATTTGCAGAGAAATGAATGAAAATGAAAACACAACAACCCAAAACCTGTGGGACACTGTAAAAGCAGTCCTAAGGGGAAAGTTCATAGCAGTGCAGGCACACCTCAAGAAACAAGAAAAAAGTCAAATAAATAACCTAACTATACACCTAAAGCAACTAGAAAAGGAAGAAATGAAGCACCCCAGGGTTAGTAGAAGGAAAGAAATCTTAAAAATTAGGGCAGAAATAAATGCAAAAGAAACAAAAGAGACCATAGCAAAAATCAACAAAGCCAAAAGCTGGTTCTTTGAAAGGGTAAATAAAATTGACAAACCATTACCCAGACTCATCAAGAAACAAAGGGAGAAAAATCAAATCAATAAAATTAGAAATGAAAATGGAGAGATCACAACAGACAACACAGAAATACAAAGGATCATAAGAGACTACTACCAGCAAGTATATGGCAATAAAATGGACAACGTGGAAGAAATGGACAAATTCTTAGAAAAGAAAAACCTTTCCAAAACTGGATCAGGAATAAATAGAAAATCTTAACAGACCCATCACAAGCAAGGAAATTGAAACTGTAATCAGAAATCTTCCAGCAAACAAAAGCCCAGGTCCAGATGGCTTCACAGCTTAATTCTACCAAAAATTCAGAGAAGAGCTAACACCTATCCTACTCAAACTGTTCCAGAAAATTGCAGAGGAAGGTAAATTTCCAAACTCATTCTTTGAGGCCGCCATCACCCTAATACCAAAACCTGACAAAGATGCCACAAAAAAAGAAAACTACAGGCCAATATCACTGATGAACATAGATGCAAAAATCCTTAACAAAATTCTAGCAATCAGAATCCAACAACACATTAAAAAGATCATACACCATGACCAAGTGGGCTTTATCCCAGGAATGCAAGGATTCTTCAATATCCGCAAATCAGTCAACGTAATACACCACATTAACAAATTCAAAAATAAAAACCATATGATTATCTCAATAGATGCAGAGAAAGCCTTTGACAAAATTCAACATCCATTTATAATAAAAAAAAAACTCTCCAGAAAGCAGGAATAGAAGGAACATACCTCAACATAATAAAAGCTATATATGACAAACCCACAGCAAACATTATCCTCAATGGTGAAAAATTGAAAGCATTTCCTCTAAAGTCAGGAACAAGACAAGGATGCCCACTTTCACCATTACTATTCAACATAGTTTTGGAAGTTTTGGCCACAGCAATCAGAGCAGAAAAAGAAATAAAAAGAATCCAAATTGGAAAAGAAGAAGTAAAACTCTCACTGTTTGCAGATGACATGATCCTCTACGTAGAAAATCCTAAAGACTCCACCAGAAAATTACTAGAACTAATCAATGAATATAGTAAAGTTGCAGGATATAAAATCAACACACAGAAATCCCTTGCATTCCTGTACACAAATAATGAGAAAATAGAAAGAGAAATTAAGGAAACAATTCCATTCACCATTGCAATGAAAAGAATAAAATACTTAGGAATATACCTACCTAAAGAAACTAAAGACCTATATATAGAAAACTATAAAACACTGGTGAAAGAAATCAAATAGGACACTAATAGATGGAGAAATATACCATGTTCATGGATTGGCGGAATCAATATAGTGAAAATGAGTATACTACCCAAAGCAATTTATAGATTCAATGCAATCCCCATCAAGCTACCAATGGTATTCTTCACAGAACTAGAACAAATAGTTTTTCAATTTGTATGGAAATACAAAAAACCTTGAATAGCCAAAGCTATCTTGAGAAAGAAGAATGGAACTGGAGGAATCAACCTGCCTGACTTCAGGCTCTACTACAAAGCCACAGTCATCAAGACAGTATGCTACTGGCACAAAGACAGAAATATAGATCAATGGAACAAAATAGAAAGCCCAGAGATAAATCCATACACATATGTACACCTTATCTTTGACAAAGGAGGCAAGAATATACAATGGATTAAAGACAATCTCTTTAACAAGTGGTGCTGGGAAAACTGGTCAAACACTTGTAAAAGAATGAAAATAGAGCACTTTCTAACACCATACACAAAAATAAACTCAAAATGGATTAAAGATCTAAATGTAAGACCAGAAACCATAAAACTCCTAGAGGAAAACATAGGCAAAACACTCTCTGACATACATCACAGCAGGATCCTCTATGACCCACCTCCCAGAATATTGGAAATAAAATCAAAAATAAACAAATGGGACCTAATTAAACTTAAAAAGCTTCTGCACAACAAAGGAAACTATAAGCAAGGTGAAAAGACAGCCTTCAGAATGGGAGAAAATAATAGCAAATGAAGCAACAGACAAACAACTAATCTCAAAAATATACAAGCAACTCCTACAGCTCAATTCCAGAAAAATAAATGACCCAATCAAAAAATGGGTCAAAGAACTAAACAGACATTTCTCCAAAGAAGATATACAGATGGCTAACAAACACATGAAAAGATGCTCAACATCACTCATTATCAGAGAAATGCAAATCAAAACCACTATGAGGTACCATTACACGCCAGTCAGAATGGCTGCGATCCAGAAGTCTACAAGTAATAAATACTGGAGAGGGTGTGGAGAAAAAGGAACCCTCTTACACTGTTGGTGGGAATGCAATCTAGTGCAGCCACTATGGAGAATAGTATGGAGATTCCTCAAAAAACTGGGAATAGAACTGCCTTATGATCCAGCAATCCCACTGCTGGGCATATACACTGAGAAAACCAGAATTGAAAGAGACACGTGTACCCCAATGTTCATTGCAGCACTGTTTATAATAGCCAGGACATGGAAGCAACCTAGATGTCCATCCACAGATGAATGGATAAGCAGGCTGTGGTACATATATACAATGGAGTATTACTCAGCCATTAAAAAGAATACATTTCAATCAGTTCTAATGAGGTGGATGAAACTGAAGCCTATTATACAGATTGAAGTAAGCCAGAAAGAAAAACACCAATACAGTATACTAACACATATATATGGAATTTAGAAAGATGGTAACAATAACCCTGTTTACGAGACAGCAAAAGAGACACTGATGTATAGAACAGTCTTTTGGACTCTGGGAGAGGGAGAGGGTGGGATGAATTGGGAGAATGGCATTGAAATAAGCATAATATCGTATATGAAACGAATCGCCAGTCCAGGTTTGATGCCTGATACCGGATGCCTGGGGCTGGTGCATTGGGACGACCCAGAGGGATGGTATGGAGAGGGAGGAGGGAGGAGGGTTCAGGATGGGAACACATGTATACCTGTAGCAGATTCATTTTGATACATGGAAAAACCAATACAATATTGTACAGTTAAATAAAATAAAAATAAAATTTAAAAAATTTAAAAAAAAAAGGAAAAGTAACCAGAGATCAAATTGCCAACATCCGCTGGATCATGGAAAAAGCAAGAGAGTTACAGAAAAACATCTATTTCTGCTTTATTGACCATGCCAAAACCTTTGACTGTGTGGATCACAGTAAACTGTGGAAAATTCTGAAAGAGATGGGAATACCAGACCACCTGATCTGCCTCTTGAGAAATCTGTATGCAGGTCAGGAAGCAACAGTTAGAACTGGACATGGGACAACAGACTGGTTCCAAATAGGAAAAGGAGTATGTCTAGGCTGCATATTGTCACCATGTTTATTTAACTTATATGCAGAGTACATCATGAGAAATGCTGGACTGGAAGAAACACAAGCTGGAATCAAGATTGCTGGGAGAAATATCAATAACCTCAGATATGCAGATGACACCACCCTTATGGCAGAAAGTGAAGAGGAACTCAAAAGCCTCTTGATGAAAGTGAAAGTGGAGAGTGAAAAAGTTGGCTTAAAGCTCAACATTCAGAAAATGAAGACCATGGCATCCAGTCCCATCACTTCATGGCAAATAGATGAGGAAACAGTGGAAACAGTGTCAGACTTTATTTTTGGGGGCTCCAAAATCACTACAAATGGTGACTTGCAGCCATGAAATTAAAAGATGCTTACTCCTTGGAAGGAAAGTTATGACCAACCTAGATAGCACATTCAAAAGCAGAGACATTACTTTGCCAACAAAGGTCTGTCTAGTCAAGGCTATGGTTTTTCCTGTGGTCATGTATGGATGTGAGAGTTGGGCTGTGAAGAAGGCTGAATGCCAAAGAATTGATGCTTTTGAACTGTGGTGTTAGAGAAGACTCTTGAGAGTCCCTTGGACTGCAAGGAGATCCAACCAGTCCATTCTGAAGGAGATCAGCCCTGGGATTTCTTTGGAAGGAATGATGCTAAAGCTGAAACTCTAGTACTTTGGGTACCTCATGCAAAGAGTTGACTCATTGGAGAAGACTCTGATGCTGGGAGGGATTGGGGGCAGGAGGAGAAGGGGACGACAGAGGATGAGATGGCTGGATGGCATCACTGACTCTGATGGACGTGAGTCTGAGTGACCTCCGGGAGTTGGTGATGGACAGGGAGGCCTGGTGTGCTGTGATTCATGGGGTCGCAAAGAGTCGGACACGACTGAGCGACTGATCTGATCTGATCTGAAGAAATTCCCTCATTCCATTTTTTCCCCTGTGATATACAAAGAAATAAAATGTGACTTAAGAAAGGTCCTGAATGGGTTAAAATAAGTAAAAATCATGGTAGCAAAGTAATCCTCTTCTTCTGCTCAAAAGATGCTCTTAGTTTTGGCCTCTAGATTGTTTGGAATAGTAGCTAACTAAATCATAACCCTTTACAATTGCATGATATTAAACCTAAATCATAACCCTTTACAATTTCATGATATTAAAACAGGGCTTGTTGGAATTGAGTCATTTTGTGCACACTGGGAGTTTTATGGTTAGTTTAATGTCATGGAATTTAATTAACTTATTTGTCACTTGTGCACTATTGCATCATTATACTTTGGAAAACCCTCTGCAGTGAGAGTGCTCTTAATACTAAACAAACAATGCAGTTTCTCTCAGTTATAAGATCTATGTAACCAGTTTATCTGATGGAGAAACTGAGGCATAAAACTGTGAATTCTCCAGCAGCAGGAATAAAAAGTGTAAAATTATAAAGCTATGGAGGAAGAGAAAAATTAAAGGAACATTTTCATGTGTCAAACTCAGTTTTTGCAACCATTAATAGATGAGATCACAAACTAGTGAAGAATTTTAAATGAGGTTTTGCATGGAAGTGACAACTGGCATGGGGAATCACCTCTGTGCGTCTTCCAATGCCCAGAAATCATACAGACACACAGCAAAGAAATCCTCCTTTCTTGAATTTTCTTTTGGCCAAAACATGTGGGATCTTGGTTCCCCAACCACGGATCTAACCCATGCCCTCTGCAATGGAGGTGCAGAGCATTCACCACTGGACTGCCAGTGATGTCCCTTGGATGGATTAAGAAGGCAAAATTTAAAAAAAAATAGCATTTGAATATCACTAAATAAGGTGTTTTATATAAGAATACTACTAAATAAGCAGTGAAGATTATATGGAAAACCTAAAATCTCTTTAAAACCAACTCCTAAGTTGGTTTTTGCCATCTTAATCATTCATGTGTATTTGGAGGAAAATTAGAAACTTCTAATTGCAAAATTAGACAATTAGGCTTTAAAACACTTTCTTCTAAAATACTTTTGCACAGCTAATTTCTGATTTTTTTTTATAGCTCATCAATTTTTAAGCATTTGCATAGCAAATGCTTAAATGCTTTTTTATATTTCAAAGTGCTTGCTTGACAAAATCACTAGTAATCTTCTATACAATGCTCAAAATTGTTATGCTCAGAAACAATATCCTTTTAAAATAATTTGCACTTTAAAATATAGATCTCTCCAACTATTTATTTCTCTTCCATCATACATATTTTGGAGGAGTTCCTTCTTATTCAGATTTAGTTTGACAAATATTTGCTGAATAACTGCTTGGCACAGTATTTTGTGTTAGAGTTTTGAAAGAACTAAGAGGATAGAGACAAAAGCAGGTTAGCAATTGCCAGGGGCTGGGATGGAGGCAGACGGGGAGTGACTGCTTAATGGGTTTGGGGTTTCCTGTTTGGGTGATGAAAAAGTTCTAGAACTACTTAGTGGTGATGATAGTACAATCCTGTGAATGCACTAAATGCCCTTATACACTTCAACATGGTTAAAACAATAAGTGCCATGCACTATACCACAATCTGAAAAATCAGGCAGAAAAAAAAATGAGTTAGGGTCAACGAAAGAGGCACAAATATTTCACTTCAGAAGTACATTTAATCAGGAAAATATATTTAAATTACCCTTCCAATATTGCTATTGATTTCACGCAGTAACTCTGTCACATCCAATTTATTAAGCATGTCTTACTAAGGCTATCACTGGCAGTCATACTTAACACTGAACAGAAATGCTGAAATGAGCAATAGATGGTCCTTGCCTTCAAGTAGCTTTCAATTTCATAGGGAATAAAGATTAAAAGTGTCTTCTACAAGACAGAGTGTCCCAAAAACTATGCAAGAGAGATAAATATAGTTCTAAGGAAATGAAGAGGATAATTGGTTATTGGAGAAAAGATCAGAGATGCAGAAGCTTTGCACTTGATCTTCAAGAATGGGTGTGAGTGTGGCAATCATGTAAGATGGTAACAGTCAATCTAAGTGAAGGGAAGAAGATAAGAAATAGTACAGAGCCAAGAAATGAAAGGTGGGTATGGGGAGCAGGGAGTAGCCACGCTTGGCTGGGGACCAAGGTTTAGTAAGTGGAAATTAACAGTGGAAATTAAGGATGAGGAGATATCGAGGACTCATAGGATAAAACTGAAGACATTTAGAGTTTGAAGGTAATTTAGAAGTAATTTTTTCCCCCAACTTTCTGCCTACAAACTGAATCTTTTCCTGCAGCATCTGACAAGTGGCCATTCAGCTACCTTTGGAATTCCTCTAGTGACTGAGTAGTCACCACCTTCTAAGACAGTCTGGACTGCTATAAGATGACTAAAATTGTTCAAGTTCTTCTAGTGATTGAAAACCTGCCTCCCCACAATGTCTACCCATTCTGAAACCACACAAAAGAAAATGATTTTTTTTTTTCATATCAGCTCTTATGTCACCAGTGTTGACGTACATTAAGTTTAGAGTCAGCTTAACACCTGCCTAAAATTGATTATTGGAGTGCAAATATTGAGAGTTTTCTCAATTTAGGACTCAACTGTTGAACTTTTATTTATCATTTAAAAATTTCATTCTGTTAGGTAACTTGTTAGGATCCTTGTGCTGTTGTCTGATATATTGGTTACTCTACTATATGCTTGCCATTCATCAATTTGCTAAGCGTACTTTTGTTTCCAATTATTTATTTATTTACTTTTGGCAGCATCGGGTCTTCGCTGCTGTGTGTGGGCTTTCTCTAGCTGTGGTGCGTGGCTTCTCGTTGCAGTGGCTTCTCTTGTTGCAGAGCATGGGCTCTAGGGTGCATGGGCTTCAGGAGTTTGGTGCACAGGCTCAGTAGTTGGGGCTCACAGGCTCTAGAGCATGGGCTCAGTAGTGGTGGTACATGGGCTTAGTTGCCCCATGGCATGTGGTATCTTCCTGGACCATGGATTGAACCCGTGTCCACTGCTTGAAAGGGGGAGTCTTAACGACTGGACAACTAGGAAAGTCCAGTAAGCTTACTTTTGATTTTGATATTCAAGACATTAATAAAATATTTTAGAGAAAATTATAGAAGATATAGTTTTAAACGAACCACTCCATTTGCCTTCCAGGTTGACTTCAGTCATTAATTGGTCATTCCTAGTTAGAAACAATCTTTGAACTAATTATGGATTCGGTCAGTTATATTTTCATTGGCAAATATTTTAGTACTCTGCTTACAGATTTTATTATGAAGCTTATTTTTAACTGTATTGCTAAAAATAACATAGTGGCTAGGAACTCAGGCTTCAGAGTTAAGATATTGGGATGGGCATCCAACCCAGCCAGCTACTAGCCATGACCTTGGAAACAATACTTGATTTCCTGTGCTTCCTTTTCCTCATCTATATAATGTGTGCAAAAATGCTACCTACTTTTCTAGGAAAAATGTTAAATGAACTATTATTTAGCATTAGTAAAAATAAGAAAACTTTAGTTATTACTGTTATCATTATAGTGTCTTTTAAATATATCCACAAATTCTTTGGGGGCTTCCCAAGTGGCTTGGAGAAGGCAATGGCACCCCACTCCAGTACTCTTGCCTGGAAAATCCCATGGACGGAGGAGCCTGGTAGGTTGCAGTCCATGGGATCACTAAGAGTCAGACACAACTGAGCAACTTTACTTTCACTTTTCACTTTCATGCATTGGAGAAGGAAATGGCAAACCACTCCAGTGTTCTTGCCTGGAGAATCCCAGGGACAGGGGAGCCTGGTGAGCTGCCGTCTATGGGGTCGCACAGAGATGGACACGACTGAAGCGACTTAGCAGCAGCAGCAGCAGCAAGTGGCTTAATGGTAAAGAATCTGTCTGCCATTCCCTGGAGGAGGAAATGGAAACCCACTACAGTATTCTTGCCTGAAAAATCACATGGACAGAGGAGCCTGGCTGGCTACAGTCCATGGGGTTGCAAAGAATTGGACTCGACTAAGCAACTAAGCACACAAGCAAAAATTTTTAATATTCCTCGCTCCAAGAGGTTAAGCTTAATTTTTCCACCTTGAGTTTGGGTGGGGATTACTGACTTGGTGACATTTAACCAATAGATTGTACATTGCTTTTCCGCAAAGTAGTATTGTGGTGACCTCCTCACTGTCTCTTGGATTGCTCAATCTAAGGCATGTTAACTCCCATGTCATAAAGATTGGGTTAGTTTTCTATTTCTGTTCAACAAACCACCCCAAGTTTACCAGCTTAAAATTTAACGGCACTCATTTATTATTTCAAGATTCCCACACACAGACTGGCTAGGTTCTTCTCAGGGCTATTGTTCTGAACAATGATATTATATGTATAATATGCTTACAAAGGCAACCTGAACAACAACAACAACAAAAATTCACAAATGAAAACTACAAGTAGGGAGAGTATTTGGGTTGCGATCCTACAGCTCAGGATGGAAATGATTGTTCCCAATTGCTAATCTGACAATAGGACTGCATAGAGAGATAAGAAGGGGAACCCACTGAGGAAACAGAACCTGTTGGATTTAACAAGTTGAATTACTACCGAGCATCGATGTAAATTCCTGAGACTTTAGGGGTCAAGAGATATAAATGTGAGGGAGACAAAGATAAAGAGTTGACCCTTGAATAATTCGGGGGTTAGGGACACTGACCCTACCTGCCATCAAAAATGAATAAATAATTTTATAGTTGGTCCTCTGTGTCTGTGGTCTTGCATCTATGGATTCAATCAACTTCAGAATCTGTTGTAAATGTTCATTGGAAAAAATCCACATGTAAGTGGACCTGGCAGTTTAAACCATTTGTTCAAGGGTCAGTTGTACATGGGGATCATTCAATGGTGGTAATTGTTCAAGTTGTGTGTGAATGACACCCCAAGGAAGTGTTTAAGAAAAAAAACAGAGCTGAAAGAAGAATGTTAAAAGATATTTAAATTCAGAAATGCTGTAAGTATAAAGTCATAGACAGACAGAAATGAGACATTTTTAAAAGTAGGAGGAGAGTGACAGGAGTTCAGTGGGAGACAAGAGTTTCAAGGAGGAAGAAGGTGAATAACAGTAATTTATGCCCTATCTCTTGCACTCATCTCACACACTAGTAAAGTAATACTCAAAATTCTCCAAGCCAGGCTTCAGCAATATGTGAACCGTGAATTTCCTGATGTTCAAGCTGGTTTTAGAAAAGGCAGAGGAACCAGAGATCAAATTTCCAACATCCGCTGGATCATGGAAAAAGCAAGAGAGTTCCAGAAAAACATCTATTTCTGCTTTATTGACTATGCCAAAGCCTTTGACTGTGTGGATCACAATAAATTGTGGAAAATTCTGAAAGAGATAGGAATACCAGACCACCTGATCTGCCTCTTAAGAAATTTGTATGCAGGTCAGGAAGCAACAGTTAGAACTGGACATGGAACAACAGACTGGTTCCAAATAGGAAAAGGAGTACGTCAAGGCTGTATATTGTCATCCTGTTTATTTAACTTACATGCAGAATACATCATGAGAAACGCTGGACTGGAAGAAACACAAGTTGGAATCAAGATTGCTGGGAGATATATCAATAACCTCAGATATGAAAATGACACCACCCTTATGGCAGAAAGTGAAGAGGAACTAAAAAGCCTCTTGATGAAAGTGAAAGAGGAGAGTAGAAAAGTTGGCTTAAAGCTCAACATTCAGAAAACGAAGATCATGGCATCCAGTCCCATCACTTCATGGGAAATAGATGGGGAAACAGTGGAAACAGTGTCAGACTTTATTTTTCTGGGCTCCAAAATCACTACAGATGGTGACTGCAGCCATGAAATTGGACTCTGGAAACGGGAGAGGGTGATATGATTTGGGAGAATAGCATTGAAATATGTATAATATCATATCTGAAACGAGTTGCCAGTCCAGGTACGATGCCTGGTAACGGATGCCTGGGGCTGGTGCACTGGGACAACCCAGAGGGATGATATGGGGAGGGAGGAGGGAGGAGGGTTCAGGATGGAGAACACATGTATACTTCTGGCGGATCCATCTTGATGTATGGCAAAAGCAATACAATATTGTAAAGTTAAGCAAAATAAAATTTAATTAAAAAAAAAAAAGACACTTACTCCTTGGAAGGAACGTTATGACCAACCTAGATAGCATATTCAAAAGCAGAGACATTACTTTGCCAACAAAAGTCCGTCTAGTCAAGGCTATGATTTTTCCTGTGGTCATGTATGGATGTGAGAGCTGGACTGTGAGGAAGGCTGAGCGCCGAAGAATTGATGCTTTTGAACTGTGGTGTTGGAGAAGACTCTTGAGAGTCCCTTGGACTGCAAGGAGATCCAAACAGTCCATTCTGAAGGAGATCAGCCCTGGAATTTCTTTGGAAGGAATGATGCTAAAGCTGAAACTCCAGTACTTTGGCCACCTCATGTGAAGAGTTGACTCATTGGAGAAGATTCTGATGCTGGGAGGGATTGGGGGCAGGAGGAGAAGGGAATGACAGAGGATGAGATGGCTGGATGGCATCACTGACTCGATGGACGTGAGTCTGAGTGAACTCCAGGAGTTGGTGATGGACAGGAAGGCCTGGTGTGCTGCAATTCATGGGGTCGCAAAGAGTCAGACACGAGTGAGCGACTGATCTGATCTGATGCCCTATCTCAAGGTTAGGAATGATGAGGACCAAGTAGCTAAACTACAAGGAATTTAAACATGTACTGTATTCTTCTAGAAGTTTTATGGTTTCAGTTTTTATATTTAAGTCTAACCCACTTTGAATTTAATTTTGAATATGGTCTGAGAAAGTAATCCAGCGTGATTCTTTTGCATATAGTTTTTCAGTTTCCCCAACACCAGTGATTGAAAAGCCTGTCTTTTCTCCACGGTATATTCTTACCTCCTTTGTTGTAAGTTAAATGTTTGTATAAATGTGGCTCAATCTCTGGGTTCTCTATTTTGTTCCATTGATCTATGTGTCTGTTTTTGTGCCAGTATCAAACTGTTTTGATTACTGTCACTTTCTGGTATAGTTTGAAATGAGGGAGTGTAATATCTCCAGGTGTGTTCTTCTCTCAAAATTATATTGGCTATCCATGGTCTTTTGCACTTTCATACAAATTTTCGAATTATTTTTTATAGTTCTGTAAAAAATGCCACTGGTATTTTAATAAATATTGCACAGAATCTGTAGATTGCCTTGGGTGGTAGCATGGTCATTTTAAGAATATTAACACTTCTAATCCATGAACATAGTGTATCTTTCCATCTGCTAGTGTCCTCTTCAATTTCTTTCATCTGTGTCTTACAGTTTTCTGAGTACAGGTCTTTTATCTCCTTAGCTAGATTTATTCTTAGGTATTTTATTCCTTTTTGATGCAATTGTAATTGGGATTTTCCCCTTAATTTCTCTTTCTAATAGTTCACTGTTAGTGTGTAGAAAGGCAACATATCTCTGTATATTAATTCTGTATCCTACAACTTTACCAAACTCATTGATGAGTTCTAAGTAGCTCTTTGGTGGTAACTTTAGGATTTTCTGTGCATAATATCATGTCATCAGCAAACAGCAGCAATTTTACTTCTTCCTTTCCAATTTGGATTTCTTTTATTTCTTTTTCTTTCTGTGGTTAGGACTTCCAATACCATGTTGAATACATGTGGCAAGAGTGGGCATTCTCATCTTATTCCTTGATTTGGAGGAAATTTTTTCAGCTTTTAACCATTGAATATGAAGTTACCTATAGACTTATCATCTATGGTGCTTACATGTTGAAGTAGTTTCCCTCTATATTCACTGTGTTGAAAATCTTCTCCGTAAAACTTCTGTAGGAAAACATATGCGGTATAATCTTGGTCTTAGTAATATTTTACGGAGATTTTTCTCCTCAGGCAAGGAAAACAAAAGTAAACAAATGGGACTACGTCAAACTAAAAAGCTTTTGAGGACTTCCCTGGTGGCCCAGTGGTTGAGAATCTGCCTGCTAATGCAGGAGTCATGGGTTCAGTCCCTGGTCCAGGAAGATCCCACACGCCAGGGACAACTACGCCTGTGTGCACCAACTACAGAGCCCATGTGCTATAACTACAGAAGCCGTCACGCCTGGAGCCTGCGCTCCGCAACGAGAAGCCACTGCAATCAGCAGCCAGCACGCTCACCTGGAGAGTAGCTCCTACTCACTACAACTAGAGAAATTCAGCACACAGCAACGAAGACTCTGTGCAACCAAGAAAAATAAAAATAAATACTTTTTAATTAAAAAATTAAAAAGCTTTTGAGCAGTGAAGGAAATGATCAACAAAATGAAAAGGCTAGCTACTGAAGACATTTATAAATGATCTATCCAATAAGGGGTTAACAACCAAAATATTAAAGAATTCATACAACTCAACATCAAAATAAACATCCAATAAAAATTAATAAATTCAAAAATAAACAAATAAAAACAAACAAAAATCAACCTGATTTAAGAATGAGCAGAGCATCTGAAGACATATTTTCCCAAAAAAGACATACAGAGGGCCAACAGGCTTGTGGAAAGGTACTCAACATCACTAATCAGGGAAATGCAAACCAAAACCACAACGAAATGTCACTTCACACCTGTCAGAACGGCTATTACCAAAAAGACAGCAAAGAACAGGTGTTGGCAAGGATGTGGAGAAAAGGAAACCCTGATACAATATTGATGGGAATGTAAATTGGTGCAGCCACTACAGATAAGAGTATGGAGATTCCTCAAAAAGTTAAAAATAGAACAACCATACAATTCAGCAATTCCACTCCTGGGCATTTATCTGAAAAATACTGAAACATTAATTCAAAAAGATATATGCACCCCTAGGTTTAGGACTTTCCTGATAGCTCAGTAGGTAAAGAATCTGCCTGCAGTTCAGGAGACCCGGGTTTGGTCTTCTCCAGGGGAAGATCTCCTGGAGAGGGAAATGGCAACTCACTCCAGTATTCTTGCCTGGAAAATCCTATGGACAGGAGCCTGGCAGGCTACAGTCCATGGGATCACAAAAGTCAGACACGACTTAGCGACTAAACCACCACCACCCCTATGTTCAAAGCAGGAGTTCATTTAATTATAATAACCAAGATTCAGAAGCAACCTAAGTGTCCATCAATAGATGAATGGACAAAGAATATGTGGATATATGTACACAATTGAATATTACCGAGCCATTCAAAAATGAATGCAATCTTGCCACTTGGGACAACAGGGATGGATCTAGAGAGTATTATGGTAAGTGAAATAAGTCAGATTTCACTTATACATGGAATCAAAAAAACAGAACAAATGAGCAAACATAACAAAACAGAAACAGTCATAAATACAGAGAGCAAATAGGTGGTTAACAGAGGGGAGGGGCATGAAGGAAAGAAAGAAATAGGTGAGGGAGACTGAGAGCTTACAAACTTCCAATTGCAAGATAAATGAGTCACAGGTATGAAATGCACAGCATGGGGAATATAGTCAATTATTATGTAACATCTTTGTATGGTGACAGATGGTGACTAGGCTTTCTGTGATGATCATTTTGAAATGTATCGAAATATCAAATCATTCTGTTGTAAAACAGAAACTAAGACAGTATTATAGGTCAATTTATACTTCAAAAATAAGGAAACAAACAAACTCATGAAGAGATCAGATTTGTGGTTTCCAGAGGCCAGGGGCTGGGGGAGGGGGTGAGATTAGATGAAGGCAGTCAAAAAGTACAAATTTATTTATCCAGTTATAAGATAAATAAGTCCAAGGGTGTAATGTACAACATAATGAAAAATAATTAGCACTTTTGTGTGTTGTATACAAAAGTTAAGACAGTAAATCCTTAGAGTTCTCATCACAAGGAAAAATATATTTAAATTTTTCTTTTATTTTCTATTTGTATGAGATGATATACGTTCATAAAACTTATTGATAATCATTTTATGCTCTGTGTGTGTGTGTGTGTGTATGTGAAGTTGTTTCAGTCATGTCCAACCCTTTGCGACCCTGTGGACTGTAGCCCGCCAGGCTCCTCTGTCCGTGGAATTCTGGAGAGGGTTGCCGTGCCCTCTTCCAGGAGATCTTCCCAACTGACAGATCAAACCCATATTTCTTACATCTCCTGCATTGACAAGTGGGTTCTTTACCACTAGCACCACCTGGGAAGCCTGTCTTATGCTGTATGTAAGTCAAATAATTATGCTGTACATCTTAAATTTATATGGTACTTACTATATGTCAGTTACATCTCAATAAAACTAGGAAGAAAAAAAAGCTCTTTAAGAGGTGATTAGGTTTAAATAAGGACATCAGGATGGGGCCCTGTCCATAAGAAGAAAGACACAGGGGATTCATGCACGCAGAGAAAAGGTCATCCGAGGACACAATGAGAAGGCAGCCACCTGCAAGCCAAGGAGACAGGCCTCAGGAGAGAGGCCAAGGAGAGAGGCTTCAGGAGAGAGGCCTTAGGAGAGAGACCAAGGAGAGAGGCCAAGGAGAGAGGCTTCAGGAAAGAGACCAAGGAGAGAGGCTTCAGGAGAGAGGCCTCAGGACGGCGGGGCTTCAGGAGAGAGGCCTCAGGAAAGAGACCAAGGAGAGAGGCTTCAGGAGAGAGGCCTCAGGAAAGAGACCAAGGAGAGAGGCTCAGGAGAGAGGCCTCAGGAGCGAGAGAAAGAGGCTTCAGGAGAGAGGCCTCAGGAGAGAGGCAAAGGAGAGAGGCTTCAGGAGAGAGGCTTAGGAGAGAGGCCTCAGGAGCGAGGCAAGGAAAGAGGCTTCAGGAGAGAGGCCTCAGGAGAGAGGCAAAGGAGAGAGGCTTCAGGAGAGAGGCCTCAGGAAAGAGACCAAGGAGAGAGGCTTCAGGAGAGAGGCCTCAGGAGCGAGGCCAAGGAAAGAGGCTTCAGGAGAGAGGCCTCAGGAGAGAGGCAAAGGAGAGGCCTCGGGAGAGAGGCAAAGGAAAGAGGCTTCAGGAGAGAGGCCCAGGAGAGAGGCAAAGGAGAGAGGCTTCAGGAGAGAGGCCTCAGGAAAGAGACCAAGGAGAGAGGCTTCAGGAGAGAGGCCTCAGGAGCGAGGCCAAGGAAAGAGGCTTCAGGAGAGAGGCCTCAGGAGAGAGGCAAAGGAGAGAGGCTTCAGGAGAGAGGCCTCCGGAGAGGCAAAGGAAAGAGGCTTCAGGAGAGAGGCCTCAGGAGACAGGCCAAGGAGAGAGGCTTCAGGAGAGAGGCCTCAGGAGCGAGGCCAAGGAAAGGGCTTCAGGAGAGAGGCCTCAGGAGAGAGGCAAAGGAGGGGGGGCCTCAGGAAGAGACCAAGGAGAGAGGCTTCAGGAGAGAGGCCTCAGGAGCGAGGCAAGGAAAGAGGCTTCAGGAGAGAGGCCTCAGGAGAGAGGCAAAGGAGAGAGGCCAAGGAGAGAGGACAAGGAGAGAGGCTTCAGGAGAGAGGCCTCAGGAGAGAGGCCAAGGAGAGAGGCCTCAGGAGAGAGGCTTCAGGAGAGAGGCCTCAGGAGAGAGGCAAAGGAGAGAGGCTTCAGGAGAGAGGCCTCAGGAGAGAGGCCAAGCAGAGAGGCTTCAGGAGAGAGGCCAAGGAGAGAGGCTAAGAAGAGAGGCCAAGGAGCGAGGCTAGGAGACAGGCCTCGGGAGAGAGGCAAAGGAAAGAGGCTTCAGGAGAGAGGCCTCAGGAGAGGCCAAGGAGAGAGGCTTCAGGAGAGAGGCCTCAGGAGAGAGGCCAAGAGAGGGCTAAGAGAAGGCAAGGGGGGCAGGGGGCGGAGGGCTTCAGGAGAGAGGCCTCAGGAGAGAGGCGGAGAGGGCCAGGAGACAGGCCTCGGGAGAGAGGCAAAGGAAGATGCCAGGAGAGAGGCTTCAGGAGAGAGGCCAAGGAGAGAGGCTTCAGGAGAGAGGCCTCAGGAGAGAGGCCAAGAAGAGAGGCTAAGGAGAAAGGCCAAGGAGAGAGGCCAAGGAGTGAGGCTTCAGGCTTATCAACCAAATGGGCTAACACCTATCTTGGACCTCCAGAGCTGTAAGACAATATATTTCTTTTTAAGCCAAAAAAAAAAAAAAAAAAAAAGATATTGTAAGAGAGTAGCCAGTGTATACAGTGTATTTCTAAGTGCTAAAACCTAGGGAAGCTGACAGAATATACATCAAACATTTTTCTCTTAAAGATGAGAATGACTAGTTTTCTGAAAAGAATTCCAAAGCTAATGTTCTTCCTCTTTGGAGTAGGGAATCCTAGGAGGTTT